>OVBL01000813.1:0-1415372 GCA_900406555.1 Pseudoturritis turrita
AGTAATTAATTTTAGGAATAATTTATTTTTTCATCAACAAAAAATATGAAAACGGCCAACAAATTTCTATATATTACAATTATATCATTGATGGAAAGACTAATTGACAAAAAAATATTGAACTAAATTAATTTCGATTATGCTTTACCGAAATATCTAAACCATAAAAAAAAATTCGTTTAAAATTTATTTATGTTCTTCCTAAACCATTAAAAAAAAAATCCCAAATTAAAACTGAAGTGCATCTTGAATTGAAAACCCAACAATGATCTCAATCAAATTTGTAAGAAAAGTAAACAAGCTTAGAGATTTTATTAGCCACAGTTTTCCTTCTTTATTCTTCTTAAGAAGAAATCTAAAAATCTCCTATACACTAAGGGTTTTTTAGATACGGAAAATTGGTTTTACTCTTTGGTCAAAGATTTGGTTAAAGGGTTGCCTAATACCGAGTAATTCGATTTCCATCCTTCTTAATTGGGTAGGGTTAACTTTATCCCAGAAGAAAGCAGACTTAGGATCATCACATAAGGTAGACTTCTTCGCAGCCGTATGTACACTCGCACAATCGCCTTCGCAGCACGGCTTCAACGGGTTTTTAAACCTTTTGCTCCCTGCATTTCCACAAAGCGATCACACAAGAACCTTAATTTATTAAAACTACAGTTTTGTTAATATCAAAGATCAAACGTGAAACTTATATTACTTAGATTCTCACATGTTTTCTTCAAGACGGCCATGAAGGCCTTGTGAATATCAATGATAAAGAAACGCTCCACCTTTTTCTTAAGCCTGGCCTCTGAGTTGAGCTTGCTGACGACTACTCTCAACAACTTATTGTGGAGTTCCACCAATTCGCTATATGTCTCATTGCAACTCTTGAACGAGGATGTAAATGTGAAGTGTGGGAGGCATCCAATCAGCTGCAGCGACGTAACTGCTATATTCTTAAATTTGAGGCCGTCCAATTTCCTCAAACATTGCTGTATATCATCCACGATATAAGGTACGAATGCTCGGTAGGCCTGCATGCAATATGCAAAGAAGGTAAGAAATGAATAATCACCCTAAATAAAGTAGTTGTGGTACGCTAAGCGCAATGTGGTCTAGTTGCGAATATTAACATGGGAAAGGAGTATGAACTCTTCTGCCTTGAGTTTGATTTTTACTGGAAAAAAATCATAGCACATTTTGGTAGTCGGGACTGATAGCATGTCACTCGGTCTCTTCAAAAGTAGGTTGAACTATGTACCCTCAGTAGAAAACCCGGTAGACAAGGTTTTCTCGATAGGCATGTATATCCTTAGGATTAGTCGGGCGACTTAAATCAGATGAGGTTGGACCATGTAATTATCACTTTGGATTTTTCTTTGGTCCGAAAAGCTGATTTGAACCCATTACTCGATTAATTCCTCCTGCACAATTTTTTTTTATTTAAAATAAAAGTCAAAATTCTACCATATCGATTTTACAAAATCCACCATAATGAGAGCTATAAGATGATTGTAAATTACCAAAGAAGATAGAGAGAGAGATAAAGAACATTAGAAAATACATTTCGGGATTTAGAGCAAAGGCTTCTCTTTTGTTTTTTTTGTCAAGGTCAAAAAGAAATGGAGAGGAAAAGGGAAATGATATGGAAGTGAGAACTTTGAGGGTTAAAATTTGAATGCGTTCTTACTAATGTGGTTTTATATGTGAGAACTCTATGAGCATGTTCTTTTGCTTAAAGTTGGGAGAGCGACAGCGACGAGCAAAAACGGTGATCACCATAGTTAGAAACAGAGCAAAATGACGGTAAACGATGGTGGCGGAGATTAAGAGGTGTCGTTGGGCATAATAGATTAAGAGATGTTGGTGTTAAAAGATATCGCTGAATTTTCCATAAATTATTTAAGTTTTTACCCACGTATATTGTGTGGCCGTCTGTACTCTTATAATTTGTAAGAAATCATCCATATATATTATTGAGGAGACAGAGATAAACAAACAAAAAAAATTATTTGGCCCGGTCAGAGTGAATTTTTGCTAAATAAATGTTTAAACATTTATGTATAGTATTTAGAAGAATTCTCCACAAAAATATTTTACGTGGGGCATTTTTTTGTATATTACAACTATACCATGCAATAAGAATCTTTTAAAAGTTAGTGATATGATCCACAAAAACCTTTTAACTACTCACTAGTAAATTCAAAATTTTGTTCTCTTTTTTTTTTCATACTTCAAATGTGTAGGTTTTTGTTTTCTTTAGTTTTTGGTAATATAATGATTGGATTAAACATCCATCAGTAATTTATTATCTGATTCAAAAATTATAAGAGCAGTGAACAAGATTTAAAATTTTATTAGCCAAGGTCTGTATTCGTTAACACACAATGAAATAGAGACGGAGAGATGCAACACAACACAAAACCTTGCAAACACAATGAAAGATGGAGAGATACCATAAGAAAAGAAAACACTGAACTACAGAAGAAGAAATCTTAAAGTTTTAAAGAGATTTCGGATATTTTCGATCCTTATAAGTGGTTTTTACGCTTTAGTCAAAGATGCAGTGATATTTTTGGCTAAAACCGAGTAAACCGCTCTCCATCCTTCTTGTGTAGGGTGAAGTTCATCCCAGAAGAAAGCAGACTTAGGATCATCACATAAGGTATAGTTCTTCACACCTTTCTCGTCCACAACGCTACAATAGCCTTCGCAACACGCTTTAAACGGGGTTTCAAACGTCATACTCCCTGCATTTTCGTAATCGATCAGACAAAGCTTAAAAACACGGAGTGCAAATGGTTGCATAGTTAGAAGAACAAAATTTGGTGGAGTTAAGCATTCTTTTAAATTGTTACCATTTATTAAAAATTAAAATGTTAAACTTTGGGGGAGTATGTATGGCAAGTTCCAGCGGAGAGGAAACTAATATACCTCTTGTTCTGGTCCTGGCCCAAAAAAATATGAACCAAAGACCTATATGGCTCCTCGCTTAACAATTTTTTTTTTTTTTATAACTTTGGTTACCTGGATTGTCTCCTTTGTTCTTGAAGACAGTCGAGAAGGCGTTGTTGTAATCAAAAATGACGAAAGACGTGTGATTGGTCTCTTTGTTGAGGTTTACCACTACTTGACCCAACAATACGTTGTGGATGTCCACGAAGAGGTTTAGAATGTCGGAGAGGATCGGGGAGGATTTGACGAAGGAAGGGATGCATCCGAGCGGCTGCAGCGATGGTACTGCTATCTTCTTCACTCCCAAGGTGTGGATTCGCCTCAAATTCACCTCGGTTTGATCCACAACTTTCTTGATGAATCCTGGGAGGGCCTGCAAAATGCAATAGAGGTTAATATAAATAATTCAACAAACCAAAGTGATCGCGGTCCATTGATTACGTTATCTGATATTTTGAATATATATTTTTTTGTTTGAATTGAATGTAAAATTAATTCAAACCCAAAAAAAACTTTTTTTACAACAGGCCCTTCATAGTTTTGAATATTTTATTATTAATATACACTTAATTCTTTGTGAAACATAAGGAGTGTCTTCTTACAAAGAACGAGGTGCTTGAAGCGAGGAAATTGGCGTAGTCGTTGCCAGCAACACTGACGAGAGCGAGGGAAGAAGAAAGGTCGGATTGAGAGTAGACATCGCCGAGGAGATGCTCGAAGAGACTGATCTGACTGGTCATGTTAAAATTTGGAGCCTGAGTGTCGAACACTCCTGTTCCTCCGTACGCAAAATTCATTCCGTATTGTAACCGTTCCTTATCCACTTTATCTTTCAGGCGGTAGGTAATGGGTAACTTTATCCCTAGCAATTTGGCTGTATGTCCATATAAAACATGTGTTTCAATACAAATAATCAACATCAATGACAGACAAATTAACATATTAATGAATTTAAAAAAAAAAATTGAAATTGTGTTTAGTCGATAATTCAACATATATATTTACCTTATTCTAAATATGCATGGGAAGAATACTAAGACGCTCACGGATGCATGAATCATAAAAATAAGTAATCAGAATTAAATACCGTAAATAATAGGGATATAATAGATATTTTAGCTTGTGTGAAACCTCCAAAACGATATTTAATTTGAAATGGAGGGAGCAGGAAACATTGGCCTACGGCCTTTTTATTTTATATATAATTCAATGGTCATTAGTTAATTAATTCCAACCTATAGTAAACAAACGTAATGCTTTTGATATAAATTAATGATTTTTTAAAAGAATTGGTAACTAATTAAAAGAATATATTGGAATTAAAAATTATGAAAATACTCATACCTCTTATTACGATTTCACTTTTCAAAATCCATCTCTCCACTCTTTACTTAATCGTCAATAATTTACGTTTTTTCTTCTTTTTTTTTTTCATCTAATATTAGTTTTTAATTTTGTTTGTGGTTAAAACTATTGATTTTGAAAATTTGGATAATGAATTTATAGGAAAGAAGATAAAAATATGTTTTGTGATTAATATCTTGTTTTTACTCTAATTTATTATTTATTTGGGAAAATGATTGTTATTATTTATTTTATCTTAATTGATATTTATTTTTAGCACTGCTTCGGGTCTCTGTATTTCTATAGGAACTGCTCTGGGAGGGAGTATGTGTTTTTCTTTCATAATGTTATCCTAAGACGTTGAAGTGGAAATCCTCACTAAAACTAGAGTCTTCATCAAGTGTCATTAATCTTTTTTCATATGAGTTAATGAGGATCACGTTTTAGCGTTAGGCTCTATAAGGCAAAAAGCTTAAAAGATACAGAGGTACCTAGAAAATCGATGGAGATGTGGCCGTCGGAGAAACGGCCAGAGGGATGACCTGGGAAAGTGATACCGTAAGGGTATCTCCATGCCCCTGGCTGAGACTTATTCTTCTTTATGTTTCCAGTATCGGCGTAAGAATCTCCAAACACAAACAAGCTCTTTATACCGTACAAGTCATGATTCTGATTTGAAATCTCAGCTCCATTGATTTCTCCTGCCAAAAAAAAGAGTGATATACAAAAAAATTGTAATTTTATTTACAAAACTAGTCACATGGATTTAAAAGAATCAGTTGTAATGAGAACTAAAGATAATTTTGAATTACCAAAGAGGAGAGAAGAGAAAAATATGAGTAATAGTGAGGCGAATAGTTTCATTAGGGATTTAGAACAAAGAGAGTATGTGTATGAGATGGGCTAAAGGAGTGAAACTTGGACGACTGAAATTGAAGTGTGTTCTTTCTTATTTATAAACCCGACCATACCGAAAATAATCAATTTTAAAGATTTTTTATGTATATTTAGTTTTAAAAAAATCATTATTATTCAAATAAAAATCCTATTGTATGAGTTTCCATTAATTTAATGATATCATACTATTATTTAGCAAGTGCGAAATCCTACGTGGCTGCTCCAGAATCACTCTCAGACCTGTTTTTACATTTATGCCATTAATGAAATCGTTTAATTACAATCTCTTGCCATCGAAATTTTATGACTAAACTATCATTATTTCGAACGTATATATTATTATTATACTATTTAGTAAGTGCGAAATCCTACGTGGCGGCAGAATCACTCTCGGACCTGTTTTTACATTTATGCTATTAATAAAATCGTTTAATTACAATCTCTGGCCATCGAAATTTTATGACTAAAATATCATTATTTCGAACGTATATAATTGCTATGAGTTTGGGTATATTTTTATTGTAGCCCATCTAATCACTCTCAGACCTGTTTTTACATTTATGCTATTAATGAAATCGTTTAATTACAATCTCTTGCCATCGAAATTTTATGACTAAAATATCATTATTTCGAACGTATATAATTGCTATGAGTTTGGGTATCTTTTTATTGTAGCCCATCTATTTTACCCATTTTGGGTTTTAATATTTATTTTATTGGCCCGTTTGTTTGTGTCGGTTGTTTTAAAACCCTATGTATTATTTTTATCGTTTGTTATAATATGATAGAGACTACACATATTGTTTATTCTGTAATACCTTTTTTTTTTTGCCCTAATGATATCGTTTTATTTGTTCTATTTTTTGGTAGGTTATGTCGCCGTCTTCGAGGTATTATTTTGTTCGTTTTGTGTTTATAGAATATGTATTGTGCATGTTGTTAGTTTTATTGTTTATTCGTTTATTTCTTTTAATTTTTCTAATAATTATCGTTCTATTCGTTTTATAGGTTATAACCTCTTCTTAGAGGTATAACTCGTTCTTATATTTGTTGTTTATGTATATGTGTTTTGTTAACTATTATACTGTTCATGTTGTTTGTTATATCGTGAAATTGTTATTTATTTTTTACTCATGATTATCGTTTTATTCTTTTTTATAGGTTATAAACTCCTCTCTGAGGTATAATTTATTCTTATTTGTTCTTAAATTTATGTGTTTTGTTCTCTATTATACAGCTTGTGTTCTTTTTATCTTATATTTGTCTTTTTATTGTCTTAATTATTATCGTTGTATTCGTTTTATAGGTTGTAACGTTTTCGTTAATTTCAAAGTAAGTATAGTTTGTATTTTATATATTGTATTATTTCTAACAATAATCAGTTATTTATTTCTAACAAAAAAATGTTAGAAATAAAATCTTATTTATTATTATTAAATTTGGTATGTTTATATTCGTCCTTTTGTTCTAATATTTATTTTAAAATTTTAAACTAATATTAATTTGTTTACGTGTCTTGAATCTATGATGACATATATTTTTAGTAATTGTGTTTTTGATCTTTGATCTATTCCTTTTCTTCTTCTTGCTATTGTAATAATTCTTATTTATTTTTCTGGTTTTCAGAATTTGACCTTTTCTATAAAGTAATTTTCTAATCATATTATCTCTACATCTTTTCGTTTTTCGTTGAAAGGAGTTTGTTATCTAATCCTACTTCTTCTTTTAGGTTTTTCCTCTTCAACAAGATATCTCCTTCTAATATTTTTATCCTTTATGTTTGAAAGAAATTTGTTACATGAACCTATACTTTTTTTCCGTGTTTAACAAGGCTTCCTCTGTTTTTGAATCTTTTATTCGATGAAGAGGTTTGTTCGGATTATGTCTATTTTGATAAATAATTCATAGTTCCGATTGTGTTTTTTTCATTTAATTTTTTGTCATCTAAATGTTTTTTGTTTCGTTTTATTTTTTATTTTACTATTTAACAGGTTTGTTATTATTCTTTCCCAAAGTATGCAGTTAGACAATTGGTTTAATATTATTTTGGTTGTTTATATTGGTTTAATATTTTTATATTTTTTTATATTCGTGATTGCTTTGTATTTTGTTTCTCGAGTTTTTGTTTTTGCTTCTCCTTTTTGTTCGATTCTTATACTCTCGTGCTTCTCGGATTCTTATATTTTTATTCGATTAACTTACTTTGTAACCGGTTATATTGAAAATGGAAAATAGTTTTCTTTTTCACTTAGATTAATAAATATTGTTCTAATTCAGAAACGGGGTTGTATGTGATTGTTGTAAAGGTTGGACAAGATGATGTTCCTGATATTTCTTAAATTTAAATTCAGAAACGGGTTTGTTGATCGTCTCTTGTCCCTTTTTGTGATATCATAATCTTGAAAAGTTATGCTTACACAAACATAAACACGTTCTCACACTTTCTTTAGGTATCCCAGTTGATCTAATCGTTGGTTAAATTGTGTACATGGTTCGAAAAGAATCAAGCATGGAGCCGATAAAGACATCTTCGTCTTTGCCAAGAACACATTACCTCCCACCGGTAAGTCTTGATACTCTTACACCATTCAAGACCAAAGTTTCATCGATAGTTGACAAGTGGAATGACGTCCCAGTAGGTCACCCATTCTGTTGCTCCAGCTCAAACACGCTTAACCCTGGAGTTCTCTCAGTACCAGTGACCGAAAAGATAAGTGCACTTTGGTGATATAGATAGCCAAATAAATTCTTATAAGCCTCTCTGCATGCACCACATATTTCTAGAAATCGGGATGTTACATTTTCCCTCGGAGTTGATTCTTTGTATTTTTAACTTGAAAATCCTTCAAAGTCCACTCAAATTCACTGTGAAATCAAATACATAAGTAAATATGTAGGATTGAATTATAAATCATATAACCAATAACACAAGATTTCAACATAGGTTTTAAAATTATAGAACCAATAACACTGGATTTGGTATTAATTTCTCATTAAAATATACAAATCAATAACCCCCACTTAATTCTTTTGTGTTCGAGTCAAATCTCAAGGTTTTATGCAAGAAATCTACGACTCTGTACGGAGGATCCAAAATCCGATCCGAACAATTAGCGTTAAAGAGGAAAACACCAGACGCTCCACCAAAAGAAAAAACAAAACATATATATATATATATATATTTAAATATTCTTATTATCTAAATCCGAACAGTAAACTCATGTGTTTCAAATACTTTATGTAGAAATAAAAACAAAAAAATCAAATTAAAACTCATCGATTGAATTGTTCTATGAAATGATATAATGTGGAGATTTTATTGCTGATAGAAGATCACGATGAATCGAGGAATTGAATCCTAACCTATGCATTTTCTATAAACCATCAAATGAGTCTATGTATAGTTTCCAATGAGTGTGTGCATGGTTAGGGTTTAGACGTCCATGCTAGGGAAGAAAATGAATGTGTTTTATAAGAAAATATCTTAAAGTATCTAAGATTTTGAATTTTTAGTTATTTTATGGAATTGAAATTTTCGTTAGTTCTATTTATAAATTATCCATTTCTATTTTGTTTTTAGTTATATTTTAGTATTTTTATTCTAAAATATGGTGTTTACACAAAATTATATATCTATATTTCCAATCTCTTTTTTTAGCCAATTAGATCCATATTATTTGCAACTATATATAAATATGGAAGAAATTATGTTATATATCATTATACGAGATAAGGTGTTCAGTTAAGTTGATTTTTATGATTCTCAAATCTTTTTTCATAGTATTCAATACACGAAAATCTCGTGTTCGATTTGTTTTGCGGAAAATTCTTCTAAATTTGTTTTGTCTCAAGCCACAATCCAACAGTAGACATGTGGTTACTGTAACTTGGCACGTAAATTTTTGGACCATGCCTTAGTTGGCTTATTACGATTTTGGGACATACCTACTTATTTGGCGTAATAGAAGAAGTTGACAAAAACTCGTTCTTGTCTTTTCTATCCACGTAGCCACGTGTTTAAATACTACATAATCTTTAAATAGATTTTCTTCTCTCTCAACAAACATACTTTCTTTCGCATGTGATTGGATAGATATTGCCAACATGACATCCAAAATCGATCTTCGATTAAAAAATCAAAGAAATACGGTTTTGATATCAACTAATAGACAGAAGCAACGATAAACAACTTAACCAAGAGATTCAAGGGAATTATCGCGGTTCTGATACCAACTGATAGACGAAAACAACGATAAACAATTCAACCAAGAGATTCAAATGAATTATCGCTTATGACCCGTCAACTCAACCAAAAATTTTGATAGGAATCTTCGCTGGACCTACTTCTTGTTTGATGAATTTAATCAAATCAACACAAAATAATAATAATTTTCTCAAAAACCTAAGTTCTTTTATTAAAAATAAACAACTTCCTACAACAATAAACCTAAAAAGCTATAAATAAGAAGACTCAAAAATCTTAAAAACCCTAATTCTAATTAAAATAAAAAATATATCAAAATACATAAAATAGAAATAATATATAATTATTCTAATTTTAATTATGCACCGCATCAATTAGCCATCGGGATTTTTATTATATTCTATATGATCCTTTTTTGTATATGAAAATGCCATGATTCTCGTTAATTTGTGTTCTATCATTGAAGATCTATCTCTTTAATTTGTTTAGAAGATCTATCTTCATTGTTGTGTACGAATCGCAATATTATATTCCTCAGCAATCATATCGTTTAAAATTTAAAACTGAAAGACATTCTTCTCGCAAAAGTTGTGGACCACGGCACCAAAAATCATGAATAAATAAGGGTTTTATTTCCGAATAATCAATAGTTAGTTTTACTCAACTAATATTTGACATGAGATAGCTAGATGCCGACAAACACATAAGGATCACTTGGATTTATTTATTTATTTAAAAAAAAAATTGAAGATGTAATAATTTTTTTGAAAAGACAAACAAAAACAACATATATATAGTTGATATATCATGGTTTTTACTGGTTTTCAATTATGAGATTCGTCGTTTAATCAAAAAATTTCTATGGTTTAGAGTCTTTTAAGATTGAAACATGTTTGGATGGAGTCTAAGGCATAAGGAGCAAGGAATAGTTGCAAACGGATATGTGAAGATGCATGATCGTGCAGAAAAGTCAGAAGTTTGGCACTCGTTGAATACGTTTCCACCAATGGATCGACTTGAAATTTTGACACAAGATATAGCGTCGAGTTAGCTTTCGTTTGGAAGTAATTTGAGGTTATTCCAACGGTGCGATTGAAAGTTATGCAAGTTTTAGTGAAAACATGTCCGTCTGGCGAGCAAAAGAAACATGTGCAGGGAAAAAGGAAATTTTAGTTTTTCCTTACTGGGCTTGGTTTTGCCAGAGATTTCGACCAAAACATGATTAGACCTATTTATATGTTATTTTTAGCCATTGTTTAAGCTAGACTATTATTTTTCATTACATACTTTTATTTTCTATTCAGACTTTTGGGTTTCTGCAATTTGTAAACTTTGGGGAGACGAAACTCTGACTCTACATCTCTGAGAAGATTTCTGAACCCTTTTAGATATCTATTTTAATTGATTATGAGTTTCTCTTCATCTCCTTCTTGTTTCTTTGCTTCCATGTCTGAGTAGTTTCACAGTTAGGTTTAAGATTTTAAGGGAATTTATGAATCATTGAATCAGACATAGATAGGAATTTATCATCTTGTCTTCACCTATCGTTATTTTCATTGCTTAGATTAAATTGATCACTTAATCTATGATTTAGGATTTAATCTATTCATCAAAAGTGTTATAGATTGCTTGATAGAACATATGTGAGCAAATTGTCCTTACCTAACGAAAGCTGATGTTAACGTAATTTGTGAACATATCAAACATACCCGTTAATGCTTGTTTAGAATTTTAAGATCAAACGACAGTTTAGATTCTTAGGTTGCTAGATAAAGTAATTGATACCACAACAGTGGATTGGTTAAACATTCATGTTTGAGTTTAAGACTGCGCTTATTATTCCCTGAATAATTGTCTGGTTCATGATCTCTGAATTCCTACGAATTGCCCTAAACTTAACGGTTGTTTTTAATTGATTTCACATCGTTTTTATATTGCTATTTCGTTTCGCATCACGACAAATAACCATATTGCCATCTTAGCTTAATTTCACTCATATAGATTCGTAGTGTGATACTTAGTTCTCGTGGATTCGATCTCTAAATATTACTCCGTTTGCTGTGCACTTGCAGTAATATTTTAGGGTTAAAACTCTGTGTATCAACGGTTACAATTTGTTTTTTTTTTAATGCCTAAAGATATATAACGAGGTGTTAACTGGTGTGGAAAGAGAGATGTGCAATCAATTCTTCAAAATACGGAAATACAAAAAAAAACAGTTATAAACAAAATCGAAATAAAAGAAGAGTACGTAGAGAGTGATGAAATCATGGACAGTGTATAGTAACTGTAAGAGAAGAAGAGAGAAGAGAGTTGTTAATAAGGGAAACATGCTGAACATAAGAATCTCAGTCTTGCTCACTCAGTCTTTGTCTTAAGCCCGACCGATAAAAAAAAATTACTTTAAAAAAAGGAATTTGTTTTAAAAGAATTCTTAAAACCCAGTGAAATATATATGAATAATTTTCAAAAATATCATGAAATTTTGTTTTTAAAAATACTACCATTAATTTTATTTTCTAAAAATACCACTAAAATTTTTGGTTTTCCAAAAATACCACAAAACTAATATATCACACATCAAAACTGTTTATTGTTTTCTCAAGAGGTCGGGATTATATTTGAAATCTTCATCTAATTTAACGAATTTTTTTGTGTAACATCTATATATATGTAAAGTTAACTAGTTAAGTATAAATCATCTATTTTTATGAACTCAAGAGAGTATAATTTTTGGAAAAAAAGATAGAAAATTGTATTGGCTTATAGTCGACGTTTGATGAGAGGGGAACATTGATGCATGTCAATAAAATTTGGCAATATAGGTTTTAAAGAATCCGTCATGATGTGAGCTATAAGATGATTGTAAATTACCAAAGAAGAGAGAGAGAGGGAGAGGAAGAGTTTCATTAGAGAAGACAAGATTTAGAGCAAATTAAGGCTTCTCTTTTTTTTTTGTTTTTTTTTTTGTGAAGACCAAAAAGAAATGGAGAGGAAAAGGGAAATGATATGGAAGTGAGAACTTTGAGGGTTAAAATTTGAATGCGTTCTTACTAATGTGGCTCTATATAGAGATAGTAACCTTAAAAGGACTCGACTTTTGTGTGTGTATGTGTGTGTGTGTTTTGTTAAGGCCACAAAGACATTAAAGAAAACAAAAGGTACAAATAAAAATCGAGAGGAAATCGAGAGTATGTGGAGGAGATGATGGGTTAAAGGAGAGAAATTTGAGGATCGAAATTCAAGTGTTACTGATGTCTTAATTTAGAGTAACCTTTAAGTGGATTCAACTTTTCAATATGCATTATAGTTTTGCACCATAAATTATCAAGTTTTTACCCACCTATTGTGTGGCGGTATATGTAGTCTTATAATTTGTAAGAAATCATCCCTATATATTATTTGAAGACACAGAGATATAAATAAACAAAAATGTTTATTTGGCCCGATGAGAGTGAATTATGGTAAAAAAAAAATGTTTAAACATTTATGTATAGTATTTAGAAGAATTCTCCACAAAAATATTTTACGTGGGGCATTTAGAGTCATTTTTTGTATATTACAACTATAGCATGCAATAAGAATCTTTTTAAAGTTCAGCTTTTTAACCATTCATAAAATCTCTTACATTCTATGTGATGATCCACAAAAACCTTTTTATTACTCACTAGTAAATTCAAAATTTTGTAACGTGATTCAAAAATTATAAGAGCAGTGAACAAGATTTAAAATTTTATTAGCCAAGGTCTTTATTCTTTAACACACAATACAACAGAGACGAAGAGATGCCACCACACAACACAAAACCTTGCAAACACAGATGAAAGACGGAGAGATACAATAAGAAAAGAAAACACAGATGAAAGACGGAGAGATACACGCAGAAGAAGAAAATCTTCAAATTTCAAAGACATTTCGGATGTTTTCGATCCCGATAAGTGGTTTTTACGCTTTAGTCAAAGATGCGGTGATATTTTTGGCTAAAACTGAGTAAACCGCTCTCCATCCTTCTTGTGTAGGGTGAATTCCATCCCAGAAGAAAGCAGACTTAGGATCATCACATAAGGTATAGTTCTTCACACCTTTCTCGTCCACAGCCCCACAACTGCCTTGGCAACACTCTATAAACGGGGTTTCAAACTTCACATTCCCTGCATTTCCGTAAATCGATCAGACAAAGCCTTAAAAATACGGTTTTTTATTATTATTATTAAAGATCAAAATGTTAAACTTTGGGGGAAACTAATATTATACCTTGTTCTGGTCTCTGGCCCAAGAAAATTATGGACCAAAGACCATGACTCCTCGTTTAACAAAAAAAATATGTTTTTTAACTTTTGTTACCTTTGTTCTCGAAGACAGTCGAGAAGGCGTTGTTGTAATCAAAAATGACGAAAGTCGTATGATTGGTCTCTTTGTTGAGCTTTGCCACTACTTGACGCAAGAAGAAGTTGTGGTAGCCCGCCAAGGCGTTTATAATCCCGTCGCAACCAGGGAACAGGGAGGATTTGACGAAGTGGGGGATGCACCCGAGCGGTGGCAATGACGGTACTGCTATTTTCTTCACTCCCAAGGTGTGGATTCGCCTCAAATTCACCTCGGTTTGATCCACAACTTGCTTGATGAATCCTCGGATATACTGTAAAATGCAATAGAGGTTAAATATGAATAACTCAACCAACCAAAATGAACGCGGTCCGTTGGTTACGTTATTGGTTAAGGACGAAGATCAGTTTTCACTTAGGGCACATACTAGACCAGCACATATCTAGTCTTTAGTTAAAAAGATTCAGTTGTAAACAAAAATTCTATAATTAAAATCCACCTAGAACATTCTAGTTTTAAGTCTTAATTTAAGAGCTTAACAAATGGTTTGTTTTCAAATGACAATAACTTTAAGAGAAATTAAGCAAATGATAATGATGTGACATATTGCTTCCAAATATTACGAGAAACGTTATATTTTCCCGCAAATTATTATTTTATTTCGTAACAATGTTAAATTTTATGTGAACGTCTCATTTATCACATGACACACTACCAATACTAAACTTGAAAAGAACAAATTTAAAAGAAATATATATATATATATATATATATATGTATATATATTTGATATTTTTAATATTCTATATTAATCTGATTAGAAAACTTCAAAAAAAAAAATTTGTGTAACAGAATTAGTATATAAAAAGTTGGAGTTTTCTGACAAGATGTTTTAAGCTTAAAATGTTTTTTATTTTTTTGTAATTTTTTTTTTTAATACTTTTCCATTTAAAATCTTGTTTTATATAGATATATAGTTGTTTTGTAAATTTCTATACGTAAAAATTAGATGATGTTTCCAAATCTAACCCTATCTAATCAATTGTTTAGTTATAATGTTATAGTTTTCAAAAACAATAATATTTAAAAGAGATATCTGATCTTTTGAATATTTTATTAATATACACTTAATTAATTATTTGTGAAACATCAGGAGTGTTTTCTTACATAGATTGAGATGTTTGAAGCGAGGAAATTGGCGTAGTCGTTGCCAGCAACACTGACGAGAGCGAGGGAAGAAGAAAGGTCGGATTGATTGTAGACATGGCCGATGAGATGCTTGAAGAGATCGATCTGAGTGGTCATGTTAGGATTTGGAATCTGAGTGTCGAACACTCCTGTTCCTCCGTACGCAAAATTCATTCCGTATTGTAACCGTTCCTTATCCACTTTATCTTTCCGGCGGTAGGTGATGGGTAACTTTATCCCTAGCAATTTGGCTGTATTGTCCATATAAAACATGTGTTTCAATACAAATAAGCAACATCAATGAGCAGACAAATTAACATATATTAATGAATTTACAATTTTTTTTTTTTTGAAATTGTGTTTAGTCAATAATTCAACATATATATTTAACTCTTTAAATACGCATGGGAAGAATACTAAGAGGCTCACGGACCAATAAATACTTCAAATAATAGGACTATAATATATATTTAATTAGTGTGAAACCTCATACTTAATTTGAAACTGAGAGAATATGTAGTGTTTTCCTTTCATAATGTTATCCTATGAAGTTGAAGTGGAATTCCTCACTAAAACTAGAGTCTTCTACTGCAATAGATTTTTTTCATAAGAAGTAAATGAAGATAACGTTCTAGCGTTAGGCTCCAAAAGACAAAAGCTTAAAGGATAGAGAGGTATACCTAGAAAATCGGTGGAGATGTGGCCGTCGGAGAAACGGCCAGAGGGATGACCGGGGAAAGTGATACCGTAAGGGTATCTCCATGGAGGCTGAGACTTATCCTTCTTTGAGTTTCCAGTATCGGCGTAAGAATCTCCGAACACAAACAAGCTCTTTATACCGTACAAGTCATGATGCTGATTTGAAATCTCAGCTCCATTGATTTCTCCTGCCAAAAAAAAGAGTGATATATAAAAAGTGTAATTTTATTTTTAAAAATTAGTCATATGGATTTTAAAGAATCTGTTGTAATGAGAACTAAAGATAGTTTTGAATTACCAAAGAGGAGAGAAGAGAAAAAGAAGAGTAATAGTGAGGCGAAGAGTTTCACTAGGGAATCCATTTTCAATATTTATAAGAACAAAGGTTTTTTTTGCTTTTGAGAAACAGATAGTTAAAGGAGTGAAACTTGGATGACTGAAATTGAAGTGTGTTCTTTCCTATTTATAAACCCGACCATATGGAAAATAATCAATTTTAGAGAGTTTATATATATATAGTTTTTTTAATTCATTATTATCAAATAATCCTATGTGATAAAGCCATATCAAAATATGTATCCCTAGTTCCCTATTCTCTATTACAATGAAGGGTAAATTGGTCAGATATGCATAATTTGATCCAAAACATAATATCTAACATCTATATACCCTCATTTGGATTGCCCAAAATGTCTTTCTATTACACAACTCATTTTTCTTTCCTACTTTATGTATGTTATGTGCGGTCCGAAAATGGCTTCCTCTTTTAATTATTAGCTTAAAGTTTTTTCATTTATGTTGATTCAGTCTCGCCATTATACAACAATAAAAAAATAGATTATTTTCGACATATACATGGTTTGAAAAAATTTAGACGGACAAAATTACTTGATATATGAATAGTAAATTTAAGTTAAAACTCAACAATCTATATAGAATTAGGGGTGTCAAAATGAGCTCATGAGCTCACTCAGCTCAGCTCAGATTTTTACGAATCCGAGTTATATTTTTTAGATTCATTTAATAAACTAGTTAAGTGATCGACCTTAATTGAGTTGGCGAGTTATGTGAGTTAGCTCTAATGAGTCGTGAGCTAGCTCACGAACAATTTTTTTTTTTAAGATTGAAAATATTATTTATATATTGTAAATATATATGAGATATTCATATACTATGTTCTCTTTTAATTAAAGTAAAAATAGAAATAATCCATTATATTTATATATTTTTTTATATTTTAATTTTTGACTCTCAAGTGGAATAAATTTAGCAACCATTTGTATAATCATTGCATTACTTTATTTTAATTTTTATTATTAGACAATGGATTTAATTTAACATTCGATAACAATATTATTGGAATTTGTTTTTAATATTTAACATTTAAAGTTAATTTTGAATTTTATAATATTTTAAATTTTTAATTATTTTATTCTAATTTTTCCCGTAATAACTCGCGAGCTAGCTCCTTTAGATCACGATCTAGATGATTTGAGTTCGAACTTATGAATATAAACTCATATAATAAATGAGTTGAGCCGAGCTGAGCCATGAAATAGTCGAACTCATCATGAGCTGAGCTGAGCCGAGCGAGCTGGCTCAGATTGACACCTCTATATAGAATACATAGAATGATATAACAAAATAATATAAACTAAAAATTTAAATTATAAACTCTAATCCCGAAAAATTAAATTCTAACATAAAATCATAAACTTTAATCCAAAAATTAAGTTTTGAATCTAAATCTAAACTCTAAATCTAAAATGGTGTATTTTGTTGGAAACATTGATCATATTCAATGTACTCTATAAAAATTAGGATTCAACAAAATACACCATTTTGGATCCAAAAATTAGGATTCAACAAAACACACCATTTAGCATAGTCTATCTGTTCTATAAAATAGAGATCCAAACATTAAGTTTTGAACACATATTATGTAGTCTATATAAATTCAACACGTTTTCACTCAAATTCACTATTTATTTATCGAGTAATTTTTTTCCATTTATAAAAATTTAAATCTATGTTTTTCAATAAAATCACAAATTTGAATCAATTTTTTTTAAATGTCAAAAGCAAAAAAGAAAAGATAATAGGGAAAAAAGAAACAAGAGGAGAAAAGGAGATGATAAAATGGTGTAAGTTGTGAATGTCACTCATGGGGAATTTTGTCTATTCTACTAATTTACTATATAATAGCCATAAATATTATATGGTCATATAATTTATTTTGGATCAAATTATGGGGTCATTTGGTCCACTTTCTCTAAAATGAAGCCACTAAACTTGAAAAAAACACTCCACAAAATAACTGTAATTAAACAGACAACAAAATCCTCGTCCTTATATGGCTTTTACAGCCAGATTTAAAACGTGGCTGCGTGGATAGAAAAAACAAGAACGAGTTTTTGTCAAGTTCTTCTATTATGCCAAATAAGTAGGTATGGTCCCAACATAGTAATAAGCCAACTAAGGCTTGGTCCCAAAAT
Organism: Pseudoturritis turrita; assembly: GCA_900406555.1. Classification (NCBI taxonomy): domain Eukaryota; kingdom Viridiplantae; phylum Streptophyta; class Magnoliopsida; order Brassicales; family Brassicaceae; genus Pseudoturritis; species Pseudoturritis turrita. The sequence continues at coordinate 18,097 of OVBL01000813.1, forward strand.
TTACGTACCAAGTAACAGTAACCACATGTCTACTGTTTGATCGTGGCTTGACAAAAATCATAGCTACGAGCCTACGAGAAAACAATAAGTGTCCTAGACTCCTAGGTGAAGTTTATGTGTTGTTCAATAGAGTTTTTTCTTTCCTAATGCAACAAGGAGAGGTAAAGTTAATAAAAAATGTTTATTTGACACGATGAGAGTGAATATTGCTTTTAATAAAAATTAATGCTTTCCTATCGCACTTAGAAGAATTTTTCGCAAAACAATTTTAGGTGGAGCAATTACAGTAATTAATTTTAGGAATAATTTATTTTTTCATCAACAAAAAATATGAAAACGGCCAACAAATTTCTATATATTACAATTATATCATTGATGGAAAGACTAATAATTGACAAAAAAATATTGAACTAAATTAATTTCGATTATGCTTTACCGAAATATCTAAACCATAAAAAAAAAATCGTTTAAAATTTATTTATGTTCTTCCTAAACCATTAAAAAAAAATCCCAAATTGAAACTGAAGTGCATCTTGAATTGAAAACCCAACAATGATCTCAATCAAATTTGTAAGAAAAGTAAACAAGCTTAGAGATTTTATTAGCCACAGTTTTCCTTCTTTATTCTTCTTAAGAAGAAATCTAAAAATCTCCTATACACTAAGGGTTTTTTAGATACGGAAAATTGGTTTTACTCTTTGGTCAAAGATTTGGTTAAAGGGTTGCCTAATACCGAGTAATTCGATTTCCATCCTTCTTGGGTAGGGTTAACTTTATCCCAGAAGAAAGCAGACTTAGGATCATCACATAAGCTATACTTCTTCGCACCCTTTTTTACAACCGCACAATCGCCTTCGCAGCACGGCTTCAACGGGTTTTTAAACCTTTTGCTCCCTGCATTTCCACAAACCGATCACACAAGAACCTTTATTAAAAACTACGGTTTAATTAATATTAAAGATCAAACGTGAAACTTCTGTTAGTTAGAGATTCTCACCTGTTTTCTTCACGACGGTTATGAAGGCCTTGTGAATATCAATGATAAAGAAACGCTGCCCCTTATTCTTACGCCTCGCCTCTGAGTTGAGCTTTGCCCACGGCTACTCTCAACAACTTATTGTGGAGTTCCACCAATTCGCTATATGTCTCATTGCAACTCTTGAATGAGGATGCAAATGTGAAGTATGGGAGGCATCCAATCGGCTGCAGCGACGTAACTGCTATATTCTTAAAATTTAATTAGGCCGACCAATTTCCACAAACATTGCTTTATATCATCCACGATATAAGGTACGAATGCTTGGTAGGCCTGCATGCAATATGCAATGAAGGTAAGAAATGAATAATCACCCTAAATAAAGTAGTTGTGGTACGCTAAACGCTATGTCGTCTAGTTGCGAATATTAACATGGGAAAAGAGTATGAAATCTTCTGCCCAAATCAGATGAGGGTCATTCACGTTCTTATCTGGAATTTTATTTGAACTTGATTTTCAAATGTAAAGGCAGAGAAAATAGAGTTTTAAACAATTGAAACCTTCTTATTGATGATTGGAATAGGTGTCGTCTAAGAAAAGCTGAATGTTGTTCTTACATTTAGACCGTTTTCCGCGATGTACTCAAGATAGTCTTTGCCGGAGTAGGTGAGGACAACGACATCAGAGGAAGTTATGTCGTCGAAATAGTAGACACGGCGGGGGTTGAAAAGGTTAGCCAAGATTACGACCTGAGTAGACATGTTGGCGATCCATCAACAGGAGAATCATATACTGCGGACCCTCCAAACGCAAAATTCATCCCATTACTTATTATTCGTTTCTCGTTCCCATAAGTTCTCCAGAGGTAAGGTGGTTTTGCCCCCAACACTTTTGCGACACATGCACATCCATCAACGAACGAACAAAATTGTTTTATTTAATGAACAATGATATAACAAAACAAAAAAAAAACTAATTAATATTTTACACTCTGTGTAATTTTCTTTCAAAAAACTGTGTGCCAATAGTCACATCGTGTATTGGTTTTAAATCTAATAAATATTAATTAAAAAATAATAAATTTGAGATAGAAATTAAATTAAAAAGTTATAAATAGCTATAGTAACTCTTTAATGTGTGGAAAATAGTAAAAAGGAAATTTATACTATATTATTGTAAAACGCCGGATGGAAGGTGCCTCTAATTATTCCAACACTTTTCAATTACTTTCTAATTATTGATTTCTATGATATTCATTTGAAGAATCTAGACTCAATGACTAATGTGAACAAAAAAAAGAGATACCAATATGAACCAACATAGTAAGAATCTTTGAAATGTTAGTTATATATATATATCATTGATGGAGAAAAAGAGAGAGACGAGTTAGTGAGAGTAGAACCTAGAAAATCGGTGGCGATGAGGCCATCAGAATAACGACCTGAAGGTTTACCGGGGAAAGTGATACCGTAAGGAGATTTCCAAGACACTGCAATATTCTGCTCCATGCATGTTTCCAGTATCAGCATAAGAATCTCCCAACACAAACAGCTTTGGATCTTTCTTTGGTCCGAAAAGCTGATTTGAACACATTACTCCGTTGATTCCTCCTGCAAAATGTTTTTTAAAAATCGAAATCAAAATTCGCCATATAGGTTTTACAGAATCCGTTGTGATGCGAGCTAGAAGATGATTGTAAATTACCAAAGAAGAGAGTGAGGGAGAATAGCAGTTTCATCAGATAATACATTTCAAGATTCTGAGCAAAAGCTTTTTTTTTTTTTTTTTTGTTAAGAACAGAGGATGTGAAGGAGAGAATTTCGAGGATTGAAATTGAAGTGTTCTTACTAATGTCTTTGTGGCTTTATATATATACTGTTTCTTAAAGTGATTTAAAATCGGTATTTATTGTACATATCATTCTTATAGAGTGAGTCAGAAAGCCACAAACTCTAATCTTTTAATTTTCATTGTGAACGTTCAACCATGATTTGGCATGTGTTTTTTGTTGAGGTCAAGAAGAAATTTAAAACAAATTAGAAGGGACAAGTAAAATTGGAGAGGAAATAGAGATAAGTTTGATCTAAAAAAAAGAGAGGAAATAGTGATAAGTGAGTATGTGGAGGTGAGGGTTAAAGGAGAGAAATTTGAGGATTGGAATTCGAGGTTTAAAGTTTATTTCTACATTTTGCCAACATTTTTGTTGTATAAAGGTCGGATAATCCGCTTGAAATTCAATTGAACACCTAATAATGATCTTTTTCAAAATTATAAGAGCAGTGGAAAAGTTTTAAACTTTTTATTAGACAAAGTCTGTATTCTTTAACATACAATACACATAGAGAGGCACAAAACCTTGCAAACACAAATGAAAAGAAGATATACTCAAAAGACGCAGAGATAACATGCTACTTCCGTTTCAAAATATAAAATGTTTTGGCTAAAAGCACTGATATTAAAAAATTATTTTTACTTCAAAAAATATCATTTAATATATAAAATAAAATAAAATCAGCTAATTATGAAAGAGACTGCAGAATAATATTGGTTATACAATATCCAATGAAGTTAAAAGTGAAAATGTGAAACTATCATCTTATATTTTGAAATAACTAAAAACCCCTAAAACACATATAATAAAACGGAGTATAAGAGAAGAAACCATTGAACAGAAGAAGAAATATTAAAATCTCCCAGTACGTACATTACGGTTTTTCGATCCTAAGAATTGCTTTTAGGGTTTAATCAAAGACGCGGTTAGATTTTTTCCTAAAACCGAGTAAACCGATTTCCATCCTTCCTGAGTAGGGTGAAGTCCATCCCAGAAGAAAGCAGACTTAGGATCATCGCATAAGGTATACTTCTTCACACCCTTCTCGTCCACATTCCCACAATCACCTTCGCAACACGGTTTCAACGGGGTTTCAAACCTCATACTCCCTGCATTAATTTCAATAACCCCTATCACACGAAAGCCTTAAAAAATATGGCTTTTTCTTTTATTAAGGACCAAAATGTTAAACTTTTGTTACCTGGATTCTCTCCTTTGTTCTTGAAAACGGTCAAGAAGGCGTTGTAGTAATCAAAGATGGCAAAATTCGAATGTTTGGTCTCATTGTTGAGCTTGGCCACTACTTGCTGCAACAAGCTGTTGTGGTAGTTCACCAACGCATTTAAAGTGTCGTTGCAACCCGAGGTGGATAGGGAGAAGCGTGGGGTGCACCCGAGCGGCGGCAATGACGGTACTGCTATCTTTTTCACTCCCAAGGCGTGGATTCGCCTCAAATTCACCTCGATTTGATCCACGACTTGCTTGATGAATGCTGGGATGGCCTACAAGATGCAATAGAGGTTACAAAAATGAATAACTCAACTAACTAAAGTAGTTGTGCTCCATTGGTTACGTCTAGATCTAGACCACTACAATCATATAACTAAAATTTATAGTAAGATATAAAATACATTTTTTGATATTTTCAACTTTTATTTATATTTTTAAAACTCAAAATATATACTTTTGTAAAACAGAGAGTTGATGGAAAATTAACGGTATTTTTCTCACAGCGATGGAGCGGTTTTGGGCGAGGTAATAGGAGTAGTCGTTTCCCGCAACGCTAACAAGAGCAAGGGAAGAAGAAAGGTCCGATTGAGAGTAGACATCGCCGAGTAGCTGCTCGAAAAGATCAATCTGAATGGTCATGTTGGGACTTGTACTCTTAGTGTTGAACACTCCTGTTCCTCCGTACGCAAAATTCATTCCGTACTGTAAACGTTTCTTTCCCGCGTAATCTTTAAAGAGGTAAGCAATGGGTGTTTTTATCCTCAACAATCTGGCTACACCCATCCAACAAAATAGTTGTATGTTCATTAAAAGGTGTTTCATACACATAAGTAAATATCAATGAGCAGACATATTACCTTATTAACATATTAATGAATTTAAGAAAAGAAATTTCAAATTATTTTTCAGTAAATAAAAAAACTATGACATGTACCCATAACAAATAATCATGTAGTATATTTTATTTAAAGTTCATATATATAAAGTATTTTGGTTAACTATTGATATATCTATCTTTTAAAATATCATGATTATATATTTATTATTTAAAATTTTGGTTGGCTATTGACATAAGATATAATTACTTTATTGTTAAAGGATTTCAATAGGCTCATCTAAGGCCTATTGAAGATAGATATAAAATAGCAAAACCAATCCAAACTTTCTAGTATTACATTACACCAATAATATTTATTTCATCAATTCCTAGTGAAATTATGAAAATTCAAACTATAACGCACGTATACTTAATTTGAAAATTCATATACACGTTCTGTTTCAAAATATAAGATGTTTTGACTAAAATCGTGGAGATTAAAATTTACTTTTAGTTCAAAAAAATATTATTTAATATATAAAATAAAAACAATTTTCAATTATGAAAAAACTTGAAAAATACTATTGGTCACACAATATCCAATAAAACAAAAAAAGTGTATAGAAATATGAAAATATCTTATATTTTGAAACAAAGAAAAACTTCTAAAATATTTTATATTACGAAACGGAAGGAGTATGAGTTTCCCTTTCACAATGTTATCCTAAGAGGTTGAACTGGAATTCCTCACTAAATTTAGAGGCTTCAACCGATTGAACTAATGTCAATAAACAGTTTTTTATTATGAAAAGTCTTTCCTTTTTTTATCAATAAAAAACTGCATGTCACATTAACGAAGATAACGTTTTACCATTAGGCTCGAGAAGGCATTAGCTTAAAGGATAGAGAGATACCTAGAAAATCGGTGGAGACTCGGCCGTCAGAGAAACGGCCAGAGGGTTTACGAGGGAAAGTGATACCGTAAGGGACTCTCCATGACACAGCCTGAGACTTATTCTTTATGTTTCCGGTATCGGCGTAAGAATCTCCGAACACAAACAACTTCTTTGGACCGTACAAGTGATGATGATGATGTGAGCTCTCAACTCCATTGATTTCTCCTACCAAAAAAATCACAATTTCTTTAGAAAATGGTAATATGGATTTAAGGAGTCCGTTGTAATGACAACTATGTATAAGATAATTGTGAAATTACCAAAGAGGAGAGAAGAGAAAAAGAAGAGTAATAGTGAGGCGAATAGTTTTATCAGGGAATCCATTTTCAAGATTTAGAACAAAAGGCTTTTTTCTTTTTTTTGTGAAAGCAACAAGAAATGGAGAGAAAGAGTATGTGGAGGAGATCGGTTAAAGGAGTGAAACTTGGAGAACTGAAATTGAAGTGTGTTCTTATTTATAAACCCGACCATATCGGAAATAATTAATTTTACAAAATTTAAATATAATTAAAAATATATATATATCTATAATCAAACAATATCCAAATATGTGTCCGTAGTTTCATACCCACAAATATCTATAATCAAAAATTAAATTGTCGTCGTTATATGGCTTTTACAGCACGATTTAAAACGTGAATGCGCATATTAAAAAAAATAAAGAGATTTTGATTTTATTCACATCACTTGTTGTAATATGCCAAATAAGGCATGGTCCCAAAATTGAGTATTTTTCAAGTTGAACAAATAACAGTAACCACATGTCTACCAAACAAGCAAATACCAACGAGTCTTTTTTTTTTTTTTTTGGTCTTCTCAATACTAATGGGTCATATAGTTTAATAATTTAATAACACTGCCAAATATTCTACCAAATCCTTCTTTTTTTTGGTTAACCGAGAAAATTTCAGATCAAAACTCAAACTAATTTCCGGAGATTAATAAAAATTTGGATTTTTTGTCATTGAGCGAAAAAAAGCATTCAGAGTGAATCGTATATCCACTGGACCACCACCATTTAATTACCAAATCTAATTACGTACAAATATTTATTTTAGAACTAAATAAATATTCCCTCCTTTCTCTTCGGTACCAAATCGAATGCATTAGATTGACATTTGACACTATTATCAAGCATCACCATTCTCGAAAGCTTGACCAAATCGTCACAACTTAAAAACAAAGCAATAATGCATAATCTTTTTTACTTTTATAATGCATTTGAACCTTTTCTTGTGCCAAAACTCCCATTCTTTTTATGTCCTGAGAAGTGAGAGCTATCATTTGAAACATTCGCATAGGACTTCTATTTGGAGGCTACTTACATTAAAAACAAAAAATTAATAATTATATTTTAGAGAAATATATTAGAGAAGAGTAGATAAGTTTGAGTAGATCTGTTTAGTTTTTTTTTGTTTTTGACGTCGATTAGATCTGTTTAGATTAAATAACTAAAAGTAAAAGAAAAGTACGAGTTCAAAATATTGTATTTTTGTGTGGAAATTTATGTTATTTGAACAAAAAATTTATGGTTTAATTCTAATTTTACTCAGGGGTTTTGTTTTGCTGTCATATTGAGAGGGGTTGACGAGATTTTGTGGATGTTTAAAGGGTTCTACAACAAATTCAAAACAACAGAAAAAAAACAGAATCTTATCAGCAAATTGATTTGCAAATTAATATCTGAAGATTCTGAACCATAATTAGAAAGAAAAAAATTGATTTCGAATTTAGTGATAGCCTTAAATGAGAACCAATTTATTAACCATATTGAGAATACAAACATATAAACGTCACCCCTTTTTTCTTGATCTCTCCATCTAAAGAAAGAGTAAAATTTTTTTTTACCAATTCCATTTTTCTTGTCTCATAAAAAAGTTACACAAAGTTGTTACCTCCCGCTTAAAATGCAAATGCAAGCAATTTCTTAACTACGGAATTTACATTCATAAAAAAAAAAAATTCTTAAGTAAGGTTAATAGTTTCATGCAAGCTTTTCTTTTATAATTTATCATAATTTGTTTTTTGTTTTTACCATGTAATCAAAACATTGGATCTATGGGGTCTAAAGAAAATAGAGGTCTCAACCACCTATTCACCTAACGTGGACATTTTTTCAGGTTTATAAGTATACAATTAATATATTTCAGTCTAATTTTTTTTTTTTTTTAATTGAAAAAACTCAAGTTGAGTTTTCTTGGACATATTATCATATAATTTATTCCTCTATTTACTCTTATAAGATGTAATTAGAAAGCAAATTGATTAAAATCTGGACCTATTAGCCAAAAAAAATTAAACACGATTTCTAATTCAGTAAAAAGCATTAAATGAGAACAGATTAATAAATATATACATTAATTAACATACATGAGAATATAAACAGAGTCTCCATCTTCTCACTATACATTCTTCACTTTCTTCTTATTTGATTTGATTCTCTTCTTGTTAAAAGAGTGAAAAAAACAGAGTACTATAGAAATAATAATCAGTTGACGGAAAATGACGTCATCAGGGCTTTTAAGGATGCTTGTGACGGCGGCGATTGTGTTAGCAACTATCTTTAATGGTCTTCCGCCGTGTTTCCTCCGCCACAGGTATGTACGGACTTACCACCACTATATTTTGTTTTGTCTTTTTGGCTCTTAAAATTCCTAATATTCTATTACAGTCTTGTAATTTGTTGGCCTCGTAGTTTTATTTCATTTCATGAGGATGGAATGGAAACCGGATTTTATCATTTTTATCTTTCTTTACTTCAATTTTTGACTTTTTGATAAACATGTGTTAGGTTTTTTTTTTTTTTTTTAATAACTTTGATTGCATTAATATAGTTTTTTGGGTTTTTTGGTTTCTTAAAACGAAATAAATGGGCTTCACCAACAAATCCCAGAACGAGCCTGGTTTGAGCCCAATACAAAACAAGTTACTGGGCTAAGCCCACCTATTCCTAGGGCCCACGAAAAAAAACCATAATCATTGATTCATTGGAAAGATCGCCGCCACCACCGGTCAAGGTACCGCTACGAGCCAAAGAAGGTTAATGTCGAAGACTAGCGGCATTGAAACCGCAACACCGAGATCATACTCTCCAAGCTGGACCGAGATCTTCCATGCCGAAAAAGAAACCGAGCAGAGAAGCGGGCCAACAATCCAAGCATCACTGAACCTTCCAATCGGAGCATAAACCAAACCTAACCCACAACAAGAGCCACAACCACCGAGAAGAGGGGAGAATCGCCACCATGACTAAGAACAAGCAGCCGGAGAAGAGCAATGGAGAGCTAGGGACTTAGATGCAAAGGCAGAAATTTTACCTTGTACCCGAGAGCAAGATCACCAGAAGAGGGAGAATAGTGACTTTGGGAGAAGCAATCGCCGGGAAAACTCGATTAGACGGAAAGATTCGCCGTCCCCTAGCGGATCTGCCATACAAAGGAGACGTCCCAAAAGACTTCAACCAACGAACCACTCACCACCGAACCATACCCAAGTCTTCAGATCCACAGCCACCTCGCAACATCAGATCTAGCCACTACGAGACTTCACCAGGACCACCGCGAGAAGAACGAGGAAGAGATCAGCCCAAATCCCGATGAAGATCTGGGACAGATCTTAGCCGGAACCACAACGAAACCATCGGCGGAGCAAACGGAGCATCCATGCATCTCCACCGGAGGAAAGACTACCCGGCAATAACTTGTTAAGAAAGAGACCTCTCCACGATGAAGAGCCGGAAACTCCAAAATGGGGAAGTCGAAGCCTCTCTCAGCGTCGGCGAGCCGGACACCAGAAAGGCAAAACGTAAGCCTATAGAGATGGCGGCTAGGGCGAACAAGACTTGTAGAGAGAATGTAGAGGCGACTTGTAGGCAAAACGCAAGCATGTAGGCAAAACGCATTTGTTAGGTTTTGGAACTTTAATAATTGAATGTTCGATCATGCCGAACCAAGAATATGTATAGCCGTATAGGTTTGATATTGTTACATCATATTAAAAAAATATTTTGTTCGAGTCACAAGAGCATGAAACATATTTTAAACAAATTTTATGTAAGATTTCCATTTCTTTTTCTTTATATTCCATTTTTTATTTAATTCTTCCGCACATTTTCCGGGTAAAATTTTGTAGACCTAACCATATATATTCCCAATAATTAGTAAATGTATTTTCCCATAAGTGATTGATAGTTGATAATATGACCAGTTTCTATTTTTGCATGAAAACTACACTTGCGTTAATCTGGATGCGCGTAGTTGAAGACATTTATTGCAATTTTGCTTCTATTTACTACTACTATTTATTTACCTTTTTATTGACTTCTCGAGATATAATATAGAGACTTCCGGTTTGATGGAGAACCATCAAACTTAAACCGGAATGTAATTTAGTAATTGGAGTAATTACTAAATTAAAGTGAATTACTCCAATTAAACCTGACAAAAACTATAAGAAGTTCGATTATAGTTCGGTGTGATTTTAATTTGCAATCCATACTTTTCTAGCTTTTTGTTTAGAAAGCATATCAAACGGACAGGATTGGTTCAATTTGATTTTTTTTTTTGTTTGGTTAAATACAAACTAAAATCTGGATCAATTCAAATTTGGTTATATTTGCCCACCCTATAATGTTATATTTATAACTTATAAAATTAAATATATTTTTTATTAAAAAGGAGTCTTAGTCAAAACTGTCATCGCTCCTTTTTAGTTAATAAATTTAAGTGTATATGATGAATACACATATACATTGCTATTTTGTTACAAAGAGACACATTACATTTATTACTATATATGAAGGTATGGAACAGAGCTAAAGATGAGCAACGATGATCATCACGGATCTTCTTTCTGTCCAAGCCAATTAACGAGTTTGTATCTAGCAAATCTTGATCTACAAGTCTCTGAAGAAATGTTGATCCATATGTTCTCGGGTTTCGGAAAGATTATAAGATCGGTTCTAGCAAAGGATTTCAGAGGAAAGTCGCGAGGATTTGCTTTCATTGAGTTTGAAAGCGCAGAGAGCGCTGAACAAGCCGTTAAACACATGAACGGAAGGTCCATAGGTAATTAATTGAGAATAACTGCCTTGTTAATCTTTTGTAGATTTTGGTATAAGAGTATTGTCGATCAAATGGTACTAGTATTTGGTTCGAGATTTTATCATAAGAACCATCATCTTAATGGTGTATATTAGAAATCTCACATTTGACATAAGATAGGATGTAGAGTGATATGTAAGAACCAAATCTCACAAATACCAATCACTCATTGTCAAGTTGTAAGTTTTAAAACTTTCACAATTGAAAAAACAAAAGTATAAAGGTAACTAAAATACCAAATCAATTCTTCGAAATCTGTTTAACCAAGGTTATAGTTGCTTATAATTAACAGTCTTAAGGTTTTAATAGTTTTTTTTTGTAATTTGACGAGTAGGTCAGAAGATTCTATACATTGAGAGGACACCAAAGGTCGACGAAGGTCAAGACATATAATAACAAGAAATGCATTAGCGGAAAAAAAAAAAATTGCTAATAAGAAACGGTTTAGTAACCAAATTTTTGGCAGTTATAAATTTTCGGGGTATATCATAATAATTTTTCAATTACAACAAATGATCATGAATCAGTAGAAAAAACGTCGTAGATTTTCGGCTAAGAATTTGGTCGGAATATTTGTTGTCAATATATTGTGTATAAACTAAAAGAGTGCACTTGTGGAAAGTAAGAAGATGTTTATTTGAGATTTGAAAATGGTGACACATTCTTTTAACATTGCATGATTTCATGAGAAGAGAGTTGTAATCAAATTCAATAATTATGAAACAAAAAAATTGTTTAATAAAGGAATCTTCTTCAAGTGAAATACATGTTTTCGGATACGATATAGATGAACTGTATAGAGTAATCCAGCTAACGAAACCGTAGCAAATGAGATCAACGTCAATATCCAGAAATCCTGAAAATTAATCACATTTTAAAACACAAATATAACAAAAAAAACAAAAAAATAATGAAAGAGAGATAATGGATCAACATTTAGTGGTTAATTTACCTCAGGATTAGATACAATGATACCTAAGAGATTAGCCATCAAGTCAAGAGCCGCTTGCAACGAGTTTTGTACACCTCCAACTACACAACGCGGTCTGATTCCGGAACAAGATCCTAATTGCAATGTTCCCAAAGCAATCACACACTCAACAAAAACTTGAAGTAATAATTAAACAAAGCAAAACCATTTTCAGCTTTAGATTCGTACCTGCATTTGTTGAATTACCGCTAGATCGAACATCCACAAGCCAAGCCTAGAAGCAGCAACTCCAGCCATAAGCATGTATGATGCCATTTTTTCCTTTTCAACCCAAATCGATCCTACACAGACCAAAAGACAGGCCCACTAGAGAAACAAGAACACGACTTTAATAACATATTCAGATAAAGGAAAGACCAATTCATGTGATGTATAGTGTTGATCAATCAAATAGACTCGAAGCGGCTTCCAGGTTTTATAATAATCTACTTAGGCTAGTGATTTTATGGAGGAGTTTTTGAATATTGTTTAATAATACATGTTTGGTTTTATTCGAGGATTATCAGACAAAACGAATAAACAAATTTCGACTAGTACTGTATACATACTTGAGACCAGAAGGACCAGAGTTCTGTACTGAGCGGTGAGAGACGGGATTGCATGAGAGGGTACACGACTGTAGCAGCTAGTCCAAAACCGGCGCTGATTCCTCTGCCTTTCGACTCCAATGTCGCCGTCATCAATGTTCCAAAGCTGTCTCGAACAGAAACTATATTTACGCGAAACCAAAGACAACACGAAAAGAACGAGCTGAATAAAGAAGAGAACCTGAGGACAGTGAAGAACACTAGAGCTAAAGCAATTCCAGGGAGAACAATTTCTTGATTGAGATAATTTCTCCACGCGCCAACAAAAGAAGACTCAGAGATTCTCTCAAGAATCCTCATGATTCCGCTTCTACTTTGCGCGTTCCGATAAGACTCCTCTTCGGTTGTTCCCTGTAAAAGAGGAACATAACAACTAGATGCAATATCTCTCTCTTCTTCTTGCGTTTGAGACAACCTTAAACTCCTTCTCTCATCGCTCTGTACTATCGCAGGAACACCGCTATAAACAGATATAAAGAGCCAATATTCGATCCACACGGTTATAGTTGCCCAAGCCGCGAATGTGATCGCTGATGCTCTTAGAGAAACAAAGCTAATGATCAAACCAGTGATAACCGGAGACAGTAGCTTCAAGCTCAAGTCGATCTAATAACAGAATTCATTCTTGTTAAAACCGCCGGCGAATGACCTTCCGACATAACCACAACCCTGTAAGAGAACCAAACAACAATAACAAAATCTCATATCAACATTGCAATTACAATGCCATTATGAAGTGAATCTAAACGTTAGTTTACCAGTCTCGTTCGATCAGAATGGTGCCTGCAAGAGTCGAGAGTACTCCAATGGCACCAGAAAGATTCGTCAACACGACAAGTGTTGCGAAAACCGGGAAATTATGAGACTTAAAATCAGGAACTAGTAGCAAAGCAATGACTGCACCACCAGCAACAATGAAGGAGAGGTTTTGAGTTACAAGACAGAGTCTAAGAACTTTAACATAGCTCATTCCATCGATCATTTGGCCTACAATCGGACCGAAAATGGCGGTGGAACCGGATTCTACAGCACCGTAAACCGCAGTGAGAAACAGAGAGTTTGGCCAGAGGTAAATCATATGCAGAGCAACAGAGAATTCCCATGTTCTGCAATTTCAGCTTCATATATATACAAAATTAAAGGATCAATCTTACGATAATTTCATCTTTTTTATAATAATCTATGAATATTTGATCAGACCTTGCACCCCATCGAGCTAGAAAATAGCCGAGATAGAGAGAGATCACCATGGAACGTGGTAATAATGGCTCTTCTTGATGTTGTTCGTTTGATAGAGAAACCCTAGTTTCTGTCTCCTTCTCCATTTCTGCTGATTAGTTTGATTATTTCCTCCGGATTTCAATTGAATCTGAAACTCAGAAACATCGATCAAAGCGAATTTAGTGTTCACTGCATGTCGCTGGTTTCTCTAGATTTTCAATTGAAAGGGCTCAACTAGTAAGCCATGGATAAGATCAATAACAAAAAAGAAACAAATCAATTAAATTAAAAAAAAAAAATAATAATACTAGAGTGGAATTAGGAAAATTACGAATTTACCTTACATTAAATAATCAAAATTTGCAAAATAAACTTTTTTATTTGCAAAATAACTTAAATTATCATCACAACAAGCCTCTTATTATGGTCTTGGTTTCACGCAGATTTAAAAAACATAGCATGTTATTCTTTCAAATCACATGCTATTTTATAATAGCAAAATTATGCACCAGAGAACTTCTAATTTCTAACACAGTTTTATCTCTAAACCGATCAAAACTATGAGTTCCCGTTTCTCATATATTGCATTTGATGTCTATAGAAGATGTATTAGCCATGTCACAATTTTTTATGAAAGATCGATCAAAAACCAATTAACAAAATCCCGACTCTTTCAAAAAGAAATTGGCATCGAAATACTATTTGACTCCCAACAATTTTTATCCTCAAGAAAGAAATAAACAATCCGAACTCTGTGTTCAAAGAATAGCTTAATCGGAAAAGTTCAAGAAAATAAAACGGATATCTTGAACGGACGCTAGAAAGTTAGAAACAAAACCTCACAACACGATAGGATGAAGGATCGAAGTCGTGGAAACTAAAGTTGAAACTGAGAGACATCTTTTAGGGCATTAGTTTGTTATTGAGTTATATGGCACTCGGCGCTCTACCTCTGGCTATGCTATTTTTATTGGTCCCAAAATCACGGTTTGATTCATGACATGGATGGCGATCTTGTTGATGCTACGGTGTATAGAAGACTGATTGTAAGGTATATCAACCAACCAATCACCCGACCGGACATTGCATATGCTGTAAGTGTTGTGAGTCAATTCATGGAGAAGCCCAGAAAAAAAAACTTAGAGGGGGGGGATATTTTTTCTATTTTGGCTTGGACACAGTGGCATGTCCAGACTTCTTAAGACTTGAGGCCAGTTTGAATAACGAGGCCCTTTCGATATATTTGTTTAACAATAAAACTAGGGACAAAAAACAATGTTTAAAGTAAAGAAGTTGGATTTCAAACAAGGGAGGTGGGGGAGCTCATTAAGATAGTTATTACCACTGCACTATGAGTAATGTTTGTAAATTTGAGACCCCTAAATGTATATATTATTTGGAGACCTGAAGCAAATGCTTCTTTTTTAACCTTATAGGCACGGGCCTGCTTGGACAGCACAACGACTGTGTAAATAAGACAACATTTTTGTGAGAACATAGTTTATATACGCAACTTGTTAGAATATTAACAATCCGTCATGTTAATGCACAAATTTCAACATTATCTTCTCATTATATCTCAATTCATGAAAATATTATAGACATATACGAACAAGAAACAACTTATATTATAAAACATGAACTTATAGCATGCATAATGTTGCATGCGAGACAATTTTGTACGGGCAATTGTCAAAGGACTGGCAATTTCGCATTATGCAATTTAGAACTAAGTTGCTTAATTTATCCAAGCAATCTGAATCTTGTCCTAAATTTGGGTTTTGACGGAATTTTTTTTTGTTAGCCGTAAAGAAATCGAGTGATGATGGCATAACGATATTAAACAAATCAAAATGAGCATCTCTAACGATCAAATCACTAGTCATATGACATGTTCGGTTTATTTATTTTTATAGGTATGCGCAATTCAACACTCAAATTACTTTAATCCGGCAACTTAGAACTAAGTTACTTAATTAACCAAGCAAACTAATTTTTGTCCTAAATTTGGGTTTTGACGGAAATTTTATTTTGCCAGATTAAAGAAATTGAGTGATGATGGCATTACGATATTAAAACAAATCAAACTACAAGCATCTCTGACGATCAAATGACTAGTCAGATGCGATTTATTTTTATAGGTATGCACAATTCAACACTCAAATTACTTTAATCCGGCAATCTAAATTTCCTTGTGAAATTTTGGGTCGTGGAAAAGTTGTGGATGGTTTTAGTTCGGAGCAACTGTTTTCCGGCGAACACGCATCCCTAAACATACATCTACACAAGCATACACATTCATACCCTACACATACATCTATACAAGGATACATACACACACCCTATACATACATATATACAATCATTAAAACTGACCTCAATCATAAAAATTCTACACATATTCCGAATATTGCATTAGAGTTGTTATGTATCCTTCTTCCTCATCATTTACTCCATCTGCATCATTCAAGTGATAGAATGTCTACATGTCAGTCAAGTCAAGAGATGTAGTTCGAAAAATCCACGAAACTTCAACCAAATATTTTTGGGAGATATAAAAAAAAACAGAGGCAAAAACCCAACAAATACATTACAGTTTTCCCAGAAATCATTTCAAAAGAAATTTGCAAAATTTGTGCTTTTCTTTATCAAGAATATGAGAACGCCTATATCAACTTCAGATCGAAGAAGCAAGATTTTCTCTTTTTTTGTAACAAAACGCAAAAAATATTTCTGAAAAAAATTCCATTTAAAACCAACCAAAATTAAAAAAAAAAGAGATGATTTTATACCATTTAGTGGGGGTTGAAAAGCGTCGACCCGAATCCAGATTTGAGTTTCATGATCTCCGAGAAAACTCCGACCACTGTCATCTCTCACCAATGTATATCTAAATTGAAAAACAGACATCGGCACGAACAGAAAAACAAAACAGAGATACACCGAAAGGAGTCAAAAGTTTAACGCCGTTGGGTAGATCCGTTGTGATACGTGACACCTGACACGTAGGATCCAAAAAATAGCCGTTATTCAAAAGCAACTTGATTTCGTGGGCTTCGACTGCTTAGACTTAGTAATTGGGCTAGTCATGGGCCTCTAAATTTCGAAAATTCTATTTTAATTAAACAATTTGAACAATAGTTATGGCAAATCTTAAGTTTTTTTTGTTTGTTGATAAAACGGCATACATTTTATTTACGGATATAGAAAACGGCAAGGTTTGTTGACGTGAACGGCGTTATTCCAAACACTCTTCCGAGGTTACATAAGTCATTAACCACCACAAGCCTTCCCTGAGCTCAGCCCATGGCGGTTCGTCTCGCGAGGTCATTGGCCGCGTCATCATCGTCACGGCCGTCGTTTTTCTCCGTCGGAAATCGGGGGTCGTTATTCTCTTCTCCTGCGATCAACGGCCGTGAGTTTTCTGATTTCGGTCGGGCTTTGGCGGCCTTTTATTCGTCTTCGTCCTCTTGGTGGTCTTCTCCCGATGATTTGACGGCGGGATCAAAGAGGCGGGAGAAGAAGACTACAGACCGTTTCTCTTCCGTGATTGACGCAGTCCATGACCGGAAACTCCCGCCGGAGCTACGTGGCCGGCGCGATTTCGTAAAGTATTATCCTTTATTACAACAAGCTTTAAGCTGATAATTTTAGTCTCTTTCCAATTTCTCTGCTCATCTTCTTGGTATGTGTTTATACTTTGGAATCGATATTATCATTAGGATTTATAGGTTTCGTTGAGAAATTGATGTCTTTGCAGCTTAATCCAAATACCAAATGCTAAATTTATCTACCTTGTTATAGCGTTTTCTTCTCCACGTTTCAATTTCAAGGTCCAAGCACAATCCAAATTCACTGTTTCCTTGGTTTTCCGGTAGAGTTTTTGCAAGGCAATTCAGCTCTGAGACTAAGCGAGTTAACACCAAAGTCAATTTCTCTCTATCTGATGATGATGACTCAGACGAGGAAACTCCGGTTGCTACCGAAGGTCCTGGCAAGTCGGAGCTTCCGCCTCCTTATGACCCATTCAGCAAGAAACCGGCGATTGAGGAACCAGAAGATCCTAAGAATCTCCAAGCAATATTCCACAAGATGAAAACAGAAGGTCTTACGAACGATGCTGTCAAAATGTTTGACGCGTTGTCCAAAGACGGCCTGACACATGAGGCGCTCGAGCTCTTCTCTCAGATCAAAGATAAACAACATATGCCAGATGTGGTGGCCCATACTGCTATCGTTGAGGCCTATGCTAATGCAGGCCAGCCCAAGGAGGCTCTCAAGGTTTTTCTGCGTATGCTTGCCTGTGGCGTTTTGCCTAATGCCTATACATATACAGTTTTGATCAAAGCGCTCGCAGCGGATGCAAAAACACTTAAGGATGCGAAGAAGTACTTGTTAGAAATGATGGGAAATGGCATGAGACCTAATGCTGCCACTTACACAGCTGTGTTTGAAGCTTTTGTAAGAGAGGAAAAAGAGGAATCAGCTAGAGAATTGTTGCAAGAAATGAAGGGCAAGGGTTTTGTGCCTGATGAGAAAGCTGTGAGAGATGCTCTTGAATCTTAAAGAGGCCAAGTTTGTAGGACGGTCATCAACCTTTTGTTTGATAAGTAGTAGTAGCAGTAGTAGCAGTTGGTGTTTGGTGATCTTTCAATAGAAAAACTGGCTTTTTATGCGATGCATCTGAGTATGTTGCCTAGTCTTTTGTTTTTTGGATGTGACACAATTGTGGATGATATGACATTTTCTGTGAGAGAAAGCTTAAGCTTGTCGCTTTTTTTTCTTGCGTTGTGGTTCTTTATTAATCTCCCAGATGTGATATTCTTCTTCTTGTGAAACATGTTATTACTTTGACCTGCTTGTAACGGATGCTAACATGGGATGGTGTTGCAGGTCAGAGACTGACATAATCAACGTGGTCGAGCAAAGGATATGGCATTCAATGGAAGAAGGTCAGTTTGAGAACTTACCTGGTAAAGGCAAACCCTTGAACCTCCACGCAAATCCTCACGCTGATCCAGCGGAGGACACATTGTATCGAATCCTTAACAAGAACGGGTTTGCTCCCGAATGGGTGGAGCTCAACAAAGAGATAAGAAGCAAAGCAAAAGAATGGAGAGTTTCACTAAAGAAAGCATGGACTATGAAACTCGAGGAAGACCAATCGGGTTGGGAAGAGAGATCAGATTTGTTGAAAACACAATTGAAACAAATCAACAACATGGCAAGTCTTCTTCAACCACAAATCAAGATCATGTTGTGATATATAATGATTTGCTTATTGGATGTCCTCTCTTGTTTATGTGCAGGTTTTTAGGTACAACCTGATCGTTCCTTTTGGCCGTCAAATGTTTGGATTGAAATGGGAGAAGGAGATTGATCGCTTGGAAGAATAACATCCTCAGATACCAAAAGGCTGGTCACACTTCTATGAACTACTCTGTTCTTGAGTTTGTAGTATACACTATTTATAGTATACGAGTCAATGTGGCTATTGGTTCTTAGGTTATAGAAGAATAAGAAAACGAGTGTTTTGAGTTATTTTCAGACTATGTCATGTATGTTGTATAAGATGTGATGAAACATTAGAAAGAAAATTATTGATTAGGAGAAGTCTTGGGGATTAAATTATGTTCTTTAATTGAGTTATATTCGACTAAATGATTAACCAAAATGAAAGTCAACGAATCGAGTAACATGAAAATGAGAATTTTTTACCTGAAAAAATAAAGAATCTTTTTTGAGTTTTTCTGTATTAAAAAAAAAGAGATGTGAGAGCGACAAAACATCCACTAACACATGATTCATCTCCAACCACATGTTTCTCAGAGGACTTAAACAGAACAGCAAACACAACACAACACACAATCTCCATCTCACAATCCTATTCTCTCTCCTCTCTCTCTCTCTCTTCTGTGTGAGAGAGAAGGCTCAATGGTCTCTAATTGCTTTAGCCTTAGCCTCCATCTCCATCTTCATCCCCACAAACAAAATCATCATTCACTTTCTTCCTTGAGATCCCACACAAAAGCTAAACTCAATCACCATGTCTCAATCACTGCTTCAAGCCATAAGAGACTCTACACTTCTTCTAGGTCTCCGTCTGACCGAGAACATAAAAGTCTCAAACACTGTGGATGGATCAATCACAGCTTGGGTTCGAGCCGGTCCGGTGACGACTTGGGTTTGAGCCGATCCGGTGTCATCCGCCCAAGATTCTCGGCGATGACAGGCTCAGAATTCGATGACTTTGGGTACGACGAATCCCAATTCGACCCGACTCTCACGAATGACGACTTGAAACCGACGAAACCAAGCCAAAGAACGTTTTCGTGGTTGGACATGTCGAGTTTATGGATCGGTCTAGTGGTTGGTGTGCCTACTTACTACCTGGCTGGAAGCTTAGTGGACTTAGGCATGGCGTGGTGGCAAGGGATAGCCACAGTGGTTGCTGCCAACCTAATACTGCTCGTGCCGCTAGTTCTCACCGCACAGCCTGGTACCATGTACGGAATCTCCTTCCCTGTCCTAGCTAGATCATCGTTCGGCATACGTGGAGCCCACATTCCGACTCTACTCAGAGCATTGGTCGGTTGCGGATGGTACGGTATCGAGACATGGATCGGAGGAGAAGCTATCTTCCTGCTCTTACCAGGTCACATCAAGAACTCGGCTTTGTCTCATACACTACCTTGGCTAGGCACTTCTCCGCTTGAGTTCTCTTGTTTCATCGTCTTCTGGTTGGCTCAGCTTTGTATTGTCTGGAGAGGAATGGACGGAATCAGAAAGCTCGAGAAGTACTCAGCTCCGATTCTGATCATTCTTACTTCTTGTCTCCTCGTCTGGTCCTATATCAAAGCTGGTGGGTTCGGTCACATGCTTTCCTTGTCATCCAAGCTAACCTCTGCTCAGTTCTGGTCTCTCTTCTTCCCATCGCTAACCGCAAACATAAGCTTCTGGGCAACTCTAGCTTTAAACATCCCAGATTTCTCCCGGTTTGCGAAATCCCAAACTGATCAAATCATCGGTCAAGCCGGTCTTCCAGTTTTCATGGGTTTGTTCACGTTCGTCGGCTTAGCTGTTACGTCCTCCACAAGTATCATCTTTGGAAGAGTCATCTCTAATCCGATTCAGCTTCTTGGTGAAATCGGAGGCCTAGCCACAACTCTACTCGCTATCTTCGGAATCTCCCTCGCTACAATCACCACAAACATAGCTGCAAACGTGGTCGCACCAGCAAACGCGCTTGTGAATCTAAACCCTAAGGTTTTCACATTCGGAAGAGGAGCGTTCTTGACCGCGGTTCTTGGAATCGTGTGTCAGCCATGGAGATTGCTCAAATCGAGTGAGAGCTTTGTGTACACATGGCTAATCGGATACTCTGCGCTTCTTGGTCCTATCGGCGGGATAGTTCTCGCCGATTATTACCTAATCAAGAAGATGAAACTGAACATTGGAGATTTATACTCTTTAAGTCCTTCCGGGGAATATTATTTTTCCAAGGGATATAATGCCGCCGCCGTCGTGGCTTTGGTCGCCGGAATTATCCCCGTCGTGCCTGGTTTTCTACACAAGATCGGAGCTTTGTCGAAGATCTCAAATGGGTTCGTCGTAGTTTACGACAACGCATTGTTTTTCAGCTTCTTCATCGCAGGATTTGTCTATTGGATGATAATGTCTTATCTGAGAAAGAAACAGAGCTCGTTGTCTTCTTCTTCTTCACAGACGCTTTTGTAAATCCTGGCATTCAATTGGTTTTGTAAGTAATTCAAATTCTACATGTATACAATTGAACAGAATAACAAAAGAATGATTATGATGATATTTGTTGTTTTTTTTTTAACGTATATATACTATATAGTAATGATTTTCATATACTAAGCTGAATAATAATTTTTAGTCAATAATGAGCTTATATGGGCTTGTAATGAGATATATACTAAAAATTATGTTGTTACAGCCTATATGTGCTTGCTTCAGCCCGTAAGCGACTTTCGAACCAATACAAAAAAGTTTTTGATGGCTTTATAGTTTTACTTCAAAATTAGTTGGGATCCAATTTTTTTTTTTAATTACTGTGACTTTGTTATTCTGCTAAATTCTACTTTTATTGGAAAATAATTTATTTCATTTTTATTCATAAAACACAATTTTCAAAACTTCAGGAATATCCATATGTTTTTTTTTTTTTAAATTGTTACAATTAAACAAAAACAAAGTTTTGACAGAATTTTTTTCATTGTACATTTTTCTTTTTTTGAAATTTAATGATTGAATCTCACAATTTTAAAAATCAATCAACTCTAATTTTTTTCATTGTACAATTAATCAAGTTTCACTAACCCACTTAGGATATCTGGCATGTAACAATAATCACATGAGTCACACCGTTCTTTCTTACTGTTAATACAATTTTAGTCGCACTGCTACAACTTCGACCACCGATTGATAATTTTAAGAAAATTTAGAAATTTTAAAAGTACAAGTGGAACTTTAAAAAATGAATAAATAAGTAAATAAATTAAAAGGACGGTATGCAAACAAACAAAAATAAAATTAAGAGTGAAGGTCCCGATCGATCCAAATTTTCAAAGTCAAGCTTAGTTGTTAGGAAACCTACCACCTTAATAAAACATGTATTAGTGACTATAGTATAAGTGCTCAATAACTATTTACGGATTATAAGACTTTGAAATCCAATTAAGAAAATGATCCATCCACTTTTGTAGCGGAGCCAACATGACCAATTATTTGTATACAATGAATGATATTAAACACCCTTACCATCCCCAATTTCTGCAACAAATGCAAAAAACAAGAAAAGCAAAAAACTTAAATAATTTGTATAGCAACTATTTTTAAGAAAAAAAAAAAAAAATTGGTATAGAATGACGAAACTACACTCAATGGTTGCTAAAGATTCGATTCGAAAACAAGACTTTATGACATAAAAGACTGTATCGAGACGTGAAAACATTGAATGTAGTAGTTAACATATTGTCACGATCACGAAACGAAATGTATAGATCTAGAATCTAGATCTGAAAACATTTAATGTATCAATATTTTTTTTTTATTATCATAAGAAGACAACCACGTGCATAGATTCATTTAACTCGTACGTGTTGTATAAGTAAAGGCGAAAGAAGGAGAAGAACATTATCACAACTACTCTAATGATCTCCTTTGGAGTAGCCATGGGTTCCATAAGTTAATTTCATGAGGTGAAAAATTTAGTCGAGAAGTCCATCTTGTAAATACTCTTTTAAAACTCTTTTCTCATGCCCTGATTCACAAATCAAATCAGATAAATCCGAAGATTATTCCGGTTTTTACCCTCTCGATTCGTCGCCTCACTTCCACATCGCCATACGACGAGAGTCTTCACATTGATATTCCAGGTTTGATCTCGAGCCAAACCTTAACTCTTATACTCACAAGATCTAGAGAGCAAACTATTTGGTTGTGTTGGAAAAAACAATGTTTGTATGAAAAATGTTTGTCATGTTTATACATTAATAACATTATTGCTTTGTACGGTATGGTAGCACACCCTACTCGAAACAAACAAGGAATTCACATTCGATCCAACTTATTGGCTAATGATAGTTATCTATTTTGCAGACATGGCATCGTGGTGCTTCGCTTGGGTCTAAAGTTAGGAAGTAACAATTGTCAATCAATCATATCCATTGACAACGACCTTCAGTATAATTGGATGGGATGTAACACATTTTGTTTTCTGCGGGAAGCATTTGCACATGTTTCATGGAGAATGAAATCACATTCCATACATGAATAGTAATTACCTTCGTAGAAAGAAATGATGCATGCTTGAAAACACTAATTAATTGTATGACGAAAGCATCGTATAGAATATTTTTCCAAGCATGTATTATATCCTATCTACGAGAATAATTTCTAATCATGTATAAAATGTGATTTCATCCTCCATAAAACAGTGCAAATGCTTCCCATAGGAAACCACATGTGTTTCATCCCCATCGACTTGTACTCAAGGTCGTTGACAATGAATATGAAAACAAATGCTACTTCAACGGTAAAGCTTGTTATCGCGAGAGCAGTAGATTCATCTACGAGTGTCACATAGATCGCTGGAATTATCCCATGATAGGATGCTACATGAGGACAGAGCCGAAAATAGTGTAGTTGAAGTGGAAAACAGAGACGAAGCAGAGACTAACGTGACGTTGAGGAAGTCAACAAGGCCAAAGTTTGCAAACAAGAAGTATTTGGGTTGAAGAAGTCACGTGACTTCATTTGTTTCAGTTGTTTACTTATTAAAATAAGGGATCTAGTCTTGAGAAGACAAATTCTCAATTACAACGTTTCAGTCTTGTAAGGAGTCAATGGCTCCACTATCTTATCATTCCCGCACTATAAGGAGTCACTAACTCCACTACCTTAGCGTGCCTGCATTTCAGGAGTTCATGATTCCACCTCATGACTCCATCTTTGTTGTTTTCTCTATTAATATCAATAAGAATAACACAGAAAAGGTAGACTAAAACTACCAAGAAAACATTGTCTTTGTTCTTATGTTACAAATCTCTTTGGCTTTGAAGAGGGACCTATCAATTGGTATCAGAGCCGTTCTATTTGTTTTTGATTCGGACCACTTCGTGGTATCAAAAACACTTCCATTTCGTTTTTGATTCGGACCACTTCGTGGTATCAAAAACAACCTTCATTCATCATCTATCTTGGTTTTGATTTGTTATCAAACCCTTTTTCTTTAGTAGCAAAAAAAAAAAAAAAAAAAAAAAAACAAATGCCTAACAACAAGGAGAGGATCGATGACTTAGAAGCGGGTCTCGGTTTGGTCCAGGACGAGCTTCAGAAGCTAAGTACTGGCTTCAACGACAAGTTTCGCGGTTTAGAGTTGGCCCTTAACCGTACTATTGAGGAATCAGTGAGTAAAATGATGGAGATGGTAACTAATGGCAGAGAAGGTGGATCGAGTATGTCACGAGGGAATCGACAAACGGAGGAGCACCAACCATCGGTCCATCGCGAGAGTCACACCAATCCACTTGCGTCGGCTACAGTAATGAACAATTTCCGCCACGTGAAACTAGAATTTCCAAAGTTCAATGGTGGAGATCCAACCGAATGGATGAGTAAAGCTAAACAATATTTTGCTTACCACGAGATGCCAAGAGAGCAGAGAGTAAGCTACCATGGGAAACATTTGCAGAAGAATTATGGATTCGGTTTGGTCCACTGGAGGGTGAAAACTTTGATGAAGCGCTGTCTCATATTCGCCAAAAGGGTCCATTGATCGAGTATCAGAGAGAATTCGAGCGGCTACAAAACAAAGTTGAAGGCTGGACGGAAAAGGCGTTGGTGGGTGCGTTTATGGGTGGCCTTAACACGTCCATCTCGAATGGCATTTGCATATTCAAACCGAAGACGTTGACGGAGGTCATTAATCTAGCAAGGCATAGAGATGACCAACTACAAAAGGAGAAGCGGTGGAATAATACACGGCCATATAATGCGAGCTCTTTGCGTCCTGTTCATACAAATTTGTCGACGAATAATAACAAACAACAAATGGAACCTCGGAAATTGAGTTGGGACGAGATGAAAAGGAAGCGTAGTCTGGGATTGTGTTTCAGCTGTGATGAAAAATACTTCCCAGGCCACAAGTGCAAGCAACCCCAATTATTTATTATGGAGAGTGAACAAGACAACGATGATAGCGATGGGGATCCTCGAGACGACACCGAACCACAACCGGAGATATCACTACACGCTTTAACAGGTTGGGATACTCCATCAACCATTCGTCTTCACGCAGACATAGGCAGTAATCAAATGCTTGCCCTTGTGGATAGTGGCTCAACCCACAACTTCATAAGTGAGAAGGCAGCGCAAAGACTCAGGTTGTCGGCAACGGCTACAACACCTTTTATGGTTCGCGTAGCTAACGGATATCCATTAAAGTGTGGGCGCCGATACGAGACGGTGGAGCTGAAAATCGGAAGGGCCACTTTCACGATGACATTACACGTTCTTCCTTTGGTGGGCCTAGATCTTGTTTTAGGTGTTAAATGGCTAGAAACTCTTGGCCCAGTCATATGTGATTGGAAGGCCCAAACTATGCAAATTGAATGGAGAGGAGAAGCCCAAACGCTTTATGGATTGAAGACATCAATTATTCGGCCCATAGAATCGCAAGAGATTGTCAGAGAGGCCCAACAAGGACAATTATTATATGCTATTTGTCTCTCTGAAACAGACACGACATTGATGCCTGTAGCTGGTGATTTTCAAGCTCTAATCCACGAATTCGATGAATTATTCCAACTACCCGAAGGCCTTCCTCCTCAACGCGAAATTGAGCATCGGATCATACTTAAAGAATGTACAGATCCCATTAACGTGAGACCATATCGCTATGCATATTTTCAGAAGGAGGAGATTGAAAAGCAGGTGGAAGACATGCTCAAATCTGGCATCGTACGGCCAAGCTCTAGTCCATTCTCATCACCTGTGCTTTTAGTGAAGAAGAAGGACGGTTCTTGGCATTTTTGCACTGACTATCGTGCCCTTAATGCAGCCACAATCAAGGATCGATTTCCTATACCAACGGTAGAAGACATGTTGGACGAATTACACGGAGCAGCTTATTTCACCAAGCTCGATCTTACTGCCGGGTATCATCAAGTTCGAATGCACCCTTCTGATATCGCTAAAACTGCTTTTCGAACGCAGAACGGGCACTATGAGTATTTGATTATGCCATTCGGGCTGTGCAACGCACCATCTACCTTTCAGGCACTTATGAATTCTATATTCAGACAGTTGATGAGGAAGTCAGTGTTGGTGTTTTTCGATGACATCCTCGTCTACAGCCCAGATTGGGAGTCACATTTACGCCACGTCCGAGAAGTGTTTCAGCTACTGCGTGACAATCAACTCGCAGTTAAGTTCAAAAAATACGACTTTGGGAAAGAAGAACTTGAATACTTGGGTCATATTATCACTAGTTCGGGCGTTAAGGTGGATCAATCCAAAGTCAAGGCTATGCTTGATTGGCCAGCGCCAACAACCATAACAGAGCTGCGGGGTTTCTTGGGCTTAACTGGATACTATCGAAAATTTGTCAAAGATTACGGTCTCATTGCGAGACCCTTGATGAATCTCCTGCGTAAAGGAAAGTTCACGTGGGATTCAGATGCAGAGGAGTCGTTTTTGGCACTTAAAGAAGCAATGACAACGACGCCGACATTGGCTTTGCCGGATTTTTCAAAACCTTTTGTTATCCAAACTGACGCATCGGGAGAAGGTATAGGTGCAATTCTGTCTCAAAATGATCAACCTATTGCGTTTATGAGCAGATCACTGGGTGTTGCAAAGAAGAACTGGTCCACTTATGCAAGGGAGATGCTGGCTATTGTCGTTGCGATACGCACGTGGAGACCATATATACTCGGTCGTAGATTCACGATTCAGACAGATCAAAGAAGTCTATGATATTTACTTGAGCAACGGATTCTCACTCCAGAGCAACAGAAGTGGATGGGGAAATTGGTCGGATATGATTATGAGATTGTCTATAAACCGGGCAAAGCTAACGCAGCGGCTGATGCGTTATCACGAGTTCCATACAGCCCTATCCTCAATACCATGTCCATGGCTTCTACGACTCTATGGGATGACTTAAAAAAGCTTGCGAAGACTGATCCCTATCTGCTGCGTCTTGGCGCTACAGCTACATCAAAACCAGGGAAGCCTTATGCGTGGAAAGATGGACTTTTGTGCTACAATAATCGTGTGGTTGTTCCACCGAATTCTCCTCTCATTATGCAGCTCCTATATGAACATCATGACACAGCAATGGGTGGTCATTCGGGTGTATTTCGAACATTCAAGAGGCTTTCTCGTCAATTTTATTGGCCCTCGATGCATCGGATTGTCATGGAGTACGTCTCACAATGTGACACATGTCAACTAGCAAAAGCACAGACATTGTCTCCGGCCGGTCTCCTCCAGCCTTTACCGGTGCCAAATTAGGTATGGGCAGATATATCGATGGATTTCGTCGATGGGTTACCTCGCTCTAGCAACCACACATCCATTCTGGTCGTGGTTGACCGCTTGAGCAAATCAGCGCATCTCATTCCCTTGACTCACCCATACACAGCATGTCAAGTGGCACTGCATTTCGTTGAGTCAGTGGTTCGTCTTCATGGTATCCCGAGGTCAATTCTCAGTGATCGTGATCCTATTTTTCTCAGTAACTTTTGGAAAGAGCTTTGGAAACAGTCGGGTACAAAGTTACGCATGTCTTCAGCATACCACCCACAGTCGGATGGATAAACAGAGGTCGTCAACAAATGTATCGAACAATTTCTTCGTTGTTTTATTCAACATAGACCAAAGCAGTGGAGCGGTCTTCTTCCATGGACAGAGTATTGGTACAACACAACGTTCCATTCTTCAACGGGCATGACTCCATTTGAAGCTCTATATGGTCGCCGACCACCATTGATGCCAAGGTATGAGATTGGTTCCTCTTTGGTGGAAGAAATTGATGAACAATTGCAGGAGAGAGATGAGTTACTGGATGCGTTGAAACAACATCTTCATGCTGCAAATAATCATATGAAGCAAATGGCAGATCGCAAAAGGAGAGACGTAGAATTCGAAGTGGGAGATTGGGTGTTTCTCCGCTTACAACCATATCGCCAGAAATCGGTATTCAAACGCTCTTACCAGAAACTTGCCAATCGTTTCTTTGGACCCTTTCAGATTGAGAAACGCATTGGCCAAGTGGCGTATCGTTTAAAGTTACCCGACGGTTCACGAATCCATCCGGTGTTTCACGTGTCCTTACTAAAAAAACGCATTGGTGATGACGATCCTGTGTCCGTGGAGCTGCCACCATTACGAGCTAATGGTTTGTTTCATTTGGAACCAGCTGAAGTTCTTGCAACACGTAGTACACAACGAGGTTCTGCGGAGGCTCTGGAGGTCCTGATCCAGTGGGCAAATATGCCGATTGAGGAGGCTACTTGGGAAGAGTTCCGGCAGATCAAGGCAAGTTTTCCATTGTTTGTTGCGAACCTTGAGGACAAGGTTCTTTCGGACCATGGGAGTGTTGATAGGATGCTACATGAGGACAGAGCCGAAAATAGTGTAGTTGAAGTGGAAAACAGAGACGAAGCAGAGACTAACGTGACGTTGAGGAAGTCAACAAGGCCAAAGTTTGCAAACAAGAAGTATTTGGGTTAAAGAAGTCACGTGACTTCATTTGTTTCAGTTGTTTACTTATTAAAATAAGGGATCTAGTCTTGAGAAGACAAATTCTCAATTACAACGTTTCAGTCTTGTAAGGAGTCAATGGCACTATCTTATCATTCCCGCACTATAAGGAGTCACTAACTCCACTACCTTAGCGTGCCTGCATTTCAGGAGTTCATGATTCCACCTCATGACTCCATCTTTGTTGTTTTCTCTATTAATATCAATAAGAATAACACAGAAAAGGTAGACTAAAACTACCAAGAAAACATTGTCTTTGTTCTTATGTTACAAATCTCTTTGGCTTTGAAGAGGGACCTATCATCCCATGTGTGTATGCTTAAAGATCGAAGCTTTATCGGAGATTTCAAATTGATTCGTCGTGATTTTATTTTTCCATAACAGTTTGGTATGATTACCCAGTTAATATAATGTGCATATTGGGATTTATTAGAAGAGCTTGGGTTTATTGCAGCCCATCAAGAGAATATTACATTGCAACTTTTCCAATAATCAACTGAAATAATATACTCAATAATTTCTTTATTTCGGAAAATTAATTAATAACCAAAAATCAAAAAAAAAATCATTCTAATTTTTTTCTTTTTAAATGATGTGATTCCATGATTCTCCGGTATTACCAATCAACCCCAATATTCTCTTGTTGTATTTCATTAAGAAAAAATTTATAGGAATTGTATTTCATTAATTTCCAAGTTCAAAACAAAATCTAAAAAATCACTTAGAATTAGTTTTGACTAAGCTTGTTTCACTGATCCCTAGATCAAAAGAAATCTAAAAGATTAATAATAACTAATTTGATTCGATTTTATCTAGGAATTGCAAAGTTTCCGTTTCTTTCTCTGCTTATGTATAAAGAGAGGGATTTATTAGGGATCATGAAGCAAAGAATCAAACAAACTTTTTCTGAGAATTTCCTATATTTTATAGAGCATATCAATTGCTAATGTTTTTACGGTACCGGAACTTTAATTCTTTACGTTTGGGGAACCAAATAAAGACACAAAGTAAAACAACTACTGTCCCTGTCAATGTCGATGTCAATGGCTTCATTGTTAAACCTACGCACGTGAAGTTAGCGAATTGGATTTTTAAGTCACCCCAAGAAACTGCAGTGAATGTTCAATTGCAAAACCAAGCGCTCAGGACAACATGCATGAACGTTCTCTTCAACACCATTCAGACACTTTACCACAAGTCTAATCTATCCGAGTTATAGCTGTTAATTGGTCCGATTGTCCGTGGGCTACCCCAGTCCAAATTGATATGGACGGGTCATGGTCAGGCTCAAATAAAAAATGGTCCAAATGAGCTAAAACCAATTTTGTTTGCAGTCAGACTAGACCGCACGGACAACGGGCAGTCCAAATACTTAAAAAAATGAGGATTTAATAAATTTGGGAAAAATTTAACATCTTTTCGAGTTTCATTTTTTTGGCAAAAAACGAAAAATTTGATTTTTGCGTTTTCGACGGAAAAATACATAATTATGTTTTTGATGAAAAAATGTGTGATTGCGTTTTTGGCAGAAAATACGGAAACGCGATTTGAGTTATTGGCGGAAAAACGTAGAATCAAGTTTTTGGCATAAAACATCAAATTTGGCGAGAAAATACGGAATCACGTTTCAGCGAAATACATGAAATCACGTTTTTGTGAGAAAACGCGGACGTGTTTTTAGCGAAAAAACGCGGAAATACGTTTTTGGCCAGAAAACGCGGTTTTCGCGTTTTTGGCGGAAAAACGCGGAATCACGTTTTTGGCGGAAAAACACGGAATCGCATTTTTGGCGGAAAAACGCGGAATCGCGTTTTTGGCAGGATAACGCGGAATCGCGTTTTTGGCAGGATAACGCGGAATCACATTTTTGGCGAGATAACATGGAATCGCGTTTTTGACGGGATAACATGGAATCACGTTTTTGGCGGGATAACACAGAATCGCTTTTTGGCGGGAAAACGCGGAATCGCATTTTTGGCGGGATAACAAAAATTTAATGTGTTAGTAATTTTTATTAGTAATCAAATAATTTTATTTTTAATTTATGTTTTTGAAAATTTAAAATTTTTAAATCATGCTGTCCGTGGACCATGGGCATGCTTATATAGACATGGTCTTTATTGGGGTTGATCGTGTTTTGGATTATTGTCCGTAACGGACTGGCCAATTACAGCCCATAAAAATAAATGGTCCGTGTGGACAACTATAATTAGGTGCGGACGAACCATTTGACGGTTCTAATCCGAGTCTGAATTAAGCAAAGCATCCAAGGATTTGTCTCTGATCTGACACAAGCCGGTTTCGAGCTGGATTGGTTGAAGTCAAAGCTTGAGATGGTTTCCATGGAAAGGAAGAAACGTAATGATTCTGAAGCTCGGATTGTGGATCTTGAACAAAAGTTCAACAATCTTGAGCTGATGATGTCTGATCTCAAAGTTGTGTTGGAAGAGGAGAAAGCCAAGTTTTAATTTACTCCTTTTTTTTTTTATATAAGATGATTTTAATTTACTCCTTTTTAATATACTTTTTACTTTTGCTAAAGGTATACTGATTCCTTATCAACAAAAATAAAGGCATACTGATTGCTAATTTTTTTGGTTAGAAAACACCATTGTAAAAAAAAAAAAAAAAATCATCAGTTCAATAAAAAAAAACTTCCGTTTATTTAATTCCTTTGTTCCATAATTTTTATACTTTTTATATATTAATTGAGAAACAAACTAGCTAGCATTTATGTTGCGGATCTTGACTTGTCTTCTTGATCTAACGTGATTTCTTTGGTTTGATTTGCAGAAAACTAAAAACACCACGATATAACGAGTTCCCAGCCGTACTGGTACATCTCGTGGAAGTCGGTCCTTCCAAACTTCACTAATCAAGAGAAAAATACAAAAGTTTGCTAGGGTTACAAGGAAGATTTTAGAGGAAGAAGATGACAACAACTCTCAGAAGAAAAGCATAGAGATATCGAAGTAGAAGAGCAAAAAGCTTGATTGTGAAAACTCTCTTCTTCGATCTCTCTCTGTTCGTCTTTTCTTTTTCTCTCTTTTGTTGTAAAGATTAGTTGTGTCGATCGATAAGCTCAACGAAGCTCTGCTTCTTCTTATCTTCTTCCTCTGTTCGTCTTTCAGTTGTAACCGACTTAACCGGTCTAACAACTTAGACTTGGGCTTCAACAATAAACAGGCCCATCTTCCTTATACCTTTGGTTATGCGGTGGCCCAATAACAACTAAGCCCATTTGGTTTGTCTGAGGCAAATCCAACAATTTATTTTATAACAAATTATTATACATGTCATGCTCATGTGTCCATTACAGTTTTTAGCTACAAAATTTTATGTCACATCATATTAAGAATTTAAGTGTTTTGTAACAGATAATGACGTTTTTTTTTTTTTTTGGTAGACAACAGATAATGACGTTTAAATAAAGATATAAAATTGGAAAATGATATTCTCTATATACTACATTAACCATATCTTTATTTTTATGAAAAGAGAAGTTAAATTAATATTAATAGTGAAAGCCTCTAGTCACTCGTGCTTTGACTAACAGTTCATTAATACTTCTACATCAGGAGGTATTAAATTCGAATCCAGAAAAATGCGATTTATGCAAATTAATTGAGGCAAAAATTACAAGAGATTTTCAGCATGGTGCAAGTAGAGTCATTTGTCGTGGTCCCGCATATCAAGGTTAAAATTATTCGTTGTAGAATCGTCCATGTAATTGTTCTCATAATTTGTAATAGTTAATATTCCGAACGATAAAAAAAAAAATTAATAGTGATATTTGAGTTTATATGGGGCGCAGCACAATTGAGTTTTTATCATCTTTTATAATTATTTTAGATATGATTTCCTTTTTTTTTGTCAGTTAGCTCAAAATTATCTTATTTTTACACGAATTCATATATATCAAATCGAATCTAATTAGTGAATCTAATTAGATTCGATTTGATCTAGACTTTTCAAAGTAATTTTCAGGTCTTTTTCTGCCTATATATATAAAGAGAAGGCGATAATAAACAACAAGCTTTTTCTAAGAATTTACTATGACTACTTCTGCTAGTGCATGGTTTGTGAAGAGGATAAACCAACAGATTAAGAGGAACAAGAATGCCTGATGATGACATGCCTATGAAGAACGAACAAGTGCAGAAACAAAGTAAGACAAATGTCAACGACTTCATTGTTGATCCCTCGCAGACGACTCTAGCCGAGTGGATTTTTAAGACATATCCGGAAACTGCAGTGAATGTTCAATCTCAAAAGCAACAGGTCAGGACATATTATATGAACATTCTCTTTGGTATCCACGAGACACTTTATCACAAGAAGACGGGTAAATTATCTGATGCTGAAGTACGCAAAGCTTCCAAGGGTTTGTCTGATTTGACAAAAGCCAGCTTTGAGGTGGGGTGGTTGAGGTCAAAGCTTGATGAAATTGTTTCATTGGAGACGAAGGAACGCAATGCTTGCGAAGCTCGGATTGTGGAACTCAAACAAGAGGTCAAGAAACTTGAGAGTATGATGTCTAGTCTCAAAGTTGAGTTGAAAAACGAGAAGGCCAAGTTGAAGAAGCTATAGTTAGTTTAGGGTTTCTACTGAGGAGTTTCTTCTGCGTAAAGAAAGACATAAAAAAAACCTCCAACTTCTCTTTTAAATTTACTGCTTTTTAATTGGCCAAGTTAAATATGATTTGTAGGTTTTTCGGTTTTAAGTATATCTCAATACTGCATAGAGAGTTTTGATAGCTTCCCGCACACGGTTTAGTTAGGGCTTCTTTTGGGTTTCTTGTACCATAAGACATAAATACTTCGACAGCTTCTTTAAATTTACCGGAATTTAATGTGCTATGAATCGCTTAATTAGTGGGCTAAGAATGGGCCAACTTATTAAGTATTTTTGTCAAAGATATACAGATTGCTAAAAAAAATTTTTTTTGAAAATACCATTAAAAAATAAATGGCTTTTGATTTGGTTTTTTTTTTTGCGCCTTAAGTTCAACCTTTTATTTAGGCCGTATTGTTATATTATCAATCATCTAATCACGGATCCATGAATCCCAAATTTCGAAAAAAAAACAAAAATATGTGGCATTTGATTTTAGGTATAAATAAAAGCCGAATATCTTTTACTCCTCGCACACACAGATAGGTGCATCACACGGGATTGCCACACCACACAATAGGGCTCGGCAAATTATTCGTTAGATTTGTTTTGATTCGGTATTCGCTTTGATTCGATCCGAAAAATTTGGATATCCGTTATTAATCAAAACAGAGTAAATAGTAAAATCTAGTATCCGCCAAAAGCGGAGCAAATCACAAATACTAATTTTTAAAATCCGAATATCCTCTCCGATCCGTATATTACTTATATATACATATAATATTATAGATTTATAACGTATATTTTCATTTTTAGACTTTTTAAATATATTTGGCGAAATATTTATACTAAGAATAAGTAAATACTAGTTTTTTAATTGAAAATAATTTTTTTTTCCTAAATAAAAAACACATGTTTCATTTTTCACCATCTTAATCTTCCACTTTTCATTTTTATTTAATTATATCGAATAAAATTATGTAATTTAATATATTTATTCACTAGTTAGTTTAAATATTATATTAAACAAATTGTTTAAAAAAAAAAATATGGTGTTTTGATTATTATTTTTGGTTTAAAACGGATATCCGAAATTTTTCGGAGTAAAGCAAATCGGAAAATTAGATATCCGACAAAAACAAAGCGGATCACAAATACTGTATTTTTCGGATATTCGCTGTCCAGCCCTACCACACAAACATAATGAAATTAAAGACACTAAACCAAACCAACAAACCAGACAAAGATTCCACGATTATTTGGTATTACCAACTAAACCTAATTTTTTGTTGTTTCACTAATTCATATATAGTTAAAAGCAAAATTAAAAAAAGAAAAAAAAAATCAGTATAGACTATAGAGATATATGATTTCTTCATTTTTTTTTTGTTAGATAAACTTATCTTGGTTTTACTAATTCCTAGATTTTGTAAAAATAAAAAATCTAAATAATTAACGAGTGTGATTTGAATTCGATCTAGGAATTACAAATTAATGTTAGTTTCTTTCGCTACCTATATATACAAGGCCGTGCCTATAAGGTTAAAACAGAGGCATTTGCCTCAGGCCTCCACATAATATATACATTTAGGGGTCCCAAATTTACAAATATTACTCATAGTGTAGTGGTAATAACTACCTTAATGAGCTCTCCCACCTCCCTGGTTTGAAACCCATCTTATTTACTTTAAACATTGTTTTTTCCCTAGTTTTATTATTAAAATAATATATCGAAAGCCCCTCATTATTCAAATTGGCCTCAAGCCTCAAGAAGTCTGGGCACGGCACTATATATATATATATATATATATAATAAAGAGAAGAAGTTATCTAGCCATCACGAAGCAAAACGAATGTGAAATAAACTTTGTTTTGACAATTTACCGATCGATTTCTTAAGTGATGGGGAACCAATTGCAGAGACAAAGAAAGATAACTGTACATGGCTTCATTCTTGATCCTTCGCAGGTTAATTTAGCAAACTGGATTTTTCAGACATATCCAGAAACTGCAGTGAATGTCAAATTGCAAGACGATGAGCTCAGGACAAGATACATGAACCTTTTATTCGGCATCATCAAGATACTTTGCCACAAGCCTCTGCGTGATCTCACCGGCGATGAATTGAGCAAAGCTTCAAAGGATTTGTCTGATGTGACACAAGCTGGTTTTTGTGTGGAATGGTTAGCTTCAAAGCTTGAGAAGGTTTCCTTGGAGAAGAAGTCATCTGAAGCTCGGATTAGGGAACTCAAACAAGAGGTTAAAAAACTTAAGCTAACCATGTTAGAGGAGAAGGCCAAGTTGAAGAGGAACCCATGTTGGATCACCAAGGCAGAGATACATATTTCTTTTTAGAATATTATTAATTAGTTCTATTTTTAGAGTTTTCGTCATTATTTTTTTTTTCAACATAATTATCCATACTTTTTCTTTAAATCTACCCCTTTTTAATATGCCAAGATGATTTATTAGGTTTTCTAGTTTTGACTTTTAAGTATATATCTCAATTCTACATAAGTGTTTTTAATATCTTACCAGACACGGTTTAATTAGGGTTCTCTTGGGTTTGTCTCTAAATTTACTTGATTTTGATGGGCTATGTATATAATTATTTATGGGCTAAGAATGGGCCAACTTAAAAGTATTTTTGCTAAAGATATTCAGATTGCTAAAAAAAATTGTTCGAAGAAACCATCAAAGAAAGGTAGAAGTGGTGTTTGATTTTAGATATAAAAAAAACGAATATTCTTTTATTCCTCACACAGAGATAGGTACACACCTGAATGGTGCATCACATGGGATTACAACACCACACACACAGATAGGAACACACCTGAATGGTGCATCACATGGGATTACAACACCACCACACACACACACACACACACACATTCAACAGAAACATAACGAAATTAAAGATACTAAACCAAACCAAACCGGAATCAAACTAACACAAAGAACATAGACGAGAGAGATAGAGTAATAAGATAGTAACAATAATCTGCTGATTCCGAGGGGAACCGAAGCTTGCCAAAGGATCGAAGTTGCCCTAACGAGGGATAACAAAAGACACATCAAGCTTGCTTGTCTTCATCAACCTCCATGCAATCTTCATCGCTCCATTCACACACAATCCTCATCATCATCACCATCATAATGATAATGATGATGATGATCATTAACACAACACCCACACATAAACACAATTCATAATCATAACCTCCAAGAGATCTTCTTCTTCTTCCTCCTCTTACCTTTTGTGAGTACTCTTGTCTTTTGGGCCATCCCCTAAAGAGAAAACTGAGAACCTCTAAAAACCCTTTTTGGTGAGATCTTCTGATTGAATCAGAGGGTTCTTCATCTTCACCTTCACCTTCTTTAGGGGATGGCCATATTTTGTGTATGTGGGTGTTGTGCCAAAGAGAGTTTCAACAATGGATGTTGTTAGGGTTTTTATGTCTTCTCTCTTTGTCTTTGGTCATGGAGACAATTTGAAAGAGAGATTGAAAACACCCATTACATTTAAGCTATAGTGTTCTTTCCACTTTTTCTTTAAAATACTCATTTTATGTAATAATTAATCAGCTCAGTGTAATCACTGTATCTCGTGTCTGTTCTCGTGTCTGTTGATAATAGATTATCTTTTGTTTTTTCCTAAATTGTATCTGAAAGTGAATACAGATCCAACATTTAGTTTATATAGTATTATACGGTATATCCACATTAAAACTATTTATAAATAGTACATTTGTATTTAAAAATATATATGAGTTTCAAAGTATCGGGTTATATAAGTTATTTTAAGTGATTATAAATAAAATATTGAAAAATAAAAGAAACAATGTATAGATTATTGGTGTAAAGGGAGAATAAAAGTAGGAATTTTCATTGGTGTAAAGATGACATTGAAAGAAATCAAATAATTATTTTTATTATTATTTTGGGAAAAAGTGGAAGGAGATGATGGAAACGGGGAAGTCCATGTAAAGATGTTGGGAGAATTTGGATCTTCTAAAAGGAATATGCCATTACCAAACTTAACAAAAAAGAAAAGAAAAAATTGACATTACCAAACATGTGTTTTAAACAACAAACCCATCTCATCATCACTCACTATAGTACTAATAAATCTATTTAGTTCTCATATTTGTCTTGTCCGGTTCAATAACAAGATTGTGGTCGGTACTTTCTTATGGTTAAAAATATTTGGTGTTCTTTTGCATTAGTTTTTGGACTATTTTTATTTGTTTTGTATGGTCCAAACCAATTTTCTTAAAGTACAAGTTAACTTATCGCCTTATGGGACATTTGAAAGGTGTTTACTATTTAGCGCCAACTTTTTTTTCCTTTAAATATTAAAAATGTATAAAACCGGACACATCAAATTAAATATTTACGTCGATTAATCGGACGGCCGATTAATTGAGCACATGACCGAAACCGATCAATTAAAAGCTTAGGTGATTAGTTATTTAGTTATGTTCTTGATCGATTAATTGAAGATAATAGTTAGCTGACTAATAAGGTGTGATGGTGTGTAGCCTTGTTAATCAATTCGATCAACTAGACTTATTATACCAAAATCAAGACAATTTGCGATTACAAAAACCACTAGACAACTGATTAATCGCCTAAATCGAGTTTAAATTTTTAATATTCCTCTTTTAACATTTATAAGTCCAGAATTGATCCGCAATAAAAATCTTGTCCCCAACCTTAGCCGTTTAGACAAGTATTATTGGCTTGATCGATAGTATCACCAAAGCTAACAGGATCGTCTCAAAGCAACTCTCGATTATACCAACTTGTCCAATGAAAACATACTAAGAAAAGAGATCTCATATCCGTCTGATTAGACTTATTAGGCCAATGATTATTTCAAACGTGAAGAGAAACATATCAGTCTCCAAGTAATGTACACACTTATGAGTTACTAAAAAAAAAAACGAAAAGTTAACACTCCATATACAGTGGCAACGAACCTAATTATGTAAGGTAAGACAACAAAAAGAAAGAGTTTGATAGAAATTTACCTCACACAATTAGTTTTTGATTGTCTTATTACCGTCGTGGTTCATTCATAGACTTTCCTTCAAACAACTCACCCAACAATCTCTCAAGATCTTCAGCTGTATACTTTATGTATTTCTGAGGATTCTTCCCACTCTCGACCAAAGGCCTACACACCCGATCATCGGTTTAAATCTCGTAAGGGTTTACATTTCAATTAAAAAGCTTTTGCAGGTAACAGAGAGAGAGAGAGAGAGAAAAAGGAGATTTTATACCCAAAGCGTTTGAGGAATGATCTGTAAGCAGGCAATAATACTTCGGCGACAGCAAGTCTTAGCGACTCTCTTAACTCTGTGTCGGGAACTGTCCATTGAGATTGCCTCTGATGTAACTCATCAAACTGCATATTGAACATCTTGAACCTGTTCCATTTTTATGTTTATCATTCATCATTACCAAATTGTATATAAACATTTCACAATTACTGTGTGTTGTTTCAGCTGTTTATAAGCCTTACCTCTCTTTTAATAATCCTCTTGAAACTCCGCTGCTGTTTCCTCCCTCTACACTTCCTCCCCCAGATGAAGTCAACCCTTGCGCCGACGAGCTTTGTAATATCTACAAAAATATATCAGTTTTACTTTCTTAGTAACCATATAATGAAGATTTTATATAACCGTTTTTCTTTATAGAGTTGGCCAAATAGAAAGAACCTTTGTCCAAGCAATCCTTTTGTATTGGTTTGCATGTTGCTGAACGATACGCCTATGCCTTTGAACCCAATCATCGCCTAACAAGTCCTTGGCTTCTGACCTGAAAACATTATTGATATCAATAAAACCAACTACATAGAAATCGAAGGCTTTTTATAAACCCTGATTAACGCGAAACTAAACTCACCTGCGCACAGATCTAACCATGTAATGAATGTTGTTCATCAGGAACAAGTGTGTCAATGCAGGATCTTTGTACTGTTTCGATTTTCCGTCCAAGTTGTTTTGAAGCGCCTGCATTATCCGCATTGTTACGGCCGCTAGCTGCGAGTTTGAGTCGTCTCCATTTCCAAATTCCAAGAAAAGTTGCTTCAACGTCGATTGGTAGCTGACACCAAAGATCATCAATTAAAGCGTGGAAAGAGACACTATGCAAATAGCAGGAGGAAGAAGAAGAAGAACAGTTTCAAAGAAATGAGTTGGGCTAGTCCTAACCAAGTCGACAAAGATGCTGTACTTACTCGAATAAGAACTTGACATAATTGATGACATAGCTTGTTAGTGGGTGGACAGTCCCATCTAGAACAGCAGTCTTTGTAGCATCTTTCTCAACAGCTTCTTCGAAATCACCAAATGTTTCCTGAGCAGTCTGCGCCAACCGCTTTGTCAACCCCGTAGCAGAATCTCTAATTTCAAGGCATGCTTTACCTTTGAAAATTGTCTCAATCTGTCCATGGACACAAATTTCATGAGAATGTAGCACCGTCTAATGTTATCCACTTGTTTACAATGTAGCACAAAAACCAACTGGTCATCAAATCATATATAGATTATGTAGTCCTGGATAGCAAGTTTCAACCACATACGTTTATACTAAAAAAATCGCTGCGTGCCATGCTGTTTATGATGATGGGAATTTCAGTTGGACTATTACATATATTCAATG
Source organism: Pseudoturritis turrita (assembly GCA_900406555.1). Classification (NCBI taxonomy): domain Eukaryota; kingdom Viridiplantae; phylum Streptophyta; class Magnoliopsida; order Brassicales; family Brassicaceae; genus Pseudoturritis; species Pseudoturritis turrita. Next base: position 58,385 of record OVBL01000813.1, read on the forward strand.
CTCAAAACACATCCGATTCACAGAAAATCTACATGGGAAGAAAAACGTGAAAAGACCATCAATTTACAAATCTTACTCCACAGGTAAATAAAAGCAGCTAGGTTTGGCATCTCTACGAAGTGAGTGGTGAACTCTACGCATAAAAATGCAAACTGAATTTTTATGTCTTAATATAGTAAATCATTAAATGTGTCGAAAAGAAAAGTAGACGTTTGCAACATCCTGTATTCTAATACTTCACCTCACTAGCTTATACAAATCAAATACAGGTTCGAAGGTGAATCAAGCATGTGCCAAAGTTCATAATACATAAAACTGTACAGCTAAAAAACAGAAAAATCCACCAAAAGATGAATCTACAGAATATTTTTTCCATTTCATAGAAGACTCTTCAGTAAATGTAAGGCGACTTAATGATAATAGAGCAACAATGAGAAAAATATTACCTCTGTATGAAGCTCTCGCATGATCTCATACATGTCTAAGAGTACAAACAACTTTTCTGGAGATCTCTTGCTCCTGGCTATAGCATCCCCAAAGCTAAGTAGCATTGAGACACTGCTCACTGTAACTTCTGCAAAACACTGATCACTAAGGGAATCGAAGCCTCTAAATATCTGGTCACATACTTGCCTTTCTCCAGCGAAGAGTAATTTAACCTGTTGAAAAAATTCTTGAGTTAGGAGGAATCAACATAACATGTTAGAAATATTTCAAACTTTCAATTGCGTTCTTACAGCAATGCGCATGAAATGAATCCAGTTTCCAATTTTGGCCTCCAAAACTTCCCACTGCATCCTCTGAACATCCTCTTTGCTAAGTTTTTCAACTCCCAATTTCTTTAGGCTTTCTTCCAAGACAAAAGAGCGTGTTTCTCTGATCAAAACACAAAAATTGAGCAGAAGGAGATTAAAAATAATTTCAAAACACACAAGTGCATCTTAAATATGTATTGGGAAAATGTCAATAGAATATGCAGTTCACTGCATAAATCTGACAATACTAGTAGTTAAGGTATCAGATAGTTCATATGGAAGAAAAAAAGACAAAGCTGCTGCATTGCATTAAACGTATGAGACAAACAGCATCGCATGATATCAAACCTAACAATCATTCTTCTCATATCAGGTAAGCAAAAAAGCAGGGTGCACGATGTCCACATCACAGCCAAATAATTGGTTATGTGTTCATAGAAAAACGCAGATATCCAAGACCCATGAATATTTCATAGGTGAGTGTGATTAGAACATTCATATTTTAACTACACTTCTATCTAACTTAACTAGCGAAACATCATAAGGATGGTAAAACTCACAACTTGCAGAAACCTTCGAAAAACTAGCTCTTTGCAAAAGTGTCATGAGCATTTTATGTATACCATATTTGTTTTAAAGCAACTATAGCTTAACCCATTACTTTGACTCATGTTACAATTATTTAACTGAAAGTTTAATCTACAAGCATGATTTGACAATGAATTGTACGACAAAAGGATGAGAATCAAAATTTCACCTATAATTTTGTAGCAACTGTTGCTGGTGACCAGCCTGAACCATTTGCTGGGCCAAATCATGCAAAAGTGGCAATACCCTAGTCGGAATGAGGATTGGAAGTGTATAAGCAGCAGTCTCTGAGTCATCGTTGTGGTGTCCTCCATGGGGCATTGAAGATTTTCCACCATCACCGTCTGAGGATGGTCTCAGGGAGTTCGGAAGACCATCAAAAAGGCGATCAGGCTCCACAGCTTTACTGATTATAACAAAGACAAAAAAAAGAAGGAATGAGGACAAGATGAACATAGGTTGTTAAATAAAGACACTTAATTTATACTTCGAATACAGTCAAACGTAGATAATTGGGGGGAGGTTATGATTGTCCTAGCGGAAGATGGCTTCAATTGGCATTCTGCCATTTAAAACCATTGGGCACTTGTACATTGACAAGTGTTAGCTTTGATAAATAAAAAAAAATTATAAGTCGTAACTCTGATAATCCAGAAATGTCATTTTAAGATATTTCTCTTTTTTGTTGTGTCCAAATATACTTGGTTATTTGCTAGGGAATATAAAATGTACGACTCTCATTAGAGTAAAGACCAGTTCCCCAAAACACACAAAGTAGAAAAGGTAGAGGATCCACAACTAGCTATGTTCCCTGAAGTTAAAGGGTAAGAGTCATGGCTATAGCATGCAAGAGCATAAAGTTTGAAAAGGAACCATGTAACTTTGTCTTAAGATGAAGTGCTAACTTTCCTCAAGTTAAGGATAGAGAAACATATAATATATATGCAAAACACTCGAGAATGTGTTGTTGAAACCCTTTTTAGGTACAGAAGAACAAACCTGTAAGAAGCTAACAATTGCTTAAACTCCTCTTCGAGCTTTGACTGTGCTTTAGCAAGCAAGCTATTTGCATGGTTGAGGGCTCCATCACTACTCTTAAAGCTTTTGTTGCTGCTAAAATAACGAATAATTTTTCTGAGCTGAGCTATTGCCTCGAGATAACCTTCCAGGTCCTCGTGTGGCCCCTTGAGTACTTTAGTCTCTGCCTAGAAATGAATTGAGAGCATAATAAAAAAATCGGTTTCGAGTCACAAAAAAGAAACTCAGAAACAGCAAGCTAAAACCACAACCAAAGACACATATTCTCAATGTAGATCACAAAAATTTGACTATGCATTTTCTTTTACGTAAGAGAGGCTTGAAGCAAAACAGATCATGCAGGAATCTGGAAGAATTCTGGCCACCAATATAACCTCTGCTCAAGATATATCTATTTATATCGATCGATCTTTGTATAAAATGAATGAATGAAATCTCAATATGAACAGGAAGAAACACATAAAAAATCAGAACCTGAGAAGTAAGATTTATAAAACAAACCTGACGAAGGAGATCAAATTGAGACAAAATAACCTCAGCAGATTTAAGAGTCTTATCAATATTCTCATGAGCTTTCCTTATAGCATGCGTCCTAATCTGAGATTTTCCAAACACAGTCAACCCAAAATCCCGATCAAGTCAGCAACAAAGATTCTTCCAGATCTGTATACAAAAACAGTCATAGAACACGATCGGAGCTCAAAACAGACGGCAATACACAGACCTGAGTAGGACGCATGGCGGTTTCAAGAGCAGAAAGACGACTATCGAAGGAACCAAGGATTGAAACAACATTGTCGGTGATTGTTTGACTCTTCTGAAGAGATTGTCTCATCAACAAAGCTCTTTCGCTGAGCAGATCCATTCCGCTATCTACAGCCATGGCTAATCCAAAATCGAAGAAATATAATTTTTCTTCTTCTTCTTCTCGTCGAGAGAGAAAGAGAGACGACGAAAGGACGACTCGGTTTGGTTTGGTGGTGGCAAAGCCGGTACAAGCCAGCTACGTTTTTTTTTCTTTTCCCCTTAAACCAGCAAAGCAAAAAAAATTGAAATTCTTTAAAAATATTTGACCTATGTTTCAAATGTTTTAATTTCAATTAAACTCTAATATAATTCATTTTGTGACTCTAATTAATACGTGATACTTGTTACTCGTGTATAATATAATTTATTTAAGTGTGATATTTCATCCATCTTTTTTTTTTTTCTCTAATAGCGTTCATGTTGAATAAAAATATTTTTTTTCTTCTAAATAAATACAATCTAAGATTCTAAATAGTGAAAATGCAATATGAATTATTTAATTCATCATACTATATTATATTATATGTTACCTTGTTATTGCATTAATCATGAGGATGAATTAGAGATTAGATTTACCGATATTGGTTTGCTAATTTCAACTATCATCCTCAATAAATTTGGAAATCATTAAGTTCGAAGCAACAGTATTGTCGATGATATGACATTTTGGCCATCCCAAGGTACGCAGTTAAAAGTATTAGAATTAGGTCCAATATTTTTGTATTCAGCATAACAAAAGTTTCCGATACAAAATCTCATGAGGATTTATCTCAACCAGATAGTTCAATAAACCTCATACCAAATGTTTGCATGACAATCGTATGTAATTAGTCTTCTATGGTTGATCGGAATATGTTTTTACTGTGTAGTTGCTTCTTATCAAATCATCAGTATGTTTTATTGTGCAGCTCTAATCATGGTTGTATCTCTCAAAATTTTAACGACATTCGGATCGTAATCGCGTTAGCTTGTTCTTTGTTTGGTAACTTTGGTTCACGTGCATACAAATTATATTTCTGCAATACAAACCGTAACATTTTCAAAGATAAAATATGTTGTACCATACACATCACAGTCTCGGTATAACTATATTTTCGAGTTTATATATGAAGTATCTTGGTATCCTTTAATACTACATTAGTAGAAGATCAAAAATTTACATTGATCACCAATGCCACAACTTGGTACATATGTTTTCTAATGCATATAACTAAACAAAATATACGATCTAAAACTCGGGTTTTAGTGGTTGGGTGTCGGCCTTAACAATGGCAGCTTCCTAACAATGTTTAGTGTGTTATATGCTAATAATGTTTGGATTACATTGTTTCAATAATGTTAACTAACTCGATCATGTATTTTAGTTTGTTTATGTAGTTCAATCATCATGAAACAAATTATGCAAAATTAATGATAGTTGTATAAAACGAAATTTTTAAAGAGTAAACATAACGATATTGTGTAAGTATTTTGGAATATATAATCATCTATATTTGTTTTAATATCTCAAATTTAAATCTATCAGTTCTATTTTTCTTATATTTTGCTTATATTTCGCTCAAGTTTTTCTTTTTTCATCTTATTTTTGACAGATTTGTTTTCTTATGTAAAACATAATGATATGTAATAAACTAATGATATATAATAAAAAATTAACCATTTATTTAATATAATTATGTTATTTAAATAATAAAAACCTAATCTTTGCTGGAATCGGAAAGAGCTCACCTTCTCTAAAGCGCTATGTATTGTTTCCTCTCTAGGCAAAGATTTGATAATATGCACATGAAAAAGAAGAAAAAGCATATGTATTAGAAGTGCGATCATTGAATAGTAACATGACCAATTTATTTATTATTATTGCAGAGAAGAAATAGAAGATAAACTTTATAAGATAGAAAAAAACAGTTTAAATTATGCATATGAATCGGTGAAATAAAAAAAAATGATATTAAATTAAATATGAAGCCTAAAAACAGTTTAAATTATGCATATTACAACACCAAAGTTACAAACAGTTAAAAAACTACAGGATTAAGTAGGATCGTGGAGAGTAATTCTTTTCATTAGGGAGATAAGTAATTAGGATCGTTTGCCAAACACTATAAAATAGGCAGAAAAATAGTTATTATAAAAAATTAGATTTTGAATTTTTGTTTAAATGGTTTTTCATATATTTGTGATATGTGTATAAAGAGCAATGCATTAAAGAGAAAGAGAGATAGAATCATTCATACGAGATCATAATGAGTAGCCGTCGTAAACAAAAGATTTAATAAAAAGTTAAAAAAAAAAAACGTTAATACTACTATAATAAAGTAACTTTAAAAAAAAAGGAGTTTCCGTTTTCCTATATTTTAAAGGTTGATTTGCAATAATAACCAAAAAAAACTACAACCTACAATCTAACCAATTGGTTAGAAAGAGATAGGAAAAAATAGACTGAAAAAAAAGTGAAAATTGGTTAATTTGTAAATTATAATTTTTTTGTTGGTTATTGGACATAATTTCCTATTTTAAAATTCCGGTTTTTCTATTTTAAAATTCCGGGTTTTTTTTTTTAACTCTAACAAAGCATTAAAGAGAGAGGCCACTTGGTTTGGTTTGGTTTGGTTCGTGTTGGTTTAGACATTTGATTTGCAATTTTGATTTCTTATGTGTCACGTTCCAACACTAGGAGGACCTTAAAGGGGAGAGCCAACCCACACCTATGACAAGCCAAATCGATTTCTTAACCGGGTTGGATTATGGTTAGGTTTTTTACGGTTTTGTCTTTAATCCTATATATATTAACAGACGAGACATTAGAGAAAAAAATTCAATGTGTCACTCAATGAGCAATTTAAAAGACACATTATTTAATTTTAACCAATCAGAACATTTCAATTAAAAATATATGTCATGGTGGAAATCTCTACGTATTCTCATTAATTTTATAACATAAGCTCATTAATACATTTTTTACAAATTTAAGTACAACTAAATATAATATTTTAGTCTTGTCATATCTATTTTTAACTTTTATGATATAATACCAAAAAAATTATTATTATGAAGATCAATTTAGACAGAAAAAAAAAATATCAAATTTACACTTAAAAGATATTGAAATAAATAATATTTGCATATTTTTAATCAATTTTATACATTAAAATATTAAAACTAATGGCATTAACATATACTTGATCAAAAGTATTTAATTTTATTACATTTATGCACAATATATATCATTTTGTATGTTTATAGATATTAGAAATCATATGTTTTGTTATACATGTTTAATATTAAAAAATTATATATGTTAAAATCGATTCATCAACCTATTTAATTATTTAATCTCGCGCTTAGCGTGAATCAAAATCTAATTTGTTCTTATTTCCAGTGGATTTGGAATGCGCTGAAAAACATAGCATATATTCGTTAGTGTTGTTTATATGTTCAGATTCGGGTTAGGTCTGCTCAGTAATACTAATTCCACAAACTTTTCTTCATTTGTTATTATTATAAGCTTTTGTTACTTGAGAGTACATTCACTCTTTAACAGAAAAGAGAACACTATGCATTTGCTTATTTAAACCGAAGCATTCATGATTCAATATGAGATTGTCCCATAAGTTAAACATTAAACCGTGGACAGATGTAAATTATGCATGCTACAACAATAAAGTCCAACAGTTTAAAAGAGTACAATACTGCAATGAGATTTTATTTTTTTATTAGGGAGATAATAAATTAGGATTACTCAAACATGGTTGTGGAAAAGGGAAACAAATAAAAATATAGATTTAGTAGGTGAGAAAAGGCAAAATATAATACTTATTACAATAATTAGTTTTTGAGTTTTATTTTTCTTAAAAGGTTTTTTTCTATGTTTTCATGTGTTTTGAAGCTGGAACCAAAGCATTGAGAGAGAAAGATCAATAGTAAAGAACCCGTAGGTAGAAATAATAATAAGTTTTCTGCAAAATAATGATTTCGTTGAATTGGTCTGAAAAATTTGAAAATACAAATATCTCGTGGCATGGCATGCGCCTGCCTGCAAAGTACACATTGGGTTATACGATCAAATTCAAGGAAGTTGGTCTAATTTGCTCTGTTTCGTGTGATTTTAAAGATTTTAAGTCCATAAACATATTAAAATAATGCGTTTTCATAAACTTAAGCCTAAAAATATGAAGAGAGAGAAGCTTTAGGTTTTTTAATTTTCTTGTTGGGGTTGAAATTTGACCAAAATTGAAAGTCAACCGAGAAAGACAATCGTGTTGTAGGCTTTATATTTGATATCAACTTTTTTTTTACCTATTTTTTTATTTAATACTCCCACTGTTTCCTTATATAGGATGTTTTAAAAATTTGCACGCATTTTGCATTCCAATTTTGAAAAAAAATACATTTTTTTGTGATACATCTTTTCAAAAATATCACATATTGATTTTTTTTTCAAAAAAACTCTTTTTCAACTTAACATATAAACGTTTATAATTTTTTTCATGTTAAAACATAACTTATAAATTTTTATATACATTCTTTATTACCATAACTACATTATTATGAATGTTTTAAAATTTGAATTTTTATGTATGATCTTATGAAAATGTATAAAAGAATTTTTTTGAAAATTGACAACAACAAGTGTTATTTTTCAAAAGTGGCATCATAAAGGAGGTATTTTTGAAATTCCAATTTTGAAAAATACCTCTTTTGTGATATCTTTTTTCAAAAATATCCATGTTTGAAAATATTTTCAAAAATACATCTTTTCAACTTAGCATATAAACGTTTATACTTTTTTCATGTTAAAACATAACTTATAAATGTTTATATACATTGTTTATTACCATAACTACCTTATTATGAATGTTTAAAAATTTGAATATTTATATATGATTTTATGAAAATGTATAAAAGGAATATTTTTGAAAATTGACAATAACAAGTGGTATTTTTGAAAAGTGGCATCATAAAAAGGGTATTTTGAAATTCCAATTTTGAAAATACTTTTTTGTGATATCCCTTTTCAAGAATACCATTGTTTGATTTTTTTTTCAAAAAAACTCATTTTCAACTTAGCATATAAACGTTTATAATTTTTTTTCATGTTAAAACATAATTTATAAATTTTTATAAACACTTTATTACCATAACTACTTTATTGGCTATTTGATGAGATATAAACATTCTTTGTTAAAACATAATCGTACCAAATTTGCACAAGTGATTAAATGTAAAAGAGAATAGTCCATGAAGACTTCCCATTGATGGGTTACATGTATTTAATTTGAATTTTGTATTTCATTAACACCTTTTTTATTGTTGATTTTTATGCTCAATCTAAATTCAGGTATCCGGATTTGAGGATGAACATCCCTGGCGTACAATTCAGGATAACCTAAACGTAACAGAAGTGGAGGCTCGCAGCTTGCTTTATCAAAAGAGAGGACAAGCCTCTTTAACCATCGATCTCAAGAAGCTGCAATCTAGATTTCAAGAGGTGCCAAATGATGCGATTGATTTGATGCCTTATCAAAAGGCATATCTTTTCTTTTTGGTGGGGAGTTTGCTTTTTATGAAAACAACAGAAGGTATATCTCCTATATCTACCGTTACTTGGAGAATCAGTCAACGACTATGCTTGGGGAACAGCGACGTTTGCATTCATTAAGCATGGCTTGGTATCAATGAAGGAAGATCTTACGAAGGGTAGGACCACAAGCTTCCCTAGTTTTGGGTATGCTTTGATGGTAAGGTCTAAAACCCAGTAAAACAAAAATTTTATCAAAACATTATTAGCCACTTTGTTACATAATAATGTTTACTGACATTTGTTTTTTATTTTTTCCTTGTAGATATTTGCAGTGGAACGATTTCCCTGCTTACACGAAACATTATGTATTGATTCTCTACCTTCTGGGTTTCCTCTGCTTTCGGGGTGGTTAAATCTATTTCCTAAAGGAAATGATAAGAACAGCTTTGTGAATCATTTCCAAAACAAGCTTGACAACATGATGGAAAATCAGGTAATACTTCTTTATGACTATATAAACTGCTTATATATGGTTATAATTTATGACTATATAAACTGCTTATATATGGTTATAATTCTTGTTGTAAACTCTACTTAATTATATATTCACAGGTTACATGGCAATCTTATAAACTTTCTGGCCGTAACTTTGAATTGCCTGATGAGTACAAAGATCATATTTCTATGATATACTCGTGCACGGCTTGTATTTGCTTTAATGTGGTCGCATATAATTGCCCTCATAAGTTCTTCAAGCAATTGAGACTGACGGAGGTGTGCATACTTAGCAAGAACAAAAATAAGGATTGGAAAAGAACGGGTTTATATGCTAAAGTGAATGAATACTGGGACAAACGACATGACTATGTCGTGAATGCTGGACAGGTGACTTCAGTTCGTTGACAACATTAGATATACTTACCTGCAATTTTTCAACTTCAATAACTTCACTAGAGATTGCCTTGAGAATTGCCTTGATAAATGTTTCTTAGGATTTTCTTTTGTTTTAATAGATGGATTGGAGCTCGGGACCGTCAAGAAACTGTAGGAGCAGATCATCTGAACAGATTCATAATGAGGAGATCAGGTGTTTTTTTGAATTGCGTTTATGGATTTAACGAATCTAGACCAATGGATAAAGGTTTCTTAGGATTTTCTTTTGTTTTGATAGATGGATTTCAGAGTGGAATTGTCTGGACAGATTCATAATGATAGGAACCAGGTGAGTAGGTCAATTGGGATTTAACTGTGGTTTTTCTTGAATTTTTTGTTTTGTTTTGATAGATGAATTTCGGCTCCCATTCCCCATCTTCACCGGCTGGAGACCAGTCTATCTCAGGCACAGATAGAGTAGAGGCCAACAACAATGATCAGGTTCAGAGACCAAAACTAAACTTTTGCAGCAAAAACTGAACTTTCAAAGCAAAATTCGATCACATAAACAAATATATTGGAAGCAAATTACATAAGTAGGATGGATCAAATATATTGGAAGCAAATTACATAAGGATGGATCACATAAACAAATCCTGCTGAGGTCAATACAAATTTTTTTTTTCAACTCTTCGTTTCAGTTTTTGGTTTGAAACCAAAATTTTGCTTCAATTATGGGATTTCAAATTGCAGGAGTCATTTTGAATCTGATGTTATGAAAATGTAAGCAAACTACATAGATAAAACACACAATTTTTGTTGTTGATCCTTAGACATTCTTACATGCCTCCTCCCATTCTTTCGCATCTTTTTTCCAGAACTTAATCTTGTCCTCTATGCTCAAAATCCTTCTTTCCTTTGAAGCTTCTTCATCCTCCACAGATTTGGCCCATGTTCTGGTTGGGAAAAAAGAGTGGGAAGAAGGTTCGGTGAGTGTCAAAACGTTCTGATTTCAACTAATTATGTAGTCAAAAATTATACTTTGTAACCATTACTATATGAACAAAAAAATACTCAAGATCCAATAAGATTTTTAAACAAACATTACAATATCAAATAAAGATCCAATCTCAACTCAATTGGTTTTAAAAAGGGACAAATATGAAACCATAGTTAATGATAATAAAGCCTTAGATGCTACTCTAAGTCATTGAATTTGACTTGGAACTGCTCACCTGAAGACATAATCTTGACACTTACACCGATAAACATAAACTAATAATGAAAGACATTTTTCTGATAATGAAAGACATTAAACCTTAGCGGTTCTTCCATGTGTTCTCCCATTCTTTGGCATCCACACGCCAACGATCCGCCTCCTCTTTCCAAAAAGAGATTTTATCCTCCAAGATCAGCACCTTATCTTTCTTTGCAGCTTCTTCATCCTCCAACTTCTTAGCTCATATGCATATCTGCTCGTCTGTCATCTTTGGTGGCATCTCGTATTCTATTTCTTGCAAGATACTTATGGTTTACCGCCTTTAACACCAAATCCATGCGTTCTCCCTCTTGCGTCTTCTTTTCTTCATCTTCACGTAGTTTTTGAAAAACATACATAGAGAGAGAGAGAGAGCCATAACATTCTTCTTAGAGAGAGAGGTGAATAATAAATATACACTTGGGGTTGGGATAGCCGGAAAAAAAAATCATAACATCGATATCTATTTATATCGATCCATCTTTGTATAAAATGAATGAATGAAATCTTAATATGAACAGGAAGAAACACATAAAAAATCAGAACCTGAGAAGTAAGATTTATAAAACAAACCTGACGAAGGAGATCAAATTGAGACAAAATAACCTCAGCAGATTTAAGAGTCTTGTCAATATTCTCATGAGCTTTCCTTATAGCATGCGTCCTAATCTGAGATTTCCAGAACACAGTCAACCCAAAATCCGAATCAAGTCAGCAAAATATCGAAGGACGACGCATGGCGGTTTCAAGAGCAGAAAGACGACTATCGAAGGAGCCGGGGATTGAGACAACATTGTCGGTGCTGGTTTCAGGTTTGACTCTTCTGAAGAGATTGTCTCATCAACACAGCTCTTTCGCTGAGCAGATCCATTCCGCTATCTACAGCCATGGCTGATCCAAAATCGAAGATACTTTTTTTTTTCTTCTTCCTCACGTCGCCTTCGAAAAAAATCGAAGTTGGAAGAGAAAGAGAGACGACGAAAAGACGCCTCGGTTTGGTTTGGTTGTGGCAGAACCGATACAAGCCAGCTGAGGAAAATTTTGAAATTCTTTATGACCTCGGTTTTATATATTTTACTAGCTAATTACCCTACTCGGAATAAAATGATTATCAAAAGTAAAATCAATATAGTTTGATTAAAAAAGCAATTGTAATTATTGGATAATTATTATGCGGAATCCAAATCCGCTTTTTATATTCAAATTTGCGATTATTTTGTATTGAAATGTGTTCCACCCGTGAATTTTTTAGTCAATAAAAAACCATATCCATTATAAGATCAATCATAGTTTGTGATACATTGAATTTTTTAAAAACATTAAATATCTTTATTTTTATAAATTATAGCACTTAATTAATAAAATATACTTAATTAATATCATAATCTTTAAAGATACGGTTTATGATTCAAATATACAAAAATGGAAGATTGCGTATATCACCAAAAATTTGTTCACCGGTCTTATAAATGAATTATTATTTTAGTGTTTATTTAGTAGATGATTTGTATGAATTATAATAGCCAAATTAGTATTGTGTGTTGTGATAGTGTTTGAGTAAAGAGATAAAGAGCATTTAATAATAAATTAAAATATTAAATATAATTTTTTTTTATAAAATTCTCGCTTCACACATCAGCACTTTTGTTTTGTTCCTCCTTTGATATATGGAAGATAATCATACTATTATTTAGCAAGTGCGAAATCTTACGTGGCGGCTCCAGAATCATTCTCAGACTTGTTTTAACCCTTATGCCATTAATGAATCGTTTTAATTACATATGCTGCCATCGTCTAAATTGAGCTTCTGGATTTCGATTTTTCTTTTAATCTTGGCCCATATAATTAACTCGTGATATGTACAATACTCATTATATTATTGATATTCAAAGTTGGAAAACCTACGTAATAATGGATTTCTATCTTTTTGTTTCATAGTTGGCGTATTTTTATGCTTGTTTTATTGATTTCTATCTTTTTGTTTCATAGTTGACGTAATCCTACGTGGCGGCTCCAGAATCATTCTCAGACTTGTTTTTACCCTTATGCCATTAATGAATCGTTTTAATTACATATGCTGCCATCGTCTAAATTGGGCTTCTGGATTTCGATTTTTCTTTTAATCTTGGCCCATATAATTAACTCGTGATATGTACAATACTCATTATATTATTGATATTCAAAGTTGGAAAACCTACGTAATAATGGATTTCTATCTTTTTGTTTCATAGTTGGCGTATTTTTATGCTTGTTTTATTGATTTCTATCTTTTTGTTTCATAGTTGACGTATTTTTATGCTTGTTTTATTGATTTATTTTTTCATTATATTTTATTGATTTATTTTTCCATTATATTACAATGATTATTAAAATATCATCAGAATTTTGCACTATATATAATTTGCCCTATTATTTTTCATTCGTACGTTAATATTTTTTTTATTATATTACAATGATTATTAAAATATCATCAGAGTTTTGCACCATATAGAATTTGCCCTATTATTTTCATTTGTACGTTAATATTTTAATGTTTTCCAGACTTTTCGTAACTAAAGCTTTATATTGGGCTTTTGGCTTTCGATTTTTTTTGTTATCTTCACCCATATATGTGTGGACTTTAAAAAAACCCTAGGTTGTCTCTATATCTTCTTATAAATATCATGCTATTAGATGTTTCGTTTTCTAAGCAAAGGTTTGTGTTGAAAATTGAAACCCTACATAGTGTTATTCTGTATGTTATTGACTTCTGGTCTAATTATCGTTGTTGATATTGGTATTAATATATGCTTTCTGATTTATAAGTCTCATCAATTTGATCGTAATTCAAATATTATCTTCGTCCTTGGGTTATTATTAATCTTTAAATCTTTAAAGTTTCATTATGTGTTTCTAATTGTTATTTTAATACTTCTTTATTTAATCTATATATCATAACTTCTTCTTACTAAAACAATTGTTGTTATATTATAGTTATCGTTTATGATGTAGCCAACTTTGAATATCAATAATATAATATGCTCTATAATTTATACGAATAATACACTGCGCATGTTGTTAGTTTTGTTGTTTATTCGTTTATTTCTTTTTATTTTTCTACTAATTATCGTTCTATTCGTTTTATAGGTTATAACCTCTTCTTAGAGGTATAATTCGTTCTTATATTTGTTGTTTATGTATATGTGTTTTGTTATCTATTATACTGTTCATGTTATTTATTATATCGTGAAATCGTTATTTATTTTTTACTCATGATTATCGTTTTATTATTTTTTATAGGTTTTAAACTCTTCTGTGAGGTATAATTTGTTCTTATTTATTCTTAAATTTATGTGTTTTGTTCTCTATTATACAGCTTGTATTCTTTTTATCTTACATTCGTCTTCTTATTGTTTTAATTATTATCGTTGTATTCGTTTTATAGGTTGTAACATTTTTGTTAATTTCAAAGTAACTATAGTCTGTATTTTATATATTATATTATTTCTAACAATAATCAGTTATTTATTTCTAACAAAAAATTGTTTATTATAAATCTTATTTATTATTATTAAATTTGGTATGTACTTTTATTCTAATATTTATTTTAAAATTTTAAAATAATATTAATTTGTTTACATGTATTGAATCTATAATGACATACATTTTTAGTAATTGTATTTTTTTGTTAGTTATTTGATATATTCATTTTCTTCTTCTTGCTATTGTAATGATTCTTATTTCTTTTTTTTTTTTCCAGAATTTGACCTTTTCTATAAGGTAATTTTCTAATAATATTATCTCTACATATTTTCGTTTTTCGTTGAAAGGAGTTTGTTATCTAATCCTACTTTTTTTTTTTATGTTTTGCCTCTTCAATAAGATATCTCCTTATAATATTTTTACCCTTTATGTTTGAAAGAAATTTGTTACATGAACTTATACTCTTTTTCGTGTTTAACAAGGTTTCCTCTGTTTTTGAGTTTTTTATTCGATGAAGGGGTTTGTTCGGATTATGTCTGTTTTGAAGAATAATTCATAGTTTCGATAAAATAAACACTAAAACCCAAACAAACGAAACTATGAATTATTCCTCGAAAGAAAAGACAAAACATATTATTTAAAACAAAAAAAAATTCTTATTGTTTAAATTCGAACAGTAAGCTCATGTGTTTCAAATACTTTATGTAGAAATAAGAACAAAAAAATCAAATTAAAACCCATCGATCAAATTGTTCTATGAAATGATATAATGTGGAGATTTTATAACTAATAGTGGGTCACGATGAATTGAGGACTTGAATCATTTACATCTAGCCTATGCATTTTCTGTAAACCATCAAATGAGTTTATGTATAATTTTCAATGATTGTGTGCATGGTTAGAGTTTAGACGTTCATGGTGGGGTTTAACATCTCTAATCAAAAATTTTGATGGCATACGATTACTAAAAAAAATCAATATATACGTGTTTGTATTTGGATTTAAGATTTGATGCTAGAGTTTAGGATTTAGGATCTATGTATTATTTTCAATGTTTACGTGCATTTGTAAGGATTTAGGCTCCCGAAATAGGGTTTGACACCTCTTATTTTTTGAAAAACAAATTGATGGTATAATGTTAATGAATAGTTTTCTAATGTTCTCTTAAAAAATATATTAATAAAAAATATAAATAAATACAAACATTTGCGGTGACTAAAGATAATAAATATGTGCACTGAAAAAGGATAACAATGATAAAAGAAAAAAATTTAAAATATTAAAATAATGAAATTGGTTATCTTCAAAATGAATTTTTTTTTATCTTATATACAAAATAAAAAATTACTTATAAAATTAGAGTGTTGATTTGTTAAATTAGATCTAAAAATTAAAAAAACGAATAATAACTTCAAAATGGTATAAGTGGCATCATTTTCCTAAGAATCATTTTGGTGTGTATGGTTATTTTTAATAAATTGTTAATAAACTGGTTTTGAACTCTATAAGTTGGTGTGAATCATTTTGGGACAACACATAACATTTATCGATGCGAACATAAAACATTCATTTAATTGTGATCTTTTTAACAACAAAAGATATACATTTTATAATAATACACTTTATATTTTTTTTTAATAAATGTCCCAACGATTTTTTTAATCCGTCCATACCAATTTTAACATTTTAAAATGCTACAATTTTATTTTTTAAACAAGTGGTTTTGAATGAAGAAACTGAATGTGGTTTATATCAAAATATTTAAATCTCTAGAATTTTGAGTTTTTAGTTATTTTATGGAATTGAGATTTTCGTTCGTTCTGTTTATAAATTATCCATTTCTATTTTGATTTTGTTAGTTATATTTTAGTATTTTTATTCTAAAATATGGTGTTATGGTGTTTACGTAAAAGTTATATATCTATATTTCCAATCTCTTTTATTAGTCAATTAGATCCATATTATTTGCAACTACGTATAAATATGAAAATGTTATATGTTATATATCATTATACAAGATAAGGTGTCCAGTTAAGTTGATTTTTATGATTCTAAATTTTTTTTTTGTAGTATTCGATACACGATAATGTCGTGTTCGATTTGTTTTATTTAAATATGTATTTTTTAAAAATGAATAGATAATCAAAAAATTTATGTTTTAATTTCATTAACATACTAATGTATTTCATTAACACACTCACTTCTTGAATCAATTTACTCTCCAGTGGTAGTCTGACTTGGGCGTCAGAGAGTCTTTAAGAGGGAAACCCCTTCTCATCATTCCGAAGATCTTCCTGACGATATTACTTATGTATGGTCCAACGCATATCCAGAGAATCATCGTGAATATCTCACTAGAGACAGCAACTTAGGCGGACGCATCTCTCATCCCCAAGAGGACGAAAGTCCAACGTACCATGAGCTCTCTGAATATTCCCATAGGACACTCTAAGGTTGTATGCAAGAAATATACAACTCCGTACGGAGGACCCAAAATCTGATCCAAACAATTAGCTTAAGAGGGAAACACCAGACGCTCCACCGAAAGAAAAGACAATATATATATATATATATATATATTTAAAAATTCTTATTATCTAAATCCGAACAGTAAGCTCATGTGTTTCAAATACTTTATGTAAAAACAAGAACAAAAAAATCAAATTAAAACTCATCGATCGAATTGTTCTATGAAATGATATAATGTGGAGATTTTATTGCTGATAGAGGATCACGATGAATCGAAGAATTGAATCCTAGCCTATGTATTTTCTGTAAACCATCAAATGAGTCTATGTATAATTTTTAATGATTGTGTGCATGGTTAGGGTTTAGACGTTCATGCTTGGGTTTAACATCTCTGATCAAAGAATTTGATGGCATATGATTACTATAAAAAATCAATTTATACGTGTGTATTTGGATTTAAGATTTGATGCTAGAATTTAGGATTTAGGATCTATGAATTATTTTCAATGTTTACGTGCATTTATAAGGATTTAGACTTCCATGTTAGGGTTTAGTACCCCTTATTTTTTTAAAAATAAATTGATGTTACAATGTTAATGAATAATTTTATAATGTTCTCTTCAAAAAAATATTAATAAAAAATATAAATAAATACAAATATTTGCGTTGAGTAAAGATAATAAATGTGGGCACTGGAAAAAAAGGATAACAATGATAAGAATAATGAAATTGGTTATCTTCAATTTTTTTTTTAATCTTATATATAAAAATAACAATTACTTATAAAATTAGAATACTGATTTTAAAAATTAGATCTAAAAATTAATAAATTCAAAATGGTATAAGTGGCATCATTTTCCTAGGAATCATTTTGGTGTGAATGATTATTTTTAATAAATTGTTAATAAATTATTTTTGAACTCTATAAGTTGGTGTGAATCATTTTGGGACAACACAGACATTCGTCGATGCGAACATAAAACATTAATTTAATTGTAAATTTTGTTTACAACAAAAGATATACATTTTAAAATAATACACTTTAGATTTTTTTTATAAACGTCCTAACGATTCTTTAAATCCGTCCATACAAAATTTAACACGATTCGTACTTAAGTGATTAAATAGGTTGACTAATCATTTTAATATATATAAATTTTTAATATTTAAACGTTATGACAAAACATATAAATTCTAGCATTTATAAACGTACAAAATGATATGTATTGTGCATAAATGTAATAAAGTTGAATACTTTTGATCAAAAATCTGTTAATGTCATTATTTTTAATATTTTATGTGTAAAATTGATCAAAACATATGCAAATGTTATTTATTTCAATATCTTTCAAGTGTAAAATTGATCTTCATTATTCGTGTAAATTATAGAGCATGCGATAAATAAGATAAATTTTAGATTTATATGAATTTGTGGGACATAACAAATGAAAAAATATATATATTCCAATAATGAATTGTATAAATATATGCAAGTGTGATTAAATGTGTATAATAGACTACATTATAATAAAAATATTTGTATAGTATATTAATCTAAATACATATATACACAATATATACACAATATATAATATTGTTATAAATATGAGAATAAAAAGTTTGTTAATATATCAGAAAAATTAAAAATAGATGATATGGTAAGTCTACAATATTACATTTAGTTGGGTTTAAATTTGTAAAACATGTATTAATGGGCTTATGTTATAAAATTAATGAGAAGATGTAGAGATTTCCACTATGACATATAGTTTTAATTGAAATATTCTGATTGGTTAAATTAAATGACATGTCCCCTAAAATTCTCTTTGAACGACAGCTATGATTTTTGTTGTGAATGTCTCCTTAGTTAATATATATATAGGATTGTATTGTTTAAACGAGTGGTTTTGAATGGAAGAAAATGAATGTGGTTTATAAGAAATATCTTAAAGTCTCTAAGATTTTGAGTTTTTAGTTATTTTATGGAATTGAAATTTTCGTTAGTTCTATTTATAAATTATCCATTTCTATTTTATTTTTTAGTTATATTTTAGTATTTTTATTCTAAAATATGGTGTTTACGCAAAAGTTATATATCTGTATTTCCAATCTCTTTTTTTAGTCAATTAGATCCATATTATTTGCAACTACATATAAATATGGAAGAAGTTATATGTTATATATCATTATACGAGATAAGGTCGGTTAAGTTGATTTTTATGATTCTCAAATCTTTCTCCGTAGTATTCGATACACAAAAATGTCGTGTTCGATTTTTTTAATTTAAATATGTATTTTTGAAAAATAAATAGATAATCAAAAAATTTATGTTTTAATTTTATTAACATAATAATGTATTTATTTTTTCGCGCAAGGCGCGGGACCCACCTAGTTTCAATTAAACTCAACCAAACTTGTCTTTCCCTTAAGTAACCAATAAGCAATGAAAACAAAAAAGTAACCAATAAGCTTTTATGTTTCGTAACAATTCTATCTTACAACTGATACCGTTTTTTGGGTTTCACTTTTAATACAATAGATACTTTGTACATGCCTTTCTTATTATATAACTTTGAATTGAAACGGACAATCGACATGACAATATCACAGACATTCATAAAAACATCTATCTTCGTCAAGAGTTTTGGATCAGTTTTGACATCCTTCAGCTCTTCGGATTTGCAATCGCTTGCACTAGTCCTTACAGCTGAGACTTCAAGCTCTGCCCCATGAAGATCCTTCTTGACCTCCAAATCCTTGAGGGCATCAACGAAAGAGTAGAGAGCCATGTCATAATACTCTGAGCATGTGATATAAGATTGTTTAACACGATGATCCGATGTGCTATTAGCAAGTAATTGTAACTGATTTTTTGTGTCTAGGGCGTTTCCTTGCGCATGATTAATCAAATATTTGGCAGCACCCGAAAGATCAAGTTTTTCAATTTTAGGATCCGACTTCAAAAACTTAGAGCAGAATGAAGGAATCAATGTCGATGAGCAGATGGCTTGGACCTCAGTTTCTGTAACTGCCAAGATGAATCTCGTAACTGAAGAGAAATCAAGAAGAACAAATACAGAAATACTGCAAAAAAAAAGCAAACGAAAACTTGTTTTTAGGGTATGCAACCATTTTTATCTATTCTTATTTTTTTAGGGTATGCAACCATTTTTACCAAAACTTGTTTTTAGGGTATGCAACCATTTTTATCTATTCTTGTAACACATAGAATCACTCATCCTTTAGTCTCGAGCCCAATATATCCGCACCAATGACCAATCACAATGAGTTTCTCTGGGACTTCCGATAGAGACAATGCTCCAGTCGATGAAACAATCTTCTCTTCATGATCAATTGTAATGCCAGGCAAAGATTTGACATCTGAGCCAGTAGCAACGATTATGTGTTTGACGAATGGACATATAATAAACGAACCCTATCCCACAAAGTAAAAGGCTATGGCCCAAAAATCATTAAACACGACAGCCAATTTGTTTGGACACAATAGTGGCACAAAGCCACAAACTACCTATATAGATATTTAACATTAGCGACCTAATGTTTCTAAGAAAATAAAAGGGTTCAATAACAAATTAAAAATTAATTTTCTTGCAGAAGATGTCAAGAGTCATGTTATAGTTTTGTAACGTACGAAACAGACCAGAATAAAGTAACAGGAAGTGAACAAAACATTTAATATTTTTTTGTTGACATGTGAGGATTGTTAGACAAACTGTAGAAGATCTTTACTCAACTTTGGCACTTTGCTTGGTCATTTTCGACAAAATAGTTCTATCCTCCAATAAATTGAAATAACACCAAACTCACACACACAAAAGAAAATTTATACCTCAATTTAATTTACTGAGATTAAAAAACCACAAAACTGTTCTTCGTATCAATGATAATGTGAATTAATCACAATGATTTTTATTGGAGGAGCCATATTCTGATAACCAAACTTAGCCGACCAAAATGAATCTAAGAAATTAAATATAATTTTTAGGATATTCATTTTTTTTCTTTTGAAATGGAAAGGATGATTTATGTTTTTTAAGTTTTTGAAATTTTATTTATTTATTTATTTTGATAGAAAAAAAAATCGTATAAAGAGAGAGAAAGAGAGAAGTGATGGAAAATTAAGATGCACATGTGTATTGTCTTAACTCTTAACAGATCAAACTTTTCGAATACATTTCGGTGGTGATATAGGTTGATGAAGATAAACTCATTGGTGGTAGAATTTGATTTTATTGATTGAAGGAAAAAAAGAAAGATAGATAAATATTTTAATTCAAAAGAAAATAAGAGAGAACAAAAAGGTTAGGCGAGCAAAGGGAGATGATGTTCCTAAGATGGCTTTTCCATTCATGGCTTTTCCGTCACTCATTCTTCCCAAAACCTTGAACACCACTCTCTCACATTATATTCGATATTTATAGAGAAAATTAGTTCCATAATTATAAATTTCTTGAAAATTGCTGGCATAGTCCTTTAAACAAAAACAAATCCTAGAATAACAGTTTGATTATATTAATTATATTTTAAGCATTTTTAATCAAAAAAAATTAGAGAAAATAATACAAATAACATTAGATAACTACCAAAAATATTAATATGAAACCTTTTTTTTTAATATGTAAAATCGGGATATCTAGTGGTTAAAACTCCATTTTTGCGATTTTTTTTATCGGAATTTGACTCCATTTCTTTTCAAAGGTTGAGAAGTGGACTATGTTGATAAAAAAAAATCGGGATATCTTAACTGAATTTCAGACTAATCCCTCTAACTTGCCGAACGCTAGATATTTTTGCATTTAAGACATCTACGGTGACCAACTATGATTGAAATGAATCACAGTGAAATGACTAAAAAAAAATTTCTCTCAAATTTGATGATAAATTTTTTTAATCACTGGACCACTATGGATTGATTTAAAATGTAACTTTGTATTTACTTAAATCTATTTCTTGTTAGGGACAGTTAACTTATAAAAATGCCAACAAAATTACAAATAAATAACATAAAACAATCAAGCGTTTATTCATCTACGCACTACAGCTGAGTAATTTTCACTTGAGGGATAACAATTTTACTACAAACAAAAATAAATAAACCTTCATGAGATACCAATAAGCATATAACAGCAAAAGTAGGACCTCTAAGTGACGTGACTATCGGAGCGTGGATTTCACGCACTTTGACTACGCGCGTGAAGATTTCATCGGCCGGAGGTGGGGTTTTGCAGGGGCTCGGCTGACAGCAGACGAAGGCCATGTTTGGCTCCTACATATTTATTAACCATCAGTGATCGCCGAATCTTAAAAAGCAAATATTAATTCATTAATCAATTCAGAAAAAAGAAGAGAATTGGTTTTTTTTTTGTCAACAAAGAATTGGTTTTATAACGATCTTAAAAGTATTTATGAAATGATGCCCTTTAAAAAAGTTGCTTACAAAAATTGGTGATTAAATTCTAATCATTGCAGTTAAGTTCTTTTTTTTTTTTTTTTTGCATTTAGAAAAAACGTAACATAATCAAGAAACGGTAAAATATTGCGGTATTAGCATGATGCCAAACAACAAATCTTATTATTTTGAAGATGATTTGAATATGTTTTTTTAATCTAGGCATGTCTATTTCGGGATGGAAAATCCGTCTCGTTCCATTACCCGTTTGAAGACGTTTATTTTATTCAAACGGTGTAGAAAAAAAAAAAGATATGGGATGAGTTACCAAAATTATCCGTTTGAAAATTAAATTTTTCAAAAATAATGAAAATTATATTAAAAGTATCTAAAAGTTCTCAAAATTTTCCAAAAATATCCGAAATATCCGAAAATATCTGTTTCAAATTAACATTTATATAAATTAATAAAGTCTAGGAAGTGATTTTAGCTATCCGAATTTCCAAACCCGTCCTTTTACCCTTATTCCCGCCGATTTTAATGGGAACACTTTGGATAGTTTTTTTCAAATCCCAATTATCCGTTTCCGATTCTTTTCCATTATTTCCCGTCCCGATATCCGAAATGAACACACCAATTCTGATCATCCCAAATAATGCTCGAATCGCCTTTTACTACCGTTTTTACAAACCGCCAAAACCAACCGTTTTGACCATTTTTTACCCATTGCTACTAATCAACCTACTGCAAGGGCAAGCGCAGCCGCGATTCCAAAACGCTAGACACATGTTTACAATAGAACAGTGGAAGAAAACTTGAACCAAACAGAGACGTTTCGGTGAAGCAAAGTGTCGGGAGAGAAAGCATAGAACAAACGTTACTGTCAAAGTTTGTTCTTTGTCTTCTTCATAACAAACCCCGTTCTCCTCTCTTTCTCCGTAAAGAATAAAAATCTCCGATTTCTTCGTCACATTTCTTTTCTTTATTTTAATCTCACATTTGTTTTGCATCATTTTAATCTCAAAAATATTCTCTTTTTTTCTTTAATTTTGGTACTTATAAAATTTGAGAAAGAAGAGTGCAGATAGATGTAATTATCAACGAGAAGCATCATCATCATCACTACCATTACACACAGCTAAATAGATTCTTGATTATAAAAATCTGCTTTTTTTAGGTGTTGGTTAAGTAGGATTTGATTTGATCTCTCGTGGGTTTCTTCTTCTTTTCCTATAGATCGAGAAACAGTTGAGGGTATAGAGTTTCTGATCAAGCAAATCTGAGGTTTGTGTGTTTGGTTTTTTTTTAGAAAATGGGATCTTCTTCTGGGCAAAGTGGATATGATCTGTCGTTTAAGATCTTGTTGATTGGAGATTCTGGTGTTGGTAAAAGCAGCTTGCTTGTCAGCTTCATTTCTAGCTCCGTTGAAGATCTTGCTCCTACTATCGGTATTAGTGTCTTGAAACTTGTTTTTCTCTTTGATTCAACCCGAGAAAAGTTCTTAGATTTATGTTTTAAGAGCTGAAACCGAGTCTGAAAGTCATGTGTTTTGTGTGTTGTTGATCAAACAGTAGTTTTCATATTTGGAAGCGCTTGAATTTGATCATCATCCGTCTGATTTGTGTTGGAAATGCTCTTTATAATGATCATATATCTTTGATCGTATTCTCACTGAAACAATCTTAGATTCTTGATGATTCACTTTCTGTCTGAAGAATTAGTTCTTGAATGATCTTTCTGATAACCTAGCAGTTTGGTTTGTGGAAATTTGTTTTGTGGGATCGTATTGGCATTACATTGTTGATTTAACCTAATTATTACTCATAGGTGTTGATTTCAAGATCAAACAATTGACAGTAGGAGGCAAAAGACTGAAACTCACAATATGGGACACAGGTGATTCTTCTATGCTAAGATTATAGAAGTTCTATGTTCCTAAGGAAAACTAGTGGTTGGTTCTTATAATATTCTCGGTTTTGTCATTGTAGCTGGACAGGAACGGTTTAGAACACTGACGAGCTCTTACTATAGAGGCGCACAAGGAATCATTCTCGGTAATTGTCCATCATATCAATCAATCACATGAGACTAAGGGATCTCTCTGTCTGTAAACTGTTTAGTTAATGTTTCTTGGTGAATGCAGTTTATGATGTGACGAGAAGGGAGACGTTTACAAACTTAGTAGATGTGTGGGGTAAGGAGATTGAGCTTTACTCCACAAACCAAGAATGTGTTAGGATGCTTGTTGGTAACAAAGTCGATAGAGTGAGTTGCCATCGAAATTACACAACTTTATTCTCAAAACACGGTTTTGTCGTTTGATAGTTGGCTTGATGAAACATATGATTACAGGAATCTGAGAGAGGAGTTAGCAGAGAAGAAGGGATGGCTCTAGCCAAAGACCTTAAGTGCATGTTTCTTGAGTGTAGTGCTAGAACTCGACAAAACGTAGAGCAGTGTTTCGAAGAGCTGGCTTTGAAGGTAAGAAGATCCTTAATTGGTCAAAAAACCGATTCAAAAAGACGGATTTATATATAACAGAGAATGATTGCGATGAAACAGATAATGGAGGTACCTAGTCTTTTGGAAGAAGGATCAAGTGCTGTGAAGAGAAATATCTTGAAGCAGAAACCAGAACACCAAACTACTACTCAAGCTGGTTGTTGCAGCTCGTGAGGCGAGTCGATTTTACATTCATGAACTCGAGTCGTTCATTTGTGTATCGCAAACTCGATCTGATTCCTCTCTGAAATTGCATCTTTTGTGTGTAAAAGCTGCAAGACATAATCTTAGCTTCTCTGTAAATTTGTGGGATTTCCTGTGTTCTTCTTTTGCTTATGTAATGAGATTTGTAATAACATCATAATAGAATCAAACCCCAATCATGTGTTTTTCTTCAAATCCGTGTTTATTATTCAAAGTGAAGAAGATAATCTTTAATTGAACAGTGAAGTCAAGAGTTTCTTATACACACTACAACAGTTTGATTTTTCATAAATTCAAAGTCTTTAACATAGTTTTTTTTTTACCAACATAGGCTTCCATATCAGGAAGATCATTGTACGGAATTAAGGAGATAGTAAATTAGACATAAAAAGATCACAGCCATCAATGAGATTTCCTACTCGTTCTAAGTAACAACAAGAGAACGATCTCTGATTTGAGACGTAAGAGATGAAAAAGATGGCAAGAGATTAAAAACCGGTGCAGGCGAAAAAGAGCGATCATACTCCTAAACGTAACTACAGCAAGCTGACTTCTCGGTTGTAGAAGAAGATGAAGCAGCATCTTGTTTAGTGATCTTGATGCCTTGGGGCTGCAAAGCAACAAGAACAGTACAAATGTTTTTGACTAGTCAGTTTAAAGTCAGTATAGTAATATAAAGAGTGAGTAGTAGTAGTAGATTCCCGCGGTTCTTACCTCTGCATTTGTATCGGTTTCTGTCAATCTTTGTTTAATGTCTTTTGCGATAGAAAGGAAAACCGACTCGACATTAAGGTTTGTTTTTGCACTCTGCAACAATTGCAATCACATCTCAAGAACATATCTCTGGAAATATTAATGAAAAGGGTAGAGATATGTTATGGTTTAATATAACTCACCGTCTCAAAGAATTTGATTCCGTACTCATCAGCCAAAGCTTGGCCCTTTGCTGTTGGGACAGCCTGAAGAAGAAGATCTCGCATCAGTACACTACAAATTATGTAGGTCATGAAAGTAAGTATGCAGCTGTAGATTACTTACCCTTTTGCTTTCATCCATGTCAGCTTTGTTGCCAACCAATATTTTGTTGACATTATCTGAGGCGTGCTGCTCTATGTTCTTCATCCAGTTCCTAATGTCTGTTATAAACAATCGTTTTCAGTTGCCACAAGTCTCAACAAGCCGATTTTCTTTGAAAATGTCATTGCAACATTTGAGTTGATAAGATAAAATAGTAACAAAATACACGGAAAAGCCAAAGACATACTGTTGAAAGACGACTCATCTGTTACATCGTAGACGAGCAGTATACCCATAGCTCCCCTGTAATACGCTGCATGAAGAAAAAATGGACCAAAACGCTTTAAAGAAAGTGCGGAAACAGATCAATCGTCTTTGACTTCTTCAAGTATGGAAACACTCAAGTTATCATCAAGACAAGACTCAATAATCAATCAACCAATACAAGTAGAAGCATCAGTCAGATATAAGAATCTACATGCCTACTAAAGATCATTCACTTGCTAGCAACAAAGTTTAAGTCTTTTTTACCTGTAGTTATAGTTCTAAAACGTTCTTGACCAGCCGTGTCCCATATCTGCAATTTGATACGCTTCCCATCAAGCTCTACAGTTCTTATCTTGAAGTCAATTCTGGAAAACAGAAGTAGTAATACACAAACTTAAAACAAAACAAAGAAAAAAGAAAAACATTTAGACAAATCTTAAGAAACCAGCAATTGCAGAAGACACATACCCAATGGTAGTAATGAAACTTGTAGTGAAAGTATCATCAGAGAAACGAAGTAACAAGCAACTTTTCCCCACACCTGAACATATACACATAAAGCTAAAACAAAGAATTAACACACAAAAAACGATGAATCAACATAAACTCTGCAACTAAAGTTTGTCAACGAGTTTCCCCAATTTCTCATTTTTACATTCACACAAGATTTCATTCTAGTAGAAGTAGTTAATTAGCAAAAACAAATCATAAATCATAAAACCCTAATTAAGATCGGAAAAACAAGCACGAAATGATTTCGGAAAAACCGAACACTTTGTGAGATTTTCCAATTGCTTGATTAATCATTTTTAAGATGAACACAGAAACGGACATAAGAAGCCTACCGCTATCGCCGATAAGAAGAAGCTTGATGAGGTAATCATAGTCGGAACGAGCTCTTGCCGGCGCAACCGCCATCGCAGAAGATTTTTTCAAAAAAAAAACTCGCAAATTTATCTCTTTTGCTTCTCAGCAAAAAAACCCTAAACGAAGTTCTGCTTTTTTTTCCCCGGAAAATCTCTTTTTCGCCGGAGATTGAAAATATTTCTGGAGACAGCCAAAAAGGGAAAGCTAAATGGAATGCTTCTAATGTCGCTGAAGAAAAGAAGTTGATAGCTGCTGGAAAAATAATTTTTGGTGGATATTATTTTATTTTGTTTATAGTTTTAGACCCCAAACTATTAATATTTTCAGTTAGCCCCATAATTTAATATACGATTAAGAGCACGAAGTTCGCAAGATCTTTACATAAAGAGTTTCTAATCCGGTTTACACCGAAAATCAGATTTAAAATTTAATTGAATAAACCGTAAATCAAACCGGATTAAATAACAATAAAATTGATAAACACTTCAATTTATATGATTTTTTCAAAATTAAACTTGTCAAAGACATGAATCCGCACTGAAATTAAACAGAATCAAATCAAACGAGATAATATTTTGTTTACGTTAGGTTTTTATGTTTTATCAAAAGAAACCCAAAAAAACCGGACTAAATACTCATAGGCATAGATTTTACAATTATCTGGATTAGTGAAAATTGTTAACCAGTACAAGTGAAACAAATTTGCTAATGTTGATTCCTAATGGTTCGATGGGACAAAATCTAAATAGCTAGAAGTAAGAGAGTGAAAACAAAATTTGGGGTGATTGTATGACATTTTGTAAAGTTCGGGGATCATTTAATGGAAAGGAAAAAAAGGAGGGTTTGCTATGATCAAGTGCGGTCGGTCTACTGTAAGTCAGCAGAATAATGGAGTTTTTGGTGAGCTGTCAAGCAGTTAGTGGGTGAAAACGGTTGCTTTGCTGTATGTACGTCGTACGCTAGCGTAATCCAGCAAAGTATCCAATCATGCCAGAGAGCCTCTGTTACATGTGGCATGGTTCCAGACAAAGTCAAATTTATTCATCCACATATATTCTTAATCATATCACATGTATACATAAATTTATTAATAAAGTCTCCATTTATTATATCTTTTTAATAATCCACTGTCTATATACATACATAACCTTACGAATTCAACATTGAATTTGTCACGCCTCTTTGCGTAAATTATACTATATAAACGCCGTATAAGATTTATATTTTCAAGATAATAGGGAAACACTATTTTTTAAAAAATTTTATTCCTAATCAATAACAATAAGTAACGACTGATCTTTAAAAATCGTCGTCAATTACACTACATGGGCTCGATGTTTTTGTCTTATTACAAATTTACATAGATGGTTTTGTAATTGTAGCAATTAAAAAATGGTAAAGGACAGTCAATACATTAATTAAAAGTCACCGACGTTTTTCTGAAAATTTACTAAACATAGTGATGTCACTTAAAGGGATAAAACAATTTGCAGAGCAATTATGGTTTTCTGTCCACGATTTCAGAAATGAAAAATGCATTATATAATCCAATTTATTTGAAGAAGACATCCTTAATTACAATATCACTTTTTATATAAATCTTGTTCAAACATCCTTTATTCAAGTGTTAAGAATATTCACTCGTTTCTGTTAATAATAATTTGTACTTTCTCTACATATATCATGTTCATATTACCAAAAGAGAATTAGACGAGTATATAAAGACATAACATGATCGATATAGAGATCCCATTATTCCAGAAATGATACGTAGCGTAGTATATCAGCTCCTATATCTAGAAGATGTTGTAGTATTATATAAAACCACTGAATTTATAATAATTCATTATTAATTTTCCATACTACATAACTTGATCATCATGAAGATTCGTTTATTAATTCATGACCTAGGATCTTTATTTATCTTATTACAATTTACATCATTTTATTTATAAAATTCCTTTTGAAACTTAAATACAATAACGAATTAAAATTATTTACTTTATATATATGTCTCTATTTTATTCTTATAAAAGATAACATTTTATGGTTCCTTTTTATAATTAGAAGTTTAATTTATGTTTTTCATTTATTTCTGTAATGATAAATTAAAGTTACCTAAATTAGAAAGGTAGTGAATTTTAAATTAACAAAATCTAAATTAATTATTTTAAATTAAAATAGGTAAATGTATAAGAAATAAAACTTGTTACCTTTAGTTAATTATATATCTTATTAAATTCAATCTTGCAAGACACATACAATAATATATTGACAAATGTCATCTGGTTAATATTGGACATTGTATATATATATATTGGTAATTCAAAATTACGCCACGTTTTGTTATTTTGTAAAATCACTAAAAAAAAAGATTATAATGAAACTTAATCATGATTTTGGTATAGTGATTAAATATATTTTTCCTTGTTAGTCTGAAGTTAGGGATCAAGTGACATCTACTATACTTCTACGTTGGACACTCTAAACACGCTTTAAAATTCGATTTTTAATGGATTTGTTAGATAAAGATTACTCTAGATTTTGTCTTTTGATTTATATAAGTATAAAATAGTTGTAATGAATATGTAACATAAAAAAATCTGAAAAACGAACAACCCCAAACGGAAGTGAAGTGCATCGAAAGGGGTTAGTGGCGGCTAACAAACGAAGTGACTTTATACGAAAGTCATCGTCACATGCTTCTTCCGTTCTCTAAGGAACATCCTCACCATCTTTAATCATTCTCCTAAAGTTAAGTATTACATATAAACAATTGTATATACATTGATGATTAATGGAAATATGTTAAATTATGAAGCAACGATTAGTTTCAAAGAATGAAATAATTCGAAGTTAAATCAATCAATCAATGTCAAATTACAAGAACCAATATTAGATAATGATAAGAGGAGGGTTAAATCATATGATTAACATATCAAGGTATAAAAAGTAATTACAAAGAACTACTTAATTAGTGATGACAATCGATCAAAGAATTGGACGCAGCCGCGAAGAGAAGAATCTGATGATCTTTGGACGCAAACGCGAATTTCGGTTCATCTTCAGGCGCTGGAAGATTCAGGTCTAATTCCAGAAAGTTCTTTGGCCGTATAGATTCTTGATGATGATTTGATGATATTGTGGTTTTGATTGTTGAAGTAGCGTTTGCGTTTACTGTTAAACCTCTATGTCTCCTCATGTGACCTCCTAAGGCTTGCCCTGAAGAAAACTCGGCCTTGCAGATTGAACATTCATGTGTTTTTTCCGGTTTCTTGCTACCATCACTGCTAGTTACTTGTAGAGAAAGAAAGCTCCCCACAACTCCAGCTTCTAACGTTTCCACCCCAGACGCAGATTTCTTCTCGTCGCATTTGAAAACGCTTGACCCGAGTTTGGGCTTCTTGTGGCTAG
The DNA here is from genome assembly GCA_900406555.1 of Pseudoturritis turrita. Classification (NCBI taxonomy): domain Eukaryota; kingdom Viridiplantae; phylum Streptophyta; class Magnoliopsida; order Brassicales; family Brassicaceae; genus Pseudoturritis; species Pseudoturritis turrita. Next base: position 88,840 of record OVBL01000813.1, read on the forward strand.
CCCTGTGCCCTCCTAACGCTTGAAACGAATGGAAGCTTTTATCACACGTTTTGCACTGGTAAACACCGTCTAGCCCTAACCCTATAGAAGCCACCTGTTTCTTGTTGTTCAAGAAACCCATTTTCTGATCGTTACTACTCTTTGTCTTATGTCCTTGCGACAACAACATCAGACAATTCGCCATGTCTTCGTCTTCATCCGTAGCTCCATGAAACTCAACTTCACCAGCTTCTTCTTCTCTTACCTCCATTGATCGTTCACCGCTGCAAACGCTGGATACCGCGGCTGCGTTCATAAGAGGAGACGCAGATCGCTGACGTTTGGTGCGTTTTCCCTTGATGAGGAGAACAAGACGCGTCTCCTCATGAACACTTGTCATGATCCTCAGTTTTTTTTGCTAACTTTGTTCCAAGAAGACAAGAGAGAGAGCTATATGTATTTATGGAGAGAAGTATCAAAGAGTGTTTGGTGGGTTTGGTTTATATGTCTGAGTATATATATATTTATGTCATTGTATTTGTTTATACACAAGAGTACTGTTGTATATATATAGAGAAAGAGAGTATATATGTAATGAAGGGTAAGAGAAAGGATGAGAAAAGAAGCAAACCCCAAATAACTTTTGGTGAAGGATTCCTTTCTGGAAGTTTTGGTTTGCAAGCCTGGAACCACTTGTTTTTCTCCTCTTGTTTTTTTTTGTTTTCCTTTCAATTATTTATATTATTAATTTTCTCTTTTCTTGGTTAAGTTTGTTTTGCTTGTCTTATGGATCAAATCACATTAAATTATAATATTTATTAAAATTAAATACTCATGAGCATTCTTATAAATTCCATAGGCACACATTAGCTAATTATAACATAAATGTGGATTCATTGTCAGCACTTATCTTAGCAGATTTTTTTTTTTTTTTTTTTTCTGATTTGACAGAAGCATGATTTACAGTGTTTTAGACTTTCTTTTCTGTTACAGGAAGAGTGTCATGTTCTATAGTTTGGGTGCATATATATATATATATTTTTTTTTACAATGAACTGTAATTTCTGACACTTGGAAAAGTGTAATAAAGAAAAAATCAAATTGAATTGCGTATTCTAAATATGCCATGCATTCTAAATATGATTTTTTTTTTCTAGTCTACATTATCATTTACTAAAATACTCAACCTTGTACATAATAACTATATATAGTCCATGTTTAATGGGGTTAGTTAGTCATTTACAAATATATTATCAAGTAGCAATTTAGCACCATACAAAAAGTTCCTAAACAACAAATTACAACTAAGATTTGATACCAAATATTATGATATATAAGCTATTTAAATACGATTCTGGCAAGTTCTAAGTTTGTTTCTTAATACTACTAATCATTGTGGATTTATGTACACTGAACGTAACTAGCTGATTAATTAATTACGTTAATTATTTGGAAAGTAAAAGGCAATCGAATTTTGGGGTCGAGCAGTTCATGTGCAGTTGAGCCAACCCACAATTACACAACACACAATTATGAATCATGATCATATTTATAATATTTACTTATAACTAGGAATTATAATATATATTTATATTTAAAAATTAGTATAATTTTAATTAAGAAAATCAATTATAGTTATTGTAGGAATTATTACACAAAATTTGAGATCCGCTTATGTATATTCGAACCGAACCGAATGAGAACAAATTTTTTTGGATAATTGTCGGTTCTCATAATTAAAATCTGAACCGATCTAGAACTGATTGGAACCGAACCAAAACTGTTTCGGTACCTATATGGATCCTAAATTCTTCTATCCGAAAGATCCGAAACCGAACCGAATATCTGAATACATATGCCTAATAGGAATGTGTTCACCAAATGATAGACAAAATACATTAGCCTAAACGAATCAAATCAAAATTCACCAATCCAAACTCAAACCGAATTATATAATAGTCTAAATGGATACATACATTTTTATACTAAATTATTTGAACCAAACTCGAGTTATATGAAGCCGAACCGAACTAATCGAACTAACCAAAAAATTACTAAAAAATATTACGTTTTCTATATATTTTATTCTATTTTGTTAATTGATTAAGTGGTTTTTATCATGTAGTTATTTGTTTTTGTGTATTTTAAATTTTAATGTTTAACTAATTTCAGAGAAATATCTGCACAATTAACAATTATTTCTCGAGAATAAACTAAACTTATACATCATCGTTCTCTAATTGCAATGAAACTTGATTTCTCCGACATATTGAATTTACGCCGACAGTTGAAGATCAATATAAATAATATATTCTTATAGTGAGAACATTGAAAAATGCAGTTATATCAACTGATTTATTGTTATAGAATATACGCACTAAATCTAATATTTAAGAGACTATCTTCATATTTTTTTTTTGATGATGTTATATCAATTGATTTATTGTTATAGAATATACACAGTAAATTTAACATTTTTTGTGGTGTTGAGTCATTTCAATGGGTGTTTATTTGAATGATTTAATTACAACATATATGTAGATATATTTTTTTGGAAAACAATTGTTTGAGGTAATTTTCGTATACTGAGTTATTACATTTTTTATCTTCTATTTTAGAAAAGAAAGTAAATAATCAAAATTATCCAAAATTATAAGATTTTTGTCGAAATATATATTTATTTTTTGTTTATATAATGGTAAGATTTAATATTAGAACTTTTAAAATGATTGTTTTTGGTAAGTTAAAGAATATTTAAATTTGTTCGGCAAGTTAGAGTAATAAAAATAAGTAATAATTGAAAAAAATGTATTTGGTAATAAGTATAGTAAAATTAAATAAATAATAAAAAATGAGAAAAATTATGGTAATGACACATTAACAAAAATGGTTTTCAATGATGTTTACATTTTAATATATCGAAGATGATATTAGCTATAAAAGAATTAAATATATAATATCACTCCCTATGTTTGCGCCTCTTTCTAAGATACATTGATTTTCTTTTTTTTTGTCACCCAATTATTTGATCAAACCATTATTAATCTTGTGATGAGCTAATTATATGTATTCGGTGAAGTAACCTCCCTTATCTTAGTTTCTTAATATTGTAGTATACCAATAACTTGGTCGCAGCAATCTATAAATTTGGTAACACCATATTTTTCAAATATTCATAATCGATTAAAAAAGAAAAAAAAATCAACAAAAGTAAGAAAGTTAATGAGTTTTTTTTTTTTTTTTTGAACATTAAAATTTTGAACATTTTTCAGAAGTTAATGAGTTTGTTAGGGCTGGATTGATATCCAACTTTTACTCATTCAACTCTACATATTAGTTGTCCTCGGCTCTATGATTATTTCTTGATAACGTGTTACTAGTATATAAATAGATTATTAAGAGGAATATTTTTGGGTGTATTGTGAAGCTAGTATCACAATTTTAAAATCATTTAGTATTATTTAAAGAATAATAATCGAATTTAGGAGGAATTGATTTAAGTCTTGGCGTCGAGGATTGTTGTGTGTGTGTGTGTGAGAGAGATAGAGAATTGCTTGGCCGCCAAAAGAAGCCATTACTTGCCAACTAGCTCGCTTCACTACTCACCCAAAGCAAAGCATATACCTTTTTTTAATCATCATCATCAATTCAATTATTTTTTTATCAAACATATAGCTTGGAATATCTCTAATAAATTTAAACATCATCGATAATTCAATATCATCATCATCATAACAAAACCCTTTTTGCAATACTTTTCAGAAACCGTTAAGTAGTAGTTGCAAGGATCACCTAGGGGCTAGGGTAGACAACTAAAGATCATCTAAAACAAATTAAATTACCAATAAAATATTGGAATTTAATTAATGACAGCGTTTTTGACGATATTTCTATATATATATATATATATTCAAGTTTTTTCTTATAACCCAATAAATTATGGACCGAAATTTTACACTTTTAAATCCTGTAAAAATTTAAGGGTTTTTTTCGTCAATTTAAAGCGTTTAGAATGACCAATATGAAAGATGATTACACTAGATTCATAAATGTCGTATGATTCACTCTCGTCTCTATTAACAAAATATCGTAGTTGTGCGTGACAGAAACAAAAATAAAATCATGCAAGCGAGACGTCATCATTTTCTATACACTCCACCCTCTTATGACAATAACTGTATTCTAATTAAATACTGATAAATTTTTAAAACGATATTGGGAAAAATCGCATTTTAGATCAAAAAATATATTGATAAGCTCCATTAGATAGAACCGTTATATCTTAATTGCATCAATCATGTAATTAACTAATTCCATAGTGCCCCATTTTGATGGTGAAGGTGGTGCATTGTGATTGGTTGATAAAATGATCTTAATTGGCTAATCAGTTCACCACCACCACCTGAGTGATTTGACATGAATAAACAAAGACAAAAAAATTATAAGGCGCACTAACATTTTTGGATAAATATTTCATAAGGTGAATTAATTAAAAATGTGCCACAATTGAATAAATCTTTCTATTTATAGTGCCTCCGAATCATATATTGTAGTATGATCCGAAGAAGAGATTTTCAATAAATAAATAAAAGCCATGAAGACTAAGGCTTTAGCGCTCTTACTGCTTGTGGTAACGGTCGTGGCTATGACTATTAGACCACCGGAGGAGCTGGCTGCGGTCGGAGGAGGTCGGAGAGTCTTGATGACGGAGAAAATAGCCGGAGAAGACGTTGATGCCGATGTGAATAACCACCACAGCATTCCAAGGGAGTCGTGGGATAATAATGATAATAATCCATGATCCATACTTATTATGTGTTAATGACATCATGTTATGCTCTTTTTCTTCTCTTAATCCAAAAGTTAATCATCATTGTTCCGCCCGATCCGTTGTTACCATTGGAATCCTATGTTGCTCACTCATAGAGAAATTTAACTAAATTAAAACGAAAGAGATCAATTGGACCTATCATCGTCAAATTGAAAACAACACTGATTTTAGAAGCATAGTTGAGCACTTTGATATTAATCTCTATCTCTCTCTCTCTCTCTCTTATATCAAATCTCTGACTGTAAAAACTCTCAAGAAAATTGGACAAGCAACAAAAGTGAATACCCTACCGGTTTTGTTATAAAGCTTCGTGTATGAATCAGTCCGAGAGCTTTGATTTGGGTTCTACATCGTCTCCATTTGATTGTGGCGATGCTGCTGTCTCATCGCCTTTCGTTGTTATAGATCCGCAAACCATCAATACCATTGAGTGCGGTTTCATAGTTTGCATTGTCACTCCTGCCACTGAATGGTTCACGACTAATCGAGTCCACAACTCGTCTTGATGATGATGAATGCTGATAGTTGAGTACCGTCCAGTCAAACAAAAAATCTAACTGAAAACCTTGACGAATAAAAAGGTCGCGGAATAGTCTCTTCAAATATGCATAGTCTGGTTTATCATCAAACCTAAGCGAGCGGCAGTAATGCAAGTAGGATGCAAACTCTGTTGGATGACCTCTGCATAACGCTTCGATGGAAGTAGAAACCTTCATTTCGCTAATCTTATCGTATTTCTGCTTCTTGTTCCCAGCTTTCAGTCCCTGCCATGGGAGACTTCCATTGAGGAAATACACGAGGATATAACCGAGTGATTCCATATCATCCCTCCGAGTTTGCTCGATCCCTAGGTGAGTGTTCAAGCTGACAAAACTCGTAGTACCAATCAGACATTTATTCCCCCTGTATTGGATATGTCGATAGGTTAAGCTGTCTCTATATTTCCTAGCCAAGCCAAAATCTATGACATAGACCTGATTTGCCCGCCTTCCCAAACCGATGAGTAGATTACCCGGCTTTAAATCGCGATGAAGATACGACTTAGAATGGATAAACCCGAGACGGTTTATCATTTGATCAGCTAGCATGAGAACTGTCTTCAAGGTAAATTTCCTGTTGCAATGACTAAACAGATCTTCAAGGCTTTGACCAAGCAAATCAATTACCAAAACATTGTACTTGTCCCCTTCGATACCATACCATTTCATGTTTGGAATCCCAGTTCCACCTTGGAGAATCCTATATATCTTCGACTCATACGACAATTGCGGATTCGGAGTCTTCGCATTTTCGAGCTTTATAGCGACCTCTTCGTTAGTCTGAACATCAGTTCCAAGGTAAATCTCTCCGAACGAGCCGCTACCGATTTTCCGGCCGAGCCTAAACTTACTCCCAATACGAAGTTCCATCGACAATCAACACCGCCGATTGTAAAAACCCTAACTATCTTATTATATCAAGATTTTTTTGCTTTTATATAATTTTTGGCATAGATCCCTCCAATTTACTTTTATTAGCAATAAAAATCAGCACTACAATAAATAAAAAGGAAAAAAAAAATCTATTGCCTGGATTAAAGATATTTTTTTTAAGACCCCCAAAGTTATGAAAAAAAAGATATATAAATAATTGCAACGATTAGTGAAATGGAAAGAAAGAATATTTATTACTTGATTTTGGTTTTTTTCTTCTTTCTAAGAAATGATCATATGATCTTCTTCTTCTTCTAATCTCTCTCGTTCCTCGACTGCTTCATCTAATCTCCTCCACCTAATTTGGCGTTGTTCTTCCACTTCTTTAGATTTGGCTAGTTTCTCTTCGTACTGTTGCTGGCATTCTTCAAAGAGCTCAGGGTCCATCTCCATGAACATTCTCTGTATATTCGTGCTTAGACCGTGAACCGCTTGGTTCCAGTGAGATTCCATGTTTTTCTCCAGGGAAGAGAATATGATGGGAAGGATTACGCCTCGGTTCTGAGCGATTAGACCCACGACGTGCTCGTTGTTCCACAAGAACAGAGATCGTTCTGCAACCTGCATTTCATGAAGGTTTATGTATTTGAGCATGAGATATTTGAAATATTCAGAATTCCTAGTAATCGAGTAAAATTCTGCATAAGTTTGAGCTAGAGAGAAGATGAAATCATGGTGTAACTACTTGTGAAATGACACATGAACAAAGCAAAGGCAACGGCTTCAATAAATTCGGAGGAGTTGGTTATTTGGCATAGCTGAATCAAAGACGAGTGAAGCTATAGATTGATGTAACAATCAAAGAATACATTTTGCAGATTGTAATAGTAACTGCATGAGATAACCCCATCAACAGAGATGCGCCATGATCATGATGATTTTGTAGGAGAAAGAAGCAAGCAGAACTAGAGAAGAATGTGAATCATAAATCTCACAAAGCAAATAAATTGCATTTGTAATAGGCATCATTACCTCAATATGCAAAATTACCACACAGCATAGATCTTTAGCAGAAGAAACCAACCCACAAGGTTGATATGCATAAATGAGAATCTTCAATGAACATAATAAAAAGAGAAACCAACCCACAAGAGATTATTTACCTGAAAATGAGAGCTATTGAGGCATCGAGCAACCTGTTGGAACAGAGAGACCATACAGCGTTGGAACTCAACAGGTTGTGTTGCCTCGAGAACCTCTTCAAGTTCATTAAGGAAGAGAACCTCCTTTGTACAGTTTGTCACAGGCCAATACTTTAACAATCCCCTGATTACCGTATCCGCAAGCTTATAATCTTTTTCCACAAACTGAACGATGCAGTAAGACAATTGCTGATGATACATAGCGATTGGTTTTGGCTTATGCAGAGGTATCAACGCCCTGATCAAAAAGAGCTTGTGCTCCTCTTTCATTGGCAAGGCAAACCCATTTATAATACTACCCAGAATCTCCAACAGCTCCCCAATCCCGCTATGTCTCTCTGTCTCGTAAATAAACCTATAGAATATATTGTTAATTCCTTTCCTAATAAAGGGCCTGTGGACCATAAACTTCCCATAAATCCGATGAAGAATCGTTTTCAAGTACTCTCTTTCTCTTGGGTCTTCAGTCTCAAACAATTCAAGCAACCTCAACACAAAAGAATGGTCAATATACCGTTTCGCAACCTTTGTATCTGTGTCAGAAGGAACAATGTATCTCAGCAGAAGCTCATAAACTAGCTGTAGATGAGGCCAAGATGGTTCCAAATAAGGCTCCTCTTCCTCAGGATCAGCAGGCTCTTGACCTGTATTCTCGTGTGAGGCCGGAGGGAGACACCGGAATATATTGACAGAAATCATCTTTACCATTTCTTCTTGACAAACTTCATTGACCTTCCCAGGTCCAGACTGTATGAAATCAACCAGCTCCAGTAATGTTTGCCTCTTAATCTCCTTCTCTCTAGCATTCTTCAACGTATCTGTAAAATCAAAATGGAAACAACAAATCTGCAATTTCCTCAGGAACAGGGCTTGGCGATCGGAAACAGGCACGTCTCTGAACAACGGGAGAGGCTCGACTGAATACATAGGAGGAGGTTGTGTGGAACCCGGAGATAAAGGAACCGGCGAGCCACGAGATGCGTGATTTACAACCATATTAGACCCAGGACCTGACCTACCCGGTGGATCAAACCCAAACATAGACGGATCATTCGCTTCATTTCTAGAGAGCTTTCGGCTCCCACCTTTCATGATCTTCTTAAACATGGCTGGCTCAGAGAACCCTAAAAGTTTCCTCTCGATCCCTCCCTAAATATAAAACCCTAGATTTTCCCGAAAACCGACGAGATTTTCAGTGGAAGAGAACTCAAATGGGATCAACAATGGAACGAGAAAGATGAATTGAATCTCTGAGTATCTAGATTCAAATGCTTTCCAACAAAAACCTTCAACTACGCTTCTTCTGCGTAAGTATGTTCTTGTGAGATCTGAGGAGGCGAAAATCAGACCGTTGGATTGATCGGAGAAATGACCGGATATTCGGACAGCGGATTTTTCCGGCGATCAATATCGGAAGATAGCGAGCGAGAAAGAGAGAGAGAAGACAGAGAGGATCTTCAAATTAAATCGAAACAGAAAATGTAAAATTAAGGTAACGATAATTAAAAATTTATTTTGTTATTCAAAACCTCTCTCTCTCTCTCTCTCTCTCTCTCTCTTCAAAGAGACAACCAAGACACGAAGAGATATTATAAAAGTTTAAATTATTTTGAATTTGTTATTATCCTTTTGAAATCACATTTTTGTGATTTTATCCTAAACGTTAGCGTAAGTGTGATGGCTTGTGCACGTGGCTTGCGAGTGAAGTGCTCGCAACTTTAAACAAAATTTGGTCCATTTATGAATAATGATCATTATGATTATGTATAGATGCTTTTTTTTTTAAATTTAAACACTCTCCATTTAAAATATAAAATAGTGACAAGTGGTTCTCGTTAGATTTTGATGATGAAATCAAATAAATAGAGTTGTCGTAATAAACAAATCTTTCAAATTTTAATATTCCACATTCGAATAATAACCTTTGAAGAAAACCAAGGGGTATAACAAGAAGACAATAATTGTGTAATTGAAGAACACATAGGTGAACATATAAGAAATTCGAAATTCGAAATCTAACACATTTAAACGATTATAGAAGAAAGAGAAGTAAACATATAAGAAATGATGTGTTAAATTTTCAACGGAAAATTACCATAAACTTTTAACGTACATTATTACCACACCAGGTAATTTCATAAGCTTCTTCTCTTATCCAAAACATATCCACAAAATATCAAAAGCTTTATTACAAAGGACTCAGCTTCAATCCTGCTTAACCCCACCAGTCTCCTCTGCAACAATGGGGTTCGCTATTGTCTCTGTACCTTCAGTTCCAGTTTCCGCAGCCACCTGGTATTACGCGCAAGTTTCAAATAAAACCACGGATAAGAGCGAAAACTCAGAAATCAGATAAAAAGTGAATATTCAGAGATAGTAATCTAAGATCATAGAAGCTAACGGATCATGGGAAAGCATCGAAGCTATGTTTCATCAACTAAACCGCTCCAACTAAGAAAAGACACGACGAAGAATGAAAAGCGGCAATCAAGTGAGTAAATCTTTCCACTTACTTTAGTGGCGTTGTCGTTTTTAGCAATTGGCTTGAAAGGACAAGCTGGAGGAGCTCTCGCTGGCTTCCTGTATTCCCATCCGAGCCATGCGTACACTTTGGCCTATTTTTTAAAGCATGAACAGACAAAACTCAAGAGTCAACGAATGATTAAAAGAACATATCTAACACTGAAAACTACCCGCAAGATTCACTAAACCATAACCTCTACAGACTGTTTACAAAAAACAAAATCGGTATGAAACACTAACAGAACTAAGATTTAAGCATTTCTAACATCTTCAACTTTCAAAGAGCCCACACCTCAAGCAGATAACAAAAAGCTACAGCTCCTTATTTTTCTCTTTTACAAGCACAATCTGGTGATAATGTATTCTTGCTTACCCTATTTTCATCTTCATGTATGATTTTCTTTTTCAAGTAAAACTATCTCCTTTGAGATCAGACGAATACAACTCTCTAGCATCCTAAAAATCCAAAATTGTGGTTCCTGACTTTAATTTAATACCCATGAATCTGATCCTTCTTCTCAACAAAATTCCGAGGAAAAATAAAAAACTTGAAAAGATTATCAAGAAATCACGACCCAATTACCATTAAGAAATCGATGATCCGAGGCAGTAAATTGATGAGCGGGACGAGAAACAACGGCACCAAACACATAACGCAAACCTGTGGAGATCAGATATTTCATAGATTCAAAACAATCCGTAATAGAAGCTGCAAAATCGACAAAACAAAACTAGATCCAAAGAAAAACGAGCAGATCGAACAAATCTTACCATATTGAAATTAGGGTTCTTGACTCAAGAAATTGGGGATTTTCGACTAAAATCTGAGAGATCAAAATATGATTGTACACCGAAGTCGTCGCTTTGCTTTATAACTTCAAAAAACTATGAATAAAGCAAAATCTCTGAACAAACCAGAGGGTTTTAACGGCGTTGGGAAACAAACGTTCCTTTAACGGACTGTAACTGAAAAGTCCTTTTTATATGTGACGCCGTTTGGAAATAAACGTGGCTTTGACGGCTAATAAACAGTTAATACCGTAAACGCCCTTTAATATTGTGATTGCCAATAGTGTTTCAATGTAAAGAAGCTTATTGGCAAGAGATTATTTATGAATAATCTTCCAACGTTTTAATACATGACAATGTGGAGATCAATTAGATTCGAATTGTTCAGTAGGGCTTAGGCGCAATCGCCTTTGCAAGGAACTTCTGCGCAGCGGCAAACCGGTTTTCCAGAAGCTTCCCAGCCATTGAAGCCGCGATCCAAGATCATGATGTTTTTTATTCCACTATCTTGTTTCTTCTCATCGAGATAATTCACGAGTCTTCTTGCACAAGTTGGGCCACGAACCTGCAACGAATTGGCTTCAATGCTTAGCAATCACCTCATGTTTGAGTGAATAAAGTATTGAACATATGAAAGGACAGAACAAAGAAACGAGAACTGGCTCAAATCAAAGGTTGCTAACGAACTGAACTTTGATGATTTGGAGTGCTAGTTCTTTCTTAAGAATATAACGGAAGTTCATACACCATGGCATACATAAGAATAGACGGACTAGTAGGCAAAACCATATCGAAAAAACAGTTGGATTTTGCAACCTCGAGTACACTTGAAGGTCACTTCAAGAGGACATATTGCAGCAGAAGAGATATAGATCTCCTTCTAAAAGAAAACCCAAATTGATGTTTCTGCTTATATAACCTATGATACATGAATCAACTAAAAACTTGAGGCAACCAACTTCCACCAAAACCAGTTATCATCAACCATCCCGAGACAGTGGTAGCATGTGTTTCTTTCAGACAAGGAGAAAAGAAGATATAGTGGGGAAGATGAAAACAGTGTAAAAACACACCTGGCTCAAAGCACAATGGAAGACAAGTGTGTCTTTATCCTTGACATTTTGAACAAGATGAGAGATCTTGTCATCAAACGAGCCACTCGCATAGTGTAGCGACCCAGCTATATGCCCATCATAATTCCTCTCTTCATCCCTAAGAAAACAAAAAAAAACTCAAACAATCACTCCAGTAGGATAAAAAGTCTGGATTTTTAGCCATAACTCTGTATCAGAAACTAGACAAGCATTACAAAAACCCGTTTCTTTCTGCACTCCTCAACCCCACCTAACCACAAAAAGCTTTGTTCCAAGCTCATGAGATGTCCTAATAGTTGTTCTTCGATTGAAATTCAACAAAATATTGCAATTTTTCAAGATCTGATCCCAGAAAGGACCCTCCTAAAATCAAAATCAGTAGTACATGGTAGAGCAAAATCAAACCGAAGAACAAACGGATTTGATTCGACCTAAATTTTTTGGTAAAGTGACACAAACCCACGAATCAAAATCGGCAAATGTTGTGTATTCGAAAGTACCTGACATCGATGATGGCTATGTTGGGACGACGATGGAGAGGAAGGAGCTGAGTAGAGGTGATGTAAGAGATGCTTCTCGCCATTTTTTTCTTTTTAACGAAAAAGGAAAAAATGCTTCTCACCATCTTTATTCCTTTCTTCCTTCCCCTAAGCGACGACGAACATTCTTGAAGCGTTGCTATCAATTTTAAAACTATAGATTATTAATTTTAATATATAATGATTTTATAACAAACAGCGGGGATAGCTCAGTTGGGAGAGCGTCAGACTGAAGATCTGAAGGTCGCGTGTTCGATCCACGCTCACCGCATTTTTTATTTTTATTTTTATTTTTTTTGAGACTCTCTAAGTTATATAGCGGGTTTGTTCTGTTATCTATATATACAGTGTAATATGTTTTTCTCTGAGATCTCAAAGCGAAAACTTTTGGTGTTTCTTACCTTTCTGGAACAGAAACGGACCATTCGTTTACCGCTCAGTTTTTGGGTTTTACCCTAATGCCTCGCCACCGGCGTTACTCCTTCACTGGTGCCGGAGTAACAATCGAAGAATTCGAGGTACCTGAGGAAGAAGAAGAAGAAGAAGAAGAAGAATCTGACGACCAGGAAGAAGAAGACACCGAAGAAGATGAAGAAGAAGAGGAGGACGAAGAGGAAAGCCAAACCAGGGAATACATCGATGTAGCGGACTCACCTAGGGTTTCACAGAACGAGAGTGAAGAGAAAGAGAATCAGAGAAGGTCACAAGGTGTTTGTTCGTCTTCAGGATCGCAGGAAGATGTGGGATTGAAACCCGGCGAGGCTGAGGGAACATCCTGTTTGATTTGTATGGAAGTTTGGACCACCGGTGGCGAACACCAAGTCTGGTATTCTCGATTCCACTGATTGTGTCGAAACAAATTTTGGGTTTTCTTTAATTTTACTAATTGCCTGTTATAGACTATGATACGGTTTTAGCAGTTTGATAAATTCATGATCTATTTCAGAAAATTGATAGTTTTGACGGTAATTTGCTGTGTGGTGTTGTCAATGTGTAATGATTCTTTATTAGATGATTAGGTTTCGTCTAATTTCTGCTCTCTTGTTTTTCTTACCGATGAATCAAGCTGTCTTCCTTGTGGGCATTTGTATGGATTTTCCTGCATCAAGAAGTGGTTACAGCAGCGGAGAAGTGCGGGAAAGGTGTGTGGTTGTTTTTTGTAGTTCTTCGGATCCCTTTGCTGTTATTGATGATTATCTTGATCGTGTAGTCACATTGGTTTCTTTTATAGTGTCCCCAATGCAACAGGACATGTAGCCTGAAAGATGTCCGGAAGATTTATGCATCAAGGATTGCTGCAGTAGATGATGAAGCACACAAGGTCATATATTGAGTTTTGTTCTAAAATATATACATGTAAGCAAATCACGGTATCAAAATCTGATGTTTTTTTTTTGTACTCGCAGAGAATTGTATTCCTCGAGGCCAAATTAAACTCAATTGAACAGAAGGTAAGACGCATTACTGCTGGGGTAGTCCATGATGTGGCCATACTCAATCCGCACTATTCTGAGCTTAGTTCTTTAAAATGCTACGTCTTTATGTGTTCATTATAAGCCGTCTGTGTTGGTTATTATGTGTGTAGCACCTTGTACCTGTATCGTAGAGTTTTAACACTATATTCTTAAATGTCATGCAGACTGCGGGTTGGAATAACAAAGAAGCTCAATGGAGAAAAATGGAAGCAGAGCTACGATCAGAAGTTAATAAGCTGAAAAAGGTACTGTCTAAGAGTCTGTTGTAACATGGTCACTCTTAGTACACTGCTTTATCCCTGGACAGATGACTATAGTGTATGTATAGTCGAGTCTGGAATAGATAAAGTTGGTTCGTATCTTTTTAAGGGGACCTTATTCTGAGCAAGAATTTTTCCCTCCCCGACATATCTATAGCTTTAGTTTCAGGATTTTTGTTTTTGCACAAAATTATTGCATATGTTTCTCTTTTAGTTAGCATCAAGGCTGGAAATTTTTTTTTTGCAGAAGATAGCTAATATGGAAAGCACGACTAAGGGTGCACAGATAAAGTCTAATGTGGCTTCTCAGGAGCAATATATACCTGGTAATTATGCATAACATGCTTCATGGTTGCAACGCATGCAGCTTTGGTAACATAAAATCTCCTCATTAGCTCAATATTATATGCTTGCCTTTTCTGTGTTAGCTAAAATACTTTATTTCGTTTTCTATGCGTACACCATTTTGTTGGATGAATTGTTTCAATGGGATATCTAATTTCCTTTGATCAAGTAGTATTGATATGCTGTCCTGCAATTTTGCCACTCTGACCTTCGGACTTAACTCATGGCATTTCGTTACCCAAACAGTTAATAGAGATTTATCTCTAAGTGGGATAAATGTTTTTTTTTCCCTTGAAATATAATTCAACTATCTTTCTAAACATCTGTAAGCGCATACCTGTAGGTCATAAGATCTACCAAGAACACCATGGACAGGCGCCTTCTTGCAGCTTCAGGCATCAGGTGTGGCATAGTATTCTATCAGACCCACTGTTTTATTATTTTTGGCTTACGCATTGTTTGTATTGCAAATCTGTTTATGTGTTTGATGCAAATGAAGAAGTTCCTTTTCATCCATTTTTTTGATAGGGAGAACTGCTAGTTAATGGTGGCCGTATATTTGACATCGATGGTGGTAGACAGATTTTATTATTGGCGCGTAGGCTCTCAGGCATTGGTGGAACGTTTGTGCTTACGCAAGTAAGTTTGTTTTGGCCTTTTGGTTTTGATCTTACACCAGTTTAAATGATGAAACGATATGACGTTTTTTTTTTTTATATTGCAGATGAGCCTACATTCGGGTGAGATTGATGATATTCTGTTGCCTCCTACCACTAGAGCAATTAAAGACCTTCACATTTCCCCTCACAAAAATGGGCTTGCTGTATTTGGCTCACTAGGAAAAAAATTGTCTGTTATAAGGTTTGGACATTGCTACTTTTTAAGGATGCCTTCATTCCCGTGATGATTTTTTGTTGTCCTAATCACCTATCTGTTCGATTGTTCAGCTTGGAGAGCCACAACACTGTCTTATCTTATGATCTACCGGTAAACTACAGTCTTTTGACGTCTCTTATGAAAATTTACTTTGAATTTGATATTATGGTCTAATCACTTGTATTATATCTTTGTAAGTAATAATCAGCAGAATATAAAAATATGCTTATTTTGAAGAATGATCTAGTGAAAGCTTTATAGTTTGTCTTATCTATTAGGTTTGGGCCGTTTGGCCATTGTTGACTGAGGATTATACTTTCTTAGTCGCCAATTAATATATAAGACTTATTGGAGATATTGTATGCCGTTTTCTTAACTTCTGATCTTTACTCAACTTGTATTTGTGGAATCCGATGCTGTTTTTGTTGTTTCCATTTGATTTTTTGTTGTTGTTGCGTGATTGGATGAAAATATTTGTTTTGAAATGATTGTATTAACCTAGATACATTCTATTGTAGGCTGCACCTTGGTCTTGTTCCTGGGATCTCAACAGTTCTCACCATATTTATGCTGGACTACAGGTTTAATCATTTTCTTTATTTTGCTCATTCCTACTTAAATTCCACTTATCTTTGTCTCCTAACCTTCTTTTTGACAGAACGGAATGGTTTTAGTGTTTGACATGCGTCAAACCACGGGACCATTTGCATCATTGACTGGCTTAACAAGCAATCCAGTTCATACTATCCATCATCTCTCTGCCAATTCCACTCCGACTTCTGATGTCCGTTCCCTCTTATCCGCTTCTTCCATCGGGCTGTGTCAGTGGAACATTAATGGCAGCGAGGGAGGGTGAGGTTTTGTGCTTCTTTGATATTGATACTTTGTTCACATCTCAAAGTAAACCAAACCGAAAAATCATGTCGACTTAAAAAATACTTGAAAAGAAATAGAGATCACAGAACCTTATCATCTGCTTGGAGAAGTTTATCAATGCATTTTCTAGGCTCTAACCTGTTATAATTTCGTTTTTTTTGTTTGTTTAGGCCATCATTGGTTTCTGAGACAGAAAACCAAGGAGTTTGCATTTCCTCCTCTTATTGTCCTCGCAGTGATCATGTGGTTGCCTCTTATAGACCGAGAGTTGGATCTTCTGATGATACAATCCCGACTCAGTCTTCGTTGAGTCAAACAGGAGTTAATAGTATCGGTGTAGATGGATTTCATGTTTGTCTCAAGAGAAGAGGTGCTGATTCTCATTACCAGAAACTATCATCCACACATGCTTCTGTAGATACCATCCGTTTGCCAAGAACAGCGATTATAGACTTTGGTGAGGAAAGGAAGCAACTTTTTGCATCTTGTGACGAGTCCGCTCGCGAACTCATCTTGCAAGAACCTTGGTCTTTTACCGTCTCTCAACGGTTCCCATTGGCAAGTCATCATCCGCTTCAAGACGTGAAATACGCTCACGTGAATGGTTCTGGTCTTCTCGGTCTCTTAACCGATGATAGATTGCAGCTTCTTAGGAACGAATCGTCTTGAGAAAATGGTAAAAACTTGATACAAGGTGAAAACCGGAATAATCTGGTTACAAGATTAACCTTATTTAGCTTTGATTATTTTGCAGGGATGACAAATAGTGTTTGTTGAAAGAGCAAACATATGTAAAGCGGCTAACATCTCCATCTTTTGTAACTATATTTTTTTTGGGTGCTACATATGCTATCAAAGTAGCCACAATACTCGTAATAGATGACTTCTTTTGTATATACGAGTTGTTTTGTTATCAGCTTCTGAATCATTTGGTAGATTTTATGAGGGACAAATGTTAAAAGAGAGAAAAGTTATCTTATCCGAAGAAGGAAACAAAAGAAGTTTATTTTATTTGGGGACCAAAACAATACACGTAAATTATTACACAAAGTAAAGAAAATAGTAAAAAACAAAAGATCCGACCTGCCGGAATCGAACCAGCGACCTAAAGATTTAGCTGTTGGCTTTCACCTACTACAGTCTTCCGCTCTACCAACTGAGCTAAGGTCGGTCTTGTAATTATTGTGATTACAATTAACTAAATACTAATATATTGTTAGAGAATCTAATGTTCTAATTAACAACACATTTTTCTGATTTGCTTTTCTGGGCGAGGTTTTTCTCTTTCAGTCCCCCACCGTCTTCGATTCCTGCTCTCATCGAAGCTTCCATTAAGCGAAGGTCACATCTCTCTCGATTGTGTCTTGATTTTGCCAGCTCTGTTTTGGGATATTTGGTTTGGAAACGAAGCGATGGCGAAACCCTTTTAACAATTTCTCTAGCATGAACGATTTCGTTTTTTCAAGATTTGGGTAGAACAGTTTTTAGGGTTTCATCACTTTCTGGTTCTGATTTCTTGATTGTGTTGTGATCACTATTACACATGAGTTTTGTCTGTGTTACGATCTCTGCCGTTTGGTGCTCGTAAAAACTGTAAAGAAACAATATTGTCGATGATGGGTTACAGAATGTAATATGCATTGCTTCTTGATTGTGCGAATCCTATTTTATTTCCAATCTTACTCTTAAGAAGACGAGAAAAAGGGTAGTTGCATAATGAATATGGTTACAGAGAATCTTGATTTAACAATGCGTATGTATAGGTTAAGCGTTATATCTCGTTTCTTGTTAAATGTGTTTGCAATGTTTTGATTTTCAGAGTTTTCTTGTCTGCTTGCAAGCTTCAAGATTCGGGGGGTTTCTGATCTGTCTTTGATTCTACAAAGGGGTCTTTGTAAGGTGATTGTTTGTGCATTCAGTTGACAATGGAAGAAGCTAATCATGATTCTGCTAGTGTTTCGAGTAATGCGAGCAATGATAAAGAGGAATCGACTGAGAAGATCTTTGTGAACCATGGTAAGCTTTAACACCATTCTTTTCTTTTTTGTCAAAGCTGAAAAAAAGGTTTATCCTTTCTTTGAGAATTAGGCGAACTGGTTGATTCTACAAACTTAATTAGTGTCAAGATTAAGTAGAAGAATGCGAAATGTAAAACTCATGGATCTTCGATTGTGGTTTCCCTTTATTGCGCAGCCGAGATTGCGTGGCAAGAGATGAGAATGAAATGGGTTGGAGATCCGTCTAAAAGGACTTCAGAGTTGCCTATGGAACCTGTTATAAGGTACATAAAAAAGCTTTAATTATTTGCTCACCACTTTGAAATCTTCAAGCTTCAGGTTTATATATATATTAACTCCTTTTTCAACTCTAAATCTTTTGTAGCTTCAACGCTACATATGAAGACTTGCTTCAATCCAACACTCCCTTCCCCAAGCCCATCCCTCTAGCTGTGAGTTCCCTACAATACTCCAAAAACACTCCCTTGTTCGTCTTTTAACCCGCAATGGTATTTGATTTGGTTGCAATCTTGTTTGCGGATGTGGAAAATTTGCAGGAAATGGTGGATTTTCTGGTCGATTTTTGGCACGGGGATGGTCTTTTCGACTAGATAACCGAAGCGGATTCTCAGCATTCTTGGTACAAAATTTAGTTTGCAGGCTCTAATCCATTTAGGTTTTAAAAAATCCACTGGAGGTAGAAGAAACTCTGGTTTTCATTAACAAAACCATGAACATATATAATTAATTAGGTATTTTGGGATTTTCTTACATGACAAATTCACCAAAAAACAAAGGTGGGTGGATCATGCTTCTACGTTAGTTGATCGAATGATATTTTACCATATTATCCCCATTATTAATTTGTGATATTTTCTTAAAGAAAACGTGTATGATCTTGATAGGAGCGACTGCGTTTGACGATTGCGATTGTGTGTATTAGGTGTTGAAACGCACGTGTGAGTGCGGGTGGCGCACTCACTCAGATTGTTCAAAGAAGAGTCCAAAAACACAAAATCGTTGACCGTGACTTTTCTTATTTTTACTAAACCTTCGTTACTCCTATGAAAACGAAGCTTCTTAAATCATGCTAATATGGAATTATTATTTTATTGTTTAAGCGAAAAGTATATCAAATACTAATATTTATTCAATCTTTAAGTTCTTTACCAAGAAAATTATTAGGATTTAATTGTCTAATGGTCCTACATTTTGAATGAACGTTTTCGCATAATGGATTTTTTGCTATAATATGGTTTACATTGTCGACAAAAAACCTGCAAATTTAATGACCTGCTCACTTTATCTGATTAATTATTGTATTTGTTCTTAAGCAAATACTCATAATTTGGTTTATGAGGTTCAATGTATAAGACCAGAATTTGTTAAATTTTTGTCTCATAATCCTGTTATTGCTCTACGATAGAATATTTAATATTTTATCGATATCATCCATGTTCAAATCTATCTTAAAAGAAAATTGTTCTCTGAATAGAAATTATTTAATTTTTTTCCAATTTCTGCAAAGAAGAAAATGTTGAATGAGCAAACTTTTGTCTTTCTCTAATTTTTATTCATTTTTTTTTTCTTTTGTCAATATTCATTTTTTTTCTTTGTTTCTTTCTCTCAAATTTATAGATTTTTGGTGGGTTTTAGATAAATTGGGTGTGGCAATGAACAATTGAAACTTTGGAATAGGAAAAATAAAATATCCAAAAAATCCCATTTTTATTCCAAGAAGAAGAAGAATCTCTCTTTGTCCAAAACGAAAATCTCCTTTCTGTTTTCTCCTTCATCTCCGGCAATCTTAAATACTTCCGACGGGATTCTCGAGTCGTCGGAATAAGGTGAGGAAACTTCTGTTTATCCTAAATCTGTGTGCATACTCTCTCTCTCTCTCAATCTGCAAAAACATATCGAATTTCAAAGCATTGGCGTTTTTGGTGTTTTTTGGTGGTTTCGTAGATTTTGATCCTTTAGCATTTTTGGGTTTTCGTTTTTTGCCACAGGAGAGAAGAGAGAGAGATGGAGATCGACAAAGCGATCGGAGAAAGCGATGATAAGAGGTTGAAGACGAAGTACAATAACGCAATCTTCGTCATTAAACGAGCTCTTGCTCTTTACTCGTCAGTTCTCTTCTCTTGTTGCTCTTAATTCGTAAAAGTCTTCGATCTTCAGATTCATGTTCTTGAAATTTGACCAAAGAAACTTGCACTTAGATGTGATTTATCTTTGAGAGTCTCAAAAAGGATATCATTGATGGGTGTTGCACGTTTTTTGGAAGTTGTGTAAAGAATTTTGTGGATCATTTGATCTCAGTTAAATTTACTAGTAGTAGTAATAGCTTGGTTTGAGAGAAGCTCTTTCTTAATGGAGTTTTAAGTATAAGATCTTTGCAATGATTTTGCTTTAGTTCTTGGTAGTTTGCTTAGATTCTACGGTTTTTTTTGCCATGTCCATGACTTAATCGGAAAGATCACCCGTTTTCTCTATGACTCAGTTTTGACATGTAAGGATCTTTTCATGAAAAGAGTAATAAAGATTAATGGATTTGTCCAAGTATAATCACATTTGTTAGAGGATCAATTATAATATATCGGAATTTCAACCCTCATTTTTTCGGTTTTCTTTAACCGTTTGCTTTTTATATGCAAGTATGGTACCAAAGATGTTTTGACATTGTTTTAGTCTATGAGTTCGCTACACGCCAAATCATGTTACTCAAATCATGACAAAGGTCTTTCTACTTGGCTGCAAACCCTTTTTTCAATCATAAAGAGATTTTGGTGTCTTTTTAATCGATTGGATTGGACAAGACCTTAGCAGTTATAATTTTTCAATCTAATCCAATAATGTCGAAAAGTTTTGTACTGTCTGGGAACTAAAGATGCTTTCTGTTCATTTCATGTTTGCCATGTGCTTGTCGTGTTAGTTGATTGTGTATGCTATACAAACATTACATTACGGTTTTAGATAAGGTTGTCAAGATCATTTAATGCAATTTACTTTACTGATTCTTGGAAGTATCGAACTTGTCGACTTCTGCAGTATTGAAGAGGTTGCCTTTAGTTTCAATGGAGGAAAAGATTCGACTGTAAGTTAAAACTGTCTCCTTTCAAAAAGTCTCCTGTTTTGATCTTTTCTATTTTCCTTGTTTCCTGGGTAATGATGATAACTCTCATCATTGATTTATAGGTTTTATTGCACCTTCTTAGAGCCGGCTATTTTTTGCATAAGAAAGAAGTGAGTTGTTCTAATGGAGGTCTATCAAATTTTCCAGTCCGGACCATATACTTCGAGAGCCCTTCTGCGTTCACTGAAATAAATGCATTTACATATGATGCAGCTCAAACGTAAGAAAAGTTTTGCTCCTCCGCATTCATTTTTCTTTCTTGTTTTTATATTTGTAACTGTATTCGACAGCATTTCGGGTAAGATTGTTCAACCGTATGCGCTCCAAGAATGATATTGTGGTGCTGTTTAGCTAATCATCTTATGCTGCTTGTGCAGTTACAATCTGCAACTTGATATCATTCGCCAGGATTTCAAATCCGGGTTAGAGGCATTATTGAAGGCCAACCCTATCAGAGCTATTTTTCTTGGTGTCCGAATTGGTGATCCTACTGCGGTTAGCTCAACTTCAAATCTTCAATCTCAAGATTCAAATGCAAATGTTTTGTTATATTAGTAAAAAAAAAAATGTGATTGATCACTTCTCATTGAATTTTTGCAGGTTGGTCAAGAGCAATTCTCTCCTAGTTCCCCTGGATGGCCACCCTTTATGAGGGTGAATCCTATATTGGATTGGTCATATAGGTTTCTTCTTTCTCCTTAATTATATCTTCTTATTGCTTTCTCTGTTGGTTGCTTTTTTGCTTTACCTAGTTGTTTTATTTATTAATTTAGTAGTGCTACTAAGTCTACAATAAATTGGGACTGGTGGTTTATCAATTAGCTCTTGGTGGTCACTGTAACTGGTACAGCAAAAATATGATAGTCTAATCCAAATAAAGGCTTTGGAAAATTGGAAACTAAAGCGATTTCACAGTGCTATGATCTCTTATTCGCGTTTGATGTTTGGCTTTATGGTTCTTTATTCAGATTTTTTTTTAAATGTTTCCTTTGCAGAGATGTTTGGGCATTTCTCCTAACGTGCAAGGTCAAGTATTGCAGTCTTTATGACCAGGGGTAAAAGTCCTCTCCATGGTTTGATTTTTAAAAAGTTTTTTTTATCTCTTACCCAATTCGTCTTATTTTGAGCTTTCTTTCTGAATATTCAGATACACATCAATTGGGAGTATTCATGATACTGTTCCCAACGCATTATTGTCTGTTAACGACACAAGCAGTAAAGAGAAATTCAAACCAGCTTATTTGCTTTCTGATGGGAGGTTAGAAAGGGCAGGGAGAGTCAAGAAAATTGCTTCAATCAAGAATGACGTAGATAGTGATTCGCAAAAACACGAGGTGCTTTTGGCCTCAGTTATTGCTGTTGGCGATGAGATTCTGTAAGTCATTAATGCTCACTATAAGGCTTTTTATCGGAAATTATATATGTTAACAGAACAATATGCTATATATATGACAATAGAGTTAGGCCAACCACACGTTGAAAAGGGTCCTGCTTGGTTACTTATTCTACTAGGTGCAATGAAATTCTTCCAACCCATTTATCTGTTCCATAGCTCAGGTCTGGCACTGTTGAAGATCAGTTAGGACTGTCTCTGTGTAAAAAGCTGACTTCTGTTGGTTGGTCGGTGCAACAAACTGCTGTTCTTCGGAATGATGTGAGTGAGATTTACTCATTGTCTTTGTTGCATCAATCAGAGAAAGTTGTTTCTTATCTCTATTAACGTTTCACTGTGTTTCTTTATTCAGATAGATTCTGTATCCGAGGAAGTTGACCGCCAAAGGTCTATCTGTGATATGGTAAGTCCTTTAAACAGATGAGCATAAAATTAAAGAGGTTTTCTCTTGGTTAGATATAACTGACAGATTTCCTGTGCTTGATGCTTTTGGAGGTATTCATTTATGGAGGAGTCGGTCCTTTGCATTCAGATGTTACTTTGGCTGGTGTTGCTAAGGCATTTGGGGTTCGCCTGGTACGTATCTGTTTCACTCTAACAGAAACTCATGGTTAAGATGGTTTGATAAATGCCTTAACATCTCAATGCTTCTAAGTGTCAATAAGTGAAAAAAGATGGCCACAATTTGAGAGGCTAATAATGTCGTTTATTCAGGCACCCGATGAAGAGTTTGAGGAATACCTTAGGCATCTTATCAGCGAGCAGTGCACAGGTGACAGGAATGAAGTGAGTTCGGTCTTGAGAATAATTTTTTTAATGTATTTATATATCGTCAGATAATATAAGCTAAAATTTATAGCATCAGATTTGCTTTGCTATGGTTTATCCTCATTCGATACATTGTTGTTACCTGTATGGTTTCTCACCAAGTTGATTGCTTTTCTCTTTTCAGATGGCTCAGTTACCAGAAGGAATTACTGAACTACTGCATCACGAAAAACTTTCGGTGCCATTGGTATGTGCTTTTAGAACTCCATTCAAAGTTAAAATATCTCAGCATCCTCCTTCCATACCCATTCAATTTTCTTTTGATGTTTACCATCAATTTCTGTAGATCAAGTGCCGCAATGTGATTGTTCTTGCTGCTACAAACACTGAGGAGCTCGAGAAGGAGTGGGAATGTCTGACAGAGCTAACTAAATTGGGTGGAAGTTCATCACTTATGGAGCTATATGCGTCAAGGCGCTTGATGACATCTTTGACAGATGTGTGTTTTACTTTTCATTTCCACCTTTTTTCTGCCATGGCTTTGCTTTGAGCTGATTAAACATTCACTACTTCTTCGCTTTTCATGCAAAAATCTGTGTTTACAGACATTTTTAGTAGTTTCTTTTCGGGATGAGTGACTTTGGATTTGCGGGTTTTCTTGAAATGCAGGTTGAAGTTGCAGAACCTCTGTCCAAACTTTGTCTCGAGTTCCCAGACATATATCTTGGTATAAAATCTTTGACCTGTCTAATATTATTTAACTTTGAGAGCACCGAACTTAACCGGAATCATCTTCACAGGGTGTTACCGGAAATCCAGACAAGGTCCTATAATCATCTGCTTGAAGGGAAAGGTACAAAACACGAGACCTGGTTTCATTTCTTTCCTCATTTTTCAGGCTCAAAAGTTTCCTTTTACTTTGTGTTGTACAGAATAGTGCACGGATTGACTCAGCTGTACAGGCTCTATGCAAGAAATTCAAAGAAAGTGTGTTCGTAGAAATCAAATAGACACAAGTTTAAGTACCGATCGAGCATGAGAGGCAGCTTCAGTGGTCACTTGAGTAGCTTCTATGTACCGGTCACAGAACCAGAGAGGATAGGATCAGAATTTGACACTTTCAAGGAAACCGAAGCAGTTATTGTGGGAAACAAATAATCAAAACCTTTAAACTGAATCTCTTATCAACTTTAAATTACTGAATTTGTAGGAAAGTTACCCCAAAGGGTTTTGCTTTTTATACGTTTTGTCATGAACGGTTTAAGCATGATGATGACGAGACTTGATTCAGAAATTTGACTCTAATTCTGTGTCTTTGTTTTTTGATTTTATAAGAACATAATAAATATATTATTTAATTAATTACCTGAAATTGTAATTTTGTACAGAATCTACCCCTAAGCCTAAGAACAGAGCAAAAAACCTTATACTTGAGATCATCGGAGATGTTAATAACACTTTAAATACATGCTCTGCGAGGATCATCTGTCTACTTTGAGAATGTTGTTTGTGATGTGTCCTCTTGTAACCGAATCTCTTTGAGGATCCATTGCCCATTGACCGTCTACGATGAACTTTATCTCGTATGTGCCGGGATACAACCACAGCAATGTTGACCAGCATTTTTGTTTCCTGTAAAACACCATAGAAGCATATCATGTCTAAGCAAGATTACCATGTTAGAAGATTCCTTAACATGTTCATCATCAGAAGCAAAATATTCGATAATAGGAATCTTTCAGCAACTAATGTAAAAGGTAAAAAGTAGAAAGAGTCGGGACCAATACTAACCCGATTGACTTGGACGCTTGAAGTTCCAGTCCCACTCGGTGTTCCCAGCCATTGAAGCTGCCAGTCACCTCCACAACATTACCATCTCCACAATATTCAATCTCAACCTGAAGAAAATAATCCACTTTAATAATCTTGGGAGACAAAATTTAGAATATGTATATAGACCTTGAAAAAGCAAATTATATCATGAACACCCACAAAATTCATGACAGCCATTAGTCATACCTTACTTGTTCAAAGTAGTGATATCATACATACACTCGTTTTAGAGAATTAAGTGATAAGGTGTAATCTTTTATCTGCCCCACTGTTGCTTACAAGGCTCTTGGCTTTCAGTGGTGAGAGTTATGCAATCAGGGCTTTGGCACTAAGATTGTAGTGATAGAGTCTAAAGTGGAACCATGACAATACGATAACTATGAAGCAGGTATATAACGAAATTAAGCTACCTCTTGCAATCCTGAAAGACTTTCCTCAGCTTCTTGCAATTCAACATCCTTCTCTGAGATAAGCATTTGGGCCTTTTGGATCTCTGTTTCAGCTTGTCTTTGAAGATTCGAAAGAGACAGCTGAACCCAGGAAATTGGAGATTAGGAACACAAACAAGTATCAGCCTTTGCAAGAACTAAGAGGCTAGAGAAACATCAAGGAGAGTATCATCCAAGCATAAACATATTAATTGCCTAGATAGGCACAAGAAGTAACATATTCAGAATTCAGCTACATCTCAAACATCTGAAGAATTCTAAAGATCCATAAATGCAGATGGATAAGATATCGAGCAATCCCCTATTACAGGTGTATGGAATCTCCCAATTTATGTGCTTTCTCGCTAGTGGACACTGATGTACAAACTTATATGTTCCTGGAGAGTAGTAGCTTACCTTTTCCTTTTCAATCTGCTCCTTCAGCCTCGACAGCTCCAGCTCTTTTTGTCGCTATCCATGCAATAATAACCATCAAAGATAGTTAGCAAAATTCACTTTATACGTTCCACATATTGAGAGAAAGCAATCAATGTACCAGCATGAACCTCAGCCGAGTAATTTCAACCTGATTTTCCCGTTTCATAATCTGTATCATTTCAGAACAAGGTTCTATGAGCATGGATACGAAAACAGTTAATTCAATAACTTAAGACCAATTTGAGAGAGTTCAATGAGCAGGATCTGGCAACACCTCATCATGTGAATCCTTGTCCAAGTCAGCATTCCCATCTCTCTGATCACTACTCCTGTGAATGAAATGTCCAGGATCACTTGCAAAATACAAATAATCATCAAGAGCAACAGACTAAACCTTCATGTTTAGACTCACCTATTAGAGCTATTAACTTCTGTAGCATAGGTAACCTCCTCTAATGCTACGGCACTTTGATTTGGTGCCGTACTCGCACTTCTTTGACCACCATAACTGTCTCCTATGTACTCATCACCACCTTTGGTTGTTTCTGCCCTTTCTTTAGTTTCTTCAGGACAGCTTTCATTAGGTATGTCATTTTCATCATCTGAAACTGATTCCAAATATCAATTAAACTTTTCACCACAGGGGTAAATATTTATTATAGAGACATGCACGAATAACGAAGATGTCTATATACAAAAATGCAATCAAGACAATTCTTTTAGAGTATTGGGTTCAGGAGATCGAACATACCATCAACCGTATCCAAGTATCCATTCTGAATAAATCTGGTTGTTTTTCCTTCTATGCTTGAAGTGGAAGAAGAGAGTCCTAGCATCCAATCCTTATCATCAGACTCAACTAAACTATTAAGAGCATTTGCCATGGTGTTCTCCGAGTTCAAAGCAGCCAAGGATTCAGTAGCAGTGTCAACATGTTTGGTGTTGTTGAGATCTGGACTGGTGTAATGATCATAGTTATACGAGAAATCGCCGTCCACATCATTGGTCACCTCATCCTCTGTAACCAAAATATTGTCGCCGTTTATCTCTGAACAGCTTGAAGTATCATCCAAAACTAGAGAATGGTTTGCAGATATTGAAGCTTCGGGAGATGAGTTTTCAATGTCAGCTCTATTATCGAGCTCCACGCTCTCAATCTTCAAAGTGTTTTCTCCTGAATGGTTACTGTCACCCACGTTAGAAAGGGAGTTCTCCATGCTCGAAACTCCAGCCAATGAAGATTCATCTTTACACATGCTTCCCTGTTCTTCAGCCTCAGGACTTGAAATTGCGATATCACCTTCTTCTGGAAAATTATTTATTTCCTGACCAAGAGACATCCTACCATCTGTTGCAGTAAAGTATATTTCAGTGCTTGAAGGCCGTTCGGTAGACAAATTTCCATTAACCACATCCAGTGCTTCTTCCCCCTGACCTTCTACACCAGATAAATATATCAGAAAAGTGAAGACTGATAATACACAAACAACAATAACATCATTTTTTGTGCTTTTCAAAGAATTGTGCGTTTGACCTGTTAACGAATCTTCCAAAAAAATGCCACTTGCACTTGTTTCCATGTTCGTGTTTTCCTCAGAAACTAGCTCATTACAGTCTTCCATATCAGAGTTTGCAAGAAGCTCCTTGATCAACTTATAACCTCTTCGTCTGACAATGTTGGCAAGATCAACTCTACAAAAAAATGTTCCCACAACCAAAATTCCCAAATCAGAAGACTTTTGAAGAGTTATTGGCACACAATTCTACAATCCTACCAAAATCTGCAAATTTGGAATTTGGAATTTCGAACCTTCCATGTTCCGAGAGCTCCTTCATGGACGGCACGTGACCTTCAGGAAACCCAGCCAAAGCAACAAACTCCATAATCTCACTCCGAAGCTCCTCGTTGCTCTTCACTCTCTTACGAACTCTGTCACTCAAAATCAAATTCAAGGAGACCAATAAACCAACACAAAACCAAACACAGTAACTGAAATTGAAGCCCAAACTACGAATGCAGTCTCGAAATTTCGAACCTGGTTTGTTTGATGGAACAAGCGAAACAGACGAAACCATTCTTCTTCGTCGAGCTCATGTACGAAACAAAAAGTTGCGATTGCTGATGACGACGAGAGTAGAACAATGGATTCCGATAGTGGAAAGACGGGAAGAAGAGAGAGAAAGGTATCTGAGAAATCGTCGCCATGGCCGGACTTTCTCAACCTCCGAAGTTCCCAGCATTTAAGATTACGACTGAGATTTGAAACAGAAAAACATCTCTCTAATCATATGATTGATATTCTCTAATCATATGATTGATATAAGCCTTGTTTTAACCGGGTTTCGGTTGAACAAAACCGGACATCGATTAATCCAATTTCTCAATTACCGAACGGTTAAGAAATTTCAACACCAAAAAACGAAAAAAGTATTTTTTTTTTCCTATGTCAAAGATTCTTAAAATCTCTAACCCGAGAAGGATTCCTAGATTCGGTAGACCATTGGTACAAATTTATCGCTAAACCGGCTCTTGGTCAAAAAAACAAGTAGTTTTTCTTAAGACTACTTTACAGTTTTACAGAAATTGTACAAAGACTTTCGTACTCTGAGCTCCGCCGTGTTTTCAATTCTCCGGCTTCACACGGGACTTCATTATCCCTGGGAGAGGCAGTGATGTTACCGGAGCAGTATCAGCGGCGGAAGGAGGATCGTCGTTAGTCTCAGGCGTAGGAATGATTTGTGGCTGAGAATGCAGCTGATGTTCTGGCGGTTGAGGATGAGACTGGTCCATATCCATTGGCTGCGGCGGCGCTGGAGTGGTGATAGGGCCTTCGTTATGGTTTTCCGGCACGAAATTGTGAGAAGAAACATGACTGTTATTGTGACCGTTGTTCAGTGGTGGCTGATCGCAAAATTTCATCGTCTTGAGGACAAAATTGTCATCGTGGAGCTCGAATGGAGTGCTGCGGAATAGGTTGTGTCAGTAGAAGATTTGGCTGTAAAGAGAACCGAGTTTGGTGTTTTAGTTTTACCTGTTGAAATCGAAATGCACGAGCTGCATATCTTCTGATATTTCCACTTCTACTGTCGCGTGAGGACGAGTCTGGTGCGGAATAACAAGACCAATCAGAGAATGACCAAACAAGAACGATGATATTGGTTTGCTTGTGGATCGAACCAGGATCGTAAATAAGCTTTGGTGAAGTTTACCTGGACGAGGATAAATGGAAGAGCAACACCGCCACTAGGTGCATTTCCAGAGCTATACAAGTGTTCGTTTCTCTGTATCAGATTCTGAAGGCCTACATACTTTTAAGACACAGAGAAGAAAGAGGAAGCGTGTAAGAATCTTCTATGATAAGAGGAAACGGAAGATCAAGCGGATAAGCGGAGTGTATCAGTGGTGTCCATTACTTGTTCTTTCAGTTCTTGGGAATATGCAGTTTTCTTTTCAATCCTGTTCCTAAGTGAGAGTCGTTCAGCCTGCAAAAATTAAACTCAAATTCAGGAACAATCTCTTAACAGAGCTTTGGAACATGGTCAAGCAAACACGGAAAGTTGGTTGAAAACCTTTAATTCCTCAATGTCGCTTAAGCTTGTCCGAGGAAGACCTCTCCATTGAATCTCTTTTTTATCCTTGGATATTATATCCATAGCCATAAGGACGTTTAAAGCATCATATACTCTTCTTCTTATGTTCTTCTCATCATACTGTTGCTGTTTAAAAGAAATTCAGATGATGTAATTCTATCAGAGTTTAAAGAGAGAACCGCATATATTAATAGAGTTACAACAAGTATTGCACATGTTCAAAGTTATAAACTATCAAAGAATCGCCTACCTGATCGGGGGATGTACCATCGTCATTTGGGAGTGCAAATTCAGCAACAAGCTCGTCCGCAACCTGAAAGTACTTTCACCTGTCAGATACCGTATTACAGAGCTACCGTTTGCAATACTTCTCATGAGACAAATTGATATTCCACTAGTGATCTTGACAAGTGTTAAACCACACTGGCGAATCGGTTCCATGAGATAACGTAAACAGAATTGAATGGATCTTCTTGTAAGGTAGTTATATTTTGAAGCTTTCTGTTTTAAGGAAACTACCGTACCTCGTTGTAAGTTGTCCTTCCTTTGCTTTCCACCTTTTCACAAACTGAGAGGAAGCCGGAAGAACACAAGATCAGTTAAAATGTATAACCAAAATTAGGAGGCATTATCCACAATTCATAGCTATAAACTTCAAAAAAATTAGATGAAATCAGAAAAGAAGCGGGCGGAGAGAGACCTTTCATGCTAAATTGACGTAGCCCTCTTCCACTTTTATCTGGACCAGCCGCACGCTGTCCCCTCTTCTTCTTCTTACCACTGTTAATAGATTAATGATCAACGAAACTACACAAAAGATATCTAACGACTTCCACAGAAGATTAAAGCACAAAGACAGTCGCCTAGACAGTTTTCTATGTCCCGACAAGGATAACGAGAGAGATGAGTATTCAAAGAGGCAGATTCTTTGTACATTAACGATACGTATCATATCAGGACTCAGGAGAGCCAAATTCAAGCTAAGAAAAGTATGATCCGCACACCATTCCTACAAGTTACATCGATTGGTTAAGTTTCATATACTCGTTGTGCAAAGCCTATGCCAAACAACAACATTCACAAGGTTAAGCTCATACAGCATCCACTGCTACAAAACGAAACCTTAAATCGCTAAACCCAGCATCACATAAAACCTAGCAAAACCACTTTACCAAATCACAGAATTGAGATGTGTGAACATACCCAGAAGCTCCTTGAGAACCAGCCTCATCACCTTGAATTTCCAAATTGTTCAGACGGATAAAAGTACTGTCGCTAGCAGATGTAGCCACGGTTGCGGTTTGCTCGCTCCGGCTCGACGGCGATCCCATACTGCCGCTAGTGGACACCGATTGACCTGAAATCGCCGTGCCCCAAGACCTCGTGCTAGGGTTGTTATTGCTTTTACCGAAACCATCCTCGTGGTGGTTGTGATTAGAATTAGACCCAGTTGTTGTCATTCTTCACCTAACTAATTCCCCTCACAAACCGCTACTGGAGAATATACAAGAAACCCCGAGAAATTTGTCAAATTTGAGCCGGAAATTTTTGATTTTGAGGAAAACCCAGATGAGTGCTGACCTTAAATCGACTTGGGTTTTTGGACATTAACGAGAATAGAGGTTTTCAGTAATGGCGGATCACCATCGGAGAGGAAAAAAGCTCCTCCAGATTCCAAGTGTGATACTTCTATGAAACGAGAATCTTCGCGGCGGAAACTTATTGAGATTTCGACGGCAGGAGGAGAAGGATAAGTCCGATCTGAGCAAAGAGATTTTTGTCGGTTTTGGATTTCGGAGTTGAGAGGTTTTTTTGTTTTTGCGATGATGAAAGAAAGAGGGACCAAACTGACTCAATAGGCAGTAAAGAGGAGAAATTTTTTTTTTTTTTTTAATTTACCAAAAGATAAATTCTCTTTTCAGAATTTTAGGTCGTTGTTTAAGAGGAATACAATACTGGGAATTATCATCTTCTTCTTATTTATTTTTTTTCCGCAAACTTACTTCATTGATTTTTTTAATTAGAATCATTATACAAAACTTTTAAAATACAAATTATTACATAAACAACATATATACCATATATCAAAAATGATATAAATATAGAAATAAAATTACAATGTATTTTTCTTAATAAAGTCTTACTCGCAAACAGATTATTAAATCCGTAATTTTTTTTTTCGATTGCAATTTTTTCGTGTGACTAGCATAACTTGAATGAAACTCCAAAACTCACACCGCATAACAAAACTCAATATTTCTGGCAATAGTTCATTTACCATAACAAATCCCATAAAAATTGGTGGATTGCACTTATCTATCTACCAACGAAATCTGATTTTAATAAGCGTGGAATAAATATGAAAACATTTAAAATTCGAAGACCATAAATAATCAAAAAGTTAAAATAATAATGTGTATATGATACCAATTATCACATTGTTTTATGTTAAAGTTTATTGATCAAACAAATAAAAAATGTGCAATTTATCATGAAATATTATCGTAAAACGATTAGCCAGAAGTCCGATAACAACTTTGAATTGAACCGACTTTTAAAATATCGAATTATCACGCATTACAATTTGTAGAACATTCTCATCCATAATTTGAAAATAGTATAGAAAATGTGGTATTGTAGTAGCTATGAGCAAGGAGGTCTAAAGATCGTGTGAGAAGGAAGCTTAAGGTTCACGAAAGGCACATAACATGGTGATTTTCTTCTTTTTTACAACCTTTTCCTATTAAAAAACAAGAAAAGAAAAAGAAACAAAAAAAGAAAAAATCACATGCGATCCAAAGCATATGACTGAAAAACATTGTAGTTTATAGTTTTTTTTTATATATAATACTATGGAAGATGACATAGAGTATTATTTTTATGTTTTTGTTAAATCTGATAATTATTTGTTTGAATCTTTATTTTTAATTTTGTCATCTTTTAACTTGTTATGAATCAAAGGAACAAAATGATATCACTTGCACGATCACTTCTGTTTCTTTTTGTCTCTCTCGCCATTTCAAATCATGAGTTTCAGAACAATTTCTCCAACTAATTATGTAGTCAAAAAGTATATTTTGTAATCATTACTATACAAACAAAAAAAATTCAAGATCCAATAAGAGTCTTAAATTAACCTTCCACGATCACAATCTCAACTCGATTGCTTTTGAGAAAGAAAAAAAGGACAATGAAACAATTTGCTCAAATGTAATGAAAACTTTAGATATTACTCTAAGTCACTGAGTTTGACTTGGAACTGCTCACCTGAAGACAAAACCTTGACACTTACCGAACCATCTTCCCACTCTGTCTTCCCAACCAGAACCAGCCTTCTTGCGTTTACTCGAGCCGCCCTCTTGAATACCCATTTCAGCGGTTTACTCTCCAATACCAAATCAACGGTTTGGCCTTTGCTTCTGAGAGCGGTTGCAACAGTGGCTGCAGCTCCTTGGAGATCTTTGTCCAAAGCACACACAATGTTCTCTACCTCTTGTCCCAATTCTGGCAACAAATCCTTCTCCTTGAGCAACTACATGGAAGAGGGAAATAAGAATCAGATATTCAGAGACTAAAACTCAACATTTTTCACAGCGAAGTCCAGTCATGGAAGCTTAAATAAAAAGCAAAGAGTTTAAACTTACTTCAACAATTACGGCATCGCCAAAGCCAAACCCACAAGCAGGAATGTCATCACCTCCATATGTGGAGAGTAATCTGTCATATCTCCCACCACCACATATAGCTCGCAACTTCCCTTTTCGATCAAACCCCTGTCACAAAACAACTTACATCAATTGTTATTAATAAAAAAAAAACTATAGACGATGTTCGGGAAAGATTATGTCATAAAATCTAACCTCAAAGACGATACCAGTGTAATAAGCCAGACCACGTACAACAGATGCATCAAACTGTATCCACTCAGAATAACCGAACTTTTCAGCAAGTGAGAAAAGTTGTTTCAAATCAGCAATGGCTTCGCCTGCTCCACCAAGTATATCTGCTTTTACAAGTTAGAGGTTCCTGTTAGCAGCAATTTTCGAAGAAAAGGGATTTGATAGAAATAATGAGGGGAAATACCTTCCAACTTATCCAAGGACTTCACCGAAAGCACTTGCAATAACTGCTCAATCGCATCTTCTGATATTCCCGTAGAACCAAGTTCTTTTTTTAACTCATCAATTGGGATCTTTTCTATCTATTTAGCATGCAACATATAAAAGTAGGGTGAAAAAATCAGCAATAGCATAAACATTCATAAAGCTGAAGTATTTATTGATTTTAGTAGATGCAGTAGCCATTTCCAAGCAGCAAAATATTAATCTTTAAACAACTAACCTTGTCTATAATGATGCAAACTCTTCCAAACGAGTTTTCGGGAACACCATACTTTCTTAGCAATTCTTGTAAAACCTGTACAAGGAAGAAGTTATGGCAGATGAAAGCTACAGTGGATTAAGATATTGCAGATTGTGCAAAATAATCTCGTATCATGTCACAATAAGAAAGAAAGAAAAGTCCTTGGTTATGCATCTAGAGTAAACCAAGAAACAAGATGATCAAAATAATCACCATCAAAAGAGGAAATTAGCAAAATACCTTGCGGCTTGAAACCTTAAAACCAACATCTGATGCAGTGATCCCAATTCGCTTGAAGAAGGTGACTATAGATGAAATTAGCTCTGCTTCAGCCTATAAGAAAAGGTTTGAGAACTATTCAGTTGCACGGCTTATAGAGACTTCAAACACACACATGAGGTTTATATACCAAGAACTAGAAGACCGAAAAGTGTTTGCAGGTGAGAGAGATACATACTGTTACTTCAGGTACACCAATAATATCCATATTCCACTGGTAATGCTCACGTCGCCTTCCTCTTGTCATTCTCTCATATCGCCAACACTGCCCAACAGCAAACCACTTCAACGGAAGGGAAGCGGATTTTCTGGACCAAAAATAACATGGGAATCAACATTCTCACATCACATCCATACCTGGATACAAAAGTTTTACAAACAAAATAAATAAATCGCCCTTTGAAGATTATGGACAATTCTGAAGACTTGAGATTCTGCGTTTATTACCCTTTCTGTATCACAAGCCTCGCTAAAGAAGGCGTAAGCTCAGGCCTCAATGCTACACGCCGATTACCCCTATCTTCAAAGCAGTACAACTACACAACAAGGTCGCAAGAGTTTAAGCTAAGGATCCAAAACTCTTGCAACAATTCTACTTAAAATGCAACAATTGAGGTTATTCAACCTATAAAGTGCAGATAAAGATCCTAAGAACGAAGCAAATGAAATCGATATGTAGAAAGACTAACTTGGTCTCTAATCTCCTCCCCTGCTTTTCTGATGAACAATGCCTCCGTTTCCAGTACTGGAAAATCGACTTCCTCATACCCAAATAACCGTGAGACCTTAAAAGCAAAGTAAACAAAATAAAGGGTCCAACTTTAAACAAAGAATCAACCTGGAATCCAAAATTTCATCGAGCCAGAAGAAGAATTGCAGAAAACAAAACAACAGAAGAGCAAAGTCATAGGCTTTATCTACATCCATCGAATCTTCTCTCTCTCTCTCTCTCTCTCTCTCTGTCTCTCTCTGTCTCTCAATTTCAATCTCGTGATTGTAAGTGACACTGACCTCTTTGAAATGGTTGAAGAGCCAGTTACGGACTCGCATATCCTCAGGAGGGAAATCACGAGTTCCTTTAGGAGGATTGACATCGATCTTCTGAAAGTCTTCATTCACCAATGGAGCCACAATCGAACCAGACCTGCCTCCTCCTCCATTCGATTTCGTCGCAGCACAGATAAGGCGCCTAGGGTTAGTAAACTGAGGAGGCGAACAAGAAACGAAGTCAAGTAGAATAGGCCTCAAGCTCGAGCTCAATCGCGTCGTGACGATGTGAATTGCTCGCATCTCTTCTCTATCTGTGTTTTCTCCGGTTATTCTACATCAAGCAAAGTCATATTTTGTTATCTCAATTTTTTTGCAGTGGGGGAGAAGAAATGACAACAATGAAAATATGGAGAGAGTTTAGGTTTTTTAATTTTCTTGTTGGGGTTGAAAAACAAAACCCGCTAGATATACCAGACGGTTTAAGCTAAACCGGATAATTTTAACCACAACGCAAAATAATATAAATCTTCTCGTAAAACTCTCGAGCTCTGTTTTTGGGTTATCCAGCATATCCGACTCTGTATTTTTCGATGTTTAATGATATAAATTTTCCAGTGAAAAAAAAAAAACTGTCGACTCTTCATTACAAATGGGTCCACCATCTGTATGTATGTGTGTATATATATAATTGTCTCCAGTAAACACTTTAAAAAATCTCGGTTCGAAATAGTTAGTACTTTAAGAATATATTATAAAATCTGTATATATGGTTGTCAAAAAATCTCCCACAGAAGAAACTTGATGAAAGTTTTCGAGTATGATGGATGCTCGCCAGAAACAACAAAGTTTTGGCTATTTATCCCAGCATAAAACAAGAGATTATTTGCATCTAGGAAAAAAACTGTCACTTTTTATAACTAAAACGCAAGAGAGAGTGAAAAAAGGTCTAAGTAACCTTGTGTTGGCCGGAAGAAATCGCCGTGGACGGATGCTATCGGCAGGCTTCGCCTCCTCCTCCACTGTCGCCGGATCTCCGACTCCCGGTGATGATTCCTCTTCTGGTGGAGAAAATCCACCTCTCCAGTCTCCAACGGCGTCATCTTCGAGGAATACCATACATATCTTTCAAAAGCTATTTGTTGGTGAAGAAACAAAAACCCAAGAGGATAAGAGGATGGAGTTGGTGTTGAAGGCTG
This sequence comes from Pseudoturritis turrita, assembly GCA_900406555.1. Classification (NCBI taxonomy): domain Eukaryota; kingdom Viridiplantae; phylum Streptophyta; class Magnoliopsida; order Brassicales; family Brassicaceae; genus Pseudoturritis; species Pseudoturritis turrita. Next base: position 125,449 of record OVBL01000813.1, read on the forward strand.
CAAATCAGAAGCATCTGGCTGACTACTGGTACTGGACGGCGCAAGAAAGAAACTACATCATGCCGCCGAAGATTATCGACGAAGAGATTTTCACCTGGGCCAAATACCAGGAGGAGGAAGAAGCATCAAAAGAAGGAAGAGTTTTGAGCATGGATAACAAGATCAAGTTCTGGGAAAAAGAGGCCATGCTTTGAGAAAAGGACGCAAAAGAATGGGAGGAGGCTTGTGAGAATGGGTAAGGATAATCTATATAGTTTGCTTCTAATGTTTGAAGTTTATCTTAATATCCATATATGTAGCTTCCTAGTGTTTAAAGTTTCATCCCATGTAGTAGTATGTAGTTTTCTTAAATTGTTATTTGATCCATCCTTATGGAATTTGCTTCCAATATATTTGTTTATGTGATCGAATTTTGCTTTGAAAGTTCAGTTTTTGCTGCAAAAGTTTAGTTTTAGTCTCTGAACATATGATTCTCATTTCCCTCTTCCATGAAGAGTTGCACAAGGAGAAAGATTTGTTGCCAGAATTGGGACAAGAGATAGAGAACATTGTGAACTTGATGAAATAAATAATTATGTAGAAAAGATCCCAATTGATAAGATAAAACCACTGCAGCAACCGTTTGGTTTGTTTTAATCGGTTCGATTTTCCAAAATATATCTCACACTCTGATACCAAATCAATTGTTTAGCCTTTGCCTCTCAGAGTGGTTGCAACAGTTGATACAAGTCCTTGGAGATATTTGTCCTTTGGAAATTTCATCAAAGGGGAGATTGTCTCGTAAATTTTGAATTGAATATGTTCTTGTAGAGTAGTGTTATTTGATTCTCAAGTTCTTTCCTTTTTATGATAAATGTAGATAGATGAATCAAATTGTTAACATGATTGAGTTTCAAGAGCAAAACAGACTTTCCCTAAGATGTACTATGATTTCTGATTTCTATATACTTATTTATCTCATCAAGTAGCCATTTGAAAGCAGCAGAATATTGATCTTTACATAAATCGTCATTTGAAGATTTCATGGACTATTCTCTTTTACATTTAATCACTTGTGCAAATTTGGTACGATTATGTTTATATCTCATCAAATAGCCAATAAGGAGTTATGGTAATAAAGAATGTTTATAAAGATTTATAAGTTATGTTTTAACATGAAAAAAAATTATAAACGTTTATATGCTAAGTTGAAAATGATTTTTTTTTTTTTTTAAATTTAAACAATGACATTCTTGAAAAAGGTATCTATCACAAAAGAGGTATTTTCAAAATTGGAATTTCAAAATACCTTTTTTATGATGCCACTTTTCAAAAATACTCATTTTATACATTTTCATAAAATTATATATAAAGATTCAAAATTTTAAACATTAGTTATGGTAATAAACAATGTACATAAACATTTATAAGTTATTTTAACATGAAAAAAGTATAAACGTTTATATGCTAAGTTGAAAAGATGTATTTTGAAAATATTTTCAAACGGGGTATTTTTGAAAAAATGTATCATAAACATTTATAAATTATGTTTTAACATGAAAAAAATTATAAACGTTTATATGCTAAGTTGAAAATAAATTTTTTTGGAAAAAAATTCAAACAGTGGTTTTAAAAAAAAAAATCAAACATTGGAATTTTAAAAATACCCCTTTGGGTCTCCGTCATCTCTCGCGTCGCTGTCATTGCCGTCTCTGAGTTCCTTGATGAGGGAAGAGATGAAGAAGAAAATGGAGAAAGACATAATTGAATGGATTCGGTCGACCGGGGAATACCGACGGGCTTCATCCTCCACGTCCACCGGACCTCCGTCGTCTCCCGGTGAGGATTCTTTCGCCGGTGATAAAACAGGAGCAAAGGAAGATAGTTGAAGAGGAGCAAACGAAGAAGCTTGATTGATTCGATTGGTTCTGGAGCGGACACGCAGATGCGAGGTCTTCACTCATAATATGATCCATGGGAAAATCCCGATCCCCGAAAGAATGTCGGAGGAGCAGCAGTTGGAATGGGCAGCAGCCTTGGAAGAAGAAGAGGCGGAGAACAGATGTGAGATGTTGAGTTCGGAAGACAAAATTGAGTTTTGGGAAAAAGAAGCAACTTGAAGATCTGAAAAGTTGGGAGGAGTACTACATCAAACGCCGCTAAGAAGTTTGTTTCAATTTATTTTAGGTTTCTGAAATCTTGTTATTTATGTTTTATATTTTAAATTGTTGGTTGTTGTATTCATCGTTATGTAATTTGATTTCAAAACTGAGGTCAAAGCTAAGACTAAGGTCTATTTAAATCGGTATGAAAATCAGAAGAATCAAATCTTGATCTAGATTGTTGTTTCTTGTTCGGATAGATCAGAAATAAGAGTCCATGTAATTGGAGACAAGTTATGATGGAAGAAAATGGTATCAAATGGCCAAGGCTTTCGTTACCACTAGCACGTGTCTGTCTCTCAAACGCTACATATTTGCTCAGCGGGTCTCTCTTATATGACTCTAAATCAGATCTTCAATCCACATTATCCTTGGATATAAATGAATTACAGTATCTTACCAAATTAATTACATTTGCGGTCTTTGTTTTTATTAATTAAATTTGGCTTTCAACTCCAAAAGAATCTAGTTGGTCTGGTGGTAAAAGATCATTAAATCTACATACGGAGTCACGAGTTCGAAAACCCTTAGTGGGAGCTTTTGAAATAAATTCTTTTTAATATCAAAAACCCTTAGTGGGAGCTTTTGAAATAAATTCTTTTTAATATCAAAAACCGGCCCATTTGTTTTTTCGGACATAACATCCGAGTGGCCTCAGCTTCGTGACTCGCTTTTACCTCTCCTCCAAGATACTATCAGAAATTACGCTATTGACAATAAGACAAATGATTTCATACTAAAAGTTAAACACGATTTAGTATGAAAAAAAAAATTATTGGAATATTTGTACTTTTATTAGTTTAAAACAAAATTGTCACAACAAGGACATACCTAATAGTCTAATACATTCTCTACGGGCCTGTGGCCATTAAACCAATGAAATCGCAAGATTTGAAAAACGAAATAAAAGTAATTAAGCATTAGCTTGACGTAGAGGTTGGGTTTAAAATAAGCGAATATTTATTGTTATGTAGCTTAAGAATAAAACAATCATTTTCTTACATTTATTCGTGATCACTCTCGTTAATCATAAAATATGGTATCTTGGGGAATAATCATTTTTTACTCCAACAGAGGATTCCGGATAGTACACAATACATAAAGGCCTTGAAGATGAGGATAAGGATCTTGCCATTTAAATTCTAACTTTCCACTATCTTACATTTTATCTTTTTTTCTAATTATCCACATTTATATAAATATATTTATTCGTCACTTTACACATCCAACTACTTTTATTTTTTGAAGTCGGCTGAATAGTGAATAGTCCAAGAGCAGGATGGTTTATAACTAGTAGGTGGAAAACCGATATGTATAGATTAATTGGTTATATAAATAGATAAACCGATCGATCGACCGGCTAATCAAGTGATTTAATATTGAAACTAGGTTAATTTACTGACTAATCCATTGATTTTGTTTTAACATGTGGCAGTGGTTGGCTTGAAATAAAAAAATTGGTTTGGCGAATAATTTTAAAGTCGTTTGTTTATCGATTTTTCAATTATTTTAACTAGTTTCGTAAAGGATACATATATTTCCATTTTAAACGTGAATAATCGAATTTATTTGTATGATTGTAGTGATAAACTAGTTAAAAATATAAAGATTAGCATCTTTTGGTCAAAATTAATTTTAATAGCTGATAAATCATCTACCATTCGATTCAATTGTTTCTAGACTTTTTTCTCAATAAAAAAGTGTTTCGAGACTTGATCTCCAACAATCTATGTACAGCATAAGCTTCTTTTATATTCGAAGATAAATGAAAGATTTGTGTTTTGTAGAACCATCACATTTATTATGAAATGTGTGGTTCAATTTTTGTTTTAAATGTCAAATCAATATTTTTTCAACTACCACAAGTTTTTGGAACGTTTGGTTATTGACATTTAAACATTTATTTTATGGAAAGATACTATTCTATGTTTCATCTTGTTTGTGCAATAACAAATTTCGATTAGGAACAGGAGAGACACACATATTTGCTGTCATATATAAGTTATAATCCGCTTTGATTAACGTTATGATTATCTCTAATCCAAACAATATGTATGTAGAAAGTAGAAACTGGTGAGTAGTTATTGTAATAGCATTTACTATAATGCAACAAAACATTATCATCACTATTTTTCGTATTGTTGGGACTTTGGAAACATAATCTATATCCATATTGTATTATGGATTAAAATTTGGGGTTTTCAAAAATATTAAGGAAAAAATCCATCAACTATTTAGTTATTTTCATAATATATACGAACTTTCCAAATTGATAGACTTATATATTGGTCCGTGTTTTTTTAAGAAGTTACAAAACTTGAGTATATTTTCGAAAATACTTAAATTAATAGTAGTTTTTAATAGGTTTTCCCAAAATTTAATCATTTGTGTGTATTTTTCGTTTAAAAAGGGTACCTCAAAGCCTTTTGAGTCAAATGGCTAAATTATTATGGAAATTTTCGCTCGTTGTCTCCATTCTCTCACAACATCAAATTAAAGCATTTTCTATAGGGTCAATTTGGTTAATAACCAAAAAAAAAACATAATATAAAAGTTGGGAATTGGATAGAGAGAAAGATAGGGAAAGAAAAAGGGAGAAATTGGTTAATTTGTGAATTAATGTTTTTTTGTTGTTTAGTTTTGCCAATTTTTCTTTTCTATATGTCTAATTTGTTTTGTTTTGTTAATAAGTTTAATTTGTTTCTCTAATCACTGAACCAAAGAAAATCAAATTTCGTAGATCAAAACAAAAACACTACAAAATTAAAATCCAACACTAATGCGTGTCCAACAGAATCATGGTAAAAAGACAAGATTTTTTAGAACATAATAGATACTTTATTTTTCGGGGCCATGCAAATAACTTTAATTCTTGAGGATATGGACAAATATGCAACTTTAAAAAACTATTTTTTACAGTATAAGTTATGAAGATTTTTTTTCCAAATTGTGGTGTATAATTTCTTTTTTAAAAGAGTAAAAATTATTGATTTCCGTCGCGGCTGCAAATTTAGTATAAATGTTTGAAAAAAAATCATAACAATTTGGTGTCGTAATCACCGATTAATGGACCACAACAAAATTTGGAAGATTACAAATATGAAAAATGAGAGGAAGAAACAATATTTTTCGAAAGAAAGAGTGCTCCACGCGTGTGAGCACCAATTGGAGATGTGCTATCACTTAGAATTAGGGGTGTCAAAATGAGTCAAAACTCATAAGCTGACTCAACTCAGCTCGGATTTTCACGAGTCCGAGCTATGTTTTTTAGGCTCATTTAATAAACGAGTTAAGTGATCGACCTTAAATGAGTTGGCGAGTTATGCGAGCCAGCTCTAATGAGTCGTGAGCTAGCTCACGAACAAATCTTTTTTTTAAGATTTAAAATATTATATTGATATATTGTAAATATATTTTTGATATACCAACCAAAATATATATTCTTGTTCTCTTTTAAGTTTTAACTAAAGCAAAAATAGAAATAATTCATTATATTTATATTAAGAAAATAGAAATTAATTTTTGTTTTACATTTTAATTTTTTAAGATATAGATATAGAATATCGTATTAAATTTTTTAATTATTTTATTCTTATATTTATTTTGTATTAGCTCGCGAACTAGCTCATTTAGATCACGATCTAGATGATCTGAGTTCGAGCTTATGAATATAAGCTCGTATAATAAATGAGCTGAGCTGAGCCGTGAAATACTCTAACTCATCATGAGCTGAGCTGAGCCGAGCGAGCTAACTCAGTTTGACATCTCTACTTAGAATCATGTTGATGGATAGAGCCAAAGAGTGGAACACTCGTGTGACCAATCGTATGACCACATTTCTCAATTAACCTCTCTCTCTCTCTAAAAGATTTATAGAAAGAGAATCCACACTATAAAAAAAGCAGATTTATCAGTTAAAGACAATTTGATGCTCCTTAGTGACGACTCCTAATTTGGAAAACTCATCAACCTCAAGAGTTACAGATTTACCATGGAATTATACCAGAGAAGCAGCTCCTCTATGATAACTCAACTCAAAATCAGCATGTGTATCATCACTTTGTTAGTCAATTTAAATGTTTTATTCAAAACGATTTTAGCCATTCGCTAGCAAATTGGAAGAGTAGTTTTATAGCTGGTTATACCTCAAAATCAGCATCGTGTATCATCACTTTGTTTAATCTTTGATGGAGGAGCAATGTTCTTGTAGAGTAGTGTTATTTGATTCAGATCACATATGCATATTACAAGAAAAGCCAATAAGCTATTCACTGGAGAGGGGCCATCCACTTGTTGGAACAGGAGAAAGGGGGCCGATCGATGAAGTCGTGGAGAGTGTTGGAGGAGAGGTCGTAGAAACCGAACCCCGTGTAAAAGCTTGCAAAGTAGACGGAATTAGGCTTAAGTCCGGGGTACTCGGTTGCAGAGACGCAAAAGGGCTCGTTGCTGCCTAGGAAAATGCAGAGATCGCCAATGTCTTCAGTGTAAGAACCGATCCTTTGCTCAGGGTCTTGCCTAAACACCACAAACGCCCTTGGCTTGATCCTGAAGGAGGATTGATACGGAGGTTCCTTGGCCCATGAAGCCTCGAATTCTTCTCTGTTCAAGTTCTCGTTATACCTTCAAGACAAGAGGCAATTAATGATACACACGAGGATATCTGAATCTTTGGTTAAAATGTAAACCGCATCAGGAAGGTGTGATTCAACATTGCCAAATTAGAGTGATCAGAACAAGCACAGATTATTATTCCGAAAATGAAACTGATTACTATCATCATCATAATCACCATCTCATACGGATCAAAAAGGGATAGATGAATTACCAGTAAACGATGAAGGATTCGCCAGAAGGTGACTCGACAATGCGTGGAGACTTGGTAGTTGAGGAAAGTTGTTCTACTCTACTCTTGGGGATGTCGGATAAAGGGAAACTCTGGTACAGACTCACCTCAGGGAAGTCGGGGCTAGTGTTGATGAGATCAACCGGACCATCGTACCCTTCCGTACTCACCCTGTTGAGATAGAATTTCCCATCTCTCACGGAATACATTATCCCTGAGGCAAAAAAGGGGACCTTGATATGTGTCCAATCCGAGTCACCAGGCCGACACACACTGAGAGATGAACCAGTTGACATGGCGGCCACTACACAATCTTCCTGGTCTGGCGAGGCCGAGAGAGAGATTCTGCAAATTTGATCTTCAGTTGGAGGCAAAGAGATAACCTTGCGTGAAGAAACAGAGGCACAGGGGTTGAACATGTTGGTGAGACGCAATGTGGAGTCGTATAGGTTCTTGGCAACCACCCATCCCCTCGACGATCCTACTTTCGTCGATGTGAGGAGCTCCTTCGTCAGAGTCTGGTCGGGGAATTTCACTGTTTCGTCTTTCCTCGGATCGTACAAGTTCAATTCGACCACTGCTTCACCAGATGGTGTCTTCACCGCCTTGTTTATGGTCTCCTTGAAAAGCAGATACGGCGTCGCCGCCGTGGACAGTGACCGTAATTCGCTGAAACAGAGTCTATGCTGCTTCTTAGCGATTCGACCCAAAAGCTGATACATTGTTGAAACAAATCGAAAACCCTAAACGGCTAAAACCCAACCCTCTCGCTTCAAATACCCACTTTCCCAAAACTTCCATTTTTCCATTTTACCCTAAATTTCCATTTTTGCTCCTCCTACCTTTATTAATGGCACAAAACGGTTCCTCTGTTTCTTCGATTAATTCTAGTAGTAGTAGTGAGACGGACTTAAAAAAATCATAACCGAATTAAGTCAAACCAAGCCAAACTCGATTCGATTTCAATTAAACCGTAACATCTCTTTCTATTGTTTTGCTTAGGCTGAGATTGGACCAGGTTAGTCGGGTCTGGTTAAAACCACTAAGAACCGGAATAAATTGGACCAGATTAGTCGGGTCTGGTTAGAACCACTAATAACTGCAATAGATTGGACCAGATTACCAACCGGTTATACAAACCGGGAAAAACATCCACGGACAATCAAGATGATGTAACTGAACCGCTTTGATTACTTTGATAATTTAATATTGATAAATGATTCTATTCTTGAATGTTTTGTTTAGTTAACCAATAATTTCTTTGATAGTTGATACTATAATTTAACGGGTAGCTTTACACATTTTATGTTGCATACATACGATCGATTAAGAGATTGATTGATTCACCCGCTACCATTCACAAATGCTACGTTTGCGGTTGGTTGCGGTTGATAATATTTAACAACAATCACATAAACTGTTCTATACTGTTCCGTATCGCTTTATATCGTTTGAAATTACTTTAAATCAAAAGTTTATTTCTACAAGTGTTTGCGGTGGCGGGAGGTTGCGGGTGGTTGAAAAAATATTTTTTTTAAAAATATGATCTTAAATAATAAACTAAAATTTACAAAAAAAATTATTTTAAAAAATTTATTTTTTATATCGAATATTATCATAATAAATTGTATACACTTGATATATATTTTAATTAAATTAAAATAAACTTGTAATTATAAAAAAGTTATTGTAAAAATACTATTTAATTATTCTATGATTTATTTTAAAAATAAAATTTTAATTATTTATAATAATATATTTTTGATTTCAATTTAAATTTTAATAATTATAAATAATGTTATTGTATATATATAAAATATTCCAAATATCTTTAAATTTTTTATTTAATTATTTAATTATTTATTTAAAATATATCATTTTAATTTTTTATAATAATATATTTTTTATTTTTATATAAATTATATATTATGTGTATTTTGGTAATTTATTTTTTATTTCGAAATCATTGGGGTTTCAGTAAAAATATGAAGCCCAAGAACCGAAAAGAATCTAATCGAATCAACCCGATCAAACCGTCTTTTAGGTCTCTCTCGTGTATTTTGAATCGATTAAACCAATAATGTATTTGATACAAAAATGTGGCCCCTAGGAAACATAACAAACCTAACTAACACTCGGGCATCAAACGCAGCGTTTCATCACCACGGAAACCTTAACTATGAAATAAATTAAGGGGTGTAATCATAAAATGACGAATTTGCAAAATAGCCTTAACATTTTTAAAGAGCATATTTAATCCTGATTCTTCAATTCGTCCCAAACTAACGCTTGGATTGTTTGTAGTTTTTAAACTAGTTTTTGGTTTTTATTTCTCTAAACCTACTTTTTTATCCAATCAAGATTTCTGAAAAATAGATTTCCTAAAATCTAGGGAAACTTGTTTTTGGAAAAAACTACCTATTTCTAAACAAAAACCAAAATCCAAGTTTTCTTGGTTTTTTATAATTGTCGATCATTTTTTTTCTTTGCAAATATTACTATTTTTAATGAAAAGAGAAAAAATTGAAAAAATAATAACTACTCCAAATCATTTTGAATTAATAAAAACTAATTATTTAGACATCTAAAATCGAATATAAAAGATTACGAAAATATTAACTCATATTAATAAAAATCTTTCATAAACTATTTTATAAATAAAACTAACTTAAGTTAATTATTTTTTGTTTTTAAAATTTATGAAATAAATCTATGTCCATCTTTTTATTGATAATTTTTTTGGTATTACTTTAAAATTTTGTGAGTTATTGTTTTAGTAATACCAAAAATTATGATAAAAAGATGCACATAATAGCAATAACTAAGTCTGTTTATAAAAAATAATATTTGTTTATTAATAATTTTTTAATTTATTTTACTAATTTTAAATATATCTTATAAGTCATGATTTTTTATAAATAAAAATATATATATATATATATAGAGTCAAAAACTAAAAACTAAATTAATCACCATTCAAATTTAAAAAAAAAACTAAAATCTATTGCAAAATCAAAAACCAAAAACTCAAAAACTCAAATCTAAAAACCAAAAACCAAAAACTACTCAAACAATCAAAAAGCCTACCTTGGGTTTTTATTAGAGACAGAGTTTTAGATCTCTCTCGTGAATTTTGATCAGTGAGAGAGGAGAAGATGGGTGCTCAGAAGAAAGGTGCGGCTAGGGTTTCAGAGGATTCGGAGGAACATAGTCGTCAACGTTTGCAAGCTATTCTTCTCGCCGACAGCTTCACCACGAAATTCCGACCAGTAACCCTAGAACGACCAAAGGTACTATTGCCGCTAGTGAATGTCTTGATGATTGACTACACCTTGTCATGGCTCGAATCTGCTGGTGTACAAGACGTTTTCGTCTTCTGCTGTGCTCACTCGTCTCAGGTAATCGATTATCTGAAGAATTCTGATTGGTACTCGAACCAAAACTTGTTGGTGAGAACGATTGTGTCGCACAATTCAACAAGTGCTGGAGATGCTCTGCGTTATATCTATGAACAGCAAACAGAGACTTCTCAGATTCTTGGTGACTTTGTTCTTGTTAGTGTTGATACTGTGAGTAATATGCCACTCGCTGACTTGGTCCAAGAACATAGATTGAGGAAGAAGAAAGATGAGAAAGCTATCATGACAATGGTTATCAAGCAGTCGAAACCTTCGCCACTCACGAATCAGTCGAGGCTTGGAACCGATCAGCTCTTCATTGCTGTAGATCCCTTAACAAAACAGCTTCTTTATTACGACGAGGATATGATCGGGAAAGTTTGCTTAGATAAGTCATTGTTGCTGGATACTAGTAATCAATCTGTTTTACTATGCAATGATATGCAGGATTGCTACATTGATATATGTTCTCCTGAGGTGCTTAGTCTTTTTGAGGATAACTTTGACTATCAGCATCTGCGTCGTCATTTCGTCAAGGGTCTGCTTGGTGATGATATTATGGGTTACAAGATTTTCACTCATGAGATTCACTCGAGCTATGCTGCTAGGATCGACAATTTCCGAAGCTATGACACAGTTAGCAAGGATATAATCCAGAGATGGACACACCCGTATGTTCCGGATATCAGTTTCTGTGGAAACCGCCCTCTAAAGCTCGGGAGACAAGGGATATACCGGGCTTCTGATGCAATTCAGTCACGATCTGCTGATGTTGGTTCTTCCACCGTCATTGGATACGGCACAAAAATTGGGAGATGGGCGGAAGAGAGAGCAGGCGCGGATGAAGATGACAAAGTTTATCTGAATCAATGCGAGATATTCATACAATGGCTCAAAAAAGCATCTGAGGAGGAAGATGAAGACGAGGAAGAAGATAAATAATTCTTCTCGTAAAATTTTGTTTGTTGAATCGCGTTTTGCAGGAAACTCTTTTTGTAATTTGATTAAATTAATTAATTTCATCACCTAGTTAATCTTTTAAAACTTGATCAAAGTAACATCTTCAGGCAAATCTTTATAATATTATTACAAGTTGCTTAGGTTTTCTTGGTCATACAGAATTAAAAACTAACAAAAGTAAACAAGTTTGAACTTGAGAAAAGAAAAACAAAAAAATTGCTTAGTATTAGAAGTCAAGGCAAAATAAGTTTTGACTCTGACCACTTAAGTCAAAACTCATAGGCCGGGGTTAGTTTCGTCATTTACCATCGTTTCATGTAAAAGAAAATTTTTAAACGCCGTCATTTTTTTAATAAACGTCATCGTTTATCCTCATCGAAATTGGGCCCATTTAAATGATGAGTCCAACTCGACGGCAAAAAAAAAAAAACAAACACGCCTACTAATCCTGACCTCGTGTCTTTATGTATATATATACACACATCATCATGATAAAAAGTTTATATCATCACCATCATCAACACATATACATACATATTAATAACCATACACATCCGTCTATATATTCCTCTCCTTCTCCCTTTTTCTTACTCTCCAAACCAAAACCAAAAATATTCTCTCAGGTTTTTTCCAGAGTATATTCAAAAAAGGAAGAATCTCGAATTTCCTGATTCTATACTACTTCGATGGGTGAGGTTAGTTACTTCTTCTTCTTCTTCTTCTTCTTCTTCATCTCTGGATCTAAATCTCTCTCGATCTCTGTTGTTTAAACGTTTGATTTGTGAATTTTGCAGAAAAAGGAAGAAACGGCGACGAAACTAGAAGGAGAGAAGAAGCCGATCGATGTCGGTGCGAAAAAGGGAGAAGGTGGAAATTCCACCATTGTTATGAAGCTTGATATGCATTGCGAAGGTTGCGGGAAGAAAATCAAACGACTCCTCAAACACATCAAAGGTTAATTTCAATTGATCACTCTCTGGATTTGATTGATTCGGTCCACAATTCGTTCTCGGATTTCGGATTTTGAAACCCTAACGTGAAATCTGATTTGGATGATGGTTTTCAGGCGTGGAAGATGTGAATATTGATTATAACGAAAACAAATTGACGGTCATCGGAAACGTAGATCCGGTGGCGGTTCGGGATAAAGTCGCCGAGAGGATTAAGAGAAAAGTCGAAATCGTCTCTACAGTTGCGCCGAAGAAAGAAGCTCCTCCTCCTCCTTCAGGCGGTGAGAAGAAGTCGGCGGATGAGAAACCGGCCGAGAAGAAACCCGCCGATGAGAAATCCGGCGAGAAAAAAGCTGAGATGAAGAAAGAGGAAGGAGAGAAGAAATCTCCTCCTGCTCCACCAAAAGAGGTAATATTCTAATTAATTCTTTTTTTTTTTTTAAAGGAAAATAATAGAAACTTTTTGTCACATATAAAAAACAATTTTAAATGTGTGATATCGAAAGTATAAAATATAATTTAAGTTTCATACGTCAGTCTCCATATGCTTGTGCACTTCAAAACTTTACGGTATTTACACTCGTTCTCAAATCCATATCCATATTTGATGAAAATTTCATTTTTATAAATATAATAATTCCTTTAATTATAATTAAAAATTAACCTAAGATTGATCGTTGTTTCTGATGTAATTTTGTTTTTATGTGATACAGAGTACGGTGGTTTTGAAGACGAAGTTACATTGCGAAGGTTGCGAACAAAAAATCAAAAGAATAGTCAACAAAATTAAAGGTAAGCTTATGATCCTAAATCCAATTTTTGAAATGTTCTTAGTATTATATAATTAATAATTTTTAAGATAATATGATACGGTTGGTGATGGAAGATAACGGAAGCAAAACAAAAAATTAAATTAATTCTTAAATTAGGTTGAACTCAACTACCTATAGGTAGCTTATATATTATTTTAGTGAAATAAAAAAATCAAATGGTTAGCTTAGAAGTGGTTAGCCTAATCTATGGTTTTACAAATTAATTAATTGATGTTTTAAATTTTAATTACAGGGGTTAATTCGGTCGCCATTGATAGCACCAAGGATTTGGTGATAGTGAAGGGAATAATTGACGTCAAACAACTCACTCCTTATCTCAACGAGAAGCTTAAACGCACCGTCGAAGTTATTCCGGTGAAAAAGGACGACGGAGCCACCGCGGCAGCTCCCGTCGAGAAGAAGGACAAAAGTGCTGGCGAAAAGAAAGAGAGTAAAGACGTCGGAGAAAAGAAAGACGGTGGTGGTGAAAAGAAGAAAGAAGTTGCCGCGCCCGGAGGAGGAGACGGTGGTGCTACGGTGGATGTGAAGAAATCGGAGTATAACGGTTACGGTTATCCACCACAGCCGATGTATTATTACCCACCAGGACAAGTATACGGTCAACATTACATGATGCAAGGTCAATCATCTCAATCGTATGTACAAGAACCGTATAATAACCAAGGATACGTACACGAATCGTATACGAATCAAGGATACGGTCAAGAAGCACCACCACAACCGTATATGAACCATCAAGGCTATGCCGATCCTTATGCTCATATGCGTGCGCCTGAGATGTTTAGTGATGAGAATCCAAATGGGTGTTCTGTTATGTGAGTGAAAATGAGAGGGGAGGAAATTGTAAATAACTAAGAAATATAGGGAGAGAGAAGGTAAATATGACAAAATTGTTATACTAAGAAAGGAAAGTTCCGAGTCCGGTAATCTAAACCGGCTGGATTTGCCGGTTAGAATCGGTTTTTGAGATACGTGGGTTGGGTTTATTTCGTTTGTTGGTTTAATTACTCTATATGGATATATAGTTTTGTTTCATATAAGATTGGATCCTCCTCTTCCGTTTTATAACTTTTTTTTGTAATGTGTAATATTGAAGTGATCATAATGAAAAAAAAATATCTTATCTAATTAAACTATTTTTTTGTTTCGAGAAAATCATCTTTGGCGGTTTTGAGAATGAACGGTCCACCACATAGATAAAGAGGAATTGGCCAATTGGGAATGAAGGTCTATTACAAAACATCGTTATAACTACTTTAAGCTTTTAAGACTCTTTCGTAAATCATTTTCCTAAAGCTCTGTTTCTTAATTGTATGATTAAATTATCTTGTTTCAAGAAAATCATCTTTCGTGGTAATGAAAATGAACGTTCCACCACAATCCGTATAGATAAAGAGGTGGAAATAAAAGATATATTTCAAAACATTATTTCTTATAACCATTCCTAATCTTTTAAGACTACTCGTAAATCATTTAAAATATCCCAAATATCAAGTCGTGTTTTGTTACAGAAAATTTAGATGTGCAAGGAATCTTAGGGTGAAAATAACTCGGCCGACAAAAATTAAGTGTCATTCAGGAGTCGGTTTACCGAATTTAAAATCAAATATGATCACAACGAGAGAAGAATAATTCATTTCATACTGGTCTTTTGTTCGAATAGATGTAAGTTATAACGCAACATTTACAATATTTTACATAAAAATGACATAAACATATTTACTATCATTTTATTAATCAACCGACGGTAGATCAGACTTTAGGAAATACCCCCTCTAATTCAAGCCGTTGAAATTATTTTGGAAATGAGGCGGTGAAATATTGTGAAGATGTGAGCTCTAACATATTTTCCCCCAATGTTACAACCAATAGTTTTAATAAAATTCACATCTCATATGCCAAAAGAAACTTGATGGTTAGCAATTGAGCTTTGTCACTCCTTATAACGAATATCTTGGTTAGTCTTTCATATTCTTATAACCCTATATATTTAAGAAAAAGATGATCATTTAGAATTAATCTTTTAGTTTATTTTTTGTATGTAAAATCATCTTTATTGTTTCCAGAAGTTTCTACTTCTGTCGAGGGTCATAATAGCTTTTCGTTTACCATAAAGGGTAACACTATAATGGTTAACACATAATAAAACACATACAACTTGCATGAAAAGATATATATAAGACAGAAAAATAAAAAATGCATATTTATTTAAAAATATACGAGGGTATATGTATATGATTGTATTAATTGGAACAATATATTTGACTCATTGGTTTAATAAGGCCAAAAAGAAGAGTCGATGGAGACGCTATTTATGAATGTTAGGTATGAAAGAAGTTATGAAGTTGAATTTAGTTAATAACATTAATCATAATTTATAGATCAAATAGCTAGATATATTAAGAAATCTTGATTGTATGAGGAAAAACTGTGCTAGAGTTAAAACTGTCTTCGTCCGACATGATCATCAAAAACTTGTGAGTGGTCAGAATTGCCAAGAGACAAATAACTATTAGCATTCTCCAAATAACAAATTGGTCTATGTCTCAAGTGAGTGTTTTAAAAATTGTCTTAACCAATCTTGTGTATTTTTACTGGAAAGCAAATCCATACGTGTTCCTAGGTAGGTGTGACTTATTGTAGAATCGCCATTAATTGATAAAGAATTATGTGTGTTTGTACCAAATTTAAATTTGATATTCGGAAAATATAGTTTTTGGATCGTAGATGCAATTTTTGTTTGGAGGCTTTAGTGTGCTATAAATTAAACCATCCATCTTAGTCTTGTATGTTGTATGCATTACAAATAGTTTAACCGATCCAAACATCGTCATTTGTAATATATAAAATTTTCTAATGAATATGATGAATGATGATATAGCAACCCAAAAAAAAAAAAAACTATTGGTCCAATAGTCATGAACTACTCGAAATTGTAAAATCATGTAATTTTACAAGATTAGTATAAATTAAAAAACTTTAATATCATATATGGAAGAAAATTACATTTATTTTGCAAATATATAAAATATAGAAATTCAATTTCTTGATATGTTTCGTTGATTTTTATAATATACTATATTTTTATATTGTTAATTTGCTAAACAACCCTCGTTCGAGAATAGTCTTGAATGTTCCAGCATTGCATGACGAAGAAATGATTAAAATGAAGTACAAGCCAATGAAATGTTATTGTTCTCATCGTGAATAAAATTGTTGGTTCCTTTCACACTCATCCAAAGTTAGTGGGGGCAGATTAAGCTAATTTTAACCCTTTCTTCAACTGATTAGTTCCCCTAAATATTGAAATTTGAAAATTCCAACTGTCATTTGAATCCTACAATATTTAAAAATGTAACGGTTAATTTAAAGTTTAAACTAAAAAACAAACGATTTGGTTTAATTTTCTATCGGCTATGACATGATTATTATATATACAACATAATCAACCAAACAATAACAAATTATACGATGATAAACAGCCACATAATTAAAAATATAATTTAAGATTATGTGAGTGAGTAGTTATGTGGACGGACCGACGTATGATCACGTTTACGTGTGTGTTTCTGATATTCGTTTTTTTAATTATTATTATTGAATAAATGCCAATAATGATTTTAAGATAAGAAGGTTCATGCTGTTTCATACATCAGCAGACATTTTGTATTTTTGCCTCCTTTATAATACTTAAATTCTTTTTCCTTTTTTTGTCGGCCAAACTTCATTACTTAAATTCTTAAAAACTTGATTTTTATAGATAGTATACACTTAAAACTTGATTTAAATATACGTATAGTACATCTTAAAAAATAAAAAAATGTTGTTCCCTTGTCTCTATCATACGCAACAAATTGCAAAAAGACAATTTGATCTAAGGGAAAACAAAATAAAACAAAACCAGAAGCTATGCATATGGGAATATTCGAATATACATAATATTGTTAGTGTTTGTCTTACTAATTAGAAAACAAAGGTTAAATCATCAAAGTATATAATTAACTGCGTAATCTCTGATTTGTTTTAATTAACAAACCAAATTTTCAGAATATCATATAATACATAGATGCACCATCTAATCCTCTATTATCTAATACCTAAGACCGAATGTATTAACTTTATTACATGATTCTTTGATTTTTTAATTGTAGACAAAATCAAAACTCGAATATTTCTATCTACAAGGCTAATAATAATATACAAGAATTCTATGTGAGCTCCACCAAAAGATAACATATAACATAAATTATATATTAAAAATTTAATCCAAATCATTTGCTGATGCGAAAACCTAATCCAGCACTTATACATATAATAACAGAATATAAAATTATTATTGTAATTGTATAAAGAGGATCCGTCAGCGACATTATAAAAATGTGAAAATATAGTGGCATGATGACGAAGAAAGTAAGGTGAGACCATGAACTAAAATGCCACCGTGTTTCTGACTCAGCTTTGAATGTGACATACAATTATCACTTTTTATTTACTTGCAATTACCATTTTGTACATACTACTTGCTTTACTCCTTCCATTTCACAAAAACATTATTTTAAATTCTTTTATTATAATTCTATATTTTTAATGTGACTTTTTAAATGTAATTTATCTTTTATTTTTTATTAAAAACTAAAAATATTAAATTAAAAACCATTGTTATTGAATTAATTATATATTAAATATGAATATTTTGGTATATATATTTTTTTAATCTGCGTAAAATATGTCAAAATAACATTCTTTCTTAAACGGAAGAAATATATAAATATGCATATCCGAATTGGCGAAAATAGTCCTAATATCAATATGGGGTGGATATGCTGCGAGGGGAGTACACCCTGCTGATCGGGGCGAAAAAATAAAAAAATATATCTATCATCATTACATTCGGAGATGGAAGTTTTGTTATGGACGATGAAGTCCATTTTAAAAAAATGTAGATTGTCAGAATTTTGAGACAGATTGTTCATAATTGATTAATTTGATTCAATTTTCAAAATTGTGACCGTATTTTTTATTTTTTTGAATTCTTTTGGTGAGTTTTGTGATAGATTTTCAAGTTTTTCATTATTATGGATTCCACGTTTTCTAAATGGTAAAACTGATTATTTGGTCCGATCAATCCGTTTGAAGTTGATTAAATTTGTTTGTAAGTGAAATATTATCGGATTAGATCACTAATGGTCACAGAATATTTTTTAACGAAATGATTAGTTGAAATTTTTTTGGTAGATGCCGTTCTCTACAATAATAGCATACACATGTGGTTATTATGACTTTGAGTTTATTATAATGATCGTATGTATAAGGAAGCATGAATCATGGTCATAATGATGGTGATTATGATGTATGATTAATGTGTGGGTTTTTTTGTTGACATGTTATATAATTAGTGGGACCGGTCCACGTCAGGCCCACATGACGATTTTTTGTCTAGGTCTGGATTACACGGCACGAGTCTCTCCACTGGTTAGTGGGGCCCACTTGTACAGCTGGAATATTCAATTTTGCAAAAAAAATAAAAATAGAAAGGTCTTCTTGTGTAGTGTGTTCCATGAAAAATAAGAGAACTCGATCGCTACATATATGAGGTGTAGACTGTAGACAAATGTATGTATTCCTTTCTCATATTTTCCATGAATTGTTTTACATCCTCTATTGTATTTGTGGTTTTAAATCTCAATTCAGATATTATAATCTATACATCATATAAATGTTGAATTTTTTTTTTTTTTTTGGATATCTTATCTTCAAAATTGAATTTTCTGATTTTAAGTATGTATGTCAATGTTTTTACTTTTTAGTATGTGGTATGTATTTCATACGTTTCAAATTATGGGGTTTTTAATATTTTTTATATATTTCATAATAAATATTGGTTTAGGTATTTAATGTAAAAATTGGTTTAAAATAGCTAATTTGATTTTAAGCCAAAATTAATAATAAAATATAATATCAGAAGTTAATCCTTTTTGTAGAAGTATAATAGAATCTGTAATGCATTTATTAATTTGTGTGAAAGTGTCAACTACTTGTAGAATGTAATTTAAAAGTTTCTTTAATATATATATATATATATATATATATATATATATATATTGTTTTCATAAGTTTATACATTATTATATTTATCCGTTTTTATTTGTTTTAGTTGTATATATCCATAAATACCTAATTATTACTTATAACTCATATCGAATATGACTGATGACACAAAATGATAAAAAAAATTGAGAGGAAAAAAAAAGCTGTAAACAATATAAAAATAATTAGAACATGTAAAAGGTGGCGGTAAAATGAAGATATCATTTTTATACTGCTAGTTCTTACTGTTTTTGCAATCGATAACTATTGAAGCAGTACATTTTTTATCGTAACAATAACAATTACCAATCACACCCATCAATAAATATGCATATTCTTTATTTTTATTTTATTTTGCATGTGTATTTTTTTTAGTGTGAATGTGGTGTATCCAGATTATGCCATACTATTTTTTTGGTGGAACTAATACCAATATCAAATTATCAATGTATGTAATATGCTCTTTGCAATATATCTAATTGTATTTTTTGTTTTTCTTATAATGAGGAAATATTATAAACTGAAAACAAATTAATCGTTGGAATAAGTAGAAAGTCGGATTCAATCGCTTTTTTTCAAACCCATTATGATATTAACATGTCAAACTCTTGGAAAGAAAACAAAACAACTTGATAATTAAAAACAATTTGAATACTACTATTATACTTCTGACTTTTGTCAAATTTACTTGGTCGCGCAGCCACACGTGCAAGCAACCATGTTTCCAACTTGTTTCGTTTCGTTTTACACTTATGCATTAATAACGAATCAATTTATTTGTTTTTCATAAAAATTGTAGTAATTTATGATTGGCTCAAACTATATACAACATCTTATCCATTTATAACCTATCTTAAGTTGACCCCAAAAAAGAAATCACTATTAAAGCCGTTTGGAATAAACACATACCGGAGTCGTTTTTTTTCTCTTGGGATGAAAAACTGGAGTCCTCTCTGTTATAGTCCAAAAAAACGTGTATTTGAATTTTGACTATTTCTCAACAAAATTTGAAACTAATTTGACCATTCCAATTTGTTTTTTCCCGTAAATTGTCAAACACTTTGAACTTATTCAAATGTTAGGCTGAATTGATTATAATTTTATATGATCGATAAGATATTTCCAATTTAAGATTTTCAGTTCCAGTTTCATTGAATTTGAATAATAATCATATCTCCTTATAAAAAAATGAGAATATTTTCCAAATGATGAGTTTCTAGAACTGGAATTAAACCCTTTTACGGTTCGACTTCCATACTTTATAGATAAGATCTATTAAATAAAGGATTGAGATGACATATAAGAGAAGGGAACGTTAAAGCTCTATCGAATAAGTGGTTATCAACCCACCCACCAAAAGAAGCAATTTTGGAGTCATTAGAGAGGAATATTATGGTTAAAGATCTTTGGAACATGAAACAATGGGATGCGAATAAATTACAAGCAATCAATGAGTTGGATCGAAGCGAAATCTCAAAGATTTATATTCTCCAACACCAACGTTCTGACAAAGTATTATGACACTATAACGAAGATGAGAATTATATAGTTAAATCCGGTTATTGGTTTGCTTCCCAAGATCAAGAAAAAAATATCCAACCTTCTCTCGGAAACCCTGCTCTAAAATTGAAAATTTGGTCATGTTCCTTGGCTCCTAAACTCAAAGTCTTTATATGGAGAGCTCTATCCAAAGCTTAGGAACGGCACCAACCCTAAGTCAGAGAGGTATATCACTTGATCCTACCTGTTCGCGATGTCAACAAGCTATGAAAACAACAAACCATATCCTATTCACATGTCCTAATTCTATCTCCATGTGGGATACTTCGACCAATAATCCTTTTAAACACCAACCCCTTTTGATAGTCTTGAAGAGAATACTAGAACTCTCCTAATGACTGCCGGCTCCACCCCCATGTCGACATTACAATTCTTAACTCGTATCTGGTTATTCTGGAAAGTTAGGAATGATTTCATATTTAACGGTCGCAATTGGAATCCAATGGATATAAACCAACGCTCCATCAACGAAGCAAACGAACGGGAAACTGCTACCACTTCTGGTCCATCACGAAATAATCATACGGTAGGAACACATATTCCAGATTGGTCTTCTCCACCTTACGGTTGGTTTAAATGTAACAATGATGCGTGTTTTTAACTTATCAAGCAGTCAAATAGGTTCGGGATGGATCGTACGTAATTCTATCGGTGATTTAGTCACTGCGGCATATTCTTTTCTACCAAAAGCAAGTACGGCTCTTGAAACGGAAGGTTTGAGTCTTTTACATGCTATGCAAATCACATGGTACCGTGACTATCGTTGGGTGATATTTGAAGGAGACTCTCAAGCATTAACAGACTTAATCCATGGACGATCCATTATTGGATCAATCGTTTTGCAGGTGTCTATGTGGTCCATATCAGCCGGAAATGTAACGAGATAGTTGATAAACTTGCACACATAGATTAATTTCAATATGATTTTTGTTGTATCTTTAATTTTCCATCCCTTTGTATTTAACATTATCTCATATGAGAGTGTAGCATTTATATCATCAATATACAAGATGTTTAAAAAAAAAAAAGAGAATATGGGCCGGAATTGAGAATGGGTTTTAGTGCGCTTCATGGTTGTGGGTCGATAATGAATAAAGCGAGCGAAAAGAAGATTTGAGAGATGTCTTAAAACACTCCACAATCTTCTACAAAGTTTGAAAATGACTCCTAAAGTTATTTTCTTGAACATTCTCGACCACTACAATTACATAAAAGCCAACGAAAAAGGTCTCTCTTTTGTTTTAGAACACAACTAGAAAACAACGTAATGTGGATATCGGATTCATCTATACGCTTTTTCTTTTACATATTATTAGCTTTTGTTATATTTGTCGTCTTGATTCGTACAACAATCATATTCGTATTTTTTATTTTCTTGTTTGCACTTTGTTCAGATCTCATCTACATTTTACTCACCATTCTCACATATCCATAAGTAACAAAGATTCTACATATGAATCATTGCAGTAAAGTCTTTTTCTTACTATATAGTTTTCACTCTTTGAGTTATTTCTTCAAAATTAATACCCATTACATTTCTAAAGAAACAAAAAAACTATATAAAACATGTTGATTAGTAAATATCTTCTATTTACATGTTTATTGTTCTCAATTGAGCAAAAAAATCAAATTTTTGATAACGTTTGATGTACCATGTTCAAAATCTTGATCAGACCGGAACCAGATGCAATCGAACCGGAAAATTAGACATAACCGGTTCGATTTCTCAGTTGGAGAAAAAAAAACTTGAAACATCAGAATTTTTTTTCTTCAACTGAGAAATCCAAATCACCAAATGGCCTCGAGTGTCGGAAATCGAATCAGATTCCTGAGTTTCGGGAAGCTTCCTCAAATCTCTGCTTCACTGTTGAGAATCCATAATCCTCGTAGCCTCTCTGTTCTTCTTCATCACCGGAATCATCCTGTTCTTCCGTTTCGCCGTCGTTGCGTCTCTGTCGTTCATCGTCGTCCTCTTCTCTGGCTTCGCTCATCTCCTCCTGTGTCCTCCATGGCCACTCAGGCTGAATCTGGGGCTCCTCAGCCATCCGATTCTTCCCAAACGGTGACTTCTCTTCTTTGAAATTGTGGCTAAAGTTGAGATTTTTTTTTAGTGTTTTGGGTATTGAGTCCGTCTGATTCTTGTTGAAATTAGGGTTTGAGTCGGTATCAATATCGGTTGATGATGGATTTACCTCGTTTGATTCAGTGATCCATAGCTTACGAGTAATGGGTTGTGATCATTGGTGGAGATTATTCCTTTTGAGTATATAGAGTGTGTTGTTTCGCATTCATCATCAAAATATGAAACTCAGATTTATGCTTCGAATGAAACTACGATGCTTGTTAAGATTCTAGACCTGTTATTGGTCAAGTGTTGGCGATTTAAAGTTTCATACTTGAGACCATCAAAAGATGAGAGTGAGAAGCAAACATATACATGCTAATTGCTATTACCCGAAATCCGTTTGCATATTTTGTTTTGCATCTGATGCGTTACTGAAGTTTATGTTTTTGATCTATTTATCAGGAACTAAGGTATCAGTTTATTGGAATCTTGATGCTTGTTTGACATGATCAAGTCTATTCTTCCTTTTTCCCATTTTAAAAACTATTTGAGCGAAATGGTTCTTTGAATCACCATCGAGATGACCTTGCTGATTAGATAGATATCTAGTTTTAACCATCGGATTATATTGGTTCTCTGGTAAATATGGACTGAAGATGTCAATGTTGGTGCAGGTGAGGATGGTGATAAAGGGAAGAGTTCAAGGAGTGTGTTACAGGAACTGGACTGTTGAGAATGCAGAGACTCTCGGGCTAAAGGGATGGGTCAGGAACCGCAGGGACGGTTCAGTGGAAGCACTCTTCTCCGGTCCACCTGAAGCTGTTGAAGAGATGCAGCAGAGGTGCCGCCGTGGCCCTCCTGCAGCTATGGTTACCGGACTGGAGGCTTTCCCTTCCACTGAAGAACCAGGAACAAGTTTTGAATACAGATCAACTGTCTAATTGATTCTCTTTTAACAGACAGAGAGAGACGGTTCCTTGAATGTTGTTAGGATTTGGATGTCTGGATAAGTTGTAACAAGGCTAGATTAAACACTCATGCCGTGTATATACATAGTTATGTATCTTTGATCGTTTTGCTCTGGATCGTGTTTTACAATTTAATATTTTACTAAACTTGGTCATATCCATACATTTATAGCACTTGATATTAGTGACTTTGTATTTATATAACTATCGACTCGAAGCAAGCTGCAGAACCAGAAGAAGTACAGAAGATTTCCCAAGGAGGAAAGAAGAAAAGAAACTTTAGTTTCTCAACAAATTCCGAGACTGATGTACTCAAAGAACAACAAGAAACATACTAAAAAGGTGATTCTTCTTACAATTCTGTTTCTCCTCGATGCCACTCTATACAGTGTTTATAACAGACGCATTTTACGGGTAATGATACTTCACTTTATCTCAGCACAGTTATTCGGACCAACAGGTTCTCGTAAGCAGCTTGATATTGCCACCACTGCAGCTTCAATGGATGCATCTTCTCCCTGGTTTCAAGACAATATATTGTTAACAGTTAACGTCAGGAGAACCTAAAAAAAGTGGCAATCATCTGTTTAATGGAGATAAAACAGAGTGTTCTTCTTCCTTCTTGCCTTCTCTTTCCAGTAAAACATGTTGCCGTATTTCCCAGCCAATCGATTCCAGAAACTACGAGGAACATCTAAATCAACCGTATCCCCAACATTGAAATTCAGTATGTTCCCTGTTTCATCTATCCAGTCATCACAATCAGTTTCCCATTGGATACTTGAAGAAATCAGCAATGAGATTTGAGATGTTACCAAAAGTCGGGTCAGCGACAAACACAATCGTGCTATCATCCACCTGCCAGAAATCCTTGATTGCTAGTCCTGTTTCAAAACACAGAGAAACAGCTGTTCTTCCTTGCAGACACATGGTATAACAAAGTTGATACTTTTTTTTGGCAAAAGAAGCAATAACAAATGAAGTTCTTTTGTGTAGTGAGTTTTGGATTGGTTTGTGTGTGCAGTGTATGTGTAGCGGATGCGCTAAGATGTCAAGGTTTCAGACAAATCTGTGTCCGATTTGCAGACAACCTGTAGAGAGGCTTTTGGAGATTCAGGTAAACCGCAATGAAGGAAAAGGAGATAGAGGAATAGTGTTTAGTGCGTGTGAGATAGTAGAGACCATCAACATTTTCGGTATTACGGATTGGTTTTTGGTTTGTATGAGATTATGTGGTTTGGTTGTATCGCCACAACCAATTTTGTAAAAGATTCAACAGATTTAGCAGATCATGTATTCAAAATGCCCAGAAAAGTATGTTTCAATTTTTCGTGCCTATGGGTAACTCACAAAATTTCAGAATTACACATCATTACTTGATGACGTAAACGAAATTGTAAAACCGAACGAAGTCAGATTTGTCATTTACCTAATTCACTCTTAAAAAACTAGTTTAAGAATCACCACTGATGCAAAACAAAATACGGGAGTAAACTTTCCGTGGAAATATTTCATAACAATATTGGACATATCAGTGTTTGAAGAAGCAACAACATAATACGAATTCAATAATATTTCTTACAATGACCATCAAGCTATTTCGTCCTCCCTCTCGACCTAATACCAACAACGAACAGAACAAAAGAATAATCCAGATAACTGGAAAACTACTTTGTATGGACAACGCATCTTACATATGGAGCAAATAGGTCGAGACATATGATGATTGTTGGGCAGAATACCTACCTTTTTACCCTCCAGGTAAAACGATGAGCCGGGCTTCATGTATAAGTCCTTCCCAATCAAACATTCAATGTGTAGGGTGACACAACAATACTCATCGCACTTATAAAAACGCTCCTTTGGATTTACTTCTCCTTCGCAAACTTCACACCAATAAGTCATAGTACTTGTCTCCTCCCCATAAGAAAGAGTGAGCATATGCTTATCATGCTTATACCTCACCTTTTGTGGTAAAGTAGCACATTCGAAACACAAAGCAAAATGACACTCCTCAATGCAATTGAATGTTTCATTTGTGGGAGAATATCTTGCAGCGCAAACCCCACATCTTCTTCTTTCCTCTCCTGGTTTAGATGTTAGGAATAAAGGATGCATATGACTTGGATGGACTAATGGCTCTGAAATTGTGGCGCACTGCACGTTTAGCTTAAAATCACATCCTTCTTCACCGCACTCATAGAAGAAACCAGTTTTGCACATCCAAGAACAAGCTGAACATTTACCCTCACGATATTCCGGAACACCGGCATATCCTCCCACTAGAGTGAGCAGATGCGGATGTATCGGGTTATATATTTTGCGAGAATGATTTGCACAGTTCTCGTGTAGAATGAAATCATCACATTGCATACAAGAGTACAAGTTACCGAAATAGATTGGCGTGATGCATGCCTGACACAGCTTCTTCTCATCGTAATCTCTACTCGTATCCTCGTCAAGTCTCAAATGATGATGTTGATGACTGAAATGTTGTATGATTCCATCGCTTATCCTAACAAACGACGGCTCAAGTTCTTCTTCAGTTTCTTCTGGCACTTCCTCAAGGTCTATGCCATCCCACACATTGCTTTGTGTGGCACATCTTGAATGAGCAGCATAAGAACACCCGCCTTTGATGCAAGAATAACCCCCGTAATTATTGTCGATCTTTCTACGACAAACACCACAAGACCAATCTCCTTGGACAAAAGAATGGGTAAAAGAGATACGATGGAGATGGCGAGATATCCTTATGACATGTGGCAAGCTGATACAAGGTTGATGGATCACAAAGTCGCAAGGGAGACATATATAGATAGGAGAGCTTGAATCGACCAAGGCACACATGTCGCAAGTTAAGGAAGCTTGTCTTGGAAAGTGAGAAAGTGTATGCTCATGCCACTTGGGATGGTCTAATACTGCTGGTTTCTCCAAACAAGCTATATTGATAGCAAAATCGCAAGCCGAGCAATAATAAAAGAACTCTTTGAGATCTTCATCACAACAATAACAGTTTCTGGTGTTGTCTTCATCTTCATCTTCATCTTCATCTTCCAACAAGACAAGGTGAAGAGAATGTTTTGGATGAAGAGGGTGCTTGATCTCAACTGGAGCCTTTTCAAATTTCTCATGGTTCTGGCCATTGCAACCTTTGCAGAGAAAATGGGTATAATCTTCTCCGGTTAAGCTGAATTTCTCCCAGCTTGCAGGGAGACACTCCCACTTGTTATTGATGCCCCGCATGACTTTCCCCGTCACACGAAATTTCCCTTCTGCTTCAAAACTTACTTCAACTTGAGGGCATAAGGAAATAAGCTTATTCCACTTTGAATTCATAGAGATGACGAGGAAGCATATCTGATGGATGAGTGAAATAAGCTCCGGCTCCGGCTCGAGAATCAATGTTTCTTCAACGAGTGAGCTGAAGTCTAAATCTGAATTAGGCTTTGGCCGGAGACTCAATGTTTGGCCAACGGGTGATCTGAACTCCCAATCTGAATCTACAGAGTTGAGGAGAGAGGATTCTTGAGTAATGAGTGATTTGAGCTTCGACAGCGGCTTCGGCTCCGAATACAAATCCAGAGATTTGAAAAGAGAGAATGTTCGCTTAATGAGTGATATGAGCTCCGAGAGTGGCTTCGGCTGCGAATCCAAATCCATAGAGTTGAAGACAGAGACTGTTTGAGAAATGAGTGACGTCAGCTCCGACTCCGGCTTCGGCTGCGAATCCAAATCCATTGACCTCACCAAAGAGATTATTTTAATGATGAATGATATGGTATTCGAATCCCAATCCCAATCCGAATCCGAATCCCAATCCCAATCCGAATCCGAATCCGAATCCGAATCCGAATCCGAATCCGAATCCGAATCCATTAGGTGAGAAATGAGTGAAATGAGCTTCGACTCTGAATCTGAATCCATAGAGTTGCCGAGAGAAAGTGAATATTTGAGTGAGGAGAATGATATGAGAGATTTTGAGTTATTTAACTTTTGAGTGCACTCTCGAATATCGATCTGTTTCTGAATGCGGATCTTTGCTTTATCATAAACAAAGAACCTTATTCACTTTTATTTAATATACTTTGTGTTCCCTAAGACTTGTTTCAAGCATCACTAATTGATGCAAACCAAAAGTATACTTGCGTGGAAACATCTCATATCAATGTTTTTTTAATTTTTATAAAGGAATATATATCAATGTTTTTACTAACGGCAAAGGGAAATCATCCAAATCCAACACTTGTTCATGATCTCAAATTTTGGTTGAATTATTTTGACGCTTTTAATATTTTATAAACCGCATAAAAATGAAAACAAAATCATATGATCCGTAAAAATAAATAAAATAAGATTGAAACGTCAATGTAAAATCATTCATAGAAAAGCCTAAAAATTATTTATTGATTTTGATTCTCCTACTTTTTTTTATATTAACTGAATTTTCAATTAATTTTTTCACATATTTCTAAATTATTAGTTTTTTCTATTCCTATTTAAATTATGTTTACTTTTTATTATGTAACTACTCATATATATATTTTTCGATTTACGTATTTTTATTTGAATTAGATTTACTCACATTTTTTAATCATATTCGAATTTTTTTTTTTTACTTATGAATCAAGTATTATCTTTCTTCCAATGAAAAACGAATTATATGTGTTTCATCACTTGGTTTCTTACTTTTTATAATTTTAACAACATGCAAAACTTTCAAAATAATTTTCTTCTCATACATCAATTTTAAGTGGTAAGTCTTTAAAAAAACCGCAATACAATGTACATTTTTTTAGTCTCATTTCAAAATATAATGATAATACTTGTACATTTTATTTTGACATGTGAGGTAAAGCTAATTGAAAACAAAAAATTTAGAATAGGTTATTGAAATTTTAAATTGTTTGGTGGAAAGATCGAGAGAGTACAAAATTGTTTAAATAAAAGTGAAATATTATAATCCTTAAAGATTTAGGTATGTAAATCTAATTCTATTCAAAAGATTTTTACACGTGTATTTAATATTCTAATGAGAAAACGTGTTTGATTTTTTTGTCATATCTATTTTTGTTTAAAATCAAAATATATGTAAACATGTATATATATAGTTTATTTACATTTTTTTAATGAATTACTAAAATAAGCTAATTGGAAAATATTGAGATATGTCATTTTTATCGAATAAGAAAGTAATCGATGATTTTTTATAATAAAAAGCTGAAATAAAATTTGTGGAAGAGATTACTGAAGTTTGAAATTTTCTTGTGAGAAGATTGAGAAAGCACAAAAGTTTGTTATATAAAGGCAAAATATTATAATTTTTGAAGATTTGGGTATGTAAACCTAAGTCTAGTTGACCATGCTTATCAACTAATTATTCTAATGAATTATTTATTAGAAAATAATTAATTTTTTTATATATGTTGATAAAAATAATCTACTTGATAAATACAAATATATAAGTTTAAAAAGAAATAAGATTTGTATTAGAAACTAATTAATTTTTTTATATATGTTGATAAAAATAATCTACTTGATAAATATAAATATATAAGTTTAAAAAGAAATAAGATTTGTATGACACATGTCAAAATCTAATTGAAAAGAAAAATACATGTGTCAAAATCCGATCGACCGGCTGACACATGTCACGATCATGTTAATTACGAAGTTTGACGCATCAAACTTTATATAATAAGATACTAATTGATGCAAAGCAAAAGTATATTAATTGATGCAAAGCAAAAGTATGTTCCCTAAGACTTGTTTCAAGCATCACTAATTGATGCAAAGCAAAAGTATACTTGTGTGGAAACATCTCATATCACGCATCACTAATTGATTCTTTGAGTAACGTGTGAGATATGAAAGATTTGTGTGTAAGAATGTTATGTAACTTTTAGAGTGCTCTCTATATCGGTATGTTTCTGAATGCTAATTTTAATACAAATATATATATATATGTATGCATGAAAATATTAAAACATAAACATAAAATCACGAGTAAATTTCAAGTTTACAGGCTGTTTGAATATTAGAGATTAGATTAAGTTGAGGCACAAGTATCCGCTATTTTAGGTATGTTTACTATTTGAGTTGCTTTGTAATACAGCATTACGATTTACAGGTCGTTCCAACGCAAAGTCAATGATCGATTAAGAAATAAAAGCTCTAACAACACAATATTACAATTTACAAATTTTATATTCAAGTTACAATATTACTGATTGGGCTCTGTCTCCTTAGATCTGTCATAAGTGAGACATTATAATTATAATAAACTAATTAGTGTTCTTCACATCTCTTATCAACTTTTGTTTTCTATATTTTCTCTCCACATTGTCTTACAAAAAGATCGTTTAAAAAAGCATTATGCTTTTTATCATCCAATCAAGTTTGGTTGCTAAATCATAAAGTAGAGCATTTAGTAACTGCAAATGTTTTTTAAATACTTTCATTCTCATGCTCTCAAATGGAATTTTTTCAAAACATTGACCTCTAATATATTATTTTTTTTAAAAAATAATAATTATATAACTTATTTATTTTTATATTACATCAAAAACGAATTATATTAACTTTTAATTATTTTAGCTCATATTTATAATTATTTTATTTATTCTATTATTTTAATAAAATAATAATTCAATTAATATAATTTAAATTTGAAAAGCTTATTAAAAACTTATGTTATAATTTATAAATGTAATATATACACAATAAATTTCAATGAAAATAAATATACATAATTTATATAATTATAAAACATATATATATATATATATTAATATTTATCATTTTTATATGTTCCATTATTTTTATATATATTTTAATAAAATATAACTTAAATATTAAAATTTATAATTTATAAATATACTTATATTAAATTTAAAACTTGATATATACCATTAGTTTATTTGTCATACTATTCGTTAAATAATATTATAATAAAATAATAATTTAATAAAAATATTTTAAATAAATAAAAATTGTTGTTATAACTTATGACTAATATATATATATATATATAAGTCAATTAGGTAGATAACTAAGTTTTGAAGCAATATTAAGAAAGTGACAATGATGGGACGTATAGGTTAATTCTGTTGAGGTTTTGATGTGTTTTTACCTTTTGCCCCTTTGAGATACACTCATGTTTTTTTCTCCCCCTCCCTCTCTCTCTCCCTCTCCCCCTCTCTCTCCACTTATTTTTTAAGTTGCAAAAAAGTTTATAACATGAGAAACTTAAAACCCATAATGGAGTGGAGAAGAAAGAATGATATGCTAGAAGAAAAAGTGGTGAATAGATGCGCTAAACGAGATGTTATCCGGCGATGACGACGGTGACGACAACGACTTTAGTTGATGCTTTCTCCGGAGCTCGTTTCTATCAACTCATCAATGTTATCGCTCACATCCATTGGAATTTATCATCTCTTCAGAGAAGATCTAGTGAAAGCTTTCGTTCAAGTTAACTCGAACGTACCGAGTTGACTAAATGAGTCGAGTTTGAGTGGACTGAATATTTATAAACATTTTGTTTACCTCTAACATTTTGCTTAACACGATAACTTAATTATTACATGTTAATTTTCATATTCTCCGCCGGTATATTAACCTTTTCGGAATGTGGTGCAAAAACTTGTGAATTGAACAGTAACTATGTTGTATCTTTGAATTTGTAATTTGTCTTATAGTTCTAACATATATAATAGCGGATAACAATTTACTTACTTGGTAATATGTATTGTTAGTTGTTTATTGATTTACCATATCCATACTACCTTTATTACTTAGTAAAAAAGTTTGCTTGCTAAATCATTGTTAGACCGGTAACATGTATAATAATAGCTAACAATTTATTTACCGGTAATAAGTATCGTTACATATTTACTGATTAAACACTTGTTATACTCTTATTTATGTGTGTAACCAAATAATACGGATAATAGCCGGATAAAATATGTGTCTTACTCGGTTAATAACAGTGTTAGCAGGATATGTTTGCGTTTAGGTGATTGGTTCCAAATTTAGATGGATACTTTATATACGGTGATTCCACTTGTTATACTCTTATTTAACCAAATATGTGGGTTTTAAGGTGGCGATTTGGACAAAGATGTGAATGAATTGATAATAGTGATTGTAGTATAGATAATGTGAGATGACTATAATTCGAATGTTGGTTGAATACCTACAGTGTTAAGCAACATCACTGTAATTTTAAAAGAGGATGAAACTCAGATAATATTCGGATAATACAGAAAATAACCGGATAAAACAAGTGACTTATTCGGTTAATAACAATGTTAGTTGGACATGTTAGAGATTAGATGATTGGTTCTAAATTTAGATACTTCAAATACAGTCGATCCACCTGTAATACTCTTATTTGTGTGTGTAACCACATAGGTTGGCTTTTAAGATGGCAACTTGAGAGATGGCTATAATTTGATAATATTTGGATAATAGCAGGATAAAATAGGTGACTTACTCAGTTAATAACAATGTTAGTTGGATATGTTTTTAAATGATTGGTTCCAGGATATATCAAATCCAAATCTCGGTGCAAACTTTGACCAAGAACACCTATATGCATCTGATGATTCACGACGGCATTTTTTTCGTCGGCGATGGTGGTGGCGACGGTGGTGAAAGTGTTTTGACTCAACCACCACGATTCCTCCTCTGGCCAGGATTCTTCATCGGCGGCGAAGGGTAGGATGCTTGGATCTGAGATCTAGAGGCTTGGATATTTTCGACGGACAAAGCCGTCGTCATCGCTAGAATTAGATCTGTTTACGGTCAGATCTTGCGAAGAGAGAGAAAAGAGCTTCGAATTGGTACACTCGATTTGGGTTTGAGAGAAGAAGAAAGATGGGTTTGAGAGAGAGAAGAGAAAAAAGAGAAAGAGAAAGAAGTGTGAAAGAGAAAAAAATTGTGTATCTATTCGAATTCAAAATGATCTAGAGGTAGTTTCGGTTTATGTAAAGTCGAATAGTGGGTGGAACAGTGCCATGGTTATATTTCTAAATACCAAGTTATCCCTTGTTATGGACCGCAATTAGAATACATATAAATAAATATAATGAAATAATTAATTTTAATTTATTATCTAATCATTCCACAGTTATACCAATCACTTAAAATGTACATATTAATCAGAGCATACTGCTAATACTGCTTTATGCTACTGCTCTACTATGAGCCATACCAATCAAAGCAGTATTTGCTTATTTTAAGATAACTAAAATCGAAATCACGAGATCATCTCAAGTTTACAGGTCGTCCGAACGCAAAGTCAACGATTGATTTAGAGATTGAACAGCTCAAAATTACAAATTTATATTTAGCTCAGATTTTAATTAAAGAGGGCTAAGTTCATTAACAAAACAAAATCATTGAATATTTAGCTTTGAGTTTTGATGGCGTCGTGTACAATATTAACGAGTAGCAATGAAAACAAACACAAAGAACTCGTCAAATATACATATCATATTTTTAATATCAACTTTCACGAGAATTATAAAATAGCTGTGATTAACGAAAATATATTCTTATTTTAAATACAAAGTATCAATGTGGGCCGAGTCAGATGAACCTACTTAAGACAAGTTTAAGAATCACTAATTGATGCAAACCAAAAGTACTTGTGGGAAACATCTCATATCAATGTGTTACTAACGGCGAAGGTAAATAATTGACATCGTCAAACATGATCAAATTTAAACCTTCTCATCGATCCCACGCTGCAAAGGTTTAAATGCACCAGTTTACAATATATATTCATTTCATCTCAAATTAGGACTTTCTCTAGTCATATCAACGCAAAGAAAGCAATGGCTTCCATTTTTACCGATCAGATTTTATTAGTAGATTTCAATTTATCAAAATGATAAGAAATACTGGTGTGTCATTTTCATTGGCGTCTTAGCTCGTTATATATGTGACGCTTCGAGGATTTTGTTGATCAATTTTTTATATGAACTCGATGACTTATGTTAAGTTGTTAACTTTTTTATTTATTTTTTGTTAAGTTGTTAACTATTATACGAAATTATCAACTTCAATCTTTCTCACTCACTTGAATCAACAATGAGAGAAACACAATGCAGATTCCTAAACTCTGTTTTCTTGCTCTGTTCTTAGTTCACACTACTTCCGCCCTCAAGTTCAACCTCAAAAGCTCGACTTGGCCGGCTTTGAATATCAACAGAAAACAGTGGTCGTTTAAAGTGGCGAAGCTGAGAGATGGAGAGAGGTACAACGTCTGAATTCATTCGTACAATTTTGTTTCTCCTTGATGCCACTCTATACATTGTTTATATCAGACTCATTTTACAGGTCATAATACTTCATTTGATCTCAGCACAGTTATTTGGACCAACAGGTTCTCGTAAGCAACTTGATATTGCCATCACTGCAGCTTCAATGGACGCATCTTCTCCCTAGTTTCAAGACAATATATTGTTAACAGTTAATGTCAGGAGAACCTATGTATGGAGATCAAGTATGCTGCTTTCAAAGCATACATATCATACCGGGTGTAACAGGATAGTTTTGAGCCAAGACTCTCAACTTAAATCCTGTGTCTTTCTCAAGATCAGCTATTTCTTTAGCAATCCTTTTCTCCTGTAAAATTCTCAAAGAGCAAACAGCATCAAGAAAACCAAATGGCCAAAAACTCGAGAGAAGAAATAAATCTAAATGAGGAAAAACTGCAAAAGTATTCATGTGCTACGATCAAATCCTGAAAAATGGAAGCTGATAAGAGAGCAAAAACCTGGCCATTAGAGAGGAAGCCGGCAACATCTATGACAGAAGTGAACTCTTTAGGGAGCAATTCCGGCTTGTTGACTCCGACTTTCGCCTCTGCAAATCCCACGCCTGCAAAAAAGATTCAAACTTGTTGAGAATTTGAAATTGGAAACTTTTCTTTGCATTGTTCATAACTCATAAGCTTGGAAAAAGAGAGTTAGTAGGTCAGTAAATACAATACGAAGCTCTGCAACTGATGTGCAAACAAATTTCTAACTTTGTGATTGTTCAATCCTAAGAAGAAGAAAGAAACGAACCCGATAGAGATAAACCGAGAGCGAGGGCTCCAGAGAACACCAAACTGAGAGTTTTCGACGCCGGATGTTTTGGAGGAGAGACGAGAGGATGATGAAACTTCTTCGGCGGAGATGTGATGGTTGAGTAAAGAAGGAGAGAAGCTTCTACATTGGGAAGGAGGAGGATGTAGAAAGATCTTCGCTATGACCACTTAAGCCCCGTTTCCTTCTTCGCCACTGTGCTTTTTCTTTTGGATAACGTTAAAACGCTCGCAACTATTGTCAAATCGACATATCGGTACAGAACCGAACCGATTAAACCGGAATAACCGGGATGAGTCATTTATACAGAATGGTAAACATTTTTGCAACTATGCAAGGCAAACACATATTAGTACGGAAATATCGCATAATAATATTGGAAGATCAATGTTTGACACAATACAAATCCCAACCACATTTTCTTACATCAACAGCAATGACCATTAAGCCATTGCATTTGTCCTCTAAACCAATTACCGCTATTTAACACAATGTAGGGAGCAAGCTATTGATCCCAAACGATGGAAAGATACTTTGTGTTGACAACGCTCCTTACAAACCACGCAAATGGGTCGAGACATATGATTGTTGCGCACAACATTTAACTTTTTACCCAAGTGGATCACCGATGACCCCGGCTTCATGCAAAATTCCACCCCCAACAGACATTCAACGTGTAGAGTAACACAACAATACTCATCACACTTATAAAACCGCTTCTTTGGATTTAATTTTCTCTCGCATAATTCACACCAATACGCCCTGCTACTTATCTCTTTCCCATAAGAAAGAGTGAGCATATGCTTATCATGCTTGTACCTCACCTTTTGAGGTAAAGTAGCACACTTGAAACACAAAGCAAAGTCACATTCCTCAATGCAATTGAATGTTTCTGTGTAAGCATCTCTTATATCTTTACAAACCGAACATCTTCTTCGCTCTCCTGGTTTAGATGTTAGGAATAAAGGATGCATATGACTTCCATGGATTAATGGCTCAGAAATTGTGGC
This sequence comes from Pseudoturritis turrita, assembly GCA_900406555.1. NCBI lineage: Eukaryota > Viridiplantae > Streptophyta > Magnoliopsida > Brassicales > Brassicaceae > Pseudoturritis > Pseudoturritis turrita. The sequence continues at coordinate 161,363 of OVBL01000813.1, forward strand.
GCACTGCACATGTACCTTAAAATGACATCCTCTCTTAATGCATCCATAGAAGAAACCAGTGCACAACCGAGGACAAGCTGAACATGTAATCCTAGTCTCGATTACGTCGCTCTCGTCTGTCACTAGAATGAGCGGATGCGCATGTACCGGATGATGTATTTTGCGAGAAAGATTTGCACATGCTTCGTGGAGAATGAACTCACAGTCCATACATGAGTAGAATTTACCGAAATAGATTGGCATGATGCATGCTTGACACTCTTTATTCTCGTCGTAATCTTTGCCCTTGTTCTCAGCAAGTCTCAAATGATGTTGTTGATGACTGAAATGTTGTATGATTCCATCGCTTATCTTCACAAACGGCTCAACTTCTTCTTCTTCAATATCTTCTGGCTCTCCTTCAAGGTCTATGCCATCCCACACATTGCTCTGTGTGGCACATCTCGAATGAGCCGCATACGAACAGCCATGCTTGGTGCAAGAATAACCTCCGTAATCATTGTCGATCTCTTTGCGACAAACACCACAAGACCAATCTCCTTCGTCAAAAATGGGGGTAAAAGAGAGACGATGGAGATGGCGAGATATCTTTATTACGCGTGGTAAGCTGATGCATCTTTGATGGACCACAAATTCACAAGGGGGACATATATAGAAAGGACACCTCGAATGGGCCAAGGCACATAGGTTGCAAGTTAACGAAGCTTGTCTTGGAAACAGATAAAGTGAATGCTCATGCCACTTCGGATGGTCTACAGATACGGGTCGATGTTTCTCAAAACAAGCTACATTCATAGCATAATCGCAAGCCGAGCAATAATAAAATACCTCGGCGAGATATTCCTCACAACAATAGCATTTCCTGGCTATTACCCCGCTCAACAAGACAAGCTGAAGAGAATGTTTTTGATGAAGAAAGTGTTTGACCTCAAGTGGAGCCTTGACATACTCTTCATGGTCCTCGCCGTTGCAAGTTGGGCATCGAAAATGAGCAGTGTGTTCTCCTGTTATTATCCTGTAGAAGTTCATGTTTCTACGGTAACATTCCCCCTTTTTATTGCTCCTCTGCTGCACTTTTGCAGTCACATAGAATTTTCCTTGTTCAAGTTTTACTTCTACTTGAGGGCACAAGGAAATAAACTGCTTCGACTCTGAACTGACGAGAGATAATATTTTAGTAATGAGTAATATAAGCTCCGGCTTCGGCTCGAGAGTGAATAGTTGTTCAATGAGTGCCGCCAACTCCAACTCCGCCTCCGTCTCGGCCTCTGCCTCCGCCTCTGACTCTGAATCTATAGAGCTGGCGAGAGCTTGATTAAAGAGTGATATGAGCTTGTACTCCGGTTCCGAATCAGATATAGAGCTGGAGACAAAGATTATTTGCTTTACGAGTGATATGACCTCTGATTCTGGCTTCGGCTGCGACTCCAAATCCACAGAGCCTACGAGAGAGTTCAATTGCTTAATGAGTGATGCTCCCTCCGATTCCTGCTCTGGGTACGGGTCCCTAGAGCTGAGAGATAGATATTGAGTAATGAGTGATAGGATCTTCGACTCCAAACTCAAATTCATAAAGATGACGAGAGACATTATTTGATGAATGAGTGATATGATCTCCGGCTTGAGAGAGGAAACTTGATTAACGAGAAGTATGAGCTTCTGATCCCGCCTCGACTCCGAATCCGAATCTTTAGAGCTGCTGAGAGAGATTATTTGCTTGATGAAGGATACTAGCTCTGACTCCGGTGCTGAAACGGTTAAGGAGTTGAAGAGAGAGATTGTTTGCTTGATGAGTGATATGATCTCTGATTCTGGCTTCGGGAACGAATCCAAATCCACAGAGCCGACGAGTGGCACTATTTGACATACCAGTGATGCGAGCTCCAACCCCCGCTTAGTATACGAATCCGTAGACCTGCCAAGAATGGTTACTTGAGTAATGAGTGATAAGAGCTCCGACTCCGAGTCCATAGAGTTGTCGAGAGATTATTTTGAGTAATATATGAATGGTACGTACGAGAGTATTTTTTGAGTAATGATCAACTTAGTTCTCTTTATATTGACATATGTTTTCTCACGGGTTTTGTATATTACCCCCCTACCATGCGTATGCCTTAACAGTTAACAATACGCACTAACCAAAATAATTAAAACAGAAAATCAGGAGACAATCTCGACGTTACAGGTTGCCGGGGATCCATGGCCAGCTATTTTGTATTTACTTATTTTTTATGTATTAATTGACAAGTAAGAAACAAAAAATGATCTTAACGTGTAGAATATTAGAAAAAATGTCATTACAAAATATTTTCTTTTTTTTATAAGAATGTAAAACTGGTATTCAAATCAAAAAACGTTTTTTTACATCAAGTGCATCCATCCTTTAGAAAAGTTGTTTAAAAGCAAAATTAGAACATAGATTCAGATTGGTGATTCAAATACGAGTACCGAACCATACGACCAGGCCATCCTCAGATGTCATTACAAAACAACAAAGATAATTAGGTTACGAAATGGTATAATTGTCTTTCTGATTAATTGAAGATAATTTCAAATATAACTATCATAATCCTTTTAATATATTTTCTTTGCTGTGAAACTGGTCTTATATCTACTAAGTAGACAATTAATCCCACTTTCCAGAGCCACATTCTTCCTTTTCTTTGCTGTCACACGAAAATTTTCTTTTTCAAAATTTTACTTCTACTTGAAGGCTTTTAGGACAATATTATTTAAGTAATGTATATTGTGAGTGATTTTGAACCAACTGTACTTGTATAATAAACTTAGTGCTCTCCATGTTGATGTGTTAATTTGGTGGGCTCACGCATGAGGATGCCTCCTAATGACTGATTTTGAACACAACTGTACTTGTATAATAAACTTCCGTGGCTTACGGATCTTGCCTTATTTTATGTTATTTGGAAAAAAAAAAAAAACAGAAACGATGAGATAATCTCAAGTTTACAGGATGTCTGAACACAAAGTCAACTATATCGATTTAGAGATTAGAGATCTGAACAGTACAATACTATTACAATTTATATTCGAGTATCTGACTAACTAATTTAGCTCAGACTTTTATTAGTGAGGGCTAGGTCGGCCTATGCAACTTTCACATTTTTATTCATAAACAAAACAAAATCATTGACTGATTAGCTCTGACTTTTGATGGCGTCGTGTCAATAACATTTAACAAACTAGCAAGTAGCAATGAAAAAACACACACAAAGAACTCGTAAAATAAACATCATCTTTTAATATAAAAAAATATTTCAGCTTCTTTTCAATTTTTTTGCGAGGTTCATAAATTTCTTTTGATGTAAGAAAGGATCTTTTTACTTTAAAAACCAAATGTCAAAGTGGGCCGAGTCAGAGGAACGTTCCCAAGACTCGTTTAAGAATCACAATTGGTGAAAGCAAAGTACTTGTGGAAACATCTCATAACATTGAACATATCAATATTTGGCTAAGCAGTACAGTACACTAGACGCAAAAGGAAAGAATTGAAATCGTCAAACGAACACTTCCGCACGATCAAAGTTAAAAAAAACTTCATGTCGATCTCCGGTAGGGATTAGACCATGAAATCCGAGTTATTTATAAAAGAAACCCATATGATAAAGACCAAATCAAAACCACTTTAAGAACCGTAATGTTAAAAAGATAGGTAGGATGGTTGTGACACAGTACCAAAGGAACCTAAGGGTAGGCAGAACAATGCAAGTGGGTATGAAAATTATGAATATGAGGATGCCTCCTAATGAGTAATGGATATGTGCAAAGGTAGGTTCAGGCTAAGAAACTGCTCGTGGACACAAGGTATAAGCTTGGATGACTGTGAAAACATTTGGTTGAAAGCGTAGAGGACGAATTGCTATAGCTCTTGTATCCCTAACAGTAATTGGAGCAAATATAAACTAGAAGATGTCTCCAGGAAATCACTAGCTCTAGTCCCTGCTAAACAGAGAACTAGTAAAGAAGCATATTCATATATCCTTAATTTTACTATGACAACAATGCTAGATTGTTGAATGTCTCTAGAACATGATAAATTGATGAGAGTTTTGGAATGAAAAAATTGTCATGCATGTACTCTCCAAAGAATAAAGTCTATTTTTTTTAACCGTGGAAGTTCCGAACCTATGGCCATAATTTTTCCCTGTGTCTGGAATCAGCCGTTGATAATACTATTTTAAAGCGTAAATCATTTCTTCCAAGTGGACTTGAATTAGTGACTTTTAGTGCATTCAAGAACCACTAGAACCACTTGGTAGTAGTTGGTATACTCTTTGAAAGAATAGACTTATAAAATACATTTTACATTATATTGAAATAGAAATATCCTAAGTTTTCTAAACTAAAATATAAATACAAATGTATATGATATATCATCAATATCTACGGTATCTTTTAGAGATAACCGTAAGTCTCTTGAGATCTTTTGTGGTTTTCTTTAACACACAAAAAATATGTAAGATTCGAACAAGAATTAACTATTTGATGAAAAAGTACTACTTTCTGTGATATTTCCGTGGGAAATATCTCATAATAATATTGGATAGATCAATGTTTGACTAAGCAGTACAACATAATATAAATTACAAAAATATTTCTAACAACAAGGGCAATGACCATCAAGCCATTGTATTGGTCACTTTCTACCAAGACTGGTACCGCTGTAATATACAAGGTAGGGAGCAATATATTGATCCACGACTTAAGAACACTATTTTGCATGGACAACGCTCCTTACAAGTCTTGCAAATAGGTCGAGACATACGATGATTGTTGGCCAGAGCATCTATTACTGTATGGTTGGAGTGGATGAACAATAAACCGGGCTTCATGTAGAAGTCCCGCCCAAGCAGACATTTAATGTGTAGGGTGACACAACAATACTCATCACACTTATAAAACCCATCTTTCGGATTTATTTTTCTCTCGCAAGCTTCACACCAAGACGCCTTGGTACTTGTCTCCTTCCCATAAGAAAGAGTGAGCATATGCTTATCATGTTTATACCTCACCATTTGAGGTAATGTAGCACATTTGAAACACAAAGAAAATTCGCACTCAATGCAATTGAATGCTTCCGTGTAAGCCTCTTGTGAAGCTATGCAAAGCTCTTTACAAACACAACATGTTCTCCGCTCTCCTGGTTTGGAAGTTAGGAATAAAGGATGGATATGACTTTGATGGACTAATGGCTCAGAAATTGTGGTGCACTGCACGTGTACCTTAAAGCGACATCCTTTTTCAAAGCACTTATAGAAGAAACCAGTGCAGAACGAAAGACAAACTAAACATGGAATCATCGTCTGGATTCTTTCGACATGTTTAGTCACTAAAGTGAGCAGATGTGGATGAGTGGGGTGATGTCTTTTGCGAGGAAGATTTGCACAGGCTTCATGTAAAATGAACTCACATTGCATACATGAATAGAAGTTACCGTAGGAGATTGGCATGATGCATGCTTGACACTGTTTATCCTCGTCGTAATCTCTACTGGTGTTGTCATCAAGTTTCAAATGATGATGTTCATGACTGAAATGTTGTATGGTTCCATCACTTATCCTCACAAACGGCTCAACTTCTTCTTCAATGTCTTCCGGCTCTCCTTCAAGTTCTACGCCATCCCACACGTTTCTCTGTGTGGCACATCTTGAATGAGCCGTATATGAACAACCGTTTTTGATGCAAGAATAACCCCCGCAATCATTGTTTATCTCTCTCTGGCAAACGCCACAAGACCAATCTCCTTGGTCAAAAGAAGGGGTAAAAGATATACGATGGGGATGGCGAGATATCCTTATGGCACGTGGTAAGCTGATGCATCTTAGATGGACCACAAAGTCACAGAAAGGACACATATAGATAGGGGAGCTTGAATCGGCCAAGGCACATACGTCACAAGTTAAGAAAGCATGCCTTGGGAAAGCGATGAGTGTATGCGGATGCCACTTGGGATGGTCTATAGCTAAAGGTGGTAATATCTCCGCACAAGCTATATTCATAGCATAGTCGCAAGCCGAGCAATAATAAAATATTCCGCTGAGATCTTCATTACAACAATAGCATTCCCTCGTCCTACTATTCCGTCTCAACAAGACAAGCTGGAGAGAATGTTTTCGATGAAAAGGGTGTCGGACCTCAATTGGAGCCTTGTCACATTCTTCATCATGGTTCTCGCCATTGCAATCTCGGCAGCGAAAATGAGCAGTATAATCTCCTGTTTTTACCATGTGGAAGTCTTTGTTTCTTGGGTCACATACCCCATTTTTTTGCCACCCCCGCTTGACTTTTCCGGTTACACGAAATTTGCCTTCTTCAAGATTTACCTCTGCTTGAGGGCATAAGGAAGTCAAGTGCGTCGGCTCTGAATTCATAGATCTGACGAGATTGCTTAATTCCTTACTGAGTGATATGAGCTTCGGCTCCGGCTGAAGGCAGAGTAGTTGAGTAATGAGCGGCACGAGTTTCGGCTCGGACTCCGACTCCGTCTTTGGCTTCGAATCAGAATCTATAGAGCTGGCGAGAGAGATCAATTGAGTAACGAGTGATACGAGCTCCGACTCTGGTTCCGATTCTGATATAGAGCTGTAGAGAGAGATCATTTGAGTAGTGAGTGATATGAGCTCTGAGTTCAGCTTCTGCGTCGACTCCAAATCGATAGAGCTGCCGAGAGAAACTATTTGGTTAATGACTGATGCGAGCTCCGACTCCGGCCTCGGCTGCGACTCCGAATAGCTGGAGCGGAGGATAGAGATTATTTGAGTAATGAGTGATTTGAGCTTCGACGCCAAACTCAAATCCATAGAGCTGACGACCCGCAATATTTGATAAATGAGTGATAAGATCTCCGGCTCCGGCGTGAGAGAGATAACTTGATTAACGAGGAATATGAGCTTCTCATCCCGCCTCGGCTCCGAAACCGAATCTGTAGAGCTGCCGAGATATATTATTTGCTTCATGAGTGATACTAGCTCTGACTCCGGTTCTGAAACGGATAAAGAGTTGAAGACAGAGATTGTTTGCTTCATGAGTGATATGACCTCCAATTCTGGCTTCGGCAACGAGTCCAAATCCATAGAGCCGACGAGCGGCACCATTTGACATATGACTGATGCGTACTCCAAGTCCCGCTCCGAATCCGAATACGTAGACCTGATAATAACGATTACTTGAGAAATGACTTGTAAGAGCTCTGACTCCGAGTCCATGGAGTTGTCGAGAGATTAATTCGAGTAATATATGAATGGTATGAGAGTTTTTTTTTAGTATAGATTAACTTAGTTCTCTTTATATTGATATGTTTTCTCACGGGTTTTGTATATTACCCCTACCATGAGTATGCCTTTAACAGTTAACACAATACGCACTAACCAAAATAATTAAAAGATTTTTTTGGCTAAAAATCCGAAGTTTAAAAAGCTACCTAAATTATATTATTTTTTGTATTTTTTCTATTTCAAAAATATCATTTAATATTTAAATAAACACGATTTAATCAATGATCAAAGACGAACGATCACAAATATCAAATAAATTTAAGTTCTTGATAAAAAATTGAAAAATCAAATAAAGTGAAGCAAAACAAAATTCTTAAAAACATTTTATATAAGAGAAGAGGAAATATCAATTTTTATTTACAATTTTAAATATCTCAAATATGTTAATTCTATCAATGAAAATGTTATATAAATGAAAATTTACATGTGACATTTTCATTTATTTCATCATATGAAATTTTGAATATATAATTCCATTAATTGTTTGTATCCGGCTCCTTAGAGCTGGCGAGAGACATTATTTGAACAATGAGTGAATTGAGAGATTTTGAATGACTCCTGTCCTGTATATGGAGAGCACTATTTTCACGCACTAATTAAGACTCTCCATATAGAAATCGTAATAAACTTAATTAGTGCTCTCCATATCTCTTCTCACGCATTTTACTTCTTATGATTTCTGTATTATCCCCGTAGCTTATGGATCTTGTCTGAGACAAGTTGTCTTAATATATGCATATTTTTAGATAATTAAAATAGAAATCACGATTCACGAGATAATCTCGTCTCAAATCTACAGGTTGTCCAAGCACAAAGTCAACGATGAATTTAGATATTAGAGATTTGAACAGTTCAATATAACAACAATTTCAACTTTTTTTAATATTGTATTATGCGAATTTGAATCCAAGTAGTAATTTGGCGATAACATTAGTACAAACTACTAGACTACACGTTTTGTCTTTTTTGGTCGCAACTTTCACATTTTATCATAAACAAAACAAAATCATTGGATGATCAGCTGAGTTTTGATGACGCTGTATACAATTAAATTTAATATAGTAGTAAGTAGATATGGAAAAAAAGAATGACCTTGTAAAATATTCTCTTCCGTTTCAAAAAGAATGATTTTTTAGATTTTTTTGTTTCATAAAAATTGATTTCTAGATTTTTTATGCAGTTTTTATAAATTAATGTTAATAAATTGTAAACTTCAAGAAGTATTAATTATTAATATTTAAAGTTATTGAATTACTATTGGTTAATAGTTATGAAAAAGTGTTTAGTGTTAGAAAATTGTGTATTTATAGATAAATATTAATTGTTTTTTAATTTGTGTGAAAACTTTATAAAATTATTTTTTTTAAACGGAGGGAGTAATAAATATATACTCAATAACTTTCCCGAGATTTATAAAATAATTGTAATTAACGAAAGTATCTTTAATACTTTAAAAACCATATGTCAAAGTGGGCCGAGTAAGAACAAACCTTTCGAAGACTCGTTCAAGAATCATTAATTGATGCAGATTGCAAAAGTACATGTGGAAGCATGGGCTCATATCATTGAATATATCAATATTTGATTAAGCAGTGCAATATAGTAACGGCAAAGGGAAATACTTGAAATCGTCAAACGAACACTTCTGCATGATCAAAATTCAAACATAATGTCAATCTCCAGTAGTGATTGAAGATCATGAAATCTGAGATGGTAAAGAAACCGCCTTAGAAAGGTTTAAAAGAACCATTAACAATAGATACCCACTTCATCTAATAAAGAAAACCAAAACCACTTCAAGAACCAGAATGTATAAAAACATATATAGGTGGGAAGGTCGTGACACAAAATGAACAGTCTTAAAAGACCTCTATTTCACCTAAGGGTGTCTAAAAAGCAGGATAATGCATGGTGGGTACGTAAGTTATAATATGAAATCTGAGGATGTCCTAATGAGTAATACAGATGGTGCGAAGATAGGTCCAAGCTAAGAAACTGATTGTGGTCGTAATGGTATAATATAAGCATGCTTGACTGTGAAGCCATATATGGTTGAATGCGTAGAGGAAGAAGTGCTTAAAGTCTTTGTAGCCCTTAACAGTAATTGGAACGAGTCTAAACAGAGAATTAGTTAAGAAACGCATTCATATTTTACTAAGACATCAATGCTAGATTGTAACATCTCTAGAATATGATAAATTGATGATAGTTTGGGATGCAAAGCGAAGTGATTATTAAATTACCTTGGAAATATCTCATTGCAATATTAGATAGAAAAATGTTTGAATAACACAATACAAATTCCAATCACATTTCTTACACCAACAGCATTGGCCCACCAGATTAAGCCATTGCATATGTCACTTCCTAGAACAATTACGCGGAAGAAACACAAGGCAAGGGGCAAAACATTAACTTGAAGAGATGGTTCTTTACCTTCTGCGTAATTTACAATACGTATAAATGAATATGATTGCACAATGCTCCATTAACGATCAGATTCTAATACTCGTATCAAAAGGATAAGAAACAACAAGTGATTTTCAAAAGAAACTGTTATATAATCAGGGAACTATCAACTTCACTCTTACTTACTTCTCACTTGAATCAACAACTAGAGAAACACAAAACACAATGCAGATTCATAAACTCTGTTTTCTTGCTCTGTTCTTAGCTCAAACCACTTCCGCGGTCAAGTTCAGCCTTAAAACCTCAGAGTTGGTCTTCCTTGGAGACGCAGAGCTCGGTCCTGCTTCAGATGGCGTGAGCCGCTCTGGAGCTCTCTCCATGACCCGAGACGAAAACCCATTCTCTCACGGTCAAGGTCTTTGGGCCACTCCAATCCCTTTTAAGCCTTCTTCAAACACTTCTTCTTCTTCTTCTCCTTATCCATTTGAAACTTCTTTCACTTTCTCCATCTCTACTCGCATCAAACCCCCCCCCCCCCCCCCACACCAGGTCACGGCCTCGCTTTCGTTGTGGTCCCCGCCATTGACAACAGCGGTGCTGGACCCGCTGGATTCCTCAACAAAACCAACAATGGCAACCCCAAAAACCACATCTTTGCTGTCGAATTCGACGTTTTCAAGGACAAACGTTTTGGAGACATTAATGATAACCATGTCGGTGTAGATATCAACTCTGTTACTTCAGTTGTTGCTGAGAAAGCTGGTTATTGGGTTCAGACAAGAATTGGGAAAAAGAAGAAACAGTGGTCGTTTAAGGAGGTAAAGCTGAGTAATGGAGAAAGGTACAAGGCTTGGATTGAGTATAGAAACTCCAAGGTTACAGTTACTCTGGCGCCAGAAATCGTTAAGAAACTGAAAAAGCCTTTGATCGTTGCCCGTTTACATCTCTCTGGGGTTTTTCTTGAAAACATGTACCCCGGTTTTGCCGGCGCCATGGGCCGTGGCATTGAGCGTCATGACATTTGGAGCTGGACCTTCCAGAACAGTACCAAGAACACCTAAACCGATTACTCGATTAGGTTAGGCTTTTTCTATTGTCTCATAGAATTGTAACCGGAGTGAATAAAAAAGCCAGATCTATCGCTTATTGTATTGTCTTTTCAAACCTATTTTCCAGGGAAAGTCAAAGCAGCCCACATGCACAGAGTCAGTCCAATGATCAACTCCAGAACAACCTTAATGATCCAATCATAAGACATATCAAAGCATAATCCTGGTGAGAAATTCCAAGACATTTGAGAGTAAGAAAAGCATTAATCAATACTAACATTCACCGGCGGTCCAGAAAACTCTTCCTCCATGATCTTCAACAATCTACATTAAGAAACTTACTAAACTTTGGTCATTTCCATACATTTATAGCAGTTGATATTAGCGGTTTTGTTTACATAACTATGATCAACTCGAGGATGCAGAACCATCGTCCGTGCCTACCAGAAGAAATACGGAAGAGTACACAAGGAAGAAGAAAATAGACTGTGGTTGCAGCATATTCTGAGACAATGTACTTAAAAGAACAACAAGAAACATACTAAAAAGGTGATTCTTCTTACAATTCTGTTTCTCCTCGATGCCACTCTATACAGTGTTTATAACAGACGCATTTTACGGGTAATGATACTTCACTTTATCTCAGCACAGTTATTCGGACCAACAGGTTCTCGTAAGCAGCTTGATATTGCCACCACTGCAGCTTCAATGGATGCATCTTCTCCCTGGTTTCAAGACAATATATTGTTAACAGTTAACGTCAGGAGAACCTAAAAAAAGTATCCAATGGGAAAAAAGAGTGTTCTTCTTCCTTCTTGCCTTCTCTTTCCAGTAAAACATGTTGCCGTATTTCCCAGCCAATCGATTCCAGAAACTACGAGGAACATCTAAATCAACCGTATCCCCAACATTGAAATTCAGTATGTTCCCTGTTTCATATATCCAGTCATCACAATCAGTTTCCCATTGGATACTTGAAGAAATCAGCAATGAGATTTGAGATGTTACCAAAAGTCGGGTCAGCGACAAACACAATCGTGCTATCATCCACCTGCCAGAAATCCTTGATTGCTAGTCCTGTTTCAAAACACAGAGAAACAGCTGTTCTTCCTTGCAGACACATGGTATAACAAAGTTGATACTTTTTTTTGGCAAAAGAAGCAATAACAAATGAAGTTCTTTTGTGTAGTGAGTTTTGGATTGGTTTGTGTGTGCAGTGTATGTGTAGCGGATGCGCTAAGATGTTAAGGTTTCAGACAAATCTGTGTCCAATTTGCAGACAACCTGTAGAGAGGCTTTTGGAGATTCAGGTAAACCGCAATGAAGGAAAAGGAGATAGAGGAATAGTGTTTAGTGCGTGTGAGATAGTAGAGACCATCAACATTTTCGGTATTACGGATTGGTTTTTGGTTTGTATGAGATTATGTAGTTTGGTTGTATCGCCACAACCAATTTTGTAAAGATTCACCAGATTTAGCAGATCATGTATTCAAAATGCCCAGAAAACTATGTTTCAATTTTTCGTGCCTATGGGTAACTCACAAAATTTCAGAATTACACATCATTACTTGATGACGTAAACGAAATTGTAGCACCGAACGAAGTCAGATTTGTCATTTACCTAATTCACTCTTAAAAAACTAGTTCAAGAATTACCACTGATGCAAAGCAAGATAGGTTTTTAAGTAAACTTTCCGTGGAAACATCTCATAACAGTATTGGACATATCAGTGTTCAAGAATCACCACTGATGCAAAGCAAGATAGGTTTTTAAGTAAACTTTCCGTGGAAATATTTCATAACAGTATTGGACATATCAGTGTTTGACTAAGCAAATACAACATAATTACAAATTCAATAATATTTCTTACAATAACAACAATGACCATCAAGCTATTTAAGAAGATAATCTATTGTACAATTAAAAGAACAAAAGAATAATCCAAAAAACTGGAAAACTATTTTGTATGGATAACGCATCTTACATTTGGAGCAAATAGGTCGAGACATATGATGATTGTTGGGCAGAACACGCACCTCTGTACCCCAGTAGAACCACGATGAGCCGGGCTTCATGTATAAGTCCTTCCCAATCAAACAGTCAATGTGTAGGGTGACACAACAATACTCATCACACTTATAAAACCGCTTCTGTGGATTTATTTTCTTCTCGCAAGCTTCACACCAATAAGTCATAGTACTTGTCTCCTCCCCATAAGAAAGAGTGAGCATATGCTTATCATGCTTATACCTCACCTTTTGTGGTAAAGTAGCACATGCGAAACACAAAGCAAAATGACACTCCTCAATGCAATTGAATGTTTCATTTGTGGAAGAATATTCTGCAAGGCAAACCCCACATTTTCTTCTTTCCTCTCCTGGTTTAGATGTTAGGAATAAAGGATGCATATGACTTGGATGGACTAATGGCTCTGAAATTGTGGCGCACTGCACGTTTAGCTTAAAATCACATCCTTCTTCACCGCACTCATAGAAGAAACCAGTTTTGCACATCCAAGAACAAGCTGAACATAAACCCTCACGATATCCCAGAACACCGTCATATCCTCCCACTAGAGTGAGCAGATGCGGATGTATCGGGTTATATATTTTGCGAGAAAGATTTGCACATTTCTCGTGTAGAATGAAATCATCACATTGCATACAAGAGTACAAGTTACCGAAATAGATTGGCGTGATGCATGCCTGACACAGCTTCTTCTCATCGTAATCTCTACTCGTATCCTCGTCAAGTCTCAAATGATGATGTTGATGACTGAAATGTTGTATGATTCCATCGCTTATCCTAACAAACGACGGCTCAAGTTCTTCTTTAGTTTCTTCTGGCACTCCCTCAAGGTCTATGCCATCCCACACATTTCTCTGTGTGGCACATCTTGCATGAGTAGCATAAGAACACCCGTCTTTGATGCAAGAATATCCCCCGTAATTATTGTCGATCTTTCTACGAGAAACACCACAAGACCAATCTCCTTGGTCAAAAGAAGGGGTGAAAGAGATACGATGGAGATGGCGAGATATCCTTATGACATGTGGCAAGATGATACAACGTAGATGGATCACAAAGTCGCACGGCGGACATATATAGATAGGAGAGATTGAATCGACCAAGGCGCACATGTTGCAAGTTAAGAAAGCTTGTCTTGGAAAGTGAGAAAGTGTATGCTCATGCCACTTGGGATGGTCTACAGATAAGACTGGTGGTTTCTCCACACAAACCATATTCATAGCAAAATCGCAAGCCGAGCAATAATAAAAGAACCGTTTGAGATCTTCATCACAACAATAACATTTTCTGGTGTTCTCTTCATTTTCATTTTCCCACAAGACAAGCTGAAGAGAATGTTTTGGATGAAGAGGGTGCTTGATCTCAACTGGAGCCTTTTCATATTTTTCGTGGTTCTCGCCATTGCAACCTTCGCAGAGAAAATGGGTAAAATCTTCTCCAGTTAACCTGAATGTCTCCCAGTTTGTAGGGAGACACTTCCACTTGTTATTGCTGCCCCGCTTGGCTTTCCCCGTCACACGAAATTTCCCTTCTGCTTCAAAACTTACTTCAACTTGAGGGCATAAGGAAATAAGCTTATTCCACTTTGAATTCATAGAGATGACGAGGAAGCATATCTGATGGATGAGTGACATGAGCTCCGGCTCCGGCTCGAGAATCAATGTTTCTTCAACGAGTGAGATGAAGTCTAAATCTGAATTAGGCTTTGGCCGGAGACTCAATGTTTGGCCATCGGGTGATCTGAACTCCCAATCTGAATCTACAGAGTTGAGGAGAGAGTGTTCTTCAGTAATGAGTGATTTGAGCTTCGACAGCGGCTTCGGCTCCGAATACAAATCCAGAGATTTGAAAAGAGAGATTGTTCGCTTAAGGAAAGATATGAGCTCCGAGAGTGGCTTCGGCTGGGAATCCAAATCCATAGAGTTGAAGACAGAGACTGCTTGAGAAATGAGTGACGTCAGCTCCGACTCCGGCTTCGGCTGCGAATCCAAATCCATTGACCTCACCAAAGAGATTATTTGAATGATGAATGATATCAACTCCGAATCCTCATCCCAATCCGAATCCTCATCCCAATCCGGATCTATTAGTTGAGAAATGAGTGAAATGAGCTTCGACTCTGAATGTGAATCCATAGAGTTGCCGAGAGAAAGTGAATATTAGAGTGAGGAGAATGATATGAGAGATTTTGAGTTATTTAAGTTTTGAGTGCACTCTCTAATATCGATCTGTTTCTGAATGCGGATCTTTGCTTTATCATAAACAAAGGGCCTTATTCACTTTTAATAAACGAAATAAAAACTTTTAATATCGATCTGTTTCTGAGTGCATTTTTTTTCTACTTTTGTTGCTTGCGGATCTTGCTTATTATATGTATAGTTGAAATTAATAAAAAGCAGTACAATATTACGATTTACAAGTCGTCCAAACGCAAAGTCAATGATAGATTTAGAGATAAAAAGACAATATTACAATTTGCTAATTAAAAAAATTAAATACACAAAGAACTCGTTAAAAATCAACATCATCTTTTAATAACACAACTTTTTTTTACTTTCAAAACAAAATGTCAAAGTAGTCATAGACTCAGAGGAACCTTCCTAGGACAAGTTAAAGAATCGCTAATTGATGCAATTGTGGAAAACATCTCATCATTGAAAACGATAAATGTTTGATTAAGCAGTACAAACTTGATGTCGAGATCTCTGCTATTGATTAAAGATGATGAATTCTGAGTTATCTAGTAAAGAAACCTCCCAAAAAGGTTTAGAAGAATTATTTAACAGTAGATATTCACTTCATCTAATAAAAGACCGAATCAAAACCTCTCCAAGAACCATAACGTGTAAATTACGAAAGTTTCGTGACTAATACGCGACAAGTATTAACTTTAAAATCCCTCATAAATATGTCACAACTTATCTAGCAAATTTCGCTACGAATCATGTGGCTATATTGTAAAATTATTGTACCGTAGGGTTTGTTTTGAGCATTATAATAAACTAATAGCGAGATATTATTTGAGCAAATTAGAGTGGTTTGAGAGATTTTGAAAATGACTACCACAGTATATGATTATAATAAACTAAGTGCTCTCCATAACTGTTTTCACCCATTTTTCTACTTTTGATTTCTAGATCACCTCCGTAGTTTGTGGATCTTGTCTTAGTCTCCTGGTAAAATATACATATTCTAAGATAATTTAAATCGCAATCACGAGATCATCTCAACTTTCACATGTTCTTCATAAATGATGCGGATAATTTTATCTTTGCTAGAGAGCAAAGATCCAACTAGACGCTTAAGTTTTACATTTATAAAGCCTTAAACAAAACCACAAGTGCATGGTACACCGAGATAGTATTTAAGGGTCGATCCCAAAGGATTAAAACTTGCACACTAGAGATACGAGAAACAAACTAAGCTATAGCAAATATTTTTGGTGTTTTTGTTTGGTTTAAAATAAAAAAAATACAAGAAACTAAAATGCAAGAAGTAAAACAAAGAAAAAGGATTGGACCTTGAGCTAAACTATCATGAGAATGGCTTAACAATCAAACAATGATGCAAAAGGTTTAATTAAGCACTATCCTAGACAATGGAATATTCATTCTTTAGGTTAATCCACGCCAATGGTAAAAACCTCTTTCTCTAATCACATTCAAGATCCGCGGTTAGGCATTCCATCTCAATGATTAGACAAGCATTAATATACTTCCATTTTCGTCACAAGAGTTCATAGAACCACGGTCTATTAGCTATGTGACTCAAGCTCACAAAAGTTTGGTTCAAACATTTCCACAAACACCTCTCGGTGTGAAAATGCCTAAAGATCTAGATTTTGAGTGATCAAGTCAAAACTAGCATTAAGAACAACCTAAGCGAAATATCTAACAAGGATCAACCATAATAATCATCATCTAACTATCAAAACATCATAATCTAGCACAACTCATGGTTCAACAAAAACATGGATCATGGACAAAGGTAATTGATTTGGAATGACTAGTGAATAATTAATGATGCTAGAACAAACAAACATGCTCAATTCCATGACAAGGATCACTCACAATAGACTAATTCACTCTCATGACATTAATCCATTTATTGATCACATAATTAAGCTAATTTTTCAATTGCAATTTAGTGATCAATAATCATTAAGTTCAAGTCCACAACATCAACTAATCACCTTAAACATCAATTCTTATTGGCTAAGTATGAAAAGCAAGTTTAGAATTCTCCTAGACATTTCATCGAACACCTTCCGGGCATGAAATGATCATGATCAAGATTTTGATTAGCTAAATCTAATCTAGCATTAAACAAATCCTAAACCTTAGAAATCACATGAAACTAACTCTAAGCATCATCAATCAACCATAAATCAACCTAATCTACCTAGCCCATAATCCATGAGAAAACTAGTTCCTAAAAACATAAAGAAGAGCAAAAGAAAAGAGATAAACATAAACATAAGAGATAAAGATGAAGAATCCTTCACTAGAGTGGCATGGGAGATAAGATCAATCCAAATCATCAAGAGAAGAGTTTGGACATAAATCCAACTCTAAAGAGAAGAAAACTTAGGTTATTACAAGCTAAAAATTGTATTTATAGAAGTCTAAAACGGAACCGGGTCGACCCGGGACAAACCGGGTCGGATCTGAAAAGCTGCATGCAAAATACAGAATCTGGTTTTCGCCATCGGGGTGTTCTGGTCTGTTCTGGCCGATGGGAGGTACCCGATGGCAGTTTCCAGTAGAATATGTCTTCACTAAATTGTCTATAACTTTTGAACCATAACTCGAAATGAGTTGAATCTAACGCCCACGTGAAGCTAACTAAATTTTATATCTCCCCACCAAATTTCAGATTAATCCAATCACGGAAAGGCCTTCAACAGATATGATCTTTGAGCTGTTCGGACTGCATTTGCATATTTTTGCATTCTTGTGTTTTCTTCACTCTCCTTCATGCTCTTCCAACTTCATTTGGTTCCTCCAACTCCTTAGCTTTCATTGTACATGAAAAAGATTAAAAATGCACTGCAAATGCATAATATGAAGCCTATGGCTCTAAGACTTAACATATTCTATATGAAACTCAAAATGAGGAGAAATATGCAAATGCAAGTCTAATGACTATAAAAACTAAGAAAAATGTATGCTAAAGATGTTAAAATATGAATGCATCAATAAACAAAACAAAATCATTGAATAATTAGCTTTGAGTTTTGATGGCACCGTGTACAATCAAATTTAAAATACTAGCAAGTGGCAACATGAAAACACACAAAGAACTCGTAAAATATAAACATCATCTTTTAATAACGAAAGGATCCATTTACTTTAAAACAAAGTATCAACGTGAGACGAGTAAGAGAAACCTTCTTAAGACAAGTTTAAGAATCACTAATTGATGCAAACCAAAAGTACTTGTGGAAAACATCTCATATCATTGAACATATCAATGTTTACTAACGACGGCAAAGGGAAAGCATTGAAATCGTCAAACAAACACTTGTGATTGATCAAGACCATGAAATCCGAGTTATACGGTAAATACACTTGTTACTTGATAATTACACAGATCTTCGATTTTATACATAACTTTTAATCATTTTATAGATAAAATATTTGATTTCATAAATAGAAAAAACTTCTCGATAATACATCAAAAATTTGTTTTCGCCAATTACCTCTTAATATCAACAAATATATATTGTAAATATTTGAAGAATTTGATAAATTATTAAATAAAAACTATACTATATGGAAGCAAGAGAATGAAGAACACAATTTTTCTATTTTTGGCTTTTTAATTTCTTATATAGCAAATACAAACGATATATGGAATCGTGATTCCTACAAACAAGGGAATTATGAAAGATGGAAGACTCATTCTCCCCTTATTAAACAACAGAATAACATAAATATTTACAAGTAATTGCAGCCACTGGTTCGATCACTCCATGTATTTCCGGTTTGGAATTCTATTCCAGTTGATACCCTTGGTCCGGTTGCTCTTTTGATTCCTCGTCAATCAAATCAAAACAACCAATACGTCTTACAACAAGATATGGAACAAAATGCTGACACACGAAATATGAAAAAAAAATTGTATGGACAACGCTTGCCATCCCCACAGCCTCTACAAAAAGGTAGAGACATACGATGATTGTTGGGCATAACATTACTAATGCGATTACCCAAGTAACTCAACGATAAACCGGGCTTCATATATAAGTCCTTCTCAACCAAACATTCAATGTGTAGGGTGACACAACAGTACTCATCACACCTATAAAACGGCTTATGTGGATTTATTTTTCCCTCGCAAGCTTCACACCAGTAAGTCATGGTACTTGTCCCCTCCCCATAAGACAGAGTGAGCATATGCTTATCATGCCTATACCTCACCTTTTGAGGTAAAGTTGCACATGCGAAACACAAAGCAAAGTCACAATCAATGCAATTGAATGTTTCATCTGTGGAAGAACTTCTTGAATATTCGATAGAACGTCTTGAACCATTGCAAACCCCACATGTTCTTCGTTCTCCTGGTTTAGATGTTAGAAATAAAGGATGTTTATGACTTTCATGGACTAATGGCTCAGAAATTGTGGCGCACTGCACGTGTACCTTAAAATGACATTCTTCTTTACTGCACTCATAGAAGAAACCAGTACACAACCAAGAACAAGCTGAACATGAAGTCATAGCATCGATGCCAAGGCTATCATATGTCACTAGAGTGAGCAGATGTGGATGTATGGGGTTATAAATTTTGCGAGAAAGATTTGCACATGTCTCATGTAGAATGAACTCACATCGCATGCAGGAGTAGAAGTTACCGTAATAGATTGGCGTGATGCATGCTTGACACAACTGATTCTCATCGTAATCTCTGCCCGTGTTCTCATTTAAGTATCAAATGATGATGTTTGTGACTGAAATGTTGTATGATTCCATCGCTTATCCTCACAAACGGCTCAAGTAGTTCTTCTTCTATTTCTTCAGGCACTCCCTCAAGGTCTACGCCATCCCACACGTTTCTCTGCGTGGCACATTTCGAATGAGCTGCATAAGAGCAACCTTCCTTGATGCAAGAATATCCCCCATAATCACTGTCAACTTTTCTGTGACAAATACCACAAGACCAATCTCCTTGGTCAAACGACGGGGTGAAAGAGATACGATGCAGATGGCGAGATATCCGTATGACACGTGGTAGACTCATACATCTTTGATGGACCACAAAATCACACGGCGGACATATATAAAAAGGACATCTTGAATGTTTCAAGGCACATACGCTGCATGTGAAGGAAACTTGACTTGGAAACAGAGCAAGAGTATGCTCATGTCATTTGGGATGGTCTATAGATAAGACTCGTGGTTTCTCCATACATGTAATTGCAATAGGAAAGTCGCAGGCCGCGCAATAATAAAGTATTCGTTCCAGGTATCGATTACAACAATAACATCTCTTCCCATCACTATACCATTCCAACAAGACAAGCTGAAGATAATGTTTTGGAAGAAGAGGGTGTTTGATCTCGAATGGAGCCTTTTCATATTCTTCATGGTTCTGGCCTTTGCAACCTTTGCAACCTTTGCAGAAAAAATGAGTAACGTCTTTTCCTTTTCCCGTTGAACTGAACATTTCCCAGTTTCCATAGAGACATTCCCACTTGTTATTGTGAAGATGAGAACGTGATGGGCATGGACATATTTACATGTTCCAAGAAGACAAGTAATGGGCAAGTTCACAAGCCCCAATAAAGACAAAGAAAAGAAGAGCTATGTTTTCTAGTTTGTCTCCTCTATATGTGAGGTAAGGGACGTGGGAGAGAGATGAGAGGCAGCAGCACAAAGTGAGCTACACAATGTAGTTAGAAGGTAGAGAGAGAAACATGTAAAAGCATAAGCTTTGTCGTGGGTTTCTCTAGCAATACAAGAGTGATACAAAGAGTGAGTTCATGAGTGTTTATGCAAGATGGAATCACTTGTATCTCTTGTACCTATGTTCACCTTCTAGTGGATTCCGAGCAAGAGTCTCGGGGAGATGTAGCGACCCTCGTTAATGGGCGTGAACTCCTTAAATGTGTGTGTGTGCTCCCATCTCCTTCTCTCTTTTCTCGACATCTCTCCATACTCTGTTTTCTTGTGCAACACACGGTTTCAAGTGTGTAACTCTCTATTTCTATGCTAGTCTTGTTTTGTGACATCAACAACTTCGTATCTTGGTTTGTGACGGTTTATGCTCTGAAAGTTGACGTCTTTAGAGCCTATAATTCCTAACAAAGTGGTATCAGAGCATTGGTTCTGTGTTTTATGGTTCTCTCAAGCCAAGAATCATGTTATCAAGAAGAGAAGTGGAAGGTTTGATGGTCATGGAGGCTGTCCTTTGTGTAAGGTGAAACTCGTGGCTTAGGAAGAGATTCTAAGCATGAGTGAAGCGGTGAGGATGATTGAGATTTCAAGAGGGAAGTCTCGGATCCAGAAGAAACAGAGGAAGAAAGAAGAAAACGATCTAGAGAAGGGGAGAGAGTAAAAAAGAAGTGAAAATGTTGGACTTTTGGAAGGGTGGAGCAGTAGGGCTCATTTCCCTTAAGCGTCCACGTCCTTTTCTTAGGTTGGGTGTGGTTGTGGAGAGACAAGACGTATCTAGGGTGAAGCAATCAAACCGTGGCTCTTGGTAAATGGTGCAGAAGAGAAGAAGAAGTCGTAAGACTCTTTCTTGGTGGAGCATCATTGTGTTTATCAAGTTTTGGGAAGATTGTGGAGACAAGACTGTCTCAAGCTGAAAGCCAAACTATCTCTTGGTGAATAGCACGTGAGAGGAAGGAGTTGTAAGACTCGTCCTAGTGAACTATGAAGCATCTCACTCAAGGACAACAAAATTAAAGGAAACAGAAGGTTCTGAAGCAGTCTCTGAGGCAGTTTTCTGAGACATGTACAGAGACAGTTTGGTAAGATCTTGTTTGTGTTACAGGAAAGATCTAGCTAGATCTTAGGTGGAGTAACAGAAGGTTCTTGAGATGCTGAAGTAGTTGGAAACGTGTTTAGCTCAGGTTATGGTGTGTAACTGAGTGTGAAAGAGAGATGTGAACAAGCTGTATCGTAAGGAGAGATTCACGGCATAAGCTGGAATCAAGTGAAGTGGTTTCATGGGTTTATGAAATCAGGTTGCCTTTAGATACAAGGGTCTGCAACATAGTAAGAATGATTTCAGATTACTCACAAGCTGAAGTGTTGCAAGCATAAAAGGAGAAAATTCAGAGATGAAGCAAGGAGCATGTGATGGAAGATGTGTGTTATTTATCAATGCTGAAGAAACTAGTGAGAGGTTGGTGTAAGCTAAAGGTGTTTCACAGTATCAGCTGGTTCTGAGATTTTGAAATGACGAGTACAAGTTTTGTGACTCAAGGTTGTGTATCAGAATCAAAACATCAACTTCAAGACTCAAGCTCAGGGAGATTCCGCTGCAGTCACAAGGTGTTTGTGATGCTCTGTGTTGAAGTTTTGGGTTTGCTCAAGTTCTGCATATTTATTGGAATTGAAAGCGTGTTGGATCACAAGGGTTATGTACTGGTTTTGCAAGAGTTTGGCCAAGATTCAGTGATGGTTTTCATGTTATCTTCTGGTTGAATCAGTTTGGCAAAGTCAGTTGCAGGTGGTGTTCTAGCTATCTTGTTTCCAGCCCGGTAACTCGTAAGATTCGTGGAACTAGGGGACGCCTTAGAACCTTGAATCTTATGGACGTTTTATGGCTGTGTGAGTATCAGTAAGGGTACTCTAGGGTCAGTCTAAAGGAGGTTACAGAATGGTTATGAAGCAAGCTTGGTTTTCTATTTGGACAAGACAGAAATGGGTGTGTAAACTTCAGTGGCTTTAGAGTCTTGAGAGGGGTTTCTTGCTGCGGTTTTATCTCAGTGTGCTAGCTATCATTTCTTGGTGTTGAGAGAGTCTACAGTTGGTGGATCATCAAGGAACGTGAAGCTACAAGATTGTTATTTTCAGAGGGAATGCAATGAAGATTGTGCTTTTTTTGCTGTCTGGAAATGCTTTGTTTAAACAGAGGGGTAACACTCAATTCATTGTTGTTTTTCAGAGGAATGCAATGAAGTTTGTGCTCTTGTGAGCTTAAGTGTATACTGGAAAGTGTTTGAGTTCTTGGTTCAAGAAGTGTAAGCTCTTGACAAGGCGGAGCAGCAAAGATTCATGTTTTACGCAGATTGTGTTGTGTTTAACACATGAAGACTCTGTAGGAATGAATCTTTGAGAACAAGGGGTTATTGTCTCAGGTGGAGCTACAGTTCTCAGAGGAGATCTTGTGTTGTATCAGATCTTCAATCTATGAAGAGGAATCTGATGGTATAAAGACATTGAAGACATCATGCTTTTGAGGAAGGTCTCTCAATGTTATTAGGCAATGAGGTATACTTTGTTCTTGTGTCGAAAGTCTTCCTAGCTAAGAGAGTTAGTCGACGTGTCCTGTTTATTCTAACAGCGGTACAAGACAAGGGTATGTTGGTTTTGCTGAAGGATGGTACAAGGTTTTACGATCTGGGATTGAGGCATGTTTGATGGTGTATCAGCCTAAGTTGTTGCATTATCAAAACATTGAGAATGCTCCAGGTAAAGATGAGACATGGCTACTAGTTTATAGCAAAGTTCTTGATGGTTTTTTTTTTCGGTTGCAAGTGAATGAGTTTGGAGTGGCTACAAGGAGAAAGAAGCATGTGTCTCACGTTTTTTGACACACTTTCTCAAGAAAGAAGCCATGGTGACTCATTCTGATTCATAAGAACGTGTGAATGGATCAAAGTTACAATGAAAAGTGGTCTTTAACTCAGAATTGTGGAGTTGATCTTGCAGAGACATATTACGTTCAAGTGGTTATAGTTTCAGGTGTAGTATCGTTGCTACAGGTGGAGTATTGTTGCTACAAGAAGAGCAATGGATATCCAAAAGGGATTTTCCCTGGTGGAACTATGTTTATTTGGAGGTTGTCTCAAGTGTTCAGATCTTACAAGTGATCTGCTTGTGATTAGCTCAAAAGGAATGAGTTAAAAGGCTGTGTCAGTCACTGTTGTATCAGATTCATGGAAGTTTGGTGTGCTAAGAAGATACAAGACAACAACAGGTGGTTTATCAACCGGTATTCGGCTCAAACGGGTGATAATCTGATGGTAAAAGACAGTTTTCGGATTTGGTTTGAAGCTGGTTGTTGATAACTAATAAAGAGAGAAAGTGCAGTTTTTTTTGAGAAAAGGATTGCAAGTTCTCATAACAGAGTTGCATGTTTCTGGAATTTTTTCAGAGAAAAGATACTAAGGTGTAGGTTGAGATGAAGTTATTGAAGTGGTTCAGTGGGTTCTCTAAAGAAGAAACCAAAAGAGGCAAGTGCAGGTGATGCAGGAACTGCTTCAGGGCTACTCACTTCAAGAAGGTAAAATTTAGCTTGATAAACAACTTATCTCAAGGCTGGTGTTAGCAACTCAAAAGGAGTCCTATCAAGGATGCAAATGCAAGGACGTCAAACTGCATTTGGAAGAGAACAACTAAGGAGGTTCAAGTTGTTTGTTTGCACCATAAAGAGATATGTAAGTATCTTCTTTGGGGAAACACTTGCGGATCAGTCAAGTGGATTATCTTCAAGTATCATGAGATGATAAAGAAGATGAAGGCTCTGGTTTGGGTCTGGAAATTGAATGATGCAAGTTCGTTTGGGTGAAGGCTACATACAAGAAGAAGTATAGCAGGTTGTTCTTTGCAGCTTGAAAGAGACATCAAGGACTCTAGAGTTGATGCGCAAGCTGTTGTAAGGATGTGTCTCAGGAATATCACAAGGATGTGTTGATAAGAGACGTGTTAAAGGTTGCTAGTAGTGGGTTATCAAGCTGCTGGTGTGTTCTGTTTTAGCAAGATGATTGAACATGGGTTATGTTCTGGGATTGCTTGTTTAAACAGATTAGTGAGGTGAATCTCATATGGTGTAAGCTGTTGGTGAGATTGATTACAGGTTGAATCAAAGAGTTTTAAGTTAGAGGCTAATATGATTCGGGTTTTCTGCATTTGATTCAAGTGAATTCAAAGGATTTTGATCTCAATGCGCATGAGGAAATCCTAGAAGCTAGCAAGAGAATCAAGGTATGCAGATGTAGATTGGTATTTCTCATTCACTGCAACGGGTCTATGGCATAAACAGAAGGCATGGAAGATACCGTGTGATTGGAGAAGTCATAAGCGGTGAAGCTTATGGAATTTCTGTTGAGTTAACAGTTTGGAGGTCTTCTAAGCTTGTTAATGGAGTTTGCTGAGCTGTTATTTCAGATTCGATACTATGATGACATTAAGATGGTATCATTGGGAGTTGAGTTTAAGCACAAGTCTGTGTTTTGAAATTGGTTGCAACTCAAGTAACCATGAAGGGGATGTTGGAGGTTAAGTATCAAGGCTGAAGAATGATACTCAGGAACCGAGACTGGAATCCAAGAAACTAGAAGAAGGTACTCTCTCTCTCAAGTAGGTGCAGGTCATTTGACATGATCATCATGTTCTCAGGTGGAGATTTGTGAAGATGAGAACGTGATGGGCATGGACATATTTACATGTTCCAAGAAGACAAGTGATGGGCAAGTTCACAAGCCCCAATAAAGACAAAGAAAAGAAGAGCTATGTTTTCTAGGTTGTCTCCTCTATATGTGAGGTAAGGGACGTGGGAGAGAGATGAGAGGCAGCAGCACACAATGAGCTACACAATGTAGTTAGAAGGTAGAGAGAGAAACATGTAAAAGCATAAGCTTTGTCGTGGGTTTCTCTAGCAATACAAGAGTGATACAAAGAGTGAGTTCATGAGTGTTTATGCAAGATGGAATCACTTGTATCTCTTGTACCTATGTTCACCTTCTAGTGGATTCCGAGCAAGAGTCTCGGGGAGATGTAGCGACCCTCGTTAATGGGCGTGAACTCCTTAAATGTGTGTGTGTGCTCCCATCTCCTTCTCTCTTTTCTCGACATCTCTCCATACTCTGTTTTCTTGTGCAACACACGGTTTCAAGTGTGTAACTCTCTATTTCTATGCTAGTCTTGTTTTGTGACATCAATAACTTCGTATCTTGGTTTGTGACGGTTTATGCTCTCAAAGTTGACGTCTTTAGAGCCTATAATTCCTAACAGTTATTGCTCCACAACGCGATTTCTTTAAAAGATTTCACTTCTTCTTCGAATCTTACTTGTACTCGAGGGCATAAGGAAATAAGCTTTTTCCACTTTGAATTCATAGAGATGACGAGGGATAATATCTGATGGATGAGTGTTATGAGTTCCGGCTCCGGCTCGAGACTCATTGTTTGACGAACGAGTGACTTGAACTTCAGTTGGAGATTCGAATCTAAATCTATAGACTTTGAACTCATAAAGTTGACGAGATAGATATTTTGAGTAATGAGGGATATGAGCTTCGAGAGTGGCTTCGGCTCAGGAGTAGTGAAGAGGGATTGTATTTGATTGATGAGTAATATAAGCTCGAGACTATTTTCTTCATCAACGAGTGACATGAACTCCGAATCCAGCTCCGGCTCCAAATCCGGATCTATAGAGTTGGCGAAAATGATTTTTTGAGAAATGAGGGATATGAGCTCAAACAGCAGCTGTGGTTGGGAAGCCAAATCCATAGAGTTGAAGACAGAGATTGCTTGAGTTACAAGTGACATGAGGTCTGACTCCGGCTTCCGCTGCGAATCCAAATCCATTGAGCTGACCAGAGATATTATCTGAATAATGAGTGATACGTCCTCCGAATCCGTATTGTCGTCAGACATTAGTTGAGAAATGAGTGATATGAGATTCGGCTCCAAATCTGAATCCATAGAGATTCTTCAAATAATAAAAAGTGATATGAGTATGAATGTTATTTAACTTTTAGAGTGCCTCTCTATATCAGTATGTTTCTGAATGCTACTTAACAATATATACATCCCTATATATATACATATATGAAAATATTAAAACATAAAAACATACTACAGGCTGTCCGAATACAAAGTCAACTAACAATATATAGATTAGATATATCTCTAACAAATTATTGTTTTTGGCCAAATCATGAACGAGCAACTTTGAAGAATATTGATGGTGACATGAACATTAAACTTAGTCCTCTGCAAATTGGTGTATTGTCTGTTCTCACGCATTTTTCTACTTTTGTTTTCTATAATACTCCCAGTAGCATGTGGATCTTGCTTTTTTTTTTTTCTAAACTGTAAATATCATTAAGAAATGAATTTTAAGGTATTACACAAGCGTACTACCTAGTAGTGGTAGAGCAACCGAGGCAAAAAGCAATAAAAACAAGGTTACAATAAGGATGGGTACGATTTTGGAGATGTTATCTAAGCCATAGCGGCATTAGATCACGCCAACGTTTTCATATTCTTCATGGTTCTGGCCTTTGCAACCTTTGCAGAAAAAATGGGTAACGTCTTTTCTTTTTCCCGTTGAAGTGAACTTTTCCCATTTTCCATAGAGACATTCCCACTTGAACCTAAACCGGTCCTTTTCGGTTATGCTTTTACTATTGACTCAGAGAGTGGTAACTGGAGTGATTAAAAAGCCAAATCTGTCGTTTACTGTAATGTATTTTCATAGTAGTAGCCAAATCTATCCTGCGGGCACTTGTGCATTTGTTGTTATGTTGATTTTTCATTAATCTAAACAGAGACTCTGGCACAGAAACTTCACAAGTCTCTTTCAAGAATCACAAATTGATGCAAAGCAGAGTACTTGCTTTGAGTAAAATTTCCATGGAAACATCTCATAACATTGGACAGATCAGTGCTTGATTACTAAGCAGTAATATAAAAATCAAAACTTCATTTCGATCTCCGGAGGGAACAGTCGGCCACGGTGATTGAATATCATGAAATCCGAGTTATCTGGTAAAGACACCGCCCTGGAAAAGTTTTGAAAGAACGAGTTAGCAGAAGACATTCACTTCACCTAACAAAGACCGACTCAAAACCAATTCAAGAACCAGAATGCATAAGAAGATAGGCAAGAGGTTGCAACATAGAAGGAGCGATCCTGTTTCACCCAAGGGTGTCTAAAATTCCTAAAAGAGTAACAGAGGTGTGTGAAGGTATGGTCAAGGTAAGATTCAGTTAGTGAGCGTAGTTGTACAAGCATGCCTGACTGTGAGACTGACTGGTTGAATGTATTAAGGGAAAAACTGCTTAGGGTTCTTGTAAACCATAGCTGTAATCGGGCCAAATCTAAACTAGGAGATGTCTCCATAACTACCAACCTCGGAGTGTTCCGCTTTGTAGACACCCTTTAGCTCTATTCCAAGCTAAACAAAGTACTAGTAAAGAAACATCAATCTATGTACATCTCTAGAACACATAGTTCCTCGTGAATCCATGCACATAAATCTATCGACATTCTGAGTCTAAACACTGATGCACAACAGAGAGTTCCAGAATGTATTCACTATAATTTGCAAATGCCCATGATTAAGCTCAAAACACTGTAATTGGACAAAATCTCACTCGAAGATGTCTCTATAAGAGCCACAGCTCTATTCCAAGCTAAACAAATTACTAATACAGAAGAAAAATCAATCCTTTGGCTGAGACATCAAATGTTGGACTCTCGGAACATCTCTAGCACACAAATTCCTAACGAGTCAATAAACATGAATGGATCTATGAACATTCTCATTCAATAGCAAAACTATTCACTATAAAACATGATTTCAGATTGATTAACACTGATGCACAACAGAGATTTCAAGAGAATCATGATCACAAACCTGTTTTCATCAGAGTCCGGATGGATCGAGAGAAATTTCCCAGGGAAAGTCAAAGCAGCCCACATACACAAAGCCAATCCAACGATCAACTCCAGAACAACCTTAAAAATCCAATCATAACACATATCAAAGCATAACCCTCGTGATAAAATTCCAAGAAAATTGAAGAAAAGAGAAACCTTTTATCATCATATACTCACATTCATCGGCGGTCCGGAAAACTCTTCCTCTGTGATCTTCAACAATCCTCTATCTGAAACAACGAAGAGAAAAACCCACTTCAAGTTACTACAAGCTATCCCCAAAACCACATAAAAAACAAAGTAGATCTGACTATATTGGAACTGAATTCGGACATGGGGACATACATTGGATTGTTGAATAAGCGGCGTGTGAAAGAATCAGGACACCGAAAACTCCAATCACAAACCCTAAATTCATGTCTTTTGTTTGTTGGTGTTCTCTTTTTTCTTTCTCTAAGATTGTTCCCGATCTGGTTTTTTCTCGTCGAGTGTTCTCCGCCGATAACTAAAGTAGAATAGAAGAAGACGATGATTACTCGAGTTTTAAAAAACGGCAGGTAGTTATAATACAGAGAACCTCAAAAAGACAAACGGCGCAGCGTCTAATATCGGGGAGAGACCAAGAAACGACGCGTAGTTCTATACTGGGAAGAATTTTTTGAGAATTGAGAATATCCTAATAATTCCTAAAAGGTCTTCCCAGATATTTCCAGAGCTCACAGTATTCAAGATAATTTTTTAAAAAATAAATTAAATAACTTAATTTAATTTAAATTTAGGTATTAAATATCAAAATCTTTTTGCAATTTCAAATTGATTAGATATTTTTATATACAAAAAATAATTATATGAAATTAATGAACTTTGAATCATATTGGAGGATCCAGTTAATATACACAGCCAGTCTTTCTTTGGGGTAATATATCAAAATTTTATGGCACTCTATTTTAGACCAAAGAAAATAAATTATAAGATATTAACATAAAATTGAAAATTAAAAAAAAAAACATGTTGCTTGCTTGAGACCTCTACCTAGGCTTCTATTCCTTTCTTGTGTTTGTCATCACTAGAACCAAAAAGGAAATATGTTCATCCCCACCTCTCTATTATTTTTATTTCAACTTTGCCCCATACTTTTTAAAATCACATTTTCGATACACTAACCATGCTATAACTCGAGTTAAAATTAGTCAAAATAAAATCGAATATTTTTTTCTAGAACATAATTATTTCTTATTTAACTATTAATAAATAAATAAAAACAAATTAATTGGACAAAAAAATTATGGTAAAACTAATTTTAAAGGAATAGGGGGATGTAATAAGAATACAAAAGTATGGGAATGTTTTGAAATAAATCTAAACAGTAGGGTTTTTTTAAGGATTAGTAAAAGAATAAGAAAAAGGAAATAAATTCCGCTTCTTTTCCAACAAGAAACACAGATAGATATAAATCCCGAAATCTCTGCTCTCTTCAGATCCCATTATCGCCAAAGACTCTCATCAATCGATCTCTCTATAAACAAATTTCGCAACTTTCTTCGGTTTCTCTGGTCAATTTCAGCAAATCAACATGTCAAACCAACCTGAATCTTCCGACTCGTAAGCTACCCAGATCTTCGATTTTCGTTTTCCGATCATAAAGTTTCGATCTTTTACCTGGGGTTTTCGATATTGGGATTAGGGTTTTGTAGTTGATCTCATCTTTAAGCTGATTTTGATTTCTGGGTTTTGTTTCTTTTACTGTTTTGTTTCAGGAAATCGAAGAAGGATTTCAGTACTGCTATTCTTGAAAGGAAGAAGTCTCCGAACCGACTTGTTGTCGATGAAGCCATTAACGATGATAACTCTGTCGTCTCTCTACATCCCGCCACCATGGAAAAACTTCAGCTTTTTCGTGGCGATACGATTCTCATCAAGGTTTGGTTTTTGTTCCCTTTCTTCTCTTGTCTTATGTCTGTATTGCTTGAATCGGAATTCTCTTGTTGACTGCTAAGTTGTGTTATGCAGAAGAGTGAAAGTTAAATGTTGCTTTTTGTTGTCACCAAATTAGGGTTTTTTCCTTGCTTGACTGATGGATTCTTACGTGATTTGTTTCTGACTCTGGAATTGTGCTGAATTGTCTGTGTCTCTTGACTATACATCGCTAAGACCTTTTTTCTGTTGTTGTTATGATCTTGTAAACGCATTGTGTTAGGGTTTAGAAATCTAAACTTGTTCTGTCTTTAAAACTGATTTTTATCTCGGTGATTTCTTACTTGGTTCTGCTTCTGGCTTTGCAGGGTAAGAAAAGAAAGGACACTGTCTGCATTGCCCTTGCTGATGAATCATGTGAGGAACCAAAGATCAGAATGAACAAGGTCGTAAGGTCTAACTTGAGGGTTAGGCTGGGAGATGTTATTTCTGTTCACCAATGCCCAGATGTCAAGTATGGAAAGCGTGTGCACATCTTGCCTGTTGATGATACCGTTGAAGGGGTTACTGGAAACCTCTTTGATGCTTACCTTAAACGTAAGTTAGCTTGAATCTCTAATTCTATTTTAACATCATAATCAAAGTGTTTGGATTCGCTTTAAGATCTTGGTTATAATTTTGGATTGCTTTCTGAAACATATTGTATTTGTTGAACAGCTTACTTCCTGGAGGCGTACCGCCCAGTGAGGAAGGGTGATCTATTCCTAGTGAGAGGAGGAATGAGGAGTGTGGAGTTCAAAGTTATCGAGACTGATCCTGCTGAGTACTGTGTGGTCGCTCCAGATACAGAGATTTTCTGTGAGGGTGAACCAGTTAAGAGGGAGGATGAAGAAAGGCTGGATGAAGTCGGTTATGATGATGTTGGTGGTGTCAGGAAACAGATGGCTCAGATTAGGGAACTTGTTGAACTTCCTTTGAGGCATCCACAACTGTTCAAGTCAATTGGTGTGAAGCCACCAAAGGGTATTCTGCTTTATGGACCTCCTGGATCCGGAAAGACTCTGATTGCTCGCGCTGTGGCTAACGAAACCGGAGCGTTTTTCTTCTGTATTAATGGACCGGAGATCATGTCAAAACTGGCTGGTGAGAGTGAGAGCAACCTCAGGAAAGCCTTTGAGGAGGCTGAGAAGAATGCTCCCTCTATCATATTCATTGATGAGATTGACTCTATTGCACCAAAAAGAGAGAAGACTAATGGAGAGGTTGAGAGGAGGATAGTCTCTCAGCTCCTTACGCTTATGGATGGACTGAAATCGCGTGCCCATGTTATTGTCATGGGAGCAACAAATCGCCCCAACAGCATCGACCCGGCTTTGAGAAGGTTTGGAAGATTCGACAGGGAAATTGATATTGGCGTTCCTGATGAAATCGGACGTCTTGAAGTTCTTAGGATCCACACAAAGAACATGAAGCTAGCTGAGGATGTAAAATTTCTATAATCTATAGCATCTTTACATGTTTTATTGATATTTTTCTTGTCGCAATGTTTATTGAATATCTGGCTTTTTTAACAGGTGGATCTAGAAAGAATCTCCAAGGACACACATGGATATGTAGGTGCTGATCTTGCAGCTCTATGCACTGAAGCTGCCCTTCAGTGTATCAGAGAGAAAATGGATGTGATTGACTTGGAAGATGACTCTATTGACGCCGAAATCCTCAATTCCATGGCGGTGTCTAATGAACACTTCCAGACCGCTCTTGGAAACAGCAACCCGTCTGCACTTCGTGAAACTGTAAGTGTTGATCCTCTGCTTGTATATGAATCAGAACCTGTTTCTTCACCTGCTTTCAATTCTAATCATTTCATTTTATTCCATTTCACAGGTTGTGGAGGTTCCAAATGTCTCCTGGGAGGATATTGGAGGTCTTGAGAATGTTAAGAGAGAGCTCCAGGAGGTAAAATTGTTATTACATACTTTGCTTTCGATCCAAATTATTTCAGTTCTTGGAGCTTATCCATGCTTCTTTTTTTGCAATGCAGACTGTTCAATACCCGGTCGAGCACCCAGAGAAATTTGAGAAGTTTGGGATGTCTCCATCTAAGGGAGTTCTTTTCTATGGTCCTCCTGGATGTGGGAAAACCCTTTTAGCCAAAGCCATAGCAAACGAATGCCAAGCAAACTTCATCAGCATCAAGGGGCCGGAGCTTCTCACAATGTGGTTTGGAGAAAGTGAAGCCAACGTCCGTGAAATCTTTGACAAGGCTCGTCAATCTGCTCCTTGCGTTCTGTTCTTCGATGAGCTCGACTCCATTGCTACTCAGAGAGGAAGCAGTGTGGGTGATGCAGGTGGTGCAGCTGATAGAGTTTTGAATCAGCTTTTGACAGAAATGGATGGAATGAATGCGAAGAAGACCGTCTTCATTATTGGAGCAACTAACAGACCTGACATTATTGATCCAGCTCTTCTTCGACCTGGAAGACTCGACCAGCTTATCTACATTCCTCTACCCGATGAGGATTCTCGTCTCAACATCTTCAAGGCCTGCTTGAGGAAATCTCCTGTTGCCAAGGACGTCGACGTGACTGCACTGGCTAAGTACACTCAGGGATTCAGTGGTGCTGATATTACTGAGATTTGCCAGAGAGCTTGCAAGTACGCCATTAGAGAAAACATCGAAAAGGTGAGAGAGATTTAGTTTTTTTTTCCCTTTGCTTCGAACATGAAGCGATTTTTTTAACCGTAAAATGTTAACTTGGCTTATTTTCCTCAGGATATTGAGAAGGAGCGTAGAAGGAGCGAGAATCCAGAGGCAATGGAGGAAGATGTGGATGAAGTTGCAGAGATTAGAGCTGCTCATTTCGAAGAGTCGATGAAATATGCAAGGAGAAGTGTGAGTGATGCTGATATTCGCAAGTACCAAGCTTTTGCTCAGACGCTGCAGCAGTCAAGAGGGTTTGGAACTGAGTTTAGGTTTGACCCAACCGCTGCTGCCGGACCCACCACCGGTGGTGCAGCCGCCGATCCCTTTGCCACTTCCACAGCTGCAGCCGATGACGATGATCTCTACAGTTAGATTATAATTCCTCAAAGTAATCGTTTTTTTCTTTTTACAGTTTTTTCTCAAGTCGAAAAGTTGTGAACTTGTGAATGATTCAGAAACCTCCTTCGGGTTTGTTATGTTATCGTCACTCATACTTCGATGTTATTTCATTCACAATACTTTTTGATCAATTTCGTGTTTTCTTATTTTATTTGTTAATAAAAATTTAATTTCCTTGACAAGTATTATTAACCTCTTATCGTATCGGAAGTTATACATTTGTAAGCTTTACTACTAGTCAAGAAATTGATGATCAAAATGTTGTGTATTTTATTTAAATTTGTTAATTTTAAATTTTTCTTTCAAAGAAGAAAATAATATTATTGTAAGACTTTGATGAAGCTGTGAGCTTTGTTCATCCTCTCTCTCTCTACGAAGGGACTATTTCAGAGAACATCTCTCTCTCCCTCTCTCTCTCAAGTCAATAAAATATTAATATAACTCAGTGATGATGATCCATGCTCTGTTTAGTTTCCGAAACGCCACCATTTTTTCCTCCTCTGTAGCTCTGTTGCAGATGTATCTGAACACCAAAAATAACAAGAAGAAGAAGAAGATGAAGATAAAAAAAAAGCAAAAAACAGAGTCTGTAAAATGAGTAGAGGTTTGTAGGAGTTACCTCTGTTTAAGTAGATAGAGTTGTAATGAACCTCTGCCCAGAAGCTCAAGAAGATTACTGCAGACAACAAAAGCAAAATAACAGATCATTGTAATAACAACATTCAGATTGAGATGAAGAAGACAAGCAAAAAAAAAGAATAGTGGACTAGTAAACTCTTTTACCTCCTTTGGATTCTTGAGAGGTAGGAAGAATTTCGATATAACATGTATTCTTGAATGATGTTAGCACTACTATTTTCACCCGATACTGCGGATTAAAAAGTTTTCACCAAACTGTTTAGTTATGGAATTATAAAAAGTAGAAGGAAGATCAGTTCATGTGTTTCATAAGCCTGAGAATCTATACCGCATCTGCAGCTGCCTGTAATGTAACGTGATCTCCCCACTCGCCGCTCCTGTTTCAAATGTTAAACACTAGGCTCTTAATAAAAAGGCGTGGCAAGAAATGCGGTTATGGAGTTTACTAGGAGAAGAGGTTTTTTACCGAGACATCTTCTTTAGATACTCAGAGAAGTCCATAGGAACGTATCCTTCATAAGAATCTGGACGAGATTTGAGCTAAACCAAGAGTTGAAAGATTGCAAAATATGAGATCATTAAATTTGTGAAGGCTTCTAGAGATTAACGACTCACGAGTAGCAAAAAGATCATCAAACCTGCTTAACAATTTGTCGTCGAATGTGTTTATGACGATCTGCGGTTTTGTATAGTTGATCAGCTAAAGCACGGAACTGAAAGAAAAAGACGGGAAAGGAGAATGATCAGTAAAGTCTAGTTCTTCCAGAATGATCTGCTTATAGAGATGAAAAAGAAGACGAAGAAATTTACCTGGCAATTACCATCTCCTGGAACTTTGACCTCGGCGAAGTCAAACATCTCTAACCTGAAACAATGGGGAAATAATGGTATCAAGAATGCTTTATGTATAACAGAAAACATATATGGAAAAAAATATACATACCTATTCCGAAGTCTTTCGTGATCTGAAACTGCTTCTTCTTCCGGAGGTATTTCTCCATTTATTTTTGGTACATACTACATATATATTATGATCGATTTGTCAAACTGTTATAACATATTGACAACAATTTATACATATTGTCTGGAGTACTTACCGGAATGGGGACCATTTGATTCAATCTCCTTCCAAATTCACCATCAGCATCACACTGATCTGATTCCCACGAGTACACATACTCATCCGTGTCACTCGGGCTTGAACACGAAAATAGATTAGCCGAATCATCGCTCCTCCCATCTTGATCATTATCATTTCCTACCCATTCTACAACAACAAAAACACATCTCTGTAATCTACTCCCCAAAAACATAAACACACACACATATGAGAAAAAAAAAACCGAAAACAAAGAGATGTTCTCAATAACCTGAAGAGTAATCCACAGCGGGTTGATCGTTCCAACCATATTCGTTATTATTGCTATAGTCGTTAGTATAACCTTCTTCTTGTTGTTGATGTGGTTGTTGATGATTTGAATAATCGTTACTTTCTGCGATTTCAAGCTGCAAAAAATCGTCTTGGAGTGTTCTTGCAATGATCTCATCGTTATCTACATCGCTGCTACTACGATGATCTTCATATTCTCTGTAATACTCACCGGTCTGATGATGATGACGATGAGCTTCGTCTTCCTCTTGAATCATCTCAATGCCATAAGGAGGATACGTGTATGGATGTGGACCAAGAAACCATTCCACAATACTTGTGTTCTCTTCATGTGACACCATCTTTACAAAAACAACATGACAAGAAAAAACGTTATCAAAAAAGGTTGAGACTTTTCATCAAAGAATCAAAAATCTTATCCATAAACAAATCAATCACACTTCTTTAAAACTTAATTAACACTCCAAAATCAATGAATTTGACCGTTTTAAGTTGCGTAAACCATGGGAGACGTCTCTGGGTTTCTGACGGGAAATTATAACAACAGAGACTTTTCAACAACGAGGAAATGTGACTCCAGAGAATTACAATGTTACTCAAAATTCTCCATATCATACTTCGATTTTTCCTAAATTACATACTTAAATTAGACACAGCAACTTAAGTCATTATCAAAATCAAAGCTATTAAATCCCAAATTAGAAACTTAAAAACCCACTTAAAAGCTTTTGAAATCGAGAAGACGAATAGTCTCCAAAACACAGACCAACTTTAAGATTTAGTGTCGACTCGAAGAACGATTTTTTCGCTACGAATCCGGAATCAATTAAAAAGATTAAAAACCGACCTAGATCTGAGAAAAGAAATGGTTTTTATGAAGAAGGAAGTTAGATCAAAAGTTGAAGAAACTCACCTTTCACTTACTAAATCTTCTGCAAAACTCAAAGACGGAATTAATTTTTACTAAAAATAGACAAACTTTTTAGAAAATCGGGAAGAAAGATTGAGAATTTAGGTTGGAAATAAACATAATTCAAATGGGTTTTTTTTCTCGCACTTTTCTTCTTCTAAAAAGACTGGATTTTTCGGTAGGGATGATGAGAAAGAGAAAGAAAATAAAAAAAGGATCGAGAATGATTCGAATAAAAATAAAGTTCTTCGCTTTTTATTTTATTTTTTCGATTCGATGAGAGAAACCCAGAAAAACAAAATAAAAAAGAAAAATGAGAAAACGCGCAAAATGCCACTCAATATTTATACGAATTTCTGTGATTTTTTTTTTCACTCTTTTGTCACGAGAAGTTGTAGCCGTTGGATCATTAATATCAACGGTCAAAGATCCATCACGAATATTTAATATTATTTTTAATTCTTTAATGTTGTAAGAACATTTTCCAAAGAGGTGTACCAAAGAAAAGTAATCAACTTGACAATAAATGATTAAAGAAAATTACATTTATGTGACAAAATCCTTGATTTATTAAGTATAAGAATTAAGGGGGCGCAGAATCTAGTTTTTATTCTAATTTAGTTTTCTTATTATGAATCAAATCGAATCGAAGTGGAATCTATATAGATCAAGTTTATTGTTTTTTTTTTTCATCCGATTTCCAATTTAATGTGTATTTAATTTCTAAAAGTTTCAATAAATTTTATATTATATTTTGGTTCTGTTTGTCATGATTACTGTTTGTTCGATATAAAGAAAAAAACTCGAATGACATAAATTAAGGAAAAAAACTAGCTTTGTCATTATTTTTTATCATCATCCTATACATTTTTCAGATTTTTGGGTTTCTAAAATTGAATACATCTAAATAATTGAAATGAAAAAGAAAAAAAAACTTGGGGGTATTTTTACATGTAAAAAAACTTATTTTCTATTTATTTTCCCTTTGATACAATCAGAAATGAGTCATGGTTTTCGTTTGATTGTTAACATTTTCGGCTCTTTACCAAATCCCAAGAAGATCAATTTATAACTAAGGAGCATTTAAGGAAAGATTAACATGCAAATGCAATAGTTAAAAAGAATTTTTAATTTATTTAACGTTAGGCTTAAATGTTGAAAATTTCTTAAAGAGGCAAATGGGTCCAATAACACATGGCTGTATAATTTGAAGTTTCCCAATCATATTCGGCGCGAATAAGTAATTTTTTTTTTTTTATTATGTCAGTGTAAGAATTCCACGTGGCACCCACTGATTTTATTGAATTCCAAAACCATCGAATTCAATTTTTTCAAGCAGCCTCCCTTTCTTGAATTAATTAAAATTCACGCAATAATTTAATATTCTTGGGAACACATAAAACAAATAAATATTCAACTCCTTTTTGTTAAAGTTTTCTTAGATTTTAATAAATGTGCTAGGCTCAATGTTCTGGCGGTGAATTATATGAATACTTTGCGAATTTATCAATTTATTTTAAAAGAACGAATTGAATATTATACTATAAAGTATAAACTTAATTTCATGAAACCTAGATTGACAAATTCATGCATTATGAGATCTAATGAGTTATAGAAAATAAGATAAATGGGTTAGTCGAAATAAAATAATGTCAAATTGCTTGCAAAAAAAACAAGAGAAAATAGTCAATTTATTTTGAATCATCCTGTAATAATATTTAAATTCTATGGCATGGGTCATGAATGATTTGAGAAACCCAAAAGCCAGTTATTGGGTAATTTAAATACAAAAAACAAAATTTGTTAGGTAAGCAAAATTTAATTAAACGCATACGTAATTATGGTGTGTTTTTACAAACGTTAGTAGTTGTGAAGATTATGCTGATGTAGTCATTAGCAACACTCTTTTTTTTTCAATTATCATATGTACATATTGTATGTTACATGTCAACTCTCGAATATTATAACTGAAATAGTCCATTTCAAAAGGGTCAATGTATTATCTTATGGAAATTAAATATGAATAACTGTTACAATTGTGGTACTTCATAGAGCAAAATCTACCTAACAACATGCATTATTAATCATAATTGAAAACTAAATCTATTAATGTGTGGTTTCTTATCAATCCTATGTTCAAAGTTCAAACCAATCATGCCATACAAATAGATAAACAAAGCTAGTTAATAAGAGTTTTTATATGTAACTCTAATCACAACAGATTGATCAACTATTGATTTAATTAATACTACTAAAGAAAGAAATACGTGATTAACGTGTCTATATAAGAGTACTACTGATTCGTTTAGCTATTTATAATTTATTCGCCTCCTATTAGCTTTTCAAGTTACGTTTTTTGAAGGAAAACAAAAAAATTAGAAGCTATGATGATTTTACTTAACGCGCTAAATTTAATGGCTTCCCCTGTTTTCAGCAAAAATCAATGCTTCAAAAGTCAAATTGTTTGCCATTGTTAGTACACATGAGTTAATGCAATCTTATCAAAATTATTTCACTTATGGTAAAACAAAAAGTAATTGATGCCTTTTTGGCTTCTATTACTTTCATTTTGAAGTTTGAATTCTTAAAGGTAGAAATTTGTTCCCACGAATCTTGTTAAACTATATGACCATATGATTTAGTGATTAAAGTCATATATACTCGACCCTATGTTGATCCAAACAAAAGGAGGATTTGAGCCGTTTGTTAGTGTGGGCTTTTCATTTTTATGGGCTAAGTTATTCGACATTCAATTGGAACTATATATGACAAAATCTCGTTTAAGACGAGTCCGTTGATTTTGAAAGTAAATGTGGAAAAGCTCTTCCTTTCTTAATGTGTGATCCCTATGTATTTATTCTTACTTAGCCGTAACAATTATCCTAAAACCAAAAAAAAAAAGAGATTAGCCATAACTTTGTATTATCTCACGGGTCAAACATAACAAAAGAACGTTTATTATTTAATGGCTTATGGTAAGAAGAAAAAGAATGTGTATTATTTTTATTTTTATTTGGGTTTTATACATTAGATATTA
The DNA here is from genome assembly GCA_900406555.1 of Pseudoturritis turrita. Lineage (NCBI taxonomy): Eukaryota > Viridiplantae > Streptophyta > Magnoliopsida > Brassicales > Brassicaceae > Pseudoturritis > Pseudoturritis turrita. The sequence continues at coordinate 200,983 of OVBL01000813.1, forward strand.
TTTCATATTTGAATTCATATTGGCAAGTTATTATTTTTTTCATTAGCGTTTCAATGAGCAAAGTCAATCTCTTCCAAAATCCATTACACGTGTTTAAGAAGAGAAAGAAAAAAAAAAGGGACAATATAAAGGAGAAGACGAAAAAGAAGAAAAATCAAAAAAATGAAAACGAAAAAGAAAAACCGAAAGAACGAAGAAAAAAAACAAATTAAGAAGAATAAGAATAGTTAAAGTTATCTATGAGCTAAATTTGTACAAATAATAACTACTTTAAATACGAAAAAATTGTTTATAGCGCAAAAATACATCTAATATATAGTATTAAACTGTTAGCATTGAATGATTTGATTCCATGCCTTGGGAGGCCTATCTAGGATATGAAGTTTGCTTCTGACCATTAATTGTCTTTAGGATATGATATGTTCGCTTTTAGAAAAGCAATACTATATTTATTTTGATAGTATAACACAACACATACTTGTTTATCCAACTAACACAATAAACATAAGGACACATAGTCCGAGATCTTATGGGAAAAAAAAGAAAAGATTCCTATCTATTCGACACATGAAAAACCATCTTCCAAAGTTTCTTCATAGTGACATGCTCACTTCTTATCAAACTATTCATCAAATTGTTAGCTCTCAAGTGAACATTTGTCCTCTACAGAGCTGTGCTTCCATGCAAAAAGAAATGGTCATCGGCCTAAACTGAAAAAAGATTTAAAAATCCAAAAATTACGATATAGATGAATTAAAACAAACATAATTGTACAAAAAAAGTGCAACTTGAAATGCATGGAATCTTTTCCTATGCAAATTTTATACTAAAAAATAGTCATTGGTTAAGAATTACATGATGAATTTATACCAAAAAAACTTACATTGTAAAAATTTCAGAATATTATTGTAATACAAAATATCTTTGAATTCTCAAGAAAAAAACAATTTGGCTATGGAGCAAGTCTTTTTAGTTAATTGGTGCATTTAATCAAATAATCGTCCTACAAGTTAAGGAGAGGCCGAAAGAGAGTCAAAAATGAGATATGTCACAGTGAAAATTCAAACCACTTGACCAGACTAGGGAACACAAACATAACTGAATTGAAGTACAACTATTTTAGAATTTGACAAAAAAATAAATGACATGTTTTACTTCCTTCGCTTAATTCATTCTAATTTTAATATTGTTACTAGATGCGAGAGAGAAGAAACAACAAAAACACAAGATCAAACCAAATCTGAATTTTCAGGATCTATTTAACATCAAGGAACCCGACGAATTGTCAAATCAAATAGATACAAATTAGAGATTCAAAAAAGCCCTCAAATTCTGAAATGAACTCTAAACTCGGAAAATATTAAAAAAAAATTCCTTATTTCTCTGAAGAAAAAAATTCAAAACTTCTTCCAGAAGTTTGATCTCCAAGCAAAATGGAATCTTGGTAACAAAATTGGATTGCGCACTACAAAAAAAAAAAAAAAAAAAAAAAAAAATATATATATATATATATATATATTATCGGGATCTCTTATGAAATCAATTCAGAACAATAAAAATCTTTTTTTTTCTTTTTCTTGACGTTGCTCAGACAAAAACACTTACGTTTTCGATGTGGTTCCACACTGTTCTTGGTGGTATATCGTGTATGCGAAATTTATCCACAGTCTCTTCAACCGGATCGAAGTAAACAATTTTAACCCTTTTTCCTCCAAGGTCCTTCAGGGAGAAAATCAATTTCTCTCCAATCACGGTTGAACTTTCGAAATGCACCAACCTCTGTCGATGAAAATCTTAGACCAACAACCTTTTTGTCATCATCAAGTATTCACAGTGTTTAAATGTTCGGTGTTACAAATTGGATGTCATCGATGGTATGCCCCTGAAATTAGTGAGTGTTGAAATCTTCCAGAACATTTGGAAGAGATCAGAGACATATAGAATTCGGTGGAAGGTAAATTTTTTTGATGTTAGGTCAAGTTTAACCAAATATGTTTTTTTATTCGTGTGCACTTGTTGTGAACGGGAAGCTGATCAAACAGAGGACTTGACAAAACGCATAAAATGACGTGTAAAAGAACTTGCTGAGTTGGATCAATACGAATCAGAAAGCATAGGACTTGATTACACGAATCCATACGGATCAGAAAGCATAATTAAAATTGTATACACTTGACTAACCCTTATTATTCAAATGAACATTTAGAAGAAAAAAACATTAGAAAATCCGATTAAACCACATGGATCATAAAAACGAAACGAACCAAAAATCAGTAACTTGAAAACATAACCAAATTTTACTATAAACCGAATAGTATATAAATTTCTATTTAAAACTAACCAAAACAAATTTATTTGCTAGCAGTTGACACACTTATCATTTTCTCAATCGTTTATGCTTATATGTATTTATTTGCTTAATTTACATATTCCGATTATTTAAAAATTAATTATGTAATATAAAAAATCTTTATCATAAATGCATAACTTTTGTATGGCTTCTGTAATTTTTCATAATACATTTATGAAAACCTAATACATTACATGTATGCAAACCTAAAACATTTATACGTCTAGTTCTCTTCATTAACTGAAATTTAATAAAAATAGTGTTATATTTTTTAAACTAAATATATGGAAAAAATATACATTTAGTTATAATAAAGCTAGGTAGTACTAATTTAAAATTAACTGTGTAGTGTTTTTTTTCTTTGATAATGAAAACGTTTTAGAATATTGACAATTTGACATACCAATTATGAATTATCGACTGAAGACCGAATTATGAACGACGATACACAGTAAAGTAAAAGTTAAACATATGTGGATTGATCTATACCGAGAAATCATTTGGTTTAACCAGAAATCATTTTTTTAATAGTGTTTTTTAAGAAGAAGATGAACTAAAACACTGAAATGCTACCCAAATATAGGAACCGAAGTAGGAAATCAACAAGAATGATCTCTTGAGATATCAAATTCATACAAAAACTAATCTTGTGATATCAAAGTCATACAAAAACTATCGAAATGATAAAAGTGAAAAAATGTTTACAACACATAAATAAATCAAACAAAATAAGCAAATGAAAAATATGTATAACAAGGAAATAAATTTATAGCTTGTTAAATAAGTAAAATAAACGATTTAATATAAACACAACATACAAATATACATATTTGTCAAAAACATTCAAAACAAAAATGATAAATAAAGTAAGTAAACGATTTAATAAAAACATTCAAAACAAATATATTTTCCTTTGCTCTGTTTCTAATATCCGTTACTTATAAAAGGGGGAAGAGATGATTATTAGGGTTTTGAGAAAAGAAAAGCAGAGTTTGGGAATGACGGAGATAATGGGGAAGAAACTGCAATCTCTGGATCCAATTCCGGTGGACATGTTGTTCGAGATCCTCTTGAGGTTGCCTGCGAAATCCGTAAGCAGATTCGTTTGCGTATCGAAGATATGGGCAACAATCATCCGCGGTCGGGATTTCACCAGATCCTCCGAGCCACTTAGTTACCCTTTGGCGTGCTAGGGTTGACCGACGGAAGGGCCAAATTAGTCGGAAACCTAAAGCCCTTGTCGTGGATGAGCCTAAAGCTCCTGTAGTGGAGGAACCACCTGATTTTGTATCAAGTACGGTATGTCACTTGAAGAAACTGCGATACCACAAGCCTTGTTACGTCCATGGTTTGATCAGTTTCTTATATGGTGAAGAACAAGTCATATGTAATCCTAGTACAGGTAAGTCCATAAACCTTACCACCCACTGTCAAATCCAGTGAAATGATCGTCAGAAGCTTTTTAGGATATGATTCGATCGATGCCCAATACAAAGTATTGTGCTTGACCAATGTTACACGGTTTTGTCAACACAAGTCCTCACATTGGGAGGACCTCGAGCTCAAGATTGTTGTTCATGGAGAACTTCCTCACTATCCTGGAACCGATTCTGTGTGCATCGACGGCGTTTTATATTACAGTGCTTCCACTTTTTTTTTTACCATGGAGGAACCATTCTTAGTGAGGTTTGATTTGAGGTCTGAAAATTTGGAAATTGCTTCCGTATTTCCTGAGGCCCTTGGATCGTCGAATGAAACAACTTTGATAAACTACCGTGGAAAAGTAGCTGTCGTTGTCACTCACCCTGAGCATAATGACTACCTTTTCAATTTGTGGGTTTTAGAAGACGCCAAGAAACAACTGTGGTCGAAACAAGGCGTATCTTTATATACAGGTGCGACTGGGAAATTTCTACAGAGAGACTGAGAGAGAGCGAGTCTCTAGCAGAAGAAGAGTGAGGAGAAACTTCAATCTTCAATCTTCAATCTGTTCAACAATGAAACCCGAAAACCGGCATTTCATTTCCGCCGGTTGGTCCGGTTCAACATATTACATTTTGGGTTTTGCCAAACGAATAATAATTTTATTACTCGCATATACGACAATTAATCTGTATTGCTAAGCCCAAGCCCAATTATTATTCGTGCTTCCTTTATGTTTACTTTGTGGAAATTTGTTTTCCATTTTTTTGTTTGTTGGAAATTGTGGAAACTGTTTTCCTTTTGCTCTGTTTCGAAGATCCTTTACTTTAAAAGGGGAAAGAGATGAGTGTTTGGGGTTTTGAGAAAAGAAGAAAGCAGAGTCTGGGAATGGCGGAGATAATGTGGAAGAATGAGCAATCTCTGGATTCAATTCTTGTGGACATGTTGTTCGAGATCCTCTTGAGGTTGCCTGCGAAATATGTAGCCAGGTTCCTCTGCGTATCCAAGTTTTGGGCAACAATCATCGCCGGTCGGGATTTCAACAGATCTTACTCGCTTCGGTCTTCCCCGCAGATTCGGCCTCGCCTCCTCTTCGCTTTCACCGACAAAATCAAGGGTTATCAAGAAAATTGGCACTTTTTCTCCAAATCAACTCATGTTTCGACTCCACTGTGCCCTGTTTTGAAGCCAGAACCGGGCTTGGATAGCCTTCGGCGTGCTAGGGCTCTAAGCTATGGTGGTGTAAAGAAACCTCTTGTAGTAGAGGAACCTCCTGATTTTGTATCTAGTACGGTCTGTCACCTCAAGAAACTGCGTTACCAAAATCCTTGTTACGTCCATGGTTTGATCAGTTTTTTATATGGTGAAGAACAAGTCGTATGTAATCCTAGTACAGGTAAGTCCATAACCTTACCCACTGTCCAAAAATCCTCTGATATGATCGTGAGAAGCTTTTTAGGATATGATCCAATCCATGCCCAATACAAAGTCTTGTGCTTGACCAATGTTAAGCGGTTTTGTGACCATCGTGTCCTCACATTGGGACCTCGAGCTCAAACTCAGAATTGCTGTTCATGGAGAGTGATCCAATGCAGCATTCCTCCTCACGATCCTGGAACCGATTCTGTGTGCATCGACGGCGTTTTATATTACAGTGCTTCTGCTTCTCATACCATGGAGGAACCATTCTTGGTGGGATTTGATTTGAGGTCTGAAAATCTTGAAATTGCCTCCGTGTTTCCCGAGGGCCTTGGATCGTTTAGTGAAACAAATTTGATCAACTACCATGGAAAACTAGCTCTTGTCACCCAAGCTAATGGAAACTTCTACCATTTCTATTTGTGGGTTTTACATGACGCCAAGAAACAAGAGTGGTCGAAAGAACACCTATGTTTTCATACAGGTGTTACTGGGAGTCTCCATCGCCGTTTAGAAATCTTGGGCACTTCTGATATGGGTGAGATTATCTTTGCGCCCATCAACTTTGAAGAGTTGGTTGTTTACTTTCTGGATCACAAAAGCGACCGGATCAGAAGCGTTGTGCTGGAAGGAAACCCCAAGCATAAGTTTAGAGATTTTTGTCAAGTATTCACTTTCTTACATTACGTTGAAAGTGTTCTGTTTATTTAGAGGGACAGAGAGAGAGAGTTTGAGGTTGCTTCTGGGTTTTCTTTTTTTTTTCAACTGGAAGAACTAGTTTATGTTAAGCTTTATGATTTGTTAAACAGTCTTAGAGTTGTAGAACGTGTGATTTGTTCCTCGAAGGTGGCCAATGCAATCTTATGAATGAAAGCCTAGTGAAATCCATGAGTTACCTTTGTTTGGAGGATCTATTTATAGGTGAAAGTTAGTAGCATGGAGATCCATGTGAGTCTGACTTTATATCTCATATGGTCCATGTGAATCTTACAACTTATTTCCAAGGAGACACTTGTTGCCAGGGATTTGATGAAGTAACCTTTGTCTGGTTCTTCGGTTTCTTCTTCTTGATCAACTTCGATGATGAAGAGCACCTTTTGGTATTATCTTTTTTCAATAGATTTATCCATTTACGTGGTCCAAAGATTTGCATTTCCTTGTCTGCTATATAGTTTCTGGTTCTTAAAAAAAGTGCTTTCCTTTGATTCCAATGACTTTAATTCTTTAGGTTTTTGATTTACTAATCTATGCCTAAGTTTCTTATTCGAGCTTTATGTTGCTTTGTTGTTAGAGCTGGGAGAAAACAGTGGACTGTCACAGCCCTTGGCCCGTGGCTAATGCCGGCGAGTTTTAAAGTGAAATCTGCGCCGACTGAGGGAAATGATGGCTCATTTGAGGAGTTTTTAGATCCAGATTTTGGTGAATCAGCTATTGGACGTGTTAGCCCTGTTGACTCTGGTAACTCCTTGTGCTCAGTTTTCTATTTTGACTTGTAAAAGTTGTCAATTCCTTTTAGTTTAGTAACTTACTTTAAAACATATCGTGGAGAAACAAACTCCCTTGACAATCCAGCTACTAAATGACATTCTGTTTTGAAAGTTGTCAACTTTTCACTTTAGGTGTTGCAATGATAATGTGATATGGGGAGTGTTTCTTACCGAGGTTGTAAATTTTGCTTAGGCTTGTGATGGATCATATTGCTGAGAGCTTATGGAAAGCTCACTGGCGATTACACGTTGCAAGAGGAAAATTGATGTTCAAACAGGGATCAAGTTGATCCTTAAGCTATGTCTAGCTGATGGTTTTGACATGTTCCCGACGGATCATGTATGATTGATCCAAGAATGGGCATTCATGGGCATCCACTTGAAATCCAAGTAAAGTTAAAAAATTATTTTGCAAGGGGAAGTTAGTAGCTAAGGTTTTGGTTTTTATAACTGATAATTAACAGTCATGATGATTAGTTCTTTTCCAGGCATTATTCTACTGTGCTCGAGAGATGCTTAACGTGAATGATGGAACCAAGAGCTTAGTTGCTGCCAACAACATGGATTTCAGATTCTTCACACTTGGAAACCTTTGGGCCGTTATTTCATCTCCGAGAAATGGGATGATCTTGTTGCAAACATGCCTCTCAAGATCTGTTTTCCGGCTCTAGAGCAAAACGATTGGCGAATAATCACCGGCTCTAGAGCTTTTCAGATCCAATGATAGCTTGTTTTTCAGACTTTACCAATCAAGGCTTTACCAGACTTGGACTATCGCAGGTTTCTTGGCTTCTAAGAAACTCATAGAACAACCTGAGAAAGCATCACTCTTGTTCTGAGAAACCTTCACTTGACTTTGTCTTAAAAACCTTTTTTCAACATGTGCTCATGACTCGTGAACAATATAAAATTATATTATAAACCTTTTTTCAACCTGAGAAAGCATCACTCTTGTTCTGCTTGAACCAGCTTTCTTCACCTATATAAAATTATAAATCACATTCATAAGTTCGATACACATACATATCTTATATATTTATGTAAATTATGAATTATATATCCATTACCTTGAGAGAGAAAAATCTTGTTAGTGTAATGGGCTAATGGCAGAGAGAGATTAAGGGCTTCAGGCTTACTTGCAAGTATCGTCACATAAATGTGTGTGAGTCTACGAACAAACTCCATGTTTAATCGAGTTTTTTTTATTGTACCACGAAACCAAAACCAAAATCTTTGCAAATTAGGACGCTGGATCATTTTCCTAACTAATCTTACTTTTAATCTCAACTTTTTTAAAAGAAAAGACTCATTTTTTTGTTTGCTTTTTTTAACTCTTTTTCGGTTTGATTTTAAAGTTTTTGAATATAAATAAAAATGAATTCATTAACCTGAACTAAATTTGGATTTGTTGTTTACATTCGTTTTTCAGTTTGATATTTAATTGTATCCTCTGTTATTTATTTATGATAATGGTATTTTTATGATGTATGTAATAAAAAATTAGAATATATAATCAAATTTATAGGAGAAACAAATTATTGTGCCCCACGTCAAAAGGAATTCTAGATCTACCATTGGTGGATACAAATTTGAAAACTCATCAAATTCTCTAATGACGCCAAACTCCCGAAAATGTCAAAATACTAAAGTCAAAAACTGCACGTTAATGAGCAGAGCAAATGCATCTGAGCCTTGCAATATAGATTTATAAACTCTTCACATTGTTCTTTGGTCTATAGCACAAATGAAATTTGTAAAGAAAATTAAAGGTAGACATAAAAATCGAACAGAACCAAATTCATTAGTTTTAAATTTAGCCAAATTTTATTATAACCAAAATGGTGTAAAATTTTATACTTTTGATTAATTAAACCGAATCTAAATTTTGTGCAACCAAATTGAATTAACTGAAATTTACTAAAATTATATCTCTCTTCGTTTATTATGCTTTATATCGAAACACCACACCGTTTAACAGAAATTTTTAAATTAACAGAATAGTAAAAAAAAAAAAAATTGAATTGGTTGAATTACAGAAAATAAGCAAAGGCTGTAATGTAGTAAAGTTGTTTACGAATCAACAAGCTCTCACATTCTTTGGGTTCCATAATTTTTCTAACCAACCTCCTTCCCCACCATCAAGAACCTTCTTGTTCTTCTCTTCCTCGTCTCTAGAAGCTTCTAGACTCTTCAGCGGAACGAGCTGCTGCTTCTTGTTACCATTCCCAAGCGAAGAAGCTTCCACAATCTTCGTCACCATCTCTAACACCTCACTCATCTTTGGACGCACCTTTGGGTTCCTAGCAAGGCAAAGATTGGCTACAACCGCTAGTTTCTGGACCGGTTTGATCAAGTATTTGCCTTCGAGCCTCGGGTCTACTATGAGCCTGAACCTCTTTGTGTCGGTTAAGTAAGGTCTCACCCATTCTAAAAGCTTCTGCTCTCCTTTAGGCCTGTTCCGGTCTAGAGGCCTCCTTCCTGTTATGAGCTCATAGATGAAAACTCCATAACCCCACACATCGCTTTTCGATGTGAGTCGACCTGTTTGTATATATTCTGGAGCTGCGTAACCCATTGTTCCTACTACCTGTCAAACCCGGGGAAAAAAACAGAACTTTCTCGATATGGCGAAATGATTCTATAACCAAATCAAGTGAATTGTACAAAACTTACGCCGGTAGAAACATGGGTTGATCCTGGTGAAGGACCTAAGCGAGCCAAACCGAAATCCGAAAGCTTTGCTTTCCAATCCTCGTCTAATAGAATGTTGGAGGACTTGAAATCACGGAATATTATCTACCAAAAAGAAACAGATTTTAGTTAACTGATGAGAGAAATGGATGAAACAGAGGATTTCATGTTCCTTACTTGGAAGTCCATTTCTTCGTGTAGGTATGTTAAACCCCGAGCTGCATCTTGTGCTATTCTCAACCTGAGGTCCCAAGTAAGTAAAGTTGGTGAGCGAGGGGATAAATGGAACTCGACACTTTGGTTTGGCATATATTCATAAACCAAAAGCCTTTGGATTCCACGTTCATCGTCTTCTGCACAATGACCCAACAGTTTCACCAAGTTTGGATGCTCGACTACCCCGAGAAAGTTAACTTCCGTCACCCATTCTTTATGACCCTGCAAACAATTCAAAACATAAGTATCTAAAGTTATAGCCATTGATGAACACTAACACATCTCGTAAACAAAGATGAAGAAACCTTACCTGCAACCCTCTTTTGCCAAGCTGTTTAACCGCGACTTCGATTTTCTTTGATGGGTCTTCTAAGTTCTTGATAGTTCCCCAGTAGACACAACCGAAACCGCCTTCCCCGATCATACCAGACCGGCTGAAGTTCTTTGTAGCGGATTTAAGATCAGCAATGGTGAACTCTCTGAGGTTATTTTCTCTACCGGACATGCTCGTGTTCGAGTTTCTCCCAGTGGATGATACCGTGCTCGTCCCAGAGACATTCCGGGGACTAAAATCTGACCCGCTTTTGTTTCCTCCACGGTCAGAGAAGTTAGACGTTGGTGAAGCCGGTTTAGGACTCCTCTGTTCATCTTTCTTGTCCCCAAGATGGAAGAAGAAACATTTCATCTTCACAAAGAGATTAAAACACCCAGGTTTCTCCACTGAATCACACAAACGAATTAGAGTGAGCAAGTTTTTATGTTCATTGAAGCATTTAATCAAACAAGACAGAGTCAAAAACGAGATCTGTCATAATGACGAAATCAAACCACTAAAGAAACCATTGATTTGTCGAATCGATTGTATACAAAATAGAGACTTAAGAAAACCGCTAAATTCTGCTAGGAACCCTAATTTTCGAGGGGGTGAAAGTTAGGCAGAGCTATTGAAATTTGCAAGCAATCGCAAGTTGACTCATTTATACTAAAGAAACAAACTTTTCCTTTCTTCCCTAAACAACAATTTGAAGAACTATGAATTTCGTGAAGAAGGGTATAAAGTAACTTGGAGAAAATTACAACTCACCTTTGAGATCTTTTGTGTACAGACCCAAAAAAAATCAAAACTTTTTTCAGAAGCAGAACAAATATAATCGCCAAACGAAGGAAATTTCAGGAACAAAAGTGAATTGTGGACTTGAAAGAGAATATATGTGTAGGAGTTAAATGGGTCTTATGATATGAATTGGGAGCTAGAAGTTGGAAGAAGAAGACGACTAAGAGGAAGGAGCCGATGAGGAAAGGAAGTCAAAGTAGCTGAGTCTTCCATAGGCAAAAGCAAACAAAAATACAGGGAGACGACTTAATAAATATTATAATAAATATGTATTGCGACCAAAAAAAAGAGAGACTATTTGGTCGCATTGTAGAAAAATCAATTTATCAATTATGAATCGATTAATTTTCTACGAAACTGCAAGCAACAATTTTACTGTTTAGACTTTAAAGGTCTTTTATTTAAGATTTTACAATTTCATAATATTTTTTTTATAAATTAATAATCCATTTTAAAGATTATATTTAATAATTAAAATAATTCTGATAATTTACCAAAACGTGATTCAATTAATATTTATAGTATTGAGATTTTCTGCCGATTCAACAATTTTACCGTAAAATAAATATTTTTGTTAATTTTCACCAAAACGCGATTGCAAGATTATTCCACTAAAATGAGGTTTAACAATTACCCGTCAAAATGCGAATCCGTTATCTTTGCCAAACACAATTCTGCTAGTTTTTCATCCTCCAAATATACGATTTTGCTATTTTAGTTGTTTATATTTTTTTTACCAGTTGTTTGGTTCACTACTACTCGGGGCTTCACACTTCACCATCACCAACTGATCCGACCATGCAGCCATTGCTCGAGGTTTCATATATCTTTTGTAAACCTTTGCTTCTTTTTTTGTTGATTAAATATAGGGTTGATATAACATTTAAAGAGCAAAGTGAAATTAAAGCTAGAAACATCATGAAACCAAACAAGAATTACAGATAAAAATAAAATAACTCATTGGGTGCCCTAACTGAGTCTTATACATTTAAGAGAACAAAACATACCTTTTTTGCCAGAAAAAATAGTTGGGTACTGACAACGGCGATGGCATATAATGCAAATTGGCCGAGAAAAAGACTTGTTGTGAAAGATTTTAATCGACCCATAGATAGTTCCACCAGGCTTCATATATGGGTCACTCCCAAGTAAGCAATTAATATGAAGCGTAGTGCAGCAATCGTCGCACTTATAAAACCCTTCCTTTCCTCCAATTGCTAATTTGCCTTCGCATAGCTCACACCAATCTAAATCACTTGCCTCATCTCCATGACAAAAGGTGAGGCAATGTTCATCATGCTTATACCTTACCGTGTATGGTAAAGTAGCACACTTGAAACATATCACAAACTCACATTCAATGCAGTTTAATACCTTCTGATAATTTGTTGACTTGCAAACATGGCATATTGGCTTCTTTCCTGGCTCTAAGGACATGAATAACGGGTGTTTATGACCTTGATATTCAAACGGCTCAGAAACCGAAGCACACCGCATGTCTAGAGAGAAGTAAAACTGTTCGTGATACAGGTAGACAAAACCATTAGTTTCGCGAGCACAAGCACGACAATGAGTAATCTCTTTTTCAGGAGCTACCTTCAACTTAAGTGGATGGGGGTATAACACATGTTGTTTCTTTAGTGGAGCATTTGCGCATGTTTCATGCAGGAGGAAGTCACATTGATTCATACATGCATAGAAACCACCCTCGGAGATAGGCAGAACACAGGCTTGACAACATTTGTTTTTATGGTAAACTCTACTGATCTCGAGGCGCAGATGCTGGTCATGAGAAAAATGGCGTATTATTCCCGCTATCCTCTGAAACGGGTCAACATCTTCATCTTCATCGTCTTCTGGTACACCCTCAAGATTTATCCCGTCCCACACATCTTTCCGCAGCGCACATCTTACATGAACAACGTAGCCACTACACTTATTACAAGTGTATGCACCATAATCATTGTCGACCTCTCGGCGACAAACTCCACAAGACTTTTTTTCGAGTAGACGAGAAGAAGTAAAAGAGACACGGTGGTGGTGACGACATATTCTTATGATGTTTGGAATATAGAGACAATCACTATGGGACACGAAATCACATCGAGGACAGACATAGGTGAGATGAAGATCATTTAACAAACCACAAACATTACAAGTTAAGGAAGCTTGTCTAGGAAAAAGGGCGAGGGTATGGTCGTGCCTTTTTGGTTGGTCTAAAAAAAAGGGTATTGTGGCATAACCACAAAGCACATGCATAGAAATGTCGCAGATAGCACAATAATAAATCAGACCCGTTCCAGGCTTTCTACAGAGGATGCATTGGGTTGGTCTAAGTTGTGAACAAAAGTATAGTTGGAGAGGGTGTTTATGGTGGGAAGGATAATACATTTGGAGTGGGGACTCGACACATTCTTTGTGGTAGTTTGAATCACAGTTGACACAGAAATAATGGTTTGTGCCAACACTTGGGCCATCGCAAACGGAGCACTCGCTCTTGGCTTCTTTATTGTTGCACCAAAACAAAGGGAGTACATGATGATTGTACCTGATGCTATCAGGTGAAGACTGGCTTGGTTGGGTGGAGGGGAAATGAGGGGAGGTATTGAACTTGGTAAACCATCCACCCTCGCTCGCTTTCTCCTGATCAATTAATATATTGATTCGTGCTCTAGGGCACAAGAAAAGAGGTTGAAGAGGGAGGTCGTCGCCACCGAAATCCAGATCTATGGCCGCTTCACCGGAGGAGGATGCTTGAGAGTCTATTTGTGGTATTTGGTTTTTAGGTTGGTGGAATACGAGATATGGTTTCCCATCGATTTCCACCTCATGAAATTCACCGATGGAATCCATAGCTGTGATTAATTTTGAGGGTTGTGGTAATGTCTTTTTTTTTTATATATATTGTGGTAATATCCTTCTTCTTAGCCCCTGCATATATATACACACCGTTGTCTTGTCCGCCATTTGAGGCTTAATCAGACAACTTCCCTTTTGCAAATTTTGCTAAATATTTAATTTTCCAAGGTACAATTAATGTATTGAGTCATATAAAATTCAAGTCGCTCTTTCCAAACTAATGCATTCTGGCTTTATTAATGCAGGCAGTCATTATTTTATAAACCTTAAATACAGCTAAGTTAGTTGACAAAAACAAATACAGCTAAGAGCCTAAGACGGGCGGGTGATATATTTTATTTGCCTCGGTTTCAAAATAATTTTTTATGTACTATTAATTAGTATATTTTATAAAAAATAATCAAGGCATTAATGAATTGTTTGTTTGCTGTTCAAATTTTTAGGTTTCGGGCACCCCTAATTTTTTTTTCAATTCGAAAACCTATTTTACAACAAAATTAAAGAAACAAAATTTGCCAAAGTCCCTTAACTTTTTGGTAATCCAAAATAAATAAATTAATAACGTTCTATATTTAACACTATGAAATACTTCTAAAAACATTTGATTTTGACATATAAAACGAGAAACTTGCCCTTAAAACATTCGAAGCCAAACTAATACTGTACAACTTTTCATGTTTTTTTTTTGTCGAGAAGTCAGAGATATAAGTTTTTATATATTTGAATGGTATTAATTAAGGGTTCTCGAGAATTATCTAGATTTTTTGTGTTTATTTTATTTTTTGAAATCTATTATAAGTAATCATATTTATTTTATAACAAAAAAGAAAGAATTGCTTTTGAGTTTAAAATCTATTATAATAAATGATTAAATATAGGGAATTTCAGGAACAAAAGTGGATTGTGGATTTGAAAAAGAATATATGGGTAGGAGTTAAATGGGTCTTATGATATGAATTGGGAGCTAAAAGTTGGAAGGAGCCGATGAGGAAAGGAAGTCAAAGTAGTTGAGTCTTCTTCAATAGCCAAAAAGCAGGGAGATCGACTGGAAAACGATTTATTCATACATCAATTATCGGTCACGGTTACATGACGGACATGAACTGCATATCTATGCGAATTCATATATCAACTCATATAATTTGGCTAAAACATACATTGACAAGTCAAAAAGTGTTGAGTCAGCTGCCACGTCACTGAGTCATCAATAGTCAGCTGACGTGGCAGCTGAATCATCAATCACGTCAGCTGCCACGTCATCAAAAATATTTTTAGTCATAAAAAATTTAAAATTACACTTAATTTAAAAATATTTTTAATCTTAAATAATAAAAATTACAATTAATTTATTTTATATGTAGTTATTTTTCTTGATTTAAATAGAAATTTACTTTTCCAAAAGTATTCTATGTGCATCTCATTCTTGAGACTAGATATACGTGCACCAGAAAAAATCCGCTAAAGTCACTCGAATATCGAAGATATGCTTTTCGAGGATTTTTCGTCCCTCAAATCATATGAGATTCGAGAAAATGTTGAAAGAGAATGTAAATTTGACATTTTTATAAAAGATAATAGATTTTTGAAATTTTCACAACTCTAGGTATTTGTATAATTTCTCAATGGCAAGTTAGTGATAAGACACACGACATGTACATTTTTCACTTTTAGCATTCTTGTTCTCTTTCAACTCTGACATTTTCTTTCTGGTGCATGTACATTTTTTTTGACATCATAGGGAAAATCTATTACTCAAACTTGAGGTGGTGTGGTAAACCACACCGGAATAGAAAATCTCATAAAAAAAAATATACATTTTGGTTTCTAGCTAGTGGAGCGAGTCGTTCGGCCTGAATCATAGACCTTCGTGGAATGTGAGTACATTTATTCATCAGAAGTCAATGGAAATAGTATATTTTAAAAAAAAATTATATTTAAATCAAGAAAAAATAATTACAAATAATTTTATGTTTAATAGCATTTCTAAAATAATTTTTGTTGGAAAAACCAAAAATCTATGTTGGATAATTAAAAATATAAATATTTACATTAAAAAATAAAAACTATATAAAAACCATATCATTTTTCTTTGATTTTTTCTTAAAAATTATATATTTGAAAATATTTTGATGACGTGGCTGATGATTCAGCTGCCACGTCATCTGACTATTGATGATTCGGTGATGTGGCAGCTGACTCAACACTTGTTGACTTGTCAATGTATATTTTAGCCAAATTATATGAGTTGATGTATGAATTCACATAGGTATGCAGTTCATATCCGTCCTGTAACCGTGGCCAATAGTTGGTGTATGAATAAACCGTTTTCCCGGAGATCGACTTATCAAAAATATATATTGCGACAAAAAAAGAAAATATTTTATTTGGTAACAGTGTAGAAAAATCAAATTTATCATTGTGGATCGATTAATTTTCTGTGAAACGAAAAAACAACAATTTTGAAACTGTTTAAGATTTTACAATTTCATATTATTTTATTTATAAATTAATAATCCTCTTTTATAAATTACTAGATTAGGATCCGCGTAATACGCGGGGTTTTAGTTATAATTTATTTATAAATGATAAAAGCAAAGTAAAACACTCATTGTTAGTAATCGTTTAAATTTAATAAAGATAAACTTTATGAAAATGTAAGAAATATATGTTAAATTTTGTTGATGTAAATATTTAGATTTTGATTGGTTACTCGTACACTTATTTTGGATGTTGATTAGTAATTTTGTTTCAAATTGGATTTCAACTCCACGTATTTTATCTCGCAATACAACTCATCTACTTCTTCCATCATATTAAAATCATATTTTTACTTCATGCATTCTTTAATAATACCCAAAATTTTCAATAATACCCAAAAAACTTTATATCAAAATAATATATGCATAATGCATTCTATCAAATTTATGTCTATATTTGTCATTAGTATTAAACAAATAGTAAAAAAATTAACAAAACATATTAGTAAAGAAATTAAAAAGTATTATAAAAATATGTAGAAATTATATCAAAATTAAAATTTTGACACATGTCGTAATCTCATAAATATCAATTTTTCATATGTCACCATAATACTTTTATAAATTGGAAATATTTTGTCTTATTTTTTTTTAGTCTTTTTGATTTATTATTTTCTTTTATTTTTGTAATAATATGTCTTTTTTTTACTATTATTTCATTTTAGTTACACTACAATTAGAAATAATTTGTCTTATTTTTCTTTTTAGTCTTTTTGATTTCTTATTTCCTTTTAATTTTTAAATAATATGTCTTATTTTCTTTTTTTTTAAACTATTATTTTCTTTTAGTTACACTACAATTTGATTTAAGAAATAAATAATGTAGAAAAAAAAATTATATTTTATATTAATATATTGACACATGTCATAATCTCAATTAAAATTAACACATGTCACGATCTGATGAGTTATGATTTTGCCTACGTAATTATTAAAATGATTCTGATAATTTACCAATACATGACTCAATTAACTTTCCTACAAAGTTGTTGTAGTCCGATCCGCTATTTTTCTAAGATAAAATATAGTATTGAGATTTTTTTGCCGATTCTACAATTTTTCTATAAACTTTTTTTTAATTTTTACTAAAATACGATTACAAAATTATTCCACTAAAATGCGGTTTAACAATTTTCTGTCTAACCGCGAATCCATTATTTTTGCCAAACACACAATTATGCTAGTTTTCAACCTCCAAAAATATGATTTTGTTATTTTATCTCTGAAAATATGATTTCACTTTTTTTTTTCAGTTTTAGACCACATTAAGAAAAAGCATTTTAGTAGAAAATTAAAAAAAAACTACGTTTTATGACATTACTAGAATTGGTGAAATTAACATAATGTATTTTAGCGAAAAATCGTGAAATCATATTTTGAATATATTATTGCAATCAAGAGGCATTACTAATTAGTGATATCTCTTTCTCTCTATCATCTCGTCTATCTTTTTCTCTACAAGAAACAAGTAAATCTCTATATTCTCTCTACTAGCTCTTTTTCTCTTGGAACCGGCTAATGTTCTCCAAATGATTCCAGGCTAATATTCTCCACATGGTTCCATATGGTTCGTGAATCGATCTGATCCACCCCTTCAATGAAAAATCTGTCGAAAGTTGTCTCGTGGGTCATAGTAGATAATGATGATGGCTGCATTTTTAGTATTAAACACTTCCATCATGGAGAAGACGAGCAATTCTCCATTTGGAGTTGCTCATTCAAAGGCAATCGCAAGGGGTTTCCGAATCCCATCCATGAAGATGCGCGTAGAGATACACATCTCACTCCAAGTGCGCGCCTTTCACTTCATCCTCCAAGGTGTACAAAGGTTATTGAATATCCCATTGCCACAGATGCTTTTCCATTGAAGCTAGTCAAAATACACGAGCTCCAAAAGATCTAGACTAAAATAATAAGTTGTTTTAAAAAGTATCATCAAAAGACCAAGACTTTTGATACTAGTTCGCGAAAAGAAAGGGTCCTCCACCTAAACTGAAAAAGATTAAAGAATTCAAGAATTACAATCTAAATGAACTAAAACAAACATAATTGTGCAAGAAAAGTACAACTTAAAATGCATGGAATCTTATACTATGCAAAACAATTTTTAAAAATAATCGTTGGTTAAGAATTAGATGATGAATTTATACCAAAATACACTTACATTATAAAATTTCATAATATTATTCATAATAAAATAGCTTTGAAATTCTATAAAAAAAAAAGACAATTCATCAATGGAGTCGAATCTTAAACCAAAAATCTGTTTACAAGGAAGTTTGACCAAGATTGACAAAATTCAATCTCAAAACTAAGAGTGGGCAAAATTTCTGAACCGAACCAAACCGAACCGAATAACAAAATTTGGTTTGGATTCGGATAATTCAAATAACCTAAACGGACCCATCACTAAACTTATTTGGTATTTGGTTCGTTTCGGTTTTTTACCGAATACCAAATTACCCAATTGGTTAACCGACATTAAAACACATATCCTTATTAGAGTTTCTTATATTTATAGTTAATTGGTTTTACATTACTGTTCATAACTTCATTAGTTTTATACTTTTGAGACTTGTAGTTTTGACTTTTCGTCTGTTCCTTTTCTAACGTTGTTGTTTTGTCTCCGGCGAGCAACCTTAACGCTAGTGTTTCTGGCGAGTGAGAATAAAAAACAAAACAATAAAGAATAGAAAATACGAAGACATTTATTTATTTTTAAAATAATTTAAACGTTGGAGTTTTATTTGTTTTTAAACATTGGATTTTTAATTATGAATGTATTTTTTTAAACAGAAAAAAAACTAAAATTGTCAATAAAATAAACGAAAATTAATTGGGTAATTGCTTCCAAAATCCAAACCAAACCGAACCGAACCGAACCGAATTAAAAGTAAATCCCAAATGGAACTTATTTTTCTAAAACCAAAAAAACCGAAATCCGAATAATCCGAACCGAATCGAACCGATTAACCGAATGTCCAATCCTACTCAAAACCATTTAAAAAAAAAATCACCAAAATGTGATTGCAAGGTTATTCAACTAAAATGCGGTTTAACAATTTTATGTCAAAACTGGAATCCGCTATTTTTGCCAAACACAATTCTGCTAGTTTTTCAACTTCCAAAAATATAATTTTGCTATTTTATCTCTGGAAATATGATTTTACAATTTTTTCAGTTTTAAACCACGTTGCGGAAATGCATTTTATTAGAAAATTAAAAAAAAAATCACGTTTTATATAGGACACTACTAAAATTAGTGAAAAATAGCAGAATGTATTTTGGCGGAAAATCGTGAAATCATTTTTTGAAATTGAAAAAATTATGAAATCGTGTATTGAAGAAAATTTAAAGAAATTAGTTTTTTTAGAGAAAATGAAGGAATATTTGCTTTTTACAGAAAACTTTGAGGAATATTCATAATTTTTACTAAAATGCATTTTACGTAGATGACGCACATTTGCATAAATCCCACAGTTGTTACGTAGATGACATACATTTGCATAAATCCCACATTTGCATAACTAAAATGCATTTTACGCTGGTAATATTACAATTTGGAAAGAATCGGAGATGACCCACATTTGCATAAATCCCACAGTTGTTACGTAGTTTTCAAAATTATTTTTCAGAAATATGTCGTATGTTCTTCTCAAGTGAGAGTAGTCACAAAGTCACAATCATAAACCTTAACTAAAACATATCCCTTTATTAATTAAATAAACATAATATAACATTTTAAATTTACCGTCACCTATACAAATGACACTATTTTTTGCTTCCAATAATGTTGACATTTCAAGGCAATTCATTAATCGAAGGTAAGAAAGAGACGTCTTTCGAAACCCATTTTGTAATGGTAGATATATATGTCTCGTATTGAACAATATATATCTCTAGAAGATGCTATGATTCTATGAACATCATTTTATATTGGCAACGTTTTCGGCATCCACTGCAAATAGGTCGAGTGAAAGCATTATTCTGAAGAATATCGAACTCATCTCCGTCTAGCTTGATTCTTGAATTAGGATTCATATAGAAATCTTCCCCAAGTAAACATTCAATATGGATCGTGTGACTTCACAATTCATTGGATCTCTTACGTACGGTTAAAACTTTAAACCTACAGTGTCATTGTTTATATCGAAATATTACTCTTTCGAATCCAATGTAGTTTCGTGGAACCACATAATTAATTTGATTATCAACCAATAAAAAAGGAATTCGATTATTAGACGAAACTAAACTTTGTAAGCCTAGCCGGTTTAAAATGGATTTGAAATGGTCTGTTTTTAGTTGCAAGGTTACACTGTCTGTGCCCCCATTTTCGTTTTATTTTATTAAAAAGTACACGAAATTAACCACCACAAGCTAAACAAGTCAGTGAAATTATCTATTCCTTCCCAGTAATATACGAGATGTAAAAATAGTATGTAATCCTTCACAGTGCCTACAATTTTTGCTACAGTTTTCTCAAGATGTTATATATATAAATTTCTGACGGTGAAATTAACCATAGTGAACCTTCGCCAAGACTCAAGAGCATGGGACACTACACTGGATTAGTAGATTATGAGAAATTTTATAGGTTTCTGGTTACAAATTAAATTGCACGTGGGATAGCAGGAAGTGATACATATATCGAACGGCTAGGAATGAATCTAAGTTTGTGATCCAAAGCCTAATAATCTCTCGTTTCCTTAAAGATAGACACAGAAGCAATGGGATGAAGCACCGGCTTGTCAAAAATATTCTAGTGGCTTTATAGTCGAATCATATAAATATGTAAATAACTCGATGTAATTTAATAGCTCAAGCGTATAAATCTTATAGTACTTCTTATCAATTACATCTAAAGTTTTTACTTGTTGAAAACGGTTTTCTTGAAATTAGAAAAACGTCAGTGAAATGATCCTCTCTCTTTTTCGCGAGTGTAAATTAATTTTCAAATCAAAGCTAATTATTAATTAAGCCTTGATTGTTTGTGGTTTTTGGATTGGTTTTTAGTTTTTGTTTTTGAAAAAACTATGTTTTCCTCCAATCAAGATATAAGATTCCTAACATTTTCTTTATGTTTCTAATTATCAGCTGATCTAAAGATTTTGTATCACTGTTTTATTATTTTCGTGGGATTTAATATGTATACACTTTGAGGTTTGATGACATGAAATATGACTACTAGAGACCAATCAACTGATCTGTACTGACAACATGAAAGTACCGATCAAATTGTAGTATAATAGATGATCATAAAGATACTTTTTTGTCACTCAGTATTTTTACTTGAAAAGATCAGACATATTGACTTTTTGAGCAGGTATTTCGATTTCTATTTGAAGAAAATGTTAATTAAAGCCGTTTGTTTACGGAAACCTCCATATCATGCATGCATGAAAAGGAGGACACACTTTGGTTACACGATACGTACTACTAACAAAACATATATTCATAATACATGTATACAATTTTAAATGTATAATAACATTTTAATTTTTCCATAAAACATTTAACGGTTATGCGTAAATGGTAGATATCCACCATATTCATATATATATTTTTTCTTAAAAAGTAACATATGGTCGACCGCCATTATATAATATTGCATATATATAAAGAATATATATATATATAATGGTTGACAGCCTTTTAGCACAATGAAACATGCTTACGCATGATGGCATGATGTATACAATACTATAGGTGTATGTTAAGATTTTTGGTAATCACCAGTGACACATCACAATGGTGAAATCCAGCATTACAAAATCGGTTCGGATTAGATAAACTAATCAGTTTTAATTATTGATGATATTTTAGGAGTATTTTGATTTTGGTACACATCATAATGGTGAAAATATATCCAGCATAACAAATCCGCGGTTCGGATTATCTAGATAATTTATTCACTTAAATTATTGATGATAAGTATTTGTTTAAGGTGTATATTAATTCATGTGTACATTTTACCTTTCAAATATAATTTCTTATCTTTCAAGATTCGAAATTTTCCGATGATTACATGAACAACTTTACGAACGAAAGTTACATATCAATGTATGGTACATAAGTGGGATTGCACTTTGTCCAAGAATCTTATCCCATTTCTGATCTCTTTTAGATCTTATCTTTCTCCTACATTTAATCAAACCATGGGACCCTCTATTTTCACAACTTCAAAAAAAATGTTTCTCTTATAAAATTAGTTCTTTATTTATTTTTTTGATAAAGATTTTCTACTTCATAAACGTTACAAAAAATTGCATGAATGAATTACTTGATATGTACATGAACTTTCAACTTAAAAAAACAGTAATTGAAAATGACTAGAAATGTCTATATACATCATTAATATGTGCGTACATATATAGTTTTATTTGATTCGGATATATAACCTTATTGTTTTACTTTTAATCAAAGTGGTACTAAAATCATACATTGATAAATTATATTGGATTTGAAAACACTAATAAAAATTTAAACGAACAATAACCTATAGTGATTCTACCACTAACTGACCAATGTAAAGCATAATTGTGTATAAATAGAGGTACGTGTGTACAGCATTTACGGTCTGTGTATATATGGACACACACACATTTATATTATCTCTAATTGCCCAATAGTTGAGTGCCAATGTGCCATGCCGATAAAGAGTCTTTGTGTTCATGAAAATTTAAAGAACCCAAAAATAATCAAAATGATGAAGCAATGATTAAAGCGAAATCCCATTGGGGAGGGAAGATGCATGTTTGTACGATTTCGTATGTCAAAGTACACCATGGCCATAGTTGACAAAAAAAAATACAATATTATTGTTTTCATTTCTAAGTAAATGTCATATGATTAACAATGTTATGAGCCCGATTTAATTTTTTTTTTCACAAAACGTGGTTTGTATTATACTACTAGTGATTTAGTGATGTAATGCATGTTATTGACCAAAAAGGTTTTTCTACGGATATTCAAAGGTTATTAAAAACAATTTTAGTAGTTGTTTTTTTTTATCTACAAATATCAGTATAAAATTTTGAACTGGATTTTTTTTACTAAAAAAAAACCTTTAATTTAGTCGTTGTTTTATCTAATCATATATAAAATTTGAATAGGATTTATGATATTTTTACTGGTTGATCGAAAGCCGAATAGCCGATCAACTGTTTATATATATATATATATATATATATATATATATATATATATATATATATAATTATAGTCTCGTTAAAAGATCAATTCATCAAATTACGATGATCATATATCATCGCAACTACAGTAATCAGGTTATCACATTTAATGTACATATAGTTTTAGATTATTTTAAAATAAATTTAATAACGTTTCACATATTTATCTAATAGTATATTTCTTGGAATTATATCGAATGGAACATATAGTTTTTCATGATAACTAATGTAGATCATCTATTATTGCAAAAGACGACATGGTCCAAAAAAATCATTAACCATACCTATTCATCACCCATATATATCTATATGCATAAAATAGATAGTGGACCTATGTGTGTGACTTTGTGTGTATATATATACACGTACGACACTAGTACTTCTCTACATTTCATCTCACACTAAACCCCAAAAACGTCTCTCTCTCTCTCTCTCTCTCTCTCTCTCTCTCTCTCTCTCTCTCTCTCTCTCTCTCATCGATTTCTCTCTCTCTCTCATCTCTCTCATAAACTCATAAACATGATGAAGAAGAGCAAGTTGATCACAAAAGCATGGAAGCAAATGTCAAGTAGAGTCGCCAAACACCGGGCCGCCGCCGAAAAACCTCATATACCACATGACGTACCAAAGGGGCACCTAGTGGTGTACGTAGGTAAAGAAGAGGAGAGTTACAAGAGGTTCGTGATCAAGATTACGTTGCTTCACGATCCCATCATCAGGGCTTTGCTTGATCAATCAAAAGATGAAGCTTACGACGATTTCACTTCCGGAGATTCCAAGCTTTGTATCCCTTGCGACGAAACTCTCTTCCTCGAGGTCCTCCGTTGCGCCTCTCCTCGTTGTTCTTGATCTTGAGGAGTCTCTAACTCGAGAAGAGGTTTCTAAGATTTAGAGTTTTGGCTAATGTGAGAGAGGGTCCACTTGAGAACTTTTGTAGAATTAATGAAGAGTGTTGTAATATGAGCCAATTTTAGTTAGTAGCTAATATAAGCCTCTTATTGATTGCAACTACATATCTTACTTTTAATTGAGGAGCAAGATATAAATTTTCGCAACCTATATAATAATAATGATATTAAATTATCAATGATTAAGATAACAAAAGGGTGAATAAAAAAAAGCCAAAGAGAACACTCAGCAGTTTGTTGAATCAAAGATATGTAATTATTTGGAAAATGTCACAAAACCGAGGATGGACCAATAATTTAGTTGAAGTCGGGCTTCTCAGGGTAAGTGCAGCCAGATCTTTGAATCACCACGTTTGACGCGTAGCATCCGGCCTTCACGCACTCCTCAATCGATTTCCCTTTCACCAACTGTGACATGAATCCTCCCACAAATGCATCACCTGTAAGAGAGATCAACAAACACAGAGAGGCAAATGTTTTGTATCAGTGTTGAGGAGAGAAAGTTCGTTGAAATGATAAGGATCAGCTTATTCTATGATTATGTCAGTTTCTGTATAGTAAAAGTAAGCCTAAATTTTGAATATAGGTTTTGGTTGCAACCCGACTTTGGGTTATCAAATGAGTACCTGCACCGTTGGTGTCAACCAGGTTCTCCTTTGAGAGAGGGATCACAGGGTATTTCTTCACCTTTCCATCTTCAGCAACAACAACTGGATCTGCGCCCTGTGTAATCACGGTGGTCCTCTTGTATGTTCCTGTGGCCTTGGGAAGCTGTGAAATCTTGATGGCTATTTGTTCGACATCTTCGGTCTATATATATACAAACATGTAAACAGGTTCAGTATCACAAAACAGAACAGCTTGTTGAAATTTAGTCGTTTCAGAGAAATGGTACCTCCCAGCCATGAACCCTGGAGAAGGTCCTTGCCTCTGTCTCATTGCCAAAAACAAAGTCCATGTATCTGTCCCAAGCAAAACAAACAGATGCAGGATGGTTTTCAGTTAAGCGATTATAAAATCCGTAAAGGATAACATTATCAGGGATTGCTTACGGCAAGAACTTCTCCTGCACATCCTTGAAGAATTCACAGATGAATGGAGCAGAAAGGTTCATCGTGAAGACCTGAAGGATAGAGGCAAACAATCTCGGGGTTGTTAATACAAGAGGCACTCATAACAAATATGATTTTGCTAATCATGTCTTATACCTTGTTGTTTGCAGCAGCGTGTTCAGATACCAACTGAATGGATTCAGGCGATACCGTGAGAAAGAATCCAGCAATGTAGTAGAACTTGGCCTTCTCAACTACCCAAAACATATATGATCACACAGATATATCAGATCATGAAGAAATAATACAGAACTGTTAAAAGAATGCAACAATGGGAGAACAAAATTTACCCAATGCCCAGTTTTCAGGCTTCTTAAGGTGGTCAACCTTATAGCAGTTTGCAGCTGAAAGATTCGCAATAAGCGACCTTTCTCCACCAACAACACAGACACCGCAAGTTCCAGTAGGTGCCGACTCATCTTCATAATAGTGAACCTGATACAAAAACATATTATCATTTTGGTGCACCTTGATTACAAATTCTGGATTCAAGTCCAACGAATTACAATAACTCCAGATTTTCCTCAAAGAAAAACCGAACACCAGCTGTATACATGGACTCAAACAGAAAGCATGAAACCAGAGAAGATCAGGACACAAGGCTTACATTGACACCAGCGGCTGTAGCATCCTTCTTCATTGCCTCTCCGTATTTGTCCTTTCCAATGGATCCCATGTAACTGGTTGCTCCAGGGATTTGAAGCATCCACTGCAGCCAGCAAGTAAAAAACACCCATGATTTAGCAGTTATTCATACTTTTAACCTCCAAAAAACCGCAAGAAGATGGCAAAAGAATCTACCTGAGCCACTTTGATTGAGTTCTGAGTAGCACCTGCGAAAAGGATTGAATTCATGAAGATATCATAATCTTGTCAACGCATAATCGAATAAAGGGTTACAGGATCGTCAAAAAGCACAAAAAGATGAATTACCTCCGGCAATGTACTCAACATTGAACTTGCTACTCATCTCATCATACCTAAAACATAAAAATACCAATTTGCAAGTGAGTTCCTATTTAATGACCCATCAACTATGTATCTAACAACGAATTTGAACCAAAAGTGTCAAAATGTAGCCATAAAAGATAAAATCTCTACTGCAGTATATATAACATGATCAACATTCTTGATTACAACACCTAATTTCACCAATAAATAACAACATTATCAAAACACTTGAGAGTTTCGGATACCACGGTTTACATTTCCGATCCATAAAACTTGACTCACTAGCCAAATCATAGCTCGATACAGGACTTGTAGCAAACCTAATCAAATACCAAAAAGCAGAGCAAAAGAAATCCTTACATGGGCAAATGTTTGTCTTCCGCGAGAATCGCATTGTTCAACTTGATGTCGTATCTGTCACAATTACAGAAGAACATCAAAACAAAACAAAAACGCACACAAATCACAGAGTTTACGCGACTTGAGAAGATTCAAACAATTAATCTAGAAGAATCAGACCGAAACGCCCAGAAAGATGATTGCGACGCGAATAACAAGAAGAATCGAAACATTTGAAAAGAGGGATCTGAGGTTTTTTGTTGTTTACTTGGTGAGAAAAGCCTCGTCGACGACGGCAGAGACATCGAGGAGTGGGTTACCCATTCCGAGAAGGATTCCATCGAAATCGGAGGAAGCCATGGCGAATCTGAGAAGAGATTGAGAAAGATTTTAGATTCAGATCTGGTTTTGGAGGAGGAGGCAAGTTTAGTGCTCTCTCACTGAAGCCTGAGTTTATAATCGCAACTGAGCGGAAGTTGGTACACCAACGACATATTCTCTTTTTTTTTTTTAATTATTTATTTAACCTAAAAATCTTATCAATTTAATGTTTGTTTTGTCGGTAGACTCTGCTTCTTTTCTTTATGGGCCGAATAATTATGCCATTCCATTAATTTTTATCAATCAATTTATTTTTATAACAAAATCATGGTTAGATATATAATCATTTCGTCATTTTACAAAATTAATAACAAAATCTATGAAAAATATTAAAAAAGCATCCACAAAGTTTTATACTTTGATGTAACGATAAACTTTCAAGTTTGGAGGTGAAGAACAAAGAAAAGTTTGGATATTCTTCATAACAAAGTACAAACAACTGATTAAGTTACAAGAAACTAAACAATTCAAGCAAGAAAACAAAACTCTTCTGATGGATTTCAGAAAAACATCACTTTTCTCCTGTGTTATGAATCTTGCCTTGCGGCAGAGAGAGAACTTAAAAAAGACGTTTTGAGGCAGAAACAATAACTTCAAAAGTAATAAAACTCATGAAGAGATAAGAGCCAATGCCGTTCTTTTTTATTCTAATCGTAATCGAGAAACAAGAAGAAAAACGAGAAGAATTTGGAGGCTATAAAAAGGCTTAAGCCTCAAGGAAGATTCGATAAAGAATTGAGATTTTACGATGTTCAGAGATGATCACAGATGGCTTTCGTGAAATCCGTGGTGGTCGAACTACCTCCAAGATCCGCGGTTCTGTATTTGCCCTCGGCTATGGTGTTGATGATTGCGCTGTGGATTTGTTCTGCTTGTTCGTTGAGCTTTAGGTGACGTAACATCATCACTCCACTCAGAAGCAAAGCGGTCGGGTTCGCCAAGTTCTACATCACCAAAAGGAGGACAAGAAATTCAAAAATCATATACTAAGGCATTTGGAATCAAGTTCTTCTAATCTTTCAACATTGGGTTGATAACACGAGTCGCATAGATCAGATTCATTAACCCGTAAATGACCAAGTTCATAATGAGACTACGCGTCTGACTATGCAACCAAGAAAAGGTAGAAAAGAGAGAAATGAAGATTCTTCTCTCTGTAGCAGCTTATACTATTATAATTGATCATACGATAAGAATTGGATTGAATTCACTTAATGGTGGAAGTTTACTTGCTTAGTCGAAGTGATAATATCTGAGAATATGATGCAACTGGAATATGATAAAGTGTTTCAAGGACTAACCTTTCCAGCGATATCAGGTGCGGAACCATGAACTGCTTCAGCAAGCGCTACACCATCTTCCCCAATATTACAACTGCATCAAAATTAATAAGAACTTAGGATGATTAGCTCATTATCATACTAAACCATTTAATATTCAAGATGAAGGAATCAATGTTTCACCTTGGAGTCAATCCTAGTCCTCCAACTAATCCAGCACACAAGTCGCTGATAATGTCACCGTAAAGGTTTGGCATCACCAAAACATCAAAAAGTGCTGGGTTTTTCACAAGCTGCAGTCATCAAGATAAACATTCACACATTCCACAATACAAGGATATATAGCTCCCCAAGTAAAAATAGTGAAAAAAAATGGAACTCAAGTAAGTTGCTGGGAAATCAAACTTCTAAAGTCTGCTAGGTAATTCCGAGCAACTTAGTTAACGAGAAAAAATGGTAGATTTGGTGTTGTAGCTTACCATCATACAACAGTTGTCAATAACAACCTCCTCGTAAGTTATCTCAGGATACTTCTCAGCAACCTCACGACAACACTGAAAAACAGGAAGAAATGAAACATTGTCTCAGAATAAACGGTACAGAAAGCTACGCATACGCTAATAATCATTGCATTGATCTCCTTATAAGAAATGCTAATGTATTCTAAAGATAAAAATGAACAGACCTTGAGGAAAAGACCATCAGTTTTCTGCATAATGTTAGCTTTGTGAATCGCAGAAACTCTCTCTCTTCCATGAGTCTTAGCATAGTGAAAGGCATACTCTGCAACTCTCAAACTCGCCTGACGGGTAATGATTTTAAGGCTTTCCACCACACCTCTAACAACCTATATAATGAGTTAAGGAAAACAAAACAATTATCAGAAACACTTCTTAAAAGAAGTAACCTGAAAATGTTCGATCGATAAACCAAACAAAACTTAACCTGATGTTCGAGCCCACTGTATTCTCCTTCAGTGTTTTCCCTGATGGTAATGAGATCAACATCATCGTAACGAGTCTTGTAACCAGGAAGACTGTAACAAGGTCTAACATTGGCGTATAGATTCAGCTCTTTCCTAAGGGTCAGGTTCAAAGAACGATGACCTTTCCCGATAGGAGTTGCCATTGGACCTTTCAAACCAACTTTGTTTCTACGCACAGATTCGAGACTTTCCCATGTCAAGAAACTCTGTGTTCTAGGATCTATCTCAGTCCCAACATAGTGATCTTCCCAAACAATTGGCACACCAGCCGTTGTAAACACCTGGATCAGCACAAATGACATAAACCATCAACGAAATTGACACAAATCGCAAATTATCGTAAACAATCCAAAACTAAGATCAAGCAATTCTCTCGAAACTTTTCAGAACTCGAAATTCTGCGGAGAAAACAGTTTAGTATGAAGGACCTTTTTGACGGATTCAGCGATTTCAGGACCGATCCCATCGCCGGGAAAAAAGGTTGCGGTGATCGGAGTGGTGGAAGAGCAGAAAGCCCTAGCGACGGAAGTAGCCGCACCTGAGCTAGAGTTGACAGTTCCAAGGATCTGAGTCGATCGGTTTCCGATCAGCCGTCTCGCGAAGTTTGCTGCCATGGTCATCTCTTCAAGCACCAAAAGGACGCAGCCAAAAAATTATTCGGAAGAGAGAGAGAAAAGGAGAGAATATTTCTGCGTTGGGACAAAAGTTTGCAAGTCTTCTTCTTCACAGCGAATATTTCTTCTTCCGCTAAAACGCCGCGTAGTTTGACAAGTTGCATTAGGTGTGGTCTGAAGTAAAACGGCATGAAGTAAGTACGCTAAAATGAAAAACGGAACCAAGTGTCTTCTTGAAAACCCAGGCCCAATAAGGAGATTATTTTTGTTTCAGTATCGGCCCAAAAACGAGGTTAGTGAAAAAGAGTAATGAAATACTTCATTGATCTGTAAGCTATAACAGTGACCATCTTATTGAACAAAAACAACAAAGCATGTTTACGTAGCATTACGTCATCATACACAACACAACCGGTATTGCTAAACCTCCGGTCGCTTTTCCATAGCATTTTGCGGCGGTGCAGGTGCCGGAAAACCAGCCAACGGCGGTCCGTAGTGCAACTGCGACATACCTTCTCGCCGGCCGATTTTCCTTCCGATGAGATAAAAAGCGATTGCGACGATCAATAGGAGAAGTATCGCCGGAAACGATATGAAGATCACATAACCCATTATTTAGTAACTCTGCTGGTTTTTTCCCCAGAATTTGAAGGATTTGAGGAACTAGAAGACGATTCGAGAAGAAGATTGATAATAATGATTACCATATAAAGCCACGTGTCAACATTCTAGCATCGATGTGTGTGTCACGTAATGAGACACGGTTAAGGAGATTTAACAATTCAAACCGACGGTTTTTTTTTTGATTCCGCAACAAATTACACAAACCGGATTCGGTTGGTAGCTATGGTCCTATGATGATGATATGTATATATAACATAACATTACAACCAAATTATGAGGAGAAAAAAAAAAGCAAAAAATTCTGAAGCAACAAAAATCCATATTTTTCTTTTTCTTAATACACAATAACGAAGCAGAGGAGCAATCAAAAGCAAAAGTTTTGATTCTTCGTCTTCCTCTCGACGTTTCTTTTGATCATATGAGATTTCAAATGTTCTTCTTCAACCCAATGATCCATACGCAGACGCTGCATTCACGTTCTTTCTTGAACCGGGTCCATCCTGATTCATACCGACAGGTTTACTCGATAACCGACGTTTATACCGCTTCAAAACCGAAGCTAAATTCTCTTTCCCCTTTGGGAATGCTACGTCTCCTGCAGCTGTACCGGTACGGCCTTTCCTACAAGAGATTGCCATTTCAACGTCTTTGATTAGTTCAAGAAGTGTGACTGCGGTTGTGCATTTGCCTTTGGCCGGTTTTGCAGCCGGAGGTAACATTCCATTCGAAGGCGGACTCGCTCTCTGGTGACTCGTCGGGATCTGAAGGCAAAAGCACGGTGTCATCGGTGTCCGCGGCTTTGAAAACGCCGGATCTATCACTCCCTGTTCAAATCCATACATGTCAAAAATTTCAAACTGCAAAATTGCGGTTTCAGTGAGAGAGAATTGCGGGGTTTTTTTTTTACCTGAAGGCGGTTGAGAACGTAAGTGTACTTTCCCCAGAGCTCAGGCCGACTCTCCATGAGAGACAAGTCAAGGACACGGTGAATGCACCAAACTCCAAAGCTCACAATCAAATCAGCTCTCCAAACGCAACCATCTCCACAATTAGGAACCGATGAAATCAGTGGCTCGCCCATGTGACCCACTTGGTTTATTTCTCTAGCTTCAGCTTCATAGATAAACTTCTCTCTTGCAGCTACCCGATCAATCAGCTCTTCATCGACTCCATCGCTTTGTCCAAACAACCATTCTGATCCTTCCAGTTTCATAAGCTTCAGAATACAGTGTCTGAACGACTGAAGAAGCTTAGCCTCTGCATCGACAGTAGAAGCATTGTTGTCTATATTTATTGGATTCGATCTATTCCTGAGCTCCTCACCAACAGCGCCATTCCTCTCTGCTACACCAAACTGCTCAAAAGGCTGTCTAGACCAAAGCGATCCGGTCCCTGTTGTTGCACTCTGTGGCAGAGTATAGGCATCTCTGTAGCCTGCTCTTGACTGAGAAATGTCATCAAAACCCGAGGATACTCCAACCCGTGACCCCAAATTAGAATATAACGACGATTCATTGCTTAATCGACCATAAGACGCGCTATACCCTCCTCCTCCAGTTGAAGCATCCCAGTATCCGCTCTTGTTGTTCGGCATATGCATATTCCTTGCAGACATAGACAATCCCGATATATCTGGCATGCTACTGTATTTCTTCTCATTGGCAACTACAGCGCTTACAGTATCGGTATTTCCAGAAGATGGAACACCGTAATAAGATCTTTCAGATTGTCGCGATATGTTTCTAGACCCAGCAAAATTTTCAAACCCAGGAGCTGGTCCAGGGGTTAGACCATTCGGGGACTTCTGTTTTAAGGCTAAAGCCAGTTGCTGTGTATAGCTCAATGAACCAAGGGCCATAGATCTAGACGTCGGGATCTCTCCACGGGATTGTAAGGGCCTTTCTTTTGCCAAATTGTCGAGATAGGACTTAAACTGGTATCCATGAACCGTGGCTGGTTGTTGGTGTTCCCAACCCTCTGAAGATGATGGAGCACGCAGACTAGAGTATTTTCTCTCACTCAATTCATAAGCATTATTATGTGTGGTGTTACCATATGCACCCAACATCTGCATACGGCTGACCAAAGGTGACGGTGACGAACCTCTTTGTAATCCATACAACGAATCGATACTTCCAGGTGTCCTCTGCTGCTTCAGTGAATCATATAAACTTGAATTCATCTGTGATTCCAGTCCCTTTGTAGTTGGTGACATGCAATATCCACTGCTCATGTCCTTTCCAAAAGAATCCACTTTCACAGAAGAGGCCGACTTTTGATCAGCGCCAAGCAACTGATCTAGTTTCTTTGCCCTGGCTTCAGCAACCAATTGCCCATGAAAATCATATAAATGTCCCCAAAACTCATCAAGGATCGCAGATAAGTGTCGCCGGGCGGCACGCCCCAAACCTTGCAACCGTGAAAGGCTTCCAGTACCACTTCCCCCTTCCTCGCTTCTCCCACTTAGGCTGCGGAATGAAGGCGGACCGTCAGATACAACAGTAAAGTTGCTTGCGGGAATAGCTTTGGTAGAGTCTTCTGTTTCCCATGAAACTCCTTCAACATCCTTTTCAATGAACTTGTTGTTATTTTCCATGCTAACAGTCTTCTCCACAGGAGTCGTCGGTTCAATCTTCGCCATCTTTGTTTCAACAACCAAATCCTTATCACTAACCTCATTGACCACCATTGACTGCGATACAGACTGCTCCTTTACATCAGAGTCTTCCCCAAGACTGCTAACTTGAGCGGAAGAGAATTTCACATCCAACTCGCTTTCCTCTAGAGGGCTCGAACGGATTTCTTGATCCGTCATTAGAATGTTCTCTGGTAAATCATAGACCGAGCTAGCAACAGATGTAGTATCTAACTGATCCTTTACCCTGCTTTCCAGCCGCACTATCGATTCTTCTTCGTTCCGCCTTGTTTCAATTCTTCCAGTTTCCTCTTCTTGAACAGATTGATAAGATAAAGCATTTTGGACATCTGTGTTCCATATTTGAGCGTCTGCTCTATTACTGGAAGATTTCAGCGGCGTAGCTGCAAGCCAGAGCATCAGGCATAAGGACGCACAAGACGATACAAGCAGAGTGGTGTACTGAACCGAGGTGCCCATCACGGTATTCCATCTCAAACCACCAGCCCAGTCACTGTTCCCAAATACCATTTCAACAACGAAAACAACATTCAAACCCAGAAACCCCAAAAACGTTGTAAGTGCAAGGAACTCGCCAATCTGAGGAATTTTATAGACACCCATGATTTGTCTCGACGAGGCAATGCGGAAAAGCGGTATTACAGAGGAAGGAAGCATCATCGCCACCAGGACCTGGGTGAATATAAGTAATTGGTATATCCCATCGGCACCAGATGTCCACACACAATAAAGGGCAGGAGCAACTGCAAGAATTCTGATTGTAGCACGATGAAGCCAACCGGGTATTTCTATCTTCAGGAAGTCATGCAGGACGACCTCTCCACCGAAAGCCCAAGCTAGTGCCGTAATTTGACTAGAGAAGAACAAGAGCATCAAAAAGACCACTGGAATGAGTGGACTCCTAAATACCTGCTCTCAACAATCAAGAACCAAATAATTAATAATCAAGAGCCGTTTCCGAAACTGTCTTTCTAAAAATGAATTCTAGACTAATAAGAGACATAAAACCGTCAGAACAAACCTGCTCCATTAGTGACATGGCGTCCTGAAAAGTCAGTACCACAAGGCCAGTACTGTGGAACACATTTGCTGCTGCGTTCATCAGTACATAATTTACAAGTGAAAGTCCGCTGAAGACACAAAAGACGGCGAACAAATGGTCTTGACACAAGCTGCTCTTGTCGACATCTGAAGAAGATGTACTTTCCTGCAATAAAGCGTTCACTGCTTAGTAGGATTATTGCTTCTTAATACAAAACAGAGATACATAGAAAGAGAGAGAGGTACCCCAGCAAAATAAGAATGGATATAAAAATTGTGAGGGACGATGCTTGCTCCGAGAAGACCCATCAGTGCGAATGCGCTCTCTCCATTTAACCGAGTTAACACTCCGTTCATAGAAAATGGGATCTCAGACTGACTCAGCAAGACGCCAGAAACATACATAAGTAAAACCAGGCCTGCCGAGCAAATGGATACTGTATTTGCCATACCATTTTCCTGTAAAATTTGTATGCATGTCAGCTAGTTTCAGATAATGCAATTTCAAGAACACTGAAA
Source organism: Pseudoturritis turrita (assembly GCA_900406555.1). Classification (NCBI taxonomy): domain Eukaryota; kingdom Viridiplantae; phylum Streptophyta; class Magnoliopsida; order Brassicales; family Brassicaceae; genus Pseudoturritis; species Pseudoturritis turrita. The sequence goes on from OVBL01000813.1 coordinate 235,678, forward strand.
AAAGAAAAAGACAGGAAGACCAGTCATACAAGGAAAGAGGCGAAAACAGGAAAGAACAATGCATCGATGGCGGCCAAAAACACTCCAGTGGATAAGTCCACCCCAAAGAGAAGGTTAAGTGCATGTGCAACACCCACCACCTGTTTAATTGAGAAGCTCAAGTCAGAGGCATGGAATCATTTTCCCATCAAACATACATAAAATTTTAAGAACGAAAGGGATTGTGAGTAACTACCATGGTAAGGTCGAGCAGAATTGCTGAGAACTCCGCCTGAACGCCCAAGAACATGCACGTCCACTTGTCATACTCTTCATTGCAGATCTGTCCCAGTAAAGAACATTCAGTTGTTAGAGAAATAGAGAAGGTGGTTAATACAATTCGAGGGAAACTTAAAGTTCATTCCAAAACTAGAAACTCTGAGAAAGTAACAACTACAAAGCCCAGTTTGTTATTTAAAAGTGTAGCTAGAAGCTTCGAGATCATAACAATGCAGAGAAAGGGGAACAAATACCTGAGCTAAGTTTCTACCAGTTGCAACGCTTATTCGAGCTGCTACATACTGGCACAAGATGGCAGCAAAATTGAAGAGCAGAGTTATTGCCACCAAGTCATACCCAAAACGGGCACCTCCTTCAATATTTGCAACCCATTTTCCGGGATCAATATATCCGACAGCAACCAAAAGGACTGGCAGTAGAGCAGGAACCACTCGCTGGATGAACCCTAGCTGAGGTCTCACATTCACAATTTCAGCTTCCATCCTAAATCTATCTGATAATATAATTACTCAGAGAAGGATTTGAGGTTAACACTACAAATCAATTGTAGTTCACTTAAAGACTCGCCGAGTAGAACTCACAGATTTGATCTGAAACACCTTCCCCTACTAAATTAGATTCCCTTCAAAGCTCATACAGCAGCGAATCAGCCGATTCTTCTGTCAAAATAGCACCGAGAAGTATAAAGCCGACCTGCGCTGTCTTGTTTTACAGCTCTGTACAGTCTTTACCTAATAATTGAAGGTTCCTCTAGTAACCAAATGGAGCTTTCTTAAGTTAAGTTAAGGACCAGACCTTAATGCTGCTTCAAGGAGATCTAAACCGTTTTCCTTACAACATCAACTAAGTCGGTCCAAATGGAGGAAGCCCTAATAGAGCAACCAAGAACAGAACACAGACTTCCATATGCTAAACCAATACTGATATCTCCACACCATCAAAATCAGCTTCAGACCTGAAAAAAATATGGTAAACTCTCAGATTAAGCTGACTATGTAAAGCTCAATGAGTAATCTGTCAAATCAATAATCGATCTTAGTAAGCTCAATTAATGGAAACCCCTTCAATTAGCTAATCCCAACACAATAGAAAAATCAACTATACAACTGCACTTAATTTCAAGCTTAAGAGAATCGTAACGCTGACGAAAAGCAACAAAAAAAAAAAAATGCAAAGATCCCGTATGATCTACGCATTCAGATCTTCAAGAAAAAAAGGTCAACCACTAAAAGAAACACAAAACAAAGTGAAAGCTTGAATCACCCAATTAAAAAAAAAAACCCAGAAACCTAAAGATTGAAAGAAACAATCTTCGCAGACCCAAACTCGAAAAAATCCAGAAAAAATGGTGAGAGATCTAGCTGTAATCTCCTATACCTAATGAAATCATTAAAAGCTGAAACGAGCAGACATAGGCAAAACCCCCCAGAAACCCCATTTGCACAAAATCCGAGGCAGAAACTACAAAAACCCATGGAAGTCCGTACAAAGCCCCAGAAAAAAAAAAAAACAGAGAATTAGGGTTTTTGTAGGAGATAGTAAAAGACGTCACCTGTGAAATCGCCATGATCGCAAGTTGACCTAATTATCGAGTGAGAGGTGTAGAAACGGATCTTCAAAGAGAAAAAAAAACTCTTATCAAGCCACACGAGAGATTAGAGAGAGAGGAGAGAGAGAAAAAGGAAAGAGAGAGAGAGAGCTCAGTTCCGTCCAAGAGAGAGAGATAAAAAGAGATCCAAAAAATCAATATATAAAATATATATAAATTACATATACATACACATATATCTATAGGTCTGTGAAGGTTATGGGTGCTTGTGCCACCTTGAAAGAGAGAGAGAGAGAGAGAGGAGGTTTATTTATTTTTTTAAATATTAAAGAAAGTTAAATACGAGTATTCTTTTTTTTTTCTTATGGAGAAAAATAACGTCTTTTAATTTAATTTCAGGTTTTACAAAATATCTTAACCCATCTTTATTGTTTTTATAAATTAATCGTAGTTTTTGATTCCAAGATAAGTGGACAAGAGAATTATTATTTTAAAATTTCTGGACCCCTCTTTCTCTCATTGCATAGGTAATAATGGCATCAAAAATTAATATACCTTTTTAAAAATACCAATTAAGGTACATTTTTTAATTGCTAAATCAAATTATTTTTTCCTCAGTCCCATCAGAAAATGAATATAACACACCAAAATAATGTTAGTTTTTGAGAAATATGCCTAGATATAATATCCTTGTTTTACCAACATAAGATCATTTTGAATGTAACTTTACTAGTTATTTTTTTTTTTTACTTTTTAGTTTATCTAATTCATATCTTTAAAATACATTTCAAATCCATGCAGAATTAACTTCAAAAACCTAAAATTTGATTTTTTAGATATTGGAATTTTTTTTCTTCATCAAACCTATATATCTTTTTGGTCCGATATCAACACAATCGTAACGCTCCTAATTACCGGTTTAGCTCGGTTAAATCGTGGTAAGGATAAATGTTACTGTGCTCATCGTTATTGTTATTCTCTGTTCCAGGGACTTCTTGTTCTAGTTTGGTGGAAATGTGTGGACAATATCACCCAAAGTAAGAACATTCATGTTCTCGATCGAGCTAGAGATATTTGTGGTGTTAAAGATGTCTGCGTAAGGGCCATTGTCGATATTTGTTTTTTTATACTTTTACAAAAATAACATCTAGAATTTGGAGTGGACATGTCCACCTTGTTGATCTTGTAATAGTTTCATCCTAACTCCAAACTTGGCGATTCCTTTTGGAGATGAGACTAGACACAACTATTTAATCGTTATAATCGAGATATACATACCACATGCTTATCTTGTATATATCATAACTTTCAACTCCTATCTCCATATTCATCAATAATTCTCAATTACGAAACTATTTTTTTTTTTTGAATTGAATGTAAAATTTATTAAAACCAAAAAATATTTTTACAATAGATGTAATTTTTATCGAGTTTTCTTAAACATTAGATTATAAAAAGCTTTAAAGGAAATAAGAATCAAAGTTGTCAACGGGTACCAAACCAACCCACCAATCCGTCTGCATATCTCTCGTTGCCACAGGGAAAAGATAATCGGTTTCGAACTTGTTTGTCGATATATTGAATTAACCGAAAGAGAAAAGTAGGCAAGTCACCATGTCTTCTACTATTCTTTTCTCGCCAAATTGAATACACTGTAATATGAAACACATATTGCGGGATAAACGAGGACATGAAATCATGAGAATCGTTGGTCATAAGCTGGACGATTTCCTCCCATAGGGTCGTGCAGTTGGAGTTCAATAGGTTTCGGGCGAGCCATGACCAGATTTCCTCCGTGACACGACATGTAAAAAAAAGATGGTTCCTTGTTTCAAGAGGATCTTGACAGAATACGCATGAGACTTGAGTTCCACCATTCCATCGCATCACACGATCTTCTGTCGATAATCAATTATTCATCGCTAACCATAAGAAGAACGAGTATTTAGGCGTGGCTTGAGAAAACCAAACACTTTTATACCATTCCTTGATTGGTTCTGACTCCCGAATCTGCTTCCATGTCAGCTTCGAAAAGAACTTTAATTTGAATTTGTTCTTTTTTTATTTCCACAAGACCACATCCTCCTCATGTGATACACCATGCTCTTTCTGTTTTCAATTGCTTCTTCAATTCGATTTAGGATCTTTGTTATATATGTCTTCTTCTCCGATGCGTATTTAGAGCCTTCTATGCCGATGAATGAAGCTATATACCCAAGTTTATACAGTCTCGGATTCCCGTGAGATCTATTAGTCTGTTAAAAGGAGACCAGACATCGTACCAAAACGAGGATAAAACTCTACTTCTAATCTTAACCTTCACAAAAGAGGTTGCTGGTTTTCTATATTTCAGAAGTTTTTTCTAAATCCATAAACCTAACGATGATGACGAATTCACTGGCCAGAAAGACCCTTTCGAATTAAGTAACGGCTAACCCAATTACGAAACTATATTTAAACACCTTTGCATCGTATATTTGATCGTTTAGAACATAACACTTTTAGTAAAATCTTCGACTCTAATGAAACAAACAACATTCGAAAAAATGAAAGAAAAAACAAATTATGTGACCTTAAAACTTGCATATTCTCTAGCAAATTCTCTTAATTGATAGATATTTAATTTTTGTCTAAAAACAATTGTATCGATCAAGAACACCTCTTAAATTTGTGTAACTTGGAACTTATATGAATTTCAATATAACGCAACAATATTACTTTTTGGTATTACAATTTAGCTTACAACATTCTACATCTTAAAACAATCATTGCATTCTTTATTTCAAATATAAGTGCTAAAAAAAAAGCAAAGTCGAATTCTTTATTTCGAATGTTGATTTGAAATCAATTTTGATTTATTTTTCTTATATTTTAGTGTTCGTGCAAAATAATGAAATTCTAAATTTACCATTTGCCTATATAAAATTCAAAACTTCCAATGAAAAATTACGTTATTTGAGACAACTAACAAAAGTTGTTGATACAAAGAGACGTTATCAAAAGGTGAAGTTGTTGACTAATAAATGAGAGCGCTAATGCCGTCCATGAATCGGGAAGTAAAACAGGTCCACATAATACTAAAAATAACATGTCCTTATATGGCAAGTTTTTTTATGTATAACCAGAATAGATATCAGACATGTATATATCTATTTATTTTGATGTCATATATATATATATATATATATATATATATATATATCAATATTAATGGCAAAGAATAAAAGTGTGTTGAAAATAAAAACTCAGGGATTTTCTTATATGCACCTTTTTATCTCAAAATTAAGAGCTGCAATTTGTGGAAGTTTAATATCTACGATTATTATCAAGCAGTTTATAGGATTGAAAACCAATTTATTTGTAAGACGATTCTAACTTGTTTATACAGCTTATGCGATAGTATTCGAAAGTAAAATGACCAGAAATACTACATATAATTTTAAAAATATTTTAAAGTCCATTCATGATAAAAACGCAAAATTAATGTGACATAATTATTATGATAACTTAGATAATAATAAAAAGTAAAAGTTACATGTAGATACTAATGTAGATACTAATTCGGTTGAAGATGGCAAAAAAAAAAAAAAAAACTAAACCAAATCACAATTATCTGAACCGACCTAAGAAAAACCATAAATCAATTCCAAAACCAAAAGAAAAAACAATTAAAGAAAACTGTTTTGTCATATTTTTAATCAAACATAATCCACGTGTTCCCAATCATCTCCTACATCAATGGAAGTACAGCTTGGGCTTTGGTTACTCATACATTGTACCTTACTATTTTCCCCAATTTGATTTTTTCGGAATTTTTATTTAATTTGTCAATATATATTTAACTTATTCATCATTATCCATGATCTTGAGAAACTACATATATATATATATATATATATGTGTGTGTGTAGACGTATGTATATTGGATAGGAAGCAAGTTAAAACACAAGAAACGCATCAATGAGAGGAACATGGGCTCCTCTTAGTCCTATGTTGATGTATATGTTCAATGAACCATAACATAGAGACGACCACACTTGTTTTTTTTATAATACTATAAATATACATATTTTATACACAGCTTATATTGTTGCAACACAAAAATAATGACCACATATACCTTCTATTCATATTTACGTACAAGTACAATGTTTAGCTATGTATAAAAAGGTTTTGATTGTGTAGCAAGGACGCCTTCACTTTCTTCTCACTAACGTACGTCAATAGAAGTAGCAATATTGAAGCTGATAACTTAGCATGTAGTATTCGTAGTTATCCGTTCGATATTTCATATATAAATTTTGTTTCTTTTATTTGAATTTCTAAACTGTTTTAGTGAATTTTGCTCTTGATCAAAAAAAAAAAAGTTTTGATTCGACAAATAAAAATACTTAAAATTGTTTCTTTTCGTTAAAAAAAATGGAAATGGCGGGAATGATGGGATGTAATAAATGATATTAAAATTTGATAATATATACATATCCTCTAATCACTAATCATTGTGCTTATTGTAAAATTAAAATGCTCAAAATTGTTTGTTCTCATTAAGGGAAAAAAAAGAATGTTTTCTTTATATACCGAAATGACCGGATGTAATAAACTTATTCTCATTTTTCTAATTAAATTGTGTAGATATATTTCTAAAAAATTTAATATCGTTTCAACATTTTTTAGTCACATTTTATCTACCTATCCTCTAACCACTAATCGTCCCGCGTATTGTAAAATTTTCACTAAATAATTGTTGTAATTCACACTCTATCAAGGTTTTTTTTTTTTTTAAACATCCTAAAAAAAAACGAAAATACCCACACCAAAAAAAAAAAAAAAAAAAACCGTACCATGACCAAAAACAATTCGGAGTTTGAAGTTAGATTCTTAAAAAAGTCAGATAGTCAAATTTCAGTTACATCTGGCATTTATAATATCCAAAATAACTTGATATTTTGACCAATAGATCGATTTCAATGATTTCTTTTGGTTATATAAGGTATAGTTTTTAAAAGTCTCGTTGATGTTGTTTGGGCAGTTAAGTAAAGAGTAAACACCAAAAAGGGAACAAAGCTACATGGTACAGATCATTCATCTGCTTAAAGAATCTTTCTTGTCTCTCTTTTTTTAACTAGATTGTGATCTTTTGGGCTTTGTGTCCAAATAATTATTTATTATTAATCTCTAAATAATTTGGATTTTGTAACATAACCTTTCATTAATGTAAGGGACAAATGAAATTATTTTCCTTCTGGGTTCACTGAATCTTTCTTGGGCTTAAACCACATGGTGGGTGGGTTCATAAGAATTAGAGATTTGATAATTTACTGATTAACCTCGAAACAAGAGACGTCAGTTACGAATCAGACTCGTTAATTGTTCAATTAATTGGTTCGATTCAACAAATGTTTCCGGTTAATCAAGTGGCTTTTAATTATTTTTGTTGTTTAAAAAAAAAATTTGTTAAGAGTTTTTCGTGGAGACAATAAGTATAAGATCGAATCGGGGTTGTTTTAAGAGGAGACATATGGATATTAATTAAACTAAATATTTCGAGATTATGTTATGATATCATATATTCCCTTGTATCATAATAGTTGATGTTTAAAGATTTTACACACAAATTAAAAAAATATTAAATTTTTTATTTTTTCTAAATTAAAATATCATTTATCATTCAATTAAATACAATTCAACAAATAGTAAATCAAACTGCATAATACAAATAGTCATATCAAATAAAAATATATTTAATTTTGTATTGAAAACCGAAAAAATCATCTAATTTGATACAAAAAAATTTCTCTGAAACACCAAGTAATATGATACAGAGGGAGTATTATATTAATAGAGGAGACATTCACAAAAAATCATACGTGTCTTTCAAATAGCGTTTTAGAAGACATGTCATTTAATTTAATCAATCAGAATATTTCAATTAAAACTATATGCAATGGTGGAAATCTCTACATATTCTCATTAATTTTATAACATAAGCCTATTAATACATGTTTTACAAATTTAAATTCAACTAAATGTAATATTCTAGACTTACCATATCATCTATTTTTAAAATTTTCTGATAAATTAACAAACTTTTTATTATTATATTTATAACCATATTATCTATTGTGTATATATTTAGATTAGTATACTATACAAATATTTTTATTATGATTTAGTTTATTATACATATTTAATCACACTTACAAATATTTATACAATTCATTATTGGAAAATATATATTATTTTTCGTTTGTTATGTCCTACAAATTCATATAAATCTAAAATTTATCTGATTTATCGTATGCTCTATAATTTACACGAATAATGAATATCAATTTTACACGTAAAAGATATTGAAATAAATAACATTTGAATATGTTTTGATCAATTTTACACATAAAATATTAAAACTAATGGCATTAGCATATGCTTGATCAAAAGTATTCAACTTTATTATATTTATGCACAATACATATCATTTTTGTACGTTTATAGATGTTAGAATTCATATGCTTTGTCATACACATTTAAATATTAAAAATTTATATATGTTAAAATCGATTAGTCAACCTATTTAATCATTTAATTTTGCGTTGGCCATGTCAAAATTTAGTTATTTATACAATTAAAAATGGTTGGCTCACGTATGTAGCTCAGATCAAATAAATTGTAAGTAAACTGAATCGATTTGATCTATGCCTTTAGAATTGCTTAGTCTAATTAATCAATACTTGAAGATTCAAAAACAAAATTTATCCTGTTAAAGATTTGAAAACAAGATTTATGGAGAAAAATGATTACTAATTTAAGTGATTGTAGTTTAATAGTTTTTTTGATCGGTACTAAATATAAAATTTTAGATGACGGGAGAAGACTAATATTCTCTGGCCTGAAAAAATTATAAAATTATGAAAAAAAAATAAAATTAATTAAAACTATAAAAAATACTGGAAATTTTGTATCTTACTCAGGAATGGATGACCAACAAATGATCATTTTTTTTATGTTTTCCTTTTTAGAAATCAATAGTTATTATCTTTCAACAACCAAATGTCACAAACTCACAATGGATACTACTAGTGTTGAAGTAGGCCCAAAACGAATAATAAATTTTGCTTAGGGCTATGTTACATTAATTTCTAGAAAATTTGCAGTACAACAAACGTTTAATTACTTTCATGTTTTTATATGTATTGTATTTGGAAATTTATCTCTAACGTATATGTACTCACTAAAAAGTTTAAATAAAATTCACTAGTTTATGTATTACAAAAGCATGAACCGAAATTTTAGACCATGTGAAAAAATCCAGAAACAAAATTTACATTTTGCACTCCCTAATTGAAATCCGACTTTTAGATTGTCTAAGAAATAATCAAATCTTTAATCATCACGTTTCGAAACTTTTCGGTGTGAATCGTCTAAGAGCTCAATTTTGATGCATTTCTTTTATTACTTGTGTTGAGGCACATATCCCTGCAATAAACAATCAAATTGATCATGATATTAAACTGCATTCGGTCTATGCTAACCGGTTTTGGAATTAAGTTGAATTTTTCAATTAACACCTAATGAGATAATTTTAAAAAATAACAAATAAAAAACATGTTTAGATACTTGATTTAGTGATTTAGTTACCAAATTAAACCATAAAGAATTCTTGACCAGATCGAACTTAAACATATGGTCCGGTTTAAAGTTTATTTTGTATCATATATCGGTTTTACCTCCAATTTGTTAAACAACTCTTGTACGGTTGGCGCGGATACGATGATATGTCGAGCGGTCGGAAGAATAAACCCCTCCTCGACGGCTTTGTCGATTAATGATAACAAAGCATTGTAAAATCCATCAACATTTAATAAACCGACCTGGAAGAAAAAAAAAAATCGCAAATTCAATCAATTAATCATCGGTTAATGTCGGTTATAATCTTATACAAATATCAAACCAAATCGGTTTACATACCGGTTTATCATGTATGCCAAGTTGTGCCCAAGTTATCACTTCAAGTAGCTCCTCTAGTGTACCATAGCCACCTGATGATAGTGAGGACTCGTTGACTTAGTCAAGTGGCACGAAATGGTAAAATTTTCTAAAGTTTTTTTTTTTTTCACTTTAGTTTTTGACCTCTAAGGAAGAGTCAACATTTGAATCATTGATAAGTCCTTCTCTTTTGGACATTTTAAGTCAAAGGTCAAACGTTAGTGCACTTACTCATGATGAGCACTACAATAGGCTACATAATTACCGTTTTGTCCCTCTCCTAATATTCGCACCTCATCTTTATAACATACTAATAAGAACAGCAATACCCTAAAAAGATAAAACAATGCAACCTATAATGTGATCTTTTAATGTCTGTTAAAAAATCTAAATTTTTTTTTAGATATAATTGTCAATTGAGAACATAAAAGAAACTTAAATTGGATAAGAAACAGATGTCCTTTTGTCGACATCTGTTTTCACTCCTTTTGGATGTTGATGGATCAACAATTTGTGTTTTTGTTTTTTTAACTTTAATTCTAAAACTATTTGTCGTGATTCTTTGACTCATGGGATCTCCCACATATCGTATCAACCACATGTTATTAAACGCACTCTATAAAGAGAAGTGTTCCATATAATGACCAAGAAAAAAAACACTAACATATATATGTAGAGAGAGAAAAAATCACTAGCACCCCAAATCTAATTATCTTAAAAAACACTAACTATCATCTAATCGATGTTATTTATTTTCGTGTTATATGTTTATAAAGGTTTAGTCTATTCATTTGAAAATACCGTGTATCCTAATATGAAATTCAGAAGTATTTTAAGAACTCTTCTTTATATATGTAAAAAAAGGAGAATTTGCGAAATAGCAAAAAAATAATATATATATATATATATAATAATTAATCAAAAAACTTAAAACACGTAAAAGATTTTTGGTTAGTTTGTAAAATATGTTTTTTCTTTAATCACTCAACCAAATAACCCTAAAAAGAAAGATATATATTTTAATAAAACTACGTAGATATTTGCTTTTTTAATTAGTTAATCAAGAGTCACGAAATAGAAAACGTCTTATGAAATAGTTCAGCATCCATACTATATAACTCGAAATATAGTGGCTAAGTTTTCACAAATGAGTTATCAAAAAAAGTTTTCATATACATAATCAAAAGAAAAAAGTTTCATAAATGAGGTTCTTATTTGTAATAAAGATAAAATAAAGAGGAGAGAGAGAAATTACCAGGCAGAGCAATGAAAGCATCAGAATGCTTAACCATCTCAGCTTTTCTCTGATGCATGTCTGCAACTTCCCTTACTTCTCCTACTGTTTCTCCAGTAATCTTTGTGTTTAATTGTTTATGAGAAACAGAGACAAAGAGCATTATTATACATTACCATTATTGTTATATTCCTCTAGATCCATTGAACATTGATTTTTTAATGAATAAGCCAATTTAATTTATACCTCTCGCAACATGAGGAGCTTGGGGATGAATCTGCATCATAATAATGTTAAAAACTCTTTATAAAAAAAAAAAAAAAAAGTAAAAACTATATAGTATACCTTTATTTCATATATCAAAAAAAGAAAAAGAAACCAATGATGAGGATTATATTAAACATATATTAATTACCCAATAACATGACGACCACCATCATGAACAGATTGAGAGACCAAACCCATTAAACCTATGCTTCCTCCACCGTAAACTAGATCAATGTTCCTACTCACCTGCATGTTCATCAAATTTTGAAACCCTAATTTTGTCTTTTTATCTTGTCTTCGTTAGTGATTGACATATATATAAACTCTTTTATCAAACACTGTTTATATGAAACCCAAGTTTTTTAAGTACCCTCATAATGTTCTTGCAGAAACTATGTATGTATAAAAAGACAAAGTTTCGAGACAAAACCAAATTGTTTTCGCAATAAAAATTATGAAATCATTGTTTTTTAAAAAAAAAGGTTTAAGAATCTTTTTAAAATATCTCATATCGTTGAAAATTGGAAAACAGATGGGGAATAAGATTCAAGAAGACTCGTATTATTTACCAATTCTTTGCCCAAATCAATGGCTGCATCTTGATAACTAGCTTTCTTGCCATTGCTACTCCCACAAAAGACACAAATGCTCTTAAATCTTGAACTTTGTTTCTTCGTCATCTCTCTTCTTCCTTCTTCATCCTCCATTGTTCAGCCTTTTTTTTTCTCTCTCTATGTTTGTTTCTGCTTCTTATGAGAAAACAAAGGAATAGTTTTTTTTTTAGACGAATCAATTATTAGGTACCTCTCTTCTTTTGTCCAACCCTTTGTTACGTTCTGCTTTATTTTATAGAGTGATAGAGACACAAATGCTCTTAAAAGAGGATATTTCTCTTTCTGAAATCCTCTGTCTCAGTTGGAGAGGTCGAGAGGGAGAGATAGAGTTTGTTTAATTAAGCACGTGACAAATAATGTGGTCACGACCCCAAGTGGTGCTCACACGCATGGCTACTTTTTTAAGTAGATTTAGCATCGCGAATCCGGATTTCGCCGAAACCTCAAATTAAAGTATCCAAACCGAAACTAAATTAATCAATGCTAAATCTACTAAAAAAGTATCCAAACCGAAACTAAATAATCTGTTTATCCAAATCACTTTTTTTTCCAACAATCCGATACCACTCTTTTAACTATTCTTTGTTTTCTTTCCCCTAAAACCTGCAACTAATTATTTTTATTCTTCTTACAGTTTCAGTTTATACTGAAATTGCGGTTGCCACATTCCAAACTCCATACCATGTGTTATGAATTTTTTCGATGGATTATATACTCGGTATCGAATATTTGGGAACGTCTAAATGGCATCTACATTGTTAGATAAGTAAGAAATTATTAAAAGTTTTTTTAGGTCAAAGAGTAGATTAATCTTCAAAATTGTTATTGTTAGATATAGGTCTCTCATAAAATTATAACTCAAAACCAATTGGCAATGAATGGATCGGCATATATTTTTTATATATTACTTCACAAATTTTTCAACTACCGATGTAGAACTTTCACTAACACTCCCCTTCACGCTCATACATGATCATTTGAAGCGTGGATCTTTATGAAAACAACATTCACAAAGTGGCCCAACAATCGGGTGGTTCTGATATCATGTTAAATATGGGTTTGTCATTAAATTCCAACTCAAAACTAAATGGCAATAAATAGATTAACACATATCTCTTATATATTATTTCACAAATTCTCCAACTATCGATGTGGGATTTTCGCTAACAAAAATTTAGTAATTTTTGTTTGTAAGTTGCATAGTTGTCGATATCCGCAAGACTTAGATAAGTTATTTGCATGTCCCCGAAAAAGAAAGTATGTATTATATTCCGAAAATCTTGTATTTTTTTTTTTTTTGACATCTTCTGAAAATCTTGTATTTCTACCATGTTTTGTAACTCTGTTCATGATAATAAATAGGAGTTTTCTGTTCTGGATAGGCCGGTATGAAATTTATAATTTTCTTATAATCTGTTGGACACAAGATATTTAGATACGTATGATTTAATGCTGGATTTGATTTGTTGTAATTGTTTTGATCTATGAAATTTGTTTTATTCGGTTGCAGTAGCTATCAATGATCTGATTAGAGAAAGAAATTAAACGCATAATAATGCTTTAATTTCAAGATGCGAGAATGAAGACAAAGACTGATTTCCCTAATTTAGTTAATTATTAGGTTAGTACCCTGCTAATGCACGGGTTTAATTGACACTACTAAATTATTTTAATTGTAACAGGTTTTTTGAGTTTGTTAAAATTTTAAAATTCAATGTTATAACCGATTTAATACATATAGAAAGCAAATAAAATAATCAAACATTTGAGATATTCAATTATTACGAATGATTCAAGAAATAAATTAGAATATGATTGCATGAACATTACAAAGTTAAAAAAACATTAGAATATGAAAAAACTGTTATGACATCAAATTAAATGAACTACGCTAATGTAGAATAACTTGCACCAAATATACATCCACAATTTAAAAAATGTGAAAATATAATATTAGGATAAAAGGTTTGTAAAACAATAATTATATATATGTAAACCAAATACTGAAAACTTATGCAAAAATTTCTCAGAAGAAGCTACTATTCTATTTTCCGTGGTGCATGTTCAACCATGATTCTTCCAATGACCCACCAATTACTTTTTAAAAAAATGAAATTTAAATGCTTGAACAAAAAATTCAAAAAAAGAAAAAGTAATTAACATTAGTAGTATAGTATATTAGATGAAGAGAATCAATTGAAAAACTAAAAACTGAGATATTCATTAACATGCAGTCAGATCGGTGTAGAAAAAATGAGGTAAATTTTTTGATTAAGAGATTGTGTGCGAGGTCTATTTATTTATATGTATTTATAGGGATGAATATATCTAGTTAACAAAATTAGGATTTGCAAACAAATTTTAACAAATATTCCTAAAATCTAAATATTTATTGCATATCATAATCATTAATATGAAAGATATATGTCATAAAACTTTCTCAAAAAGAAAGAAAGATATATGTCATAATTGTAATGGGAAATTATATTTATTAGTGTTTCAAATGTGTTTGATAATTGGAATTAAAGTAAGAGAGTATTTGCCAAATGGAAGAATATAGAATTAAATAAATAAAAAATGCTGAGATTTTTTTTGGTGATGACACCTAAACAAAAATAGTCTACAAAGTTTGCTTTTTAATATATCGAGGATTTGTTGGTCTTTATGTGATTAAACAAGTTGTTTTTCAACTACATACACGGTATTTTTAATTTCTAAAAAAATATTTTATTATATAAAACGGAATACGTTTCCTAAAATTTGATGTGTCAAAAATTAATAGATGAGATTAGTTATTTTTAAATAATAATATAATTTTTCAAAAATTATCAGGGTTGCCATCAAATTTTACAAATTTAAAATCGAAAAAACTGATAAAAAAAATCAGGTTACTACATAGAATATTAATTGAGTAAATTGGCCAAATAAAAAAAAAAAAAAATCAAACCTAAAATCTAAGCAAACTCATCCCATGTGTTAATATCCTAACCCCTTATTTTAAAAAATTTTGCTAGATTTTTAATTTTGTTTTTTTGCTATTCCACAAATTCACCCGTATAAATTCATTCATTATATTTGTGTTTTTGTAGCCTTACTACTAGCCGATATAGAGATGAGCATATCCTTAATTCATTATATAATTGCAATTACAATAACCACTCACCAGTTTCTATTTTGGTTGGATAGAGATGAGCATACTAATTAGCAAACGTTGATCATAATTTACACCACGTGGCAAAATCAGAGCCGAGTAGAATGCTAATTTCTATTAACACAGATTTGTCACTATGCCATTGGTGGGCCTTGCTCAATCTCCAATGTCCTAAGACACGTTAATACGACGGGTTTCGCTTTTGTCAAAGCAATGTGTTGTCTCCCCAAATTCAGTAATTTCCTAATCCATAATTATTTATAGCACAAACAAGATGAAACATAAAATAGAATATGTAGTATCCTCCAAAGTTTCCAAAAACTTGTGGTTGTTGAAAATATATAGATTTGACGATTTTTTAAAAGATTTGAAACTAGCCATTCATGATAAATGTGATGGTTATGCAAAACATAAATCATTTATCTTCACATATAAAATGTTATTCGAATTCGGAATAAAACTAAAAACAATACTAATTATTTCAGACTTAAAAATAGTTCATAATGAACAAAATTATATATTAGTTGGATGGAGATTGGGTCCAAGACTCTCAAATCGATTCGTAGATGATTCATTAACGAATAAACTATTCAGCCGACTTCTAAAAAAGTAGTTGGAAATATAAAGTGACGAATAAATAATGTTCTATAAAATGTGGAGAATTAGAAAAAGAAATAAATATTAGATAGTGGAAAATTCGTAAAAGCTCTGAAGACAAGTTAAAATTTAAATGGGAAGATCCTTATCCTCATCTTTAAGGCCTTTATGTATTCTATCCTTAGTTGGTTTATTTGATAAAAAGATTATTCCCCCGAGATACCATATTTTATGACTACCAACAAATGTAAAAAATAAAAATATATGATTGCTTTATTCTTAATCTACATAATAACCTTTTAGAAATATATATCTTAGTTTAATGTCAACCTTTTTGTTTCATTTGTCAAAACTTATAGTTTCATATATGACCTCCCAAATTATTCAAAACTGTCAAATAATTTAGGTTAGCGACGAGTTTTTAGATTTTTTAAAAATTGTGTATTTTTTAGTCCCTTAGTTCGATTCTCATTTGAGAAAATATTCAAAACTAAGAGAAAATAAATATAACATTTTTTTGTAAGAAAATTAGAAACAAAGGAGAGCTTTAGACCTTTTATTTTTTAATGGGTAATATAGAAAGAAAGAAAAAACAAATTTTGATTCTATCACAAAAAGGAAAATACCTAATAGGCTAATACATTCCATATGGGCCTGTGGCCATTAGCTTAAATTGGGTTTCACTTAGTATGAAAATGATGTCTTATCGTTATAGTTATATGGGCTTTTGGACCCAAAGTGTTCAACGATTTGGATTTTGACCGGTCAATAGCGTAATTTTCTGAGAAATTGATCAATTTCCGTACCTGTAAATTAAAATACGTTGGTTGAGATTTGAATTTAGAAAATTATACATATGATCTCGCTGGCAAAAAAATAAAATACGTATGAACATCTCAAAGACCAGTCATTTTCCCTTACCCAAACAGATCACTATATAATTGCATTCAAATATTTACAAAAATAAAATAAAATATACAGTCTAATCGAGTGGCTAAGCAACATGTTACTGCAAAGCAAGTTTTCAGACATCAAATATTAATCTTTTTTTTGTTTGGGGAAGTTGTATGTTAATATAGAAATATTACTGAGACGATCTTGAAAATCCGTAAATACTTTTATCTATTTACTCATATACTAAGTGAGTTAAACTCGGATTTGCGAAAAAAATGCATTATAATTTTTGAATTTTTTTGATATGATTCGTTCGAACTTGAGGGTCTTTTGTATAAAAAGATTCATCTTTGATTTCGAGGGCTTTTTGGACCACAAAACAAATATATGTAGGCATCTAGAAATTTTCTTGAATCGGAGAGACTTAAACCAAAATATTGGTTATTTTTATATATCTTTCATTGTAAACGAAAAAAGTCAAAAATACTAATTTAAAGCTCAGATATCAACTTCGAAGGTACTCCATATTATTAACAAACGTAACGCTGATTCGCCAACGTCTTTCAGAAAGTTGCTTAAAAGCCTTCTTCTTCGATAATATTTTTTCATGTTTTTCTTAATAATGTTTTTTAATCCGTTTTTCACATTGAATTTCTCATTTTTAGACCTAGAAAATATTACTTTTATATATATTATGAGAGTTTCACCAACCTTTTGTTTGCATTTTGACACTATATAAGCATTTGTAACCAGCCAATACAAATACAATCTGTATAACAGAAAGCAATAGAAGATTCTATACAAATCAAATCTCATCATTGCAGCAAACCGGAAAATTGAACCGGAAATGAAGATAATCCGAAACACGGGTTTTCTCTTTCTCTTCTTTTATCTTCTTGGGTTTCTTGGCGATTCTCCGGTCGATGCCGCGGTGAAGAAGTACCAATTCGATGTACGTGTTCGATTTCCCGGTGAAAACAAAACCGGAATACAAATTATACTGGTTTAACCGAACCGGTTTATTCAAAACCCTATATATTTGAGTTACATTAGATATGTAGGTTTTTTGTACTAATGTTTGGAATTTGGAACAGGTTCAAATGAAGAACATAAGCCGGTTATGCAATCCTAAACCGATGGTCACGGTTAACGGAATGTTCCCTGGACCGACGGTTTACGCAAGAGAAGGTGATCGAGTCATCATCAACGTCACCAACCATGTACAATACAACATGTCCATCCATTGGTAAAGTCTTTCTTTCCTACGTCTCAAACCGGTTTAGCCATTTTTTTTTGAACCAAGATTAACCGGTTTGTTTTTATAGGCATGGGCTTAAACAGTACCGGAACGGTTGGGCGGATGGTCCAGCATACATAACTCAGTGTCCCATGCAGACCGGACAGAGTTATGTTTATGATTTCAATGTGACCGGACAACGCGGGACCCTCTGGTGGCACGCACACATCCTCTGGCTACGAGCCACCGTGTATGGAGCTATTGTCATCTTGCCTCAACCGGGGAAACCGTATCCGTTCCCACAACCATACCAAGAAACCAACATAATCTTCGGTTCGTGAAAATAAACCGAACCGGTCCGGTTTAATCTGGTATGGTTTTGTTTTTCTCAATTTCCCCGGTTTTGATTTGATTGCAGGAGAATGGTGGAATGGAGACATTGAGACAGCGGTTAACCAAGCCAACCAGTTGGGGTCACCGCCTCCGATGTCGGATGCTCATACCATAAACGGGAAACCGGGGCCGCTCTTTCCGTGTTCCGAGAAACGTAAAAATTCTAAACCTTTATAAACCCATTTATAATCAGATCGGACCGGATCTCGGATCGGATAAATAATTTTCTTTTTCTATATAGACACATTCGTGATAGAGGTTGAAGCGGGGAAAACATACCTTCTAAGGATTATAAACGCGGCTTTAAACGACGAGCTGTTCTTCGGGATTGCGGGACACAACATGACCGTGGTCGAAATCGATGCGGTCTACACTAAACCGTTCACAACCAAAGCCATTTTAATCGGACCAGGACAAACCACAAACGTTCTTGTCAAAACAGACCGCTCTCCAAACCGCTATTTCATGGCAGCTAGACCGTTCATGGACGCTCCAGTACCGGTAGACAACAAAACCGTAACCGCCATCCTTCAATACAAAGGCGTACCAAACACGGTCATACCGACTTTACCAAACCTTCCTTTACCAAACGACACATCATTTGCTTTGGACTATAACGGAAAGCTCAAGAGCCTCAACACACCAAATTTTCCAGCTGTTGTACCGTTAAAAGTAGACCGGCGACTGTTCTACACGATCGGGCTAGGCATTAACCCGTGCCCGACCTGCGTGAACGGGACAAATCTTGCAGCTTCGATAAACAATATCACATTCATTATGCCGAAAACCGCGCTCTTGAAAGCTCATTACTTCAACACATCAGGCGTTTTCAGGACGGATTTTCCCGATAGACCGCCTAAACCGTTCAATTATACCGGTGTGCCACTCACGGCTAACCTCGGGACTTCTACGGGGACTAGACTGAGCCGAGTTAAGTTCAATGCTACAATTGAGCTTGTCTTGCAAGACACCAATCTCCTAACCGTTGAGTCACACCCTTTCCATCTTCACGGCTACAACTTCTTTGTAGTTGGAACCGGTCTTGGAAACTTTGACCCTAAGAGAGATCCGGCTAAGTTCAATCTCATTGACCCGCCCGAGAGAAACACCGTTGGAGTACCCACCGGTGGTTGGGTTGCCATCAGATTCAGGGCTGATAATCCAGGTATGATCTATCAATGCACATACAATAAGATGATGATCATATGATAAGCAGATCAACTGATCAATGCATATATTGTTGCAGGTGTTTGGTTTATGCATTGTCACTTAGAAGTCCATACAATGTGGGGTTTGAAGATGGCTTTCGTCGTCGAGAACGGGAAAACACCTGAGCTTTCCGTTCTACCACCTCCCAAAGACTATCCGTCATGCTAAGAATCTGAAATCAGAACACATCACTCGCTTCTTCTTCCTATTTGTTCAAGTCGCTGATGATATTCTTTGTTGATTGTATTTCCCTTCTGTTGATTTGTGTCTGAGATTGTTTCCCGTGGGGCTGCAACAAGAACACCCCGAAATTGCATAAGAAATGTAACTAAATGTTTTCCAACAAGATCCCTTGTTTATCGTTTCCTGGTTTCTGCAATAAGTCAGTGAAAGAAGAACCTAAAACCATCAAATCTCTCAGCGAGATACTAAGAGAAAGATGAAAACTTTTGAAAACAGAGTATCATCAGGAACAAGGAAAACAAAGCTAATCTGTTTGGTTACTCGATATCATCGAGGTTCCCATCATTCTACCTAAGTGAACAAAAAGAAAAGAAAATACTAGTAGTTCTGCCTCAAAACAGAGGAGTTTGGTCGATGGAACGAGCTGACCGGTTCTTGCTAAATCGCTGCAGTTGCTTGATCCTTTGGCTTGCAGCATTCTGATTTCTTCTTGAAGTTAAGCTTCCTGGTAAAATTCTTCCAGCTTTTCTTGGACCTCGCCAGCTTCTGAAGATCTTGTTTCATGTGCATACACTCTTTTTCCAGCTCAGAAACCCGTTCTCTCACGTTCTCACCCCTGGGTTTAAGTAAACCCCCATTGCCGCCATTTGGGTTCTCGGGGTTGTCTAGATTCTCAGAGACAAAGAACCAGCCGGAGATTGACGTCCTGAGCCTAAGCTGTTCGAAAAAGAGAACCTGAACAATCACCCGAAGAGGCAGCCTCTCGTTCTGAGCCGCGTGCGTGCTAGCTTCCAATGAGAGCTTCTGGCAATTCATGAGTCTACAGATATGCTCTCTCTCTGAATCTGTAATCCACGGATGCGCCTGCAAAATTCGCAATTAAACCTCAAAATCTTAAGACACATATTGGTGAAAATTAAAAACAGCATCTTTATTACCTTCAAGTACACGTCGATTGCGTGATAAACTCCGTCATCTAGTGGCCTTGCATAGTCAGGGATTGCAGCAGCAATGGCTTCAAACTTTGCCAGCTTTAGGTTAACATCGGGTGCCACCTCAGCGAGGTAACCGTCAACCAGAGTTGCCACTAAAGTTGTTGGAGTTAGCAAATCGGCTCCATCCTTCACCAAATGTCCTTCTTCGATGATGCAAGGAGAAGGGACAATGCCTGCTTGTTCGGTTGAAGAAACAAACTGTTCGATCATTCTCAAAACGCATTCGACATCATAAAGCGTTTCAGAGTATCCCATGTTTGGTATAAGAAGATCCACTAGAGCAGCTTGGTCCAATTGGTTTCCAATCCGTCTCTCTAGATTCTCCCTCGAGGATTGGCTTGCGTGAAGCACCATTGCGGTCTGAAGCAGCCTGAGAAGAAACTTGGTCGGGTTTACACCTTTCTTGCTTGGAAGCAATCCGACAATCTCTTCGAGAGCAGCCTTTTGGTCGGCTTCAGAAGGAGTTGGTGTCTCAATCACTTGCTCATCCATGGTCAGTTGTCTATTCATCAGAGGAACATGTTTCCTTGTATAGTACATAACCGCCATCGCGATGTTCTCAAGCTTCATGCCTCGTGCTTCAATAGCGGTAATCAGTCTTTTGAAGAGAGGCAAGCTAAGAAAAGAAGCGTCATCAAACCACCAATCTTCACCGGTAGGCTGCAGCATCTTTCCGGATGCTGAGATTCCGTTCCATAAATGCGATTCATCTTCAGTGTTCTGTCCGCTAGTTGCGTTCTTTCCTCCTCCCACGGGCCAATTGAAAAAGCTCGGGTCAGCACACGCTTTGACAGCTAAAGAATCAACACACCTCGAGATAATGTGAAGATCTTCAGCGTAATCAATCACTTCCTCGCATGTCTGAAGAGCTTTGATCGAGTCAGTCCAGTTCCCAAACACTTCGTTTAGGAAAGTCTCCGTCATACCGACAAGATTCCCTTCTCCATAGTTATCAGTCATCTCGAGATACTCAGCTGCACATCTAAGACTAACAACATTGAAAGCGGTAAGCTCGATTTTCACACCGTAGCAGAATTTCGTTACCAATTCGAACGTTTTACCGCCTCCCGGTATCTCATCTAAACTCAAAACACAGCCTGATCCATCATCAGTCGAAGACTCTTCAATTAGCTTCTCAAGAAGCCCACTTCTAGAGAGCAATGGAAACTACACCAAATCAAGACACACATTACACAATTACAAAACAACCTAAGTCAATCATCAAGCTTTCACATCAAATCTAGGATTAAAAAAACAGAAGATTAAGAAATTTTAAACCTTGTGGAGATGAAACTTCATGTCTCCAACTTCAATGGTAACATCACTCACGAGTCCTGTGGTGCAAAGCCTGTAAACGAGAGACATAAAACATCACCCCCAAAAAAAAAAAAAAATCGATTTTTGATGTCACAAATCAATCAAAGCTATCTCTTTTCTTTAAAATCGAGATAGTTATGAACATTGCGAAGAACAATCTGGAAATTCCAGAAAAGTCTTAACGATTTTATGAAGAACCTGTCTCGATTTCGACAAACGAAACATGAAACCGAAAGAAACTAAAGACCCATAAGTCGATTTCATCTAATACAGGGAGGTAAATGCAGAAAAAGAGTACCAGGTTTGGCCTTCACGATGGAAAGCTTCGGATTTGGAGCCAAGTCTCATAAACGCCATTTTTGGAAGAAAAACAATCTCAGAGTCTGAGTTAGTAATGAAACAGAGAAGTAACAACAGAGAAGAGAGGATAGAGGAGAGAGAGTAAGAGACAGTAATTGTCGGACAACGATCCTCATCTTATTTTAGCAAATTCTACAGAGAGAAATAGAAAGAGAGAGCGAGTCTGTAGCAGAAGAGTGAGGAGAAAAAGATGGTCTTGGACTTGTGAATTTTTCGTCTCTTTGAAAACCTCAATCTTTCAATCTGTTTCAACAATGGAAACCCGAAAACCGGCAATTAATTTCGCCGACTGGTCCGGTTCAATATTTTTCGGTTAAATATTACAATTTTTGATTTAATGGAATACCCAAACGAATTTTCTTATACGCAATTACGCATACATATGTTATTATCTTTACGAGAAATCTCATTCGATATACTAAACCCTTTGTATATTCATATTATTTTATATTACATGTTTTTGCAATTGCATTTTTTTTATTTATAAATCTACATTTTCAAGATATTTATATCACTATAGTACTTTTTATAAGGTGATTCGAGTCGAAACCCGACTAATCTTTCGAACGAGTGAATAGCTATAAATTGTCTATTTAGTAAATTTTTAAATGGACATAAATCAAGACACTGTTTCAACTAATTACCAGAAGTGAAAAAGTTCTTAGTAAAAATTAAATCCAAAGGAAAACAAATATACACTTTGTTCTCGGATCTTTTACCACCACCATTGAATTTTATTACCGTAAATAATATACGTCATATATATCATCTAAATTCTTATATGTTATATTTTTTATATAAGTACCATAAATTATTAGATTACTAATATATTACTACATATACATAAAATTTGATGATAAGATAAATTACGTGTGACAAAAAAGAAAAGATAAATTACGTATTTAATACAAACAAATGCATGTTGTTTAGTTTACGTCCCTATTTTATGTATAAAATGTTAGGCAACAACTATTCGTCACCTAACACGGCCTTCAATTTCTTAACCACAAATTGTTACAAATAAAATTTATATTCAAAATGGAAACACTCGTTGAAATTTTATATAGGAAATTCTTAGATTGTACGCAAAATGGCATGAATATTATAATGATACGCATGACATAACATATATACTTATTGACCAAAGGTTAGTTAGAGTTTACCACCATAATTTAAGTAAGGTAACACTTAACATACAAGCAGCTTTGTTGCTGGGCCGAAGACTTTAAACAAAAATCGATATTTGTCTTAAAATCAGCGATGTTGTTGGGGAAAATCTGTCATGTTTTATTTCCCCGTGATCTACTATGCGTTTAAGAAGCCTAATATTCTGGAAAATATGTTATTGTAGGAGAGTGTGGCATGATGATGTCAAAAAAAAATAAAAAAATTCAATATTAATTATCATTTAAATAGCAGTTCAATTAAAAGTTTTACCGGTGATGTTTTACCATATAGTACCGACAGAAAAAATAACAATGCGTATAATAATAAAAAGTTACAAATAAACATAAAATATTTAAAATATAAAAAGTTATAAACCAAAAAGTGGTGGTCAAGATGTTCTTTTTGGTAAAGTTCGAATTTTTCCACCGTAATTTCAATCATTTTTGGTCATCCGTAAATTTTTTAATGACAAAAATTCAGAATTTTTATGAGTTTCAGCTTTTCTGAAGATTAGTCTAGGGTTATGAGATCTCTCCGGTTAAAAAAAAAAATATATATATATATATATATATATTATAAAAATATATTTTTATTAGAAACCATACTTTTAGAAGTTGATATAATAAGCGGTAGACTTATTTTTATATTCCAAATATTTATGTTGTTAAGATTTTAGCAACTTACTATGACTGATAATATTTTTAAACGCCGGAAAAAATCCGATAACACGCTAAATTTACAAAATTGTGGATACAAATTTTCTTTACATTTTACATTTAACATAAATAAATAATTAATTCTCTCTCACTATCCATCTAACCTTTAAGAAGGTCGTCTGTTTCTTTCTCAGGCTTTCTACTTTTCTGGATTTTTTCGATTGATCCAAAAAAAAGTTGCTCTCTTTCATTATCGGTATGTTTTTTTTTTTTCTCTTAAAATCTAAATTTCTGCTATGTTCTTCGTATTTTTATTCGGTCATAACTTTGACTATCTGCTTTCCGATTGAGTAATGTGATGGTTCATTGTCGTCTTCTTCTCTCTGGGTTTTACCGACTCTTACCAATCACTTTTCTATGCTACTTTTTTTTTGTTATTTTCATCAGAGGACAAAAAAAGCAACTGGATTGAAGTTTCCAGAAGTTGACAACAAACAAGTTTCTAGGTGGTCTGAAATTGTTTCTCTCGGGAAAAGCAGAGCTTTGAAATCGATTTTGACTAAAAGTGAAAAATTTGAGGAGAGGTTTGTTTCTTTGCTACGAAATTTTTTTTTTTTTTTTTAAATGGAGTTGAAGTGGTTGGAATCTAAACCGAGATTCGAGCCGAATCCGATGTTTTTCTGGATCTGTTGAAATTCCGGCGAGTTACAGAGATTCCCAGCAACTTTCCGGTGAAACTCCATTGTTGGTATGATAAAAAGCTTCCTCTTTTTTTCCTTAATCTAAATTTCGTCTCTGGTTATTCAATTTTGCATTTTTTGCTGAAACTAGGGTTTATAATAATCGCAGAGTTAAAATAATGGAGAAAAGCTTAGATTCAGAGCTATGGCACGCTTGCGCCGGCGGGATGGTGAAGATGCCGCCGGTAAACTCAAAAGTTTTCTACTTTCCTCAAGGCCACGCCGAGCACTGTTCCTCCTCCGCCACCGTCGATTTCCCTCGCTTCCCTCGGATACCGCCGTTGATTCTTTGTCACGTTACGTCCATTAAATACCTTGCGGATCCCAAAACCGACGAGGTTTACTCGAAAATCGGATTGATACCGGATTGTTCAGGGACTGGATTTGATCAAGAAGAAGTGTTTGATGGCAATGTTAATCAAGAACCACCGGTTTCTTTTGCTAAGACTCTGACTCAATCTGATGCTAACAACGGAGGTGGATTCTCTGTGCCACGGTACTGTGCGGATACGATATTTCCGCGGTTAGATTACACTGCTGACCCGCCGGTTCAGAACATTGTAGCTAGAGATGTTCAGGGTGAGACGTGGAAGTTTAGACACATTTATCGCGGGACGCCGCGCCGCCATTTGCTAACGACGGGTTGGAGTGCTTTTGTGAACCATAAGCGACTTATGGCTGGAGATTCTGTTGTGTTCTTGAGAGCGGTTAGTGGCGATATCTGCATTGGGGTTAGGAGGATGAAACACTCCAGCGGTTGGAGCGGTTTGCCGGATTCTTATTTCTCTTCGTTTATGCGGGAGGCGGAAAAGGAAGGGAAGGTAAAGATGAGTAACAATGGTGATGTAAATGGCGATTGCGGTTTGAGAGTCAAAGATGAGTTGGTTGTCGAATCGGCTTTAAAGGCGGCGAATGGGAAGGCGTTTGAGGTGGTTTATCACCCAAGGACGAACACACCGGATTTTTGCGTGATGGCAAGGACGGTGAGGCGTGCAATGGAGGTTCGATGGTGTCGTGGGATGAGATTTAAGATGGCATTTGAAACAGAGGATTCGTCACGGATCAGCTGGTTTATGGGGAGTGTTTCAGCTGTCCGTCCCGCGGATACTATCCGCTGGCCAGATTCTCCTTGGAGACTTCTTGAGGTGGCGTGGGACGAGCCCGAGATGTTACAAAACGTTAAACGGGTGAGCCCGTGGCTCGTAGAACCCGTCTCTACTATACCTGCCTTGAACCTCTCCTCGTTCTCACCGCCTTTTAAGAGGCCAAGGCTGCTTCAACCGCCAGATTTCTCAATCAACTACAACAAGTTTCCAGCCCCAAAATTCTCCTCAAACTTATTCGGGTCAAGAAACTTCTTACCCGAAAACCGCAACGACAACGACAATAACAACTATGTTCCTGCTGGCATGCAGGGAGCCAGGCACACTCAATTCGATTTATCCTTGACCCGATTCAACAATCCGAAGTTTCTACTATCCGCTAGACCCGCCTCAGCAACTAACATAAGCGATAACAACGTTTCTTGTTTGCTAACAATGGATCACAACGACTCAATCAAGAACAACGAGAAGTCGAAAACGCCGCAGTTTGTTCTTTTTGGAAGGCCAATCCTCACCGAGCAAGAAATCTCACTCCGTCTTGAGAAAACATCTAAGCATTGTTCTTTTAACTTAGAGACAACGAATCATTGTAAAGTATACATGGAGTCTGAAGATGTTGGACGGACAATAGACCTCTCCATTCTCGGATCTTACAATGCGTTCCGCGAGAAGCTCGGTCAGATGTTCGGGTTCGAAAACCCGGTGACGTTAGATAACGTCATGTATTACGATGGTACAGGTGAATTCAGACCCGTAACAAGTCATGAACCGTTCAGGTGCGTGTATCATCCTTGACTTGCCCGGTTAAAGTCTAGACCTTGTCGTAGATTTCGAATCGTTGGAATTGATTTTTTTCTATGACGTTTGTTTTTGCAGCGAGTTTGCGAGAACGGCTCGTAGAATAAAGATTCAAATGGATTCAACAACGTCCAAGTAGTGATACTCTAGGAAAGAAATGGTAGCAACTGATTTTTTTTTTTTTTTTTGGGAAAACCGGACCGGTTTAAGCATACCAAACGGTTTGGATTTGAAGGCATTTTGCATTGATGCGAGATGGATTTTCGGAATAATTAAGCGTAAAGTATGCCGTGTAAATATATCGAAATATTTTTGAATCATCGGTTTGCTAATTTCTTGTCTTTGATTTTGTTAACTTTGGGTTAGTTTTGTAAATTTTGTAAGAATTTGGGTTAAAATTGGAGTTTTCATCTAACTAGAAACATCACGCTCGAGGGCAAAAGATCAACTCGACAGAATACACGTGCAGGATATGTGGATCCCAATCCCATGTGATCGGTTTAATTTCTGGATTTGCACGTGCGGGTCCCGTGTGATAGATTTGCTTTACCTTTACTACTTTAGAGATTAGAGAAGACGATCGATCTTAAAATAATTTTTAAGTACTTGCAACCAAAACATTATTGTTTAAATATTCAACACATAATCATATTAAATCCAAAGAAAAAAAGCTTTACGAAATTCACACATGATTACATTAACTTTTCACCATTAAAAAATGGTTAGTACGCCGTGGGACAGAATAAGTGCGGGACGGTCTAAATATTAATAAAAAAAATATATATATATATATATATAAGTATTGATTTTGATTAGATACATTTTAGTGCGGAACATCGCCAATTCGAAGTCAAAACGTAAAAGATAATTAAGAGAAAAAAACTCTTTCCCGATGCATTTGCATGTTTAATTGAATTATTAATTTATGAGTAAAATAAACAATAAACTAGTAATAAATTCATCGGCTTTTGTTCATTAACAGATGGCGTGTTCTTCTACCGAGAAACTCATGCATGAAGCACGAACACACTTGGTTTGACCATTTTGCATGTGTGTTTATGTTGATATCGATAATCGACATGTATTATGGATATATTTTTCTTATTTTAATTTTATCTTCATATATGAATGTCATACACCAAAAATTAGACCCTCGAAAGTCGAAACTTAAAAAAAAATTGGAGATACTAAAATATTTAAATGTTGACAACAGATTATACGTATACTTAGCATGGGTATAATCAGTTAATAGGAAGACAAAAAATGTGGCGCAACAAAAATGGGCTTTGGAAATACCATCATGGGCTTTTTGCATTTAAGTGACAAGAATGTATTCTCTTTGGGCTCGTGCAAGTCACTTAAGGCCTTTTAGAAGTTTAAAAAGTTACTTAATATCATATCTCTCATACACATA
The DNA here is from genome assembly GCA_900406555.1 of Pseudoturritis turrita. NCBI lineage: Eukaryota > Viridiplantae > Streptophyta > Magnoliopsida > Brassicales > Brassicaceae > Pseudoturritis > Pseudoturritis turrita. Next base: position 263,818 of record OVBL01000813.1, read on the forward strand.
TTTCTTCATTTTCTGCAAAAGGAAAAATAAAATAAATAACTAATTAAAAACTTCCCTAAAATTAGGTTTAAATTTGAATTAAGATTTTATTCTGGGAGATGCTAAACTTTGGTAGATAAGCTTCCATATTTTTTGGGTGAATGGTAGATAATTTCCTTAAAAAAAATAGTGGAGTAGATTAGAATCTTTTATGACAAATATTGATATTTTATATCAAGAAAACAAGAAGATAAACTATCATAATCAACATGGTAAAAAAAAAAACTATTAGAATCAATATAGTATTAAAAAAACTCAATGTAGTATTTTTATTCTCCATATATATTATGATTGCTTATACTTGTTGGGTTGGGTGAACCATGACATATTCTCAGAGGAAAGAATATTTTTGTATTTTTAAATTATCTTATTATTAGAGAAATAGAAAGAAATTGTTAGAGGAAAAGGAAATATAAAAAAAAAGGAAAAATATATTATTATTTGTGTAATTTGCCAGTGGAGCAAAAGTCATCGATGACCTAATCAATCCACCGAAGGATGTTTCCAGTTGAGTCGGTCTTTGTTAAACGAACGGTTATAAACGTTGACACGTGTCACGTGTGGGTCCTTTACGATAATTTTCTCAAATTGATATTTTAGATTTTCCATTTTTTTTTCCTAATTAAAGTCGGCCTATTGGTTGCTATATAAGAAAACCTTCCTGTGTCAGATTTTTCTCACCCCTTCGCTTTTCTCTGATTCTTCATCTCTCCCAAAAAAACCCTAATTCGCTCTCTGCAAAATTTCTCTTTCGATTTTCTCTTTCAAGGTAACATGTTTCTTCGATTTCTTTTGTTTTGATTTTGCTTCTGATCTTTCGATCCGGTTTTTCCGATTTCCGATTTCCGATTTCCGATTTCCGATTTCCGATTTCCGATTTCCGATTTCCGATTTCCGATTCTGGTTTCTTCGATAGTCGAATCGTTTATCGTTTGTTTTTCCGATCTCGGATCCGAATGATTGATTGTTCGTTTTGCCTATATACTGCGCCTTGATTTTATGATATCATCGACGATTGCTTAGATCTGTTCAATTGTTTGCTTGATTGTGCGATTCTCTAAGAAAAATTAGGGTTTTCGTTTGTTTGTCTCTTAAGATCCGTTTTCTTCGCTGTGTGTTTGATCGGATACTTTGTTTTGATTTTACTTATTACGGTTCTAATTTTGGTCAATCTTTGCTGTATTCTTGTTTCCAGATGCAAATATTCGTGAAAACACTCACTGGCAAGACCATAACTCTCGAGGTCGAGAGCTCTGACACCATCGACAATGTTAAGGCAAAGATCCAGGACAAGGAAGGCATTCCTCCGGACCAGCAAAGATTAATCTTTGCCGGTAAGCAGCTAGAAGATGGCCGTACCTTGGCCGATTACAACATTCAGAAAGAATCAACCTTGCACCTGGTTCTCCGATTAAGAGGTGGTATGCAGATCTTTGTCAAGACTCTGACCGGGAAGACCATCACCCTCGAGGTCGAAAGCTCCGACACGATTGACAACGTTAAGGCAAAGATCCAGGACAAGGAAGGAATCCCTCCGGACCAGCAAAGACTTATCTTTGCCGGTAAGCAGCTCGAGGACGGAAGGACTCTTGCTGATTACAACATCCAAAAGGAGTCGACTCTTCACCTTGTCCTTCGTCTTCGTGGTGGTATGCAGATCTTTGTCAAGACTCTGACCGGCAAAACCATTACTCTTGAGGTCGAGAGCTCTGACACAATCGATAATGTCAAGGCTAAGATCCAAGACAAGGAAGGAATCCCTCCGGACCAGCAGAGACTTATCTTCGCCGGTAAGCAGCTCGAGGATGGTCGCACACTTGCTGACTACAACATCCAGAAAGAGTCCACTCTCCACCTTGTCCTTCGTCTTCGTGGTGGTATGCAGATCTTTGTGAAGACCCTCACCGGCAAAACAATCACCCTAGAGGTGGAGAGCTCAGACACCATTGACAATGTCAAAGCTAAGATTCAAGACAAAGAGGGAATCCCACCGGATCAGCAGAGGCTTATCTTTGCTGGTAAGCAGCTAGAGGATGGTCGCACACTCGCTGACTACAACATCCAAAAAGAGTCAACCCTTCACTTGGTGCTTCGTCTGAGAGGTGGTATGCAGATTTTTGTCAAGACCCTCACCGGGAAAACAATCACTTTGGAGGTGGAGAGCTCAGACACTATCGATAACGTCAAGGCTAAGATTCAGGACAAGGAGGGGATCCCACCTGACCAGCAGAGACTCATCTTCGCTGGGAAGCAGCTCGAAGACGGACGCACCCTAGCAGATTACAACATCCAGAAGGAGTCTACGCTCCATCTCGTGCTTCGTCTCCGTGGTGGTATGCAGATTTTCGTGAAGACCCTTACCGGAAAAACCATCACTCTCGAGGTCGAGAGCTCAGACACGATCGACAATGTCAAGGCGAAGATTCAGGACAAGGAAGGGATCCCACCAGACCAACAGAGACTCATCTTCGCTGGTAAACAGCTCGAGGATGGTCGGACGCTTGCGGACTACAATATCCAGAAGGAATCGACCCTTCACCTTGTGTTGCGTCTTCGTGGTGGCATGCAAATCTTTGTGAAGACTTTGACAGGCAAGACTATTACCTTGGAGGTGGAGAGCTCGGACACCATTGACAATGTGAAGGCTAAGATTCAGGACAAGGAAGGGATCCCTCCGGACCAACAGAGACTCATCTTCGCTGGTAAACAGCTCGAGGATGGTCGGACTTTGGCTGATTACAACATTCAGAAGGAGTCGACTCTTCACTTGGTTCTTCGTCTTCGTGGTGGAAGCTTCTGAGCTGTTGTGATCTGTGGTGTTCAAGAAGTTGGTGTGTTCGAACCTCATGCACTTGGGGAGGTGGTCTGCAAAAAAGTCTCTCTCTCTATTTGATGTAATGTAATTTTCTGTTTTCTTTATTTTGTTGTTTTTGTGAACCTTTCGGTTGGGCTCGTAATGGGCCTTCTGTGTTTCAAGTTTAAATAATAATCCAAGTGCATGTTAAAAAAATCTTTTTGATTCTTTTTCAAATTTGAATAATTCCGGACCTAATATTGCGGCTAGCCAAAAGATTGGATTTAGTTTAGAAATTAACTTGCTGCCATTATTATCGATGGTGGGATAAAGTTAAGCTGATTCAAACAAAATAGCAAAAGTGGAAACAAAAATCAAAGATAAAGGTGGAGAAAATCGAGCATAAATATTTTGAGAAGTGAAAAAGTTTGTAGTTTTAAGATTAAACATCATTACACAATTAAAAAAAAAATCGTTTTTGAGTGTATTTTTAGAGATTCTCACGGTCAATGATCAAAGAAGGAAAACTCGATTTAGCGACCCGTGTGTAGCAATTTTAGGAAATAAACTTATCACACCTCTACTTTTTTTTAGCTAATATTTTAATCATATTAAAGATAATGTGTTTAAAAACAAATCTATAAAGTTTAATTTGACGTTACTATCTTACCGACTGAGCTAAAATTTTAAAGTTGAACTCAAGTCCTAACATAATAAATATAATTTACAGTTTTTTCGAGGGTATAAATTTAAATTTTATCAAAAAAAATTAATAAAATATTAATATGGTCATAACTTATAACTTAGAATTGAATTGATGTATATCAATATTTTTTGTATGATTACTACTACTAATACTAATATCTTTTGAATGTTTATAAGATTACATTACGATAATTTTAGACAAATTTTCATATTTCCATATATTTTATTTATGATTATCAACTAAAAAGTTAGAAATCTTCTGATTCTTTTTAATAATTCATTAACATCGTTTGCATAATGCAATAATAATTTCTATAGAATTAAATCAGATACAAATGATGAAAGTAAGAAGAAAAAACATTTAGAAGATATTAACCTAGAAAATACAAAACAAGATAGTTTCCCTCTGAATGCAAATAATAAAATATACATTTTTGGTCACTAGTGTTTAGGTAAAATGTTTAAACATGAATTATTTTTGTGAAATGTATCTTGCAACACTCCAAGAGTCCATTTTTTTGATAAAGATTGATTTGACCATTTTGCATGTGTGTTTATTGTCGATCTCGATAATCGACATGCATTATGCATAGTTTTTTTGTTTTTTTGTATCTTCCTATATGAATGTCATACACCAAAATTAGACCCTCGAAAAAAAAGATCGGAGATACTTAAATGTTAAAGTGTTGACCACAGGGCACAGATAGCGTAACGAAAATGGGTTTTGGAAATACCATCATGGGCTTTTACATATAAGTGATAAGAACGCATCTCTGTGGGCTCGTGCAAGTTACTTAAGGCCTTTTAGAACGTTAAAAAAAAAAAATCTTATCTATTAGTTATTATGAAATCGAGAAATAAAACTTACATCATATACTTATATTCTATAAAAGGAAAAATAAAACACCTGTAAAAAAATAAAAATTAAAATTAAAATAATTAAAAGGAAAAATAAAAGAAAATAAATAACTAGTTAACAAACTTCCCTAAAACTAGGTTTAAAATTGGAATTAAGAGTTGTGATACATAAAAGATTGTTATGGGAGATGCTAAATTTTGGTAGATAAGCTTCCTTATTTTTGGTCAATGGTAAGATAATTTCCTTTTTAAAAAATATTTAAGAGTAGATTAGAATTTTTTTATGCCAAATATTGATATGTTATATCAATAAAATTAAGAAGATAAACTATCACAATCAATATGCTATTTGAAAAAAAAAAAAAATTCAATAAAGGATTTATATTCTCCATGTATTATGATTGCTTATACTTATTGGATTGGGTGAAGTCATGACATATTCTCAAAGGAAAGAATATTTTTGTACTTTTAAAATTATTTATTATTATAGAAATTGTTAGAAGAAAAGGAAATAGAAAAAACGGAAAAAAAATATTATTTGTGTACCTAATCAATCCACCGAAGGATGTTTCTAGTTGAGTCGGTCCTTTACGATAATTATATATATAAGAGGACCTTCTTGTTTCAGATTTTTCTCACCCCTTCGTTTTTCTCTGATTCTTCATCTCTCCCAAATAAACCCTAATTCGCTCAAAATTTCTCTTTCAAGGTACTTGTTTCTTCGATTTTCCTTCTGATCTTCCGATTCGATTTTTCTGATTTTCGATCGTTGAATCGTTTTTAATCTTCTGATCTTCCGATCTCGGATACGAATGATTGATTGTTCGTTTTGCCTTATACTGCGCCTTGATTTTCTGATCTCATCGGCGATTGCTAAGATCTGTATTCGTAGTTCTTAGATCTGTTCAATTGTTTGCTTGATTGTGCGATTCTCTAAGAAAATTAGGGTTTTCGTTTGTTTGTCTCTTAAGATCCGTTTTCTTCGCTGTGTTTTGATTTTTCTTATTACGGTTCTAATTTTGATCTATCTTTGCTGATTTCTTGTTTCCAGATGCAGATATTCGTGAAAACACTCACTGGCAAGACCATAACCCTCGAGGTCGAGAGCTCCGACACCGTCGACAATGTTAAAGCAAAGATCCAGGACAAGGAAGGAATCCCTCCGGACCAGCAGAGACTTATCTTCGCCGGTAAGCAGCTCGAGGACGGAAGGACTCTAGCTGACTACAACATTCAAAAGGAGTCGACTCTTCACCTTGTCCTTCGTCTTCGCGGTGGTATGCAGATCTTTGTGAAGACCCTCACTGGCAAAACCATCACACTAGAAGTTGAGAGCTCAGACACGATTGATAATGTCAAAGCTAAGATCCAAGACAAAGAGGGAATCCCACCGGATCAGCAGAGGCTTATCTTTGCCGGTAAGCAGCTAGAGGATGGTCGCACACTCGCTGACTACAACATCCAAAAAGAGTCCACCCTTCACTTGGTGCTTCGTCTGAGAGGTGGTATGCAGATTTTTGTCAAGACCCTCACCGGCAAAACCATCACTTTGGAGGTGGAGAGCTCAGACACAATCGATAACGTCAAGGCTAAGATTCAGGACAAGGAAGGGATCCCACCTGACCAGCAGAGACTCATCTTCGCTGGTAAACAGCTCGAGGATGGTCGGACGCTTGCGGATTACAATATCCAGAAGGAATCGACCCTTCACCTTGTGTTGCGTCTTCGTGGTGGTATGCAAATCTTTGTGAAGACTTTGACAGGCAAGACTATTACCTTGGAGGTCGAGAGCTCGGACACAATTGACAATGTGAAGGCTAAGATTCAGGACAAGGAAGGGATCCCTCCGGACCAACAGAGACTCATCTTCGCTGGTAAACAGCTTGAGGATGGTCGGACTTTGGCTGATTACAACATTCAGAAGGAGTCGACTCTTCACTTGGTTCTTCGTCTTCGTGGTGGAAGCTTCTGAGCTGTGTTGATCTGTGTGGTCAGAATTTGGTGTGATCGAACCTCATGCACTTGGGGAGGTGGTCTGCAAAAAAGTCTCTCTCTCTATTGATGTAATGTAATTTTCTGTTTTCTTTATTTTGTTGTTTTTGTGAACCTTTCGGTTGGGCTCGTAATGGGCCTTCTGTTTCAAGTTTAAATAATAATCCAAGTGCATGTTAAAAAAAGTCTTTTTGTTGCCAAAATATTGGATTGAGTTTAGAAATTAACTTACTGCCATTATTATCGATGGTGAGATAAAGTTAGCTGATTCAAACAAAATAGCAAAAGTGGAAACAAAAATCAAAGATAAAGGTGGAGAAAATCGAACATAAATATTAAACATCATCACACAATAAAAAAAAATCGATTGAGTGAAGAAGAACATACCTTATTGGTGTAAAATTCCTCTTAGTATAAAATTTGTTTAAGAATCGCTCTTGAACATGTATTTATGATTTTTACAATTCGTGTTTTTTTATTTTATAGGCGATTGTTTATTGTTCTTTACTCGCATGTGTCGCACGGTTAGTTTTATTGTTTTCTCGAGGTTTACTATAAAGACTTCACTTTAATCGGGGCCTAGGTGATTTTAGGTGATTTAGGTATTTATATTATAAATGTGATATTATAGATAAAGTAGTGAAAGAGTTTGTAGTTTTAAGATTAAACATCATTACACAATAAAAAAAATCGATTTGAGTGTATTTTTAGAGATTCTCACAGTCAATGATCAACGAAGGAAAACTCGATTTAGCGACCCGTGTGTAGCAATTTTAGGAAAGAATCTTATCAACGAACCCCTCGTAGATTTTCTCAACGAGGACCGCAATTTTTTTTTGTTACTTGCTTCTATATATTTTAATGCAATATGAATTGCAAATTATTGGCTAATTGATATGATCACACTTCTACTTTTTTTCAGCTAATATTTTAATCATATTAAAGATAATGTGTTTAAAAACAAATCAATAAAGTTTAATTTGACGTTACCATCTTACCGACTGAGCTAAAATTTTAAAGTTGAACTCAAGTCCTAACATAATCAATGAAATTTATAGTTTTTTCGGGGGTATAAATTTAAATTTTATCAAACAAAATTAACGAAATATTAACATGGTCCCAACTTATAACTTAGAATTAAATTGATGTATATCAATATTTTTTGTATGATTACTAATAATACTAATATCTTTTGAATGTTTATAATATTATATTACGATAATTTTAAACAAACTTTAATATTTTCATATACTTTAATTATGATTATCGACTAAAAAGTTAGAAATCTTCTGATTCTTTTTAATAATTCATTAACATCTTTTGCATAATGTAATAATAATTTCTATAGCATTTAAAAATCAGATACAAATGATGAAACTAAGAAAAAAAAGATAAAGCATTTACATGTGATAACCAATAATTATATGTAAATTAGGAAACTAACTAAAGTACGAGGAAAACCACGTATAGTTTTCTAAAGGAATTCCGAAAATTTTAGTTAGTTTCCTAAAATATACTAAAGTTTTTTTTGTTTTCTACCTAATTAACTCATAAGATATTAACTTAGAAAATACAAAATAAGATAGTTTCCCTCTGAATGCAAATAATAAAATATACATTTTTGGTCACTAGTCTTTAAGTATAATGTTTAAACATGAATTATTTTTGTGAAATGTATCTTGCAACACTCCAAGAGTCCAAAATCAATGTCTCTTCTCATACCAAACTAAGGGCGCCGCTTGTTTGCCACTTGACTGCATCATCATCTCTGTGCAATAGTGTGATTACCACATTTCCACATTCAACACATTCCCTAAATTATTCGATTTTGATTGCTCTTGCTTTTATTTACCAAACTATTTCAAGTCTTGATTGTTTTCTTTGTGTTAGTGCGTATGTTTTGACTTTATCTTTATATGTCAAATTTCTAATGTTAGTGCGTATGTTTTGCTTTATCTTTATATGTCAAATTTCTAATATTCCATAACCAAAAAAACCCATTTTAGATTTTTTTTTATCACTGAGTGTTTGATATAAATTTGAATTTCTGTTTTTAACATAATGCGTATTACGTTATTAGCGAGTGAAAGAGAGAATATTGCAACTTTTTAACGACAAAACTAAAATGAGTACTATGGTGATTGGTGGACAAAAAAAAATGATGCCAAATCTTGAACTATAGAAATTGGGAGACAACTTTCACTGAATGTATCATTATACTTTTTTATAAAAAAATATTCAGAAAATAAATATCACATCAACTTTTAAAAATGTGATCAAGTTTTTTTTTTCTCTCTTAATGTTAGTGAAATGAAAAAGAAAATGTACAAAACACATCATTTCTAGCTGAAGACTTTTATAGCCAATCGTTCAATAATAGTCGATCTATTTATGGTCTTACGACGTGGCATTTGACATATGACCATTAAGTTTTCAAACTTTGAAGAGATGTTTTGTGAAGAATTTAGTTCGATGTTTTTTTCTTTTAGTATCATTTTTCCTAATGTCATTTATGTTACATTTTGTTTTAAAAAAATGGTGATAAAATTTCTCAACTTTCAATTTTTGGCCATTCAAAACAAGAATTTTGGCGTTGACAATTCAAAACATCAATGTGTGTTGACTTTTTACAATGAGTGCTTAGGGAAAGTAAGAAAGAAAGACATAAACCGGAATCCGGTAATCCTTCTGCTACTAAGACTATTCCGTCTGGTTTTAAATTCCGAATTTTTGTCGATTGAGCCAAATTAGACACGTCGTTAAATTGTTTTACAAAATGATAAAACAGAGATAATAAACCGTTATTAAGCATAGTTAAGTGAAACGACATCGTTTCGCCCGTTTTTTAAATCCCCAATTTCAAAAACATAAACCCTAATTGTGCAAAAATCCCCAATTTGACAGCTTTTCAATGTCATCTTCTATGTTTCCTTCTTCTTCAATGTCATATTGACCCGTGGTCTTTTGAGACCCACACAACCTTAAATTGCTTGAAAAAGAATAATTTGGACCTATGGATTCTATTAAGGAATGCGATCTTCGTTAGTAGCATCTAGATGAGGTAATGTCACGTGGTCATGCACTGGATTTGCACAGTGAAATTCCACACTTTGTTATTGCTATCAATGAGGTAATAGTTTGATTAACCATTTTTCTAGATAACAGACTTTTAGATAATAGTTTCATTAACCATTTTCCTTAACATGTTTGTGGAATTCATTGTGGAGCTTGATGCTCATGATAGTCCATCTCTTGGCATAATCCAGGAAAATTTGGTGGAAAGATACATTAAAATAAATAAACAGAAAACATTTGTTATAAAAGGGGAAAGACATACTATACTAAGATAAACATAAAACATCAAAAAACATTTGTTACATGGACACAAAAAGTTGTCTGGCAATTGGGATAAGCAGTCTGATTTCCATACGTAACATCACAAACAAAATATTATAAATGATATAAATGATTTCCATACGGAACATCACAAACAAAATATTATAAATGATATAAACAAATTACCTTCTTATCTATGATGAAAGCCTCTGCGATGGTCGACTCATATGTAGAAATGGCGATTGGATTGAGCAAGTCTAACGAGTGTTGGATACGACAATCATTATGTGAGACACACTTCAAAACTATAGCGTCACTCATCACCTGAGAGGTAAGCCAACCGTTTAAATGATCGAGACAGACATGTCCACATCCTGGATTGAATTGCTTTTCCACTTCATTAGTTTCTACAATAAGGATGGAGGGTGTTTACGCATGACTTGTGTAAAACTAGGATGTCGACATGAGTATTGCTGGTAATATTACTAGTTTTATTCTCTTGCAAACATTTATTCTAGATTTTATACTCCATGTAAATATAACTTTCCTTGTAATTTATTGTGTGTTGTAGGAAGTGCTTGGAGCCTTGGTCTTTCGAGACTCACACAATCACAACCTGCCCTGTAAAAGAATCAGATGGACAGTTAGATCCTATTAAGATATGCGAGCGTCGTTGAAAACATCTAGATGGGATAGTGGCACTTGGTCATGCGACTTTGCACACTGGAAATCAGCAATCTGAAACTGCTATTAATGAAGTAACCTTTTAAATGATAGTTTCATTAACTGGGTAACACATTTTCAGATAAAATAGTTTCACTAACCATAGATTAGTGAAACTAGCCATTAGTGATTATATATAAATTATTTCAATTAAGTTACAGTGTCACAATGGTAATAGTCCTGTTTTTGATTAAGAGGTAATGAGATCGGGGTTTTTTGTTGCACAATTTATGTTTTTTTTTAAAATCTAAATGACGTCGTTTTGTATAATCGGAAAATTCAAACGAAATTAAAGAGTAAGTCAACATAAATTGGAAGTTTTTTACGTTTACCTTATTCTGATCGTTCAGAGGGCGATCGCGGAGTCACTGAATGAAGTCCTCCGTTTCTTTCTTATGATGAAGTTGAGATTTTTTCAGTTTAAAGCGGATAGTTGGTTTTTTTTTTACCGTTTTGTCTAATTGAATTGCAAAAAACTCTAGCAATTCACTATTGCTTCAACGGATTGTCTCTTCTACAAGTGTCCCAAGAGCAAGACACATTTGATGGTGCCCTCAACGACTTTGAATGCATTTTAAAGCTTGGTTCTCATGATCCACATAAAGAGTTAATGACAAGCTTGATGCTACTAAGAGAAGCATTGGAAGCAACTCTCAGTAAATTGAACTCTTTATACCCAGAAGAGTTGGACTTGGAGAACCTATTCTAGATCTTTTTTTTTTCTTAAACCTATGTGTAGTCTGTTTTGACCCTCTTTAGTTCAGTTAACAGTGTTTTCGGCTAGCTATATAAGCTTTTGCTTAATAACATTTAAACTCCTACTTATCGTTGTTTTGTTATTGTCATTTACCAAATGTTTCTCAGCTGAATTCCGAGTCTTTATTCTATTGCTCTGACTAAACTATCAAATATGCAGCTATTTAACTTCAATGACTAAACTATCAGATATGCAACTATTCTCAATGCGTCGTTGATGCTGAGGAAGACTATGAAGCACTTCTCAAAGAGGGACCATCCACTGCGTCCAGTGGAGAGGTAAGCTTCTGTTTTATAATTGAGAACATATCTTTGACACTATTTAACACTAGTATCAGCCCCTTGTATTAACATTGCTGGCTTTATGGTAGTATATATATTATTATTTTCCAATTGTTAAATCTTCTTGTCTCATGTTGGGCAGGAAGGCTTTGGTCGGTCCTTGGACTTGCATCATATGTATAAACTATGACTTTGGGGAAAGAGTTGAATATTCTGCTTACCTTGATGTTTTTTCTCAACCAGAGAAAATACCGCGTACACTTAAGCTGTCGAGGTAAAACATTTCATTGAATTTTCTTCTACTTAGAAATCTACATTTTCGTTAATCTCCATCTAAAGTATTAGGGTTTAAGTATTGGTTAAATTTAGGTTACACCCTTTGTTTAGTACAATTTAATTGATTTCATCAGATTTTTTCTTTTCCAAATTTAGTTTGATCGCATTCTTCTTAAACACATACGTTAGATAATTTTAATTTGATATCAATAAAATTGTTTTTCTTATATATATATATATATAAGAAACGCAAACAATCGCTAAGGGGATTAAAATGGTGTTTTAAGAAATATGGCCCTCCTCTTTACTCTATTGTTGCAACTGTGTCAGTGACAAGACAAAAACGATATTGGATGTAGTAATTGAAAAAACAAAGTGGCAATGGCGGAGCTGTTAGGTGTCGTTGAGCAAAGAAGCAAAGATCGTGTTACGTACGAGAGGTTTCGTTGAAAAAAGTAGCGTCCATAAGAAACATAACGGATAACACCCGCGATCATTTCCAGCGACTGTTTTCGTCTCCGTTATGATTACTTTGCTTTCTGTCATAACTATTTTCCTCCATCGCAGTCGCTATCACAGTGATTTGTTCACGAACAGGGCCTATGACAAGGACCTCATAATGTTTGGGGAATTCATTTTGGAGCGAGATGAATTTGGTGTACGTGAACTACATCAGAATACCCTAGGCGAAAAGATGATGACACCATGGCAAGATGCGTTTCTCACTAAACTGAAAATTTGATACTCGAAAAATTTAGACTTGAACGACTTAGTTTAGATATCTTTTTATTATTATTTTTTCTTCTATAATTTATGTGTCTCGTGTATCTATTTTAAACCACTATTTTCTTATGTCGTGATTGTTTTCTTGGTTTATTTAATCTCTATGTCACATTTCTATGTTTATTTAATAAAAACTCATTTTAGAAAAGAAAATAAAAACATTAATATATTTATCTTGGAGGCACAAAAATATAAATTTTCATTTATCATACCCAAAAATAAAAAATAGACAAGGATAAAAAAACTCCACAAAAAGAAAAAGAAGAAGAAGAAATTCAAAAAGGATATCGAAATATTCTCCTTCAGACAGAAACTATAACCCCTATCCTAAACCCACCCAAAAAAAACACGAAGTCCTCCTTAAGATCTAAAGTAGTTTATTAATATGATTAACATACTTATATTACCTATAGAGTTATAATTAATTTTAATTATCCTTAATTATCAATCCTGAAATCCAATCTTCTCCCAAATCGCATTTCTCAATCGCCTTAAATCTCTTCCTTTCGCTGTTCCACCTATCCCTTCGTGCACCGTGAACGAAGATCCTCTCCGCCGCGCTAAATACTCGTGCGGCGGAATTATCCGTCTTCCTCCTCCGCCACCACCTCCCGTCGCCGCCGTGTCACCGTCGTTGATCTCCTCATCTTCCTCGTCATCTTCGTCGCTATCGTCTTCTGGTACTACATGACTCCTATACTCACTCCTTAGAATCTTCGACCAGTCCGGGATGTTAACCGGAAGCGAACCGGTCTTCGGTGTTTTCCGGTTACCGGAACCGACGGAATCTCCGGTTTTCGCCGGTTTTCGACGTAAACGCGAGATTGATATCGATGTCTTCGCGTCAAATGAATTCGGCGATTGATGATCGCCTAAATTATGAATATCAGATTCATCGAATTCGAAGACATTATCATCGTTTTGGGACATCTCTGGTTCTGGTTGTGGATAGATGTATTTAGGCTTGACGGAAAAAAGCTTCCTTGACGCCATTGATGAATGATAAAAAAAACAGAGCAGAGAGAGAGAGGAAAGATGAGATTTTTCACTAGATTTCAAAAATTGGAATCCTGGGTTTTGATCTGCTTGTCTTCGAAGACTCTCTCTCAAATGGGTTTTTGTGTTGAAGGAGTTGGAGATCATTTTATAGAGATAAGTGGTAAAGAAATAAGCTCATTGGTTATTTGAGTTACGACGTAAACAAGTAAACGACAAAACGGACAAAAGTAGATAAAAAAGGAGAAAAAGTGATCAGGTGTGGCAAGTCTCACGTTCTTATCGTGTGAGCTCTATACCTCTTGTTTCTCACATCTCGTCCATTGTTTTTCTTTGTTTAGGAAAACCAGGAAGGAAAATGTGAAATTTTTTGATATTTTTAAAATTTAGAATCTGAAATTTGATTTTAATGGAATTTAATGTTGTTAGATATGAAATTTGTTTACAGTTAGTTAATTAACAATCTTGAAAAAAATCTATTTGCAAGCCGGTCATTAAAAGTCGTTAGAACTTTTTATCATTAACTCGGTGAGCCAAATTAACAACGGCCCATTAGGCAAACAGAAACACGAGTTTCGTTCATTACTAGGGCACAGTTTATTTCTTTCTCAGGATCAGGATCAGGATCTTGTTCGTTTTCTTGTCTCATAAGCTTTTTAAATCTCGAAGTCGTTTGTTCTCCCTTTCTTCTCGATCTCGTGGCGAGGCTGTTCCTTACCGTCTAAGGTACTGTGTTTCTTAATTAGCTTATCTCTCTCGAAAACCCTAAGTAGCCCCTCGCGTCGCTGATTCCTTTTCCTATATCTGATTTTAATGTTTTTTTTTTTCTGCTTGTAGAAAATAATGTCCGGTTCGACATCACTCGAGGATTCTCCTGCCTCTCCTGTTTTCAGAAGTATGCTCGAGCAAATTCGCTCAAATCACGAGGAGATTGAAAGATTGGAGCAATTGGTTATGAAAGACCTAAAGACAGAACATCCTTCTCCGATGAAGCAATTGCTGCAAGGCCACCGTCTCCGAAGCATGACTAACTCTATCATACTCAAGACTGAGAAACTTGTATGTTGTTACGTTTTTCTCCTCAGTTTGTTTATAGAATGAAGTTATGCTACTTACTAACCTTGATTGATTCTTGTTGGCTTGTAAGGTTGAAACCTATGAAAACAAGGTTGGGGCGATTAAAGATGAGAGAGCACCGCTTGGTGAAAACACTGAAACATGGACAAATGTGTCTAGTGCATTTTTTCATCGGTTACAAGAGGTTTGCTTCTTGCCCTTTTGCATCTTCTTTTGTCATTTGTGGAATGTTTCTCAGCTATATTCCGAGTCTTTATTCTGTTGATGATGAAATTATCAAATATGCAACTATTTAAACTTCATTCATAAACCTACAGATACGTGAATATCATGAAAAACATCCTTCTGGACACCTCGTTGATGCTGATGAAGAAGACTATGAAGCACTCCTCAAGGAGGAACCAGTAATTGCGTTCTCTGTAGAGGTAAGTTTCTGTTTTGTAATTTATAACATATCTTTGACACATTTTAACACTTCTTGTCTGTTTTGCAGGAAGGCTTTGGTCGGTACTTGGACTTGCATGACATGTATAACCAATACATCAACTCTGATTTTGGGGAAAGAGTTGAATATTCTGCTTACCTTGATGTTTTTTCTCAACCAGAGAAAATACCGCGTAGACTTAAGTTGTCGAGGTAAAACATTTTTCATTGAATTCTCTTCTACTTAGAAATCTCCATTTTTGTTAATTTCTACCTGCAGCTGAATGCTTTTCCTTCCTTTAAGGCAATACACAAAGTATATGGAAGCTCTGCTAGAGTATTTAATCTACTTTTTCAAGCGAACCGAGCCGCTGCAAGATCTGGACAGAATACTTAATAAGGTTTCAGCTCCTCTCTTTCTTTATAATATCAGTTTTGATCCATATTATAATTTTGCAGTCTTGTAGTTTTAGTTTCTTCAATGATGTGCATACATTTTGATCTGCGGCAAATTACTTTGTTGGTTTCTTGCAGGTTGAAACTGATTTCGAAGAGCGGTATGCAGGCCAGGAAAATGAGCTTATTCCATCTCATGATGCTGTTATGGATCTTGATTACTACTCCACAGTTGAGGAACTGACTGATATGGAGTCTGAAAAGCTAATAGAGGTAATGACAAATGCTTCATGTTCATTATATGCTTCTTGAATCATTATTCTCTTAATTGTGTAATGTATTTTATGTCATTCAGGCGTTGGGGGCATTAGGACTTAACACTGGTGGTACTCTGCAGCAGCGCGCCGAGAGACTTTTCCTAACAAAAGTATCAATCTACACATGTTATAAGCTTAAGTTATTGCCTTGAGATTGTCTTATACCCTTAATTGATTCATTTTGTTTGTTCAGCAAGCAGGTTTGGAAAAGAAACAGTCACTAAAGGAGGCCAAAGGGAAGAAACTCTGCAATTTACTTGATGAGGTTTGTATTTTTACATATTTTGTTTCCTCCATAAGCTTGTCAGATATTTAGTTGTGCTTAAACTATCATGTTGTCACCTTGTATATAGACAATTGAAAGGACAAAACAAAACAGAGCAAAGAAACAAGCTTTGGCATTTGAAGATATGGAGGAAGAGGAAGCTCATACAGAATCAGAAAGTGGTGGCGACGATTGCAACAATCCGCTGAATCGGACAATGGGTTGGGATAACAAACCTATACCATACTGGCTACACAAACTTGGCCTTGGCCAGGTAATGTACTTGTTATTAGACCATTGATGTTAAGAGGAAGAGAGAAAGGTTTTTGTTATATTGACATTAAAAACTTTTTGTTGTGTTTTTCTCTTGTAGGAGTACAAATGCGAGATATGTGGGAACAAAAGCTATGGGGGGAAGAGGGCTTTTGAGAGACATTTTACAGAATGGCCTCACCAATTCGGATTGCGTCGCTTAGGAATCCCAAGCACAGAGGAGTTCAACGGAATCACTTCGATTGAGGTTCTCTATCCCAACATTTTCTGATAAGCTTAAAGCCAGTGGTTGTGTAATTTGATTTGTGATTGTTTGTTTCAGGAAGCAAATGAACTGTCGTGGGAGAGGATGCCAAAGAGGCAAAGGCTCCTCCTGCCTCGACCAGTACATGCTCGTTCGCAATTAACGGATCATGAAATCAAAGAGAAGAGTTCGAATCAAGTTCCGGCGGGTGTAGCAATTCCACCTCCAGATATCACAAGTGTGGTCAAGAGAACCGCGCGTATCCTTTCAATAAAAGGGTTGGAGTTTGAGAGGATGATCATAGACATATTTGGGAATGATGCAATATTCAAGTTTTTGAAGAGCTCTGATCCTTATCACGCTTTCTTCCAGCACAAGCTTGCCAAGTACCGTGCTCAGAATCAAGAAGATGGAGCTCGTGCTATTACACGTATCCAATCTGTTTCCGCAGTTACATATTCACAAACCTATCTTCCGGCTGAATTCAAGGTTCCTCCTCCGCGTCTAGAAACTCACAAGTTTACATGTAGACTTCCTGATGAAGGGATTGCGCCCGAGGAGCTTGATGTTGTTAAGCTCACAGCGCAGTTTTGGGCGCGGTACGGGAAACGTTTCTGGGACGGTGGTGTTAGGGAAAAAGTGATTACGGATCCTCTGTTTGAGTTTATGAAGCCAGCTGATGGAAGGTTCACTATTTTCGAACGACTTGTTCATGCGTATTCGGGAGTCTTAAGACGTCCCGAGATTTTGAAAGAAGAGCTGAGAAAGAATGCAGCTGATGTGGAGACGGTTCTTGAGAATTGTTTCCATTGTCTTCAATGGGATCGCTCCTTCCAGGAGCGTTGGGAGAAAGCAAGGGACAAGAAGAGACCGAAGATGGGGGGGATTGATGAAGCATTTGGGCAACTTTTAGTGATGAGGGAAATGGCTCTTCGTCCAGCAAAACCTGAGCCAAATAGACAAAAGATTGACGAGTCACAACTTGTTCCAGAAGACCAGTTTCTTGCTCAACAACCTCCGGTAATGTTTATCTTGAGATTCTTTATGGTCATTTTGTTTTCTTTCTTTATAATTAGGAGTTATACATTTTCAGGGTTGTGCTACAATCTGGGTTTCTATTCCCGAAGCCATGGATGCATACGTTGAGATCATAGTGCACTCGTTATCCGAAACCGTGGCGAGTTTGAAGGAGAAAATAGATCAGGCGGTAGACGTTCCAGTAAGCAAACAGAAGATAAGTGGAAAAACCGGGCTTTTAAAGGACAACAAGTCACTTGCATATTACAATGTGGGAGCAGGAGAAATGCTAACACTGTCTTTGGGATGGATGCGAGGAAATGCGTTGTAATGGATGTTTAAATTGGTGGCCAACTATAAGAATGATTGTTACTCTAACTTAAGTTTGTGTGTTTGGCTGTGTAATAATAATCTTAAAAACAAAACTCTTAAATGTTTGTGTGGATTATGTTCTTCGTTGGCTGTGTAATAACCTTAAAACAACTATTTAATATATGATCTTTGTGTGGATTATGTTCTTCCTACTCATGGTTAAGCTTCTTTAGTTAGTGCGTTTGGTTTCTCTTCTACGTAGGTAACGAGGATATGCTCATTTGCTTAGGCTGTTCTCAATTATGATCATCAACACAAGACCATTTGCTTCATAGATTTTTAGCTGGTTTGACTAACATGGATCGAATTTGGGCCTTTAATTTTCGTCTTGGAACTTAATCTGTCGATGTGGACCGGTCGATCGGTCTTGGTATGTGAGAAATTTCATTTCTTACGGTAAAATGACATGTCTTATGGTAAAATCGACAAATGAAGTTGTTGTCTTGGATCCAAATTTGATCATACAATGAGAAGCTTTTCAAAAAATGCAAACTTCTCACACTTAATCTTGCATCTCTAATTAAACGTTTAAGTATTAGGGTTTATTTTTTCACTTTGCGATTTTGGCTATATTCGTGAAGATTAAATTCCATATTTGGTTTGTTTAAATTTAGGTTACACCCTTTGTTTGGTACAATTTAATTGATTTCATCAGATTTTTTTCTTTTCCAAATTTAGTTTGATCGCATTATTCTTAAACACATACATTAGATAATTTTGATTTGATATCAATAAATTTGTTTTTCTTATATATATATATATATATAAATAAGAAACGCAAACAATCGTTAACGGGATTAAAATGGTGTTTTAAGAAATATGGTCCTCCTCTTTACTCTATCGTTGCGACTGTGTCAGTGACAAGACAAAAACGATATTGGATGTAGTAATTGAAAAAACAAAGTGGCAATGACGGACCTGTTAGATGTCGCTGAGCAAAGAAGCAACGATCGTGTTACATACGAGAGGTTTCGTTGAAAAAAGTAGCATCCATGAGAGACATAACTGATAACACCCGCGATCATTTCCAGCGATTGTTTTCGTCTTTATTATGACTACTTTGCTCTCTGTCATAACTATTTTTTTCCATCGCGGTCCCTATCACAATCCATTTGTTCACGAACAGGGTCTATGACAAAGAGGGAATTTATTTTGGAGCGAGATGAATTTGGTGTACATGAACCACATCAGCATACCCTAGGCGAAAAGATGATGACACTATGGCAAGATGCGTTTCTCACTAAACTGAAAACTCGATACTCGAAAAATTTAGATTTGAACGACTTAGTTTAGATATTTTATTATTATTATTATTATTTTTTCTATAATTTATGTGTCTCTATCTATTTTAAACCACTATTTTCTTATGTCGTGATTGTTTTCTTGGTTTATTTAATCTCTATGTCACATTTCTATGTGTATTTAATAAAAACTCATTTTAGAAAAGAAAAGAAAAACATTAATATATTTATCGAGGCACAAAAATATAAATATTCATTTATCATACCCAAAAAGAAAACTAGACAAGGATAAAAAAAACTCCACAAAAAGAAGAAGAAGAAATTCAAAAAGGATATTGAAAAATTCTCCTTCAGACAGAAACTATAACCCAATCCTAAACCCACCAACAAAAAAAACACGAAGTCCTCCTTAAGATCTAAAGTAGTATATGATTAACATACTTATATTACCTATAGAGTTATAATTAATTTTAATTATCCTTAATTATTAATCCTGAAATCCAATCTTCTCCCAAATCGCATTTCTCAATCGCCTTAAATCTCTTCCTTTCGCTGTTCCACCTATCCCTTCGTGCACCGTGAACGAAGATCCTCTCCGCCGCGCTAAATACTCGTGCGGCGGAATTATCCGTCTTCCTCCTCCGCCACCACCTCCCGTTGCCGCCGTGTCACCGTCGTTGATCTCCTCATCTTCCTCGTCATCTTCGTCGCTATCGTCTTCTGGTACTACATGACTCCTATACTCACTCCTTAGAATCTTCGACCAGTCCGGGATGTTAACCGGAAGCGAACCGGTCTTTGGTGTTTTCCGGTTACCGGAACCGACGGAATCTCCGGTTTTCGCCGGTTTTCGACGTAAACGAGAGATTGATATCGATCTCTTCGCGTCAAATGAATTCGGCGATTGATGATCGCCTAAATTATGAATATCAGATTCATCGAATTCAAAGAAATTATCATCGTTTTCGGACATCTCTGGTTCTGGGACTGGATAGATGTATTTAGGCTTGACAGAAAAAAGCTTCCTTGACGCCATTGATGATGATAAAACAGAGCTCTTGTAAAAAAAACAGAGCAGAGAGAGAGAAGAAAGATGAGATTTTTCACTAGATTTCAAAAATGGAAATCTGGGTTTTGATCTGCTTGTTGTCGAAGACTCTCTCTCAAATGGGTTTTTGTGTTGAAGGAGTTGGAGATCATTTTATAGAGATTAAGTGGTAAAGAGATAAGCTCATTGGTTGTGTGAGTTACGACTTAAACAAGTAAACGACAAAACGGACAAAAGTAGATAAAAAAAAGAAAAAGTGATCAGGTGTGGCAAGTCTCACGTTCTTATCGTGAACCCTATACCTCTTGTTTCTCACATCCCGTCCATTGTTTTTTCTTCTTTTTACTTTCTTGTTTTTTGGTTATGTAAGTCTTTTTTATAAAAGTGAGCAACGATTATGATTTTATGGCATTTTACGTTCAACTTTAATTTCATTGATTAATTTTTCTTTTCAAAATTACCTTAAAATTTATTGCTTTTTGGATAAAAAAGTTATCTTAAAATTTAGCTTTGTTAGATACTATGAAATTTGTTGATATTTTTTTGTTGAATTTTGTTTGTTATTCAATTAACGGCTTTTATAGATTCTATTTAAATTTGGTGTTATCTATTTATTTAAAAAACAAAAGAGTGTGTGATTGAAGAATTTAATCTATATTGGCTTTTATAACAAATAATTTCATCAGAATTTATATAAAAAAACCAATAAATATCATATTTTAAATTTACATAAACTACAAATATCTCTTAGATATTTTAAACTTTACTTTCAAATCTGTTATAATTTAAGATTTGATTTATCAAAATAGATTTTTGTTTTTTGTATTTTTTAACTTCAATGGGTTATTAAGTCTAATGTTTAATGTTTAATGTCTAACTTCAATGGGTTACGATTAGAAACCAACATGCACCTACTTAAAAAGTCTAATGTTTTAATTAAACTGAACCAACCCGAATCTATTCGAACCGTCTGATTAGACCAATTTTAACCGATAACCCAGAAGATTTACGAAAACACCCAACCCCTTTTTTTGGAGTCGCTTCTCCTTCTTCCTCGCTCTGCGCCGTCTTCTCAAAAACTCTCCTGAGCAAATCAAAGCTTCTTCGATCTTCCTCGTCTGATTTCGTTTTCTTCCTTCCCAATAAGGTTTGTAATCGATGTAAACCCTACTTTCTCCCTTTCACTTTGTTACAAATGTCACCCAGATTGATTATGCGTTATAAAATCGCTAAGTCTTAGATTGGGTATCGAAATTTGTTCTTGATGTTATGGAATCGTTCGTTGCATCGATTAGAAACCCTAATTTCTTTAGCCCCTGCGAACTCAATCTGTGTAATTAAGATTTATGCGTTTGTTGATTTTGCTTAGTTGTTGATTTGGATCTGTAGAGAATGGCTACAGCTACGTATCCACCACCTCCTCCGTATTACAGACTCTACAAGGATTACTTAGAAAACCCTAATTCTGCTCCTGAACCTCCTCCTCCGATTGAAGGAACATACGTTTGTTTCGGAGGCAATTATACAGTGAGATTCACCTTTTTTTTTGTCCTCTTCACATTTCCTCTTATCAAGTCTTGCAATTACATCATCTTTGTGAGTTTACATTTTTTCGATTTTTGTTGCAGACCGAGGATGTTCTTCCGAGCTTAGAAGAACAAGGAGTGCCTCAACTTTATCCCAAAGATTCAAATGTTGGTACGTCGTTCTTCGAAACCGAATCATATAATCGAAATGCAAATGCTTTAAGCTTCTAGAGTTGATGAGGATGGTTTTGGTTAATCTCTTAGTGGTTTTAAAGCTATCGTAAAAGATGCTTTCTTCTGATCTCAGCCTTACTCTTTTGAAAGTTATCTTCTTTCTTTGTTTTGTTGAAGAAATTCCCAAATATCTTGTGTAGATTACAAGAAAGAGCTTCGGTCTTTAAATAGAGAATTACAGTTACATATATTGGAACTTGCTGATGTTCTTGTTGAAAGACCTTCTCAATATGCTAAGAGAATTGGTGAAATATCTTCAATCTTCAAGAATTTGCATCACCTTCTCAATTCCTTGAGGCCTCACCAAGTAAGAAGATCTCTCTTTTTTCATCTAACAACATGTTTTGATCGGTTTTCGCTTGATTGTTTTTTAATCTTTCTCTCTTATGTTCAGGCGAGAGCAACGCTAATTCACATCATGGAACTTCAAATTCAACAGCGAAAACAAGCCGTGGAGGACATCAAGAGGTTTGTATATGCTTTTTAAGTTTTGTCTCATAATGGTATCAAGATCAATCTATAAACTATAAAAGATTCTTTAAAAGCTTGTTTGTAAGTTATCTTAATTGGTAATAGTGTTGTTTTGGTTGTGTGCAGGAGGAGAGAAGAAGCACAGCGACTTCTAAAAGATGCTTTCGTTACTTTAGATGGACAATAGTGAGTTTTTATACATTTGTGTAAAATCTAATTCTATGATTGACCCTCGAAGCTTATTTTAACTGTCAACACTAAACCAAGGTTAATCAGCATTTAACCAAGACTAAGTAGATACACTGTACCAGTATTATATTATACCAGAATTAACCGGTTATCTCTTGTTGGAAAAAAAGTTGGAATAAACCGGTGTGATATAATACTCCCAGAATGAACCGGAAATATATATGAATATATACATATTTATATCTTCACATACATTTGATGTGAATTGATATGGCAATATTTTGAT
Organism: Pseudoturritis turrita; assembly: GCA_900406555.1. Taxonomy (NCBI): domain Eukaryota; kingdom Viridiplantae; phylum Streptophyta; class Magnoliopsida; order Brassicales; family Brassicaceae; genus Pseudoturritis; species Pseudoturritis turrita. The sequence goes on from OVBL01000813.1 coordinate 286,737, forward strand.
AAAGAAATAAAATTAACCTGTTGATTGACACTTGTAAGTTGTAACTCTTTTTTCAGTGTGTTGGAAACCCATAGAATTATAAAAAAACCACCAACCGGTTAATTATATCTAATTGATTTGTTTCCATATAGAATTCATAGACATGTTTGGATTTTCAATTGTTTCCACTTTCGATAAAGTATTCATAGACATTTTTGGATTTTCAATAAATCTTACCCAATCAGTTATACAAGATTAAATTATTATCTAAAAATGTTGATTTAAAAATTTAATATTTTTTATCCAAAATATTACATAATCCAAAATATTTTTTATCTGACAAAAAAAAATAATAATAATATTTAAATCTATAAAAAAAAACTGCATAATCCAAAAAATTAAGCTATCTATACCATTAAGTAATCTAAAAAACTATTTAAGAGTTGGATTGAATATATTCCTGGTGTTTATAACTCAATGCAGTTTTATAATTTCAATCAGTGTGTGTTGTATAATAGTGGTATCTTGTTTTTTTTTTTTTTTTGGGGTGATATGATAGTGTTATCATCTTGTTGTAAAAAGACCTAGTGGGATTATCCGCAGGGGAATATGGCCCAGACTCTGTACACACATTATTGGATTGTCGAAAGCTGAATGACACGTCGGATTATTTCACCTCTTATTCTGTAAAATAGACACGTCAGATTATACTTCACGTGGACTAATAGGGACATGACTTGTTCGCTTAATATTAATTAATTACTTTTAATAGCAATTTGTGGGATTCGTTTGTTTCCATAATGAGTCATTTCCATTATCAATATTTGTTTTTTGTCAACCATTTTCTTTATCAAGATAAAACAAAAACTAACGTTACCGAAAGAAAAAAAAACCAATTAAATACAACCCTATTTTTTGTTTTTAGATATAATATTATTATATTTATAAATGTCTAATTATTAAATTTTAAACTAAATAAAAAGTGGATGAATTCAATGGTATTCGTCTAAAATAATTCTCTAAAAAATATATTAAAAACACATTAAAAAATACTAGTAATAATTTTCTCAATTACTTTCAAACGGACCCGTGATCTTTACACAGTTATTTTCTCCACTAAATATTTTAATCCTCTCGTGTTATTGTTTTGCGTATTTAGTCTTTCTTTAACTCGAGTTTGTGTTCAGTTGGTTGATATTACTTTTTTTCATTTTAATTAAATACACTGTTATTATAGGGAGGATAATAAAGGACACGTGGGCCAATAGTGGGTTAGATATCGCTTGTCAACAAAAGCTGGGCCCACTGGACCTCACTCGCTTTGAAATTATGGATTTCCAGGCGTCTATATCTTGACACGTCATCCAGGTCCCCCAATTTTTCATTCTCTTGATGTGAAAATACGAAAATAGACAAAAGATGCCAAATATTTACAACGGTAGAAGTATATCGTTATTCCTATGTTTAAAACAAAAGTAAAGTATGTACCTATTTATATAACACTGATAATTACCAATACAGTGAATACATAATGGCAAAAGGGAAATGCAAAAACCAACAAACTAGATAATATCTTTAGCAAACAAAAAAAACGAAAACTATATAATATTAGATAAAGATTTTTTTTATAACTGGCAAATTTGTTGGACAATCATCTGATCATAACATAACATGTGGGGTGACTGGGGTCTCGAATAAATCTTCTAGCTAGGGTCATATATATAAAGACTTAAAATTTTGTTTAAATATATTATTGTATATATAGAAGTTCATCGCCATTATTGTAAATAACAAACACAAATGACCAATGCATTATCGATGTGATAGTAGGCTAATAGCTGTTAAATATAGTTGGATATCATGCACATCTCCATGGTTTTCTATGGTTGGTGAAAACACAATTGGATCATCATGTTAGTTTGTTTAATGTATATACATCTATAAGTACTATATATATATATATATATATGTTCTGATGTTCATCAATTTTTCTAAATAAAAGTACTATATATATAGAGAGAGAAATGGTATAAGTCATCCATACATAATCTGTAGTATTTCTAGATTCATAATTAGTTGTTTATAATACGTATGCTAGTTCTATAAAATAAAAAACTAAATCATAATTATTATTATTATTAATACTTTAATTGTTCTTATATTTTAAACTTGTACGAGTAATCATGTCGCGTGCATGCAAAGATGCATCCATGCACTTACGCGTTGAGCTAAAAAGGGCAAATTCATTATATATATACACATATGTATTCACTTTAGCTTACTAAAACAAATTCCAAGTATAAATTCACTTTATCTACACATATATTTCCTAGTATAAAGTCTGTTAAAGGAAAGAAGTGATAATCTTCTGTGCGTTTTATTTTCTTTATCATCATCTACTCCGTTTATATTGTTTTTCTTGCAACTAAATTTATGAAGTTTTGTAGAAAATAGTAGTGTCTGTTGAACCAGTTGCAATTTAAATATAGAGTAGTGTCGCCAATTTGATTAATTATTGGCCGATAAGACCTCTCCATAATTGGAGTTTTATAATATAAAACAAAACGCAAGTACCAAGAAGAAAACGAATGAAAATAATGTTAGCTACGTCAATAATCGAGCTTCTTGTTAATATCTTATATTGAATTATTTATTGCCTCTTTATACTTTATATATCCTATATGTATGTATATATTTGATCTAAATTATGTATAGTATCCTACGTGATCTAACATATCAAATCTTCCTCGTTCAGCCGTATTATCATAATCTTATTTGTTAATTACATATTTTCTGCTTTTGGGATTTCTAATGTTGTTTTATCGCCGAAACAAATAATTGTTGGAAAATATCATATGTTGTCAAGTGATCTGCGTATTGTATCTATGTATTAAAAAAAAATTGACTCCTAAACCAATTAATCGATCATTGTACATATAGCAAATCAATTTGAACTAAATTGATGAACACAAATCCGAAAACACATGACATGGTTTATTTGTCCTCTATCTAAACCGATTGTCATTTAATTCAATTTTTAATTACACTTGTGTTTGATCAAATGATGCTATCGTTAATTGCTAAATTAACTAAGGTAGACCTAGCTTGGACCATCCTACACAACCATATAGCAAATTATAATGTAGAACCTCATGTATTTATATATGTTTTTAAAATGTATCTCTTGAGCTTAAATCTCGAAAATCGTCGAGAAACTTAAGTTTGCAAATGTCCACCCTCCATACAAATACTGTGGTTAAAACTAATTAAAAGTACATTCAATGAAAATCAGTCACCAACATCGACCAATAAAACATAAATTTTATTTTTTTTAATCCTTTGTAGAATTTAGCTAGTGGCATCTAATCTTTACTCTCGATTGATGAAACATAATTCTAATATTCTATCATATATTTAAGAAATTAGTGTGAGAATATTTTGTCCGAAATTTATGCGATGGTAAGTTCACTTTTTTAGGTGACATGTTCGATCATAAGGTGCCAAAAATTCTCAAGAAATGGATTAATCTTCCTATGTAAAATATCGAATCGGCGAGTGACAACATGATCACCTACTTATTCAGTTATTATTATATTTGGTTATGCATCCCATGTTATAATATTATCGATTACATAGGTAACATATACAATCAGACAAATTATTCAACAAGTCGAGAAAAATAAAATAAGGGAAAAAGTTGCAAGAAGAATGATTCCGACCTTTCATATATCCTTATCTTATCCAATCTTTTTCACGCCATTGACTAGTTTCTAATTCATCTAAATATATTAAAAGCTAAGGCATATTATGTACATACATATATAGATCATCAATTGATTGCTAACATAGCTTTAGTTATAATATTTGATTAAATTTGCATGTGGCATGTTCTCCAATAATCTAAGCTCAAAAGAATTGATTTTTATCAATACTAAAATGGTATAATTCTTTCTATTTTATAGCGTAGAGATTCGTTTTTACTTCTCTTTTTTTTTATAGGTATATTTTTTTTTATCGAACTGCATACAAATATAAAACGTAGAAATAAAAAAAAGACTACCAAATAAATAAATGAAAAAGTTAGGAAGATCAAATTTTCCTACGCTCACATTCGTTGGGAAATCCATCAATTTGCCTAGAGTGGTTAAAATGCATTAGAGAGGCCTCATGGGCTTCGTTTCATCCTCAAATATCAATCATCTTGATCTCATGGGTTTCTCCTCACACCATGCTCTTATGAATGGGCCCAATAAACACTAATGTGGCCCTAAAATTAACGGGACATGTTCTTCGTTCTCAAGATTTACCCTTAATTAAACCTCTCAAGTCGTCCTAAACTCCAAAGGTAAACATATTGTAATATGAGCTCTAGTTTTTTGTCGTCGCAATAGGAGCTTAACACTAATGGGCGGCCTTTGGCTTGTGCATTTTTTCTTTCTCATGCTTTAATTTGAACAACCTTTATAAAATAAAATAAAAATAAAAAATAGGAGCTTAACACAAGTATATATACATATTGTTAATCTAAAATAAATAAATAAAACATACACAAAATTGCTTCTAAGTCCAAAAATTAAAATTAGGTTTGAGATAGAAACTATATTATACTCCCTTTGTTTTAAAATTGTTTGATGTATTCGATTATTTTTTGTGTTACACAAACTTATAATTTTATATTTTTTAATTTACAAAGATAAAGTTGTAATATCTAAAACATCTAATAATTTGAAACATAGAGAGTATTGATTAACGACCATAAAACTATCAAAAAATAAACTAGTACTGAAGTGTTTTTTTTTTTTTTTTTGCAATTCGCTTTCAAATTAGGTACCCAAACAAGGAGTTTTGTTTAATTAATGTTATGGTTGGGAAAAAATCAACAGACTAGTAGGTGAAGGTTTCTTGATGACCTCAGCATCTCCAACTCCCCATTTTTATAATTATTGTTCAACAACAACAATTTTGGAGTCCATTAATGAGTGATTTTCTTTAACCCACTGAATTGTCGTCGAGACCACCTAAACTGTCTTAACAAATTAGAAGGGGGAAAAAACTGTCTTAACAAATTAAAGTAATAGGACTAAAATACCAAAAGAAATTACTATTAGGTTTTATGACCCCAATGTACATAATTGTGGAGAAACTTCAAACTCTCTTAGGTGTGTGTTTGTCTGATAACAATGACTCAAAAAAATCTGGTCTTCAATTTCTTTTGGTATCTCACTTTAACCGCACAACAGCAATATACAACGCATAAATAAATATCTTAACATAGATAGAGAAGTGTAAGAAAAAGAAAGACACACACGTGTTGATCATGCAACATTTGTTTATACAATAAAAAAACAAGAGGTTCTAGAATATTCTTGTTGATTCAATTATTTTTATAATTATAGCAAACAAACCAAGTCAACAACCAACTTAAGTCATTATGGATCGTCCACTTGTCCGACTCTCACAATCAACCCATCATTCTATCTATCTATATATATCTTAGAACAATAACACGTATTCAACCCAAAACGTAATATTTTAAAATTATTTCTACAAAACTCAAATCTATCGATTCGAATATGTGTTACTATGATGATCGGTGCGATCAGAATATGACGGTGGTGAAGATGGATTTGGCGTGGTGGATAGAGGCGGCTCCTCCGCTGGTGATTTGTCCGGCGAAGCCATCGACTTCTCCGATTCTTGAGACGATTGTAGAAGAACGGGAGATCGAAGAAGATGATCAAGAACATGATGACGAAGACGTTTAATGGTCATTTTGATATTTGGTCTTTGGGTTTTAGATAGATTCTTATGGTTATTTAATGATTTTGTGTTTTTCTATAAATGTATAAGATGAGATTTTGTATATTTTGTATAATCATATATCTCATGAGATAGTTCTTTGTCGAATTTTCAGGGAACTTTCGCATCTTAAGCTTGTAGCTCGATTATCAGATCCTAATATTAGTATATTACACATACATGAGTTCAATTTCGAGTTGATAATTAAGTAAGTTTAATGGCCGACAAAAAAAAAAAGAAAACGAAAGTTTAATCTCTAGATATTTTTCTAACCGGTACGGTATAAGAAATCCGATCCAATATTCAAATTTTTCATACAAACAAATTTTTAAAAAATACTGAAGAAAACTAATAGGTCCCAATTCCAATAACTAAAGAGATAAACTCTGTTTTTCTAATTTCAAGTCTGCCTATTCTCTTACCAAGTTACCATTAAGATCTTTAAATACAAAAGAAAACAAAAGGAACATGAAGAAATGGGAACGTGGGATCAATCTCCTATAACTTAGGAAATCATGAAACGTGATAATGCTTTTTTTTGGCCAACTTCTCCGGTTCACTTATTGCATCTGGATCGAACCGTTCGGTTCGCATCAAAAACCTAGGGTCTTTTTGACATTTTAGGAAAAAAATTGTTGATAACCAGACGATAAACCAAACCAATAATCAGAATCTGGAAAAATCGAACCAAATTTAAACCCGAAAGGCTGTAACTAGTATCACACATCTAATACTGTTTGGTGAGATTATTTCTCAACCACAAAAAATATACTATTTTTTAAATATATATATATATATATATATATATATATATATATCGCGTTTATTTTTTATTTTATTTTTAAAGTTTAAAGTCCGAAGCGCGTCAATCAGCTAAATGTGGAACATAAATATCACGTGCGATAAGTAGATCACGTCGTATTCTTACGTATTTCCACACGAGACTTTGCTTTACGTCTCATCAAACCAAACCACTTATATGCTATGCCATTAACACTCTTTTTAAGTTTTATAAACTTAATAATTATACAAATCACTCGTCTCTCTCTATAAGTATCACCAATGTCAATATTTTCCACATAGATCTTCACAGCAAACTCGAGAACTACTATATTTCAACAAGTCTAATTCGAAGAGAGACAGTTTTGTGTTTTTTTGTGTAGATCATGGCGAGGATGATCGGACCGTTCGAAGTTTTGCCGGCGATTCTTGTTTTTCCGGTGAGGGTTTCAGCTTCGCCTTCATTGGGGACGATTTACGAGGAAAAAGATGACGAAAAATTCATCCACCACGAGATATAGACTCGAGAGTTTTTGTTTTTTTTGTTGGTGAAATTTACATTTCGAGTTGTATCTTGATTTTTATTGTATTTTTTCTTGGTTGTTTTCCAGTTCAAACTCATTCTTATTGATAAGATTTGAAATCATAAAATATTGTTATTCCCTTTTTTACGCTATATGATATCTTATATAGTCATAAGCTATATGATCTCTTATATAGGATCTCATCATCTAATAAAACCAAAAAAAAAAAAAACTCATCATCTAAAATTGTTAATCAAATATGTTGCCTTAAATCTATCCCAAAAAAAGTTTGTCGTGGATACTATTTCAAGAAAGTTTGACTCGGTGTCAAGTTGGATAGTAATAAACTTAACAAGATGTACTTACTAATTTTAATATCCATATATATATATACTCAATTCGTTGAAGTTCCAGAAAAAAACAAACAATCCTGGTCAAGCATATATCCTGTGATTAGTGCGGATTTAATTCCATAATACCTGATTTAAATGCAACGATATTGAGATCCTTTAATTGTGGTTTTCTTTGTTTTTACTTTTTATGTCTATTCAAGTTATTATAATGCTCCACTAACCACAATCAACATTCACGTGAACGTATAGTAGGTTCAAAAGAATTTTCATAGTCTTTTAATATTGATTTCTCGAAGGACTTTTATAGTCTGTATGCGAATAATGCGATACACCCACACATACATTAGTGTTCTATAGAAAAAGACGTTTATTTGATTAGCTTAATAAATAACAGTAGTAGTAATTTTTATTGTATTGAACAATAAGTACACTATAGTATCTTCTTGTCTATTTATAAAACTGAATTTTCTCTCGTCTTCTTATCTGTTTATAAAATGAAGTTTCTCTTAATTTTAAAATGACGCATAAATATATATTAAAAAAAAACATCCTTTAGTTTGAATTCGAATAGTAACCAATAACCATGTTAGACCCAAAAAAAAAAAAAAAAAACAATAAGAAAATTACAAATCTTTAAATAAAAATCCCACGCAAGAGTGGGTGGAGCTTCTCACACCCACTTTCCACTTTTCTCTTCTTCATCGTTTCTCAATTCCAAATTAATCATTTCCTTTTTTTAATCATAACCTAACTCCAAAGTTCCACTCAAAATCCTCCGAATTTCCCAATCGACCCACAAAGAAATCACCATTTTTGATCAATCAAGTCGCAGAAAAACTAAACCGTTAATTTTATTTGAGACTCTGAGTTTCATAACCTTAAGATCATTCAATCATGGGGAATATCTGCAGCCTCGTAAATTGCTGGAGAAGACGCCGTCACAGTAGACGGAGAACCAGTATTCCTCCGGCGACGGAAACAACTCTTCCTCCTCATCAACCACCTCCATCCGAAATCCCAGCGAATCGATTCGTATTCGCCGCCGCGACGCCGTATCCAAACCCTAACCCGAACCATTTTTACCAGTATCCGGATTACTGTCCTTCTCCGCCGGGGACTATGCGGACCCCGCCGTACGATCACCACCACTATCTTCACTATCCTCCCCACATTTATCAGCCACCTCATCCTTGGACCCCCGGCGAGAGATTCCAGATCATCCCGCCTCCTTACATCGAACACCAGAAAGCCGTCACGATTCACAACGACGCTAATCTGAAAAAGGAGACTCTGAGGCTCGTACCCGACCCGGATAACCCGAATCGATTTCTCGTCTCCTTCACGTTTGATGCAGCCGTCTCCGGAAGGTTTGATTTCCACTTTCTGATTCGAAAACAGAGTGAATCAATGATTTTATGGGTTAGCATTTGTGCATTTGTGCATGCTGAAAAGTTTGAATCTTGTTGAATCAATCAAAGGTTATAGAGTGAAATAAATGACTTACCTTTTTGTTATATTTGGGGGAAGAACAGGATCATAGTCGTTTTCTTTGCGAAGAAGGCGAAGAAGGCAATCTCACAGCAACAAAGGAAGATACATTGCCTCCAATCACATTTGATTTCGATAAAGGACTTGGTCAGAAGTTTATACAACCATCTGGAACTGGTATAGACTTATCGGTATTTGAAGATTCCGAGCTATTCAAGGAGGAGGAAACATATATCTATCCACTGGCTGTTAAGGCGGAGGCGGCTCCAGTGGTTGAGTCAGAAGAAGGAAAGCTGAGATCGAGGAATACGAATGCGCAGATTACTCAAGTGGCGTATATGAAGGAGAAACGGGAGATTAAGATAAGAGCTGTGAAACAGATACTATGGGTGAATGGGTTGAGATATGAGTTGCAGGACATTTATGGGATTGGGAATACGGTTGATGGTTGCGACGAGGATGCAAGTGATCCGGGAAAAGAATGCGTTATATGCTTGTCCGAATCACGCGATACAGCTGTTCTTCCTTGCAGACACATGGTATAACAAAGTTGATACTTTTTTTGGCCAAAAGAAGAAGCAACAACAAATGAAGTTCTTTTGTGTATTGAGTTTAGAATTGGTTTGTTTGTGTGCAGTGTATGTGTAGCGGGTGCGCTAAAGTGTCAAGGTTTCAGACAAACCGTGTCAGATTTGCAGACAAACCGTGTCAGATTTGCAGACAACCTGTAGAGAGGCTTTTGGAGATTCAGGTAAACCGCAATGAAGGAAATGGAGATAGAGATGAGCAGTCTTAGTAAAGCAATCAACCTGTGTAGTAGCTGTTTTTGATTCTGGATTATTATTTTATAGACTTATCAGTTTGAAGATCGTTACTCACACCTCTTATCTGATGGAGGGGAGGAGTAGTGTTTAGTGCGTGCGAGATAGTAGTGACCATCAACATTTTGGGTATTACGGATTGTTAGTAGTGACCATCAACATTTTGGGTATTACGGATTGGGTTTTAGTTTGCATAAGATTATGTGATTTGGTTGGTTGTATCGCCACAACCAATTTTGTAAAGATTCACCAGATTTAGCAGATTATGTATTCAAAATGCCCAGAAAAGTATGTTTCAATTTGTCGTGCCTATGGGTAACTCACAAAATTTCAGAATTACACATCATTACTTGATGACGTAAACGAAATTGTAGCACCGAACGAAGTCAGATTTGTCATTTACCTAATTCAATCTTAAAAAACTAGTTCAAGAATCATCACTGATGCAAAACAAAATAGGTTTTTGAGTAAACTTTCCGTGGAAATATTTCATAACAATATTGGACATATCAGTGTTTGAAGAAGCAACAACATAATACGAATTCAATAATATTTCTTACAATAAGAACAATGACCATCAAGCTATTTTGTCCTCCATCTAGACCTAATACCATCAAATGTACAACCAACAGAACAAAAGAATAATCCAGAAAACTGGAAAACTACTTTGTATGGACAACGCATCTTACATTTGGAGCAAATAGGTCGAGACATATGATGATTGTTGGGCAGAATACTTACTTTAGTACCAGAGTATCTAAACGATGAGCCGGGCTTCATGTATAAGTCCTTCCCAATCAAACAATTAATGTGTAGGGTGACACAACAATACTCATCGCACTTATAAAAACGCTCCGTTGGATTTATTTTCTTTTCGCAAGCTTCACACCAATAAGTCATAGTACTTGTCTCCTCCCCATAAGAAAGAGTGAGTATATGCTTATCATGCTTATACCTCACCTTTTGTGGTAAAGTAGCACATGCGAAACACAAAGCAAAATCACACTCCTCAATGCAATTGAATGTTTCAATTGAATATTCTGCAAGGCAAACCCCACAACTTCTTCTTCGCTCTCCTGGTTTAGATGTTAGGAATAAAGGATGCATATGACTTGGATGGACTAATGGCTCTGAAATTGTGGCGCACTGCACGTCTAGCTTAAAATCACATCCTTCTTTATCGCACTGATACAAGAAACCAGTTGTGCACGTCCGAAAACAAGCTGAACATCTACCCTTAAGATATTCCGGAACACCGTCATATCCTCCCACTAGAGTGAGCAGATGTGGATGTATCGGGTTATATATTTTGCGAGAATGATTAGCACATTTCTCGTGTAGAATGAAATCATCACATTGCATACAAGAGTACAAGTTACCGAAATAGATTGGCGTGATGCATGCCTGACAATGCTTAGAGTCGTCGTAATCTCTACTCGTATTCTCAACAAGTATCAAATGATGATGTTGATGACTGAAATGTTGTATGATTCCATCGCTTATCCTAACAAACGACGGCTCAAGTTCTTCTTCAGGTTCTTCTGGTACTCCCTCAAGGTCTATGCCATCCCACACATTTCTCTGTGTGGCACATCTCGAATGGGCAGCATAAGAACACCCGTCTTTGATGCAAGAATAGCCCCCGTAATCATTGTCGACCTTTCTGCGACAAACACCACAAGACAATTCTCTTTGGTCAAAAGAAGGGGTAAAAGAGATACGATGGAGATGGCGAGATATCCTTATGACATGTGGTAAGCTCATACACCTTTGATGGACCAGAAAGTCACAAGGGGGACATATATAGAAAGGACAGCTTGAATCGGCCAAGGCACAAAGGTCGCAAGTTAATGAAGCATTTCTTGGAAACAGAGAAAGCGTATGCTCATGCCACTTTTTATGGTCTACAGATAAGACTGCTGGTTTCTCCACACAAACCATATTCATAGCAAAATCGCAAGCCGAGCAATAATAAAACAACCATTTGAGATATTCATCACAACAATAGCATTTTCTGGTTCTACTATCCCTTTTCAACAAGACAAGCTGAAGAGAATGTTTAGGATGAAGAGGGTGCTTGATCTCAACTGGAGCTTTTTCAGATATTTCATGGTTCTGGCCATTGCAACCTTCGCAGAGAAAATGGGTATCATCTTCTCCAGTTAAACTGAATTTCTCCCAGTTAAAAGGGAGACACTTCCACTTGTTATCGCTGCCCCGCTTGACTTTCCCCGTCACACGAAATTTACCTTCTGCTTCAAATCTTACTTCAACTTGAGGGCATAAGGAAATAAGCTTATTCCACTTTGAATTCATAGAGATGACGAGGAAGAATATCTGATGGATGAGTGACATCAGCTCCGGGTCCGGCTCGAGACTCATTGTTTCTTCAACGAGTGAGCTGAAGTCTAAATCTGAATTAGGCTTTGGCCGGAGACTCAATGTTTGGCCAACGGGTGATCTGAACTCCCAATCTGAATCTACAGAGTTGAGAAGAGAGGATTCTTGAGTAATGAGTGATTTGAGCTTAGACAGCGGCTTCGGCTCCGAATACAAATCCAAAGATTTGAAAAGAGAGAATGTTCGCTTAATGAGTGATATGAGCTCCGAGAGTGGCTTTGGCTGAGAATCCAAATCCATAGAGTTGAAGACAGAGACTGTTTGAGAAATGAGTGACGTCAGCTCCGACTTCGGCTGCGAATCCATTGACCTCACCAAAGAGATTATTTGAATGATGACTGATATCAACTGCGCCTCCCGATCCCAATCCGAATCCCAATCCCAATCCCAATACATTAGTTGAGAAATGAGTGAAATGAGCTTCGACTCTGAATCTGAATCCATAGAGTTGCCGAGAGAAAGTGATTATTTGTGTTTGACTTTTGAGTGCTCTCTCTAATATCGATCTGTTTCTGAATGCGGAATTACGGATCTTGCTTTATCATAAACAAAGGACCTTATTCACTTTTATTTAATAAACGAAATAAAAACGTGCGGCGAGTCAGAGGAACGTTCCCTAAGACTTGTTTCAAGCATCACTAATTGATGCAAAGGAAAACTATACTTGTGTGAAAACATCTCATATCAATGTTTTTTTAAATTTTTATTAAGGAATATATAGCAATGTTTTTATAAAGGGTATAGCAATGTTTTTACTAACGGCAAAGAGAAATAATCCAAATCCAACGCTTGTGCATGATCTCAAATTTACACCTTCATGTCCATCTCTTGTGTTGATTAAAAGAGACCATGAAATCCGAGTTAAGAAACTCAACACTGCAGAGGTTTAAAAACAGTATATATTCACTTTCATCTATAGATCAGGACTTTCTCTAGTCATACTAACGCAACGAAAGCAATGGCTTTTTCTCTTATTGTCGGAAATATAATGAAAAATATATTCAGTCTTTCTTACAACTCTCTTCTTTGTTGATGCCAATCTATACAGTGTGTGTAACTGATCCATTTTACGGGTCATACTTCACTTTATCTCTGCACGGTTATTTGGACCAACAGGTTCGTGCAAGAAACTTGATACCCCCATCACTGCAGCTTCAATGGATGCATCTTCTCCCTGGTTTCTATGCATTTTGTTAAGAGTCATAAAACTAAAGATCATCAGTATAATCGAGATAAAAGAGTGTTCTTCTCCCTTCTGGCCATCTCTTTCCTGTTAAAGAAACTTTTGTTCTCCAGCAAGATTCTGCGACAATGTCTTGTTTACTGGAAATAGCTGTTCTTGATTTGTAATATACACAATGTCATAATCATACAGATATCCAACCCTTCATTAGGTATTTGCCTCTCTGAAGTGGGCATTGAAGTTCTTAAATAGTAATGATAAACAAACACTCAGCTTCTTATTTACTAATAGGTGCTTAGCCAGGAGCTGTGGAGGCTAGGGACCATTACAACAACGACAAAGACAGACACGAAACAACGAAGATAAGACAAAGGCAAGGCGAGATTTGAGTTACATTGGTGTTTAGTCTTCCCACCACTGATGAACAAACACACCTCTGCTTCTCAGAGTTTGAAGTGTGTTAATGCAGTCTGGTTTGTGGTTGGAGCAGCGGAGGAAAAGCTCATCGACGTAGCATATGGCTCCTGTTTCCAATAAAAGAGATAGGAACTTCATTTCCACTTGGCTTGTGTTCATCTTAAGAACCACAAAGTCTGCGTATTTAGCAGTCTCCACAAACCAAGCAAGGAAATCAAAACCCTCGTCTTCTGGGAATGGTTCCAGCTGTTCGAATGGAGTTCTGTTTTTGCCCGTCGTGTTTTCATCAGCTAAACCCGGATGGTAAACAAAGGTGACGCCGGGCTTCTTGACATACGATATCATTACTGAAGTGTTGTGGTCGACAAAATAAACGTCGAAAGCTTTGCTGTCAATTGGGTATGATGGAAAGAACCAGTTTGGAGTTAACTTAACATCCAGATGCTCACCTGCTCCAATGTCAATGTAGACAAGCCTCTTCTTCAGAGAGAGATCGAGGAATTTGGGCAAGTAAGCGACAGATTTTGGGAAATCAAGAGGTTTTTGCTCGAGTAGAGGTTCCATGAACTCTATATAAGGTCTATTGGTCTCAACAGATTTGCAATCTCTCGGTAGCTGAGACTTTCCACTATAAGGAACATCAGTTTCTGTTACATTCCTCTTGAATACGATGACGGTGAACTCATCCAAGTAGTTTACATGCACTATCTCAAACTGCTTAAGCCAGAACGAAACCGAACTCGCAGATTTAACAAGAGCGTTGCCATTAGTACTCGCAAGAACTGCTCCGATTCCACCAGGTTTCAGAACACGCTCCATCACAAGCACAAGGAGAGCAGGGGAAGTAACTTGATCAACATCCCCACAGAACACGAAATCAAACGAGTTTTCACCACTAAGCTCAAGCTCGTAGATACGCTTCCTACTGAAAAACGAAAACAACGGATGCTTAGGAACGCCGCGAACATCAGAGAAACCCATCTCCTTGAACACTGAAACAACAGAATCCGATCCCGGACCAATACAGAGAACCTTAGCATCATCACAATGCAATAGCTTTAACCCCATCAACTCTTCAGCAAGATCAGCAATTACCACTTCTGGGTACTGTTCTATCTCAAATTTTCCCCGGAACGATTCAACACCGGAGACGCTATTTTTAGCGGTAACCTCTGTTCCGGGAAGTAACTCCATCAAAGGGACAATAGATAGAGCCGAAGCGATGATGAGAGCACGAAATAACGCATGCCTATTGGTAGATCCACGAAAGATATTGAGCTTCAAGATCTTAACACCCATGTATTGAAACCGATAATCTCAACGAATCCTCAGTTTCCCAAAAGGAGATTTGTGTCTGGTACGATTGCTAAACAGATCTAAGAAGAAGAACAATCGAAGAATCTAGCGGGTACAAAACCTGGAGGAGGTATGGTTTCCACCCACGAGTAGAACGATAGATTTTTGTGACCCTAACCACACCCTTCTCGGAACCCTAATCGACTTCACCACCTCCGTCCCCATTCCGACCAATCGATCCGCCATGGAAAAAAAAAAACAAAATCTCGTCTTACATGCTTGTAGAATCCAAAAACTAAACACAATCACTCGTAGATTCGAAAGATCTGGGGCTAGGGTTTCGTGATCTCCGCCTCTGTGTGTTTTTGTTTTTTTTTTTTTCTGGGGAAGAAGAGGGAGTGAGTGACGAAGGACTTTCAAGTTTCCAACAGATTTAATGGTGAAGCAAAGTAAAATTCGAGTCATGTTAAGATTCTGCCGCCATAATATTGCCACGTGGCATCAAAGATAAATAAATGTTACTTGTCAAACAAAATTTTGACTTCTTTTTTATTTTTTTTTTGAGAAAGAAATTTATTGACTTCTTATTACATTTTATTCTATGTTCTTGACTTCTGTTTTTTTTTTTTTCTTCTGTTATTTGTCAATTATTTAGTAGGTTTAGTAAGTTATATAAATAATGTTTTTGACCGTTTGATGATCACATACACAAATGGTTTTGCCGACAACAAAAAAAAACACACAAATGGGTTTTCATTTTTATGGTATTCTCTTCTGTATTACTATTGTGATGTAATTTTTTAATATATTTGATATGATTATTTAAAGGTGAATTTGTGCAAAGTAACCAAAATTTATAGATTCAAAAATTAGGATTGTGCTACATGAAAGTGTTTTGATTATTTTATTAATTATGTTTTTTTAATGGTTATCCAACCAAATTTTTTATTATTTAATCAAATATATTTCATTTGAAACTATAGATGTCCTTTAAATTATGTGATGTTTATTTAGACATGTGACATGAATTGGCTGGTCCTACACACTGCTCATATTCGTTTATTTGTGTCAATAAACACAGACGCGTGGATCACTTTAATTATATACACATCATAGTAATTAATGTGGCGTGATAAATTACGTTTTGGATCAAACACCGAGTCGCGTATTAGGAAGTAGGAACATAGTTGGGCCGAAAAAGGTCAAAAACAATGAAATGAAATATTTTCTTTCATCCTCCAGCTTTATATCATTTTTGGAATAGACCTCAAGTTTTACTATTTATCCATCAACCCAATTATTTACTGAACATATTTTCTATTTTGC
The DNA here is from genome assembly GCA_900406555.1 of Pseudoturritis turrita. Classification (NCBI taxonomy): domain Eukaryota; kingdom Viridiplantae; phylum Streptophyta; class Magnoliopsida; order Brassicales; family Brassicaceae; genus Pseudoturritis; species Pseudoturritis turrita. Next base: position 303,103 of record OVBL01000813.1, read on the forward strand.
CGCATATTTGCTTATACCTGATTTTCCTATGTTTGAACTTTGAACATGTTATGATCTACGTATTTGTTTACAACGTAACATTGTTCTTAGGAAACTCATTTATGATAGTTTAGTAGTTGAAAAATTTATATGGTTTTCTGCGGAAAAAACCTGTTATAGAGTTTTTTTTTGTAAGATTATCTTTCAATTTAAAAAAATACAGGTCAATTTATCCAACTCAACGGTTATCCGCAATATAGCCTTCGCATGTGTATATGTTTTTAAATATGTATATCACCGTGTATCTATCATCAAAACGATGCAAAAAAACCCGTCACAAAATTTTTGTTTGCAAAATTACCCTTCAACTTAAAAAAATACGTAATATAACCCTTGCCTGTGTATATGTTTTTCAATCTGTATATCACCGTGTATCTATCATCAAAACGACGTAGTTTTGAACTTTTTTAATAAGCAAAATAATATAAAAAGAATGACTTGAACCCAGATTTCCCTGAAATATGTGGCACATGCATAATCATTGTGTCATTATAATTTTATTATTATTACTAGCAATTACATATATATAAAACGAACATTAAAATCAATAAAATCTCAAATTTTTTGTCTTGTTCGTCATTTTCAATACAAAATAATATTTAAAATAAGTAAAAATAAATATTATTTTGTGGTTATAAACAAAAAATTGATCCTAATGTATGTTTTCCTAATACTAGTTTTTATATTTAAAACCTATTCAAATGTTTTATTTGTCGACGAATCTGTTCATATGTTTTTTTCCGCGACTCTTTCAAACATCTAACATACATAAAGAAAATCTTGTAGATTATTTTTTATCTTTCAGATTTTATTCTAAAAATGTTCAGAATTTCATATGAATAAATATGTTATAAACTATATATTTCGAAAATGTTCTGAATTCTGTATAAAACATTCAGTAAAGTTTGGATAATATTCTTAACCCTTTCTGGAACATATTTAAAAAATTAAAATGCTATGATATCTTTACACATAAGATACATTTACGTGAACTACCATTCTCGATTACATAAGATGCATGCATTCAAATTTGGCGAGTGGAGTTTTTTAGAAAAAACTTTCACCAAATATTTATGGAAATTCTTTATCAAAAAAAAAAAAAAAAAAAAAAAAATATATATATATATATATATATATTTATGGAAATTATCAAATTTCTATGTGCATACAAACATGTATAAACTAGGAAAAAATGAATAATAAGTAATAAAAAATACTATTCTTATATAGGATTTTTTTTTTGAAAAATAACCTTAACTTAAACTAGAGAATAAAAATACATAAATATTTATATTTATAAAACAAATAGTATAACAAACCACCGATACAATTTTTTTGTTGTAAAAGATATATACAGCAAGTTGAGAAAAAATATAAATATATACTTGGAACTTGGAAGTATTTAAGAACAGGGACAAAATAAAACCGCCGAATCCAATTTACGCTTTATAGTAGAGAGAAACGGGGCAAACACTGATCAGAGCAAACAAAATTGAAGAGTTATCCTCTCCTCACTAACTCAAAATTGTTCTTGAAAAAACTTGTTCTGAACAGATCATTTGATCCTAAAAAATTAGTCTTTTCCTTTTATCAATCTCAAAGATTGATAATTTGTTTTCCGGAGATTCTTTGTTTCACTTTACTGTTTCTGGGTTTTGTTTGAATTCGATGATGGATGATGATAAAGATAAACCTCGCGAAGATCATTCTCCAGCTCTAATGGTGAGTTTTCTCACTCTTTAAACTCGATTCCCAATTTTTTTTGAGTTTTCCCTGAAGATAACATGGCTTTAGTTTAATTCTCAGTGGTGTTTATTTCATGGGTTTCATCAAAATTGATGCTTTTCTTATTTTCCCTTGATTTAGCTGAGACCTTGAGGGTTTAGGGTTTAGCGGATCGTTTTGATCTCCTGCAACTTCTTGTAAATCATGGAAATGCTTCGATTCTGTGGAGCTTTCGGATTTTCCGTTCGAATTGGTGACATTTTCGAAACAAATTTGGAGAATATAGAATTGGTTTTAAGGTCACTAATTCTGTGAAATCTAGGGTTTCGTAATTGCTGATTAAGAAACAGAGAGACTCGGGCTTTTGATGATTTTGTCAAGAATCGATTTTTATAAAAATTATCTTTAATTTCAACTTTGGGTTTTGCAGGATGGAGGTTCTACTGAGATAACAGAAGAGTTATCACCGAGCCAACACCAAAGATGGCGAGGCCTTGTGTCAGATATACAATCGAGAGCACACGAAGAAGCTCATGTCGATTTCTTGATAGCAAATGGATCTTTAACTCCTAGTCCTGTTTCCCAAAGGTTTAAGTTCTCTCCAATGTCAAGTCCTAGAATTGGGAGACGTGTTGGATCCATGAGTCCTTCCTCGTCAAGAAACAGAACGAATCTGAAGAATCTCCTAAACTTTAGAAACCGGAATAACAATGCAGATATTGAGGAAGGTGTGGCTTTGGTGTTTGATGGTAGAGATAATAAGTCTCTCATTCCAAGAACATGGTCTCTCACTAATCTCTTAACTCCTAGAAAATCCAAGAAGACAGAGTCTTTACCGGTAACCCCTTTAGCTCACTCAAATCCTGAGTCCATGCATGGAAGCTACGCGGTTGATCAAGTTACTTCCATGGTCAGTATTCTATCTTAAGAATTTGGTTATACTATTCACTAGGGAGATGGTCTTGTAGAGTATTTCGTTTGATGAAATTATTCATTTTCGATCTACAATAAGTTTGCTTTTATCTTCTGTTTTTACTTGATTGCTGATTTGACTGTTCTTTTCGCTAGAAAAGAGAGCGTGCGCTTCCTATTCGCCGTTCACGCTCTGTCCCAGCGCTCATCAACAAAGATGGAAGTGTAAAGCCGTCAGGGGTTCTCCGTGTGATTCCTACTCCGTCTCGTGGGGATAATGAGAGCCTAGAGATGATGCAGGCATCGAAACTGAGTAAACTCAACGGTTAGAAATCACCTTTCAGAAATGTCTGTGACGCGACATTTTGATCCACCTTATATTTTAGTGATATGTTTTCAGATGAAAATGATGATGGCGGAGAAGATGTACCCGAAGAAGAAGCTGTTTGTAGAATCTGTATGGTTGAATTAGGAGAAGATTCAGAAGCTTTCAAGATGGAATGTATGTGCAAAGGGGAACTAGCTCTTGCCCACAAAACGTGCACGATTAAATGGTTCACAATCAAAGGGAACATAACATGTGATGTGTGTAAGCAAGAGGTGAAAAATCTCCCCGTGACTCTTCTCCGTGTTCAGGATTCTCAAGACAGGTCTAGAGCAGCAGAGAATATCGAGCTTTCACAGTTCAGCGAATGGCAAGATGTGCCAATTCTTGTCATTGTAAGCATGCTTGCATACTTCTGTTTCCTCGAGCAGCTTCTGGTTATGGAAATGAAATCCAGCGCCGTTGCAATAGCTTTACCGTTCTCTTGCATTATCGGTCTTCTTGCATCTATGACATCAACAACAATGGGTAATGTAAAGAGTTATCTAATCCTTTGAAATTATACTCTTTTTTTCCGTATTCTAAGTTTAACCATCAGATGTGGTGCAGTGAAGAGGAACTATGTGTGGATCTTCGCAACCGTTCAGTTCGGTTTCGTGGTCCTTTTCGCTCATCTTTTCTACTCAGTTGTAAGATTAGATGTAATGTCTCAGATATAGTTTTAAAAAATAATCCAACTTTGTTGAAGCTCTGGTTCTTGATTGCTCACAAACTCTCATTAACATGTGAGCAGGTTAAGCAGCCGGTTATGTGCATTGTCTTAGCCACTATGATGGGATTTGGACTCACCATGACCGGCGCAACAGCGATTAGCGAGTATATGAAATGGAGGAGAAGCCATGCTCCCCAGTCAGCCGAGCCAGCAAGAAGTCAGGTGGATCCACCACAGGCTCAAACAACAGACTAGAGCTTGTTTGGTCACTGACATTAGGAAACTGAAGCTAGAGAGACCTCTTAAAATCTTAACCGATCTTGTTTTGTTTAGTTAATTGAAACCATCCGGGTTGGTGTTTTCAATCTATGTTAGATATGTGAAAGTAGATTTAATTATTTGGATAAGTTATATTTGCTTGGGATCAATTAAAATGCTCAATTCCAATAACACAAGTATAAACAAAATTTTCATTATAATTTCTTTTTTGCCAACATACTTTTTTGTGACGTCACCTATGTTTTTTTTGTTTTCTGTTTGATGTTAACAATAATTCTACTTTCTTAGAGATCTCTTCTTTCTGTTTCACTTTTTTAATTGTAGAGAATATAAGTCATAAGAAAAAAATGTTGCGGAATATTCTCTTATCCAATTATGTTTTCTTACATCATTTTTTGTTTGTTTTTCAAATGTTTTTTTTACATCATATATATGTAGAATGATGATCACATGTCACATAAATCATAATGAGAAGTATGATTAACCATCCCATATATTTCTTGAATCACACTTCTTCACAGCTTTTGACAGATCACAATAACCCTTTTTCAGTCTCATTCTTCATTTTCAATCCTCACCCACCCAACCTCTCCCTTCAAAGCAATCTCTCTCCTCTCTCTCTCTCTCTCTCTTTCTCTCTCACTCACTCTTAATCCAATCTCTATTGGATTTAATTGAAAGAAATTTGTTTTAGTTACCAAGTAATAATCTTCACACTAGTAAGAGAATCCTACTCTTCACCAAACTACATCTCTCTATAAAACAAACCCCAAAACCTCTCAACACACACATACACACAACAACAACAACAATGTCTACTTCAAGATCCTTCATTTCCTCCAATCTCTTCGTCTTCTTCCTCGTTATGGCTACAACCAATGGTCAGGCTCCAGCTCCAACCCCTTCAGGTCCAACCAACATAACCGCAATCTTAGAAAAAGCCGGTCAATACACATTGTTCATAAGACTTCTCAAAAGCACCCAAGCCTCAGACCAAATCAATACTCAGCTCAATTCATCTTCGAGCCAAGGCTTAACCGTGTTTGCCCCGACCGATAACGCCTTTAGCAGCCTCAAATCAGGAACCTTAAACTCATTATCCGACCAGCAAAAGGTTCAGCTTGTTCAGTTTCATGTTCTTCCTACACTCTTGACTATGCCTCAGTTTCAAACCGTTAGTAACCCATTACGCACGCAAGCTGGTGATGGGCAAAACGGTAAATTTCCTCTTAACATCACTAGCTCCGGTAACCAAGTCAATATCACCACTGGAGTTGTGAGCGCCACCGTGGCTAACTCTGTCTACAGCGATAAGCAGCTCGCCGTTTATCAGGTCGACCAAGTGTTGCTGCCATTAGCATTGTTTGGTTCAAGCTCAGCTCCTGCTCCGGCGCCTGAGAAGGGGGGCCCGGTTTCGAAAGGTTCAGCTGCCGGTGGCGACGATGGAGGAGATTCTCCTGATTCATCTGATGCAGAGAGAATTGGATTCGGGTTAATCGCTACCGTGGCAGCCATTGCTGCCTCTTCTCTGTGGATATAACTCAAGAGAGAGCTTCTTCCGAGTGTCCATATTTGATTTTAAGAATAACGACGAGAGTTTGAAATTTTGTTGTATCTTGAGATTATGTTATAGATTGTGTTATCATGTTATTGTTTGATTCGAAATGAGACAACATTATGATTGCGATTGCACAAAACTTTTTGATGAAAGAAAGCAAAATGTGTTTTTTTGAGTATAATTTGAAACGTTGTCTTTTAAGTTACATGATTCCTTCATGTTCAGGTTAGAAACCGAAACCGCCAAAACCGCCACCGCCACCGCCACCACCACCAGGAAAACCACCCTCGAAATGGAAAGTGTACCCACCACCACCACCACCACCAAATGGATCAAATCCTCCACGGCCGCCACCTCCACCCATATCTTCAAGATCCTCTCCTCTGTCAAATCTCGCCCGCTTATCGTCATCTCCAAGAACCTGGTCAATTCACGGGTTAGATTTAACGTATGTGTGTGTGTGAGAGAGAAAGTGAAAGAGCATTGTGGATTTTTCTGAACCTCATACGCTGCTGCGATTTCTCGGAATTTATTCTCAGCTTCTTCTCTATTATCGACGTTTTTATCCGGATGCCATTGCAAAGCGAGCTTCTTGTATGCTTTTTTAATTTCAGAGATAGAGGCGGTTTTGGAAACTCCAAGAATCTTATACCAATCTTTCCGTTTGCTCATCTTCAATGCTTTCTCTGCTCTACCAAGTGCTTCATGAATTTCCATGTCCTAATACAATTAGATGTGTGTTGAGTCTAAAAGATCCAAGTTACATCAAGAGTATCAGAAACACTGAAGACTATACAAACTAATCTTTAACTAACCTGAGAGCTTTGAGCGGCTTGTTTTAAATCCTCCACAGCTCCTTCCCAATCTTCAAGCAACAGTTTAGCTTCTCCCCTCTGATGAAGTAGTAATCAGAAACCTGTTTGTTCGATAAAAGTTATGAATGTTTTGATCTAATCGTTAATGATTTGAACCTGATGAAAAGCTTCAATCAGTTCTGGATCCATGGTAAGTGCTTCATTACAGCTATTTAAGCCGTCTTTTCCACGGCCGAGCCTGACTGAGACCTTGCATAGTCCAAGATAGAGATGTACGTTATGTGCCGTGTGTTCAGGGTCCAGAGCAATAGCTTCTTTATAGTCCTCTGCTGAAACTCGTAACTTTCCTTTGTTTGCATTATCCTCTGCCTGAAATAGAGCACAGGTTTTCAACACAAAGAATTGGCTGCTAAAGCTCAGTGTTATAGGAAGACAAAGACATTTGCAGGACTCACGCTTTTTGTTTTCTTGAGCAGTTTTTTCAATCCGAAGTATGCTTTCTTTAGTTCACTGTGTTCCGGATCAAGACGAAGTCCTTTTTGGTAATGCCTGAAACAGAGTTTACTCAAGTATATCAGTTTTGGATCCAAACACCCACTGATTAGAAACCGGGTTGAAATTAGACCAAACCTCTGGGCAATATCATGATCTGCTAAATAGTAGTAGGCACGGCCACGAAGGAGCAAAGCTTCAAGGTTATTTTCATCTTCCTTGAGAATATAACCAGTCTCGGAAATTGCAGCCGAGTAGTCTTTAGACACCATAAGAAGCTTGACTTTGAGAAGCTTTGCCTGAATTGAAAAACCGATAAATATGTAAACAATAAGAGTACTAAAATGTACTGCAAATAGCAATCAAAATGAGTAAGAAAGAAGAGAACCTTAGAGCATGCTGGGGAGAAGACAAGAACAACTTTATCAACATATTCAAGAGCCTTCCCAATGTCCTTTGATTCGTAGAGTGTCAACGCAGACTCCAAAGCACTCTTAGCTTGAAGAAGCTGAGAGAGCTCTTTCTCAGCATTCGAATCTCCTGGTTTATATTCTAGATATTTCTGGTAACTATTTTCAGAGTCTTCGTATCTACAACACAGGGAAAGAGAAGAGAAATCAACTTCTAGGCCTTTTCGCCTAACATTTTGAACGGAAACGAATCAAAACCAAGATGAAACCTTTTGCCATTTCTATACCTGCAAAAATGACGAAGCACAGACGCACGCCTAAAATAAGCTTCTGAAAGTGCAGGGTCAGCTTCTATGGCTGCATTCAGATCATCAAGGGCATCGCTATAACGCTTGACCTTGATACTTTGTGAAGCCCTCTCAAATAACTCAGCAGCATCTACAGATTGACCATCTGTACAAAGTAACCAGCAATGATAACAAAATGTCAAGATTTTTAATCTCAACGACTATACCAAAAATGCATTCTTGCTTCACTCTCACAACCCTAGTTTCCAAATTTGATCAATTCGTAATGTAGAGCAAGCAAGTCTGCCTATTTTCACTCCATCACTATGTTTCAATAACAGAGTCCTAATCTCGATTCCGATACCATCACAGGGAAACTCAAAATCCACAGAGCGACGGAGATTGCGACAAACCCATAACCAAATTGAGAAAATTCCCGGAAAATATAGAATCAATTCACCGTTTCGGGCGAATTTCGAAACCCTAAGATTCCCAAATCAGCTAAACAATAAACATCGATTTCACCACAGGGAAAACGAAACGAAAAATGGGACAACCCAGAGAGAGAAAAGATCACCTAAAGCGGAAACGAGAGGTTGAAGAAGAAGAAGTTGGCAAGCGAAGACAAAGTTGAGGAGAAGAAGTGTGTAAGCCATTCCTCTCCAAGCTAAGAAATCCATCCCTGACCAGACTCGGAACAGATCCATTCTCGATTTCAATACATATACATACACTGATACACGTGTGTATACGCCAAGTTACACCCACAAATTTGGAATATTCAGACGAAAGAGGAAGAAGAAGAAGAAGAAGAAGAAGAAGAATCTTTGATTCTAAGCTCACGCGAATTCGTGTTTTCGGATTCTCTTACTTTGATCGATTTTGAAGCTTTCGATTTTTTGATTTGCATGTTTTAAGTGTAACTAGTAACAACACGTTGTTCTGTCCAATCATTTTTCTCCACGTGGAAATTGTTTTAGGTAGGTCCCGTTTCCACAAACACTTACCAATCAAAATCAAACACGCATGACTAACTATTTACACGTTTGTTCTAACTCCGCCACGTAGGATTGCTGGATTCTTGGGCCTAATGATATTCAACCAGGGAGATAGAAGGTGAGGCCTTAAGGGCCCAACCTCTGGAATCCCCAAGTGATCAATGTAGACCTATTTGATGGGCCCAGATTATTTGAATCTCTATAATCTTTTTTTTCCTCTTCATAATTATCATGATTTTGGAGGAAAATTCATTTTGCATATTATTATTTTTTGTTAAAAAAAATACATTTTGCATATTAAAATAAACATGATTTTGTTTTGCGGCTTTAGTTCTACCGGAAAAGCATCAAAACCAAATAAAAGAAATTATGATCTAACTTTTTTCTTTAAACGTCATTATAGAAAAAAATAAAATATCTAAAAATTATTTATTACTATATAGAGATAGATGCTATTTGATTATTTCTATTTTCAAATCTCTACATTTCAAACCTAGTTAATATGCACATATAATAGGACCGATTTACAATATATTGGTGGGGAAGAAAACCAACTTACCCATGTATTTTTATAGTCTTTGACAATGAAAAGGAATGATGCATGGATCCACAAAACGACATATTTCATATTTTCTAGGTAAATAATACTAGTAGCTAAATAATGGATATGTCTCTCGTGTGGAGTTAGAGATAAGTCAAAATAAAGACAAGGCCTATTAGTCTACTGAAAAAACTAGTATGATAGTATCAGTTAAAAATGTTTTTTAAGTTTATGCAGAATCCAAAGGAACATTGACTCACATCTCGAGAACTTGGGTTTGGATCAAGTACCTATTGAAAGGCAATTTCAGTTTTATATAGTTTTTAAAAATAAAATTGTATTTATGTTCGAATTTAAAGTTTTAAAGAAACAGTTATATAAACGTAAATTTTATTTATAATTGAGTTTACTTTTGTTTGAAAACTTTTAAAGCGACACGGGTTGTCTTGGAGAACGTTTTGTAGGTTCTTGCCGTTAAAATTAAACTAAGAAATTAAGAGTAATCTTTGGATTTATGAATTTTCTTCGTAGAATTAAAGTTTTCGACGTACATTTTTCGGATTGAGGTAGAACATATCACAATATCATATGAGAGACGTAAGCAATTTCTCTTCGTACACATCACTATACATTCAAATTTGGTTCAGTGACACTGAAAAACAATTTCTAGTATAAACAAGCTTGGAAATTAAGCCTGAAAATTATACCGACCAAACTTTTTTTGAATATCTCATTACAATAACGAAAGAAAATAACATTTACAAAACGAAAACATCCCAAATACATATCCATGCATGTCATGGTATGTATATATAATGGTGATTATCATAAAACATAGTAAAAGTACATAACATTTAATGAAAATTGATATGATGGTGTCTTGTCAACCTTTGTCCCCACATTCCGACCGCTTCACAAGGGGGTACGAGTCTGAGACTTGTTTCCTCACGGAAACTTCCAATCCTAAACCCAAAAACTTGTCCCCCATGTTTCGATCTTGATCCAATCCAATTATGTAGTAAAACCGGATTTGATTAAAATAGATAATCAACCCAATGGAGCAAATCTTGCGAGTTCTTGAGGAAAAAACGGACGACGACCCGTTTGGTGAGGGTGATGCTCGTTGCTCACTCCAAGAAAATCCCGGGTTAAACCCATCTGTTGAACCGGGTTTAGACCAGGCCGATTCGATCCAAACGGATTATTGTTATCCACACTACTAGTGGTTACACCACTAATAGGAGGAGCAAGATTTTGGTTCTCTCTTGAGACATTGATGTTGAAGTTGTTGTTGAGTTGTTGTTGGATCATCATTGGAGAAGACGATCTAGGAGGAGAAGCGGCGGATGAGGATGCCGTCATTGTTGGGCCGGCGAAGAAGGATGGAGCAGTGGTGGAGTTGCTTCTAGTGGACCCCATTTGTGCAGCTTTTTGTAAGAGAGCGGTTGCGGACATTGGAGAGAGAGGCTTGTTTTGTTTATTGTCGGAGGAGGAGGAGAAGAGTGGGGAGAAAGATGTGTCTTTTAGGGTTTGGTGTTGTTGTTGTAATGATGATAGTGAAGCTGAGGTTTGTTGTGATGTTGAGGATGATGATAAAGTGAGATTAGGGTTTGTGGAAGTCGTAATTGGAATTTGGAATTGTTGGTTGTGGTGGTGGCCGGAGAAATCGGGAAGGGATGATGATGAGGACGGGAAAAGATGGTTGCCGGCAGAAGCCATTTGGACCATTTCGGATAAACCTACACAGAATTTAAAAAGAAAAAAATTATGAAAATAGTCTAAATTTTATATCAAATTTAAGGAAAAACACATGATTTTAATTATCGTTTTTATTTAAATACAGTGAAAATTTAAAATCAGTAGTGAAAAAAATGATAATCGGTATATATGTATATGATGAAAATCATTAAAAACTTTATAATCACTATAAAGTACTAGAAACAAACTAATTAAGCAATAAAAACCTATAAAAACATTAGCAAACATTAGCTCGGTTGAGGTGAGCGCTAATTAATTAATGACATTTTCAACTCATGAAAGAAATATAAAGCCAAACCGACATAATTTTATCATTTTAGCAAAAAAAATGTCATGTTTTCAATAATATTTATGCACGGCATATTCATCAAAACACTGATCTACCATATATATGAAAAAAGAATCTACGTACTATATAGTAACATTATATACAATGTATATATATATACCTTGCGCATGCATTGCACTTAGGTCATGTCCAAACCCTAAACCGAATTGAGAGATAGCAGCATTAATGTCAGGATGATGAACTCCACGGTGAACAAACCCATGAGGAAGATTTGGATTACTCATAACATTTGGATCATTTCCAAAATTTAGATTCGTCGTTGTAGAGATCGCCGGATTGTTATTACTAAGTGAACTCATCCTCGCACCTTCTTCAGTCAATGCGTCGCAGAACGCTCTATGTGTGATGAAACTATCTTTCCTATAAAATCGATCGATTATTTCATTTAAAAAAAACATAATTAATTTAAGAAGTGAGACAAGGGCATTGATTATTAAAACATAGCATTGAATTAGAAATCATTAGCAAAACAAGACATTCTTGGCCGGAGTAAGCATTTATTTCTCCTATGCAAACTCACGACACGAAGACAGAAACAAACACAAAACTTAATTATTATATACATATATATATATATATGTGTGTGTGTGTGTATAGCCATATTGTGTGAATAGAAGAAAAGAATGAAGCCAAATAGACATGTACACATACAAACACACAAATTCAATAGATGCTCATACCATCAAAAATCTCGTAGAATATCATACTCATAAAGTATGCAGTTTTTTATTTCAAAATCTTAAAACTAAAAATAAAAATAGTGCTCCCCAAAAGTCAGAAAGTCTTCAATTAATGCTCTGCGATCTAAGCCAACTTCTCAACAGTCTCTAATCACAAGACATTGCACACACATTCATACCGACACTATATATATATATAGTTATATAGAGACCTATATATTCCTATTAGAGTTTCACACAACTTTCTTAGTTTCTAACACTTTCACATGAATTCTATGCCTTCTTTTCATCCGATATTTGCTATAAAAAGATTGATTACCGAGTTCTTATACTTCACATATATAGCACAAACTCAACTTATACATCAACCAATACCAAATGTTGGTTATCTTGCAAAAGAAATAGTACCTGGAGAATAACGTGCCACAGTCGCACTTATACTCACGAGTGCCACAAGTTTTTGCGTGGGCCTTCCAATCAGACTGAACAGCATATTTCTTAGAACATTTTTCGCATTTCCACTTCTTTTCGCCGTGCTTGCGGCTATAATGTTTCTTGATCCCGGTGAGGTCTCCCAGGGCCCTAGAAGCGTCATGGTGGACACAAGTCTTGATAGGACATATGTATACTTTCTTCTTTATCACCTCTTTGTTGGACCGTTGCTTCAGCTTCCATGGAAGGTTGTGGCCACGGCGATGGAGTTGTAAGTTCTGGTCCCTTTGAAACCCTTTGTTGCATATCTCGCACACAAATCTGTTTGTGGCCATGAGGGTTGTTGGCGATAGAGCGATGACATCCGCATCTGGATCTGTCCATATGAATATAAATACGATGTTATACTTAGAGATTAGTTATAAAAGAAACACATGTAAACCATCCGGATATATAATCAAATAATGGAATATATACATATAATCAATATATATACAAGATGCATATGCATAGATATGTCAATATTGAGTTTGTGATTATTTCAGCAAAACATATATACATGCAGTTTTTTGGGTTAAATGTTAATTTCATTGGAAAACAAATTTACAAAAATATGGAGCTTTCTACGGCACATATATGTATGCGTATTATGTTCGACCGTCAACATCTACATATATGTGTGTTTAGATTTGCAAATATATATATATACACAAGTATATGATACACACATGCGCATATATATATATACATATATGAGTCTATTGTGGTGATGAAGGTGGGTTACCTGGGGTGCCAGGTTGATTTCTCTTCTTCTTGGTTGATAAAGAGTTTGGTTTAGCATTAGGGTTAGGGTTAGAATTAGGGTTAAGGTCAGGGATCTGCTGCTGAAGATGAAGAAGGTGTTGTTCTTGATGGACAAACCCTCCCATGGAAGATGAAATAGAAAATGGATCTCCTGGAATCATCTGCATATTTTTGTTTTGATTTAAAACAGAGCTAAAGAACAAGAACTGGGTTTTGCTTTTTTGTTTTTTTTATAAAACCTTGCAAGAAAACAAGAAGATGATCAGGAGATTTAGAACAGTATACAAACAAAAGAGATAGTTAATTAGGATTTAATTTGTAGAGGGGGAAGAAGAACAAGAACAAGAGCATATAAGTTTCTTTTGGGTTTTAGGGCTTGAGAATGTTTGAATGTGCTTGACTCTTTGGTTATGCCAAATGACAAGAAAAGACCAAAGAAGATGAGGAAGAAATTTTCAAGGCACCAAAGTATATGTATATATAAAGATTATATTGAAAGAGGATTTGTTATATATATTAAAAAAAAAACTAAAACAGGAATAAAGTTTTTTTTTTGTCTAAATAATGTTGAGAGATCTGGGAGAAGTACTCTTATAGAGATCTACTTTTTTTCTTTTGGTTTAGTCGATCTGTGATTTTTTTTCAAAAGGGAAAGTCATTTTTAAAAATAAATAGTAAATATTTTCTTCGAAAAGGCCAGTCTCTTCCTTTCTCGCAGTTACATAGACACACGTGCATGTGTAGTGTGTACATACGTCTATGGTGTGTTTTAAAAGTTGGGAGACGATATAGATATTTAAGTTAAGTATCCTAAAATGATACTTTTATGATATTGTTATTTGAAAAAATATTGATCAATTAGTTTATATTTATGCATAATTAGATGGATATTTTGGATTTATTCATTTAATTAACTAAAATTTTAATATATATAGGTTAAAACGGTTGTAGAGACAAATTTATATACTATGGTCATAAATTAAAAAAGGTTTTACAGTTTTGTTATTTTGTTATTTAATTGTTTGCAATAAGTTTGTTTCTACAAATATCGTTTTTTGTTTGTCCCGATATTGAATTAATTAATTTTATCATCTTTAAACACACATATATATATATATATATATATGTCTCCATTTAAATCTTGCATATTTTTTCTTTAACAAAAAAAATCTTGAATATTCTATAAACAGTAATCAAAACCTCTATTTATTCGTAAACATATATATCTATAAATATAAACTAATTTGTATATAATAATTATTTTGAATGATAAAACACAATTGCTCTGTTAAGTATATTTTCATAACAATATCATTTTCATAAGGTTTGAGACTAAACAATTCAGTGTAATACTTCATTGATAGAGTTAGTTGCCAATGCCATATATCAGTCTTGATTAGTTATTTTATGAAAAATCTATGTTAATATGTACTTGCTATGTTTTTTGGATCTATATAAAAATTTAATTGGACATAGTTTCAACTCCTACTTTATTATAAAATGGAAGTTTATGCACCCAAGAAATTGTATTTGGCAAAGGAAAATGTTATGTGTGTCCCAAGAACAAAGCATATAGGTAGATGCAAAAAGTTCCCGTTTTTTAAAGAGAGCACCATCTTTGACTCCCAAAAAGTTTTAGGAACTCAAAAAAGCCTTTTTGTAATTTGCATTTCTTTTCCTTTTTTTTTAGTATAAACAATCTTTAAATTGGAAGTACAAATTATTCCTAGACAAAAGCCAAGAAAAGGGATTTAGGTTTAAATGTAATTAAGTGTACACCAAAGAGAAGTCAAAATGTGGTATCGATCAATATATTGACACTAAATCTAATATATATTTGACTATTGTCACTAATAAAGCCAGAAGCGATCAAATGATAGTCTAGTATTACTTCACGTAGTAAAACATGTAGTTTTTTTTTTTTGAATATATATATTATGCTAGCCGAAATTATATAATTAATATTTGAACATCGGTTAGATGAGGAAAATGGTTTTTTGGTACACATGAATTTTAGAAGAAATATATATAAAGAAAGATAATGCATTTTTATGTAGAGTAGCGATCGAACTAAATGGATAAAAGAGAAGTTTGGTTGAAATTATAATAATAACTTAAACTCTTATTAGAAGTAGAAACATAGGTTATTCACGAGTGATTTATTTGTTTTGCTATTAATTTGAGCATAAAAATGTACAAACAGATCTGAAACATATGAATTTGGATTCAGAAAAACTGATCATGCGTGTGGACAAAATAAAAACTATTGCATTTCTTGAGTGGATTACAATTTTTGTTTTCTTACTTTTACAAGTTTGATCTTTTACTTTCTTTCTTTTTTGCTTTTGGTTTGTGGTATCGAGGAAGTGAGAAGAAAAGGGAATTGCCTTTAAGGAAATAGATCGAAAGAAATGATTAAGGCATAATTACAAGTTGGACCAAACATAGCATGTTGTTTTGTAATGTGAGAGAGAGAGGATCTTTGGCATTTCCCGATGAAGACGATAGGACAGTCCGTGACGCCTGTCTCTCTGTCTGTAGGACCCTCTTTTTGAAGCTATGATTCTCATGCACATTGCTCTTCCATTATTTTCCATTTTATCATAGTTTTTTTTCCCATCAATCTTCAGTCATATATATAAGCTCCTGAGCATGATGATGATAGTTATGACTGTCACTTACACTCTTTAGATTTGGATCCAAGTCTAATATAGCGATGGGTTTCTAGGATATGCTTAGATTGGTTTAAACATTTGATATTTTTGTTTGTATAACATATTTTACGTTTATATGTTCGATAACATAAATTTAGAATTTTAAAATTGAAAGGTGATTGTTCGATATTTAATTTTAATTTTATATCGAACAATTTAAGAAATAATTTTGATTAAATGGATTCAAATAATATAGGTTTGGAATTTATTTTTTGTGATAAAGGATATTCAATTTAAATGCCAACAAGTATTATAAAGTTATGATTTTTTGGTCATATAGTTTTTCGTTTTTAGGAGAAGTTAATTATGTTTATTTTGACATAAATAGTTTTGAAAGGTGATTGTAAGTTTCAAATTGTTTGGCATCAGCACATATCGGAGTAATTGGTGTTCCACTAACCACTTCAATTACCATGATCCATGATGCATCAAGAGCATTGAGAAATGTTAAGATCTAATAGGTCTGAATTTTTTATTTAGCAAAAAAAAAAAAGTTTTGACAAAAAATCAACTAACATGCATATATATATATGAAGATCACGGAGTTTTATATCTATTTTTTGAATAATTATTCTCTCAATGTTACATAAAATGAACAAGTAGTACAATAATTATACATATATTATAGATTAGATTACATTAAAAATTCCATAAATAATGCAACTCAACCTCTCTTTTGGCTTTTTGTGTTTGCCTTCTTTTGGTCCATTGGATGCTTTCATATCCCCCCCTCTTGGTATCCAAAGTTTGTGTCTACGATTAAAAAACATTATTATAATTTTATCATAGTTAATACGTATATGCCTATAAAAAGTTAATTATTTTTGGGTTCAACCGTAAACTTTAAATTTCAAATGTGTGTAAATAATTTTTGGGTTCGACCGTAAATTTTGTATATATAGGTTGTAAAAAAAGGAAAGAGATTTGTATATATAACATTATAAACCGAGCATTAATATATTGTTATCAAGTTCATATTATGACTCCACTTGTATCTTGTTAATTCTTACTTTTTGTAACGATTCTATTTTAATATGGACGCCGGTCTTATTATAAAACTCACCGGTCAATATTCAAATACGTTAGACGTCACGTCATTATAAAAAGAAAATATAATTTAAACGTTTCAAACAATATGATAGACTGTGGACATATAGCATAGCTTTCTCGTTAAAAACTCAGAACAAAAGTTATTAAGATCACTCGTTCAGATCTTAAACCAGTCAATCAAACGATTGGCAAGAGATCTAAGTAGTTGTCTTTACAATATCTAAATAAATGAAACATATTGTACTTTTGAGAAAAAAATAAAATAAGCATAATTAATAATTTCTGATAACTTAATATAATTTCTCGGATATAAAAACAAAAAACATCATGAAAAATATATATACGTATATTCTACTATATATGCGATGATGCGGTTTAAACTTTGTTTCTCGAGAATGAAAAATATCTACCATCCAGCTTCTAACCTAATCCGCGTTAAAATATCAGTCTGCAGTAAAGCAATATCCTTCTATTATCAGGACAATCTGTGACTTGAAACATTTCTTCCGTGTTGGTTTTGAGCTAGGAGAGTTCGTTAATTGCTCTGGATTTGAAGTTTTCTAAGTTTTTTCACTTTTTATTTACCCATTGTACATAAACAATCTTTGTTTTTTTATTGTTGTGGGTTCCATGTTTCAACTAGAACTCAAGGGACCGACATGATTCTTTGATTAACCCCCCCCACCACCCGCTTTGAAAAACTATAAAATTCACTTTGGTTCTGTATGGAAGAAACATCTTCATTAGCTATGATTGATACACCGTTGAAAATCAGAATGGTTACGCAATTCCATATGTTTTTAATAATCACGATTTTGATTTGTAACCATTGAGTGACGGAATGACATATTTATTATACAATTCCCCAAAAAATTATTAATAATTTTTTGCATTAATCGCAATTTCCATTCATTTTTTTCTTTCTTTCTGTTTTGTAAGATTAATGACAAATCTAACGGTGAAACTATCATTCCGAATTTCACATTTAAATTGAGTTTTTGTCGCCTATATAGATCAAAAGCCCACATAAACATGTGATTTAATGGCTTTGTACAAGTCAATGAAGTCATATATGAGTCATGAAGCGCAAGGACCAAAATCATTTCTCGCGGCCCGCGAGATAGCTTTTATCAGAGATTTTGGGCCTAAATAGGTTGCAGCCCAAGTCCATAACATTTATCAGAGCTTTTTCACATAGAATCTCCTTTTTTTTTGTTAAATAGCTCTACTGTTTTTTTTTTTTTTTTAATATGGATAGCTCTAATGTTTTGTAGTAGCATATTCCAATTTGAGAAAATCTTATCACCTACACCAACCAAGAGTTAGGTTATAAGCTCAAAAGAATTAGCATATGAAAAAGTTATCTAAACTCTTATTGGCCACAATAAATATATGTCAGAGAGACATAAATACTTCATATTGTAACACAATGACTCTTAGAAACTATAGTTGATTTTTGTATTTTTTTGCTACCAACCAAGTAATTAATAGGCCCTTATATACTTGGAGATAGAGAGAGATATACACATCGAGACAAAAAAAAATGGGATACACACATGACACATACACGAGCTGGTATGAAAACGAGTGGCTGCGTTGTGAACTTGTGGATTAGCTAGAGATAATGATTAAGTTATTGAAATATTCTTTCGTATGTTGTTGATTTATCATATCCATATGAACTTTCCTTTGAGAAAAACTATTAAGAGAGAGTATCTTTGAAGAAAACGGACAACATGCAACAGAAAAGTCAAACAAAATATCATGTGCCATGAAACTTTCACAAGCGTTGTATATCCCCTATTTTATAGGTTTTTTTTGGCTACATACAAGTTAAATGGTAAAAGTTTTTGTTATATACACTCGAATCAAACTGTTCCCACTTATTATAATCATTTTATTTAAGTTATTAAACTTTTTTTTGTTACCAAAAGTATATTTTATTCAATAGCTTCTCATACTATAACTCGGATCAAATTGTTCCCACTTATTTGAATCACTTTATCTTAGTCGCTTTAGGTTTGACAGCAATATTTAATGATCTTTGTAGCCAATATTTAACACTAAACTGTTAGTTAAGATATTACCATATCTTTAACCTACTGATGAGAAATGTTTTATAGTGGTATATTACAAATTTTTATGTTGCGATTCTAGTGAAAAGCTTCTATCAATTTTGGGTTGTAGAAACGATTAAACCTTATGAATTATTAGAAGAACAACGAAATCAAAGAAGAAGACTAATTTTGGATAAGAATTCTGTTATTCATCTTAGGAAAGTTTGTTACATAGGAAACCTCTTATATAGGAAGAGGGTTTCGGTTTAATGTTCAATAACCGAAACTAAATTATACAGAGTTAACCGGAACTATACTCTATCTTCATACTCTCATGGAATCAAGTTTGATCATTCGTTTGTAAGGAAAAAGAATAAGAGAGTTCTTCGAGAGAGTTTGACACCGTGATTTATGTGTTTGATCACCAAACCGATCGATGATTTAACTTTGGGGAATATAAGACTTCCTACAAGATTTTACTATTTCAATGTGGTTACAAGCTTTCCTTCTACAACGAGAATTTCTTCTATACAAGAAGACAACGAGCTTTAAATCCTCTTAAAGACAAAAACAGAATTACAAATCATGTTAATCCGGTTTAACACCCTAGCTGGCTAGTTATAGCTTGGTTTACTTTCTTTTAAAATCACATGCCACCAACGTGTAGTTTGAACCTGAAGACTAAACTGAAACTTCCATTTTTCTTTAAAAGTCTTTCAACAAATTTGGTGATATTAACTATTAAACAATCGAAATCAAAATATATAATTGTGGTAATTAACACAAAGATAAATAAGTGCTTGGTCAAATTAAACAAAAATAAAGACACTTGGATCATAACATTAGTGTATCTAGAAGACTTTTTGGACGAGATTTCAAACAAAAGCAACCACGCGCCTGCACGTGAGATTCTTTTTTATATTATATTATTTAAAATTTTAACTGTTTATAATGCCACGTGTCACTCAGCCAGATCCACCTGTCTTCTTCACTTATGCTTTTTATTTCCCACTCTCTTCTGTCGTCTTCCGTCTTCCTCTGTCTGATTCAGTATAGTTTTGTCTTCGTCTTCTCTGTATGATTGTATCAGTGAATCCAACAACCCCCAAAAATCTCCTAACTTCCTCAGATTTCGAAGGAATCCAATGAAAAATATCTACAAATGTTGAAAATTCCGTTGAGATTCTTTTCTGTTTACTCAACTCTCATCCACATTATTGCTTCTTTCCTCTGTTCCTCCGACGTCAGAGGAGATTTTCCGGCGACGAGATTCGATTTCGGAACGTTGACTCTCTCAAGTCTCAAGCTTCTCGGCGACGCACATCTCAACAACGGAACCATAAAGCTCACTCGCGAGCTCTCTGTTCCGACTTCAACCGCCGGAAAAGCTCTTTACGGAAAACCGGTTAAATTCCGGCACCCGGAAACTCAATCTCCGGTGAGTTTCTCCACTTACTTCTCGTTCTCTGTAACGAATCTCAATCCTTCCTCAATCGGTGGTGGATTAGCTTTCGTAATCTCCCCTAATGGTGAATACATCGGATCCTCCGGCGGATTTCTCGGTCTCACCGGGGAATCCGGATCCGGGTCGGGTTTTATTGCGGTGGAATTCGACACGTTGATGGATGTTCAATTCAAAGACGTTAACGGAAACCACGTGGGTTTGGATCTAAACGCCGTCGTTTCAGCCGCGGTGGCCGATTTAGGAAACGTCGACATCGATCTCAAGAGCGGAAACGCCGTTAACTCATGGATCACTTATGACGGGTCGGGTCGGGTTTTAACCGTTTACGTCTCTTACTCAAACGTGAAACCCAAATCGCCGATTTTGTCGGTCCCTCTCGATCTCGATCGCTACGTTAGCGATTCGATGTTCGTCGGATTCTCTGGTTCGACACAAGGAAGCACAGAGATTCACAGCATCGATTGGTGGAGTTTCGCTTCCTCTTTCGATTCATCGGAATCTCCACCGCCGATGTCGGATTCTCCTCCACCGTCATCGTCGTCGTCTTCCATCGCACCCTCTGTATCCACCGTCCGGAGAAAAACCGCCGATCCATCTTCTTGCCGTAACAAACTCTGTAAAAAATCCCCTGCCGCCGTCGCCGGAGTAGTAACCGCCGGAGCATTTTTCTTAGCACTCTTCGCCGGAGTCATTATCTGGGTTTACTCCAAAAAGATCAAATACACACGAAAGTCCGAATCTTTCGCATCGGAAATCATGAAATCGCCGAGAGAATTCACATACAAGGAGCTGAAATTAGCCACAGATTGTTTCAGCACGACGAGAGTGATCGGAAACGGCGCATTCGGCACCGTATACAAAGGAATCTTACCAGATTCCGGCGAAATCATCGCCGTCAAAAAATGCAGTCACATTTCACAAGGAAACACCGAATTTTTATCGGAATTGTCTCTGATCGGAACACTTCGTCATCGAAATCTTCTCCGTCTTCAAGGCTATTGCAGAGAAAAAGGAGAAATTTTACTAATCTACGATCTAATGCCTAATGGATCTCTCGATAAAGCATTATACGAATCTCCGACGACCTTACCGTGGCCTCACCGGAGAAAAATCCTCCTCGGAGTCGCTTCCGCTTTAGCTTATTTACATCAAGAGTGTGAGAATCAGATCATTCACCGTGATGTTAAAACAAGCAACATCATGCTAGACTCTAATTTCAATCCGAAATTAGGCGATTTCGGACTCGCTAGACAAACGGAGCACGATAAATCGCCGGACGCAACCGCCGCCGCCGGAACAATGGGATATTTAGCGCCGGAGTATTTGCTCACCGGTCGAGCGACGGAGAAAACCGACGTTTTCAGCTACGGAGCTGTTGTTCTTGAAGTATCCACTGGTAGAAGACCCATAACCCGACCCGAGTCCAAACCCGGTTTCAAAACCGGTTCGAGTTTGGTTGATTGGGTTTGGGGTTTGTATAGAGAAGGGAAGCTTTCGACGGCGGTGGACGAGCGGTTAAGCGACGGAGAATTTGACCCGGATGAGATGAATCGGGTTTTGATGGTGGGCCTTGCTTGTTCGCAACCCGACCCGGTAACCCGGCCCAGTATGAGAACTGTGGTTCAGATTCTGGTTGGGGAAGCCGATGTACCGGAGGTTCCGACGGCGAAACCGTCGTCGTCGATGAGCTTTACCACGTCGGAGTTATTGCTTACGTTACAAGACAGTGTATCGGACTGTAACGAAGCTTTGGCTCCGATCTCGACGACTTCTTGTTCCTCGTCGGAACATGACATTTTCATTGTCGGCAAGGATCGATCGGTTTAATTAAATATTTATTCAAATTTTACAATTAATTATAAATTTCGAAGCACAATTTTGTTACGTAAAGTTAAAAATAAAGAAAAATCAAAACTTTCCCCCGGTAAATAAAATGATAAAATTTGTAAATGTATATTATTTCCTATTCGGTTGCATAACTCTTGTAGTTTTGGAACCTCAAGACTGTAGTTTGTAACAATTAATGTATGTAAAATAATTCGATTTCAAAAGCAATTAGAGATCCGTTAATTATTTTACTGGTCCAACTTGGATGGTAAAAATTTGGTGAGTGTCGCTTTCTTTACTTTGAATTTGATAAGAGTTTCTACTGTCCAAGAAAAGTTTTTGAGTTTGTCCCCACACCTATAACTAGAAGTGGAACCATAGAAAAAAACTGTATAACCTATAGTTCTTTGGTTCACTGTTATCACACAATTTTTTTGTGTTTTTTCTTAATATAATAGTTGGCTTGTATTCTTGTAACTCGTTGTGTAATTAAGAAAATATAATTAGGTTGAATAAAACATACCTTTGTAATTTCACCAAGCGTAGAAAAGTAATTTCATTTATCCCGCGTAAAAAGTTTGAAAATGAACGAATTTAGAAGAGATCAGCCCACAATCCAAATTGACGGTTACGATTTGGTGAAACCATACAAATTAGCTCGAAATGTTGCTTACACAAGTAATATCACATGATAGAGGAGGGGGAAGATTAGCCTATAATACAAAAAGGGAACAAGAGATTGAGTAGAGGCATGGCAAGGTCTAGAAAAAAAAGATAAATAAATAAAATATATTAGAAAATGGAGGTTGGTCGTAATCATAAAAAAATGACCTACACTAAATGGGAATCTCACTAATTTCTTACATCAATCAATATACAATACAATAATAATAAATCAAATCAAAACTTTAACTAACCTTTTCTGAGTTGTGAAGCATTGGTCCTTAGACTAGTTAAGCAGGTATGTGATTTTTTATATATAAGTTGCATAGTTGGGTATCTAAGTCAACTAATTCATATAAATATTGTTTCTTTGGGATATTTGAGATTTTCCTATTAATTAGCAAGGCAAAATATGAGGTCAGAAAATTATTTCAAAGGCATTAAAAACCCAAAAAGAAATAAAGAAAATTTAATTTTGGAGCTTTATAGAAGTTTGTTATAATGGAAAGTTAACCGAACTTGGACGCTGTTTGGGGTTTAGGGCTCGACCCAAATGTGAAGTATGTAAAGTCATACTATTGGGCCAACCATTGTAAGACATCCCTGTGGCAGGCCATATTTAATTAAAAAGAGGCCCTTCTCAATCATCGTTTTATGTAATTAAGTTGTATAATTTTGGAACTTGAAACTTGCATGTAAGCCTTAATCCCAAAGTGTAATAAGAACCTGAACAAGTTGCTACAATTTGGAAAGGAGCCGACTCAATTTTATGAAGACAAACAAAAAATTGTGGATGGAAAGATTGAGATTTTTGTTTTCAAGGAAAGCTACCTATAGGAATCGATTGTTCGGATACTCGTCAATAGTAAAACACACCAATTTTTTTGTTATATCTTCCGGATTTGAAGTTTGTTGTTCGATCTTTCTTTCCAAAACACATCAACGCCTTCTTCTTCTTTTTCACGTCGATCTTTGTATGCCTTCTAGAAATTTTGTTGTGCCATTAAAAAAATCGCGTTTACAAAAATATATCAACATTGATAGATCTAATAAATCCAATCAATTGAAATAATTATACATTACAGTTTATCATACCCCTGAACTTTCCTCTTATATGAGAGACACGGTTTGGTTATAAAATCTTGTGATAAATAATACACATGGTCCAATTTTGAAATGAAATGATTGAAGCCGTGATTAAAATGGTGGATCCACTTCTGATAAAATAGACCCCACGGATCCAGTGTCTTAGATTATTCGGTATTATCACATGTTTGAAATTTTAATTTTAATAACATATACAATTAACAATCTTGTGAATTTTAACTTTTTATTCATTTTCAACTGATAATAATAGAAGACAACAAAAAAAAACCTCGTCGACGAATGTATGCTTGGAGTGTCTATTTCTTAAAATAAAATAATCGTTTTCTCATATTTTTTTGTTGGTATTTTTCTCGCCTATATATGATCAACTTCAATCGAATAGACAAGGATTCAAAGATCTGTGATCCGTATCTACATTAATAAATTTTCTAGTTAAGTGATGACACTGATATTCATTTGCTTCCAAGAGATTCAGACCGAAAAAATTACTATATATAACGGTGCATGAAGAAAAAAGAGGAAAGAAAATACCGGACGTGACATGAGAACAATACCAATCGCACATCGATGATCATATGATAATATATATGTATTAATGTATAAATAACTTTGTACCCACATCATTAATCACATCACACTCTCATATACTTCCTCTTCAACTTGAAGCTTCTGAGTCTCTCTCCTCTCCTTGGAAAAAATATCTCCCTAGTCTGATAAATGGAAGAAAATACATACAAGAAAAATAAATTTCATGATAATTATATCAAATATTAGCATGCTGCATGCGTTCATCCTTGTAATTTATTTATAATATCATCAAATTCCATATTTCTTCTAAGTATTTTCCCTAAGACTCAACGTTCACAGGACAAAACCATAATTAGTTGATAAATACGTGACGAGGACTTGTAGGCTAGTGATAGGTTTGTGTTAGTGTTGTAGTTGTGTCACCATCCCGATTTACAATATTGCATGTTTTTGAAAAAAGAAGAAGATAAATATGCATATCATTTAATGACTGTTATTTACCTAAATGCAATAAATATGTACGTATGTGACTGAGTAATAAATTAAGGTGGAGATCGAATCTTACTCTTTCCTCCTACATGAGCATCGGCGGATCCAGCGGCGGAGGTTTTATGGTGGATGTGCGGTGGCTTGCCGTGCAAAGTTTCCGGCGGAGGTCTAGAGTTATGAGTTTCCGGTCCCCTGTAATCGATCTCGTACACCTCCGAATCCATTTTCTCTGATCCTTTATTATGTTTAAAAGTATAGTAAGCATTAATAAGTAAAAAAAACATGGTTTATGAAATTTATAAAAACAAAGAACAAAAATACCTTTAACGAAGCAAGGTACGGCAACGAGGAGGTAGATGATGAGGAAAATCACGACGGTCGTCGACTTCATTTTTAATTTATATAAACAATTTATAAGTTTTGAGTGTTTTTTTCTTCTCAGATCTTCCGCTATATTTTTTTATATAATAAATCCAATCAATGTTTTTTGTTTTGAATGGTAATATTTTGGATACATCATGGCCTTACTTATATATAGCATGGACTGAAAAAACCACGTGTCATGTTTTCATTTTATATTTAATTCTAAAATAGAGAAGTAAATATGTCTAACTTTAAATTCAAATTATTTTTTCCCAATTATAAGAAGAAATGTAGGTAAACTTAATTAGTTTTTTGGGGGGGCCAAATTCTTGATCAGTTACATTTTATATTGTGTAAGTTAGATATCTTCGATAAACATATAATATCATGTTTTTGTCTTTCTTATATATTATTGAATTTATGCTACTCAAATTATCCCACAGAAAAATGCAGCAATGTACGTATACATATGCGAATAACTTTTACATCAATGATTTGTCTCAACTAATTCAAATGCATGAAAGGAGCTAGATATTATTTATTATTTTTTACGACCATTCATTATAAATTTTAAGAAAAGAAAAAAGAAAAGACAAGTTCATGTGTGAGGGACAATATTGCGGTTTCAATCTCATGGCTTCCAAGCTGAATTTGTGTTCCAATCTATTAATTTTCTTGCATCAAAACATATTTATTGAACAACACAGTAGTACTACTATTCATTTCTTTCTAAGTTTTCTTTTTTTTTTTTAATTTTACTGTAATTGAACAAAGTAATTATAGACTATATTACATATTTTTGTTTATTTTGGCGGTGATATACACATACTACTTTTAAAATCGCCTACATATACATTATTGATTGGAGAAATCGCTGGTATGAAGTTGATATACATTATTGAGTTTAATGAAAAAAATTGAATGAGAAGATGTTAATGTTATAATGCTTCTTCTATCCCCACTTATTTCTTACAACTGTACATCTCTGTACTCTCAACCTTTCCATTTATTTCAAGTCGGTCGATGGATGGATCGTGCTCCCCAAATATATATTATCGACATATTATATGTATTTTTTTTAAACGAATATTATATGTATTACTCATTCAATAATAGGTTATATACATATCTGTAGGAATGAAAATATCAATGTCATGAAAAAATGTGTAAGAAGAGTGAGAATATTCTAGGATTTGAGAAAAAGAGAAATTCAGTAATTAAGAATCTGATTTTTTTTTTCTTTCCAGTTTGTGTTTTTGTTTTTACGTCGATATGATAGATTAGTATGTATATATATCTCAAACGAAATGAAAAATTATTATATTTGTATTTACACTTTTCAAAAAAATATTGATAAAACGTTAAAATATCATATTTTAAAACATAATATAAACTATAGAAAAATGGATGCGTACAAAATGGACCAATAACTGTACTCGTGTTGAAGAAAGTTGACCCAAGAAAACCATCAAACTTGCATGTATCCATATATAGCTTTTGAAACCTTTATATTATATTGAAATATTTTATAAGTTTTATAACCAAAGTACATCCGTACATTCCAATATATATGTACCTTACATATATGGAGCGTCTCATAGTTTTAAAAGAAAACCTTTGACTTCATACGTGAACTTTAAAAAGCTTTTTTCATAATGTGTTGCTTTTCAGTTTTCACCATACTAAAATACGAAAGTTCATATTTCTTCGAATTAACAGATAGACGAAATAAAAAAGCCATCCAAATCTGAAAAAGCCAATCACAGCCTTTTTCGGTTTAGTTTGGTTTCATGAAATGAGATACTAAATCAGAGATAAAATTGTTGGTGTTTTTTGTTTTTTTTTTAAGAATTTATAGGTGAGAGATGTCTTAGTCTTTGGGGATGTCAATTTAAATATTTTGTAATACTATTTACGTATATATGTGTGTGTATGAGTGTGAGAAGTCCATTAATGATTTTTGTCTAACATTTTCGTGGCTCATCTTCATAAATCATAAATTGTAATGGGTCCATAATCCATCTCTCTACAGCTATTTCATGGCTGTGTTCTCTTAGGCGTCTCCTTTCATTTTCTCACCCACCCATTTTTTTATTTTTCATATAATCATACATATTACATATATGGATCAATTATCTATTAATGTATATTGAGAAATATTTTAAAATAACGTTTTTTTTTCAAACTTAGCACACAACGTTTAAATTATTAAAAATAGTTCAAATTAATTATTATGTGAAAAACATTTATTTACTCTAAATAAATTACAAATAAAACCAGAACGTTATGTTTGAATTCTTCCAATTTAATGTTTAGATTTCTTCCATTAGAAAAGAGTTTTGAGTTATTTTGATATTAAATTTACGCTATTTTGGAAATTTGAATTTTTGAATTTTTTTCTAAAATGTATATATATGTAATTTGTAACAAAATATATATTCCTCGATTTTTTGTTTTGTTTTCACTTAGTATTAATGAAGTTTAATCCAGAATTACTTGTTTTTACATTTTGGGGTCTTCAATGGTCTCAGTATCGAACTAAAGCCCTACAATATGTAAGCCCATCTATAGGTTGGCCCAGAAGAAGCTTCCATTTTTCAGCTCAGAGCCTCAGAAGAATTTTGATTTTTCTTTTGTCAAGCTTATTTATATTTTAGCAAGATGCAACTATTTTTGTTGACGAAAATATTTAAAAATATAAAAGATAAGATAAAAAAAAAAAAGTAAGATAAGCAAAAAAATTACGATAACAATTATTAAAAAAAGAAAATGCTACGTTTTGTTTTGAAAA
This sequence comes from Pseudoturritis turrita, assembly GCA_900406555.1. Classification (NCBI taxonomy): domain Eukaryota; kingdom Viridiplantae; phylum Streptophyta; class Magnoliopsida; order Brassicales; family Brassicaceae; genus Pseudoturritis; species Pseudoturritis turrita. Next base: position 331,273 of record OVBL01000813.1, read on the forward strand.
GAGAGAGTCAATATTTTGGATTATATATATATATATATATATATATATATATATGTGTTGTTCTGAAAGAAAAAAAAGAGTTTGTAATTGTAATGTTTTGTTTGATTTCTGAAAACTCGAAAAAGCTATGTTTTGTTTGATTGTCGAAATTTAAATAGAATAAGAATCAAGTGAAAATAAAACAGATAATGTAAATTGAGATTTATACTATTAAAAAAAAGATTTTACAATTGTATTGTTAAACATTTTTATGCTACACATACCTACACCTTACGCTATATGTGTGGATACAAATCTACTATACAAATTGTTTCCTCTACATATAAATTAAAAACTAAACAAATTAGACTAACACAGTCAAATTTATCCTAAACAATGTTTAAAACCGAACGATTAATTAAAAATTAGTCAAATTGACTAATCACGTGAGAAGCCTAAACCCTACCTAACCTTCTTCTTCATCCGGAAGCAAACACCATCTTCTCGCCGATCCTCGCCGGCTCCGATTTGCTCCTTGTCAACTCCGGCCGCCGTACAAACCCTAACTCCGTTAACCCTAATTCCGTTATCTCATTGTTCGCTTCGAGAGACCTCGCCGACTCGTAAACCCCATTGATTTTCTCGATGAAGACTTCCGAATCAGTATTTTCCGATCTAGCATTTTCCTCTCCTCCGTTTCGTGATTCAAGCTCTCGTTGATTATTTTCTTCCCAGAATCTGAAAGCCAACGACGAGGATCTATACGGTACAGATCTGCTTCTCGTTAACAAAAGAGCGTTTATAGGCGGTGTAGAAGCCGGAGACACAAATAATTTAGGGATTTTGAAAATTTCCCCTTCTTCTTCTTCGTTTTCCTCTCCGATTTCTCTAGCTGATTCCGTTACCGGAAGATCTAATTGGCTTCTCGGAGAATCTTTCTCCTTCTCACTCTTCGATTTCCGGTGAGAACACGGAAACGAAAACGATCCCCATTTCGGCCAAAACGACAACGTTTTTATTTTCCCGGCGAGTTTGTTGTAAAACGACGCGTTTCGGATCCACTCACATCGTTTTCGCCGGGTCGGGTTTTCTCGAGATTCGGGTTTAATTTTCGGTTTCGATCGCTTGACTCGGACTTGACCCATGCAAGTTACCTTCGGAGACGACGGTTCTTGAGTCACAGCCGCCGCAGATTTATTCCGGCGAACGAAGAGAGGACTCGCCCGTGACCTTCCTTTGCTTCGACTTCTACTTCTACTTGTGCTTCCTCCGTTACTTTTGCTCCTCAAAAAACCCATCAAAGGCGGTGGGTATTTGTCGACCCGACCCGGACTCGAAACGGGTCTCCGGGATATCATCATCTCCTTCTTCCTTACTCTCTCTCTCTCTCTCTTCTTCTCACTGTGTTCTGGTTTCGTTTTGTCTGCACTTGGGATTTTTTTTCCCGTTTGTATTTTTTATTTTATTTTTCGGCACTTAAATGTTTTTTTTTTAATGAAACATTTATTTTATTTTCGTTGTCCGCAACGGACGAATTGATTTTAGGGTCTTTATGATAACCACTTTATAGGTTGTTTAATGTATTTTTAATTCTATTTATGACTTAATTTTCTTATAGCGCTTTACTTATTACGGTGATTTACTTCTTAATCTACCTCTGATTTTTAAGCATTTTAATTTATCCTACTAGAGATTAATAAGTGCATGTACATTGGGTAAACCCAACAACTTACTCTTAAGATTCCAACAAAGAAACTTACTACTCTTTTAAAATTGTACTAGTATTTAACTATTCTTTTTTTATTAAACTTCTTATGTGACTTTGACTGCTTTGGAAGGAATCTTTAGAATAATTAAATCTAAATTTATAGGTGTCGTTTTGTTTAGTATGAAAAGAAAAACCCTTTTTGCCTCTTGAAATTTTAGATTACTTACCGTCGACAAAGAAAAAAAAAACGTATTACGTCACTTATCTGGAAACACAAATATTCAAATGAATGATTGATAATGGTTCAACCAAAAAAAAAAAATGATTGATAATTGTATTTTTTTTGTTTCTGGTCATATATTACATTATCAATCACTTGTAATTTTTAACATCCTATTCTTACACAAGAAGACTTTTGGTTTTCGAAGGGAGACTTCTACCCAAATAATTAAGAATACATTTCGAAATTCTCATATTTCCACAAATTTGGAACTAAGTTTTTTGTTATTTGTTTCTATTAAAACCAAAGAGCACACACGCACAACCAATATCTTTTACTTTACTATGTTTAGAACAAATTGACGATAATACACATACGATAGGTACGTAAATTACTATCTCTAGACGTAACATTGTATCAAAAATATTCAAAGTCCGTAATTTACCGGTTAAATTAACAAGATTTGGATACTAGAGATAGTTGTTGATTCATTGTTCTAAGCAATAAACTTAAAGCCGGTTTAAAAAAAAAATATACTCAATTTTCTTAAAGAAAATTGAATATGTATGGAAAGAAAAAACGAAATGGACCCAATTCCAAAAAGTTTGCAATATATTGGCCAATAATAATAAGAGATCACTAGAAGTTGATTGTCTAAAAGCAGAATCCATTATAAATATTTAGGACATATGAAGTATGAATTTGACTTGGCTTTTGATGTTATGATTTGAAGATGACTAAAAAAAAGTGAAAATCTTTTTAGACAAACTAAAGCATCACTCAACTATCCATATCAACTCTTGTCTCCCACTACCGATTTCCTCACTAACACATGAAAAATATCAACCCAAAAATACATTTATTGATTGTTTTCAAAGAACCAAAAAAAAAATCATATGGAAACAAATATATTATTTTTTAGCCACATATAACCAAATCTAAATAACCTAACGGGAAAATGAAAATACACCAAACATAATTTTTATGTGAGTGTTCAATCCATTCCAGCTAAACCGAATCGAATTTCAAGTTTTTGTTTGGTTTCATTAACCAAAACATTCAAAGTCGAAATCTTCGAACTGAGGAGGACAATATTGAACACCTTATGTCTATTTCAGTTTAATTTTAGTAAAATGTAATAAACCAAAAACCATACCAAATTTCCAAGTCCAATAAATCAAACTAAAGCAAAAGCATGATATACAGAACGAAAATTCAACCCTTAAAAAAGTTTTTTATTTTTCCCTTTTGAAACTTTTTGTTTGTCCAATTTCTTTAGAAACTTTAGATATTGCTTCAAATATAACTTTTCACACCACATGTGTGTGTGTGTGAAAGAGAGAGACCTTAGTTTCTACAGAAACGTATAATTTAGAGATCCGCTTTAAACGGAGGAAAGTTTTTGCCTTTTGCGTGTGGTGTGACAAGTGAAGAGTGAAGACACAGCAAAAACGACAATCACACAGAGAGACACGAACCTAAACTATTTGCTCTTTCAATGTAAACACAAACAAACATCTTTCACTATATTCATAAGTAACATATCATAATCTTGTTCTTTCCCTTACTATAACGATCTAATATCCTTAGACATGTCAGAAGAAAAAACAAAGAAAGTAAAGCAACAAGTTTCACAGGCATTAACCAAGGTATTAAGCCGCGCATATGGAAGTATAAGCTATAGCTCCCTCATAATCCTATCAAAGGTTCATGGAATAATTTTGAAACTGTTTAAGATCGCCTTTCCTTGACCATCTTTTCTCAAACTCTTGTTGCGTGGAACTTTTGGAACCTTTGAAAGCAGGTTTTGATACTCGGTCACATTAAGGTAACCTCCCAACCGTAAAACCATCGTCTCTAACGTCTTTGCGTTCCACAGCACAAGTTTCATGAACAAAGCCACATGTTCTGACTTTTCATCCTTAGCAATACTATTGAATGATGAAGAGGTCTGCTTCGCCGTTGGAAAGAACCCACTCCACCATCGGTCATTATGCAAACCTTGCGTATATAAGTATCTTTCAAGCTCCACATCCTGTAGATAATATCAAAAGAGTGCTCAAAATGATCATCAATTCTTCAAAATAACTCTCTCTCTCACACACACGCATACATATGTATATAAGCTGGAAAAAAGTGAAAGACATGGTTCTTGGATTATTCCTACTCTTTACTAGTTTGTATTGAAAATAAAAGAGGTTCATCGTAAAAGATACCAGTATGGCTTTGGACTCCGTTGTGTAAACTGTTATCGTCTTTAATCCAGGTGAGTTTTGTAGCAGCCTGATTATACCAGGAATAACAGATCGAACAAGCATGGTTTCAACAGTCAAAGCTTTGATCTTGAATTGTGGAAAAGGAACATCACAGATCTCTGCAAGAGATAGAATCTGACAAAAGCAGAGAAAGATAGTGACTACAGAGACATCTATCTGTTCATTAATTGCAGGTGTTTTACGGTTTTGACTTGAATGCTCTTAGACGATGAGAAGTTAAATGCTCCTAAACGATCAAAAGTAATCCATAAACCAACTTTTGCAACCAAATTATTTCTATCGCGACCATATCGACATAGCAGGCAATATACCTGAAGAACGACTGCCCCAATAGTAAGCTTCTCTATATTTTGCAGCTTTGCTAGCATCTTTAGCACCATGTCTTGAAGAAAATCACCCTCCATGATTCCATATCCTGAATAGTAGCCTATGTTGAAGTTAGCTTCGGTTAAAGAGGAGACATCAACTAAAGTAGGTAGCTTATGAAAGTTTGTCAATCTCAAGTAATGGATGTGTGGCGCCACAATCTCCGCTGGTCCAAGGAAACGGTCGCCAATTATCTCCAACCTTGTTAGATTTACTGATCTGCTCAGATCAAGACGATGAATTTCCGCACAGAGATTCAATATCAGAGTTTCGAGGATTGGACAACCAGAGAGAATATTAGCAATCGATTCATCAGACAGTGTGCAATATTTCAATGACAAGTTCCTTAGCGATGTCCAAGAGACAGTGCATTTAGGAATCATATCGTGAAAACGAAGTCTCAAAGTCAAGCTGAGCTGCTTTACAGAGGAATTGACATAGAAGAAATCTGGAAAACGATAATCACATTCGAGTTTGAGAGACAAATTCTCAACGTTTCGGGACATAGCTAGATCGATCCAGCGATCAACATGCCTTTTAGTGATACCGATACCGATACCATAGCTCATACTAATATCGAAACTCGTGATTTTGAGAGCCGAGTAGCTACTTAAGGTTTTGTTTATCGAATCAACATGATCCTCTCTATTACAATCAATGGAAATAGAAGGTGTTTCGTACCATACACGCTTCCATCGTTTGGACAAGACAGAGGTTCTGATCGCGAACTTGGTCGGAATAAAGGAGATGATATCGTGGAGGATCACGTCGGGTAGAGAGCTGATGAAATCGACGCCGGAAAGTTTGATTTCGCGGGGTGTATCGGAGTGATGGTGGTTAGGGTTAGTTACGGCGGCGGAGACTGATTTAATCATGATCTTTATGGCCCTCATGGCCATTTTTGAGAGAGTCCTCTAAAAACTTGATCTTTAAGATGCAATTTTTTTTTTCGTGAATTAGATACATTACATTTATACACACAAAATCTTTTTTCACCTAAAGGAAATAGATTCTTAAGATGTATGTGTGTGTCCATGATTTACTTACATTAGATGTTGTTTTTAATTTTATTTTTAAATTACCTTTTTATCCAATATTTTTGACTAAAATTGATTTCTGAAAACTGATTTTCCCCATATATTTTACCATTTCTTACACAAAAAACTAAAATCTCTATTCCTTAAATTGTTGTCCAATAAATGTATTTATTTATCAAATTTATATATATATTTTGACTAAATTGATTTCTGAACTTTTAAGAAAACTGATTTTTCCCATATATTTTACCATTTCTTATACAAAAACTAAAATCTCTATTCCTTAAATTGTTTTCCAATAATTGTATTTATTTTTGATATATATATATATATATATTTTCTTTTTTTGGTTTTTTTTCATACAAATCTAAAACAGAGGATTTTTTTCCATAAATAGTAAACATATCTATGAATCACAAAAACCTAAAACTATTTACTCATTCAATGTGAACACAAAGAAACGCAATTAAACCTTTTTCACAATATTCACAAGTAACGAATCATAATTCTTACTTAGTTCTTTCCCCAAACTATAACGATCTAAAATCCTTAGACATAGTCAGAAGAAAAAACAAAGAAAGTAAACAACAACTTTCAATCAAGTTACATTAAGCCACACATATGGAAGCATAAGCTATAGCTCCCTTATCATCTTATTAAAGGTTCATGGAATAATCTTGAAACTGTTAAAGATCGCCTTTCTTTGACCATATTTTCTGAAATTCTTGTTGCGCGAAACTTCTTTTGGAACCATTGAAAGCAAGTTTTGATACTCTGTTGCATTAAGGTAACCTCCCAAGCGGAAAACCATCGTCTCTAATGTCTTTGCGTTCCACATCACAAGTTCCATGAACAAAACCACATGTCCTGGATTCAACGACAAAGAGGTCTCTTCCACCGTTGGAAAGAACCTACTCCAGCATCGCTCGTTATTCAAACCTTGCGTATTTAAGTATCTGTCAAGCTCATCATCCTGTAGATATAAAAAAAAGAATGTATCTGAAATTCCAGTCGCCGTTTTCAGATTTCACCCACACCCCACGCAGAAGCCTCACAAGCCTTCTCATTTTTCCAAAACCTGAAAACAAAACGGCCATGGTTAGACTTATACGGTAAAAATTATTGTTTGCAGAGAGAAGATGTAGGTAAAAAACTTTGTCGTCGTTTTAATCTGGGTTTATAGGGAGTAATACACAATTGCTAAAAAGATTTCACACATTGTTTTTTTTTTAACTTTGAGAAACCGCTATTAATGGCCTACCCAATGATTGAAAAAAGATGCTAGGAACAAAGCTATTAACTATATTGAAAGATAAAGATCTCTGAGTAGGGATAAATCTTTCCGAGGTAGGTGGTGAATGTATTAAATTTGTTGGATGCCAATTTTTGCTTTTTCTGGTGAATTTATGTGGTTGCAGGAGGTGAGAGATATGGTTTGCGGTTAGGGTAACATACAGACGATAACATCTAATTTGTATATATTTTATATATACATTTTAAATAGCTCGTATACACTATATGTATAGATGTGAGATTTGTTAAATCTCGGCATAAAATGCAGCCACCCATGCCAGATTTTGTGTGGTTTGTGTTGCGTTAATGATACCATTAACAGCACCCTATAATATTTTCTGATTTTGCAGGATTTGGACTACGTCTGAAGTTAGTCTCTAATATCGAAGTTAAGAAGCTAAGAGGGGCAAAACTGTCATCTTCCTTCTACGCTCAAAAATCAAACTAATTTACTAATTTTTTTGTACATTCACCTAAATTAGTTTCTATCTGTATATTATGGACTGGTTAACTCTTACATTTATACACATACAAGAAATAGATTCTTAATTGGGGAGAAGAGATGCATATAGTGTGCTTGATGCTTGAATCCCCAAAACCAGAGACCAATAACTTTTTTTCTTTAATTTATGAAGTCGTGTTTCTTTCAATAGATAAGCGAATACCAACAACGACAACTACACAGAGAGACAGGAACCTAAAACTATTCACTCTTCCATGTAAGCACAACCGAATCTAAATTAAAAAAGAAAAAATTGGCTAAATAGATAATTTGTTAAATATGCAGTTCACTATTTATAATTGGTAAAATAGACACGTTTCACTATTACACTAATACACCCATTTTTAATGCACTATTCACGGTGGATGGATGACACACTGTTCACAGTGGATACTCTTCACCCTTGACACTGTTCACGGTGGATACTGTTCACTGTGGAGACAATGTTCACGGTGGACAGTGTTTCCACCGTGAACAGTTTCTACCATGAACCATAAACAATGTCCACCGTAAACCGTGAACAGTGTCCACCATAAACAGCGCCCTTTGAATAGTGTCCACTATATGTCCGTAAACAGTGTATCCACCGTGATCCGTAAACTGTGTCCACCATCAACCATAAATAGTAAAAAGTGTTTATTTTACTAATTATAATTAGTGCAATAGTGAAAATATACATATTTTACTAATTATAAATAGTGAATTGCCTATTTTCCAAATAATTTTTAAAAAGTGTCTATTTTCAACCGGTTGGAAAATCTTTCGCTGTAAGGGTCTAAAATCTTTAGACATGTCACAAGAAAAAACAAAGAAAGTAAAAAAGCAACAACTTTCACACGCATTAATTAAGCCGCGATTATGGAGCTTAAGCTATAGTTCCCTCATGGAATGATCTTGAAACTGTTTAAGTTCGCCAACGTCTTGCGAGAAAATACTGCAACCATTGAAAGCAGGAATTGATAATCTGTTGCATTAAGGTAACCTCCCAAGCGTAAAACCATCGTCTCTAATGTCTTTGCGTTCCACATCACAAGTTCCATGAACAAAACCACATGTCCTGGATTCAACGACGAAGAGGTCTCTTCCACCGTTGGAAAGAACCTACTCCAGCATCGCTCGTTATTCAAACCTTGCGTATTCAAGTATCTGTCAAGCTCCCTCTCCTGTAGATGATAAAAAAAATGCTCAAGCAATTCTACATAATAACTCTAACACACACACACACACACACACATATATAAGCCGGAAAAGTGAGGGACATGGTATTGAAAATAATACCAGTATGGCTTTGCACTTTGTTGTGTGAATTGTTGTCTTCTTTAATCCAGGGGAGTTTTGTAGCAGCCTGACTATACCAGGAACAACAGACCGAACAAGCATGGTTTCAACAGTCAAAGCTTTGATCTTGAATTGTGGAAAAGGAACACCACGGAGCTCTGCAAGAGATAGAATCTGAAAAAAAAAAGCAAAGAAAGATAGTGACTAGATATAGATCTCTTCGATTAAAAAGAAGAAGAAGAAGCTTTAAGCATAACTGTTATGAGAAGAATTTATGCATGTTCATTGCAGGTGTCTTATGCTTTTTGACTTAAATGCTTCTAAACGATGGAAAAGTAATCCATAAACCAACTTTTGCAATTATTCTATAGCAACATTGAAAGTTGTAGGTCTAAGGGAATGCAAGAACAATCGGCATATCGAAATACCAGGCAGTAATATACCTGAAGAACGACTGCCCCAATAGTAAGGTTGTGTATGTTTTGCAGCCTTGCTAGCATCTTAACCACCATGTCTTGAAGAAAATCAGCATCCAGGAATCCATCTTCGTAATAACCATAGCTTAGGTTGAAGTTAGCTTCGGTTAAAGAGGAGACATCAACTAAAGTAGGTAGTTTATGAAATTTTGTCAGCCTCAAGTAATGGATGTTCGGCGCCACAATCTCCGCTGGTCCCTGAATCCAATGGTTGCCAATTATCTCTAATCTTGTCAGATTTACTGATCTGCTCAGATCAAGACGATGAATTTTCGGGCAGACATTCAATATCAGGCTTTCGAGCATTGAACAACCAGAGAGAATATTAGCAATTGATTCATCGGGGAGGTTGCAACGATTCAATGACAAGTTCCTTAGCGATGTCCAAGAGACGTTGCAATTAGGAATCAAATCGGGAAAGAGACCAATTCCCAAAGTCAAGCTGAGCTCCTTTACACAGGGATTGATGTAGAAGATATCTGGAATACTACAATCACAACATTCGAGTTTGAGAGTCAGATTCTCAGCGTTTCGGGACATAGCGAGCTTGATCCAGCGATCAACATGCATTGTAGTGATACCGATACCATAGCTGATACTAACATCGAAACTCGTGATTTTGAGAGCCAAGTAGCTACTTAGGGTTTTGTTTATCGAATCAAGATGATCCTCTCTATTACAATCAATGGAGATAGAAGGTGTTTCGTACCATACACGCTTCCATCGTTTGGACAAGACAGAGGTTCTTAACGCGAAATTGGTCGGAATATAGGAGAGGATATGGTGTAGGATCGCGTCGGGTAGAGAGCTGATGAAATCGACACCGTCTAGTTTGATTTCACGGAAAGAATCGGAGTGGTGGTTAGGGTTCCTCATGGCCATTTAAATTTAATTTTATTTGGGATATAATCTGTGTTCAAACAAGAAAAATGTCAAATTCATAATATATAAGAATGTTTTGAGTTTTTTTGTTTGAACTTAGGGGTGTCAAACTGAGCTAACTCGCTCGGCTCAGCTCAGCTCATGATGATGAGCTAGAGTATTTCACGGCTCAGCTCAGCTCAGCTCATTTATTATACGAGATTATATTCATAAGCTCGAACTCAGATTATCTAGATCGTGATCTAAATGAGCTAGCCCGCGAGCTAATACAAAATAAATATAAGAATAAAATAATTAAAAATTTTAATACTATATTCTATATCTATATCTTAAAAAATTAAAATGTAAAACAAAAATTAATTTCTATTTTTTTATTATAAATATAATGAATTATTTCTATTTTTGCTTTAGTTAAAACTTAAAAGAGAACAAGAATATATATTTTGGTTGGTATATCAAAAATATATTTACAATATATCAATATAATATTTTAAATCTTAAAAAAAAGATTTGTTCGTGAGCTAGCTCACGACTCATTAGAGCTGGCTCGCATAACTCGCCAACTCATTTAAGCTCGATCATTTAACTCGTTTATTAAATGAGCCTAAAAAACATAGCTCGGACTCGTGAAAATCCGAGTTGAGCTGAGTCAGCTCATGAGCTTTGACTCATTTTGACACCCCTATTTGAACTGGACCCAAATTGTATTTGAGCCGGGCCTGCAATCTACACCAATAACTTTTTTTCTTTAATTTATGAAGAAGCACTGTTTCTTTCAATAGATAAGTGTATACGAAAAGACCAAAAAAAGAAAGCAAAATGACTTAATAAGAGTGAAGAAGGTTCTTCTCGTGAGAGTTTCATGTTCAGATGAGCAGCTAATCTCACCAATGGCATAAAGCAATTCGAAAACAGATTTAATGTTATGAGGGATGAGCAGAACAGGTAATGAACTCCAAGAAGCATGACTTTAACTGGTTTTAGACGTGTTGGTTAAGCTAATATACTGAGAATTAGGTTGAGATAATATAAGATTTTGCAAAGTAGATGTGATATACAATACAGGAAAGCAAAACCAGCCTAACCGAGTTCATAGTCCGTAGATTCCAATTCTAATATTGAACATATTGATTTTCATGTTTCCAATAATGTTTCAATGAATCAATCAGACTGCTTGAATAAAAATTCTCTAAATCTTTTGATTGTGAATAAGTTAAAAAGCTTGCAGCAAGCACTCATTGAGTTCTACTGAAACAGAATACAGAGCCATGTGTATGACGACTAAGAAGTTGATTTGGATCAGTCAGATGTTGAAGAATCTTCTAGTATGGCGACTAAGGAGTTCCTTTCACTTCTCCTGCTTATCTTTACTGTGATAATACTGTTGCGTTATACATTTCTAGTAACTCTGTCTTCCATGAGAGGATAAAGCATATTGAATTTGATTGCCATAAAGTGCGTGAAGCCATTGAAAATGGTGTTCTCAAAACCATGTATGTTCGGACTGATAATCAACTTACTGATGTGTTGACAAATGCTCTATATCCGACTCTTTTTCGGGATAATATAGGCAAGATGAGTGTACATAATATTTATGCACCACCTTCATCTTGAGGGGGAATATCAAAGTGTATATAGCTTGGTATATATCGATTCGTACAGTCCGGTTTAGTATAGAAGTGATTTTACTTCGGTTAAGTCTTGGTTTAGTTCATTGTATATAAACAATGTAATTTTCGATTTTGTCAATTTGAGAAATATAGAAAAACATTTCACAAATCTCTTTGTTAATAGCTTCTATTAGAAGTAAATGTAATAAACCAAAACCATACCAAATCACCAAGTCAAATAAATCAAACTAATACAAAAGCATGATATAGAACGAAAATTCAACCCTTCAAAAAAGTTTGTTCCTTTATGAAACTTTTTGATAGTTCAATTTCTTTAGAAACTTTAGATATTAATTTTCAAACATCAAATATCACTTTTCACACCATATGTGTGTGAGAGAGACCTTAGTTTCTACAGAAACGTAATTTAGAGATGGGTCAATTTGGTTAATAACAAAAAAAAAACATAATATAAAAGTTGAGAATTAGGTAGAGAGATAGGGAGAGATAGAGAGAGGAAAATGGGAAAATTGGTTAGTTTGTGAATTAATGTTTTTTTGTTTAGTTTTGCCAATTTCTCTTTAGAGATCCGCTTTAAACGGACGAAAGTTTTTGCCTTTTGCGTGTAGTAACAAGTGAAGAGTGAAGACACAGTAAAAACGACAATCACAGAAAGAGACACAAACCTAAAACTATTTACTCTTTCAATGTAAACACAAACAAACATCTTTCACTATATTCATAAGTAACGAATCATAGTTCTTTCTCCAAAGTATAACGATCTAAAATCCTTAGACATGACAAAAGAAAAAACAAAGAAAGTAAAAGCAACAACTTTGCACACGCATTAATCAAGTTATCAAGCCACACATATGGAAACATAAGCTATATCAAAGGTTCATGGAATAATCTTGAAACTGTTTAAGATCGTTTTTCCTTGACCATCTTTTCTGAAATTCGTGTTGCGAGAAACTTTTGGAACCTTTGAAAGTAGGGTTCGATACTCTGTCGCGTTAAGGTAACTTCCCAAGCGTAAAACCATCGTCTCTAATGTCTTTGCATTCCATAAGACAAAATCCATGAACAAAGCCACATGTACTGACTTTTCATCCTTAGCAATATCATTGAACGATGAACATGTCTCTTCCACCGTTGGAAAGAAGCCACTCCAACATCGATTGTTATTCAAACTTTGCGTATATAAGTATCTTTCAAACACCTCATCCTGCAGAATTAATAAAAAAGACATGGTTCTTGGATTACTCCTACTCGTAGTAACTAGTTGTATTGGAAATAGAAGATGTTCAGCGTAAAAGATAGATACCAGTATGGCATTGCACTTTGTTGTGTAAATTGTTATCTTCTTTAATCTAGGTGAGTTTTGTAGTAGCCTGATTATACCGGGAATAACAGATCGAACAATCATTGTTTCAACAGTCAAAGCTTTGATCTTGAATTCTGGAATAGGAATACCATGGAGCTCTGCAAGAGATAGAATCTGACAAAAAGCAAAGAAAGATAAAAGTAATCCACAAACAATATTTGCGACCAGAGTATTTCTATCCAAACAATATTTGCGACCAGAGTATATCGACTTAGAAAGTTGTCGGCCTAAGGGAATGCAAAAACAACTGAGAGATCGAAATACCTGAAGAAGGACTGTTCCAATAGTAAGATTGTCTATGTTTTGCACTTTTGCAAGCATCTTAAGCATCATGTCTTGAAGAAAACCAGCCTCGAGGATTCCATATACGGAATAGCCTTGGGAATAGCCTAGGTTGAGGTTAGCTTCGGTTAAAGAAGAGACATCAACTAAAGTAGGTGGTTTATGAAAGTTTGTCAATCTCATGTAATGGATGTTTGGAGCAACAATCTCTGCTGGTCCAAGGAGACGGTCGCTAATTATCTCCAACCTTGTTAGATTCACTGATCTGCTCAGATCAAGACGATGAATTTTCGCGCAGTGATTCAATATCAAGCTTTGGAGCATTGAACAACCAGAAAGAATATTAGCAATGGATTCATCTGGTAGGTTGCAACGATTCAACGACAAGTTCCTTAGCGATGTCCAAGAGACGTTGCAATTAGGAATCAAATCTGGAAAGAGACCAAGTCCTAAAGTCAACGTGAGTTGTTTTACAGAGGAATTGATGTAGAAGAAATCTGGAAAACTATAATAAGATTCGAGTTTGAGAGACAGATTCTCAACGTTTCGGAACACAGGGAGCTTGATCCAGCGATCAACATAAGATGTAATGTCACCATGACCATAGCTGATACTAACATCGAAACTCGTGGTTTTGAGAGGCGAGTAGCGAGTTAAGGTTTCGTTTATCGAATCAAGATGATCTTCTCTATTACAATCGATGGAGATAGAAGGTGTTGCGTACCATACACGCTTCCATCGTTTGGACAAGACAGAGGTTCTAATCGCGAACTTGGTCGGAATATAAGAGAGGATATGGTGGAGGATCGCGTCTGGTAGAGAACTGATGAAATCGACGCCGGAAAGTTCGATTTCCCGGGGAGAATCGGAGCCGTCACATTCCTTATCGGCCCTCATGGTCATTTTTATTTATTTGACTCTTTTTTGTTGTTGTTGGTGTCTAATGAGTGTTTTTTTTGTATTTTACATGGTCTTATGAATGTTTCAAACAAGGAAAATGTCAAATTAGTATAGAAATATTTCAAACAAGTTAGCATGAAGTGTCGTTATCTACATAAAGTCTTATTATATAATTTTTTTTTTTTTTACCAAATATATATTTTATTATTAATAAGATTACATATGACTAGGGTCATCTATTTTGAAAATAGATTACGAATGTAAGATAAAGTCACACAACAATAAAACATGGTGATAGATCGAATCTTCCTCTTCGATTTAGAGATTTTTCAGGAAATCGTTTTAGCTATGGCCACCTTTACCATGACCACGATTTCCACGCGGAGTCAATTCGAAATGCAGTTGCATCTTTTTGGCATTTGTTGTTGGTTTAACGGGTGTTTCTCTTAGGATTGTTTTGCCCAATAGAATCAAAAGATCCATCGGGTCAGGTTCTTCCGAAACCAGAGTTTCGTCGTCATCTGTAGAAACCAAAGAGGCAAACCGGTTTGAACCTAAATCTTTGATGGATGAGAACCTTTGAATACTAGGCTTTGTTTGAGTAATAGAATGGGAGACTTGTTTGGGAGTAGAGGTCTCTTTTGACAAGACCATAATAGGAGAATTTGAGTTTTTGTTGCTAGTGTCACATGTAATTAAGGGAGAAGAAACATTCGTTAAAGTAGATGAAGTACCTCTCTCTGAAACCACCTCCGTAGTAGCAATAAGACCTTGAAAAGGGAGAGAAGCAACTTCTGCCCTTTCCAAACTTGTTTCCACCAATGTAGTATCTGGAAGTTGCGATAATGACTTAGGAGCCATTTTGTTTGAATCAGAGTTGTTGGAGAATTCATTAACCTTTTGAGCAGATGAGGCAATTGGTTGGCTTGAAGTAGCTGCACTCAAAAGGAGGCACCGTGAAAACTTATGGCCAAGTTGACCGCATCCGGTACATGTAGAAGACAATCATGAATAGAGAACCTCCACCATTGTGATTGCATTACCAGAATCAGTCAATTTTGTATTCAGTATTATATAAACTTTTAATTCTTTGTCTGGATATTTAAACCGTTTTAAGATATTAAATTGTTTGGAAAAAAAAATGTGAGAAATTTTGTTTTAAATTGATTTCTGAACTTTTAAGAAAACTGATTTTTCCACATATTTTACCCTTACACAAAAACTAAAATGGTTGTTTCTTAGTGGAATTAATGGAATAGATATGAGTGAAATGTGATTAAGTAGAATAAAAAAAATTTCTCTAATTCATTCCTCTATTCTACGTAGAGGAACATTTTCCTTTTAAATTTGTTTATTCTTTTTTTTTTTAATGAAATGAATTGAATAAGTTTTTCACATTTTTCAATCTAAATGGTGAAATTTTATAGAAATGTTTAATTCCATCAATTTCTATTCAACTTAAATGGTAAAAAATTAGAAAAATGTCTATTCCTTCAATTGTTTCCCAATATATATATTTTTTTCATAAATAGTAAACATATCTATAAACCATACCGAGACACAAACCTAAAACTATTTACTCTTTCAATGTGAACACAAAGAAACATAATTAAACCTTTTTCACAATGTTCGCTAGTAACGAATCATAATTCTTACATAGTTCTTTCCCCAAACTACAACGATCTAAAATCCTTAGACATAGTCAGAAGAAAAAACAAAAAAGTAAAAGCAACAACTTACTCAGTAGATCAAGTTATTATGAGCCATACATATGAAAGCATAAGCTATAGCTCCCTCATGATCCAATCAAAGGTTCATGGAATAATCTTGAAACTGTTCAAGATCGCCTTTCCTTGACCATCTTTTCTGAAATTTGTGTTGCGAGAAACTATTGGAACCATTGAAAGCAGGTTTTGATACTCTGTTGCATTAAGGCAACCTCCCAACCGTAAAACCATCGTCTCTAATGTCTTTGCGTTCCACAGCACAGGTTTCATGAACAAAGCCACATGTTCTGACTTGTCATCATTAGCAATACTATCTAACAAAGCCACATGATCTGCTTCTCCCGTTGGAAAGAACCCACTCCAGCATCGATCTTTATTCAAACCTTGCGTATGCAAGTATCTGTCAAATTCCTCATCCTGTAGATAATATCTGAAGAATGCTCAAGCAAACTACTAAAGATGATCTTCAATTCTACAAAATAACTTTCTCTCTCTCTCTCTCACACACACATATGTATATAAGCTGGAAAAGTGAAAGACATGGCTCTTGGATTATTCCTACTATTAACTAGTTTGTATTGAAAATTAAAGAGGTTCATCATAAAAGATACCGGTATGGCTTCGCACTCTGCTGTGTAAATTGTTATCTTCTTTAATCCAGGTGAGTTTTGTAGCAGCCTGATAATACCAGGAAGAACAGATCGAACAAGCATGGTTTCAACAGTCAAAGCTTTGATCTTGAGCTGTGGAAAAGGAACACCATGGAGCTCTGCAAGAGATAGAATCTGACAAAAAAGCACAGAAAGATAGTGACTACAGAGTCATGATTTCTACGACAAAAAAGAAGAAGAAGCTTGAAGCATAACAAGAGCATATTCAGAAAAATAAAATCCGCTCAGAGAAACTGTTATGAGAAGAACATATGCAGGTGTTTTATGCTTTTGACTGAAATACTCTTAACCCATAAATCAACTTTTGCAACCAAATTATTCTATCGCGACTATAGCTACATAGAAAGTTGTAGGCCAAAGAGAAGGCAAGAACAATCTTCGGATCAAAATACCCGGCGATATACCTGGAGAACGACTGCCCCAATAGTAAGCTTGTCTATGTTTTGCAGATTCGCTAGCATTTTCAGCACCATGTCTTGTAGAGTACCAGCCTCCGGGAGGCCATATTCGACATAGCCTATGTTGAAGTTAGCCTCGGTTAAAGAGGAAACATCAACTAAAGTAGGTAGTTTACGAAAGTTTGTCAAACTCAAGTAATGGATGTGTGGCGCCACAATCTCATCTGGCCCCGGAATCCAATGGCCTCCAATTATCTCCAATCTTGTCAGATTTACTGATCTACTCAGATCAAGACGATGAATTTCCGCACACTGATCCAGTATCAGGGTTTCGAGAGTTGGACAACCAGAGAGAACATTAGAAATGGATTCATCGGACAGTGTGCTACGAGTTAATGACAAGTTCCTTAGCGATGTCCAAGAGACAGTGCATTTAGGATCCAAATCGGCACGACCATGTCCCACAGTCAAGCTGAGCTGCTTTACAGAGGAATTAACATAGAAGAAATCTGGAAAACTATGATAAGATTCGAGTTTGAGAGTCAGATTCTCAGCGTTTCGGGACATAGCGAGCTTGATCCAGCGATCAACATGCATTGTAGTGATACCGATACCATAGCTCATACTAACATCGAAACTCGTGATTTTGAGAGCCGAGTAGCTACTTAGGGTTTTGTTTATTGAATCAACATCCTCTCTATTACAATCAATGGAGATAGAAGGTGTTTCGTACCATACACGCTTCCATCGTTTGGACAAGACAGAGGTTCTGATCGCGAACTTGGTCGGAATATAGGAGAGTATATTGTGGAGGATCGCGTCGGGTAGAGAGCTGATGAAATCGACACCATCGGTTGAATCGCCTGCAAGTTTGATTTCTCGGGAAGAATCGCAGTGGCGGTTAGGGTTACTTACGGCGGTGGAGACGCCGTCGCACTCCCTTTCGGTCTTCATGGCCATTTTAATTTAGTTTTTTTGGTCTAATCTGTGTTTAAACAAGAAAAATGTCAAATTCAATGTTTGATTTTTTTTTTTGAACTGTGCCCAAATTGTATATGAGCCGGGACTGCAATCTACACCAATAACTTTTTTCTTTAATTTATGAAGAAGACAAAAAAGAAGAAGCAAAGATGACTTAATAAGAGTGACGAATAAGGTTCTTCTTGTGAGTTTCATGTTCTAATGAGCAAAGCTAATCTCACCAATGTGTGTTTAATTACTATTCACTCTTCAGTGTAATTAAACATCTTTCACTATAACCTATAAGGGTCTAAAATCTTTAGACATGTGAGAAGAAAGAAAAACAAATAATTCTTTTAAAAAAGCAACAACTTTCACACGCATTAAATCAAGGTAATTAAGCCGCGCATATGGAGCTTAAGCTATAGTTCCATCATGGAATAATCTTGAAACTGTTTAAGTTCGCCAACGTGTTGCGAGAAAATACTGCAACCATTGAAAGCAGGAATTGATAATCTGTTGCATTAAGGTAACCTCCCAAGCGTAAAACCATCGTCTCTAATGTCTTTGCGTTCCACAGCACACGCTCCATGAACAAAACCACATGTCCTGGATTCAACGACAAAGAGGTCTCTTCCACCGTTGGAAAGAACATACTCCAGCATCGATCGTTATTCAAACCATGCGTATTTAAGTATCTTTCAATCTCATCATCCTGTAGATTAAAAAAACAAGAATGCTCAAGCAATTCTACAAAATAACTCTCTCTCTCTCTCACACACACACACATATATATAAGCCGGAAAAGTGAAGGACATGGTATTGAAAATAAAAGAGGTTGATCGTAAAAGATACCAGTATGGCTTTGCACTTTTTGGTGTAAACTGTAATCTTCTTTAATCCAGGTGAGTTTTGTAGCAGCCTGGTTATACCAGGAATAACAGATCGAACAAGCATGGTTTCAACAGTCAAAGCTTTGATCTTGAGTTGTGGAAAAGGAACACCATGGAGCTCTGCAAGAGATAGAATCTGACAAAAGCACAGAAAGATAATGACTACAGAGACATGATCTCTACGACAAAAGAAGAAGAAGCTTGAAGCATAACAAGAGCATATTCAGAAAAAGAAACTGTTATGAGAAGAACATATGCAGGTGTTTTATGGTTTTGAGTCAAATGCTCTTAAACGATAAATCAACTTTTGCTCGATCGTGACCATAGCTACATAGAAAGTTGTATGCCAAAGAGAATGCAAGAACAATGGACAGATCGAAATAGCAGGCAATATACCTGAAGAACGACTGCCCCAATAGTAAGCTTGTCTACGTTTTGCAGCTTTGCTAGCATCTTTAGCACCATGTCTTGAAGAAAATCACCCTCCATGATTCCATATCCTGAATAGTAGCCTATGTTGAAGTTAGCTTCGGTTAAAGAGGAGACATCAACTAAAGTAGGTAGCTTAAGAAAGTTTGTCAATCTCAAGTAATGGATGTGTGGCGCATCAATCTCCGCTGGTCCAAGGAAACGGTCGCCAATTATCTCCAACCTTGTTAGATTTCCTGATCTGCTCAGATCAATACGATGATTTTCCGCACAGAGATTCAATTTCAGAGTTTCGAGCATTGGACAACCAGAGAGAATATTAGCAATTGATTCATCAGACAGTGTGCAATATTTCAATGACAAGTTCCTTAGCGATGTCCAAGAGACAGTGCATTTAGGATCTAAATCGGAACGACCATGTCCCATAGTCAACCTGAGCTTCTTTAAAGAGGGATTGACGTAGAAGAAATCTGGAAAATCACCATAAGATTCGAGTTCGAGAGACAAGTTCTCAGCGTTTCGGGACATAGCAAGCTCGATCCAGCGATCAACATGCATTGTACTGATCATGTTATACCTGATTCTAACATCGAAACTCGTGATTTTGAGAGCCGAGTAACTACTTAGGGTTTTGTCTATCGAATCAACATGACCGTGTCTATAACAATCAAAGGAGATAGAAGGTGTTTCGTGCCATACACGCTTCCATCGTTTGGACAAGACAGAGGTTCTGATCGCGAGCTTGGTCGGAATAAAGGAGAGGATACTGTGGAGGATCGGGTCGGGTAGAGAGCTGATGAAATCGACACCATCGGTTGAATCGCCTGCAAGTTTGATTTCTCGGGGAGAATAGGAGTGGTGGTTAGGGTTACTTGCGGCGGCGGAGACGCCGTTGCTCTCACTTTCGTCCGTCATGGCCATTTTAATTTAATTTGTTTTTTTGGGTCTAATATATAAATAATGTGTGATTTTTTTTTGGACTGGGCCCAAATTTTTATTTGAGCCGGGCCTGCAATCTACTGCAAACTCATGGACACGAAACCACAGACCAATAATTTTTTTTTTTTAATTTATGAAGAAGCACTGTTTCTTTTCAATAGATAAGTTGTATACGAAAAGACCAAAAGAAGCAAAGATATATAACTTAATAAGAGTGAAGAAGGTTCTTCTTGTGAGTTTCATGTTCAGATGAGCAAAGCTAATCTCACCAATGTCATAAATTCTTAGAACAAAGCTTTCCCGAGTTCTTGACCTGCAAATGGATGAAAGCAAATAAGACGCGTTTACGAACAAAAATACAAGAAACTGAAACAGAACTGCATTTGTTGGCGGCATTAAGCAATGCGAAAGTAGAATTCATGTTATGAGGGATGAGCAGAACAGGTAATGAAATCCAAGAATATCGCCTACTTGATGAACGAAAACATATGCCAAAAGTGTTGCAAGCAAGAAAATGGATCTAGAACTAGAAAGGACTAAATACTCCTTAAGAACAGATCTACAACTAATCCAAAGCTGGAAAATTAAGAAGACAAAACAAACAAATTGGGTTTCGAAACTTCTAGATAAATGCATCTCATTTACATCCACATTGTTCTTCCTGTGTGTTTCTAATGCTAAAGTGGCACACTTTCAAAGCACAAAGATAACAGTTACAAATCCATAACTGTGACTAACTAGTTCCATCCACTTAGTTGATACTACAGCAAAACAAGATGAACAAACCAGTACCAAGTTCAGTATCAAGATGTCCATTTTCGATCAAGATCGAAAAAAGTCCAATGAGCATTCACCATTGCCACACCAATCAATGCCACGAGCAAATAAAAACTTATATACCAAGAGCATCACTCGATTCGCATTAGGAAAGCTAGAATCAGTTTAAGGAATCAATGAAGAATCAGATTCACCATTCTCTATTAACTTTAGAATTTAGATACGGCAGTAGTAAGAGTCACTACATTCTTGAGCTAAAGCTGATTCCCATATGCTTATTCTGAGACCTAATCGGATCCAAATCAATGAAACAGTGATGAAATTTCGACTTACCAATTAATCGGATTTAGCGTCCATATTCTTCCTAGCAGCCCTTGCATTGTCATATTCAAACTTCAACACATCAGGAATATGCGAAGTATCCTTCACACATAGCATCCTCCCCAAAGCACTCTCCTCAATCACCGGAAAATATGGATACAACACAGAATTCACCACCCAGAACCAACTTGCGCCGACAATACCCCCTAACGCCGCGCCGGCGAAAACCTGCGCCACCGTGTGGTACCCTAAATAAACCCTAGAATACATCGTAACAAGAGCTAAAGACCAATTGAGAAGATTCAAAATCCATCTGCTCTTTAACCCAAACCAAAACCCGATTCCTTTACATCCCATCAAACTGAAATACGTCGCGAAGAAGAACATGAACTGCGAGTGACTCGACGGCCATCCATGCGAATCGCAAGCTTCGAGCAACGTACAGGTCTCGGGACGAGCCTGTTCTACAGATGTCTTGATAAACTCGTTTATGAATTGAGAGATCACCAGACCTATACCGAAGAAGATCCCTTGAAGCTCACGCCGGAAAAGGAAATGAGAAACGAATCCGCCGAGGCTGATGAAGACGGGAACGAGAGAGATCCAGGCGAGGAAATGCCCGAGCTGATCGCCGCGACGGTACCTGACGTGGGTGAGAGTTACGGCTTTGTGCTGCTGAGGTAAATCCATCTGATGCTAAAAATCGAGATAGATCCAAAGGAATCGTGTAAAACCGAGAGAATTTTGGCTTTGGTTTCAGGTTTCGTTTTCGTCTTCTCCTTTTTTATTTTCTCGAGAAAGCAAAACTGAGAAAGTGACGGGAAAGTGGATGAGAAAAAGCCAGACGTTGAGTTTCCGGGAGGAGAAAAACCATGTGGATGCGTGACACGTGTGTACTGAAAAAAGGAGTTATATTCACATGCGTCACATTAGATTACGGTGTACGTTAAACGACAAATAAAGAATCGCCACGTCCCCTCCCGCTCTTTCAAACACTTCGTGAAACCACGATCGTTTGATCGTTTTGGACTCAATAGTATAACTGTTAAGTTAAATGGCTATTTTATGTATAATTGGAAATATTAGGGACTAATTTGAAAGTATAAAGAAAAATACGAGTCGGCGAAAGTTTCGTGTTTTTTTTTTTTTCCGGGGCGGGGCCAGGCGCGAGGAAAGGGATCCAAATTATCCAAACTCGTAAATTCTCTTTTTTGGTGGGAGAAATTCGTAAATCCTTTTTGTTGTGAACAGAAAATTTTCTGTGGTTTGATTCTAAATCAAACCCTACTCCCGAAGAATTTCCAGTTGTGCTCAAGCTTCTCCAATGGCAGATGATGGCTCCGCGTCTAATCGAAGAGACCCAATAAAGTCTTCAGGTGATTTTTATTTTCTTCCTCTTTGGTTTTGGCCTTGCCTAGTTTCTGTGATTGGAAAATCTTGGCCAGGGAAGAAGTAAAGGAGAAGTATTTTAGGTATTTTCGTTCTGGGTTTTACGGTAAACCCTCGAGTAGTGTCACTGATGAGAGTGTTCTTGACTGCTTCCCGAGAAAATTAGGTTAGGTGGTGATTAGGGTAAGAAGAAATTTAGATGCTTTATGCTTTAGTGCGATGGATTTTCAATACTAGGAAAACCAGAGTTTTTTTTATTGTGCCTGGCGTCGTTATGATGCACAATGTTTCTGTTTTTGCATCCGGAGAATATAAGGGTTTGGCGAAAGCAATAAGATGGCTATTTCAATTTGGAAACTTCGTTGTTTTCGTTCTGTATTTGCTTTCTCTCTGATTTGTTGAAGGAGCTCTTCTTTTCTTGCTGCAATTTTGATAGTCAGGGAATATTGATTAAATCACAAATTAGCTTTATAGGATTGGTTTTCATGTATATTGATGGGCTTAGGGTCGTAAAACTTTTACACATTTATATATATACTTGCAGAACGATTGGAATTTTCAATCGGTGACATGGATTTGATTGTGTTTCTGGATATGGCGGTGTGTAGTTGGGAATGTTGCGGGACAAAGAAGGCGGCAACAAGCTGTTACGGTGGCGAAGGAAAGAAGAGAATTACTGGTTAGGGCAAAGCGGCTTTGTAGGGTGGGTACTAATGGCGATGACGAGGATGCTCATGTTGAGAATGAGATGATGATTGATGAAGAGCAGCCAATATTGGAAGCTCAAACCATCAAAGCTGTGGAAGAGCTCAAGTCTACTGTTCAATATCAGTAAGTGAATCTGTCAACTTGAAAAAACCAGAAAGCCTAGGAATTGAACTAGTTTGTCAATCTTTTCGTTTTCTTCACTGTTTCGGATATTGTGTTAGTGAATACTATACACAATACCATTTTTATGGAATCTGTTGGCATGACTTCTGTCTAATATTTACTTATCATCTTCATGCTCAATTTTTCAGGGGAAAAGGTGCAATGCAGAAGAGAGTGACTGCTCTTCGGGAACTCAGGCGTTTACTGTCAAAATCTGAGTTCCCTCCCGTTGAAGCTGCACTCAGCGCTGGCGCAATACCTTTACTTGTGCAGTGTCTTTCATTTGGCTCTCCCGACGAACAGGTTTCTTACATTGGCCTTATATGTGCTTCTATGCTATCCCTTTATTATTGCATACATTTGCTTATATATTTGCCCAGCCCTTTACTGTTGATCTTGGATGTTGTGGGTCTTATTTATAGAGATTATTTCAAGTAACTCATGCATTGAAATAAGACAAATTAAGGAGGTTTGGAATCTTTTGATCCAAGTTCTGTCTAACTGCAGTTACTTGAGTCAGCTTGGTGTCTTACAAACATCGCTGCTGGAAAACCTGAAGAAACAAAATCTCTAATGCCTGCACTCCCGATGCTCATTGCTCATCTTGGAGGTCTGTACTAGCCAAAATGTCTATTGTTACTCGTTTCTTTTTGTTGGATTCGATTTCTTATGCTTCCAAGTTTATATTTCAGAAAAGAGCTCTGCACCGGTGGCTGAGCAGTGTGCATGGGCAATTGGTAATGTTGCGGGTGAAGGAGAAGATATGAGAAATGTTCTTTTGTCTCAAGGGGCTTTGCCACCTCTAGCGCGTATGATTTTTCCTGACAAGGGTTCAACAGTAAGAACAGCTGCATGGGCATTGTCAAATCTGATTAAGGTGTGAAAAAATCTGGCGCGCATTTTATCACATTGGTTTATAATCACAAAGCCGTTGTTACATAGTAATTTCAAAATGCATTAATGTAGGGACCTGAACCAAAGGCGGCAGCACAACTTGTCAGAGTCGATGGAATAGTTGACGCAATTCTCCGACACTTGAAGAAAACGTGAGCAAAGTTTCATCTCTCTTAATTGCAGCAACTGCTTATCTTGTTGTGATGTCTTGCTTCTTACTGATTCTTGAGCTTCATACGGGTCTTTTGTATGGCATCGCTATTCTGTTATTCAACTGTGGTGGATAATTTGAGCAAAATATTATTGATTGTTGGATTCAGGGATGAAGAAATTGCCACGGAAATTGCATGGATTGTTGTCTACCTTTCTGCTCTCTCGGATATCGCTACAAGTATGCTTTTGAAGGGAGGCATTCTTCAACTACTTATTGAAAGATTAGCAACCTCAAACAGTCTACAACTTCTCATCCCGGTAACTTTCGAACAGGCGTTTTTTTGTTGTCAAGTGCTTTTGAACAGAATACTAACTACATGCTATTTTTTGTTCAAATGCTGTATTTTGGATTCTACCTAAAAATAAAGTTTGAATTCAGGTTCTACGAAGTTTAGGCAACTTTGTCGCTGTTGATCCCAAAGCAATATTAACCATCCTAATCGGTGCACAAAACACTGAAGGCTAGTATCTGTTAACTCTTTCGGTTGAAACACCATTAGCTTAATCATTTATCTTGTCCAAGATACTGATATTCCGAATCAAAATCCAGAAACTGTCATTGGTGTGCTTGCAAAGTGCTTAAGAAGCGAACACCGCGTCTTAAAGAAGGTCAGTATCACATACCCACTTTGTTTTTTTTACTATCTGAAGCTTTCCTTTTTTTTCATCACTGAACTCAATTTTGTAGGAAGCTGCGTGGGTGTTATCTAATATAGCTGCAGGATCTGTTGAACACAAGAAACTGATACATTCTACTGAAGCAATGCCATTGCTGCTACAGCTTCTTTCCACATCACCGTTCGATATAAGGAAAGAAGTTGCCTATGTCTTGGGAAATCTATGTGTAGAATCTGCAGAAGTAGACACAAAACCAAGGATAATTCAAGAGCACTTAGTCTCCATAGTCAGTGCCGGTTGCCTCCCGGGTTTTATTGACCTGGTCAGATCTCCTGATATCGAAGCTGCTAGGCTTGGTCTTCAGTTCATTGAGCTGGTAAGCAACTAACTAAATGGTCTAAAATCTCAAAGAGACCTGGGTTTGCTTCTATGTCATTTTTGGATCCAGAATTATCCTGATGGGTTTTGATTTTTCTGGTTGGTAGGTTCTAAGAGGAATGCCAAACGGAGAAGGTCCAAAGCTTGTTGAAGGAGAAGACGGCATTGATGCAATGGAAAGGTTCCAGTTCCATGAAAACGAAGAGCTAAGAGTCATGGCGAACAGTCTTGTCGATAAATACTTTGGTGAAGATTATGGAATCGATGAATGAAACCGCCTTGGATTCTACGGTAAATCATGTGGGGAATACAAAGAAAGTCGGATGATGGAATCAAATGAAACCAATCATCATCGTAGCTTTCGCTTGTAATGAAAGAAAGTGAGAGACTGAGATAGATGGAGAGTAGACATCTTTAGGGTTTGGCTTCTCTTTGGGTTGTTGTTGTAACTTTGTAATACAGTTTTGTCTCACCGTTTGGGATTTTTGGATTAGTGTTACAAGCAGGCCTATGATTGCAGGAGGAGTAAATGCTTTAAACCTTCCTATTGGTAGCATTATAGACTTTCATGGATTTGAAAATCCAATTATACTGCTAATGGATTTGATAAATTTTTTGGTTTAAGACTTTAAGTAGCAGGTAGGAAATTTTTTACTGTGCAGATACTTTCATCAGACCACAATATGACCATCTATTCAATTAATTAATAAATTTAACTTTTATTAGGTAATTTTTGTTTTTAATGAGATGAGATGGAAGAGAACAAATGTTTGGCTAAGTTAATTTTAACACTAAACAACGAATTAATTTGAATTAGTATAAGTTAAATGCAACATAATCTTCAATCAATGATGGTGTTGACCTTTCGTATTCCCGCTTCATTTTCTCTGCTTTTAGGGATATACTTCTTCCTCCTCTAGGCTCTTAGGTTCACAATAGCTCTCTCTCTCTCTCTCTCTCTCTCTCTCGTCTCTTCTGTGCCTTTTTTTACTGTTTGTTCCATAGCTTTGACGAAGGAGATAAAGCGATTCTGGGTAAGATTTTTCTCGGGAAAATCCCTCTCTCTTATTATCTTTCATTGTACATTTTGGTTCAGATTGTGGAGAAATTGCTGGAAATCCGAAACTAAATTTTTTGTTTTTGTTCTTTTTTCAGTGGAGCTTAGAAAGATCTAGGCTTTAGGGTTTCTACTGTAAGATTTTTGTTCCTTTCTCTTTTTTCTTTGTCTTGGTGAATCTGAGACTGTTCTTCTTTCGGTGGAGGTTAATTACAACGAATCTGGCCATCTGGGTTTTAGGCTTTCTTCAAATCTGTGAAATTTTGTAAAATCGGCAAGAGTACGAAGCTCTAGAAAAAAAGCTTGACACTGTTTGTGTTGTTCCAGGTTAGGGTTTCGAATTAATGACTGGAAAATCATCACCAGCTCGTCGGGACAAATCTGGGAAGAACAAGAACTTGTCCGTGGCTACTCCGGCGAAAAGCATTATGTTTGCTCAAAAAGAGGAAATATTGTCGACAAGACATGAGATTCTCATGGAGAACCATGAGAGTCTGAAACAAGATTACGCTAGTCTTGAGGTAAGATTTAAGCATGTACAAGAAATGAATGAGATGATGAAACCGCATCTTCAGAACCAAACTATGGAACTCGAGGCGACAAATCTACGCCTCCTCAAGGATCTTGAGAGCGAGAAGGACAAGTATAAGAAAATGGTTGAGGAGATGAAGAGAATGGAGAATGAGTTGAGGATTAAGAATGAGGAGCTCTTGACTGCGAAAGAAAAAGCAGAAACGGAGCTGAAGAAGATGGAGGACAAGTATAATGAATTAGCAGAGAGATTTGGCGCGGTTGAAAAGGAATGTTCATACTTGAAATCGCTCTCTGATGCTAAGAATCTAATCGGTCAAGGAAGGAACAATGTGGCTTATGACAATGAGGTGATTGTGGTGGATGAGTATCGTAATGTGAACAATACTGTGACAGGTATGTTCTGTGTTTTGATATGTTTGATTTAAGCTAATTGCAAATCTCTTATGTAAGAAAGTTTTGTTTGAATCTCTCTTTATGTGCAGATGCGATTGTGATCAGTGACGAGAGTGATGCTGAGTATGATAATCCTCCAAGAGAGAGTAACATAATCCCTCAATTCCCTGTAAAACAAGAAGAACAATGCAGCAATGGAGCAAACTCATCACAAGTAAATCATTCATCATCATCAAAAGTATATCATCCATCATCATCATCATCGTCATCATCATCATCATCAGATGAATATGTATTAGTTCCGCTTCCCGTTAACAGGTCCCGGGATGATTATAACAAGTCTTGAAACCTTTCCATTGCAGAGAACACGGAGTCAGAAGAAGTGAATATGAAGTTGCTCACTCTTTAAGTTAAGCTAGTTAAGGAAAGTTTCTTCTTGCATATATATCTTTATCGGATCTCCGGTGTATTGTTTTTTTGTTTTGTCCCGGAGTTTTAACAATTTGGAGGAGCTAGAGAGCAACCGATTATATCTTCTTTTTGTTTAGGTGAATCCCTATTTTGTATGTCTGTTTTTGAAGTGTTACATAAACCGTATTATGTAGGGATTATTCGGCTTAGTATCAAATCATTTCCAAATCGATTCACAATTTGACTACTTTTATATTGCTTTGATTCTTAAGTCTCTCTACCATACCTAAATGGCATTTTCACTTTAACCCTTAGTAGCATTGTGCAAGTGTATCTTGTTCATTTTTTTGGGTTCATATATGGATTTAAACTCAAAATTCGAAAAAACAAAAACTCGGCCCAATTTGATTTTCGAACGCATAAATTAACAATTATTCTTAGAAATATAAAACTCCTATTTAAAGGGATTTGCGGAATAACAAATTGGTTCGTCTTCGCTCTCTGCTTCACAGTCTCCACACTTCGCTCTCTCTGAAGCTTTCTTCGTCTTCTCTCAAATTTCTTCCGAGCAATTCTTCGATCTTCATCGCGTGGATTTCGTTTCTAAGCGTAAGTTTTCTCAAGTTTTTTTCCGTCGATCTCGATCTGGTTGCTCTCGTTTCATTGTAGAAATCTTCAGTTAGATTGTTCGAGATGTAATCGTACAGTTTTAGATTCGGAATCGAAAATCTGTTGCGATGATTTAGGTATCGGATTTCATTGTATCGAGTAGAAGCCGTAATCGAAATCTGTTCGGAATGTAATCGTAAATTTTCTTGCGTACATAAACTCGAAATTCGAATTTCATGAGAATCGTTCGATCTACTGCAGTTTAGATAATCACTGAAAATGGAAGAAGATGAAGCAGGGGATGGAGGATTTCGGAAACGCATGAAACCATCTGTATGTTTCTTACGGTTTTTTTTTTGAAATTTTCATTGATCTCGTGATGATATGTGGTGGATCAGATTTTGAGTTTTGGTCTGGAAATTTGATAGGATGAAGAGGAAAAAGGAGATTTGAGAGATGGAATGAGTATTGATACCATTGAGAATGAAGAAACTGAGACGAAACTTCTTGCTTCTGATGAGATGGAACTTAACATTGCTCAAATTCTCGATAAGATTGAGAGCTTCACACAAACCGTAATCTGTGATGATAATTTCCCTGTTGATATGGTTATCATGTTCAATCTGTTCATCAGTTATGTTTCTTGTGTAGGTTTCTAACTTGCTAGAATCAGGGAAGACAATGTTCAAGGAACTCAGTAACGATTTCGAAGAACGCTTGATCATGTGAGATTGAAGAGAACTCTATAATGTTTCTATGTGTGCTATAATTGAGATGTTTATACACTCACATGAGTATCACCATTCACATATGAACACAGGATACACAAGGAACATGTTGAGAAATGGCAGGAGGAGATCAAGGAATTGCGTTTGCTTGATGCATCAAACGAGGAGACTACATCCGTCTTACACAACGCTCGCTATCTGATTCAGAATCCTAGCATTGAGCCTTGAGGTAAACTATCTAAACCTCATTAAAGAAAGTACTATCAGCCATTACTAAGAACAGATTATCTTCTGTCCAAATGGTGGTATAAGCCATATATATTAATTACCTTAGATCAACATCTGGTTGGTTGAGAAATTTAGACTTCGACAGTTTAAATGATGTATTGAAGGAAGCATAAAGCAAAGCTTATATAGAACTTTCTCATAGAAAGCCAGAATTGTGTTACTTTTAGTTCTTGCGAGATTTTTGAGGTAAGTGTATAAATTGACTCAAAAGTGTTCCCTGAAACTCAGTAATTAGAGAGACTCATTACTCAAAATTCATGATAGTTTAAGAAATTAGAGAAGAATCAGATGTTTTATCATTCAGTTTAAATAAACACCATTAATTAATCTTTTCTAGAAAGTCCTTCAGTTTAAATCTAAATAAACACCATGAGATTCCGGCAAAGAAGAAATCTGAAGCGGTGACATTTGATTCCGCCATTGATGATTTTTCGGATTGTGCTTTAGCGTAATATCTACATAAAATGTCCATTGCTCGATTGAGTCCTCGAATCTTCAATTTAAAAAAAAAAAAAAAAAATCATAGCATATTTCTATAAAACAAAATAGTATCTCCCCATTTTCTTTGCAAATCTTAAATGTTGTGGTTTCAGTTCTTGCTTCAACTCAATTGCATTAAAACTCTCCTGCTTTTGTATCTATGTTTCTTTTTTCAAATATATAAACACTAAAAAAGTGTTTTGTGGGTAAAAAAAGTTGAAGATATTTAATTAAATTCACCAAGGATATGTGTGGACCAACCAACCTATTTATAAATTATTTGTTCAATTAAATACACTGGATGAGAAAGTATGGGTTATTTATGAGAGTGAGGTTTAGGTGTTAGCCAATATAGGGATCTTCTACCGTTTGCCTTGTCCTAACAAAACGACAAGACATAAATGTCGGGTCGTTACCAAAATCTCTGGCTCATCTGTATATCTTTAAACGCTAACGGCCCTGACCTTATTTGCCATGACCCACTGACACTTACAGATAATGCCAAATGGATTTTTCGGTTCGATTTTGGCTCTCCTTGTTTTTGTTTTCCAATTTTTATTGGTTTATAGATGTAAAATAATCAAATAAAATTAAGTCTTGTCTAGTTAGGTCTGATGTTTACTTCGATTCCAATACATGTTTTATTTAAATGGAGTGGTGAGGAGAGTTCAGAGCTAATTCCACTCTAAAAAAGTATGGTTTCAAATCGTTTTTCACATAGTTTGGTTTTGTTTAAATCAGTTTCATAGAAGTAGACACTTCTATATATATAGCAAATAATTTACTAACTACAAAATAGTATGATTTATCTGACCGTACGGTTTTAAAGATATGGTTTGTTCACGTACATATTTCACTTGCTAAAATGCAAAGACCAAAAAACAAAGTGGACCGACGGGGAGAGAGAGTTTCATACGGGATATAATTTTTTTTTTTTTTTATTGGTAACGAAGATGTTAGAATTATACATTAGCTGAAATGTCCATATCCCAATGTAACTGTCAATTTTGGGCTATACCCATTGTTTTCCTAATAATTATAAATTATCAGAAGCATATTCTTAATATATATATTGTACTATGATATGTTGGACGACAATAAATCATTGATTAGTTAAAATTATCAAATTCCAACGGCTAGTTCTCACTTATTTATATGAAAACAGCTTTAATTTAAAAACAAGTTTTTCTATTAACGAAATAGAGAAGACGCCACATGGACTGATGGGAAATTTTCCGATTTTAAAATGCATTTTCCTTTTTTTTTAAATAACAAAAAAATATATAAGGAGACTGGTACAAGGCTGGCCACTGATAAGGAACCTTTTGAGTTTATCTACAAAAAGTCAATGATTTAGGGCAGCTAATACTTAGTCCATTAGACACAAATATTAAATACTCTTTTCAATCATCTTAGTTCACTGTATATCAAAATGGTCTTTTAGCGATATAATAAACCTATCTTAAATAATTGCGAAGTTGCTTTTGTGATGGGTTTATGGTAACAGAAAATAAAAGTTTCATAATCATTGTCCTAATAAATATTTGTTGTTACATAAAAAGAGTTTCTTAAGAATAAGATTCATAGATATTCGTTAGCCGTAATTTTTCATGCCTTTGCTTTTGTTAGTGCATATGAATTTAGATAATATTATGCGTCAAATAATTTCTTCGTTCATTCATTGGGAATTTACTTAGTAATGTGGTGGATCTGAACATAAAATATGATATGATGAACAATGATCAACTAATTTCAACTAATTTCATGATTTATCAAATCTAGAAAGTATTAAGTATGTTATGTGGTGGTTTGTTAGAGCAAATTTAAAATGATAAAGGCTGTCTTACACTGGTGGATATATTTTCTTCACATGTTTTGTCGGTAGTAGTAATGTAAGCGTGTATAAAACACACATACTTTATACGAATTATGCAGATAAATTAATTCGATAAACAATCGGCATTTTGACGAACGGAAATAAATTACTATGTTAATTCGATAAACCAAAAATACAGTGTTATATTTTACCCCACTATTGTCGAATAAAAACTCGTATCAAAACAAACAAAAAAAGACGAATGAAAACTTTGATTAAATGATTTTGTTTTATCAGCTGGTCGATCTTACTTCTTAGGGTGATTTTACTGGATAAAGTTACTTTCTAAATATGAAATTTTAGATGGTCACTGTTACCGACCCCCATAACTGGATAAGCATTTAATTCATTAAATATAGTTTCAGAAAAGGTAAACAAGAAAGGACCCAACACACATGTTATTTAAAAAAGAAATTTACACATGTTAATCTTTATATAAAATACCAATTACCAATATACCATTTCAATACTGTTCACATTACATATAAGTCTACAAACCATTCGTTTATACAAACAAATAAAAGAAAAAAAAACACTGATAATCATTTTTATGAAACTTAAAGAATAAAACTTATCATTACGTAAAAGGAAAAAAGAGAGTATAAAAACTTAATCATTACTTTTTCTTTCTATAAACTAATCATAATTATCATAACAAGTTTATACGAAAAAGTAAATAAAAGACCGAGATGGTAAAAAGGAAAAGAGAAAGAGCATATGGGCCCCACAAAGCGGCCCAATTAGTGGCTTCACGCACAAACACACACACACCGTCACAAATACTCTACACACAGCTTTGAATCCATCTGTCTCCTCTCTCTCTCTCTCTCTTCGCAATAATGATAATCTGAAAGAAGAAGAAGATATCTTCGCACCTCAGCAAAGATCCAAACTCAACCGATTCTTTGCCTTTTCGTCTTCTTCCTCCGATCCAAGCTCACACAGAGGAAAACGCGTTTGAGGTGTGTGGACTCAAGAGCTTTTATCTTTGAAGGTTTTTCGAGCTCTTCGTCTTCCAGATCTGGTGTCACTGTCTCTCACAGGTACAGCGATTCCTGATTTGTTCCTTATTCGAGGTCGTTTCAGTATCAATTTGTTGAGTTTAATTGAAGAATTTAGCTCATAGATATCGAGATCTGGCAATAATTGTTAATTCTTCGTGGCGTTTGGTGAATGTTGAATTTCTTAGATTTTAAGCTTTAGTGTCTTACATGTCTGCTCAGGTGAAGTGTTATTGAGATCACTAACTTATTCAGATCACACAGAGAACGGTGAAGAGATGGGAAAAAAAGCAAAATGGTTTTCAAGCGTTAAGAAAGCTTTTAGTCCAGATTCAAAGGTAAATGAAAGTTTGTTAATTTTATATATTGATGCGAATTCGTGTTCTCCTGTTTCTTGACATCTTCATGTTTGTTGTTTTTCAGAAGTCGAAACACAAATCGCCTGAGAGCCCAAATGGTGTGATCTCTAACCCTCCTCCTTTGGCGGATAACAACGCCAGACCATCTTCTTCTCCTCCTCTTGCTCCTCCTCCTCCTCTTGAGGTGAGAGTAGCTGAAGTGATTGTTGAAAGGAACAGGAATTTTTCCCCTCCTTCGGCAGATGTTGTGAATGCTACAGCTACCGATATTCCTGTAGTTCCGTCTTCATCTGCTCCTGAGGTCGTTCGTCGTGCTACGGCTACTCGATTTGCCGGAAAGTCAAATGAAGAAGCGGCTGCAATCTTGATTCAGACTATATTTAGAGGCTATTTGGTATGTTTTGGTTATATAATCCCACTCTTGAAATTGGCTTAATTATCTGCAGAAACTTGCTCCCTCGGAATTTCATATACTTGATTTTGCTTATCATTGCCTAACTTCCCGATATACTTGTTCTTTTCTCATCGATTTTAAAAATGAAAAGAATAAGCGTTTGGGTTCTTGGAGTTGTTGGTTGTTTAGCTATTGCATTCCTTGAGTGTCTATCATGGGGACGAAAAAAGCCTCTTTGTGGGTTATAACCTTATCTTGTGTACTATCTTAAAATACAGGCAAGAAGAGCACTGCGGGCAATGAGGGGTTTGGTCAGACTTAAGTTATTGATG
Organism: Pseudoturritis turrita; assembly: GCA_900406555.1. Taxonomy (NCBI): domain Eukaryota; kingdom Viridiplantae; phylum Streptophyta; class Magnoliopsida; order Brassicales; family Brassicaceae; genus Pseudoturritis; species Pseudoturritis turrita. The sequence continues at coordinate 365,405 of OVBL01000813.1, forward strand.
GAAGGATCTGTTGTTAAACGGCAAGCTGCAAATACTCTAAAATGTATGCAGACTCTCTCTCGTGTACAGTCACAGATCCGAGCTAGGAGAATCAGGATGTCAGAAGAGAATCAAGCTCGCCAGAAGCAACTCCTTCAGAAGCATGCCAAAGAACTAGCTGGCTTGAAGGTCTCTCTTTCTCTCATACATCTATGTGATTCAGTTTTTCTTCTATTTACTCAAAAGTTTCTTCCTTTACTCTGGGATTTAGTTGACTACTACTGCCTACCATTTGGTTAGTCCTTGGTGTAGGAATGGTTTTTGCATATTAGTCGAGGAAGGGTCAATAGTTAGTCTTTATCTCAGTTCGCTGATGTTTACTCAGGCTATCTGCTTGCTCAATTGTCTCTTCTCTTCTACCTGAAAATGGAAATCGTTATGTTGTTTTGCTTATGCTAAGAGTTTATCCTTTTTTTATGTTGCTGCTCTCAGAACGGGGATAACTGGAATGATAGTATTCAATCAAAGGAAAAGGTTGAAGCGAATTTACTGAGCAAGTACGAGGCAACGATGAGAAGGGAAAGGGCATTGGCTTATGCATACTCTCATCAGGTATTCTGATATAATGCTCTTCTTCTGGCGATTCACAAGATTTTAGCGTCTTAAGTACAATCTCCTTAAAATTATGGAAAGATACAATTAATAAAGTGAACACATCCATTAAAGTTGAATCTGGTATGTTCATTTGCAGCAAAACTGGAAGAACAACTCTAAATCTGCAAACCCGATGTTCATGGATCCGAGCAACCCGACATGGGGTTGGAGCTGGTTAGAGAGATGGATGGCTGGTCGGCCATTAGAGAGTTCCGAGAAAGAACAAAGCAACAACAACGACAATGCCGCCTCACTCAAGAGCTCTATTAACCGTAACGAAGCCACAAAATCTGTAATCCGCAATAACTCAACCCAACCAAACACACCATCATCCGCAAGAGGCACCCCAAGAAACAAAAACAGTTTCTTCTCTCCTCCTACTCCCTCAAGGCTAATCCAATCCTCCAGAAAATCCGACGATGACGCCAAAAGCACAATCTCTGTCCTGTCAGAGAGAAACCGTAGACACAGCATCGGTGGTTCATCAGTCAGAGACGACGAGAGCCTCGCTGGCTCACCTGCTCTCCCGAGCTATATGGTTCCAACTAAATCAGCTCGAGCCAGGCTCAAGCCACAGAGCCCTTCAGGCGGTACCACACAGGAAAACGATGGCGTTGCGGACAAAGCATCAGCTAAGAAACGGCTCTCATATCCGACTTCACCTGCATTGCCTAAACCGAGGCGGTTCTCAGCCCCGCCTAAGGTGGAGAATTGCGGCGTCGCTGTCACCAACGGAGGAGGCAGCTGAGGTATTTATTTTTATTATTCTTGTCTCTTTAATATATTTATTTTTTTCCACTTTATGGATGTGTCCGAGATTGTTGTCTGTTATGTGTTCCCTCCAGTTCGTAATTCATTTGTGCAGTGTAAGCGTTTGTCATTTATTTTTTTACTATAATAAATTTTATTATTCGACGATAAGGTTTGCCTTTTAATTCATGTTTTTATTTGTTTCTTTGAATATTTAAGAGATTTTTTTATATATTGGAAAATCTCCGTTCGTATTTATTCTATGTATGAATTGAAATCTGAGGTTGTAATTACTAATTTGTATGCGCATCCTTGAAATCTTTAATAAGTGTTAGTTTTAAATCCGAAATTCCTTTTCTTATTGCTCTTATCTGGATTTTCTGAGTTTGTGTTATCCTTAAAACCTTAATATCTTTATTTATTGGTAATCGTAAATATCAGTCTGAATTTTCTCTATAAGATTCTCTGAATGCTTGGCAAGAAATCAAATTAAACCGTAAGCATGTTGAAGACTTTATTTAACGAAATCCTCTGAAAGAGGAAGAAGCTATTGACTTTGACCCACATAACCGACTTCCTTAACCGACATTATAAGAAATAGGAATTACTCACATAACCGACCTCTTGCCCACGCAAAAAGGCAGACTTTTTTTTATTTTGTTTTCTCTCTTGAAGAACCCTAAACCCACCCGCATCCCCAATTCGATAGGAGAGAAGAATCGATAATTGAAGAAATTATCATTTGTTTAATCCGATTTGAGTTTTCTCTGAATAAATTCTTCGCTTAGATCTACTACGATTAACAATGGTAAGTTTTCGGGTCTGTTCTTGTTTCCGTTTAATCTGGAATTTTCCGTTCTTTATCATCTTCGCTGTACGATTGTGGAAAATCATTTTGGTGATATTGAAACTTGACTAGATTAGGGTTTCTGAAATCCCTTTTCTTCTTTCCTTCAAGCGACGTTTCTTTCTTGTTCTTGTTTTCCCATTTTTTTTACCTTGGCCGTCTTTGGTTAATCTCTCTCTTTCTCTTTTGACTAATTAGGAGAATCTCTCAATATTTTAGTCAGGAATGCTCTTTTTTGTTGAAAAGATAGAAACTTTATAGCAAAGACGGCGTTGACACCTAAGAATCTCAGATTTTTATTGGTTTGGTGGTGTTCATCAAGATTCGTTAGCTGTATGTGGATACAGAGATGATTTATATGTGGTTCTGTGATAGCTATTGAGAATGTTTATTCTATACTTGTTCTCTTTGGTTTCCAAAGCCATGTGTGTTCCTTTTTTTTTATGGGTCTGAAGTTGCTTCTTCTTTCTGGTCACACAGGCTACGCCAATGGTTGCAGGTGCTGCTGTAGCTGCAGCTGCTATAGCTGGTAGATATGGTATTCTGGCTTGGCAAGCGTTCAAGGCGAGGCCACGTGTTCCTAGAATGCGCAGGTTTTATGAAGGTGGTTTCCAAGGTTCAATGACACGGCGAGAAGCTGCTCTGATTCTTGGAGTTAGGTATGTCATGCTTCTCATCTTTTTGTTTTGCTCCTCAAAAAATTGAAATGGTCCTGAGATTCGTAAAGGCTGATAATACCCTTCAGAAAATCTGGCTTTTCCTGCTAGAGTTAGGTGAAGAACCCTTTATGCTCTTCGAGTTTGTGCGCTCTGTAGTAACTACATCCGACATAGGCAGTAGGTATCGGAAATCATACATCTGATCTTGTAGATTTTGTTGGGTTTGAAAGTATAGTTGTAGTGTTGTACGAGTTCTATGTTATTGTTTTTCAAATCCCTTTTTCCGGGGTTAGTCGTTTCTGGACATTAGGAAATTTTGTAATTGTTCTAGGGTGGATTGACTGAGTTGGTGTGGTGGTTATTATATAACAGGGAGAGTGTTGTGGCAGAGAAGGTGAAGGAAGCTCACCGGAGAGTGATGGTTGCAAACCACCCGGACGCTGGAGGCAGTCACTATCTCGCTTCTAAGATCAATGAAGCCAAAGAGATGATGCTCGGCAAATCCAACAACTCCGGTTCTGCCTTTTGATTTTCGTGAGTTTGATACAAAACCCAAACACAAGTCTGAACTTTCATTTGGGTTTTTGTTTTGAATGTGCTACGATTTCTTGATGTATATCATTTTTTAAAAAGATTTGCGAGTTCAAAAGAAACAGGTGATATATATGTTATATCTCAACGATTGATCAATACAAACACTAATCCACGAGATGCTTGCGAAAATGAAATTTACCCTTAGGAAAATTCTAGCATTTACCGTTCATCGTGGTTCTGTATATTAAAAGTAAAACTGTCTAACGTGAGCACCGTAGGACTGATATACCATGAAACCCAAACAATCTCAAAACCAGTTTATTCTTGGAAGGATAAAAACGTTGCGAAATGAGATTTGTGCAATAAACAAATCAACAAGATGAGGTGAAAACACTCTGTAACTACCGTAGCAGAGGGCAAGAAGAATTCGGAACGAGTTCCACATCCAAGATCGAAAACAAATGCTTTGACGATTCTATGTTTCCCCCAAACCTCTGCTACATTGTCGCGCCTTTTCAACTGAGAATTTGGCGCACCAAGTCTCGATTGTACGATCAAACACTGAACGCCACCAAACTGATAATTTTCTTCCTAGTTATACATGCTTTTTACCCTAAATGATTAATTAACGGAAAATAGACTCAAATTTATATGAAGATCAAGTTTTAAAACTCCAACCTACATATATATATATTTTTTTTTGTTTTTTGTTTAAAACCTAAATTTTGTTAGATATACGAAAGTAAAGTAGGGAAAACAATATATAACTGAAATACTAAACCGAACCAAAATAAAAAATTTAAAACGAAAATTTGTATATATATTTATTGATTTCATTAATTGAGAAAATGAAAACAAATCCGAATTAAAACCGTTTTTATTGTATTGACATCAAAACTGGTCTAAAAACAACGAAATTTAATTAACTTATATGGCCTTCATTTTATGTACATATTTAAAATGAATATAATCATGTTATATAACCTAAAACTGTTATGTTGTTCTATTTGAAAGTTATTCTTTAACTAAAAAAAAACAAACCAAAGTTTTATCATCAAAATATAAATAAATAATTTTGTATTCCGATTAATCCAAAAATAAAAAACAAACAAACCTTAAACTATAGATTGTTCACCCACACAAGGAAAAAAAATCCATACTTGATTGAGTTTGAAGGAATTCAATTTTTTTTTGCCGTTTGAAAATGCTTTCATAAATTGGATAGTTTACTAGAGAAACAAAAAGACAAAGCCCAACAGGATCATTCTTTAAAGATCGGTCGTTTCTATCTCCGAAAAGACTGTTCTTATATGCTTCCAAATAAAGCAAAAAAGTAAGAAAAAAAAATATAAGTCTCTATTACTAATAAAAAGTGGCAAAATGCAAAAAGAGAAATTGTAAACACGACAAGATCAATGCGTCACTATGGCAGAACACAAAAGAGACAACATTCCACCATTTTTATTGCGGTCCAAGGTATATAAGATCTTGGACCATTCCACGATCCCATAAAGCTCTTCTCTACTTCGTCTCTCAAACAAAATCTCCGCACACCAAAAATCAATCTTAAGCACAAGAACACCATCTTCTTTTGGGCACGAAATCCACCAAACTTTAAATCTTCTTCCTCCGCCAGGATTCGCCACGGAGATAATTCTATATGAAACCGGAAGTCCTTCAAGTCCCTTAACCTCTCTCCAACATTCCGTATTTTCCTCAAAATCACACCAATTTAAACACTTCACGTTGGAACCCAATGATGTGCACAATATCTTCTTTTCGACTACAAAGCAAAAGTTGGTACTATATACTAATCTATCCATACTCTCCAGACTCTTTTGGATCCTTAAATTTGGTGCGAGTGTGGTGGGAGATAATGGCTCCTAAGTTTGTGTCTTTGGATCATAAATCTCTCCCCAATTCTGGCCAACAATGCAACCTCCAAGCACATAAATTTTCCCGTCAATCAAAACAGCGGATGATTTTCCTCGAGGTACTCGCATGTCGGGGAGTCTACGCCATTGATGAGACCGACAATCTTGGAGAAACACTCTTCTGCTTCTGTTTTTGTATACAAATCCGCCGATTATGTAAATCTCTGAATCAATTGTGACGACGGTTGGGGATTCAGGATGTTCGGAAGGGAACGAAGGTATTGGAATCAATTTCTGTTGTTTGTCAGTTGGTGCAAGTATGAACCAGCGAGGTTTAGGGTTTTTCTGAGGAAAGATTAAACAGAGGTAGATGTAGTTCTCGGTTTTTCCGATTAGGGTTTGTGTTGCTTCGAGCTCACGCGAAGCGAGGAGTGATCGGAAACTTTTGGAGACGAGAGATAAGGTTGGACGATGGATTCTCGAGATTCGAGCTAAAACGTTGAGAGCGACGTCGTATGGTAACGACGAAAACGACGTCGGAGGAGACTCTGATGATCTCCTCGTCTCTTCCGTCATCACCGTGTTCATAGCTGCGTATGTTTTAGATTTTAGGGTTTCTGTTCTATTTATTTATATACATGATGTTTAATTAAGGGAAATTTGCAAAACAGCTCCAATGGAAATAACGTTCTTTACCCTATTGTTTTTTTTCTTCCAAATTTGTAAAACCGACTTTATTTAAATATCCCGAAATCAACAGCTAACCAAGTTTGCGATGCAAGAAACACGGCACTCAAGCATGCCCCATAATTAAATTTAAATAAGCTCATGCTAGCGAGCAATTCCGAAATCTATGTAACCAAAACAAGAACAAAAACATTAGAGAAATCTCTGTAACAAATGATGTTTGCATTGAAAATAAAAACCAATTAAAATGATACAAAAAATGGTTAAAACATTATTTAGTATGAAACGGAAAGAGTAATTGAGAAGCCGAAAATAGATCGGAATTAAAATCGTTTTTACTGTATTCGCATCAAACCGATCATGTTTGAAAGAGGATTTTCATTTATTAAAGCATTTTCAAACGACAAAACAAAAAATAGAATTCTTTCAAACACTCAAGGACTAACTATGGGTTTTTTTCCTTGTTCAAGGTTAGTTTGCTTTTGATTTTTGGTTTAATTGGAATCAAAAACTATTTATATTTTGGTTCAATTTTGGTGATCAAACTTTGGATTGGTTTGGTTTTAGTTAAAAATAACTTTCAAATATAACAAGGTAACAGTTATTTATATTACATGATTATATTTATTTTAAATATGCACATAAAGTTGTATATTCTCCATTTTATGAAACTCTGTATTTTCATTTGGTTTTGTTTTGAATGTTGCTACCATTGCTTGATGTATATCATCATTAGACATTCCAAAGAAGCAGGTGGTCGAGATCAATATATGATACAAACACTAATAATCTTTATTATGAGTTTTTTTAACACTTCCACGAGATATGCTAACAGAAACAAGATTTGCGACAAGACAAGTGAAAAACATTAATACGTGACTGTAGCAGAATGCAAGAAGAAATTGAAACAAATTCCACATCCATCGATTGAAAACAGACCAAGACTCTGTTTTACTAAAACATGTCTGATCATTAGCAAAATGTAAAAAGAGAAACCCTAAAGAAAACAAAAAAAAAAACACGACAAGATCAATGAGTCACTGTGGCAGAACTCAAAAGGGAAACGGAATCAGAGCCGTCAAAGGTATGTAAGATCTTGGACCATTCCACGATCCCATAAAGCTCTTCTCTACTTCGTCTCTCAAACGAAATCTCCGCACACCAAATCTCAATAACACCATCTTCTTCGTCTTTTTTATCCAATGTCCACAAAACTGTTAATCTTCTTCCTCCGCCAGGGTTCGCCACGGATATAAAATCAGGTGAAATCGGAAGTCCCTTAACCATTCTCCATCCCTTAAATTCCTCAAGATCACACCATATTAAACAACTCAATGGCGTAGACTCGCAGAAATGTGCGCACAATATCTTCTCTTCGACCACAACGCAAATTTTGACCCACAGTCTGTCTATATCTAGACTCTTTGGCTCCCAAGTTTGTGTCTTTGGATCATAAATCTCTCTCCAATTATCGCCAACACTGCAACCTCCAACCACATATATTTTCCCGTAAATCAAACCCGCGGCTGATTTTCCTCGAGGAATTCGCATTTCAGGGAGTATACGCCATTGATGAGATCGACAATCGAGGAGAAACACTCTTCTGCTTCTCTTTTCGTTTACGAATCCGCCGATTAGGTATATCTCTGAACCAATTGAGACGACGGTTGGGGATTCGGGATGTTCGTAAGGAAACGAAGGGATTGGTATCAATTTCTGTTGTTTGGGAGTTGGTGCAAGTACGAACCAGCGAAGTTTAGGGTTTTTCTGAGGAAAGTTTAAACAGAGATAGATGTAGTTCTCGGTTTTTCCGATTAGGGTTCGTGTTGCGTCCAGCTCACGCGAAGCGAGGAGTGATCGGAAACTCTTGGAGACTAGAGATAGAGATAGATGATGGATTCTCGGGATACGAGCTAAAACGTTGAGAGTGACGTCGTATGGTAACGACGAAAACGACGTCGGTGGAGGAGACTTTGATGATGATTTCCTCTTCTTTTCCGTCGTCACCGTATTCATAGCTGCGTATGATTATGGATTTTAAGGTTTATGTCCTCTTTATTTATACATTGCTTTAACCCTAATTGTTTTTAATTAAGCGAATTTTACAAAGCAGAGCTCTATGAAAATTTGCTTCTTTAAACCTATTGTTTTGTTTTTCCAATTTGTAAACCCCAACTTTGTTTAAAGATCCAAAAAACCCCCGGAAATCAATTTGTAAACCCAACTTTGTGAGTTTCAGATTCATAGTGCGGGAAAGAAAATTGTAATACAAGAACATGTTAAAATATCAATTCGTGGTTCTAAAGTTTGTAGATTTTATCTACCTAAACCGCATTAAGATTGAGAATGAGTTAGACTTGTGGAAATATCTGCCTAAACTTTGTTGAATGCAATTTTCTTTTTGGGTCAAACAGTATATAATTGCAATTTATCACTCAAAAACACCATTAAAAAAATTAGACACGACCCTTCACCACTTGGGCAAATCTCTTGTCCTCTTAAAAATCATACTAAAAATCTTTTCAACAAAAAACTAAAATTCTCTCAAAAACAAGATAAAATCCAATATGATCAGTGTGTGACAATAGCAGAATGCAAAAAGAAATCAAAACCAGCATCACATCCATCAAAGGTAAACACATTTTTGGACCATTCTACGAATCCCAAAAGCTCTTGTAAACCGCTTCTCTCAAACGAAATCTCTGCACACCAAACCTCCGTTGTACGTTCCTTCGTATAATGGCGACCTTGATGGCGAAAATCCACCTCCTTCCACCAAACCGTCACTCTTCTTCCTCCGCACGAGCTTGCCACCGAAACAAGATAGTTAGTATTATATGAATTAGAGGAGGACAGTCTTTCAAGTCCCCAAACCTTATTCCAGCACCCCAAATCTTCCTTTGGATCACGCCAATGTAATTTCCCATTGACAACTAATATTTGACATAACTCGTTCTCCTCTATCTCTACCAAGCAAACACTCTTCTTGAAGCTAAGCTTCAAACCATTCATGGCATAAACTTTTCCACCCATTACCAATCTACCTGGAACAACACTCTTTTGAGCGGTGAGATCTAGTGTTGTGGGCGACAATGGCTCCCAAGTTTGTGTCTTTGTGTCATAAACCTCTCCCCAATCCTCGCTTTTGCTAGACCTGCAGCCACCAATCACATAGATCTTACCGTCAATTACCTCCGCGGCTGGAGTTGCTCGAGGTACACGCATTCCAGGGAGTCTACGCCATTGATGAGATCGACAATCAAGAACCAACACTCTTCTGCTTCTCTTTCTATTTAAGTAACCTCCGATTATGTAAATCTCTGAGCCAATCGAAACAACGGTTGATGATGATTCTGGATGTTGATAAGGAAGCGAATTAGCTATAGGGATAGGAAACAATTTCTGTCGTTGGGGAATTGGCGCAAGTGTGAACCATCGAGGATTAGGGTTTTTCTTATTCGAATTTAAGCAGAAATAAAGACAACCCTCGGTTTTTCCGATGCGTGATCGTGTTGCGTAGAGCTCACGCGAAGCGAGGAGAGATCGGAAACTCTTGGAGACGAGAGATAAGGTTGGACGATGGATTAACGAGATACGAGCTAAACAATTGAGAACGACGTCGTACGGTAACGAAGAAAACGACGTCGGAGGAGGAGGAGGAGTCCTCGACGGAGATTCTGATGATTTCTTCATCTCTTCCATGTTCTCATGCCTCTGGATGATTTGGTTTCTTTGAGGATCACGTTAGGGTTTCTGTCCACTTGTTTATGCAAAAATCTCGGCCAGGTTCGACCCTAAAAAAGCGAGGATTTTGTGGGCTAAGTCAATCTGGGTTTGGGCCCATCGGAAAATCCCTAACATAGTAAAATTAGCCAAAAAAAAAAAAAAAAAAACAAACTTAAAATCTAACTAAAACCCCTGTGACAAAATCATAGCTTTAGAAGTTTTGAGTTAATTTTTCAATTATTATTTTTTTTGCCATGCAGAAAATTAACCCATAGTTACGTTTCGTTTTTACACTAGACCACAAGTAGATGCTTTTACCCTTGATGTTTTAGATTTAAGGGAAATATACAAAACAACTCTAATGAAAATCATGTTTCTTTAGCCTTTTGTTTCTTTAAAAAAAAAAATGTATCTAAGTAAAAACATTTGTAATTGTGTGCTTCAGGTTTCATGTATATCATTCACTACATTCATGGGAATGTAACATTAAAAAATATAATCCAAAATATAATCATGCTTTGTATTGTAACCCTACCAAATCGGAAACAAAAGAAAAGCAATTTTGATTGTATAAATATTTGAACCCTTTACTTTTTTTGGTTTTCTATTGCGTGGTTGAAAAGATAATGTTGGAGCCTAGTCTCTGGCAATGAAAAAACTTTGGTCGATGGACTATATATATATGTGTGGAATTTTAAAGAGATGCAAATTTGGATGGCATTAAACCGTCAAACTAACATATTGGCGATATACAGAAAATTGAGTATAGGCGACACAACAGACCAAAACTGTGATTTTTAGATTCAGACTTGCCTAAATTTTATGAGAAAAGAAGTTTATAAAATTTATCACAAAAACACCCAAAAAAAAAAAAAAAAAACTCTTGAAATTTTTTACAACAAAACTAAAATTCTCTCCCAAAAACTAAATAAAACCCATTGATCAATGTGTGACAATAGCAGAATCCAAAGAGAAATCGAAACCAGTCCCACATTCGTTAAAGGTAAACACATTTTTAGACCATTCTACGACTCCCCGAAGCTTTTCAAAACCGCATCTTTGTAATGAAATCTCTGCACACCAAATCTCCGTTTTACATTCCTTATTATTATGGCGACCTTCACGGCAACACTCCACCTCCTTCCACCAAACTGTCAATCTTCTTCCTCCGCACAATTTTGCCACCGAAACAAGATGCTTAGGAACAAATGAAGACAGTCCTTCAAGTCCCGTAACCATACTCCACCCCAAATATTCATTTGCATCACGCCAATATAGGCTACTACAGAAAATAGTTATTTGGCAAAACACGTTCTTCTCTATCTCTACCAAGTAAATATGCTTCTGATAGTCAAGCTTCAACCTATTCATGTCATAAACTTTACCACCCATTACCAATCTACCTGGAACCACACTCTTTTGAGTGGTGAGATGATCTAGTGTTGTTGGCGATAATGGCTCCCAAGTCTGCGTCTTTGGGTCATAAACCTCACCCCAATGCTCAATGTTATCGTGCTCATCGCCGCAGCCTCCAATCACATAGATCTTACCGTCAATTACTTCCGCGGCTGGTCTGACTCGAGGTACACGCATTTGAGGGAGGCTACGCCATTGACGAGATCGAGAATCAAGAACTAACACTCTTCTGCTTCTTATTCCTCTTCTTATTCCTCCTCTTAAAAAGCCTCCGATTATGCAAATAGTTGAACCAATTGAAACAACAGTTGATGATTTGTGATGTTGATAAGGAGACGAAGGGATTGGAAGTAATCTCTGTTGTTTGGGAATTGGTGCAAGTGCGAACCAGCGAGGATTATGTTTATTCTTATTCAGGTATAAGCAGACATAGAGGCAATCCTCTGTTTTTTTTCCCATGCGTGATCGTGTTGCGTCGAGCTCACGCGAAGCGATAAGTGATTGGAAACCCTTGGAGACGAGAGATAAAGTTGGACGATAGATTCTCGAGATACGAGCCAAACAATTGACAGCGACATCATACGGTAACGACGAAAACGACGTCCGAGGAGGAGGAGTCGACCGAGACTCTAATGATTTCTTCATCTCTTCCATGTGTTGGAATTGTGGTTGAGAAAAAGAAAAAGTGATTTGCTTTGAGAATCAAAAGAAAAAAGTTTGAATCTGGAATTAAAAAACTGTTTATTGATCGGATTGTTTCGATTGATAATCCTCTCTTCTAAGCACACATATTTATACCTTAAAGCCTTAACAAATTTTTGAAAGGAAATTGCCTTATTCTAAACCATAGAGGATTAACTAAATAACTTCCAAATTACAATAAGTAATTTTCCAATTGCACGATTTGTCTTGTTTTCTCAGAGTCACGTGCTTTGCACATGCTTCATTAACTTTGTCTTTGGATCATAAATCTCTCCCCAATTCTCGCCAACACTGCAACCTCCAACAACATAAATCTTCCCGTCAATCAAACCCGCGGCTGATTTTCCTCGAGGTATTCGCATTTCGGGGAGTATACGCCATTGACGAGATCCACAATCGAGGAGAAACACTCTTCGGCTTCTCTTTTCATTCAAAAATCCGCCGATTATGTACGAGTCTGTGTCTATCTGGAGTTATATGAAACTTCTCAAGGGGAATTAGTACGTTTTCCCGGAATATATAGTCCTTCAAGTCTAAATGTCTAATTATCAAAAAAAAAAAAGTCCCCTCATCCACCCCAAATCTTCGTTTGGGAATTGGTGCAAGTGTGATCCAGCGAGTATTAGGTTTGTTCTTATTCAGGTCTAAGCAGACATAGAGGCAATCCTCTGTTTTCCGATTAGGGTTTGTGTTGCTTCGAGCTCACGTGAAGCTATGAAGATCGGAAACTCTTGGAGACGAGAGATAAGATTGGACGATGGAATCTCGAGATACGAGCCAAACAATTGAGAACGACATCATACGGTAACGAAGAAAACGACGTCGGAGGAGGATTCGTCGACGGAGACCCTGATGATCTCTCCCACTATCTAATATTGAAATATTCTATTGTTTATATTTTGATGATCTGCTTGGTGTAAATCTTATATATTTTGTCTTTCATATTTAAGATAAACTCTGTTTTGTTAATTTGTTTTTAAAAAAAAAAAGGCATGTTGATTAATGAATCTTTAAAAACTATATTGTTATAAGGAATAATTCAAAAACTATTGGAATAACTTTGTAACACATTTTGGACTGGGCTGGTTTTTGATTTATAAACCTGTTTGGGTTGAGGTCGGATTGGGTTCCGATTGAGTAAGGTGAATTCACAAAACATCTAGTATATAAGAAGTTAAGAGCCGTGCTCTTAACATTTTCTCCATTTGCAAATCCATCTTAGTGGTTGTTATTGAATCAATGATTTGAAATCAATTCCATCAGTTTTAAAATCTTCAAAATTTTAATTTTGGATGGAGTCTATGTGTGTGGATTCTAAAATCTCTGCAGTATACCTTGGATTTTGTTTCTAATCATTTGTTCATTAAACTCCATTTACAAGTCATTTCAAATCCATTAAAAAACAAAGATTTTCAGAATCTTTTAATGTTGAATAACACTGGATTTTAATGATGGACTTAAAATCATTTATTGAATAACACCAGATTTTAAAACCTTTAAAACATCATTTACAAACACCACATCCAATAATACCAGATTTTAAAATATGATTTAGAATCATTGATTGAATAACAGTGGATTCTGCTTAGATTTAAACTCTATTAAAATCCATCATTGAATAACACAAGAACCGAAAAACTCTAACTCAAAATGATTTTTAATTTGTAGGTTCGATTAGATTTTGATGCAATTTTGGTTTGATTCGATTTAATTTTAATTCCCTTTTTTATCACGAACACACTTTATTTATCAGTTAATGATTTTTTGTAATTTTTAAGATTCATCGCCATGTTTTTACATGACGAGGATATATTATGGCACAAATCGCGATTTCAACATCTAAGAATTAGATAAGTTGATTTTTATCTAGGATTATTACATATATATATGATTTCAAAGCATATGAAAAAATATTATTAATAAAGTGAGAGATGCAAAATTGTTTTTGGATATTAAATCGTCAAACTAACATATTCTTGATGAGAAATCTGTTACAAAATATTGAGTATATAGGCGAAGACAGACCAAAATTGTGAGTTTACTTACCGAAGCAACCGATTATTTAGACTGGTAAATAATTTTGGGATAAGATGAGAATTAGTATGAAGTATGTTCGTGATAAAAAAAAAATATGATAAAAAAAAAAACTTGGAACGTAACTTAGATTTAGGGCAAAAATATTAATAAAAATCCTGTATAAACTAAAAACAAAGCAGCTCTTACATGTGGGTGAACTAGTGCAATTTATATGAGAAAGCATTCTATATATAACTGCAATTTATCACTCAAAATTCAAAAACACCATATAAAAACTCTTAAGAAAATCACATCAAAACTAAAATTCTCTCTCTCAAAAATAAACAAAAATCCAATTTGATCATTGTGTGATGATTATAGCAGAGTGCAAAAAGACATCAAAAGCACAATCACATCCCTCAAAAGTAAACACACTTTTAGACCATTCTACGACTCCCCGAAGCTCTTTAACACCGCGTCTCTCAAATGAAATCTCTGCACACCAAATCTCCGTTTTACATTCCTTAGTATAATGGCGACATTCATTGCGAAACTCCCCCGTTTCCCACCAAACTGTCACTCTTCTTCCTCTGCACGAGTTTGCCACCAAAACAAAATTCCTAGGAATATATGAAGTAAGGCATAGTCCTTCAAGTCCCGTAACACTCCTCCAGTACCTCAATTCTTCATTTGCATCACACCAAATTAGGTTACTAGCGGCGGAAATAGATATTTGGCAAAACACGTTCTTGTCTATCTCTACCAAGCAAATATGCCTTTTCAAACAAAGCTTCAAACCATACATTTCATAAACTTTTCCACCCATTACCAATCTACCTGGAACCACACTCTTTTGAGTTGTGAGATCTAATGTTGTGGGCAATAATTGTTCCCAAGTTCGTGTCTTTGGGTCATAAACCTCACCCCAATGCTCAATGTTATCGTGTTCGCCGCAGCCTCCAATCACATAGATCTTACCGTCAATTACATCAACGGCTGGTCTTTCTCGAGGTACACGCATTTCAGGGAGTCTACGCCATTGATGAGATCGAGAATCGGGGAATCTACGCCATTGATGAGATTGACAATCAAGAACTAACACTGTTCTGCATCTCCTTCCCTTTAAGGAGCCTCCAATTATGTAAACCTCTGAACCAATTGAAACAACGGTTGAGGAATCTTCTGGATGTTCATAAGTACACAAAGGGATTGGAAGCAATTTCTGTCGTTGGGGAATTGGTGCAAGTGTGAACCATCGAGGATTAGGATTGTTCTTATGCAGGTCTAAGCAGACATAGAGGCAATCCTCGGTTTTTCCGATTAGGGTTCGTGTGGCATCGAGCTCAGGCGAAGCGACGAGAGATCGGAAACTCTTGGAGACGAGAGATAAGGTTGGACGAAGGATTCTCGAGATTCGGGACAAAATATTGACAACGACGTCGTACGGTAACGACGAAAACGAAGTTGGAGGAAGAGGAGACTTTGATGATTTCTTCATCTCTTCCATGTTCAGGTCTACGGACGATTTGATTTCTTTGAGGTTAGGTTAGGGTTTCTGTCCACTTTGTTAATTAACACATGCCAATTAAGGCCGAATCCCAAAGCCCGGTCCGGTCCGACTCTGAAAAAGCGAGGACATAGATTATTAAATCAGAAAAGGGATTTGTGGGCTAAGTCAATCTGGTTTCGGGCCCATCCGAAAATCCCGAACATAAATAAATTAGTTAATTATTAATGTACCAAGGAAAATTTATAAAACATCTATCTATATAAAAACCATGCTCTTAACCTTTTTTTTTTTTTTTTTTGTTAAACCATGCTCTTAACCCTTTTCCCAATAGTAAATCCAACTTTATTAAAGATCCGAAAAACTCCAACTCAAAATTATATTTAATTTGGTGGTTCCGATTCGATTTCGATGCAATTTTGGTTTAATTCGATTTAATTTTAGTTAGCAACGTTAAAATATAAATGATATAATAATTTAGTTAATATTATATTTAAGTGATATAGTTACGTATGTTTTGAGATATATTAGTATGGTAATTCCATACGGATTTCCATACATAACACCTATCCTATCCATCATGAATTTTCGGAATACGGATTTCTTTCGACTAGTTTTTTCAAATTTTAATTTTATCTAAATAAAACACTTATCCCAATTTTATCATTACCTACACTACTCTGGATAGGGTTGGGAAAATTATTCGTTAGATTCGCTCCAATTCGGTATTCGTTTTGATCCGATCCGAAAAATCCGGTTATTCGTTTATGAATCAAAGCGGAGCAAATAGTAAAATCTAGTATCCGTCTAAAGCAGAGAAAATCACAAATACTAATTTTAAAAATCCGAATATCCACTCCGATCCGTATATTACTTATATATACATATAATATGATAAATTTACAACGTATATTTGTATTTTTAGATTTTTTAAATATATTTGGCGAAATATTTATAATAAGAATAAGTAGATACTAGTTTTTTTAATTGAAAAAATATATTTTTAAAAATAAAATACATATTTCACTTTTCACATCTTAATCTTCCACTTTTCATTTTTATTTAATTCTATCGAATAAAATTAGGTAATTTAATATATTTATTCATTAGTTAGTTTAAATATAATATTAAAACAAATTTTTTTTTTTTAAATGGTGTTTTGATTATTATTTTTTGGTTTAAAATGGATATCCGCGAATATCCGGATATCCGTAATTTCGGATATCCGAAATTTTTCGGAGCAAAGCAAATCGGAAAATTAGATATCCGACAAAAACAAAACGAATCACAAATACTGCATTTTTCGAATATCTGCTCAGTGCCCAACCATAACTCTGTAGAGCAGTGACTAGGTTTGAACTTTGAACTTATTTAAAAAGAAATCAATATATGATCTAAAATAAAATAATGTCTTGTGTTGTTTTTTATTGTATATTTTACTTGTGTTGGACTAAATGCCTAGCCTCGGCAATGAAAACAAACTGGTCGATGGACTAACGACGTGTGGAATTTGAAAGAGACCCAAATACATATTCGGATGCTATTATTAATCGCAATTTATAATTCACAAACGCCATAAAAAGAAAGTATTCTAAAAAACTAAAAATTCTCTCAAAACTAAATAAAATCCATCCATGAATGCATCACTGTAGCAGAATGCAAAAAGAAATTAGAACCACGGTCACTTCCATCTAAGGTAAACACGCATTTAGACCATTCTACAAAACCTTTAAGCTCTCCTAAACAGCATCTTTGAAACGAAATCTCTGCACACCAAATATCAGTTTGACCTTCCATAGTAAAACGACGACCTTGAGGGTGAAACTCCACCGTTTTCCACCAAACTGTCACTCTTCTTCCGCCAGAGTTTGGCACCAAAACATGGATTCGGGGATAGTCTTTCAAGTCCCTTAACCTCACTCCATCCTAAATCTTCCTTTGCAGGACGCCAAAGTAGAATCCCATGAGGAACCGATATTTGGCACAAGAAGTTTTTCTCTATCTCCACCAAGCCATCATTCGTGTTCAAGTTAAGCTTATCTAGTCTTTTGGGCGATAATGGCTCCGAAGTTTGTGTCTTTGGGTCGTAAACCTCTCCCCATTTTTTCTTAATACAGTCCTTGCTGCAGCCTCCAATCACATAGAGCTTACCGTCAATTAGATCAGCGGCTGGAGTACCTCGACCTACACGCATGTTGCGGAGTCTACGCCATTGATGAGATCGACAATCAAGAACTAACACTCTTCTGCTTCTATTTCCATTTAAGAAGCCTCCGATTATGTAAATCTCTGAACCACTTGAAAGGACGGTTGGGGAATAGGGATGTTCATAAGGAAACGAAGGGATTGGTATCAATTTCTGTTGTTTGGGAGTTGGTGCAAGTACGAACCAGCGAGGTTTAGGGTTTTTCTGAAGAAAGTTTAAACAGAGATAGATGTAGTTCTCGGTTTTTCCGATTAGGGTTCGTGTGACGTGGAGCTCACACGAAGCGAGGATTGATCGAAAACTCTTGGAGACGAGAGATAAAGTTGGACGATCGATTCTCGAGATTCGGGCCAAAATATTGAGAGCGATATCGTACGGTAATGACGAAAACGTCGAGGATGTCGGAGAAGGAGACTTTGATGATGATTTCCTCATCTCTTTCGTCGTCCCCGAGTTCATAACTCCGGATGATTATGGATTTTAGGGTTTCTGTTCTCCGTTATTATTTATACATTGCTTTAACCCTAATTGTTTAACTATGGGAATTTTACAAAACAGAGCTATATGATAATTTGCTTCTTTAAACCTATTGTTTTGTTTTTCCAATTTGTAAACCCAAACTTTATTTAAAGATCCAAAAAACCCAAATCAATTAAAGGTGGGTAAATTGGTTTTTTCAGTTTAGTTTTTAGTTTTGTCTAAGTAAAGGTGGGAAAAATCTTTAAAACAAAAAAAAAAGTGAGAAAAGTCTAAGGGAAAATTGGCTAAATAACAAATCCATCCTATGTGTCAAAATCTCAATCCTCTAATTTTAGGGTTTTTTGCTAGTTTTTTTTAAAAAAAATATATCCTACAAATTCACCCAAAGCCTAAAACCCTTTGTAACTTAGTGGTTCCGGTTTGAGATGTATATCATCCACTACACTCCGAGAAAGTAAAATCAAATATGATTCTAAAATAAAATCATGATTTGTGTTGTGGTGATCTTATCAAATTGGAAACAAAAGAAAAGTAGTTTTGATTTGTATGAGTTTTTGAACTCTTTTTTTCCTCTCTCTTTTTGAGTGGTTACAAAGGTAAAAGCTTAGTCTCGGTATTGTGAAAGAGATGCAAAGAAGTTTTTGGATGCTATAAAAAATCGTCAAACCAACTTATTGGCGATAAGAAATATGTTACAAGATAGCTAAACATGGTAAAATGATGAACTGCATGAATGTTTTTTCATGAATAAGAGACTAAAAATGTTCTAAAAACCAAAATCGAAAATTCTCTTCAAAACAAAACAAAATCCAATATGATCAGTGTGTGACAACAGCAGAATGCAAAAAGAAATCAAAACCATAATCACATCCGTCAAAGGTAAACACACTTTTAGACCATTCAACGAATCCCAAAAGCTCTTCGAAACCGCGTCTCTCGAACGAAATCTCTGCACACCAAATCTCACAATGCTTCTTCCACCAAACTGTCACTCTTCTTCCTCCACACGAGTTTACCACCGAAACAAGATAATTAGAGGACAGTTCTTCAAGTCCCCAAACCTTAGTCCAATACCCCAAATCTTCATTTGCATCACGCCAAAGTAGATCCCCACTAGTAACTCGTATTTGACACAACACGTTCTTGTCAATCTCTACCAAGCAAGTATTCTTCTGAAAGCTAAGCATCAAACCATTCATGGCATAAACTTTTCCACCCATTACCAATCTACCTGGAACCACACTCTTTTGTGTTGTGAGATCTAGTGTTGTCGGCGATAATGGCTCCCAAATTTGTGTCTTTTATGTCATAAACTTCTCCCCAATCCTGGCTTTCGTTGGACCTGCAACCTCCAATCACATAGATCTTACCATCAATTACATCAGCGGCTGCTTTTTCTCGAGGAACACGCATTTGAGGGAGTCTAATTCATTGATGAGATTGACAATCAAGAACTAACACTCTTCTGCATCTCTTTCCCTTTAAGAAACCTCCGATTATGTAAATCTCTGAACCAATGGAAACAACGGTGGATGATGATTCTGGATGTTGATAAGGAAACGAATTAGCTATAGGGATTGGAAACAATTTCTGTCGTTGGGGAATTGGCGCAAGTGTGAACCATCGAGGATTAAGGTTTTTCTTATTCGAATTTAAGCAGACATAAAGTCAACCCTCGGTTTTTCCGATGCATGATCGTGTTGCGTAGAGCTCACGCGAAGCGAAGAGAGATCGGAAACTCTTGGACACGAGAGATAAGGTTGGACGATGGATTAACGAGATACGAGCTAAACAATTGAGAACGGCGTCGTATGGTAACGAAGAAAACAACGTCGGAGGAGGAGGAGACTCTGATGATTTCTTCATCTCTTCCATGTTCTCATGCCTCTCAGCCTCTGGATGATTTGGTTTCTTTGAGGATCACGTTAGGGTTTCTGTCCACTTGTTTATGCAAAAATCTCGGCCAGCTTCGACCCTAAAAAAGCGAGGATTTTGTGGGCTAAGTCAATCTGAGTTCGGGCCCATGCGGAAATAAATTAGTTACGTTTTTTTTTAGTTACGGTTTGGGCCCATCCAAAAATCCTCTTAGGAAAATTAGCAAAAATAACCACAAAAACAAACTTAAAATTTGACCAAAACTCCAATGTAGCAAAATACCAGTCACTTATTTTAAAGATTTTGGTTATATTTAAAAAAAAAAAAAATTTGTTCGCCATTCAACAAATTAACCTATATTAGTTAGTTGTTGTTTTTTTACAATTAAGAGTAGATGGGAAAAAGACCACAAGTAGATGCTTTAGATTAAGGGAAAGATCGAGGATCTATTTTTCCATAAGAAATATGATATCATTTACACTGCCTAAACTATATCTTCTATCTATATATCCATAACAATAAAGTTTAAAACCTAATTTAAAACTTTAAAATTTAATTACACACAAATATTGGTTTTATTGGTTTATGATCTAAACCGATACCAAACCATTTAAAACCAAATTAAACCAATACCAAACCATTTAAAACATTGAATCTTGGTTTCAAGACATAAATCCGGCGGAATCACGCCGGAGAACCGAAACTCTTGAGGATTTTGTCTGGAAACGGACCAGAGATGTTGTTGTTGGAAAGATCATTAATCTGTAGCCAAGAACAAGAAGACAACGAATCAGGGATCACACCAGTGACATTGTTGTAAGAAATTTGGTGGTTTTGTAACATCCGACAAGTGTCTCCGATCTCCGATGGGATCCAACCGGTGAATCGATTATGCGAAAGATCCTAAATTTGTAAGCTTTTTAGCTCACCGAACGATTTCGGAATCTGCCCATCAAATTTGTTGTAAGAAAGATTCAAGCTTTTGGAGAACAAACTTCGCATTGGGTTAGTCACTCGCTGAGAATGGCGATTGGGTTACCAACCGAGTCAACGAGCGTGACTCAGTTCGAATCGCCGATGTAAGCAAATCTAACACATTGATGATTCTCAGCGAAGGCTGGGCAAGCCCGATTTGACGTTCTTAATATGCAGGCTGCCTCCAGATCCGTACAAATTTTCAAAAGATTTCCACAAAGTTCCAGTATGCACAAATTTTCAACTCCAGATCGACATGATTTAGCCGGATCCGTACGGGAACCGTCTCTGCCTCCGTCTGGTTCGATTAGCCCGATTTGACGACGGTGAGACCGCAGCGGGAAGCAGCTCGACGTCGAGGAGAGACGACGAAGGCGGAGGATCCATGGGCATAGCGGGAAACACCATGGTTAAAGCTTGAAAAGGAGATTCGGAGAATACGAAGGCCGAGGATCCGTGGGCATAATGGGAAACACCATGGTTATGGATTGGTAAAGCTTGAAAAAGAGATTCAGAGAAGACGATGGCTGCTGAATTTCTCGATGTGCGTTTTTTTTTTCTTTTGTAATTGTGGTTTGGTTATTGTGTTTTAATTGGGTGATAATAGGGTTTACTATTATTTTTAATGGTTAAGATATAATTCTAAAACAGTAAACCAATTAAAATATATATATAAAGAGATTTTAGTTCGGGCAATATATTCGATGATATCATACTTTTCGTGGACAGATAGCAAGAGAAATATATAAAATAATTCTAATGAAAATCATTTTTTTTTAGCCTTCTTTTTTTTTTTTTTTATCTAAGTAAAAACATTTGTAATTGTGTGCTTCCGGTTTCATGTATACCACTCACTACATTCATGTGAATGTAACATTAAAAAATATGATCCAAAATAAAATCATGCTTTTTGTATTGTAACCCTACCAAATCGGAAACAAAAGAAAAGCAATTTTGATTCGTATAAATATTTGAACCCTTTACTTTTTTATTTTTCTATTGCGTGGTTGAAAAGATAGTGTTGGAGCCTAGTCTCTAGCAATGACAAAACTTTGGTCGATGGACTGTATATTTATTAGGGTTGGACACAGAACGGATATCCGAAAAAATGCAGTATTTGTGATTCGCTTTGTTTTTGTCGAATATCTAATTTTTCGATTTACTTTGCTCCGAAATTTTTTAGATATCCGAAATTGCGGTTATCCGAATTTTTTCGGATATTTGCGAATATCTGGATATTCGCGGATATCCGTTTTAAACAAAAAAATAATCAAAACACCATAATTTTTTTATATAAAATTTGTTTTAATATAATATTTAAACTAACTAGTGAATAAATATATTAAATTAACTAATTTTATTCGATATAATTAAATAAAAATGAAAAGTGGAAAATTAAGATGGTGAAAAATGAAACATGTGTTTTTTATTTAAGAAAAAAAAAATTATTTTCAATTAAAAAGCTACTATCTACATATTCTTACTATAAATATTTTGCCAAATGTAATTCACCAAAAAAAAATATTTCACTAAATATATTTAAAAGTCTAAAAATACAAATATACGTTATAAACTATCATA
Organism: Pseudoturritis turrita; assembly: GCA_900406555.1. Classification (NCBI taxonomy): domain Eukaryota; kingdom Viridiplantae; phylum Streptophyta; class Magnoliopsida; order Brassicales; family Brassicaceae; genus Pseudoturritis; species Pseudoturritis turrita. The sequence goes on from OVBL01000813.1 coordinate 387,873, forward strand.
TTATATGTATATATAAATAATATACGGATCAGAACGGATATTCGGATTTTTAAAATTAGTATTTGTGATTTTCTCCGCTTTTGAAAGATACTAGATTTTACTATTTACTTCGTTTTGATGCATAACGGATATCCAAATTTTTCGGATCAAATCAAAACAAATACCGAATCGAAGCTAATCTAGCTAATTTGCCGAACCCCTACGTGGAGCTTCTCACACCCACTTTTTCCCCTTTTCTTCATCGTTTCTCAATTCCAAATTAATCATTTCCTTTTTTTAATCATAACCTAACTCCAAAATTCCACTAAAAATCCTCCGAATTTCCCAATCGACCCACAAAGAAATCACCATTTTTGATCAATCAAGTCGCAGAAAAACCAAACCTTTAATTTTATTTGAGACTCTGAGTTTCATAACCTTAAGATCATTCAACCATGGGGAATATCTGCAGCCTCGGAAATTGCTGGAGAAGACGCCGTCACAGTAGACGGAGAACCAGTATTCCTCCGGCGACGGAAACAACTCTTCCTCCTCATCAACCACCTCCATCCGAAATCCCAGCGAATCGATTTGTATTCGCCGCCGCGACGCCGTATCCAAACCCTAACCCGAACCATTTTGACCAGTATCCGGATTACTGTCCTTCTCCGCCGGGGACTATGCGGACCCCGCCGTACGATCACCGCCACCATCATCATCACTATCCTCCCCACATTTATCAGCCACCTCATCCTTGGATCCCCGGCGAGAGATTCCCGATGATCCCGCCTCCTTACATCGAACACCAGAAAGCCGTCACGATTCACAACGACGCTAATCTGAAAAAGGAGACTCTGAGGCTCGTACCCGACCCGGATAACCCGAATCGATTTCTCGTCTCCTTCACGTTTGATGCAGCCGTCTCCGGAAGGTTTGATTTCCACTTTCTGATTCGAAAACAGAGTGATTCAATGATTTCATGGGTTCTGGGTTAAATTTTCCAAATGCCCATGTTGAAAAGTTTGAATCTTGTTGAATCAATCAAAGGTTACAGAGTGAAATAAATGACTTACCTTTTTGTTATATTTGGGGGAAGAACAGGATCATAGTCGTTTTCTTTGCGAAAGAAGGCGAAGAAGGCAATCTCACAGCAACAAAGGAAGATACATTGCCTCCAATCACATTTGATTTCGAAAAAGGACTTGGTCAGAAGTTCATACAACCATCTGGAACTGGTATAGACTTATTGGTATTTGAAGATTCCGAGCTATTCAAGGAGGCGGAAACATATATCTATCCGCTGGCGGTTAAGGCGGAGGTGGCTCCAGTGGTTGACTCAGAAGAAGGAAAGCTGAGATCGATGAATACGAATGCGCAGATTACTCAAGTGGTGTATGTGAAGGAGAAAGGGGATATTAAGATAAGAGCTGTGAAGCAGATACTATGGGTGAATGGGTTGAGATATGAGTTGCAGGATATTTATGGGATTGGGAATACGGTTGATGGTTGCGATGAGGATGCAAGTGATCCGGGAAAAGAATGTGTTATTTGCTTGTCGGAACCACGCGATACAGCTGTTCTTCCTTGTAGACACATGGTATAACAAAGTTCATACTCTTTTTTTGCAAAAGAAGAAGCAAGAACAAATGAAGTTCTTTTGTGTATTGAGTTTAGAATTGGTTTGTTTGTGTGCAGTGTATGTGTAGCGGATGCGCTAAAGTGTCAAGGTTTCAGACAAACCGGTGTCCGATTTGCAGACAACCTGTAGAGAGGCTTTTGGAGATTCAGGTAAACCGCAATGAAGGAAATGGAGATAGAGATAAATAAACGTAGTAAAGCAATCAACCTGTGTAGTAGCTGTTTTTGATTCTGGATTATTATTTTATAGACTTATCAGTTTGAAGATAGTTTGCATAAGATTATGTGATTTGGTTGGTTGTATCGCCACAACAAATTTTGTAAAAGATTCACCAGATTTAGCAGATCATGTATTCAAAATGCCCAGAAAAGTATGTTTCAATTTTTCGTGCCTATGGGTAACTCGCAAAATTTCAGAATTACACATCATTACGTGATGACGTAAACGAAATTGTAGCACCGAACGAAGTCAGATTTGTCATTTACCTAATTCACTCTTAAAAAACTAGTTCAAGAATCACCACTGATGCAAAACAAAATAGATTTTTGAGTAAACTTTCCGTGGAAATATTTCATAACAATTTTGGACATATCAGTGTTTGAAGAAGCAACAACATAATACGAATTCAATAATATTTCTTACAATAAGAACAATGACCATCAAGCTATTTTGTCCTCCATCTAGACCTAATACCATCAAATGTACAACCAACAGAACAAAAGAATAATCCAGAAAACTGGAAAACTACTTTGTATGGACAACGCATCTTACATTTGGAGCAAATAGGTCGAGACATATGATGATTGTTGGGCAGAATACTTACTTTAGTACCTAAGTATCTAAACGATGAGCCGGGCTTCATGTATAAGTCCTTCCCAATCAAACAATTAATGTGTAGGGTGACACAACAATACTCATCGCACTTATAAAAACGCTCCGTTGGATTTATTTTCTTTTCGCAAGCTTCACACCAATAAGTCATAGTACTTGTCTCCTCCCCATAAGAAAGAGTGAGCATATGCTTATCATGCTTATACCTCACCTTTTGTGGTAAAGTAGCACACTTGAAACACAAAGCAAAATCACACTCCTCAATGCAATTGAATGTTTCATTTGTGGAAGAATATCCTGCAGTGCAAACCCCACATCTCCTTCTTCCCTCTCCTGGTTTGGATGTTAGGAATAAAGGATGCATATGACTTGGATGGACTAATGGCTCTGAAATTGTGGCGCACTGCACGTGTAGCTTAAAATCACATCCTTCTTTATCGCACTGATAGAAGAAACCAGTTTTGCACATCCTAGAACAAGCTGAACATTGATCCTTACGATATTCCATAACACCGTCATATCCTCCCACTAGAGTGAGCAGATGCGGATGTATCGGGTTATATATTTTGCGAGAATGATTTGCACATTTCTCGTGTAGAATGAAATCATCACATTGCATACAAGAGTACAAGTTACCCAAATAGATTGGCGTGATGCATGCTTGACACAGCTTCTTCTCATCGTAATCTCCACTCGTATTCTCAACAAGTCTCAAATGATGATGTTGATGACTAAAATGTTGTATGATTCCATCGCTTATCCTTACAAACGACGGCTCAAGTTCTTCTTCAGTTTCTTCTGGCACTCCCTCAAGGTCTATGCCATCCCACACATTTCTCTGTGTGGCACATCTTGCATGAGCAGCATAAGAACAACCTTCCTTGATGCAAGAATAGCCCCCATAATCATTGTCGATCTTTTTGCGACAAACACCACAAGACCAATCTCCTTGGTCAAAAGAATGGGTAAAAGAGATACGATGGAGATGGCGAGATATCCTTATGACACGTGGCAAGCTGATACAACGTAGATGAACGACAAAATCACAAGGGGGACACATATAGATAGGGGAGCTTAAATCGGCCAAGGCGCAAACGTTGCAAGTTAAGGAAGCATGTCTTGGAAAGAGAGCAAGTGTGTGCTCATGCCACTTGGGATGGTCTTTAGATAAGACTGGTGGTTTCTCCACACAAACCATATTCATAGCAAAATCGCAGTCCGAGCAATAATAAAAGAACCGTTTGAGATCTTCATCACAACAATAGCATTTTCTGGTTCTACCTTTCAACAAGACAAGCTGAAGAGAATGTTTTGGATGAAGAGAGTGCTTGATCTCAACTGGAGCCTTTTCAAAATTTTCATGGTTCTGGCCATTGCAACCTGGGCAGAGAAAATGGGTAGGACCTTCTCCGGTTAACCTGAATTTCTCCCAGCTTGCAGGGAGACACTCCCACTTGTTATTGCTGTCCCGCTTGACTTTCCCCATCATACGAAATTTTCCTTGTTCGAATCTTACTTCAACTTGAGGGCATAAGGAAATAAGCTTATTCCACTTTGAATTCATAGAGATGACGAGGAAGATTATCTGATGGATGAGTGACATCAGCTCCGGCTCCGGCTCCAGACGCAATGTTTGACGAGCGAGTGAGAAGAAGTTTAAATCTGAATTAGGCTTTGGCCGGAGACTCAATGTTAGGTCAACGGGTGATCTGAACTCCCAATCTGAATCTACAGAGTTGAGGAGAGAGTGTTCTTCAGTAATGAGTGATTTGAGCTTCGACAGCGGCTTCGGCTCCGAATACAAATCCAAAGATTTGAAGAGAGAGAATGTTCGCTTAGTGAGTGATATGACCTCCGAGAGTGGCTTCGGCTGAGAATCCAAATCCATTGAGTTGAAGACAGAGACTGTTTGAGAAATGAGTGACGTCAGCTCCGACTCCGGCTTCGGCTGCGAATCCAAATCCATTGACCTCACCAAAGAGATTATTTGAATGATGACTGATATCAACTGCGAATCCGAATCCCAATCCTCATCCCAATCCCAATACGAATCTATTAGTTGAGAAATGAGTGAAATGAGTTTCGACTCTGAATCTGAACCCATAGAGTTGCCGAGAGAAAGTGATATTAGAGTGAGGAGAATGATATGAGAGATTTTGTGTTTGAGTGTTATTTAACTTTTGAGTGCTCTCTCTAATATCGATCTGTTTCTGAATGCGGATCTTTGCTTTATCATAAACAACAGAACCTTATTCACTTTTAATAAACCAAAGGACTTTATTAATACATGCCAATTAGGGCCGAATCCCAAAGCCCGGTCCGAAAAAGCGAGTGTTTTTAATTAAGGGAAATTTACAAAACAACGCTAATGAAAATTGAAAATCATGTTTCTTTAACTTATTTTTTTTGTTTTCTTCCTAGTTTGTAAACCAAAATTTTATTAGGTTAATTTGCTCAATAACCAAAAAAAAAATAATTAAACAAGTAACCAAAATTGTCTTATTTGGCCAAAAGTTTACGATACAAGAAACTTGGCACTCAAACATATCGAAGATTAAATTTAGATAAGCACATTGTCACGGACTGATTTCTCCCGAATCGGTATGTGCGGTCTTAGCACCTTTCCGCCCCTCGCGATTGCTAAGTTAGCCTTACTTAAATTCGGACTTTAGTACTTAGAGAGAGAAACTTTCGTATCTTAGAGAGAGAAGCTTTAGAGAAGTGTTTTCATTGTATTTTGCTTGATGATTTACAAATGAGGATCTCACCCCCTTATATACACTTTCACATCCCAAACGGACGGTGGAGATTAAACCGATCTAATGGTGAAGATTAACTCTCACCAACTCTCACCACCAACTTCACTAACTCTCCCCACCAACTTCACCAACCCATTTCCACCAACTCTTTCCTTTCAACAACCCCCTCAACTTCTAGAATTCTCTAGATATATTTCATGAGGGAAAAAGGATCGTGACAACATGCTTACTAATATCAGACTCTAAACAAAAAAAAGACAAAAACATTAGAGAAACCTCTGTAACCTAGAATATCAATGCATGACTGTAGTAGAATGCAACAAGGGATCGGAACAAACTCAACATCTACTGATTGAAAACACAATCTTTGACGATTCCACGACTCCCAAAAGCTCTGTTACATTGCGTCTTTTAATTGAAACTTGCGCGCACCAAATCTTCATTTTACGATCAGACTAATGAGTCAGAATACAAAATACAGAAACCCTAAAATCCAGAATCATCAGCAGCTATGAACACGGAAGAGATGAAGATTTCAACATTCCTAAGAAAAAGTAGGGTAGAAATCGGGATTTCAATATTTAAATAAAATGAGGTAAGTTGAATTTTTTATTATTATCTAGGGCTATTACATATGATTTTAAAACATATGAAAAGCACATTATTAATTATTAAAAAAAAAAAGAGTATACAATGGTTTTATATTTAGGATACGATAGGTTAGTAATAATTTTTCTTATAAAGATATGAATTACAATCAGCAGTCAGTTTCATATGAAAGATTTGGGCTTCCCTCGTTACTTCCTTGGTATTGAAATTGCTCGTAGTGCAGAAGGACTTTTTTGTGTCAACGAAAATATTGTCTAGATATTATTTCTGAGGCAGGACTCTTTGGTTGTCGCCCTACCGATATTCCCATTGCTCAAAATCATCGTCTTGCTCACTCCGTAGATGAACCATACGGCGATCCTTATCAATATCGTCGTATTGTTGGTAAGCTTATTTATCTCACACGTCCTGAGCTGTCTTACTCGGTCCATATCTTATCTTAGTTTATGCAAAAGCCGACTAATGCACATTGGGAAGCTACACTTAAAGTCCTTCGATATCTGAAAGGGACGCCAGGTCAAGGGTTGCTGTATAAAGCCAACACTGATTTGATTCTCACAGGCTATTGTGATGCTGATTGGACAGCTTGTCCTCTCACGCGTCCTTCTTTAATGGGCTATGTCTTCTTTCTTGGCGATTCTCCTATTTCTTGGAAGACGAAGAAACAAGACACGGTTTCTTTGTCCTTAGCTGAGGCAGAATATCGTTCGATGTCTTGGGCTACTAAAGAGGTAAAGTGACTTAATACTCTTTTTGGGATTCTTTGGTGTTGTGCAACAAGGGCCTATTCCTTTTTATTGTGATAATAAAGCGGCCATGCATATTGCGAATAATCCTCTCTTCCATGAGCGAACCAAACACATTGAACTCGACTGTCATAATGTTTGTGACTCTATTCTTGAGGGGCTCCTCAAGCCGCAGTTTGTTCGCACTACGGACCAGGTCGCTGACATTTTCACAAAAGCTTTGGGAAATCCTCAATTTCGTTATTTAGTTTCCAAGTTGGGCATTTGTAATCTACATGCTCCAACTCGAAGGGGAGTGTTGAGATAGGCTAGGTTAATGTATAGTAGGCCCAATATGAAATAGCTATATATATGTGTGTGTCGTTAATATTAATAACACACAGTTTTCCGCTCGTACTTTGACACTTCCCCAATCCTCGCTTTTGCTAGACCTGCAACCACCAATCACATAGATCTTACCGTCAATTACCTCCGCGGCTGGAGTTGCTCGAGGTACACGCATTTCAGGGAGTCTACGCCATTGATGAGATCGACGACAATCGAGGAGAAACACAGTTTTGCTTCTATTTCCTTTTAAGACGCCTCTGATTATGTAAATCTCTGAACCTATTGAAACAACGGTTGAGGATAAGGGATAATCGTAAGGAAACGAAGGGATTGGTATCAATTTCTGTTGTTTGGGAGTTTGTGCAAGTACGAACCAGCGAGGTTTAGGGTTCTTGTTCATGTATAAGCAGACATAGAGGCAATCCTCGGGTTTTCCGATTAGGGTTCGTGTTGCGTCAAGCTCACGCGAAGCGATGAGTGATCCGAAACTCTTGGAAACGAGAGATAGGGTTGGATGATAGATTTCGAAATTCGAGCAAGAATGTTCAGAGCGAGGTCGTTTGGTAACGACAAAACGACGTCGAAGGAGTCATCGACGGAGACTCTGATGATTTCTTCGTCTCTATCGTCGTCATTGTGTTCATATGATTTATGGGAGGTGTGATTTAGGGTTTACGTGAATCTATTTTTTATATAAAGTTTGATGCGTCAAACTTCGTAATTAACACGATCGTGATACGTGTCAGTCGGTCGATCAGATTTTAACACATGTAATTTTTTCCAATTTAGATTTTGATATGTGTCATACAAATATTATTTCTTTTTAAACTTATATATTTGTATTTATCAAGTAAATTATAAAAATCAACATATAAAAAAAAAATAGTTTCTACTAAATAATTCATTAAAATAATTAGTTGATAAGCATGATCTATTCCTTTAATATTGACTTTATTATATGTCTCGGTTTTTTTTTCCGTACAACCATTCTTTTTTTCTTCTTTTTATTTACGTTTATTAAGATAAATTATGTTTCAAAATTTTCTCATTAGAATATTAATTAATACACGTGTAAATTTTTTTTGAGTTCAAATAGACTTAAATTTACATACCCAAATCTTCAAAAATTATAATATTTTACCTTTATATAACAAGCTTTGTTCTCTCAATCTTCTCACCAAAAAAATTCAAACTTCAATAATCTCTTCCACAAATTTTATTTCAGCATTTTTATTATAAAAAACCATCGATTACTCTATTATTCGATAAAAACAACATATCTCAACATTTTCCAATTAGCTTATTTTAGTAATTCATAAAAAGTAAATAAGCTACAGATATACACGTTTACATATATTTTGATTTTAAATAGAAATAGATATGACAAAAAAATCAAACATATTTTTTCTTTAGAATATTAAATACAAGTGTAAAAATCTTTTGAATAGAATTAGGTTTACATACCCAAATCTTTAAGAATTATAATATTTTACCTTTATTTAAACAATTTTGTATTCTCTCAATCTTCCCACCAAGCAATTTAAAATTTCAATAACCTCTTCTAAAATTTTTGTTTCCAATTAGTTTTAGCCACATGTTAAAATAATTTTTTCCATTTAAAAAAATCTAATATCATTATATTTTGAAATCAGACTTAAAAAATGTACATTGTATTGTGGTTTTTCTAAAGACTTACCACTACGTAGACATCCTAAATATTGTAAAATTGATGTATCAGAAGAAAATTATTTTGAAATTTTCTCATGTTGTGAAAATTATAAAAAGTAAGAAACCAAGTGATGAAACACATATAATTCGTTTTTCATTAGAAGAAAGATAATACTTGATTCATAAGTGAAAAAGAAAAATTCAAATATGATTAAAAAATGTGAGTAAGTCTAATTCAAATAAAAATACGTAAATCGATTTATCAAGAGTTAAAAAATACATATGAGTAGTTACATAATAAAAAGTAAACATAATCTAAATAGGAATAGGAAAAACTAATAATTTAGAAATATGTGAAAAAATTAATTGAAAATTCAGTTAATATAAAAAAGCAGGAGAATCAAAATCAATAAATAATTTGTAGACTTTTCTATGAGTGATTTCATATCGACGTTTTCAATCTTATTATATTTATTTTTGCGGATGATATGATTTTGTTTTCCATTTTTGTGCAGTTTATAAAATATTAAAGGAGTCAAAATAATTCAACTAAAATATGAGAATAAATTCATCAAGATTTTAAAAATGGATTAAAAATTAATTTTAATTCAAATAGAATAGGAAAACTAATAATTTGAAAGTATGTGATAAAATTTAATTGAAAATCAAATAATAAAATAATTAAAGTAAATAAATAAATGTTATACTTCTGAATTAGTGGTTTTGTACCAGCGTTCTCAATTTTATTTTATTTATTTTTACAGGTGTTTTAATTTTGATTTCTACTTTTAATTGATTAACTTTTTTACGGGTTATAAATATTAGATTACAAACCCGCATATATGTGGGTCCTTTATCTAGTTTTATATAAAGATTAATTCTACCCTAAATTAATTAAAGACGAATATCCAAAAATTACATATAAATTTTCTTTCGTTTTTAAAAATATCATTTTTTTAAGGAATTTGGGAAATTTTCCTACCACTGAGTTTGGAAGTTTTTATAAACCTTTAGAAAACTCTCTTTGCAATATTATGTGATATTTTTTTTAAAATATTTTTTGAGATATTTTTAAAAAAATAAATAAAGAAAAGTTATGGTATTTTAATTTGGTGGTTGCAGTTCTATTTTGATGCAGTTTTTGGGTTATCCAATTTAGTTTTAGTTAGCAACGCTAAAACAAAGATATAATAATTTAACTAATATTATATTTATATGTGATAATATTTTTTAAGATCATTTGCAATGAGGTTGTTAAATAAAATATTCAACAATTGAATTTAAATATTGAGGGTGTTGAAAAAAAAAAACTGACGTGGATTCAACTCTGTTAAAAATTTTCAACAAATTAAAAAAATGGGGCCTACAAACTCCACGTGGCGATTTCTGAGGCGACTAGGCAGAGTAAGTGGTACACACGCACGCTACGCGCGTGAATCAGGGAACATTTGACAGATTTATTTTGGAGTATGACACATGTTTTATCATTAGTGGTTCTTGAGATTCTTGATATTTTTTTATCTCATCCAAATTATCTAAGATCAATTATTTGATAGTAAATTAAATTATATTTTATATTTTTTATATCAAAATTCATCATTTTTTGTACTCTATAATAGAGACTTGTTTCATTTTGATTTGGACACAGAAAAACTCATTTTTTACTATAATTTTGTCCAATTATCTTCCAAAAAACTCTTGTTTATAGCTTTTAAACATTTTTTAGGGAAATGGATCCCAAATTTTTCGTAATTTTCAGAAAATAAAAAATTATTTAATTCTAAATTATTTTAATTTAATTTCAATCCATAATTGTTATTAATACGTAATCATAAAACATAAAAGAAAATAAGAATATGGAAATAAAAAAATAGTGGGGTAGGGTGTTGAATTTTATTAAACAAAACCATTGTAGATGATAAAAATTGAATGTGTGTTGAATTATTAGGTGGAAGAGAGAGAAGATAATATGGAGTGTCAAAAATTAAAAAGAAATGTGTTGAAACAAACCATTGTACGTGGTCTAGGATGTATTGCAAAGTAGAATGTCTATTTCGGAACGGGTTTCTCAACCTGACTTATATATGTTCTCAATTTTCGGTTTACGATTTTGTTTTGATTAGTTTTTTTGTATATATTTTTATCTAAGTATAAAAATCTTAAACCAATTTTATCATTGAACATACAATTGGGAATACAAGATTAATATATGGTCGACATTAGTTGATGGCCTAGTGGCTTTTAGTTCATCCTTGTCATTCGGAGCAGTGACTTGGTTTAAACATATGTAATGCAAAATTAATATATGATCGAAGAAGATTAGAAAACATGCTTTTGTTTGTAGTCCTTTACTTTTAATTTTTGATTTGTATAAATTTTGAACTATTTACTTTAATTTTCTTGCGTGGTTGAAAAACGGTTTGGTCGACGGACTATCAATCAATATGTGGAATTTGAAAGAGATGCAACGACGTTTTTGGATGATATTAAATCGTCAAATTAACGTATTGGCGATAAGAAATCTGTTACAAAATGTTGAGAACATATAGCGAAGACAGGCCAAAAGTTGTGAGTTTTAGATTCTTATGAAAATAACTTCCTAAACTTAGCTGACCAAGGCGATCCATCTAGCTTTTTGGAAAAATCAGAAGCTACAAATCATCAACTGATGGATCGACCGATCACCAATTCATTACTCAAATACACCACTAAAAAAACAAAAACAAAAAAAACACAAAGACGTTAAAACCAACATTCTTTCTGAAAAAAACAGATTAAAACCCATTGATCAATGTGTCACTAGAGCGGAATGCAGAAATAAATCGGAATGAGAGTCATATCCACCATCAAACACACTTTTAGACCATTCAACCAATCCCCAAAGCTCTTCAAAACTGCGTCTCTCAAACGAAATCTCTGCACACCAAATCTCCCGATTCTCCCACCACCAAATTGTCACTCTTCTTCCTCCGCACGAATTTGCCATTGAAACAAGACAACTAGTATAATATGAAATATAGGGCAATTCTTCAAGTCCCATCACGTCACTCGATCCCAAATCTTCCTTTGCATCCCACCAAATTAGTCTTCTACCGCAAACACCTATTTGGCAAAACACGTTCTTGTCCATCTCTACCAAGCAAGTATTCTTCTCAGAGCTAAGCATCAAACCATTCATGTCATAAATTTTCCCACCCATTACCAATCTACCTGGTACCACACTCTTTCGAGTGGTGAGATCTAGTGTTGTGGGCAATAATGGCTCCCAAGTTTGTGTCTTTGGGTCATAAACCTCTCCCCAATTCTCGCTTTTGTGGGACCAGAAGCCTCCAATCACATAGATTTTACCGTCAATTACCTCTGCGGCTGGTCTTCCTCGACCTACACACATTCCAGGGAGTCTACGCCATTGATGAGATCGAGAATCGAGAAGAAACACACTTCTGCTTGTCCTACTTCTAGTGTATCCGCCGATTATGTAAATATCTGAACCAATTGAAACAACAGTTGAGGATTTGAGATAATCGCAAGGACACGAAGGGATTGGTATCAGTTTCTGTTGTTTGGGAGTTGGTGCAAGTGTGAACCAGCGAGAATCACAGCTTTTCTTATTCAGGTCTAAGCAGACATAGATGCAATCCTCTGTTTTTCCGATGAGAGATCGTGTTGCGTAGAGCTCAGGCGAAGCGAGGAGAGATCGGAAACTCTTGGAGACGAGAGATAAGGTTGGACGATGGCTTAACGAGATACGAGCCAGAATGTTGAGAGCGAGGTCGTTTGGTAGCGACGAAAACGAGGTCGGAAGAGGAAGAGTCGTCGACTCTGATGATTTCGTCGTCATTGTGTTCAATATGATTATGGGAGGTGTGATTTAGGGTTTATGGGCTTCTATTTAATAGAAGCTTTTACCCTAAGTTAATTAAAGATGAATTTCCAAAATATTAAAAATATATCTTTTTCCGTTTCTAAAATATTATAATTTTTAAAAAAAGGAAATTAGGAAGTTTTTATAACTTCCATAACTCTCTTCACTTTTTCCCACCTTAAGTTTAGTAATATCAGAACCAGAAAGCCATTGATAAATTCTCTTTCACTACTCTTTGCAATGTAAAATAAAATTCTGCTTTGTAACCCTATAAAATCTGAAACAAAAAAACAGTAATTTTGACTTCTATAGTATTCCACCTCTTTACCTCTTTACTCTTTGGTGGTTGTAGTAATAGTACTAGTGTTTTAAGACTCACCCTTATGAGCCTCTGTTTCGACTAGAGTTTCCTTTGTTTCTTTCTCTTTCTCAAGCTGGCCTTTGGGCTCTCCAAATAATGCATAGAAAATCTGTCTATGGCACTCGTCGCAGAAAAAGAAGAACGAGAAATGACCTTCGTTTGGGATCTTATGTACAGTTGCTTCTGGAACCATCCTGCTAATGTAGTCACTCATCGATGGTGGAGCGACCCGATCGTCCATTCCCTTTATAAGCACACACAAATTAAACTATGTTGAGATACATAAGACGGTTAATGTTAGTTTACAGATTAAACCATGTATTGTATGGTGCAGAACTTACCTGCCATATGTGAATGGGTTTTCGAAATCCGACTAGTTCGCATTCAGCTTCACTGTACATTGACATGAGCCAAGAAAGGACACCATTGGTTGTACATTTCTTCTGTGAGCGGAATTCGGAAAGACTAAAGCCCCAATTCGATACTTGAAGCACGGCTTCTTCTACAAATGGTTTTGTGATTCCTTGACGGACAGATTCCTCAACGTTCCTTTGGTAAAATTCTTGGAAAGTTGGATCTTTGATTAGAAGGTTATCCTGAAAGAAGAAGAACAGAGTTAGCAAATTTGACTCTCTGTTTCTCCAAGAGAACTTCCAAGCAAACTAGCCGCTTTTTGATCTACCATGGATGAGATTTATACCTTTTCTCCTAATGATAGTGACATCCACTGATCGAGCTGATCAAGTTTACCAGAGAGGAAAGATCTACGGTAGAAGAAAGGAAGAATAATTGGAAACCGGCGTGCTAAAAAGTACATGAATTTCCTTTTTGTTAGCCATTGCTCCCATGTTTTCACCATCTCTTCCTTGATCATGCTTGGCTCATATGGATTGATCACCGGAGCCACCATTGCTGCTCCTGTAGTTTCACAAACCCAAACCCAATGAGAAATAGTCTAAAACGTAATCAACTTTCTACTGAGCAATAACGAGAATGTATTTATAGGAACATTGTTAATACCGGCAATTTTCTCAGGGAAGTATTTCATAGCAGCCCATGCATGCATACTACCAGTAGAGTAGCCAAGTAACCAGAATTTCTTATCAATTCCGATAGCAGCTGCAAGGTTAATCATATCCGAGGCAGATGAGCTAAGGTTTCGACTTCGATGAGGGTCACTCTCACCAAACCCTGGAAGATCATACGACACTAAACGGACACCATACTCCACAAGCAAAGATTTCTTCACTCCAGGAATGCCTTGATTAGGAAATTTCAAACATTAGAGGCAAACTAAACGTAATGGGAAGTAACTGAAACTGATGATAACTAATTGAATACCTGCAAGTCGAGAGGAAAGAAAAGAATGGGGCACAACTAAAGAGTGTCTTGCTCTGTCTGCTGAAACACCTAGCTCTTGGTAAGCTATAGATCTACCATCTGGAAGCTGTACACGGGTTGCACCGGTAGGATGTAAACGCAGTTTCTTTATCACGGGCACTGGTCTACCCTGCTCCGGACTAAAGCTTAGTGCTGCACTTCAAAGTTGAATATGTCAATGCAAGGAATCAAACCTTTGCAACTAATAGAGTCTCTTACAATACTGCTACTACTTAAGCTACATATAAGCAGAAATGAGTTAACTACAGACAACCAAGACATCGCCGAGCCCAGAAATTCCTCCATGATCCATCCCAATACTTAGCTTTCTTCTATACATTTGTATAACTGTCCAGGGCATGGCATTGCAAAAATGTCAACAAAAAACCAAAGAAGTACCCAAAATTTCACTAAATCGATCAACAATTACTGAGCATTGGCTAAATCATGTGCTAATACTATGAATGAGTGGACTTACACACAGATACTGAGCTAATGTAAGAAACTGCTAAATTGATTAACCTGCGAGTGCTAAGAGGAAGACGAAGAAGATCACAGGCCATGCGTGAATCGGATCACGATCCTCAGGTAAGTACTCGTTCATAAAGCTAAGCTTCTTCGACACTTTAGCCGCCGGTTTCCTAAGCTTCCGCACGACGAATGAGTCCTCAGTCACCACCGTCTGCTGCACTATATCCTTGCATCCTTTCGCTAACTCCACAAGCATCTCTCCCCATGATTTCATAAACCCAGTCACTTGATCTTTCAATGTCTCCTTCGGTTCGGATCCGGATCCATCCACCGACAAAAAACCCGATCTCTTCGAGCTAGATTCAGTAGCCGCCGTCAAATCAATCGGCGCTCCGTCGTATCGTAATCCGGCGTCGACGAGACTCGCTAACTCTTCCTGCCACGTAGCCACACCTCCTCTCATCTCCTCCATTTTTTTCTCAACCTCTCGATTTCACCAGCATCAAAATCCGAAACTATCCGAACCTAAACCCGAACCTCTCTCCGAACCAACTCTTCCCAACAAAACCTGTACACATTCAGCTATATAGCAAGTAGACGAAAAATTTGAAGAAACAAAGAGAGATTGACACCTTTTACAAAGCGTGAGCTTGAAGCTTAACGCAAAAAAAATGTCAATAACGAATCATATCTCTCTTTTTTTCCCTAAAGAAAAGCGAAAGGAGACAAAAGTTTTTGTCTAATCAAATGACGTAGAAACAGCTCACTATGGTCCGATTCGAATCTCCAATTTTATTCTTCAGCTAAATTTTTCTTCTTCTTCGTGTTCTTCCTTTTTTTCAAATATTCTCCATCGCCTTCTTGATTTGACTGGCTAAGGTCAGAAAATCACAGTCCGCCATTGACAACGAGATTCTCGAGCTCTCTCTCTCTCTCTCTCTTTCTTACTAATTTCCTCTTTCGTATTTAATAAATATGGACCACCGGATCAAAATCGCCTTTTTGAAATAAACGGTTTTTGTTTGTCCACGTCGGTATGCCGTGGAATCGACGGTTTAGTGGTGGGGACCGGCTGAGCCAGTGAGTGTCGTGCCGGCGGGTTTACTCTTTGTGTGTTTCCCTTTTACCGGTTAGAGCCGGTTTCGTATGGAGCACTGGTCGTGCTGACGTGGCGTGTAGGTGGGGGATAGGTGCACGTGACTCGTCCGTAGTCTTCAAGATGAATGAGGAGTTATTCCCTGTATTAGCACGAGCTTATACGTATAAATCATCTGTACCGTCCGTTAAATCCAACGGTAAAGAAGACAGCATTTTATAAGCCCAATATGTAATGGGCCTATGTGTTGATGGGCCAAATATTATAAATCGGCTTGAGGTATAGCCAGCTTCACGTATATTAAGAGTCACTGCCTTCACTAGGTTTAGGGTTTTCGCAGCCGCTTTAAAGCTATCTCCATTTGCTCCGCTGCAAATACCTCTTTTTCCTCTGTTGATCTTCTCCTCCATCGACAAACATGGGGTACGTATCTCCTCTCTTAGATCCTTCGGGTTCTATCTCTGTTCGCTCTTCTTTTAACGGTTTATCGATTTGATTTCCTTGTTGTTTCGTTGAATTACGAGGGATTTATTAGAAATCGTTTCATGGTTCGACTTCTTAATTTTGTTTCTATCGTGTTTCTGTGGAAATGCTTGTTCTTTTCTGGATATGTATGTTACTCGTTTTTTTTTTTATCTGTATAGATCCTCAGTAGATTATATACTTAAGTGCGTTTTAGTGCTGGGACTTGATTTAAGAGATGCGAGCGAATCTGGAGTTTTAGAGTGACGTAGAACCCATGTGGTAGATTACTAGATATTTTGATTTTCTATGTGCTGTATTTATGAATTGCGTATTGAGTTTTGTGTGTTCGCTATTGATGATTTGAGATTAAGTTTCTGTCTTCTTTTGAATTTCTAGATGAATTGCTTATTGATTGTCTGAGCTTGTAGTTTGGTTTATCTGGTGAAGTTCTGTTTTTTTTAATCTAATGTTGTTTCTTGTGATGATGTGTTACAGTAAGACAAGGGGTATGGGAGCTGGGCGCAAGCTCAAAAGACTCCGGATTAATCAGAGGTGGGCTGACAAGCAGTACAAGAAGTCTCACCTTGGAAATGAGTGGAAGAAGCCTTTTGCTGGGTCTTCTCACGCAAAGGGAATCGTCCTTGAGAAAATGTAAGTCTATTAAACACCGAAAATGTGCTTGTTTACCTGCTTTTTTTAGTGTAGATATTGGTGTTGATGAGCATCTGTGTATGATTATGCAGCGGTATTGAGGCTAAGCAGCCTAACTCTGCTATCCGTAAGTGTGCTAGAGTTCAGCTTATCAAGAATGGAAAGAAGATTGCTGCTTTTGTCCCCAATGATGGTTGTTTGAACTACATTGAGGAAAATGTAAGTCGAATCAAAAGCCTTCGTAACCAAATCATCACACATGGACTAGTAGTTTCTGTCAAATGTTGAATCATCTCTGTTGTTGCAGGACGAGGTCTTGATTGCTGGATTTGGTCGTAAGGGTCATGCTGTGGGAGATATTCCCGGAGTTAGGTTCAAGGTCGTGAAGGTTTCTGGGGTTTCACTCTTGGCTCTATTCAAGGAAAAGAAGGAGAAGCCAAGATCTTAAACAAAGCTTCAAGCTTTTGAAATGGTTTTGGATATTACATGCACTTTTTGTAGTTCTGCTCTACTTTAAGATTCAAGAACCTGATGTGTTAACCTTTTTTTAAAGAGTTTTTTGAGTTTAGTACCGACCTTAAATGTTATATTGGTTTTTTTTTATCAGTTTTATTCTCATGTCTCTTCTCTAGATTTGTTGATTATCTTGCTCTTATAATAACCGTCCAAAATCTTTGCATTGAATCGTTAAGATCTAACTTGGAATCCTATTAATTACAAGATTGTTGCATTAATTTACTGAAAATCTAGCCTGATCACAAAAGTTAGCTGTTCTAAACTGATCAAACCTAAAATTTTTAAAGGGAAGAGGTGCCTACAATGTTTTTCAATTGGTCTCGTTGCTCTGTTTGGCTTTGGGGCAAACATACTTGAGTTTGTAACTTAGAAGAGAAGGTCCAAAGATGCTGTATTTCCCGGCGCTGCTGAAGGCAGTCTTTGCGTCTTCGCCTCTTTTGAACACCACTTTGGCTCTCTTGCCTTTCTTCATGACCTGAGTCTCCGATTCTTTGAGGGGACCGTAACGGTTAAATATGCTGTTTAGCTTCTCTTCGGATGGAACCGACCCTGAATCCGCAAACAAGAGGATCAATGCATTCGGTGCTGATGAATCTGTAGAACAGTCTTTGAGACCAGTTGTCTCAGTGCTGCTCACCTTCTTCGAGTCATCATTGATATCACTGCAAGATATTTCCTTTAAGAACTTGTCAAATTCTTCATAATTCGAGTTGTCCATGCTGATTGATTCAGGTATCCCCTCTCGGGTTTTGGCAGAGTGAAGGCTCGAGGGCATCTCATCAGGAGAAGAAATCTTTCTTTCGGCAAGCTCTTCGTGTTTAGTCTTCTTGTTCTCAACTTCTACTTTTGTGGTAGAATTAGGATCACTGCAAGGTTTAAATGTAGGAGTTAAAGAATTCATCTCGCTTTCCGCCCTCAAAGGGATAGCTCCAATCCCGCAACATGGTTCAGCCGCCGCCTTCTGCAGTTTATTAGCATCAACCACTGACAAATTAGTGTCCTCATCAGAGTTTTGAGATGATGAATCCTCTGTTTGTCGGTTGTTCTTGATCTTTTTCTCAGACTTATCAGATTCTGAAGACTCAACCTTACGCTTCTTGTCCGAATGCGACTTATCATCCAATTTCTCAATCGATCTGCTCCCATTTGCAATAAAATCTGACACAGTCTTCTCCTTTGTCTTCTCATCAGCCCTATCCTCAAAATCAAACCTTTGCTTGTATTCATCTTTATCTTTGTAATCTGTCTTTCTCTTTTTGGAAGACATTTCTTCATCCGTATTAGGTTCCAGGAGAGAAGCTTCATGCGGTGTCGATTCCACCGACTTTAGAAATGTTTCATACTCAAGGAAGTTAGAATAGCCTTTCCATTGTTGAAAAGTCAATAACTGAGCTCGGTTATTCACAAACTGCAGCTTATCAGTCGCATCATAGCTAGGAAAGCAAGCTAAATGCTTCATATACTCCACAAGTTTTGCAGGTTCAAAAAAGACAGCATTCGATAACTTGTCTCCGCCGTATCTCAAGCGTGAGTCCTCTCGAATTCCAGTATTCATTATGTTCTGAGTCTTGAGTTTGTTATAGGCTTCGTCTGACACACAAGCGCAAGATAAACCAAACTCTACTCTCCTTGAAACCTCTTCCAAAGCACAATCAATAGCATCACGAAACTCCGCCGAGTTACTCTGCTTCACCATCTGTGAGAAATGCTGATAAAACGGCTTTATCATGGATACATCATTCCAAGCAAAACTGCAATCCCCAAAATACGCAACCAAAGAATTTCCTTTCTTGAAGTACTTCATCGCGTTCTTCGATGCAACAGATGCACCAAACACTTGTCCAGGCCACCATGGATAGCTCCTTACTTTACCCCAAACCAAATCTGAGTCAGACAGCTTCAGATTCTCATTACCTGAAGCTGAACCAGATAAAACCACACTACCCAGATTCTCGAGTTTTGGTTTTTGCTTTCTTGGGCCATCTAGATCTCTCTTCTCACAAACATACTCAGATTCTGCATCGGAAATATTGTCAGTCTCTACATCTACATCTTGGGTATCAGTTCCAAAATCAGACTCTCCATCTACAGATTCCGTTTCCTTCTTCATATCAGAAACTCCATTTCTCTTTTCAATCCCATCATCACCAGCAGAGAAGCAGCCTTTTCGCTCAAACCCAACAAACTTAACTAGTAGGTCACCAGCTAGGGTTTCAGATGTCTGTGCCACTCCGTTCTTAAACCTCGACGCATTGACGCCAAAAACAGCATCGGAGTCCGATTCGACTCCTCCCGGTTCCGTAGACATAACGAAGAACCCAACAAAACCCTAGAAAACGGAGAAGAAATGAGCAAAAATTAGCTTCAGTACACACAAAAAAAAACCCTCATACAAGAGAGAACGAAACTTATCGAAGAATAGAGAGAGAGAGAGAGAATGTGTGAAAAAAAGCTAGCAGACCTCCGGTGACCGTGACGGCGATAATTCCGGTGACGGGAGCTGGATTTATGGGAAATTAATGAAGACAAGACTCCAGAAATGAGTTTCGCGATTTTATAGAGGTTTACGATAGAGCTACGTGTACGTCAAGGAATAAGCCACGTGGCACAGTGCTTGTTTTCGTGACTCAGTATCACCAGCATGTCTCTAACGTCCCCTTGGCCTTACACCGAGGCTCAAAATTTAAACTTTTCCTTTTCCTCTTCATTTTTAGTCGAATTTTACTTCCGCAAATGATTTTATTTCATTTTTTCTTCAATTTGAAGATTCTTTAAATTAGTTTGGCGTAAGAAATACGAATATCCATGGAATTGGGCCGAAACAACGTTACTTGTATAGAATTTCATTTTAAACCGGCTAATGTAAAACCAATTCTATGTGAGAAATAAAAAAAGGGTGACTGAAAATATGTTGGATTTCGAATATGACCGGGGATAAAAAGGTCAACTAAAAATTCCAAATGTAAATAATTTCAATATAAAGAGAGTCTAGATAAGATTTAACAAAATGTTCTATAAAGATTCAAAGACAAGAAAAACACTTAGTGAGTTGAATCTATGATAACAGATAACTCACTATTGTTGTTTTGTGAGAAAGTGTAACTCCCAACCGCATAACAATCATCTCCAGTGTTTTCCAGCAGAAAGTTCATGAACGAAGACTTGAGTTTCTGCTCAGACAAAGTCGGGAACACCAAATCTTTCGGTTTCCACCATTGATACGTATCTACGCCTTTCCAATATAAGTGGTTGTTAAGGTAAGACTCCTGTAGTATATAAAATGTTTCATTATGCAAATTAAAAACATTCTCTCATGTGTAAGGGTAATAGAAGAGGTTCATGGTAAGTATACTTACCTGTATGACCTTGCAGTCCACAATGTGTAGTTTTAGCTTCTTCAATCTTGGTGAGTTTTGTAGCAGTTTCGCTACACCAGGAATAATAGATCGATCGATAATCGTTTCGAAAGTCAAAGCTTCGACCTTGAGCGTCGGAAAAGGAACACCACAGACCTCGGCAAGAGATAAGTTCTAACGATAAAAAAAAGAAATGAGAAACTACACAAAGGATAGTGATGTTTTTCGGAAAATCTACCAATGATAAAGAAGGATTATTTTGAGCATTTCACTTAAAAACATTCCTAAAGCAATAGAAATTATCAATATCATCAGCTTACCTGAAGAAAGAAAGCCCCCAAAACAGTAAATTTCTTCACATTCTGCAACTTTTCTAGCGTCTTTACGATCATCGCTTGAAGCGAATCGGCTAAACGGGTTTCGGGGGAGAAGTCATTATACAAGTAAAGAAGACGTTTGGAACAGTAGATGTTCAAGTAAGCTTCGGTTAAAGAAGAGACATCCACTAAACCACACCGTAACTCAGAGTGTACCAATCTCAAACAATGGATATGTGGTGCCACAATCTGCATTGATCCACAATCTTCTATATCCAATCTCTTTACCAGCGATTTCCTCAAATCAAGACGATTGAGTGTAGCACAGTCATGCAATGTCAAGCTTTCGAGCAGTGGAGAACCAGACAGGATCTTAGCTAAGGATTCATCAGAAAGTACACAGAAACTCAAAGACAATGTCTTTAGAGATGTCCAAGACACGGTGGTGCCTATAGGAATCGTATCAATAGTTCCTGATTCGACCAAGAGTTGCTTCAAAGAGGAATTGGTGTAGAAGAAATCAGGAAGATCGTAATACCGATCATAAGAATCACGAAACTCCAGAGACAGATTCTCAGTGTTGCGAGACAGCGCAAACTCGATCAAGTTGTCAATCTGGTGAGCTTTGCTGATACAGAGATCGAAACTCATGATTTTGGGAGCCGAGTAGCGAGTTAGGGTTTCGTTTATCGAATAAGGGTCCGATCTACAGAAATTGATGGAGAGAGAAGGTGTCTCGGACCATACATGCCCCCAACGTTTGGACAAGACCGAGGTTCTGATGGCGAAATTAGTCGGAATAAAGGAGAAGATATGGTGGATGATCTCATCTGGCATAGAGCTGATGAAGTCTTCACCGTCGATTGAATCTCTTGCTCGTTTGATTTCGCGGTGGCTAGGGTTTATTACTGCGGCTGTGGAGTTTTCTCCCTCTCGGTGATCGTCCGCCATGGCCTTCCGATCGCAAATGAAAATCTTCAATTCACACCGTCGTCGATTCTTCTCCGGTCATTCTGTTTTAGAGGGGAGAATTTGACTGGTGGCTAACGCAGCGAAATCTTCCTCCGGCGATCCTAATGATCTCAGTTAATCTAATCAACTTTTTATTAATTTAGCTCTAATTAATATATCTGATGCCTAGGCCCGTTTCAACACATTATTGGGCCTTCAGGACAAAGGCCCAGATTATAACAAACTGAGTAGTTGGAATGACAAAGAAGAGGTGGAAGCTGAAGCAAATTTCCAATCTAATCAGCAGACTTAACTCTTAAAGGAACTTCATTCTCTAAGTGAGAATTGACCAAATATAAAAAGTGTTCAATGGTATCCAACACTAAAACCCTATGAATATGATACATGATTTAGTACTGATTCACTTGATCACAATCGAGACCTTATTGTCGTGAGAAAGTGTATGAGCGATTTGCGACAGCTCTCCAAATCTTGATCTATCAAAATAGCTTCCTAACCGTAAAACCAATGTCTCTAGTGTTATTGTGTTTGCCAGTAAAAATTCCACGAACGAAGCCACAAGTTTCGAATCTGCAACTCCACAATCCCAAGCAGACGGAAAGACCACATCTTTCATTCTCCAACATTGATCCGGGTTCAAGTCTTGCTTGTCGAGGTAGCGGTTAACACATTTATCCTGCAAAAACAGAAGAAGATTTCATCTTGAAAACTAAAACCATGTTTCCACTGTACAATATATCGTTCATATATAGATTAGCCAAAGAAAAAGATGGACATGCTTCTTTTGATTGTTTGTAATTTGTAATATAGGAAGGATAATAAAAGAGGTTCATGGTAAAGATACCACGTCGGTGTTGCACTTAATTGCGTAAATTGTTATCCTC
Organism: Pseudoturritis turrita; assembly: GCA_900406555.1. NCBI lineage: Eukaryota > Viridiplantae > Streptophyta > Magnoliopsida > Brassicales > Brassicaceae > Pseudoturritis > Pseudoturritis turrita. The sequence goes on from OVBL01000813.1 coordinate 410,765, forward strand.
TTTAATCCAGGTGAGTTTTGTAGCAGCTTTGCTATACCAGGAACCACAGATCCCAAAATCCTTGTTTCAAGAGTCAAACTTTTAACCTTGAACGTCGGGAAAGGAACACCACGGAACTCGGCAATAGATAGCATCTAACATAAGATTGACAAAAACAAAAAGTGAATACCAAAATACAGACCTCTCAACAAAAGGCCTAAGCAAACCGTTAATCATAAACTACTTAGCATGTTCAAGTTTTCAGAACATCTAACAGGGAAACACATCTCACTTAGTTACTTAAAGAACGATGATAAAGACGGATATTTTTTAGAATGTGTATATACTAAAGACATTGCAGCCCAAGTGATTATGCAACATAGAGAGTTCTCTAAGCATTAAGGTTTTAAGGGATGCAAGAAAGGCAACATACCTGAAGAAAGCTAACCCCTAAAGTAAGGTTCTCTACGTTCTGCAACTTTTCTAGCATCGTTTGCACCATGGCTTGAATAACAACAACCTCCAGAGGATCAGTTTCATAACACCAATCAATAGGTAAAAGTTGCTGACCGTCAATGTTAGCTTCGGTTAAAGAGGAGACATCAACTAAAGTACAATTACTTTGTGCCTGGTAATTTGTCAATCTCAAAGAATGGATATGAGGAGCCACGATCTGCATTGGTTCTCGAACACAAGGGCTGAAATGAATATCCAATCTTTTCAAGCGCAGCGATTTAGTCAGATCAAGATAGTGAAGTGAAAGAGTATACAGCAATGTCAAGCTTTCCAGCATTGGAGAACCAGACAGCATCTTAGAAAAAGATGCATCAGAGAGTTGACAATAGTTCAAAGTCAAATTTCTCAGTGATGTCCAAGACACAATGCATCTGGGAATCATATGACTAAATCTCGAGTATACGATGAGTTGCTTTAGAGAACAACTGCTGAAGAAGGAATCTGGAAAACTATCATTACAATTACTATCACCCAACCCCAGAGAAAGCTTCTCCACGTTGTGAGACATTGCAAACTCGATCAAGATATCAACGTTGTGATCCCTTTTGCTAGCTACGGTAGTATAGACATGGAAACTCATGATTTTTGCGGCCCTGTAGCTGGCTAGGGTTTTGCTAATCGATTCACGGGACGAATTAATCCAATCAAAGTAGAGAGAAGGTGTCTCGCACCATACATGCCTCCATCGTTTGGACAAGACGCTAGTTGTGATAGCTAACTTGGTCGGAATAAAGGACAGGATTTGGTGGAGGATCTCGTCTGGTAGAGAGCTGATTGAGTCTACACCGCCGTTGATTTTCAGACGACGATCGAAGTGGTGGCTAGGGTTTGCTACGGCAAAGGTGGCCGTGGCGGGGTTTTCCTCTCGGCAATCGTCTTCCATGGCCGTCGGATTTCGATAAATCTTGAGTGTTACAAATTTTGGACTTTATATACTAACCAAAAAGGTTTAAGGTTTATGTGGTGGGACTACTGCTAATATTGATTTAGTGTATTCTTTTTTTTTTTTTTTCACTAGAAGATTTTTATTTATTAAACATCAAAGATACAACTTTAATAACCCACATGTTGTGGCTAGGTATTTGGTTACTTGCCTAAATAATAATTTATTTATTTTTGTTATTTAGCAAATTAACCCTTAATTGAATTTTGATTTTTCAGTAGAGAAAAAAAAATAGACCAAACATAAAAATGAAAAACCAACATGGGTTAATTTGCTAAATAATAATTTTTAATTTGCTAAATAACCAAAAAAAACTATTAATTAGGCAAGTAACCAAATACCCTAAATCTAATGGCTATTATTTGACCAGACAATTTTGGTTACTTGCCTAATTAATAAAAAAAATATGGGTTATTGAGCAAATTATCCCTTCAATTAATCTGACTTGGGAGATTCAGTATACAAATGTTGTGAGATTTCAAGTCGAAAAATCTTATGATAAATATTTAACTATGGATTTTGCTTGATCACAATCGAGACATTATCATTAAGAGAAAGTGTTGGATACATATTTAAGATGGCTTTGCTTGATCGAAATGAAGACATTGTTGTTGTGAGAAAGTGTTGTAGCAATTGCAAGAAGTTCTTCAAAACCTAATGCATCAAGGTAACCTACCAAGAGCACAACCATTGTTTCTAGACTTCTTGTATTTCTCAGTAAAAGTTCCATGAACGAAGCCACAAGATTGGACTCTGCGTATTTACCAACCAACATCGAAATGGTCTCGATAGAGCCCGGGAAGACCACGTCTTTTGATCTCCAGCATCGACGTTGATTCAAGCTATGTAAACGCAAGTAATTGTTGAGATGCACTTCCTGTAAAACAGAAAGAAAAAGATTTCATCATGCATACTAAAGCCTTTTATACAAAGAGAGTGTCAATATCTCAGATTTTCAGAGTATGGTAGTGAGTCAAAGAGGCTTCATGGTAAAGTTACCGATATGATGCTGCATTTCACGGTGTGTATTGTTAGCTTTCTTAATCCAGGTGAGTTCTGTAGAAGCTTAGTTATACCAGGATTAACAGACCGAACAATCATCGTTTCAAGAGTCAAAGACTCAACCTTAAGCGTCGGAAAACGTACACCACAGAGCGCGGCAAGAGATAACATCTGAAAAGCATATAAATATACTTCAATACCAAAACACAGACCTCGTCAATATAATAAAACAAAGCACAACAAGACAAGAGCCATTGATCAAAAATTACTTAAGCATGTTAATGCTTCATAACATCTACAGGAAAACACTTCGCACTTAAAATGACGATGACAGATAAAGTTTAGTATGTGATTATGCATTCGACTTAAACGCTCATAAACGAATTGTATATAAAAGCCTGATCAGAACTAATCCATCCACCAATTTTGACAAAGCAAACCAACAAATTGTGCAAGAACATGCTATGCGATTCTACGAGATAGAGAGTTAGAGAATGCATAAAATGACTAACAAACCTGAAGAAAGGTAGCCCCAATAGTAAGCTTCTCTACATTCTGCAACTTTTTAAGCATCTTAATCACATTACCTTGAAGAAAATCAGCCGTAAGGGTTCCAAGATCGCAAAAGTAAATGTTCAAGTTAGCTTCAACTAAAGAAGAGACATCCACTAAACTACATGGTAAACGAGAGTGTCTCAATCTCAAACAATGGATATGTGGTGCCACAATCTCTGTTGGCCCGAGAAACCAATCGCTTCGATCAATCTCCAATCTTCTTAAACGCGGAGATTGACTCAGATCAAGACACCGAAACTCATCACAAAACAGCAATTCCAAGCTTTCAAGGAGTGGACAACCAGAGAGAATCTTAAGAAGCGATTCATCGGAAAGCTTACAGTAACTCAAAGACAAGTTGTTTAGAGATGTCCAAGAAACTGTGCATTTAGGGATCATAACAACAGATCCCGAGTCGACCAAGAGTTGCTTCACAGTGGAATTGGTGTAGAAGAAATCAGGAAAACTGTAATCCCTAACACGAGGATCACGAAACTCAAGAGAAAGCTTCTCGGCGTCGTGTGAAATGGCAAACTCGATCCAGCTATTAACAGGTTGAATCCTATTGACTAAGCTTGTACGAAGATGGAAACTCGTGATTTTGGGAGAGGAGAAGCTAGCTAGGGTTTTGTTTATCGATCTAGTAACCACTCTATGGCTATCAATGGAGATAGAAGGTGTCTCAGACCAAACATACCTCCATCGTTTGGACAAGACAGAGGTTCTAATCGCGGATTTTGTCGGAATCGAGGAAAGGATAAGATGGAGAATCGCGTCGGGTAGAGAGCTGATGAAATCGAAACCGTCGTTTGAATCGCCGATCATTCTTTTGAGGTGGCTAGGGATTTCAACGGCGGTAGTGTCGCCGTCTTGATGCCGGGAATTTTCAGCCATGGCCATCGAATCTCAAAATATCTCTCTGTATTATTATAAAATTCTGACTCTTTTTATAAATACAAGGTTTTTGTGGGACTATTCATTTCTATTTTCAAAAATATGATTTCTAATCTTTTTTTTTTTGTAAGAAAATTGGTTTTAATTATCAATTATATGTTGAATTGTCATATTCTATCATACAAATTAGCAATCGAAAGTTTACAATATGTGGTTTAACTTCGAAAAACACTGAAGATTTTAAAGAACTTCAAGAACACTAGTCTTAATTTTTTAAAGAATATATCTAATATATTCAAAAGTATCTGTTAAAATGAGTTCTAACTTCTATGGAACTGATGCATATGGCAAGTAACTAAGACTTTGGATGCTAATAAGTCACCAAAAGCTACATTTTGCAAGCAGCAGCTGCAAGAACTAATCCGGGACTCGTGAAAGGGTTTGTTCTTGGTTAGAACCAAAGTTGTTTAATCGTCATCTCGCTTGAGTACAATGGAGACCTCGTTGTTGCGAGAAAGTGTTGGAACCATCTGAAGCAGAAATTCCACTAACCAAAACACGAATTTCGCCTCTGCTTCCATGTCCATCAACATCGGATTAGTATCCAACGGGGTTTGAAAGATTCCGTCTTTCAGTCTCCAGAATTGATCTCGATTCAAGCCTTTCGAATCCAAGTAACTGAAAGTACATAGACCCTAAAGAAAAGAAGAAGAAAAATATCATCACCAAAAGATTGTGCCAATATGTCACACAGATTTAAAACACCCAAGATTTAAGGACTTGGTACCCATATGGTGGTGTTTTTCTCTGTGTGTACAGTTATCTTCTTCAGCCCAGGTGAGTTTTGTAACAATTTTGTTATACCAGTAAGAACAGATTCAAAGATTGCTATCCCAAGCGTCAAAGCTTCAAGCTTGCCCATCTGGAAAAATACACCATGGAGCTGGTCGGCGAAAGATAAAACCTGAAATAGAATGACAAAAGCACAAAAATATAGTGACTACTGTAACACAAATCCTAACAAAAGATAAATCCTAAACATGACAATGACTAGAACCATTGATCATAAACTACAGTGATAAAGGAAAACAGTATATATAACTCCAAACAGGAGAACGCACACACATATGTTACATTCGAGTATAAGCGTTCCTAAATCTATTGAATGAAAATGAATCCATCAATGACATTACAGTGGAACCAGCTGGAGCAAATTATGTGATTCTGCAACATAGAGAGTGTATGATAGCTACCATACCTGAACAAAGTTATCCCCAAGAGTAAGTTTCTTTACGATCTGCAACATTGCTATCATCTCTTGAAAATCAGCCCGAGAGATATCACGTGATACAGACCAAAAATTCCGTTAAAGACGAGACATCCACTAAAGCACCCGGTGTGTCACGGTTTCTCAATCTCAAATAATGGATATGTGGGGATACAATCACCGTTGATGCCATAACTAAAGGGTAGATATATAACTCCAGTCTCCTCAGTAGCCGTGATTTACTCAAATCAAGAAGCCCAAGTTGACCATAGAAAGACAATGTCAAGCTCTTGAGACTTGGACAACCAGACAGAACCTTAGCAGCCCACTCATCAAAAAGATACCAGCAACGCAAGCTCAAACTCGTGAGCGATGTCCAAGATACGGTGCCTCTGGGAATCCTAACACGAGAATGCGACTCCAACCTGAGTTGCTTTACAGTAGAATTAAGAAGTCAGGAATATCATAATGCATTACGGGCTCGACCTCTAGCCAACATCTTCTCGGCGTTACGGGACATGGCGAACTCGATCCAACTGTTGATCTGAGGAAAAGTGTCGACCCGACAGGTACATAGATGAAAACTCAATATCTTCGCAGCCGTGTAGCGAATTAGGGTTTCGGTAATCGAGCCACCAGTCGATCTACAGGTGCTATCAAAGTAAAGAGAAGGTGTCTCGCACCAGATCCGCTTCCATCGTTTGGACAAGACGGAAGTTCTGATGGCGAACTTAGTCGGAATGTAGGAGAGCATGTATTGGAGGATCTCATCTGGTAGAGTGCTGATTAAGTCTACTCCGTCTTCGTCGCTTAAATCGTCCGGTGGTTTGATTCCTCGGCGACAATCGGAGGTGGTGGCTAGGGTTTCCTAAATCATCCGCCATTGGAGACCGGAGGTTAAAGACTTAAAAGAGATTCTTCTGCCTGATTCCTTTTTTATTTTTATACGAAAGGGTTATTGCAGTTGCTTGATTGGCAATTCATTAAGATGGGCCATATTGTACTTTAATGGATGTCTCATCTTTAACCGAAGCCAACCTCAACATTCGTTATTTGTGGAGCGGTTTCAAGCCTGAAGATATTCATCACATGATGCCAAATTTGCTAGAAAAGGTGCACAACGTAGAAAAACTTACTTTTGGTGGAATCTTTCTTCAGGTATATATGTTCTCTAATTCCTACAACTTTTAATTTATATATGGTGCAGATTGAGCACATATACAATTCTTCTCATGTAGAATCTGTTGGTTGCACAAATCAAGGTCATAACATGAATATGGTTAAGTAGTTTATGACCAATTAATGGTTCTTGTATCTTGTTGTTATGCTTTGGATTTTTCTTTTTGGTTATAAGGTAAACACTATCTTTCTTTCTTTTTTTATGTGGTTTTTTTTCATTCTTTGTTAGATTCTATCTCTTGCTGAGTTCCTTTTTGTTCCTTTTCCGAGACTCAAGGTCGAAGCTTTGAATCTTGAAACAATTATGATTGTTCGGTCTGTTATGCCTAGTATGGCAAAACTGCTACAAAACTCACCTGGTTTGAAGAAACTAACAAATACACATAGAGGATGATTGCAACATCCTATCGGTATCTTTATACCCATGAACCTCTTTTATTCTCCATCTTAATTATATGTTTTTGTTTGTTTGCATGATTATACATGTTTCTATTTTACAGGATGAGCATCTTTTCAGCTACTTGGTCGGCTGGGAATGCTTGAATCCGGATCAATGTTGGAGATATGAAAATGGGGACTTTCCAACTTTAGAGAAGACCAATTTGAAGATGAAGAATAGGTTTGCAGCGCCAAAAAACTTGGCTTCGTTCATGGATTTTGTGGTCAGAAACACAAGGACACTAGATACATTGGTAATTGTACTGTTGGAAGGTTATGATGATACACCAAGTGTTGATGAGTTACTTCAACTAGCTCCAGCATTTTTTTCAAAGTGGTGTCTTGATTGTGCTCAAGCAAAGCCGGATCTAGAGGTAGTGTTGTTTAGACCGCTAGTTGACGGTTTATGCGGTTTAAATGATTGACGAGGCCGGTTTTGTCATGAATTTGGAAATGTGATTTATGTGTGACTACGATTTGAGTGCGAGAGAGATATAGTTCGGGAACTTTATAATTCTCAAAAATAATAATGTGAAAATGATTTAGTTGTAAATATATTTTAGATCAAGAATTAAAATTTATATGATTAAGATTAAAAATATGATTAGATTAAATCATGGACATTTTAGTCATTTTCTTATTAAAAATATCTAGATTGAGATGTAAATTTACACAAAACTAACCAAACAAACAAAGGTTCATTCACATGAGTTATCCTGATTAACATAGAAAATGAAAATGAACATCATTCAAATACTTCATTCAAATGCTTCATTCAAATGGAACACTTGGATGGATCATTTGAATGGAAATGCCAGATGAGTAAACAAACAATCCCAAATTCAAATTAGTTTTATCTCACTTTCGGTTCCATCTTCTTCTTTTCTGGTGCCCACAGCTGCAGCTGCCTCTCTGTGTGTCCAAGTAAAGGGTGCAATACCGAGCATGCCTGATCGAACATCTGTCTTGAAACTTCTTCAATCTAGTTTCTAAAACCGATACTATTGAAGCTCGTGATGGCACTTAGTACACACTTTTAACTTCTAACAATGCTTTTTTATTTTTGCAGTGTCCAATCAATAACAAGGAATTAGTTGAGATATGTTATCCATGAATATCAAATGACCATAAAATACAATACCAAGTCTGTTTATAACTACACAATATGATTCTCCAACTTCATTATTTGAGACTGAAAATATGGGTAAAAATTTGTCATTTAAAACTCGTGCATTGAGCGGATACTCATCTAGAAATATTAATTTTTATAAACATGTTAGTGTGTTTTTTTCGGTGCAAAGCGCAGAGTATCACCTAATATTTAATTATAAAAAGTTCATTTCAAAATATATTAAAATCAATTGAAATAATTTTAGAAGTTTTTTTTTCCGGCCAAAGAACAAATTTTATTACATACAAGAAAGTTACATTGATGTCCAGGATACAGTAAAATTTAAGTTCCCATGCCTAGCTAGTTTAGCTAAAGTAACCACTTCACTTAGGGATGAAATTATTATCCGGGATCCGAGCTCCGATCCGATATTCGTTTCTATCCGCTTCGAAAATACGGATATCCAGGACGTCCGGATCCGGATAAGGATAGTAAAATCTCGGATCCGTGAAAAACAGACCCGGATCCGGAGTAAAATTTCAAAGTCCGGATATCCGGATCCGGATCCGGACGCATTAAATATATTAAAAACATGTAGTTTTACATATATTAAATTATTTTTATATAAAAAATATATACATATATATTTATTTTAGTTCTTTTTCTAATATATCATATTTATTCTAAACAAAATTATTCAAAAAATAAATTTATAATTTAAATTTATCATTTTTAAATTTTTTTAGTATTTTAATTTAATTAATTGAATTATTTTATCTTTATTTTCGGATCCGGATCCGGATATCTTAAGTCGGATACCCGAAATCCGGATATCCGGAAGTCACGGATCCAGATCAGGATATTTTTTTCACGGATCCAGATACTATTAAATTTCCGGATATCCGGATTCGTCTCACCCCTAACTTCATTTAACAAATACCTAGGTACATGCAAAAAGGAGAAATTACAAGGGGAGGAAGACAGTGCTATTATGTCTTTAACCGCTGTTGCTATGCTTATTCTACATCACTCTCTTGTCTTTGGTTGCCTTTAGAAGTTTTTCCTAACTTCTCACCGAATCTCGATTTTTCATATATAAATGTAACTAATGTATTTTTTTGGTAAAGAATTTCTCTGTATATCAATACTCATTTTCAAAAAATTGAAAAATCCTTCCAAACGCATCAACGCTAGTTACGATGTATATGCCCACGTACGTCACACATACATAACGCAGAATATAGTAAGTTTCTTTATATATATAGAAAAGTAAAGGAATTACAAATATCTTACTATATTATAGCCAAACGTTACTTGTACCGGTCCTTGTTGAAATATTATTACTTTTTACAATTTCTTTATCGGAGAAGTGGGAGTTTTGCCTTTCTCGTATCTATCGAATGTACTTGAATTATACACGTATGATTTGGCTCGACCTGCACCAGCCCAAATATTAACGGGTGGTGCTCGTGTTTCTGTTTCATAGACGCTGCTTAATGCAACAACTAACATCAAACACACCACTAATGAATATTTTGTCATTATCTGTTCAGACAAAATATTATTAATTTTTTTATGAGAAATGTTATTTCGCTGAGATCTTTTTATTTATAATTATTGTTATGGTTGTACTTTTTAAAAGAGCTCGGTTTATATAGATGTTTAAAAAGTCTAAATTCAACCGGTAAAATGAGCGTAAGAAAATGGTCGACAAATTAAGGTCGTTAATGAATGGTAACACTAAAGAGATTCTCAAATTACGCTAATATGTGTTGTTTTACGCTTTATCCTAAATCTAATTTAAGAAATGATCAATTTCTTCCTAACAATATACACCAAACGTTTGTGCTATTCATACAAAGGGAAAAACCGATCCAACAATCAATAATACCGACAGCACAAGTCGTTGATACTATAGGAGTCAGTGATACTTTCATATAGGCCTGGACATTCGGGTTCGGATCGGGTAATTCGGGTTTAGGGATATAAGATTCATTCGGGTATTAAAATATTTTGGATCAGGTTCGGTTCGGGTTTTGTCGGATTCAGATATAGATTGGAAATCCGCTAATACCCGAAATGTGTTAGGGTATTTTTGGATTTTTTACCCAAAATACTCAAAATTACTCGAAATACTCATAATTAGTTGAATTTTTTCGGATTTTGTTCGGTTTAATTATTATTATTTTATTCGAATTATCCGAAATATCCGAAAAAAATATTATAAAATTCAAATAATATACCTAAATTGGTTATTTTTACCCGAGTATATCCATAATACCCAAATTGATCGAAAAAAACAAAAAAAACTATAAAATTATCTAAACTACATGAACATTCCCAACTTTAAATCTAAATATCTTTAAGTTAATTTATGTTTCATGTATTTCGGGTATCCGTTCGGTTTTTGGTTCGGTTCGGGTTTTTTGGTATTAAGTGTTGAGGATCCATTCAGTTATTTTAGAGAATCGGTTTGGTTTCGGTTCGAGTAATTTGGATCGGGTTCGGTTCGATATCTCGGTTCCGGGTTTTTTTTGCTCACCCCTACGTGTATTGGATTAAAAATCGAGAGGAATTGAGGATATAATCTAAAAATGTCAAATAACTTTGAAGACCGAAGTTATCCTATAGATGATGTATTCAAGCCTGTCATAGTATTCATTCTTATGGGAATGGAAATGGAAAACAGTTTCATAGCAGTGTTTGCAGTGGCCATGGTTGAGGGCAAGTCCCATGAGGAATGCTTGAGATTTGCTGGTAATAAAAACGGTCGTCTGCACCATCCACCCACCTTTGTTTTTCTTGTCCGAACTCGGAAACGGACCGAGGCAACTTTTTCGCCGCTCCGAAACGGCCGTCTGCACTATCCACCCTTGTTTTTCGCGTCCGAGTTCGTAAACGGACCGAAGCTACTTTCTCCCTGTTCCGGAACGGCCGTCTGCACCACCCATCCACCCTTGTTTTCCGCGTCCGTGCTCGTAAACGGACCGAGGCAACTTTCTCGCCGCTCCAGAATGTATAGTTTCCTAACCCATAAATTCGGATTAGTTTTGACTCACTTTTGGGTTCCATCTTCTTCTTTTCTGGTGCCTACGGCTCCAGCTGCCTCTATGTGTGTCCAAGTAAAGGGTGCAATACCGAGCATGCCCGATCAAACATCTGTCTTGAAACTTCTTCAATCTAGTTTCTACAACCGATACTCTTGAAGCTCGCGATGGCACTTAGTACACACTTTTTAACTTCTAGTAATGCTTTTTATTTTATTTTTGCAGTGTCCAGTTAATAACAATTAGTTGAGATATGTTATCTATGAATATCAAATGAGCATAAAATACAGTATCAAGTCTGTTTATAAACTACACAATATGATTCTCCAACTTCATTATTTGAGACTGAAAATATATATGGGTAAAAACAATTTTATTGTTTTCGATTTGCTAATCAAACCCCGGCGGATACTCATCTAGTAATATTAAATTTTATAAACATGTTAGTGTGTGTTTTCTAATCTGATCAAATTGTCCTTAATGAGTTAAAGACAACGACGAGAAAGTCTTGTTGGATTCGGGTGGCGTTTAAAGGCCGAAGAAAAACTCAAAATTGTGGGTAGAAGAGGAAGACTAACGAATAGCCTATATATTTGGCAAGGAATTCGGTAAACTGATCAGTGTGGAAACAATGCACGTACATGCTTTCTTTGAGATATTTATTATAACATAATAATAGCAGTGTCCCGTATTTCTTTGGCTAATAATAATTAACCTAAACCTAATAAAACACTAAAAGTTTATCCACCTCCTTATAAATGATTTGGGGTTTTTCAGCTATTTTCATAGTTATCTGATTATCTCAAAATAAAAATGAATTTTGGTGACTATTTACTCGTTGTTCTGTTGTTAGGAGGTTACGCAATTGCATTGGTTCAGGGTCAGAGCGAAAGCGAAGGTATTACTGCTCGACTTTCCTTTTCTGTATGATTTCATGTTTGTCTTTTCGATTCATATACATTTTTTGTTCTCTTGGATTTGACAGGATTTGTAAGTTTAAATTGTGGAGGTGTTGCCTACCACGAGAATAGGACGGGTGTAACGTATGTTCCTGATGAAACATACATTACAACTGGAGTAAGTAAGAATATCCATCATAAATTCCAGAAGCCTAATCGTCCAAGGCATCTGTGGGATCTTCGAAGTTTTCCGGAGGGACATAGAAACTGTTACTATTTTAACCTCACCAAGGGTGAGAGATACCTCATCCGGGCTGAGTTCTTTTACGGGAACTACGATGGCCTGGATAACCCGCCCGAGTTTGACGTGTATATAGGGTCTGTCTACAAGGTGCAAGTGTCATTCACAGATTCGAGCCCCGCCTTCGATGAAATGGAGGTTATACACGAAATTCAATCAAAACACTTGGATGTGTGCGTTGCGAAAACAGGCTCATCTGTTCCCTTCATATCAAGTCTAGAATTGCGTCCCATCCGGAATGATGCATATAAGAGCATAGGACTACTTGAACACGTAATTAGATACGACTTCGGCTCAACTTCCAATGATGCCAAGTAAAAAATTTCTTTCTTTTAATTCGTAATTGAGAATAAGTGTCTTTTTTTACCTATTCTTCACCTCTTAACTAACTTCATATTTATCAGTTTCCGGGATCGTTTTGATCGTCATTGGGTACCGCAAAACATTGATTCTTCATTTACACCATTGAAGACTGACGATGTAGTCAGCACAAGCCTTATAGTGGAAGATCCACCAGAAGCCTCCATGAAAACTGCTCTGGCTCCCACAAGCATCAGCGACGCGATTATAATAACCATCGGGACCGAGTCGGATGAAGATAAGTTATTTTACATTTACTTGTACTTTGCGGAACTCTACGAATTAAAAGATGGCGAAACTAGAGAGTTCACAATCTCCACAAATGGACGTATTTGGCGGGGACCATTTAGCCCTACCTACTTGAAATCAAGAGTTGAATTTGGTACTTACACCTTGCCGGCCTGGTCGCCAGCAGAAAGATTAAACTTGGTGTTAGAGAAAACAGAACATTCTACGCTTCCTCCTCTCATTAATGCAATGGAGGTTTATATTTTCCATAAATTCTCAGGGAAAGATACCGCTGCCGAAGATGGTATGGAATTTACTCTTTCAATTTTAAATTATCTTACATTTGGTGAAAAAACAAATTTACACGTAACTAATTTGCCTATTTAAATTTTGTGAAATGTTTAGTGACCGCCGTCAGAAACATCAAGACTTACTATAGGTTAAACAAATTCAATTGGCAAGGGGATCCGTGTAGCCCTCCCACTGATATGTGGGATGGTGTAAAATGCGATAACGATCTTTACTCTATTCCAACAATCACTTCTCTGTAAGTAAGTTTCTGCTGTTTCTTTGTTTGCATAGAGACGAACATTAATTTCCCTGATAAAATGGTTTTTATTTTATTTATTTTTAAATGAACCAGGAACTTATCATCAAATAAGTTGGAAGGTGTGTTGACACCTGATATATTCAACATTCGCCAACTAGCAGTTTTGTGAGTTTCATATTTAACTTAACAGTCACGTTTCGCTAAATTATACCCCTCTCTTTTTTTTGCTAAATTATACCTTTTTTTTTGGGGGCTAAATTATACTTATATATCATATATATTATCTTGCCCAAAAACAATTGATACCAGGGATCTATCAAATAACAACCTGACTGGAACAATCCCAGAATTCTTGTCTCAGATGGGCTATTTGAAAGTCATGTAAGTTTGGTTAATCCAAGGATTTTTGTGTCGTTTACAACCAATTTAAAGGGTGATTTGCAACAATAACCAAAGATTATAATTAAGAAACTAATTAAAAATGTCATAGATCTAATGGCTGTGATTTTGTCACATGGTTAGTTTCTTACTTATATTTTTTTTTTATTATTGTTGCAAATCACCTTTCTTAAATAGATAGCCTAACCTCTCTCTCTTTTTTTCATCCAGAAACTTACGTGGAAATAAGTTTAATGGTACAATTCCTCAAGTACTCCTTGAAAAATCAAAAAAAGGATTGCTACAGTTGAGGTAGATTAGTGTTGTTTCTTCGCTTTAAAATTGACGGAAATTATGTACTATATCGAAAACTTAAATTGAAGTTAAACATAATAATGCCAACGTTGATTAATCTAAAGAACTACCGAAAATAAATAAATAACACAAACGACCCTAAAATTTTATTTTGCATCAATTTATAAAATACCATATATTTTATTTCTAAATCTAAACAGAATTAATTATTTTATTAATTGGGTTAAGATAATACCTACCATATTAATCCGAAAAGTATAACGACTATCTATCAGACTATCACATAATATAAAGTAACCAAAATATGCCTGATTTGTTAGAATAATATATACAAAAACATAGTTGGTAAATTAATCAAACCCAAGAAACCTATCTAGTGCTTCAAATGAATCTGTTGTCTAAACTGAATCTTCAGACTTGATGCTCCTTAGTCTCTCATACGAAGCTTCTAATCTATTTTTTGTTTTTTTGTTTTAACATGAAGCTTCTAATCTATTAAATATTGCAAACGTAGTAGCTAAACAAACAAACAAACAAAAAAATTACTTGTGTAATTAACATATCGAATTGACATATAATTATAATTTATCAAACCATTAGAACTAATAAAAAGTTTAAGAAAAAAAAACAGAGTAAAGAGAGGCAAGAACAGAGCCTGTCTTCACTGAAAGGTTTGACAATTAAAAAAACAACCAAAAGGCAAAAGAAAACAGAAAAATCAAGAGATCTGCTTAACATGAAATTGTTGTGCTTTCTTCTTTTGTCCGTTTTAATATATCGACGCTAGTTTAATAATTTTAATATGAAATTTTTACAGCGTTGAAGACAACCCAAGTCTCTGTGTACCCGGTCATTGTAACCCTGATGGTTCAAAGAAGAAAACCAATCATCTTCTTGCCATATTTGCCTCTGTGGCTTCTATTGTGGTTGTAGTCTCTGCAATCGCTGGTCTAGTAGTCTTTCTCAAGAAAAGAAAGAATGGTCAAGGTATCAAAAGTTACAAACTTGACGTTGCCCTTAGTGCCCAGATTTTCTAATCGTTTTACTAATATGCAGCTTCGAATCTGGAACCCAATCCTCCACATAATAACTCAGACTTGGTAATGAAACGTGAGCTCGGCTATGCAGAGGTTGAGAGAGGCACAAACAAGTTCGCGAGAGTTATCGGGCGAGGAGGGTGTGGAGTCGTCTACCACGGAGTTTTAGAAAGCCAACAAGTAGCAGTAAAACTGTTAAACAGAGGATCTAGCCATGCATATAACCAGTTTATTGCAGAGGTATATAACTTTTTTTGAATAAAACTATATTCTTCATGAAATGATTAGTTATGAGAGAGGTTATATATTCTTCAGGTTGGCATCCTCTTGAGAGTCCATCACAGAAACTTGGTGAGACTCATTGGGTACTGCCGTGAAGCTGATTGTATGGCCCTGATTTACGAATTGATGGTAAATGGAGACTTGAAGGACCATCTATCAGGTATGAACATGAAAGTTTTGTGTATTGTGCGGTCTGATCTAATTGTAAATGATTTAAACTTGCATTGGCTTTTCGTGTGACAGGGAAATCTGGTCGTATTCTTAGCTGGGAAACAAGGTTGGAGATTGCAACCCAAGTCGCTCAGGGTATTTTTTAACCTTCCTTTTTGCTTTCTTTCAATTCTCATGCCTCTAACTAATATTTGTAAAATGCATTCGCAGGTTTGGAGTATTTACATCACGGTTGCAACCCACCGGTCATCCACAGAGATGTCAAGACAAGAAATATTTTGCTAGACGACAACTTTGAAGCCAAGTTGGGCGATTTCGGACTGTCTAAATCCTTACCTACTGATGAAGCAACCCATGTATCCACCGTAGTAGCCGGAACACGTGGATACATGGATCCGGAGTAAGCAATATTTTTTTCTTTTTTGGTTTAAAGTAAGCAAGATTTCTATGGGCCTCAAAAAAAGATCCATCCTAAAACTTGTTTCTTGTAACGTAGGTACTTTACAAGCAACCGGCTAACCGATAAATCCGATGTCTACAGCTTCGGCATCGTACTTCTGGAGTTGATAACTAATCAAATTGTTAACGACCAGAGCAGGGAAAGGCCTATGATCGCTGATTGGGCGAATTCTATGATCGCAAAAGGCAAAACCGCAGACATTATCGATCCGCAGCTATGCGGTCAGTTCCACCCAAAGTCACTGCACGATGCTATCGACATCGCTATAGCTTGTATAAACCAGGTAAGTGGTAATCGCCCAGGAATGGACCGTGTTACTTTGGGACTTAATGACTGTTTGGCCTTGGAGATGTCTCGTATCCAGCAAGATTGTTGGACCCAGTCTTCGATCAGCCCACGCTAGCCGATACCATCAATGCATGTCACTTGCTCTCTATGTTTCATGTCATAAGATATTCATGTGTTTCCTTGTGGAGTTAATACTCGTATTTAAACAATAACGTTAAATAATATGATTAATTAATTTATCCATGTGTTTCTTTGACCTCTATTTTTATTCATTAAATTAGTAAATGATTAATTTATCCTTAACACATGTCTTCTTTCTCTTTTTATCAACTTTAAAATCCTCAGATTTTTTTTCTTTATGATATATAATTTATATATTTTATTTATATTTATTTGATTGATAAAAAACTCATTTTAATTTATTTAATTCATTAAAACAATGCATGCTTATATAAATAATAGTATAAATAGTACAACTAGTATAACTACCAAAAATATCATTTAAAATAAAATAAAAAATGTGTAGCTATAATAAAATATTTACACATTAGTTGTAAATACAATCCAATAAAAATTATTTTTAGAATAATT
This sequence comes from Pseudoturritis turrita, assembly GCA_900406555.1. NCBI lineage: Eukaryota > Viridiplantae > Streptophyta > Magnoliopsida > Brassicales > Brassicaceae > Pseudoturritis > Pseudoturritis turrita. The sequence goes on from OVBL01000813.1 coordinate 427,556, forward strand.
ATTTATTATTAGTTTATAAAAAACTATATATTTAATTAGTTTTAACTTTTATACAACAAATAAAGTTAGTAAAAAACTACTGCAACTACAAGTCCACAACAAATGTGTTGAATAAACAGAAAAACAGTATACAGTAATTGTGGTATAGCTAAAGTACAACCAATAAATTTTTGAGTACAACCGATATTGGTTTTTTTTTTGTGTGGCCTAATGTTTTTCTCTACTTAAAAAGTCAAAATACAATTAATCTGACTTGGAGATTCTGAGTATACAATGTTGTGTGAGATTTCAAGTCTAAAAACCTTATGATACATATTTAACAATAGATTTTGCTTGATCACAATCGAGACATTATCATTAAGAGAAAGTGTTGGATACATATTTAAGATGGCTTTACTTGATCGAAATGAAGACATTATCATTAAGAGAAATCACCTAAAATGCGTAATGGTAATGATAAAGAAAATAACAAAAGCGTAATGGTAAAGATACCATTGTGGGGTTGCCGTGCGTTGTGTGTACTATTAGCTTCTTTAATCCAGGTGAATTTTGTAGTAACCTTGCGATACCAGGAATGACAGGTCGATAACCCCTCGTTTTAACAATCAAAGTTTGGACCTTTAGCGTTGGGAAAGGAACACCACGGAGCTCGGCGAGAGATAAAAGCTAACGAAACGATGAAAAGGTCAGAATCAGATTACTAAAAAATAAATCTCAAAAAAAGAAAAAAACCTACTTGTTAGAAACTAGTTAGTTAGGAAGTTCATGTTTTCCAGGCGTACATATTATTGGGTGCTTATTTATGCATATAGCTTGAAACACTCTTGAACGATGAAAGCTTAAATCATCAAACAAACATTAACTGTGCAACCAAATTAATAACAACTCTTTTAGGCCTTAGAGAATACAAGAATTGCGACATACCTGAAGAACGGCTGCCCCAACAGTAAGCCTCTCTACATTGCGCAATTTTTCTAGCATCTCTAGCTCCTTGAAAGGATCTCTTGTGCGAATGTTAATGTTAACGTCTGCTTGGGTCAAAGAGGAGACGTCCACTAAAGTGCGTGGTGTCTGAGTGTGTCTCAATTTCAAATAATGGATGTGTGGCGCTACAATCTCTGTTGGTCCTGTAGCCCTCTGGTTGCAATCTATTTCCAGTCTTGTCAGACTCAGTGACTTACTCAGGTCAAGACGCTCAAATAAACCACAGAAACTCAATGTCAAGCTTTCGAGCTTTGGACAACCAGAGAGAATATTAGCAATGGATTCATCGGAGAGATTACAAAACCTCAATGACAAGTTCCTTAGGGATTTCCAAGACACTCTGCATTTGGGAATCATATCTTTAAAGCCAAAGTCTAGGCTGAGTTGCGTTAGTGAGGAACTGAGATAGAAGAAATCTGGAAAATTGTAAGTCCTGTGACCAATAGTATAGAAGGTCAGAGACAGTTTCTGCACATTACGAGACATAGCGAACTCGATCCAGCTATCAATCTGTGGTACAGTTTGGTCACGGGTTATACGAAGATGGAAACTCATGATTTTGGGAGCCTTGTAGGAAATTAGGGTTTGGTTTATCTTTTGAACCGTCGTTTTAAAGTAGAGAGAAGGTGATTCGGACCATACATGCCTCCATCGTCTCGACAAGACTGAAGTTCTTGTGGTGGAGTCGGTCGGAATAAAGGAGAGTATATGGTGGAGGATGTCATCTAGCATAGAGCTGATGATATCTCCACCTTTGTTCGAATCTCTTGCTTCTTCGGCTCCACCATCGTTTGAAATCTTTAATGGTTTCGACCATACTTCTAGATTAGGAACAAAGGGAACCAAAGAAGCTTGGCCTGGTTCCTGTTTAACTGCTCGAACAGAGCTGTCTTTCATAGCCATGGCCGTGTCCGGACTCGACGATGGATTTTGGAATTGAGAGAGAGATTCGATTGTTGGGATTGGGAAGATAGAAATCGTGAGGGCAATAGAGTAAGGAGACTCAAGGCAGAGCCGCCGGATCTGAAAAATATGGTGTTAGGGTTTTGTTCTTCATAAACGTGCCTGAGAGGAAAACTCGTTTTTTTTTTTAGTAATATGTGACAAAATAATTTATTCATTTTAATATCAAAAATCTACTAATATATATTTTTAGTTTTCTTATATTTTAAAGGGAAATTGTAGAAAATAATGTGTTTTTAGTGAGCACTCTTATCTCTTAGGCACACATCACTACGGAGAGACAAGAGGCAATGGTTATATATACTCTCGCTAGGAATTGTTGACCATTGAGATTATAAACTAATGTTTCATAGGACGATGAACACCAAAATAGTCAACTATCAAAATTTCACTAGAAATTCAAATACAAAGAGTTTCACTTCTCTAACTGAAATCACCTAAAATGCTCTACCAGATTCAAGATTAAAACCACTTAAGTTACGCAAATATTTAGTAGTTGCTTCGTTTGAACTCAACAGAGACATTATTGTTGTGCGACAGTGTTCCAAACATTTGAAGCAGCTCTTCAAACCATTTTGTATTATCAATGTAAGTACTTCCCAGCAGTACAACAAACATATCTATCGTCTTTGTGTTTCTCAACACTAATTCAATGAACAAATCCAAGAGGTTCAACATTGCATTATGACGATGCCGCATCAAATAGATATGGATTCACACCTTGTGAATTTTCTCTCCCATTGATAGGCGAATGTTTCGTAGGACGATGAACACCCAAATAATCAACTATAAAAATTTCACTGAAAATTCAAATAAATACAAAGAGTTTCACTTCTCTAATTGAGATTCACTCTAAAATGCTCTACCAGATTTAAGACTAGATGCAAATATTTAGTAATTGATTCAGTTGAGATCAATAGAGACATTATTATCGTGAGAAAGTGTTCCAACAATCTGAAATTGTTCTTCAAACCATTTTGCATCATCAAAGTAAATACCTCCCAGCCATACAACCATCCTCTCTAGTGTCTTTACGTTTCTCATCACCAATTTTAGGAACGAAGCTAAGAGTTTCGACATTGCATTCTGAGGTTGCAATATCGAAAAGAACTCTTGCGAAGTAGGAAAGACATTATATTTTGATCTCCAACATTGATCCGGATTCAAGTCTTGGGAATCTAAATAGCTGTCAAGATGCTCATCCTGTAGAACATAAAAAGTTATCCCAAAGCAAACTAAAACTTCTTCATTTGTACAATTTCATTATTTGTTCCGATTCTACAAAATATCAAAATCCTATATAGATTAGCCCAACAAAAAGTAAAAGACATGGTTCTTGGTATGTTCCTACTTCAGTTATTAGTTTGCATCCTCTTAACAAATATATAAGAAAATAAAAGATGTTTGTAGATACCCGTATGATATTGTCTCTTGACTGCTTGTGCACTATGTGTACTATTAGCTTCTTTAGTCCAGGTGAATTTTGTAGTAACCTTGCTATACCAGGAATAGCGGATCGAACAACCATTGTTTCTACAATCAATGTTTGGACATTGAGCATTGGGAGAGGAAAACCACGGAGCTCCGCGAGAGATAGAATCTAACAAATCAATTGGAAAAATTAGAGAAAAGATAAACGACTAATGGATGACAAAAAAAAAAGATAAACGACTAATGAAGCATAAATCTCTTTGAAAAAAAAAAATTAAAAAGGCATAACAAGAATATTTGTCAAAAATTACATAGCAAGTTCATGTTTTCAAGGGTTAATAGATAGTACAAGTGCTTCTACTTTAAAGGCTCTTAAACAATGAAACCCTAACCTAACCATCAACGAAAATTTATTATTTCAGTGAATTATTGCAAGAATGTCAAACATACCTGAAGAACGGTTGCTCCAACAGTAAGCCTCTCTACGTTGTGCAATTTAGCTAGCATCTCTAGCACCATGGTTTGAAGAAAATCAAACTTCAAAGGATGGATTGTGTGAATGCAAATGTCAAGGTCAGCTTGAGTCAATGAGGAGACGTCCACTAAAGTGCACGGTTTCTGAGAGTTTGTCAAAATCAAATAATGGATGTGTGGGGCTACAATCTCGGTTGGTCCTCGAACCCAACTGTTACGAACTATTTCCAATCTTGTTAGACTCGGTGACTTACTCAAGTCAAGACGCTCAGGTAAATTACAGTAATGCAATGTCAAGCTTTCGAGCTTTGGACAACCAGAGAGAATATTAGCAATGGATTCATCGGGGAGATTACATCTAGCGAATGACAAGTTCCTTAAGGGTTTCCAAGACACGGAGCAACTAGATATCATATATTTACTGAGATAGAAGAAGTTTGGAAAACTATAAGTAAAGTTGAAAGATAGTTTCTGTACATTGCGGGAGATTGCGAACTCGATCAAGTTGTCAATCTGTGGTGCAGTTTGGTCACTGCTGATACGAAGATGGAAACTCGTGATTTTGGGAGCCGTGTAAGAAGTTAGGGTTTCGTTAATACTTCGAACCGTCGTTGTAAAGCCATCATAGTAGAGATACGGTGATTCGGACCATACATGCCTCCATCGTCTGGACAAAACTGAAGTTTTGATGGTGGAATCGGTCGGAAGAAAGGAGAGAATATGGTGGAGGATCTCATCTGGCATAGAGCTGATGATATCTCCACCGTCCATTGAATCTCTTGATCGTTCGATTTTGCGGTGGTTTGGGTTTTCTACAAGACTACAATGTCGTAGTCGGTGTTGCCGTCTCTCACTCTCTCTCTTGCCTCTCAGCTTTAGGGTTCTTTTTCCGTTTTGTTTACTGAACACGTTTCTATTAGGGTTTATTTGATATTACACATATTGGGCCAAAATTTAATGGGTTTTAAAAGCTAATGAAATGATACAGACCCAATATAGTTAGTGTTCGGAGTTGGGTCCTTTATCAGGCAACCATACCTGAAGAAGGGTTCCCCAACAATAAGCCTCTCTACCTTTTGCAGTTTTGCTAGCATCTCTAGCACCTTGATTTGAAGAAAATCAGCCATCAAAGGAAGGTCTTCTATGTCAATGCAAATGTCAAGGTCAGCTTGGGTCAAAGAAGAGACATCCACTAAAGTACATGGTTTATAAGAGTCTCTCAATCTCAAATAATGGATGTGTGGCGCTACAATCTCAGTTGGTACTAGAACCGAATAGTTGCAAACTATCTCCAGTCTTGTCAGATTCAGTGACTTGCTCAGGTCAAGAAGCTGAAGTAAATCACGACAGTTATGCAATGGATTCATCGTTGAGATTACAAAAACTCAATGACACAAGGTCCTTAGGGATTTCCAAGACACGGGGCAACTAGGAATCACATCTTTAAAGCAAAATTTCACGCTGAGTTGTTTTACAGAGGAACAGAGATAGAAGAAATCTGGAAAACTGTAAGTCTCGTGACCACAAGTAATGAAGTCGAGAGACAGCTTCTGCACATTGCGGGACATTGCGAACTCGATCCGGCTATCAATATGTGGTGCAGTTTGGTCATGGCTGATACGAAGATGGAAACTCGTGATTTTGGGAGCCGTGTAGTAAGTTAGGGTTTGGTTTATCCCTCGAGCCCTAGTTGTAAAGTCGTCGATGTAGAGAGTGAAAGTGTATTTTGGTTGAGTTTTAGAAAGCATAGATTGAAGATGTATCCGTTCTGAGGTACGTTCTGTGTCACTCAAGAAGTACCTCAAGAGGCAACTGCGAAGCAATTGGTGTGGAGCAGAATGGATTGAGTTGGACCAACGAATGACGGTAGCTGAGCTGGATGACTTAGAAGATTCTAGATGCTTGGAGAATCAGCTTGTAGGCGATTCGCATCACAAAGATCTAAGTTGATCCCTTGGAAAAAATCAAGGATTGGATAACTACAAAAGAGAAATTTGTTGTTATCTCTATTTGGATAGTTGCTTAGGGTCAAAGTAACGTCTCTATTGTGTATAAATAGAGAGTCATGGGCGTTTGTAGACGTCAACCCCTATGGTGATATAGAGAAAATTCCTAGCAAAAGGGTTTGGGGTTCTTGTAAAAACACAAAACAAAGGGGCTAAGGGTTTCTCTTGAGAGGTTCTTGGATATGTATAGATCCTTGAACAGTGAGGCTACATGGGTTGTTTTAGGTGAAACTTGTAAGTGCATCTAAAAGACTGCCACTCAATAGTTCTCGCATTTACAGAGAGAAGGTGTCTCAGACCATACATGCCTTCATCGTCTTGACAAGAGTGAAGTTCTGATGGCGAGATCGGTGGGAATAAAGGAGAGAATATGGTGGAGGATGTCATCTGGCATAGAGCCGATGAAATCTTCACCGTCGATTAAATCTATAGATTGGTTGATTTTGTGGTGACTAGGGTTTTTGCAATGTTGTTGTCGGCGGTGGTGCCGACTCTCTCTGACTATTTGCCATGATAACTATGATTTGCAAATGTTTTAGGGTTCTCTTGTCTACTGAACACATTTCTACTAAAATAATGTGAGTGGCTCCTGCCTTTTCATCTAGAGTTTATTTGCTCGGTAACATAAATTTACTGGGAAATTTTGCAAAAAATATGCGGTTGATATTTACGTATGATATATGTTATTTTATTTTATGACATACTATTTTACATTAAAAAAATATTATAATTGTCACCTTTTCGATGTCAGATTAACGTATGCGAAAAACTTGATTCACGTTTCTCTGATGCTAGGTACCTAATTTTGAACCACAATGAAATTTGGATGATTGATCAGCTACAAAAAAAAATGCGAGTTCCTCCTTGGGGATGCATTAAAACAAGCCTTAAACAAGAATGGATTGGATCATTTCAATGAGAGGTTATCTCATTGAAATTCAATGTAAAACGTTTCACATTATTCAAGACTCGCTAACCCTATGTGATGCTGAGAAGAAACTTATTTTAAGATCACAATAGAGACATTGTTACTGTGAAAAAGTGTGAAGCCACCTGAAGCAATTCTTCAAACCCTGTTTCATCAAGGCCAACAATTATTTATCTACTCTCTAGTGTCTTTGTGTTTTCGAGCCCAAGTTCCACAAATGGTATTTTGTTAAAAAATTATTTTAAAAAATGCGTCTCATATCACATTATACATATTGGGCCAAAAGCTAACGAAATGATAGACCCAATTTAGTTAGTGTTCGGAATTGGGTCCTTCTATCATAAAAGCTAATCAAATGATGCATTTGGGTCCTTCTAATCAATGATTAACTACTAGCCCATTAATTAGCCTTTGAGATAATTAGACAAACGAACTACCAGAATCAGTTTGTGTTCAGATTTTGTTTTTGGATTTTCACAACATACACAATTTAGAGACGTTATTGTTGTGATTGATTACTACTACATGCAAAAATCATGGGTTCAATTTATGAGACTCGAAATTCTGGTGCGACAGTCTCAAAATAATGTAAATAGTGGGTGGAAGTTGAAAACTCTTTTGTATCTTATATATTTGTTAGATATAATTGATGTCTACTAATACGGTTAATTATATGTTGTTAAGAACAAATCATACGTACGGTCTCTATCTTGTCATAATTAATGTTATGCCTGTTTGCATCACATATTTTTATTTCAGATATAATTCTTGAATGATTTAATTTTATCTTTTTGTGCAATATTCATAGGCAATTGTTTGGTCCTCGTATGGATTTTATTGTTTTAATTATTAGTGTCAAAACTTTGAAGCACGTGAAATCCAAGGGGTGAAAAGTTAAATATTTCGACATATTTTGTATTGTTATTACCAAATTGCATAAAAGCAAGTGAGAACTGAAATAAGTGTGCACACGTGCAAAGTAATAATAGTATTAGTTTTCTGTTTTTTTATAAAATAATAAACATATCAAAAATAATACTATTATCTTTCATATTGATTTATGATACCACGTTTTTAAAACAGAAACGTAGATTTCCAAACACGGAAGCAGAAACTTCTAACATGTTTCAACGAGTTTTTTAGAAGCGCACTAAGAAAGCGAATTTTCGAAAATTTATGAGAGCTTTCGATTTCGATTCTAATTCCGATTTTAAAGCGGAAAACAAACCTCGAGCAAAGCTTCCAGACTATCTAAACTACTAATCAGATGTCAAATCATTAATTGCAAGTTTTATTATACTTTTTGTGCTATGAAGTAATCTCTTTATTATGCACAAAAATGTAGTATTCCTCTGTTTCATATTAAGTATTTTTTTAGAACTTTATTTTTATTTCATTATAAATGTCGTTTATTTTCAATGCAAGTTTTTGATGAACATTTCCAGTTTTGTCTATCTTATTTCAGCTTATTAAATAGTGTGAACACATTATATAATGTATTAATAAAAAACAAAACGGAAAAATCATTGTTTAATATACGTAAAAAATCTTAAATAAAACGGAAGAAATACTCTCCGTTTCAAAATATAAGATGTTTTGATTAAAATCGTGGAGATTAAGAAATTAATTTTACTTAAAAAATATCATTTAATATATAAAATAAAAACAATTCAGCTAATATGAAAGAGACTACATAACTTTATTGGTCACACAATATCCAATAAATTACAAAGTGCATAGAAATGTGAAAACATCTTATATTTTGAATCAAATAAAAACTTTCAAAACATTTTATACTCCCTCCATTTTAAAATATAAAATGTTTTAGCTAAAAGCATGGAAATTAAGAAATTACTTTTACTTTAAAAATATCATTTAATATATAAAATAAAAATAATTTAGCCAATTATAAAAAGTCCGTAAAATATCATTAGTCACACAATATTCAATAAAATTAAAGTTACATTAAAATATAAAAATATCTTATATTTTGAAAAAAAAAAAACTTTAAAATATCTTACATTTTGAAATAGAGATAATATTATGAAAGAGATGGATTATTATATAGCCAACTACGAATCTTGACTCAGATCTCATTAGTCAATGATCATTTACTATATATTTAATTCTTACGCAAATTGATAAAAAGGAGAAATGAATAAAGTAAACATGTTAATATCAATTAACGCAAGTCAGCTCAAAATAGGATCTGTATTTTACGATATTCATATTACCATTGGGTTTGTTTTTTTAATTTTTATATATACATTAAAAACTAATAACTTTATGTTCATATAAATTAGCAGAGCACGATCTTAAGCCAATTTAACATTTCAGAGCCAAAATGGAAACCATAATCCCCAAATCGATGATCGCCGGAGTACAGAGCGTCATGCCGGTGGAAGTAACGCAACACCGGAAAGTCCGTTCTATATCCGTCGGAGATCCCCTAGGAGTAGGAATATTCCGGCGAACATTGAACATAGTTACGTATTACAAGGAAGCAGCAGGTGATAGTAGTGAGAGAGGGTGGTTAGTCGCCGGGTGGATAAAGGAGTCTTTAGGGAGAGCTTTGACGGAGCAGCCGATGCTTTCCGGTAGGCTGCGGCGGAGGAAAACGACGGAGGAGGATGGTTTTGAGGTGGTGGCTAACGATAGTGGCGTTAGGCTGGTGGAGGCTAGGTTTCCGGCGAGTTTGTCGGAGTTTATTGAAATGGTGAAGAGAGACAAAAGCAGAGCTGAAGCAGAGACCGTCTTCTGGAGAGACATTGATGAAGTTGATCCTCAATTCTCTCCATTGTTCTATGTTCAGGTAACTAAACTTTAATTATTTACAACTTTATCAAGATTAGATTCTCCATAAGAAACATTATTATTAAGTTATTTATTAACAGATATAAATATAATATAACTCTACATTTTAAAATTTTTTGGATCAGTTTGCTTTTCATGGTTATTGGATTCAGATTTTTTTTGTTTTTTTGGTTTAGAAAGAATAAATATTTTTTACATAAATTTATATTAATTAAAACTAATCGAATATCATAGTTTCATTTGTCAACTAAATCTATATTATAGTTAAAATGTGTTATTTAAACTTTTTAAAGATTCTTGGACTTGCAATGTTCCTGCATAATCACAAGTCATAATATTTGAGACTTTTGTTAATAGGTGACTAATTTTGAGAGTGGTGGATACTCAATTGGGATAAGCTGCAGCATCCTAATAGCTGATCTCCTCCTTGAGACAGACTTCTTGACCAAATGGGCTAAAATCCAAAGCTCTTTAGCTCATTCCAAAACCACACTCAAGCCAATCTTCCACCTCCCATCACTCAAAAAAGACATTGGTAATTTCCTCACTGAACTTTCTAGGTCAGCTTCGGTTCTCGACCGCGGCGAACCCGTTGTTTTCCGGGCCAAAGCATGCCCGAAAATGTCACTAGCATGCATGAAAAAAGCTGTTGTAACTCGTGACAAAGCGAGTGCGGATGTTTTCTTGTTCAACAATGAACAAGGCGGTGGCGAATGTGATGATGGTATGAAGGTAGAGATACATTCGAGAGATGAAGCGATTAGCGAATGCGATTGCGATTGTGGTGGCGATTTGGAGGAGACTGATGTTGGAGTACTTAATGTGAGTTTAGCGTTTGGGGAAAGATTTGAAGGCATTTCATGTTGGGTTGGATCTATCTCAAAAGGGGTTGTGTTTGTTGTCCCATCTACTTTTGGAGACGGCAAGTCGCTTGCGAAATTTATTGTTGCATTGCCAAAACAGTAAGTTATTATTATCAGTGACAAAATGGTTCGACGATTGACGGATTGGGTAATATTATTAATTTATGCTACTATTATAGTAATAGTTTGAGTATTGATCATTTGATTGTATATTTTCCTTAATGTTATTGTGTATACATTTTACATTAAATGTGTTTCGGTAGAAAAAAATGTCGATCATCTCTATATTCATCTTTCTACGTAATCATCTTTTAGACCATAAACGTGTTGTATTTTTTTTGTTTTTTGGATAAAAATGTTGTATTTCTCTAAAAGACAATGAAAACCTCTTTCCTTTTGTTTGCATGATAAAACTTTAATTAAACTTGAATAATATATAAGAGAATTTTTGGACTGATCGATTGTTTATAATATACTGTAGAAAGGCTAGTTATGACTTATGATAATGGAATCTCCGATGATACTTTTACTCTATATATAATGCAAAACAAATATGCATACGCCACACACGTAAAAATATACAATTAAATTAAAATGTATAAGATTAGATAGAGTAACATGCACTTAGAATGCAAAACATCAACATATATCCGAATTCGAATCTTATTGGTTATTCAATTAAAATGATAGATTAGATAGAGTAACATGCACTTAGGTTCTGAATTTCTTACTTATAACAAGAAAATATAATCCTTATTATTTTATATTATTGGTTTAAAAATATCGACGTCACATGTTGCGAAAAAGATAGGGCCAAGACGGTATTATTTATAATTATTATACCAAATTGACATTGCAACTTGTAATGAATACCTAAATAAGATTCAACCATGCAATCTAATCATAATGAGATAGGAACAAGTCTATGAATATATATATATATATATATATATATATATATATATATATATATATATATATATAGCATGAGCTTATGGAATATGAATACATGGTGGGACAAAACACCCATGTGAACCATCGATCACTTTCCTCTTTAAAGTGTTTGGAAATTATTATTTTCGAAAAAAATAGTAGGATTTAGATTTTTCTCAATTTGCTTTATAGACCTCAAAAATCTCAAATGCACTACGAGTTTAGGGAATTTTCAGCGAGGGAAAATGCATTAATTTCACACGTTTCGAATTTTGCAGTCTAATTTGTCAAATTATTAATATACAATGATAATATTTTAGATATTTTGTTTATGTACAGCTTTTTTCCATCAAGAAGTCCAAAAAGAGAGTTTCTTTTTTGTTTCTACTTCTACTGATTACCATTCTTTTGTACAAAATCCTAAAGAGAAAACAAACTTTAAAAAGCCAAAGTGTGAAGAAGAGAGAGCTTCCTCTTGTTTCTTCAAACAATCCACACTCTCGTCTTCCTCACATTTCCTACCGCTTCTGCTAATTTTTACAAGAAAAGCCAACTTAAGAGAGATGGAAGGAACCTTGACCTTCAGTTATGGCATAAATCAGCTTCTCCTTCATCTTCTCCTGCAAACACATATACAAGAAAAGCACAACACACAACACAAGTGAGATCGATCCTGAGACCGGCTTTTGTTCAGAGAAAAACCGGAGTAAGAGACAAAAATGAAGAGAGATGTCACTTTGGAAGAATAAGGTGGAAGCTTCAGATAATTGGCGCATGTCATCACACTAGGCAGGTCCGTTTCTGAAGAATCGCTACCGTGCTGTTTGTACAACAGATGAAACAGAGAGCAAAAGAAGGCTGATGAGAAAAGAGAGAAATCATCACATAAAATTGGGAGAAACAGAGAGTTTTCAGCCACATAGGACCTTGCGGACAATTGTTAGTTTGGGATTGAGAGACGCTAAACCACCAGGAGGTAGCCGAGGACATCCTGTTACAAATTGCAGAAAGGCTCGCTGTTGCTCCTTGTCAAACTCATGCAGAATCTCCAACAACTGCAATACACAACATATTGAACCTTTTAGTTTGATCCGCGAATTAAAAACAGAAAGAAAAGTAGTTTATTTTTAGTCAAAACCAACATTTTCAACTGGTGGGCTGCTAGAAGTATATCCATGATCAAACTTGATGTGATCCAAGACTTCATTCATCTGCAACGGAAGGACTCTTTTTTCAGCTGATGGAAAACGGTACCCAAAACCGTAGAATCTGAAGGTCTACTTACATTGAAGAGATCGCGTTCTCCACACAACATAGTTTCCAGTTCTTCTTCATTGAATATCCGAAGATGTTCAATAGGAAAAACCTGAAAGCGTGTATAACAAAAGGAATTATTTTAGCCAACTTAAATCTATAGAGAAGAAAACATCAACAGAGAAGAAGGCTACGTACTTGGTTAAATCCAGACCGAAATGCTTCCACTTGTTTTTGGATCCCGTGACATAAGGTGGCATTGACAATAGCCTTGATATATTCTTCAAGGTTATCGAAATTTACCTAGAATGAGAAGGAGAGTAAATATAAATCTTTATGTTCGGGGAACTTACGAAAGAGATTTGTTCACATAACTGAAATACTACTACGCACCATATCATTATCAGAACGCGGAGCAAGCTCATAATCTGCGTAGCCAGGCAGCACAAATTCAAGACAAAGATCCTCAATCTTCGTTCCACGGAAACTTAAATCACACTTGGCTGCTCGCGAACCACGCTGTGCTTCTGCGAAAACCTTTCTCCTACGTACCAGAGCTTGCAATTCCACCAGTGTTTTACAAAGTTCAGGGTCAATGAAGTGGATGTCAAATGAACTCAACTCCTACAAGAAAACTTGCTCTGTAAGATTCTCACAAAATCGGAAAGATATAATCATATGTAAAAATGAGATGCTTGAAGAAACCAATTTACCTGTCCAAGAATTAGTTTATAGAAGGCTTTGGAGAAAGGAAGGTCTAAGACTCGTCCATCTTGGAGCGCCTTTGCTACCACTGTCCCCAAAAGGACAAATTTCTGCAGCACATTTGGAAACGCAGTTGATGTATCTGACCAAGGGCGTGGAAAGAGTCCTGAAGAAGACGCCACGACTCCCGAGTCTTCACTTGATTTTTCAGTAAAGGAACTACGATCACTCCTCCACATACCAAGATCAGGATTTTGAAATGCCCTGCTGACAAGTGTATAGAACTCCAGTGTTGGCCCAAGACCAGTCCCGACTTCTTCATTGTATTCAACCTCAACGACCACCTTCTGGTTGCCGTATAACTCCATCATTTTTGCAGCAGACTCTAGAATTTTTTCCCGGCAAGCTAAGAACTTTTTACGAGGTAAACTGCCAGTCACTGGACGCCCTTCGCCATGAGCATTTGAACTGCTAAGTTGTTGTGGATGATGATGGCCTTGCTGTGAACCAAAGGCTGCAAGTCGGAAGTATTTAGATTTGACTTCAAAACTATACAGAAACGGGCACGAACCCATTAGATCATTAAACCATGGCGGCAGCCCGCAGGTTGACACAGCAAAAGAATCACGCAGCTGCTGCTCTAACTTCTCTGTAAGCTTACTGCTAACAAATTCAGTATGTGGCACAGGACGAACCTGTACCCTCAGATCATCCAATTTCTCCAGCCTACCTTCACCAAAAGCGTGAATCCTTTCAAGAGAAATCAAGTGAAAGAGAAATCTGTTCATGCCCTCCAGACTCTTAAGCAGAAACAATATGTCATACGCAGGAGGACTTGTCCCTTTGAGGCGCAAAGCAAGTCTATGAGCAAACAAGTAGGATAAGAACGGGTGATCCTCATCATTGTCCATAGATCCGGTTGGAAACAGCTTTTCATGAGAATCCCCAAGTTGTAGAGCCCTTTCATAAGTGATGTTGTGGGGTCCACTCAGCTTTGAACCGTTGGTAGTTTCATTTTCTGATTTTAGTTTGTGCAAGAGAATTGCCTGGTATACAGTCAAAGAGCGGTCTAGTTCAATCCCTTCCAGACGAAACAAAAGTCTTGGAAGAGCCTCCTCCTGTTCAGATGAGGAAGCATTCTGTTGTCCTGAACCATTACATTGCCCTGGAAGCTGCTCCTGGTCCTCCTCTTCAGATCCCTTGACACAAAAAAAATTCCAAAACACAAAAGATAAATTTACTGCAATAACCAAAACAAAGAAACTTGAAGAGAGGGAAAGATACCAAGGAAGACAACTTCTTCTCGAATAAACCAACAACCGAAACAATACCTAATGCTCATCTTGAATTCAGAAGACTGCTACTTGTGGCAATCATGAAAGTGTAAATAAAATTTATGATGCAAAAGTAAGAGCTAATGGTGGTGCGGCTAAGAGTAAAAATCAAAGCCATCACTTTTATTCCATCTTGAAAACTATCACTATTTGGAATAACAGGTGGAAAGAAGAGGATTCAATTCTAATACATTATTGCTTCCCCTATGCTCATATTGGGATAGTTTGAATCACTCCTAATAAAAGCAAAACCCGACAATAAAGAAAGGTTGGACATGCTACTTCCAAAAGGCTAAAGATTGGAGGCATTTTAGAAATTACCTGCAATTGAGGCGCATCAGGACTGTCAGTCTCCATATAACTTGAGCTTTCACCTTGACAAGATATCGAAGTTGACTGCAATTGAGAAGATTGACATTCTATAGCTTGATCATTTGCTTCCATGGAATCCATAGGTTCCAAATTCACTTTAGGCCACATGTATTGATCGACTGCATCCAAGTAGCAAAGTGGGTCAACGGTGACAAAGTCTTGGGAGTAATCACGCAAACAAGTCTCCCCCTCTGCTTTCAAAAAACGAACTTTTAGGCATGGATAACTTGTGCACCGTCCATTTGGAACAGCCGCGAATGAGTTCCTTTGCTTCAAAAATTGGCTTAGGACAATTGGGAAGTTTTCCAAAGAAGATAAGGAATTTTGGAGCTTATGTATTAACACGGATGAAGCTGCCTCGCCGTCAGACCAAAGTAATCTTGTGAACACTTCAAATCTCTTACCAACAAATGGTAAACTATCACGCTCTTGATCCCCTTTGCTAAGTTTCCTTTGATAGAGTCCATTAGACAGATAATTTGCCAGCGACTTTACAACTCCACTCTCTGTAAATTCAAAAGTGGACACAGATTCCCTTCCATTCAGCCTTTCCATGATTTGATTCCATATTGAGCAGAATTTCTCATCATGCAGGACATGTGCATCAATGGGTACAGTCATCAAATCGCTAAGTGCTACCGACAAGTTCTTGAGGTTTTGGAGAACATCTGTCAAGCCTTTCTCAGAGTCGAATACCTCAGGTCCAAAGAAACTCTCCTTGATACGTGTTGCAAGAATGAAGACAGAATCATTTTCAATCTTACAAGCTTGTGATGAAGAGGAAAGCGATCTTTCAAAAGACTGGCACAGGCATTTCAAAATCTCTTTCGTAACAGGCTTTTGTGAAAGGTCAGCTGATCCTTGAATGAAACCAGATACTGGATTTTGTTGCCCTCTATCAGAATTTGAGAGTGCTTCAATTGCAAAAAAAACACCCTCCTTTATAAAGGAATTCAAAAAAGCATCTCTGTATTTCTCAAGAAGCACTTCAGCAATCTGTAATGCTACTAAGACCACATGATGATCCTTCCTAGACAAAATGCCAGCTAAAACACTGCAGCATCATTAAATGCACTATCATTAGCTAGAAAACAACAGGCTTGAGTCAACTTACAGCTCTGCGAAAATATTACAAAACAATTTACCTTGAAATGTTGGCGTCCTTCAGTAACCCGACAAAATCATCTGACTTACTCAAGCAAGTCAGCTTGTGAATTGCTGATAGGCAACCATACGAAACATATACGTTAGCTCCAGAGTTTAGCACCTACAAAGAATTCAGAAGATAAATTATACTCTAGAGAGAAATAACCAGAAAATTCATATGTAGAGAGCATAAAATTGTATGTGGGAAATAACCTGAATCATAACAGGAAGCATGTCCGTTCCAAATTGTTGCAAAAGATCAGGCTGATTGACAAGAAAGCTTTCCTTTTCCAACGCCAGCTGATTATCTTCGACAGGCGAAGCTGGAAGAAGCTCAATTACCAACTTCAAGATTTCATGCACCTGAGTGGTAAGTTTGGTTTCCACCAACATTAAAACCATTATCACCGCATTCTTGGACAAATCAGCCTTAATGAAAGAAAATTATCCTTCGACCAAAAGCTATCTTGATACATGACTATTTTAAAATGAAAATCCTCAATTGGAGTATCTAAGAATATAAGAGTGATCGATGATACAACTCAAACCTGATTGGAACATGCATTGATGGGATGTGTGGAAGACACTGAATGAGAAACGTCATACGTGGACATAATTTCTTTTAATCTGTAGCCGATGTTAAGCTCATATAACGTTCTGAAGGCTAAAGTTGAACCAGAAGAAAGTTTTCTTAGCAATCCAATCACACCCTGCCAACCAAAGCCAAAGTGCATGATGTTATTTTTATGCAATTAATATTAAGGAGTGTCATCCAAAAGGAGAAGAAATCTCGTGTACGTTGTAAATAGGTTGAGATAGGGTAGTGCGGCTATTCAAGTTTAAAAGATGTGTGGATTGATGAATCAGTCCATGTGTACATAGTTGATCCAACATTGCAGGTGACTCACTAACGTGATCTGCTATTTTTGTCAAGCAAATAGCCACATTCTCGACCAACTGCAAATAAAAACATATAACTGATGCTATCACTCTTTCGCAGAAGAATATTTATTTCAAGGAAAAAAATAAAAGAAGAACTGAGCATCACTCGGACCTGTCGATCTTCATATTGAAGAAGATTGCATAATATTGGAACAGCATCCATGAAAGGTGAGGGAGACTCAGATGGAAGCTTCCTACATATATTCACCACAGTAGAAATCGCCACTCTCTGATGCAAATGCAATGTTCAAATCGATAAGTCTTGTAAAGTCACCAATTCACAATAACAGAAAACAGACAAATCTGACATAGCAAGGTAACTCCTTAGATGACTAACCTGTATGCTTGTTGAGAAGAAATCAATAAAAGAAAGCACTGCCATAATAGCTCCAGCATTCAAGCATGCTACTGGCTGATCTCGGGATATTTTATCAAGTGCTTGCAAACACTAGCCAAGTCAATAGTTAGTAAGACAGACTGATCAAAACTAGCTCTCTTTAGGTGTTAAAAAAAAAAACTCTTTAAGTGGCGAAAAGTATAGCATACCTGCTCAGCAACGTCCAAGTACTCAATAGTCAACAGTCTTTGGCAAAGGGCAGGAATAGTTTCATGTCTTACAAGGAATGCTACTGACCGTGGATAAACATCGCACAAGTAAGTAATTGCTCTAATCGCAAGCAGCATAATATCTGCATTGCTCTCATGCTTAGATAACTTAACAAGCACCGGGGAGAGCATGTCTGCCATTAGGCTGGAAAGTGAATCTTCATTACAAAAAGACAACACTTCACATAACTCTGTAAGCCCGGTTAACTGCAAAGAAGGATCGGTTTCTTCAGTCAAACTCGCCAAGAGAGACTTCAATTTCCCTTGATCACCAGATGATCTCTGCCTTTGAAATTCCTGAAGCACCCTCTGTCTCGGTTCCACGTCATCAGAATCGCAAGAACCATAGTCCGAATCCTTATCTTGTTCTCCATCTGATCGACTCGAAGGCGAAGCAGATGAAGAAGTGTCCATATCAGCGTCAACGTTTTCATGTCCTGAAGTCGTACCATTAGTTTGAGCCTGAACAGATGAGCCAGATGTGCTTGGCCTGAAATCCTGTGAGTTACAAGCTCTCTTATCAGCAGGTAACTCTTCCACAACCTCCATTCGTTTCTGGCCTCTGTTCTCCATAGCTTTAATCTTCCAAATAAATTATCAACCTATCAACCAAATTATCAAAACTCAAGTCTTTAAATATCCCACTTAAAGACAAACCCAAAAGAAGATAAAGAGTCGATCACTATCCCAAAATCAGTGGAAACAACAGCAACAAATTTAGGGTTTTTTTTCTTCTGCAATTCTAATCAACACCATTAGTCCACAAAATCTCATAGAATCAACACAGACACAGACGATCAATTTCACAAAGAAAATCAAAAACCAAAAACTCAGAGACGCTTCAGTGACGAGAACAAAAAAAAAACATAAAGAAACATGAAAAAAAAAAACTATATAATATAATAATCGGAAGAAACGAACAACACAAAACAGAAGAAACGAAGATCATCATGATCGCATTGAAAAAAAAAAAAAAAAATTCCCGTAATCACACCTTTCAAGTCTCAACAAATTGACCCAAATCTCTATGAAGAAATCGAGCGAAACCTTAAAATCCTCTAAAGAGATTGAAGAGAAAAAAGATGAGAATCTAGGGTTTTATCATCGGAAAATTTAATCTCCAGAAAGAAGAATCAACATAGATACAACAATATCTATGTATATACTTTTTCTTGCTTATTTGCTTAAGACGATGGTTGTTAATTAGACAGACTTCTAATATTTCAAGAAATTATCCTCTGCGGATATGCACACCGGAACCACTGTGTACGTTCGAATCTACGGAAGATTTTATTAGATCGGACGGTTTTAATTAGATGAGAGAAGATCCAAGGGACGTGAATTTTTGTATGCCGTTTCTTTTCCGATTTTGGGACCAGAGTATTTAGCACCGCCTCATCTGGTTGCTTTTGCCACGTGTCGTCATTAAAGTTTTAAACCGTGCAATTAATCCAAAGCTTGCTTCTCCTTTTTGACAAATTAATCCATGTTTTATGGTATTGATTATTCATAGTCTTTTTTTTGGCTTTTTATTTGGTCATTAAAAATTAAAATTTGTTCATCTTAAAGTACCAAAGTTAATGCATTATTATTATAAGTCGTTTACTTTAGGGTTCCGTATAGGAAGGGTATAATACAGACACGTCAGGTCCATGAGATAAACTAAACAAACAAACTAAATTCTTTTTGGCAACTAAATCTAAGTGAATATATTAAGCTAAAAAACATCTAACTAATAATATTCTCTGGTATATCAAATCAAGAGTATATCTTCTTAAAGGAAGTCAAGATAATATCTCATATAAATAAAAATACCAAATTTTTTTTTTTGTAACCGGATTTTCATGATAATTAATTTAAATTAAATTGTGGGACGTTCAAAAAAATTGATCTGGTAACAAAAGTGTAGTAATTTCAGAAGTTAAAGAAAATGTATATCGACCAGATTATGGATGATTTTAATAATTAAAAAAAGAGTATTATTGATAATTCCCATATTTACACACAAAATCTTCCATAAGGGGTTTTCCTTGTAATTTACAGGAAAAGTGGAGAAAGTTGTTATCTGACAAAAAACTAAAATTATACGGAAAGTTGTGATTACACATTTTTGGAGTTAAGATATTAATATCTCCAATTAATAAAAACAAAATCTTACTTTGTTGACAAAAAAGATCTTTGATTATCCTGATTTCTTTTTTATTTTCCTTTGGAATTTTGAGAAAGCTTGAGGTACAAGAAAGACAATATACAATTATCTTATCTATCGGACTGGACCGGCCTGTTCTTGCCGAAGGGCTGAGATGATTTTCATCACGTGGCCCAACAAATAATTAAGTTCCGATCTGAACCGGTCTATGAAATTTCTCAGACCAGAAAACAAAAACACGATGCCGATTACCGGCCATGTCGGGTGTCCGGTCTAACTTGTTTTCGTCAATGGCTCGATGGTATTGGATAGGAGTACTAATTAAAAGCAAAAACTCGGAGCTATTATTATTAATTTCAAGCAAATAATGCTACTGCCATGTTATGACATTTACCATGGCATTAACATTAGTAGTGATGGTAATAGACTCGTTACTAAATTCTCATCATTTTATAGAAAGCAAAAGCACTAAAGGGAAGAAGATTAAAAAGAGTTGAAAAAACATGTTTAGAATACTTAAATACTCTTAACATCTCAACAACATCACACCTCAAGCAAGTAAACTCCAAATTAATCCAAGACAAATGAAGATCATAAAACAGAGTACCAAAATCTTTGCCTAAATATGATAGAATTTGCGATGATGAAACCATTATCACTGACTGGCACCGAGCCACTTGGTGAAGTTGTCAAACTCGGTGTAATCGCTGTCAGAGATCATAGTCTGGTACCAAGCCTTTCCTGCTGCTTTGATCGCTTGTGCCTCCTCCTAGAGTAAAGAAGAAAACAAAAGAGTTTAAGAAATGAGACAACTTTGAAATTTTAAAACACAATAGTCAAACAAAACTAAATCACAATTGACGAAAATGGAAAAGGCAGTATAACATTTAAGTCGAGACAGAGAAAATATTAGAACAAGAAGAACCTATGAAATGTTCATGATAAAACATGTCTCTCTCTCTGCGAAACCAATCTTAATCAATCCAAAAACCATTCCAACACCAAATCACATCAATAAACACAACTGATTTGCAATGCGTATGACTTTAACAAGAGAAATGGACTTGATTAACAACAGTATAGACTGTTTAGCAATAATAAAATCCTCCATTCGAAATGACAGAATTTGTATACCGAACTTCAAACCCACATCAAAAGACTTGGAATTTGTATAAGATATATCACCAGATGCAAAGCAAATCAGAAACTTCACATTATTCAAAATAATCATAAAAAGATGGCAGGTATTGTGAAAGGAGAGCTTTGAGTTTACCTTAGTAACGATTTTCCTCTTCTTCTCGAGCTTCTCCTTCTTAGCCTTAACCCTTTGAGCTTCAGCCAACAGAGACATCCTCTTTGCGGTCTTAGCATAAGGATTCAACTTCAGCATCACATTAAGGTTCTTCAATGGGTTCTTCTTAAGAACAGCTCTCTTAGCATCCTTCTTAATCGGCTTCACAACGCTCTGCACCTCATCGGAGTTGATAATCCTAGCAAGATCAGCGTTAACCATCTTCGCACGAGGCAAGACATAACCTTTCTTCTTCTCAGACGGCTTCTCAAACGACCCATAGATAGACTCAAGCTTCTCAAAAGCAGACTTAGTCCAAATCACAAACCTACCAAGGTGACCACCAGGAGCTAGTTTCAACAAGTTAAGCCTCTCTACATGACAAAGCTCAACACCAGGAAGATTCCTAAACGCTTTCACAATCTTAGCTCCTTCGGTACCATAAACCACAAGAGGACCTTTCCTAGAAATGTAACGACGATTCCTAGCTTTACCCTTACCAGGACGGATTCCGATACTGTCCTTGGCCTTCTCCGCATCGTCATAAGCTCCGATCTGCTTCAAAACCTTAATCGCAGCGGAAGTCTTCTCCACGGCTTCAGCTGAATCACTGACAACAAGCGGCATCTCAGGAACATTCTCGATCTTGTGACCACGAGCCATCACGAGAGACGGAACAGCAGTAGCTGCAATTGCTGAAACAATCGCGTGTCTCTTCATGTTGACATTAACACGACGGTGCCAGCGTCTCCAAATCTTAGTCGGAGCAAACATACGACCACCACGACACATGTTTCCGAACGCTGCTTGACCGGCGCGGTGAGTTCCACCACCGGGAACACGAGGGATACGAGACACAGCTCGTCCAGTTCCCCAAGACTCGGCGGAGGTCTGATGACCGGCTTTCTTAGAGACGGCGTATGGTTGACGGCTGTTGTTGGAGATTTGGGCGTGTACGAAACTGACGATGTCTGGCCTCACCGGAGCAGTCATGACGTCTGGTAAACAGACGGTAGTGGATTGGTCGGTGTTCATGTCACCGTCGAGTCCTTGGACGGAGACGAGAGGGCGTGCGGCGGCGGCTGCCATTGTTTTTGGCTGGAACGAAAGTTTTGGATTTTGAGGCTGTGCGTTAGGGTACGAAGCACATCTAAATAGTTAGGGTTTCTTGAGAGACTTTATAGTAAATCGTGGGAAATATATGCGGGCCTGAAAAGCCCATAGGCCCAAATAAAATAGAAAACAGCTTATTTTTTCTACTCTTTTTATTTATTTTATTTTTTCGGTCATGATTCTTTTCTACTCTTTATTTTTCTGTTTTTTTAACATCATAATTTTTCGGCTTTTCCTCTAATTTTTACTGTGTTATTCGCGAATTTATCAATGTTTTTTAAATTTTTATATACAAGAGGAAAATGGCTGAAATTAGTAAATGAGAGAATGTTATAAATTCTATAAATCTAAGGGTTTTGGAGTATGTCCTCTGATGGCGTATGTATGAATTTTTCACTTTGTAGAGAAATCGATTCAAATGTCAAGTTGCTTTAACTCCACCAGCTGAACATTCTGAATTTTACTATAGGAAAGTTTGAAAATTTTCCCATGTGACATTGTTGAAACAAGATTTTTATTCTATAACAATCGAACTTTGTAGCCAAAGGCATTAAAATGCTTTCTTGAAAGTTGAAGCTTACTACAAACACTGAAGCTAAACACTAAATCTGATGCTAAAGACTGATGAACCTAGAAAAAACATAACCAATAATTCTGTAAACTGAATTAGAATCTGGGTTTTGGTGCGAAAAGCCTATAGAGACTTAGCAAGAAACAATTTTGATGTATCAAAGATACTCGAAAAGATGAAGCATATACTATAACTCTATCCAGATAAAGACACTGCCAAACAAAATGAAACCAAGTAGAAAATTTCACATTAGTCACTCAAACTTTGATCAAGAAGTAGCAGTAACATTGGTCAATTATCATTACCTTATATCGCAGAATCGTCAATCATAATGTTGATTATTCCTCGTCATCTGAGCTCGCATCATCGCTGCTGTAATCACTGCTATCATCATCCTCCAAAATGTCGAGCTGAACAGCTCGGACCTGTATAACATCAGGCGGTCTGTGAAGACCTGGAGGAGGCCGCATTTGTTGCTGCTCATAGGTTCTAGGTGCAGGAAATGACTCCAATGGCGGTAACACAACAGGGTCTCCTGGTTTCCATCCAGGAGGTGGCAATGGCAAATCTTTCGGCAATTCCACTGGCATTCCTGGTTTCCATCCAGAAGGAACAGCGATATTCGGCGGAAGCAGGTTTTGAATTGCGGAAAGATTCATGGTTTCTTGTGGTGGTGGTGGTGGCTCAATCAGTGCTTCAACCTTCTTCTCCATGTTATCTATGGTTTTCGGTAATCCGATATCGAGATCAGCGAAGGTGTAGAGCTGAGAAACTCTCATTTGTTCGTCTTGTGGAGCTGGTGGCAATGCACCACGGAGAGGTGCTTGCCCTGCACCAAACTCCGGCGGAGCAAATGTGGTGTAGCTAATCTTGTGAGCGTAAGCTAATATGTCCTTTAATTTGAGCTGAGAAGAGACTGTGGTTGTAACAGAGGATGATGAAGAAGAAGAAGAGTCAATGTCATCTTCTTCTTTTTCACTTACAGTTTTGCCTCTCTTTGGTTTGCGATAATCGGAGTAATCGTCGACGAGCATATCGAGAACACGTTCTGCTTCCTTGAGCTTGTTGGCGAAGGCGAGAAGAGACGAATCTTTGGATTTGACCTCACGAGCGACCTTCTGCTTCGCGTCTTGCAGATCGAGGATCTCTTGAAGCTCCGTGACAGCTTCGAAGAGCTGAGTCTGGAGGGAGTTAAACTGAGAGAGGATCTCCTTCGTGGATGAAGGATTAGGGTTTTCAAGCGGCGGAGGCGGTGGCAACGAGTGCGAAGAGAGGAACGAAGGGAGAGAGCCACGGAAAGCGGAGAGCCAGAGAGCACGATTGGGAGAGACATCGAAGAGCTTAGACGTTAAAACCGCCATCTGTTGGAGAAGAGCTTGAGCTCGCGGCAATGGCGGAAGGAGCGATAGCAAAGCGGAGGATGAAATAGCCGCCGAAGCTGAGGCTGCGGCGGCGACGGTGGAGGAAGGTAGTAGATTAGGATGTTGTTGGATCTGTTGGTGCTGAGATTGGGAAGATGAAGAAGACGTTGGATGACCATGACGAGAAGGTGTTGGATTTTGTACGGAGGGAGAACCAGGACCTGTTAACCCTAATCTCGCCGGAGATTGTACTATCTGATGCTGTAGCATCTTCGCCACCGGCGAATTATCCCTCGACGATCGAAAGGAATTTAAGATCGAGAAGCATTTAGAGAACAATCCAGGAAAACTACAACAGAGAAGCTTTCTTCTCCGTTTAAGTTTATAGATCGACGGTGGATCACAAACCTTCAGTGTGAGCCAGAAGGTTCTAAAGACCCTCTTGAACCATACCAATACGATTCAATTTCCTGGTTATCGTTAACCGGGTTTTGGAATACTAGTGATTCACAACACATGGAAGTTGATGCAATACAAGAGAGTTATGTAAGTATCTCACTTGTGGGTTTAGTAGCATTTGCTAGCTGTTACATTTGCCTTTGGTTTCAATACATGACCAAAAAAATCCAATCGTAGAAAGTGGGAAAGAAACTAGAAATTACAAACCGCATGAACAAATAAATCTCAAAAATAAAATTACAATTAGTAACCATTTTCTACTACATACACACACATTGACAAATATTATATATCTACCATTCACCGAACTGGTTCTGACCGACACTGCCATATTCCCCTCTTGTTTGAGCCGCTTCAGTTATGTTCTCCTCAGATAACAACCGTGGGAAGCATCTGACACAATCTACCAAATGCAGAGAGATCAGATAGCCATTTGGTAACTCTTAACCCAAATCTTAAAGAGTACGGTGATCAGGATTATCGCAGCTGAGCTAAGATTAAGCTTCTATCTACGGTGTAAGATCTAATTCAGTATGTCGATACGAATATTCTGACTATTGTGAAGTGTTTTATATTGATGTCAGGGGGATGAGATATTAAACCACACTTACTTGACAGTTGTTGTGAGCAAGAAGTCGTCAAGAAGATATAACACTTGTAGTGTTCTTGACCAGGGATCCCGCACTAACAGCTACGAGCTCAAGTGTTCCGGACCTTCCTCTGCAGCATCAAAGTGTTCAGACTATTTCAAGGTTAGATTACATCTGTTGCAAAGAAATCAATCCAGAAGTCAGCAGTTGATGTGTGTATATACATCTCACAAAGCACAACAATACTCATTTATTCATTCGAATTGTTGGAAGAAGTAACACACACCAAGAGCAAATTAGACTTATTTCTAACAGTTTTAGCCCAATTTGAACTTCAAGGCACATAGTCACCAGATGTGTTAGGTGGACGAGATTCTCTCTATGTACTAACACGAAAAGATGTGTCTCACAGCCAAACGAGCATGGAAGCTACGATAAACTTAACACTTACAGAAGGTTCGAAGTCAGGGTTTGACAAGTTCACTGTGAGGTTTCTCATCAATAGCAGAACCTGCGAGACATACTGCGATTAGTGAAGGGTACTATAATAAGAACAATCACTTACAGCTACGTATAGGCAACCGGACACTTAAAAAAGCTAAGCCGGGGTTGTAAAACCCCATTATTTGGCCAACATCTCCATAGAATCATGGTACCAATCAAACTTTGAAACGAAATCTATAGATGCAGCCTTTATTAGATTGGATAATTATAAAGATCAGTTCTTGTACAAGTTAGATTAATGCGAGGGAAACACCACAACGCCAGATTATGGTTGCGGATAGAAGTCAGGGAGCTCAAAGTAGAAGCACAGTTGAAGTCGACGCCTATATCATGGATATACCACTGTCACACACATCATTTAACTTAAAGGCAAAGAAAGCAGGCTCCAACTCACAGTTTCGAAATTTATAGGATCCATTTCCTTGAGTTTTTTCATGCGGCCTTTACTGTCAGGATCGAAGACACTCCCAATGAAGTTATAAACTTCAGCAAAATCAGGAAGACCTGCAAAAACAACCATTAGAACAGTGTCCACCATAAAATAAAAAACTCAGAAATAGTCCCGCAATTGTTCATATAATTACCGTGCATTGAGGGAATGGGAGCTTGATTCGCTGGTCTTAAAGCCTTGGACTCTGACAGTGTTCTGCTTGAGCTCCCTATGCCCGACGCTGAAGGACTACTCCCACTTGTTATGTCATTCGATCCAAAAACAACTGAAACAATAACATTGTAAGCCGCAGATAGCATATGAAACTTCATCGGATGGAGCAACTCGACTGCCAAAGCAAAATACAGAAAATGAGTACAGATGAGAATGCATGCCTTCTCCTCCACAAAGAGTATCAAGTTCCTCTTCTGGTGGAATAACCCCACTTACGTCTATGTTTACCAATGCAGGGGTATCATCCCATGAAGGATATCCAGACACATTATTAATTTGAGTAGGAAAGGCCATGGAAACGTGAAGCGACATTTGAGCTGCAAAATTGAGTTGAACTCAGATTGAAAGAATGTTACTGCATCTGTCCACCCAAAGTAGTTTCTGTTATAATAGATCTAACCATTCTTGGATGCCTTTTGAGGATATGGATGAGCAGCTTTGCGCTTAGGCCTAGGTGGTGGCACATGTGCTAAAGTCCCGTTTTTCTGTACCTTTAAAAAGTATTTTTGGGCATGGCTCCTGATCTGCAGTAAATCAAGCAGACACACAACGATTGAGGGGGGAAATGTGCCAATGTATTGTATTAAACCAAAATCCAAAGCAGCTGATCTCAAACCTGAATTACTGTCTTTGAACCAACAAAATCTTCTATTTTTTTCCAGTCACGATCAAACCTATGGAAGCAAGAAAATTGCCACAGACCAGCAGTATCAGCAACAAAGTAGGATTTTTTTCCCCGAAAAAGAGAGAGAAACCTTTTACACACAAAAAAGCAACGAACCATTACCAAAATCCTGCACTTAATCTACCAAAGAAAAAGGTTACGACTGGTTGGTAATTGGTTTGATGCATAGGACTAAAAACTGACTTATAGTATGTTTTCCATTATCCATGTTGTATACTCTGAAACCCCATTTATTATGCAAAACCAGTTGCCAAGTCCTGTATCGAAACATTTTGCCAACCTAAGTAAACAATTACTTTGGTTTTATGAGAGAGAAAACATTCATCAGCGATTAATTGAAACTCTGGTCTATCTTATATACAATCCAACCTAAGAATCAAAGAAGACATTGTTGCTTCTGCAATATCCCATTTAGTATCTTCATCTAAACCTCAAGGCAAAACTCCAGATGATCTACCACATAACCAAACTTTGATCTGATGAAACTTTATTTCACTAAATTACCTAACAAAAATTTTGTCCGAAGGGCCAGCTTAACAGATCGTTTAGGTCACAACTAACCCTAGCATACAAAATCCTTCTCTGATAGTGTATTTATACTAAAGGAATGCAAAATCACGCAAATCCAGCTAAAATTGGAGCTCGAAAACACACAATAAGTAAACCAAATCCCTAATCGAAGAAGGAAAAAGAAAACGTGAGAAATAGAGGCAGTAATTTTACAATTGAAGAGCTTCCAGAAACTTATCGTGCTCTCCTTCTGTCCAACTCTCTCTGGATTTGGTGATCGTGTAAGCTTTCCTCACTTTCTTCTCCGGAGCTTCCGCAGCTTCCGTCGATAAAGAAGTCGCCGTCGTCTCTGTAAGATCTGTGGACGTTTCCGACGGTCTTACTTCAGCGACCACCGGATTGTTTGACGGCGACGACGTCATCGGTTTTTTTCCAAGATAGCGATCGTTTAGAGAGATAGTGAACAGAGTTTAGAGAGAGAGAGAGAGATGACGATATCTCCACATGGCGGGCAGGAGTTTGGTGTAAATATGTGGAGACGGTTCGCTTCGAATTTTAGACCATCCATTTTTTCCCCTTTTCATTTTTATATTTATGAAATTTTAAAATTTTTTTTTTTTAATCTTTGTTTTTCGATGTGAGCTTCAAACTAATCACACAAGCAAATTATCCATTAGATTTTTTACGATTCGGTATTCATTTTAATTTGATCCAAAAAATTTGGATATCCGTTATGAATCAAAGTGGAGTAAATAATAAAATATAGTATTCGTTCAAAACATAACAAATCACAAATACCAAATTTAAAAAGTCCAGATATTCGATTCGATCCATATATTATTTATATATACATATTATATGATATATTGATAATGTATATTTGCATGTTTGATAACATATATTTGCATGTTTGGATTTTATATACATAAAGTGGAAATATTTATGTAAAAATAAATTTGAATTTATTTTAATAAAGTAGATACTAGTTTTTAAATTGAAAATGTATTTTATTTTTTATTCTTTTCTTTAAATAAAAATTTATGTTTCATTTTTCACCATTTAAATATTCCACTTTTCATCTTTCTTCAATTGTATGGAATAAAATTAGGTAATTTCATAAATTTACTCACTAGTTAGTTTAAATAATAAGTTAAATATTTTATTTTAAAAAGAAGATGGCATTTTGTTTTTTTGTTTGAAACGGATCGGAACATTTTGTGTTGATCTCTTGAGTGTTGGTTTTTCAAGTTAACATTTTGTGCTAAATATTTTGTGTTGAGCAGCTGATTCACATCACCTACTATGATAAACTTCCAAGTCTTTTGCCCAAAACAGCGATTCTCCGAGGCTCTGGTTTGGAATGTAGCGATAGAGATAAAGAAGAAGCAAGAAGAGGTGTATTTTGGACAAGGATGGGCTAAATTTTAAGGATAATTCTCTTAACGATGGAGACTTTTTGACATTCGTGTATAATGGAGAACGTGTTTTCGAGGTCAGTATCTATGCCTGCAATGGATGTAAAAAGATTAGAGCAGCCACTAAAGTGGATTAGGATAAAGAAGACAGTATTTGGTCTCTAGGCAGCGAAAACAGCGAAGATACTAATCTGAAAAAAATTCTGTCAAGGTTCAAACACAAACAGACCACACTTTGACAAAAAAAAAATCCCAACCATGGTTCTTCTCAAATGCTACATTCTTCTTACTCATGAGGGGGGTGTTGTACTCTTTTTCCAACACATGCATCAAATATCGTTTCATTGGTGTTTGAATGTAGAAACGGCAGTCCATAAAGGCGAGTCTTGTGAGTTGATTCACGAAATCAACCCTTGAAGATTCGGTGAGCAACATCTTTGTATCAATCGAGGAAACCTGCAAAAATTGAGAACATCACGTACTTTGACAATAACATGTTTGATGTTGTTAAAGATACCTTTCGTTTCACCATTTTTTGCAACATCTCAATTGAGTCCAACAATTTCACATTTCCTCAATCTCGTTCATGGCCCTGATGTAGTCTCCTTTATCGAAGAGAACCTTGGCCTTGCCAAATTTTTCTTTGAAATGGGACATTGGGGAATACTAGGGTTTGCTACGATTTGGGAAGAATTTGGGTTTGATTTAAAGAGAAAAAAAAGTATAGGGAAATTTGACTTGGACGTATAACAGTATATAACAGCAACCGAAGCCACGTGGCAGGTTGGGAACGACATAGACCAAAATCCATTGAGGTAAGTTGAAGTTCGGAATCAGAGAAAGCTCGGAAGCAAAGAGAGGAAAAATGGTGTTTTGTTTCGTGATACAGGCAGAGCTTATGGGTTGAGAAGAAGGAGGGAAAAAAAAATTGTACGAAAGCCGTTCAAAGAATTATTTTCAAGAAGATTTGATTAGACGATAAACGGTTTGAATCTTAGAAATCAGATCCATTAGACCAATCCTTGAGGCAGTGATGATAGAGTCATAACCCAAAACGCATAGTTTCAACGGGCCAAAATATACTTTGATTAGTTTTTCAAAATTAGAGAAATTCATAAATTGACTGCCTTTTGTTTCTTGACATGTTGTATAGTTTGTTATCTAAACGATAGATGATTTTAAGTTTTGGTGTACCCATGAAATTATTGAAAATAATGGTGAGACTAAATTTTTTTTTTCAAGAAAAAAAAATTGAACCACTTTATACATTAAAATGTTGGAATGACTGACAAAATAGTTTCATTATTGTTTTTTGGGTAGTTTGGATACTTCCAAATCAATTCATTTCACTGATTAAGAGAAAATAACATTTTGCATGCCTCTATCGTAAATTTGTTTATCTAAGATGATGATGTTTGCTGAGGTATATGATCAATCACTAATTAAGAAATGATAGAAGAGAAGGAGAAGACCAACTTTTATCACAAAAAGGGGAAGAAAAAAAAACAGATGAGAAGACCAATGCTTTTACCCATTTTAATTCACAGATTACCATTGTACTACGTAGTGAAGTTGTCTGCAATGATTTTGGTCTTTTTCGTTTAATCATGTATTGTTTTGAGTATGGAAAAGGCTTGCGAAGGTCATTGTGGAATTCTGGTTAAGTTTGTGGATATTAGTGAACGTTATTGGTAAACATATTTTCGAATTGACATTCATTTTGGGAACTCGGATCGCCAGGACCAAAACATTCTTATCTGAACGACATAGCTCGCTTGATCCTATACACCATGGCTACTTTTTCTTCAATGCCATAAGTACTTTGATTTTTTTTTGTACGAAAGCCATTCAAAGAATCTTCAACAAGATTCGATTAGACGATAAATGGTTTGAGTCTTATAAGTCAGAACCATTAGACCAATCCTTGAGACAGTGACGATAGAGTCATAACCCAAAATGCAGAGTTTCAACGGGCCAAAATATACTTTGATTAGTTTTTCAAAATTAGAGAAATTCATAAATTGACTGTCTTTTGTTTCTTGACATGTTGTATAGTTTGTTATCTAAACGATAGATGATTTTAAGTTTTGATGTACCCATGAAAATAATGAAAAAAATGGTGACACTAAATTTCCTTTTTTCGAAAAAAAAATTGAACCACTTTATACATTAAATGTTGGAATGACTGGCAAAATAGTTTCATTATTGTTTTTTGTGCGTAAATTATACACCAACTAGATAAAAGACCCGCATATATGCGGGTTTGTAATCTAACATTTTATAACCTGTAAAAAAAGTTAATCAATTAAAAATAGAAATCAAAATTAAATCACCCGTAAAAATAAATAAAATAAAATTGAGACATATAATAAAGTCAATATTTAAAGAAATAGACCATGCTTATCAACTAATTATTTTAATGAATTATTTATTAGAAACTAATTATTTTTTTATATATGTTGATTTTTATAATCTACTTGATAAATACAAATGTATAAGTTTAAAAATAAATAAGATTTGTATGACACATGTCAAAATTTAATTGAAAAAAAATTACATGTGTCAAAAGCCGAAACAAAATTTATAGAAGAGATTATTGAAGTTTTAAATTGTTTGGTGAGAGAATCGAGAGAGCGCAAAATTGTTTAAATAAAGGTGAAAGATTATAATCCTTGAAGATTTGGGTATGTAAACCTAATTCTATTCAAAACTCAAAATATTTTTACATGTGTATTTAATATTCTAATGAGAAAAGTGTTTGATTTTTTGCCTTATCTATTTCGATTCAAAATCAAAATATATGTAAACGTGTATATATGTAGCTTATCTACTAATTTTTTTTTATGAATTATTAATTAGAAGCTAATTAGAAAACGTTGATATATGGTGTTTTTTATAATTTAATTGATAAATACAAATATATAAGAATTTTTTTAAATAAGATTTGTTTGACACGTGGCAAAATCTAATTGAAATTTTTTAACACGTGTCAAAATCTGATCGATCAGTTGACACGTGTCACGATCGTGTTAATTACGAAGTTTGACGCATCAAATTTTATATAATAAGATAGCTTCGCCAACTTATTCGACAAGAATGTGCGTAGTTTCATTTTTCTAACAGCTAAATTATTTGATCTTTGTTTTCTCTTTAGGCGGCAAAAAAGAATGCGCAACAGAGCAAGACCCTTTTGACGGATATCCAAAAGTAACATAAGGTATTTCAGCCTTAGATCCGATTATTTGAATTTGGTTTCTAATATATGTTCTCTATAAACCTGCAGGGAGTTGCCACCTCAGATGGTAAGATAATCAAGACTTATGAATAGAAAACACTTCATAATCCTTGGTTAGTCGAAAATTCAATGGATCCTTTGATAGAGAGTTGTGGGAAATACTTTACTTAATTCCCTATATTTTCCCTTTTCTTGAGATAACTACTAGTGATTAAGATTCTGCTCGGCTTGTTGGAAAATGCGGCAACTTTCATTATATGACAGTTTTTGCAGCTCAGTGTTTGGTGTTGCGATTGAAGTCACTGTCCAGCGGCGGGAGTCAAACAGGCCTATTTCCATTTATACTAATTAAATGCGCAGATTATCTCATATTAACAGGTACAAATGTTCGGACCAGTCACGCGTAAGGCTTTTATAGCGCACACCTTATTAATGTGGTATATTTTCCTCTTACTCAGGACTTAATTCGCCGAGCTTGTTCAAAGCCCAAGGAGACAAAAAAGTTGATTCAACAATTGGTTTCTGCTCACAATCAAGGTTCTAATTTATGTTTAGTCAATCACTTGTAAGCAAAATGAGAATCTCCTAAACAAAAATAATTCCATAAGCTAAATTTACTATTTAGCATCATTTTGTAAAAAGGAAATATGAAACAGTTTTCATAAACTAACTTTATATTTCACTCAATTTATGAAATAAAAATGTAATACAAAATAATTGTGATTATTGGAGTAAATAGAAACTATGCATATATGATAATAATTTTTATCTAAGGGATTCCTAACACACTTTTTGTTAACTTATTTTTTTGGTTTAAAAGAAACAGAAACCCTAACCTAAGCCTTCGAGGGTTAGGAATCCTTTTAACACACTTTTTTTTTTAATATAAAGACGAAGCCCTAACGTGATCCTCAAAGAAATCAAATCATCCACAGGCATGAACATGGAAGACATGAAGAAATCATCAGAGTCTACGTCCACGACTGCTGCTCCTCCGACGTCGTTTTCTTCGTTACCATACGACGTCGTTCTCAACTGTTTCGCTCATATCTCGAGCATTCATCGTCCAACCTTATCTCTCGTCTCCAAGAGTTTCCGATCACTCATGGCTTCGCGTGAGCTCGACGCAACACGATCACTCATCGGAAAACTTGGGAGCCATTATCGCCAACAACACTATATCATCTCACCACTCAAAAGAGTGTGGTTCCAGGTAAATTGGTAATGGGTGAAAAAGTTTATGAGATGAATGGCTTGAAGCTTAACTTGAAGGCGTATCCTACTGGGGAACGTAAATGCAGATATCTTTGCTTGGTAGAGATAGAGACCAACGTATGGTGTGAAATAATTATTTCCGGTATTAAACTACTTTGGCGTGATACAAACGATGTCCGCTATGAGTGGTGGACGAGTGTTACGGGGCTTGAAAAACTGTTCCCTAAGCCATATTTTCGCCTTTATCTTGTTTCGGTGGCAAACTCGGGTGGAAGAAGAGTGACAGTTTGGTGGAAGACGGTGAAATATCTCAGTCAAGGTTATAGGTATACTGAGAAGAGTAAAACCGAAATTTGGTGTGCGGAGATTTCGTTTCAGAGACAAGGTGTAAGAGAGATTAAGGGTTTTATAGAATGGTCTAAATCCGTGTTTACCTTTGATGGATGTGACTGTGGTTCCAATTTCATCTCCATTTACCTATTATCTATGAATGGTGTTTATATAATTGTTTGCTAATCGACAAAAAAAAATTGTTTGGTAATCAAACTCAAACTAAAATTTGATATCCAAATCTAAAATATAAGTATCGAAATGAAAACATAATACATTTTGGACTTAGAATCTTCAACCCTTGTAGAATTTTAAACAGTTGGAATCTATCATATGAGTAACTATTCCACAATTAATTCATACTCAATGAGTACGACCGTTAGCACCATAACTAAAGATTTTCTGAGTTTCATATAGTAGATAAGCGGTAGATAATTAGGCTACAATTTTGTGTACCTTCGACATTAATTAGTTTTGAGTCATGTTTAATTAGTTTTGAGTCATGAGTTTCATACTAATATTCATTTATATTTGAATGTTGTTAACTAAAATTAAGGGAAAAAGGAAATTGCATCAAAATTGAATGGAACCACCAGCAAATTTAATATAAATTTTTGAGCCTAGTTGGAGATTTTGGGATCTAGCAAAATTTTTTTCTCAATTACCTGATTCAATCGGGCTTAGTTCGTAAGCGACGACCGAATCAATGTCGGAAAGAAAAACAAAATCGACTAAAAGCGACCACTAGACGACAAAAGTAACGGATTGACAAACCGAACTCTCTGTTTCATCAATTTTATTAACTTTTGGTATATTTTTTAAATATTTAGAACACCTGTAATAATGGCTACTTCGCTGGAAAAACTGAGAGTCGACATGCGAGAAGTGGTTGCTGCAGCTCCGATTTTCTGATCTCGGAAACAACCATTCAAGAGAAAGAACAAAGCCCTATTAGTACGAAACATCTCACTGCTTCTCCGATTTCATCTCGTTGGTCGGTGAAGAATGGCGACGGGGAGAAGAAGGTTCGATCCATTTTTGCCTCTTATGTACAAAGTTGAAAACCGTATCCAAAGAGTCGCACCCGACTTGACTGTATATCCCTCGGAAAAAGTCTTTCAAGTTCACAGTGTTAACTATCATAAGTCTCCTCTTCAATTCATGGTCAAGGCTAACCCAAAAAGGCCTAAACCTTTCCTTCGCATAATCAATTCCTTGGTATATTTCCGGAGGAGCAACAACATGAACGTGATTGTCGAAAAGTGAAAAAAACTTTGAAAAAGGTTTGATCTTTGATTGTGCGGTTTCGAGAACATGCTTCATCTGCATCTTATCATCCTCAGGATCAGCCAAGTGACGATAATCCGGAGAATCAAGCAAAGATAACGACTTTGTCACCTTTCCCATAGCCTGCTTGTAGTACAAGTCAGAGCCACAAAGACAGGGACGGATGTAGTAAGAGAGTAAGAGCAAGGAGGTGGCAGCTGCCCCATAAAAATTATTTGTTTAATTATAGTTTTTTCAAAGTTTAAATAATGTCCCCATGCTAAAAATATATTTTGCCCCATTGATTCCTTTTTTCTCAAATCAGTCGACTAATTCCATATAAATGCAAAGAAAATATTGTCTTTAACTTTTATAAAACTCTTATGTATGTTTATCACTGAACAATCGAACATGTATAATGTATATTAGAAAACAAATATTGGTTAGAATTTTTTTTTGAGATTCTAATTAAAGAGATGAAGTAAAAAGTAGAATTTTTTTAATAGATGATACGAGAAAATAAATATTGGTTCAGAATCTAAATAATCGATGTTATTTATATTTTCTGATAGTAATATAATGTATTTTCCGTTATTTATATTTTATGATAATAAGATAATGTATTCCATCCGTTTTAAAATATATAATGTTTTTAAAAAAATTGTTTGTTTTAAAATATAAGATGTTTTCACATTTCTATACAAATTTTAAATGTATATGATATTTTATGACTATTTTATTTTCTTTCATGATTTCATGAATTGATTAAATGATGTTTTTCAAAGAAAAATAATTTTTTTAATCTTCGCACTTTTACTCAATATTTTATTTCTTGAAATAGATGAAATAAATAGTAAAAATTATTTTTAGATCCGCCACTGCACAAAGATCGCCCAATTCTAAGAGTTTTTTTGCAGCAGACAATGGATATCGTTTAATCTTCACGAAACATGTTAAAAAAGCAAGCAAGAACGTGAATTCAATGTCTTCAGTAGCTGAAATTTCCCCTAACCTTTCGAAGGTAGTACCTTCGAGAAAGTCCACGTCTTCTTCGTTTTTCTCTGTGAGGATGAGACCGGAGAGCTTCTCAATCTCTAGTATCGCATCCGAGTAGTCTCCATTGTCGAAGGAAGAGTGTGCCTTGGACAGAAGTTTGGTTGAAAAAATCCATTTTCTTAAAGTCTTTTCTAGTTTCAGAGACGTTGCTTTAGAGTTTAGAGTTTTGAGATCGATTTCAAAGAAGATTGTGCATATATATTTGTTTTTCCGAAGTATAACGGTCATAAAAGTCCAACCCACGTGGTTTAATTAGTCTATATTATACCTGAAATGTCTAGACTACCCTCCTCAAAGACGAAAGCTTGAAGCTTCCAAGTGAAAATCATCATGAAGTCAAAATCTAAAGATTGAACCTTTTTTCAGGGTTTCTTTTATTGTCACGAGAAGTAGCCGAAGCATTGGTGGAGCAGGGAAGACTTTGCAAGGGTTTTATAGAATGGTCTAAATCCGTGTTTACCTTTGATGGATGTGACTGTGGTTCCGATTTCTTTTTGTAGTGACACATTGATGGATTGATTTTATTTAGTTTTGAAAGATGTGATTTTTTAGATTGACGAGTGTTTTATTGCAATATATATTCAAGTGTCATTGACGTACCAAATCGGTTTAGACTAACCGGTGTATTGTATCACACAAAATTCCGGTCGGTTCGCAAGTTGTAAGAATAGCCTTTCAAATCCAATCCATTTACAGGTCTCCGGAAAAAAAAATAAAAAAAAATAAGAAAACGAGAAAGAGTGAGGCCACAATGATGAAGATGATCCCAACCGTTGGCGAGGAATGAGGGACCTTGTCATCGTCTTTGGCTCCTCCTCCGTCATAACCAATCCTCATCACCACCACAATCACCGTCGATGTTACGCCGCCGCACCGGAGCCTAACCGGAAAACTAAATCCACTTCTTCTCTCACCAAGCAACTGCCGTGGCTGCCGCAACAACACTCAGCTTCTTCTCCTTCTTCAGTTTCCTCCTCGGCGAATCCTCTCTCAAGCCACTTCTCCGACGCCGTAAGATGGATTCCAGACGGCTCTGTTGAGTATTACGCTGATTTCGCCTCGAAGCTCGCCGAGGATGGCCGAATTCAAGACGTTGCCCTCATCGCCGAGACATTGGCTGCAGAGTCCGGAGCTAATGTGTCACGTTTCGCTTCAATGGTTGATTCTGATCTCTTATCGAAAGGGATTTCGTTGAATCTTCGACAAGGAAAGATTGAGAGTGTGGTTTATACTTTGAAGAGAATTGAGAAGGTAGGGATTGCTCCATTGGACCTCGTTGATGAATCGTCTGTGAAACTAATGAGGAAACAGTTTCGTGCAATGGCTAACTCTGTGCAAGTGGAGAAAGCTATTGACCTGATGGAGATACTTGCGGGTAATAGTATATCAATCTTCCTGTTACACTGTGCTATTATACCAGACTTTGAACATCCTGACATTGAGCGGCTGATTCTTATTTCAGGTTTCAGATTCAAAATCAAAGATCTGGTGGACCCTTTTGATGTCGTAAAGATTTGTGTTGACATTTCCAATCCACAATTAGCTATTAGGTAAGGCTTGTTTCTCTGAAATGGTTCTGAAATGCAGGATGTAACTGTGCTTTCGTTGAGCCATTCACCACAAGGATGCTGAATATAGCGTGCTAATGATTTGATGAATATGCAATGCAGATACGCATGTCTTTTGCCGCATACCGAGATATTGCTTTGTAGAATTATTCATGGTTTTGGAAAGAAAGGAGATATGGTCTCTGTAATGACAGCATATGAAGCCTGCAAACAGATTTTAGACACTCCTAACATGTATATATACCGCACTATGATAGATGTTTGTGGCCTATGTGGTGATTACGTTAAATCGAGGTACATATATGAGGTAATTCCCTGATTATACTGGATGTTATTGTATACGTATCCTTT
Organism: Pseudoturritis turrita; assembly: GCA_900406555.1. Lineage (NCBI taxonomy): Eukaryota > Viridiplantae > Streptophyta > Magnoliopsida > Brassicales > Brassicaceae > Pseudoturritis > Pseudoturritis turrita. The sequence goes on from OVBL01000813.1 coordinate 465,644, forward strand.
TAAATGAATTATTAAGTTCACTTTTCTCTGCCATCCTACATTTGAGATTTGCATTTAACTCATAATCTTGTGGCAGGATCTTCTCAAAGAAAACATTAAGCCAAACATTTATGTTATGAACAGTCTAATGAATGTTAATTCCCATGATCTTGGGTACACACTAAAAATATACAAGAATATGCAGGTATGTACTTCTTTCTATCTCTTGATAACACTATATGTAACTTAAGTGAAAAGATATGAGTAGGTGGACTGTCTAGATAGTATTATGAATTGTTAGGAGCTTTGATGTTGGTTTACTCTACCGAGTGGGTATCGACTGACCTCCAAACTCTACATGTCACGGGCAGAAACTTGATGTTACAGCTGACATGACATCCTACAACATACTACTGAAAACATGTTGCCTGGCTGGACGGGTTGATCTCGCCCAGGACATATACAAAGAAGCAAAGCGAATGGAATCTTCTGGACTGTTAAAGTTGGACGCCTTCACATATTGTACTATTATAAAGGTACAATATCGGCATGTTTAGGAAACTAAGGCTACCGTTATTTTGTTGATTTTTTGTATCCCTGAAGTCTCTAAATAATGCCCGAGATCAGGTTTTTGCAGATGCAAAGATGTGGAAAATGGCTCTAAAGGTCAAAGAGGATATGCAATCTGTTGGTGTAACCCCAAATACTCATACATGGTCGTCGTTAATCAGCGCATGTGCCAACGCAGGTTTAGTAGAGCAGGCAAATCACCTATTTGAAGAAATGCTTGCATCTGGTTGTGAGCCTAATTCTCAATGTTTCAACATCCTACTGCATGCTTGCGTTGAAGCTTGCCAGTATGACCGAGCTTTCCGTCTTTTTCAATCTTGGAAGGGAAGCTCAGCTAAGGAAGCCTTATATGCAGATGATATAACTAGTAAAGGTGGCATTTTCAGCCCAAATAAATTGAAAGATCATGGTCCCGGGTCTCTGGTGAATAGCAATTCTTCACCTTATATCCAAGCTTCAAATAGATTTCTTTTCAAGCCAACAACTGCGACATTTAATATACTCTTGAAAGCCTGTGGTACCGATTACTATCGAGGAAAGGAATTGATGGACGAGATGAAGAGCCTAGGTCTTGCACCTAATCAAATAACATGGTCGACTTTGATCGATATATGTGGAGGTTCAGGTGATGTAGAAGGTGCTGTGCGGGTGAGTCAACTTTTCTCACGTTAGAATTTCTTGAAATTATCCTTTAAATATCTTTCCTAAAATATTGAACTGATATTAAGGTGATCATACTTCTCCTGTTTCAGTTTATAAGCTTTTGTATCCATTTAAATTTATAATTATGGGATTTATGCAGAAATGTGATAAGTTCCCTGATAGACATTCTTCTTCCAGCACAGATTCTGAGAACTATGCATTCAGCTGGAACCAGACCTGATGTTGTTGCCTACACAACAGCTATCAAGGTATTAATCTCTCTCTTAGTGGTGCTGACATTACTGCTTTGTCCTTAGTTATTGCTCAACTCAAAGGTGTGAAGATTCAATCCATATTATTTTGCAGATTTGCACGGAAAATAAAAGTTTAAAGTTGGCATTTTCTTTGTTCGAGGAGATGAGGAGATATCAGATAAAGCCGAACTGGGTATTTCTCCTGGTCTAATGGCTTTATTGCTTTTTGTCCCTTTCAGCTACTAACTTCTTCCAATTATGAAGTTCTCTTAAATGCTGTATACTTCAGCCCTCAGCAAAATGATTATGACTGTTTATCCATCATTCCACCTTAGGGTGAACCAGCAGACTGAAATTTAAGAGTACTGTGTACAAAATTGTGCATATAATGTCCTGAAGCTATTAGACGGAATACATTTAGCTAGGACAGAAAAAGTCGTTTCTCCATTGATTTCAGCCATTCTCAGTCCAGAAAGTTGTTTCTCAGGTGACCTATAATACGCTTCTTAAAGCACGAAGCAAATATGGTTCTTTACTTGAAGTGCGGCAATGCTTAGCTATATATCAGGACATGCGAAAAGCAGGGTAAGTGATCAAGTTTTATTGTCTACCTGTATTTCTCTTCGTGATGGTTCTGCATCTTCAGACAAGTGAGGAGACATTCCTCTTTCCTCACAAGCAAAGCCACAATACTGCAGGTACAATCCAAACGATCACTTTCTCAAGGAACTTATTGAGGAGTGGTGCGAAGGAGTCATACAGGAAAACGGTCAAAGCCGGGATAAAACAAGCGAACAGGAAGGTACTAACTTGGGGAGACCTGTCAGTCTACTCTTTGAAAAAGTAGCTACACACTTGCAAGACAGAACAGCCGGAAAGCTTGCAATTGACCTTCAAGGACTTACCAAGGTAAGCTAATGATGACAATCAATGAGACATTGAAGTATTTTCTGCGCTTATAATCCTGTCAATTCAACTCCCGAAGCTTATGCCCATGTCAAACTTCTGCATCCATTTACAGGTTGAGGCTCGACTTGTTGTTCTAGCAGTTTTGCGAATGATCAAGGAAGACTATATGCGAGGTAAGATTCGATACACCAATACATTCTCTCTTGCATTTACTGTTTTGACTCGGTAAACATTTCAAATGGGAACACCGTACAAGCATAAATTTAGACTGAAAATCACATGTATTTATGTGCCAGTGGAGACTAAAAAGCACAATTGTAACCAACTGAATCTCCCTTTGCAGGTGATGTTATAACAGATGATGTTTTGATCATCCTGGGAACCGGTGAAGCAAATACCGATTCAGGAAAGCAAGAGATTGCTGTGAAAGATGTGCTAGTAAAGCTCCTAAAAGATGAATTGTCTCTTGTGGTTCTTCCTGCTGGACAAAGACATGTAATAGATCTAATAAAACAAGATGCACAATCTGTGGATGATGCAAACCAAGATTCAGAGCATACTTCAGAGAACACCAAGTCGATTGTTGGTATATCCTCAACCAGGAGACCTGCGATTCTGGAGAGGTTGATGGTGACAAAGGCGTCTCTCCGTCAGTGGCTGCAGCGCAAAAAGTAGCTGATCCTGACTGGTACATAACTTAATCATCTTTGTATTCTATGCAAATTTCAAACTAAATTGCAGAAAAGAATGGGGATAGATTACACATTATCTCGATGCACATATCGTGTACCTCTAAAATAAACAAAGAGTTTTCCATTTTTTTCCTTTGCATCTTAAGGTAAATCAGCTGACAGATATCTTCACAGTTCTGTGTAGATTCAAACCATAAATTAAAAATCAAATTCCAATCCTTGCAATAATTCACATGCTAGGAAACAGGCAATTACATAATCAGAAACTCGAAATTTGTAGCGTACACTTGTTGGTTTCTAATTGAACAGGAAGACAGGAAACTGATCATCAGAGCCAATCCTGCTGCTGCAGTTTCAGGGGCAAGTACACTTCTGATAAATACTGGAAACCAAAAGAGCTCAACGCCTGAATCTCAGCCTTCTGCTTTGTTTTCACCATTAGGTTAAGTTCCTCGACCCACCCGGGATTCTTCTTCACGAAATCCTCCTCTAGCATATCCTTCCCGGTCTTAATATCCTGCTCAGTCATTGGCAACCTACACTGCTCAGGTATCTTATACTTGTCCAAATCACTTGGCCTGATTCCAAGCCACTTGATATCCGGTGTAGTCAAGTTTGCACTATCGTAAGACATGTTCTTCGATCCGCATCCATAAACCGACAAGATCTTCAACCCGTAAGGATCACTATCCACCAAGGCAAGCACCGGAAGCTTAAGCTCCATTTTCATTTTCCTCAAGAACAGCCTTGTGGCTACATCGGGCTGACCTTTTGCAGTCACGATGATACATGGGAACCGGTTATAGAATCTGTCTTCTGCTAACCTTATATAAGCTGCATCTTTTTCAACTAAGAGTATGAACATAGCATCACTCTGCATATCTCCAACCCGGTCGATGTTTGGTGGAATGGCTTTCCCACCCATTCCCATCTTTGTGCAATCTATCATATCTCCATTGTCACTGAATATGAGCCTTCCCACCACCACACCTTTCTCTGCTGCAATTACATTGAGGCTTGACCTTGTACAGCCGAGCATACACGAGACATCGTCCAAGACAGCATCACTCTGTGTCTGGTCCTGAAATTCAGTAAAGTTGCAAAATTGTTTCAAAAAAACCCTCCAAAATCAAAACTTCTTTGTTCAATTACACAGAATCGATTGAGAGAAAACCGGAGATGTTCATTTCGATTCCAAAGATCCATTACTTGCTCAATACACAGAATCAGATTTAAGTTCCAAATTTTGTGGATCTAATAGTGACCATCATTCATTTTCAAGTTTCAAATTTGAGAGATTGGAATATGAAAAGTGAAAGCAAGAAAATTTACCTGGAAAAGCTTAACGTCGGTGTAGAAGAGATCACGCTTGGTGACGTGAATGTTCCTAAGGCAGAGTTGGTGGATAAGGGAGAGGATACGAGTGGTGATGGTTGTTTTCCTGACAGAAGAAACGGATGCAAAGGGACGCAGGGTAGATTTGTCTTTTAACACTATGCGGTCGAGCTCCGGGACATAGAGCTGATTCGAGGCGGCGCGTGAAGGAACACTGAAGGAGAAACCATCGCCGGCGAGGATGGAACGGGCGATCTGAACGATGACTGTCTCTATAGCTGTCTGCACGGAGGATAGTGAGAGATCTGCGACTTCACGGCAGGAAGATGAGAGTGAGAGGTCGGCTAGGGTTAGTGGTTTCGACGAGGACGAGGAGGAGGCACCGTTACCGGCGGCGGCGGCGGTTAAAGCAGAGGAAATATAGGATTTGAGAAGCTGCAAGATAACGTCGTCTGATTCCAGAATGCTTTTGAAGGGAAGATCCTCCGCTTGGTCATCTTTAGATCGCTTCCGCTTCTTCTTATCCGCCATTTCTAGACGGCGACGACGACGGAGACGCGGCGGCCGAGAGAGCACTGGTACTAACAATGGCGGGAAAATTTACGCTTTAGGTTAAACATATTCGCGAAGCTCATTTCTAGGGCAAATTAAGCGATAGATATAAAAACAACAAAAAAAGTATATTCAGTTAATTAATAGAATTAATAACAAGAAGTCGATATGTCCGAGTGGTTAAGGAGACAGACTTGAAATCTGTTGGGCTTCGCCCGCGCAGGTTCGAACCCTGCTGTCGACGTTTTATATTTTTTAAAGTAGTTTTTGGGCTTTTACTTTAAAAGACTATTTTACGGCCCATATCTATAGCCCAATATTATTGCATCGATAAAATCTTTAAAACTTCAGTCTCTTACACCAAAATCTAATCAACGGTCCAGATGAGTTACGACTTGACGTTTCCTTCAAACTATTCCACCTGTCAGTTCAAAAAGATCTTGGATCTGCCACTAGCCCCGGGACGACTGTTTTTGATATCGTCCACGTCAGCAATCCTTGCCAATAAGTGATGTGGAAATATCCGATCCGACGTGGAAGTTCTCGAACGTTCGGGACCTCTAGTTTTGTCCACGTCAGATATTTCGATATTTTAATTTCTTTTTTTTTTTTACGCGACAATGTTTCTAATATCTATCTATCTCCGGAAAAAATAAAATCGGTGGCTTATGGTCGTCTCCGATTTCCACTCTCTGGGAGACAGAAAAACCTCAGAATCAAAACTGTTCACTGTTTTTGTTTGTGTTTGTGTTTCCTAAAGCAGAGAAGCTTTCGATTGTTGTGTGTTTTCTTGCTTTTCTTTAATTCTGTTGTCGTTTTGATTCTATGTTTCTCCTTCCCTACCTTTAGCTGCTTGTGCTGGATCCATTTTTTTTCTTCTGGTGATTGATGCAACTTGTGGAGCTCGATTCTTCGTTGTAGGATTTGATTATTGTAAGATCAGTTCTTGCTTGGAATTCAGATGCTTTTGTTTGGTTTTTGATTTTTGATGTAATTAGTCGAGATTTGGTTTTTTAGATTTGAGGATTTTGCAAAAAAACTGACTTGATTGGTTTGGTGGTTTCGAAATTCGTGGTCTTCAACTCTTTGTTCTGTTAATCTGAGTTATTGTTCGATTATAACTTCTCTAGCTTTGGCATTTATCGAAATTAGGGTTTCTGAGACCATTCTAAGTGTTTTAATATTTTGATCATTTGAACACAGCGAAGCAGAATTGGTGTGATGAATGTTAATGAGGACGGGGAGGAGGGTTCGCGTTACCCAATCACTGATAAAAAAACCGGAGAGACGAAATTCGATAGGGTTGAGAGTCGAGCAGAGAGGCATAGCGAAGAAGATAAAGCCAATGGAATCACTATGGATGTGAGAAATGGGAGTGCAGGGGCTGGGCAAGGCTCAGCTGGACTGCAGATTCCATTGTCGCAACAAACAGCGGCGACTGTTTGTTGGGAAAGGTTTCTTCACGTGAGAACCATAAGAGTTCTGCTAGTGGAAAATGATGACTGCACTCGTTATATCGTTACTGCACTTCTTCGTAATTGTAGCTATGAAGGTCAGTTTTGAAGCCTAGGACTCAGACTGATCTATAGTCTATAGTGCATTTCTATACGAATTTTTGTATTTTTGTGTCTCCCTTGTTGCTTATGTGGTTCTTATATATTTTCCTTGGGTTTCTGATTGATTTTCAACTCTATCATGGCAGTTGTTGAGGTAGCAAATGGTGTACAAGCTTGGAAGGTGTTAGAAGATCTAAACAATCATATTGATATTGTGTTAACGGAGGTCATCATGCCTTGCTTATCTGGTGTCGGCCTCTTATGCAAGATTTTGAATCACAAATCTCGTCGTAACATCCCTGTCATCAGTGAGTTCTTTGTCTCTGGTCGTTGTACATCAAGCTCTTCCTTAAGTAGATACACGCTTTGTTGATTCTTCTCTAGCTTCCGTTGGACGTAGATGCTTTTAACTACCTATCCCTGTGAGATTTGTGTTGCAGTGATGTCATCTCATGACTCAATGGGGCTGGTCTTTAAGTGCTTATCAAAAGGAGCAGTTGATTTTCTTGTTAAGCCGATTAGAAAAAATGAGCTTAAGATCCTTTGGCAACATGTTTGGAGAAGATGTCAAAGTGTAAGTCCCTTCCTCATATCTAAAAACGGCTGGTATTTGTTTTATCTATTTGATGTACGTCCGGTGATAAAGTCATGATCTAATTGTGGATTTGTATCTACTTTTTGGTTTCTCATGGTTTTCCTTGTTTCCTGCTCACAGTCTAGCGGCAGTGGAAGTGAAAGCGGAACACATCACACTCAAAAGTCTGTGAAATCAAAGAGTATTAGAAAATCTGACAACGATTCAGGAAGCAGTGGTGAGAATGAAAATGGGAGCATTGGCCTGAATGCTAGTGATGGAAGTAGTGATGGGAGTGGCGCTCAGGTAAGAAGAATGTGCAATATTGTTAGTCTAATATATACCTGATAAGTTACCCTCTTGAAATTTCTTCCCCGTAAATGGTAGGGGTCGGATGATCGAACTTCGCATGTGCACTCAGATACTTATAAATGGTGGAAGCGCTTAACTAACCAATTGTAGAACTCAATGATGTTTTACTTAGTTCTTTGCAGTGATAAACTGGGTGAAAATTTATAGCTCATTCCGAAGTTTTATTTTGCAAACAGGTGGTTTACTTTCCAAAACCTATATTTATTTTGATATACTCCTTTTTTCAGAGCTCTTGGACGAAAAAAGCTGTGGAGGTTGATGACAGTCCACGAGCGGTATCTCCATGGGATCGAGTTGATAGCACTTGCGCACAAGTGGTACATTCTAACCCCGAGGTTCCCAGTAATCAGTTGGTTGCAAGACATGCTGAGAAGGAGACTCAAGAACAGGATGAAAAATTTGGTAAAGATAGGAAGCTGTGATCTCTCAGTTTCTTCCATGCTCTTCTTTATACCCAAACTTAAAAAGATGATATTGAATATATATTTGTTTTCAATTTCTGCAGAAGATGTCACAATGGGTAGAGACTTGGAGATTAGTATTCGTAGAAATTGTGATCTGGCACTGGAGCCAAAAGATGAACCCCTAACTAAAACTACTGGCATTATGAGACAGGATAATTCATTTGAAAAGAGCGCTAGTAAATGGAAAACGAAAGTTGGAAAAGGACCATTGGATCTCAGTAGCGAAAGCCCTTCGAGTAAACAAAGGCATGAAGATGGAGGCTTGGGTTTCAAAGCTATGTCTGACCACCTTCAAGATAACAGAGAACCCGAGGCGCCTAACACACACTGCAAAACTCTAGATACCGGTGAAGCTGCCGTGATAAATTCCGATGAGCTAATGCAAGGGGAACATAGTTCAAAGAGGCATAGAGGAATTAAAGATGATGGGCCAATAATTAGGGATGACCGTAATGTGCTGAGGCGTTCAGAGGGTTCAGCTTTCTCAAGGTACTTTTTTAGAATCATTAACTGATCGTTAAAGTTCTGTTTTTTATTTTATTTATATAACCATTAGAATGCCGTATTGAAGAAGTATGAGATCGATTGTTGGACTTGTACAGGTATAATCCAGCCTCAAATGCCAATAAGCTTTCTGGCGGGAACTTGGGAAGCAGTTCTCTTCATGATAATAGCCAAGATCTTATAAAGAAGACTGAAGCGGCATGTGATTGTCACTCAAACATGAATGAGAGTCTCCCTAATAATCATCACTCACGCGTCGGTAGCAATAACTTCGAAATGAGTTCCACAACTGAGAACAACGCTTTCACAAAGCCAAAAGTAAGCTCAGCAGGATCTTCATCAGTCAAGCATTCATCGTTTCAGCCTCTACCTTGTGATCATCATCACTCCTATAATCTTGTTCACGTTGCTGAGCGGAAGCTACCGCCACAATGTGGATCCTCGAATGTTTACAACGAGGCGATTGAAGGTAACAACAACACGGTGAACTACAGTGTGAATGGAAGTGTATCAGGTAGTGGTCATGGAAGCAATGGCGCATATGGAAGCAGCAATGGTATGAATGCTGGAGGGATGAATATGGGAAATGATAATGGTTCTGGCAAAAGCGGAAGTGGAGATGGTAGCGGCAGTGGAAGCGGAAGTGGAACTGGAAACGTGGCGGATGAAAATAAGATCTCTCAAAGGGAAGCTGCTTTGACAAAGTTCCGTCAGAAGAGAAAAGAGAGGTGCTTCAGAAAGAAGGTAATTCCTGGATCAACCCAAGGCTTTTGATTGTTTCAAATTTCAAAATATTCGCGTGTTTATATATTTTGTTCAACATTTAAGATTCACAATATAAATTATACTATTTTAACACGTAAATATAAACGCAAACGCTGATAAGATCGTAACAGATTATATGCATAAATATGCGGTTTGGCTTCCACGACGGTTATAACTGTAACCGACATAAATCTACGATTTAAAGCTGTATTTGAAATAAGTTTCCTTAACGTTTAATGATGATTTTGTTTTTATTCATTAAGATGGTGTTTTGTTCCTCAGGTACGCTACCAAAGCCGGAAAAAACTAGCAGAACAGCGCCCTCGTGTCCGTGGCCAGTTCGTCCGTAAAACAGAAGCTGCAACGGATGATAACGACATCAAAAACGGCGAGGATAGCTAACGGAAAATCAACAAAACCAAACTCTTCTCAGACCAAAAACATCAGTAAGGTTCTCATCATCTTTGTTGGGATCTATCAAATCTATCTATCACTTGTTTTAACAGTTTTTTTTTTTTACCCCTCAAAGTCTGATTCTTTGATACTACTATTCCACGAAACAAAGACACAGACGACATTTGATTGTTTGGTATTTTTGTCGTTGTATGGTCTGGTTTGTGGATTTAGGACCGAAGGATTTGGTTCATGAGTTGGAGAATGTAGTTGTAGATGTTGTAAACTTGTAAAACAATAACACCACTGTTTGTATATTTTTTTTGTATAAGCTTGCTTTTGGACCCCGACCATGATACGGTGTCGTATAGCTTATATATTGTAATTTACTAAAAATACAATTGTTGGTTTCTTAAAAATATTCTCTGTTTTTTTACCACCAAAACAAATGATCTCTTATATTCAAATGATTGGAAAATTTAAGTTCTATTTGATTATTTATATAATTGAAGAAAATTATTATTTTTTGTGTTGAGAGAAGGTGAAATTTCATGGGTAGTTGATACTTTTCGAAAAATTAATTTTCATTTGTCGAAGTCAAACCCGTTACACATTAATTTGTATCACAAAAAAATTAAAATTAGAAAGAAAATAATATTTAACCAACTCGGGGAAAAATATACTAAAAAACAAGAAAATCGAAAAATCCAGCGATTGAAGCGTGCTCTTTTACATTTCAAAGTTCTCAGCTTCTCTCTCTCTCTCTCTCTCTTCTCTCGCTTTTGAGATCATCGAATCAGAACGAAGAATCATTTGAAGAAGAAGAAGAAGATCGAATAAGCTAATGGGTTGGATCCCGTGTTCTGGGAAATCGAGCGGAAGGACTAATAAGACGAGGAAGAACAGTGACGAGAAGCTGAACAGGAATTGCTCTTTGTCTACTTCAGGTATAGACCGATGCTCAGTTACATCCTTCGATTCTGGGTTAAACCCTTTTTGAACCAAAATTTTGGAAAATTGCAAGCTTTTTATCATTATAACGCTGTCTGATTCCTGTGAGCCACTGTTTGCTAATGCTGATTAGGGTTTTTGACTTTTTTTGTTTGATATTTTTGTCCTGCGATTTAGTAGCTTTTAGATTGTTTTGAGTCTTGCTCTGATTCACTTAGAAGTATCTTGACTTATATGGTGTGTTATTTCCGGTTTATTGTTACATCATAGATTATTCTCCAGTGGAATAGTCTTGTCTGAAGTTGTGGATTAAGCTATTTTGATGAATTTTAATCGACTGAAATCTGAAATTCGGGATTTTTCTCTTGTTTTTTTACAAATTTAGGAGTCACATGTTTGCTTTTCTTGAGCTCCTTCTGGTAGTGGGTGACAGTAGTTTAAGTGTAATTGCCTAAAATGGGACTGTTACTGTTGCAGGCCTTTTGGCTTCAAAGATTACGAATTTTATTCTTGCTGTTACTGTTAGATCCTTAGTTTCTTATAATATTCTAATACTTTGATTTGTTTGGTTTGTTGATCCTGTGATGTTAAAGCATTGTTCTTGAGACAGTTGTGCTGATTAATCATTTCTTCTTCTCGCATTACTTTTTGGTAGAGAAATCTAAGGCCAAATCGTCTGTGAGTGACAAGAGTGAATCCAAAAGCAAAAGGTCTGATCACATTGTGGCACAAACGTTTACATTCTCTGAGCTAGCTACTGCCACTAGAAACTTCAGGAAAGAATGTCTTATAGGAGAAGGAGGATTTGGTAGAGTTTACAAGGGATACTTAGCGAGTACGAGTCAGGTACGTTTCTTTTTTTTCTCGGTTCTCTGGTTTTAACCTTTTGAAATTTATTAGTAGTGAAAGCTCACTGACATTATTCTTCATTCGTAGACAGCGGCTATCAAGCAACTTGATCATAATGGTTTACAAGGAAACAGAGAGTTCCTCGTTGAGGTTCTGATGTTGAGTCTTCTTCATCACCCAAATCTTGTTAACCTGATTGGATATTGTGCTGATGGAGATCAGAGGCTCCTGGTGTATGAGTACATGCCTCTAGGGTCCCTGGAAGATCATTTGCACGGTATGCGCTTCTAAGATCACATGCCTATGAATACATTTGGATGATCTGATAATGTTCAGAGGAAAAGTCTCTAAATTTCAATCGGGCGATCCTTTTTTCCAGACATTTCACCTGGTAATCAGCCACTGGATTGGAACACCAGAATGAAAATAGCTGCAGGTTCTGCAAAAGGATTGGAATATCTGCATGACAAAACCATGCCTCCAGTGATCTATCGGGATTTGAAATGCTCCAATATTTTGCTCGGCGATGACTACTATCCGAAGCTATCTGACTTCGGTTTGGCTAAACTTGGTCCAGTGGGTGACAAGTCTCATGTGTCGACTCGGGTTATGGGAACATACGGATACTGCGCTCCTGAGTATGCAATGACAGGCCAATTAACACTCAAATCAGACGTTTACAGCTTCGGGGTTGTTCTTTTGGAGATTATAACCGGTAGGAAAGCAATAGACAATTCAAGATCTACTGGAGAACAGAATCTGGTCGCATGGGTAAGAAAAAGAATGGAACAAACTTCCGTTTTCTCGGTAGATTCTTCATTCTAATTGTATTCTATGAAATGCTCTGTTTCAGGCGAGGCCTTTGTTTAAAGACAGGAGGAAATTCTCTCAAATGGCTGATCCATTGCTTCAAGGTCAATACCCTCCGCGAGGATTGTACCAAGCACTCGCTGTAGCGGCAATGTGCGTGCAAGAGCAGCCAAATCTAAGACCTCTCATTGCTGATGTTGTCACTGCACTCACTTACCTCGCCTCCCAAAAGTTTGATCCTATGGCTCAGCCAGTCCAAGGCTCCCTTTTCGCCCCCGGGACTCCACCTAGATCAAAGAGGGTCTAAAAACAATCCCGAGAACCGCAATGCCATGTGAGTTATTTACCCTAGACGTATCCCGAGCTGTCTTTTTTTTTGGGAAGGGTTTCAGACTAAGAACGAAACTATTTATAAAGACCTGTTTGTAGATATGTGTCAGAAGAGAGAGAGAGAGAGAGAGAGATTCATATAGAGGCTGGTTTATAATGTTGTTATAATAGGTGATGGTCTTCACATGTAATGTTTATGTAGCACTTTGCTTTGAAATGTGACAATATCTCATTATAGTATTGAGGAATGTCTCTGTTTTCATTCCAAAATTCTTGTATTATACTACAGTTTCAACACTTTTAATGATTGAGATTTTGATTGTATACTATCATCTGTGTTAATACTTATAAATATAGTAAACATAGAAAGAAAGGTGAATTTGTTGTGCTTCTCATGCTTCTTATGCTAATGATCTTGAGTTTCTCGGCTACTAGAGTACCCACCACGAAAAGGATCTTAGAAACCAAATACAAGAAGAGGTATGACATTGTGTTGAAAGCGAGGTCATTCGGGTTCTTCTGTCTCTTGAGTGCTATTACGCTAGGTGAGGCCATGGTTCGGTCTTACTTGTTGAGACCGACGAGGTCATTCGGGTTTTTGCCACGGAGATTCTGATTAAAAATGGTCCACCTCTCTGGTTCTTGTTTGCCAGTTTATGAGACTAGTGCAATAGCCATTGGAAGCCGGTTTATAATCTTGTTATAGGTGATGATGGTCTTCACATGTAAATGTTAAATATGTTATGCTTTGAAATGTGACAATACATTGAAAATCTACAAGATAAACTAAAATTAATTTAGTAAATTACTTTTATCTAAAACCGAACTGAATCCAAACTTGAACCGAAATAATAAAATTTGGTTCCCTTTTTTGATATAACCGAATACCGAAATTCTTTAATCGAACCAAACCGAATTACTAATCGGGCAGGCCTAGTTTCCATAACCTTCTCTGAAACCAAGGCTATAAACACCATTCTTCTCTTCTTCTTCACCATATATTTAAATAGATGAAGTTGTTTGATTTAGCCCAAACTGGCAATGCCCAGAAGATGTTTGACGTAATTCCTCATTGCCCGTTTTGTTTTCTTACCTCACACGGGCAATGCCCAGAAGCTGTTCGACGTAATTCCTCAATGGGTCTCTGTTATTTTTCACAAGCCCCTGTCACGTACGAGCCACGTGACAAAGCCAACCTCTTCAATAAATCTCCCGCGTCTACTCTGTTTTCTGAAACAAAACAAGAAAACGCAAGATCATTCCCCAACAATGGCGTCTTCTTCTTCGTTCGATCGTGCCCAAGAATTCTTAGCTCAAGAGGATTACGTCAAGGCTTTTGAGGTAATTGACGAGATCTTTTCAGTCCAAGGGAATGACGATTATGGTGCTAGTTTCCTACAAGGCAGTATCTTCACGAAGTTAGCGGAAGAAACAGAAAACACTGACGTGAAGTTCACATACCGGTTAGGTTCTGTAGAATGCTTTTCGAGAAATGCTACGTTGTTAGTCTGTTCGGCGGATTCACTGTTCAATTTGGCCGAACATCTTTTGTCAGTATTGTATTACAAGAAATCCCTGGTCAAAGCAAACGAAGGTTTATCTCTTCTTGGCCCGGCTCCTGTTCCTCCCTTATTGAAAGACGAAAAGGAGAGAATGGAGTATATAATCGAAACTGCAGAGTCAAGGATCGCTGAATTCAAGACTCGGGTTGGTTCTGCTGTAAAAAACTCTGAACAACAAGTTAGGGACTCAGAGGAAAACGAAGAGATGGGGATGGTTGAGCATGATTTGGTTCGACAAATGAGGTCGTATTGGAAGGATTCGGATGTTGAGTTCAGAAGGAACTTCATGAAGGTTAGCACTGCAGATCTTACATTTTATATCAAGGACTTATTTGACCAACACGGGAAAGATGGACGAGAAGCACGAGATTGTTTGGAGCGAGCTCTCAGTCATGCAAGGAAAAACGAAAGATGGATTTTCTGGCTCTGTCGAATTTGTTCCAACAAGTTCTCTACTCCGGACGAATGTAAGAGTCATCTTGAACAAGAACATGCTGCAGCTTCGAGAAAGGATATGCCCTGGAGGATAAGTGAATTCTGGGCTCATAATATATCTGTTGGAGGGTGGAAACCAGTGGATGCAGCAGCTGCCGTTAAAATGATCAAGGAGCGGCTCGCATATGTGAAAGCGTTTGCATACCAGGATGGATGGTGCAACGACTGGCCTTTAGCTGAGCGCGAAGAGCGCAGTAAGTTACTCAAAGAAATCAAATCTCTCCTTGTGTCGTTTTGTGACCATAAAATTCTCACAGTTAGCATTCAAGAATGCTTGAGGCATTTTGTGGTTAGGAAACTTGAAAAACTTGATGTTTGCAAACAGATGCTTACTGATTGTCGCTTACTGGAAACACCTCAGAGTATATGTTTTCTGGAATGTGGTGAACTCAATCAAGTCTTGGACTTTCTAAGAAACATCAAGTGTGAAAGGGATGCAGAGCAGTGGACAGTTTGTGTGGTGATACTCGATTTAAAGAAAAGATAGACTTTGACTCTCAGTTTTCATTTCTGCTTCTGGATAAGAGACTGCTACATTGCAAGCTTGATCGATTCGATGATGAAGGTAAAATCAATTTGTTTAATCCTGATGTTCACTACGCCAAGGCTCTTGCTCATGGAGATGATATGGTGTCCTGGTTAACCGATGATTCTTCAGTTGATGAGAAATTTCAATTTCCCAAACCTATCAAGGAACACAATCTTGTTATTTGGGTGGCTGTTTTGAGAGCTGTTCAGTTCACGTGTAGGACCTTGGGAACCAAACATGAAAAGAGACTGCGGGTGCTTGGTTATCGTGCAGCACTTAATGAAGCAAGACAGTTGTGTGTTAGTGAGTATGAGAAGAGAAAGACTCATCGGGAAGATCAATGGATCAGATATGCATCTCTTCTATGCGATAGATGTCAAGAGAGTGACGCTGGAAATCCCCTCACTACAAATTTATTGTGTGCAGTACGAGATGTTCTTGAAGGAGCATTGCATCCTACATTTGATCTCGCTGATTTAGAGGATTGTCGGAATGATATACATGAGTGCAAAAATCTGAGTGATGATATAGTGTTGAACTCCATGGAGCTTCTGGAATCAAAGGTCAACAACAAGGTTTGTTTCTAATCTGAATGTTAATTAACAACAGGATAAACATATCTTAAAATTGTTGTCTATATTGATTTGCAGGTTGGTCAAATCGATTCGAAGATATTGCTGGTTGAAAAATCAAGGATTAATTTGCTGAACGACCTCACCAGGCTTTCTGCTTTTGACTACCGCTCTTACGTACGTGGACCTCTGAAATCCTACTTGTTCGCCATTTTGTCGAAACGTTGTCCTGCACCTGCATAGTGGTCCGCAAGAATTGCCTAACCCTGCATAGCTTATGAAGAGGACAAGTGGGTCAGTCTCAGACATGAAGCTTTAGCACAAGTTTGTATTTTTTCATGCCCTTGAAATTCATAATGTCTCTTATTTCTGTTGAAATGATTGAAACATTGTTACTCAAAGTCACTGTTTTCCATTGTTGGTAGACATCTCTATTTGTATCAACGCATTGAACTTGTTTCTCTTTCCGCTCATCACTTATCTAGAAGACATTAAGATCAAATTGTGAATTGTAACGCTCATGATTCAACATATATACCATGTGATTCAAAGATGTGGTGGCATAAATCATCTTTTCTTAATTAGAGACCAGAAAATATTCATTATATCTTGTAGAAATAAGAATGAATGAATATTCATTACAAAGAAATGATATTTTCGCAACTCAAAAGATGTATCAAAGTGAAAACCCAAAGCATCCTAGATGAGAACGATCCTATAGTACATAGAGACTAATTGAGTTGGACTTATTCAATACAAGCTCTTTTTCTTGGGGGTTCCTCTTCTTCATCATCAGAATCATGGCGAGAATCATGGCGAGTATCGTTCTTAGTAGTTTTCTTTTGATCTACGTCACTTTCCTGAAGAAAACAAAAGCATGGTTAATGTCAATGATGCATCAAGAACAAGGGAAAAAAATTGAATATAGAAACTGGGGTATAAGTTATATCACCTTGTCATCATCAAGGTCATATTCTTGCTTGGCCTTCAAGGAACCATTTTTAGCAGCAATTAAAGAAGAGTTTTCATCATAAGTCTTCTGCAGAAGTCTTAACACTTCCAACTTTGCATTGAACCGCTCACGACGATCCTTAATCTCAGAATCAGGGAGAGTTTTCTTGGCAGGAGGAAGAGGAAGAGGAAAAGGAGGAGGCAAATAACGATAGGCGAAGTCCACAAGCTCCTTAAGTTCCTCCTTTGTCATCGAACTCGGCATCTCTGCTTTGATCAGCGAATCCTTCTGTTAATGAATGATCGTCTTTAGGGTTTTCGAGAAGATGACAAGAGAGGAATGATTTTAGGGTTTTCGAGAGAGAGAGAAAGGCGAGAGGCAAAAGAAAACCTAAACGTCTTGCTTTTATACTACTTAGTAAATTCGATATATAATAGGAAAGTTACAAATCTTATTTTTAGTAAATCCTAGTATTTTTACGAATAATTAAACAGATCTCGTGCGTTAGTTTCTTTTAAACCAAGTAACTGAGTCAAAAATATTGCCTAAGATTCCGGAGATATGCTTCAGAAGGAGAATAAATAGTTAAAGATAGTTACGGATAGAGAATAAATAGGAGAAGCAGACTTTTTCAAAAAAAAAAGTTTAATATTTTTTTTTTGGGTTGGGTAATAATAATGATATAATTAAGGGTAATTGCATCTAATACCAACCGATTATAGGTATATTGGCAAACTAAGAGTGAAAAATCGTTGCAACCGTGTAAAACCGATATTCCAATTGTGCCCCTATTTTGCGCTTGTGTAGGTTACATACTAGGGCTGGACAAATTATTCGCTAGATTCGCTCCGATTCGGTATTCGCTCCGATTCGATCCGAAAAATTCGGATATCCGTTATGAATCAAAGCGGAGCAAATAGTAAAATCTAGTATCCGTCTAAAGTGGAGCAAATCACAAATACTAATTTCAAAAATCCGAATATCCGCTCCGATCCGTATATTACTTATATATACATATAATATGATAGGTTTATAACGTATATTTGCATTTTTAGATTTTTTAAATACATTTAGTGAAATATTTATAGTAAAAATAGGTAGATAGATACTAGTTTTTAATTGAAAATAGTTTTTTTTCTTAAATAAAAAACACATGTTTTTCACCATCTTAATCTTCCACTTTTCATTTTTATTTAATTATATTGGATAAAATTATGTAATTTAATATATTTATTTACTAGTTAGTTTAAATATTATATTAAAACAAATTTTTTTAAAAAATATATGGTGTTTTGATTAGTTTTTTGGGTTTAAAACGGATATCCGCGAATATTCGGATATCCGCGAATATTCGGATACCCGCAAATATCCGAAAAAAATCCGGATATTCGCAATTTCGGATATCCGAAATTTTTCGGAGCAAAACAAATCAGAAAACTAGATATCCGATAAAAATAAATCGGATCACAAATACTGTATTTTTTTCGGATATCCGCTCCGTGTCAAGCCCTATTACGTAGTGTTAGAATGTTTATATTGATGTTGTCAGAAGAAGATCAAAAACAATTTTTTTTTTAATTGAGGCGATACATACAAAACTCTATATGTAAAGGTGTGAGAAAAAAGTAAAGTTAATGTAAACTTTTTTTTTAAAGTCGAAACTTTATATAGCAGGCATCTCTTTGTTTGCAGAGAGACCATTATCTGGATTTTCGAAAGAGAGTTGGGAGGTGATAACCTTAGACGGCAATGGCTAGAGAGAAACTGTAAGTGACTTTTGTTTGGGTTGGAATAACCAGAAGAGAGTTCTGACTTCTGAGGCGACTGCGAAGGTCGAGAGGAGAGATGTCTCTTGTTCGAGTTGACTCGATCATCACTGAGTCGACTCAGTCACTACAAGAAAACAGTTGATGAGTGACTCCCAAAAAGGTCACAAAATTGTCGCAAATTTGCGACTTCTTTAGAGACTAAAATAAGTAGTCGCAAATTTTTGATCGCAAAATACAATAGTCGCAAAGCAGTCACTTATTTCGGACTATTTTGTGACTACTAAATTTAGTCGTACATAAGTGACTACTTTGTGACAATATTTAGTAGTCGTATATTAAAGATTAAATTGTGACAATGTGAATTTAGTTACAAAAGTGTCACGTATTAACAACTTATTTGTAACCATTTTAATTAATATATATATATATATATATATTTTTTTTTTTTTTTAAATTAAAAAGCTGAAATTAAAACGAAAAACCGAATGTTGAAAAATATTAACGCAAAATATTCATATAAAGGCCGGTTTATAATGTTTTTATAGGTGGATGGTCTTCACATGTAATGTTATGTAGCACTTGTCTTTGAAATGTGACAATATCTCATTATATGGTATTGATTATTGAGAAATGTCTTTGTTTTCATTCCAAAATTATAGTATTATACTATAGTTTCAACACTTGTAATGTTTCAGATTTTGATTGCATTACTATCATCTGTGTTTATAATGTTGGTATAGGTGATGGGTATTCACATTTAATGTTATGTAGCACTTGCTCTGAAATGTGACAATATATTAAAAATCTACAACACTAACTAAAATTAATTAGTTAGTTAATTATTATTTTTTATCTTAAAATCGAATTTAAACCGAGCCGAAATAAAAATTTTGGTTTTTTTTTTGATATATTTCTTACAACCGAATATCGAATTTCTCAAATCGAACCAAACCGGATTGCTAACCGCGCGGGCCTAGTTTCCACAACCGTCTCTGAAACTATGGCTATAAATCTTATGAGCCTTCAAAAACATCGAATCTCCTTGTCTCGTGTAGTCTTATGACTATTCTACTCTTAAACCATTACACTCCCAAATTCGAAGGCTTTTCTTTTCTCCGACCTCTTCACCATATATTTAAATCGATGAAGTTGTGTGATTTACCCCCAACGGGTCATGCCCAGAAGCTGCTCGACGTAATTCCTCAACGCCCGTTTTGTTTTCTTACCTCAAACGGGGAATGCCCAGAAGCTGCTCGACGTAATTCCTCAATGGGTCTCTTTTATTTTTGCCAAGCCCCTGTCACGTGGCTCGTACGTGACAAAGCCAACCTCTTCAATACATTGCTCGTTAAATTTCCCGCCTCTACTCTGTTTTCTGAAGTAAACCAAGAAAACGCAAGATCCTTGAGGATCGTTGCTCTGCCTATTCTCTTCCCCAACAATGGCGACTTCTTTGTCCGACCGTGCCAAAGATTTCTACCTTCGTTCAGATTACATCAAGGCTTTGGAGGCAATTGACGATATGTTTTCCGCCCGAGGGAATGACGATGGTGAAGCTAATCTCCTACAAGGTGCTATCTTCAAGGACTTAGCGGAAGAAACAGAAAACACTGACGTGAAGTTCGCATACTGGTTGGCTTCTGTGGAATGTTATTCGAGAAATGCTGCGTCGTCAATGTATTCGGCAGATTCAATGTTCAATTTGGCCGAACAGATTGGGTCAGTATTGTATTACAAGAAATCCCTGGGCAAAGCAAAAGAAGGTTTATGTCGTTTTGCTGATTCTCCTTCATTGAACAACGAAAAGGAGAGAGTTGAGTATATAATCGAAACTGCAGAGTCAAGGATCGCTGATTTCAAGACTCGCGTTGGTTCTGCTGTAAAAACCTCTGAACAACAAGTTAGGGAGTCAGAGGAAAACGAAGAGACGGGGATGGTTGAGCATGATTTGGTTCGACAAATGAGGTCGTATTGGGCGGATTTGGATGTTGAGTTCAAAAGGAACTTTATGAAAGTTAGCACTGCGGATCTTACAATTTATATCGAGCATTTATTTGGCAGAGATGGACGAGAAGCACAAGATGCTTTGGAGCAAGCTCTCAGTTATGCAAGGAAAAACGAAAAATGGAAATTCTGGCTATGTCGAACTTGTGCCAAGAAGTTCTCTACTCCGGACGAATGTAAGAGTCATCTTGAACAAGAACATGCTGCAGCTTCGAGAAAGGATATGCCCTGGAGGATAAGTGAATTCTGGGCTCATAATATATATGTTGGAGGTTGGAAACCAGTGGATGCAGCAGCTGCCGTTAAAATGATCAAGGAGCGGCTCGCAGATGTGAAAGCGTTTGCATATCAGGATGGATGGTGCAAAGACTGGCCTTTAGCCGAGAGTGAAGAGCGCAGTAAGTTACTCAAAGAAATCAAATCGCTCCTTGTGTCGTTTTGTGACCATAAAATTCTCACAGTTAGCATTCAAGAATGCTTGAGGCATTTTGTGGTTAGGAAACTTGAAAAACTTGATGTTTGCAAACAGATGCTTACTGATTGTCGCTTATTGGAAACACCTCAGAGTATATGTTTTCTGGAATGTGGTGAACTCAATCAAGTCTTGGACTTTCTAAGAAACATCAAGTGTGAAAGGGATGATGGTACAGATCTGGTTTGCAGAGCAGTGGACAGTTTGTGTGGTGATACTCGGTTTAAAGAAAAGATAGACTTTGACTCTCAGTTTTCATTTCTGCTTCTGGATAAGAGACTGCTACATTGCAAGCTTGATCGATTCGATGATGAAGGTAAAATCAATTTGTTTAATCCTGATGTTCACTACGCCAAGGCTCTTGCTCATGGAGATGATATGGTGTCCTGGTTAACCGACGATTCTTCAGTTGATGAGAAATTTCAATTTCCCAAACCTATCAAGGAACACAATCTTGTTATTTGGGTGGCTGTTTTGAGAGCTGCTCAGTTCACGTGTAGGACCTTGGGAACCAAACATGCAAAGAGACTGCGGGTGCTTGGTTATCGTGCAGCACTTAATGAAGCAAGACAGTTGTGTGCTAGTGAGTATGAGAAGAGAAAGACTCTTCCGGAAGGTCAATGGATCAGATATGCATCTCTTCTATGCGATAGATGTCAAGAGAGTGACGCTGGAAATCCCCTCACTACAGATTTATTGTGTGCGGTACGAGATGTACTTAAAGGAGCATTGCATCCTACATTTGATCTCGCTGATTTAGAGGATTGTCGGAATGATATACATGAGTGCAAAAATCTGAGTGATGATATAGTGTTGAACTCCATGGAGCTTCTGGAATCAAAGGTCAACAACAAGGTTTGTTTCTAATCTGAATGTTAATTAACAACAGGATAAACATATCTTAAAATTGTTGTCTATATTGATTTGCAGGTTGGTCAAATCGATTCGAAGATATTGCTGATTGAAAAATCAAGGATTAATTTGCTGAACGACCTCACCAGGCTTTCTGCTTTTGACTACCGCTCTTACGTACGTGGACCTCTGAAATCCTACTTGTTCGCCATTTTGTCGAAACATTGTCCTGCACCTGCATAGTGGTCCGCAAGAATTGCCTTTACTTACGGAACATTGATGCTCTGTTTTGTTGAAGTTTTATTGCTTTTGTTTTGAACTTTGTTTGTTGAAGTTTTCTTGCAAAAAACTTTTTGTTTGCCTATTTGTCACGTTAGTTTCTTAACCCTGCATAGCTTATGAAAAGGACAAGTGGGTCAGTCTCAGACATGAAGCTTTAGCACAAGTTTGTATTTGTTTCATGCGCTTGAAATTCATAATGTAGTGTCTCTTATTTCTGTTGAAATGATTGAAACATTGTTACTCAAAGTCACTGTTTTCCATTGTTGGTAGACATCTCTATTTGTATCAACGCATTGAACTTGTTTCTCTTTCCGCTCATCACTTATCTAGAAGACATTAAGATCAAATTGTGAATTGTAACGCTCATGATTCAACATATATACCATGTGATTCAAAGATGTGGTGGCATAAATCATCTTTTCTTAATTAGAGACCAGAAAATATTCATTATATCTTGTAGAAATAAGAATGAATGAATATTCATTACAAAGAAATGATATTTTCGCAACTCAAAAGATGTATCAAAGTGAAAACCCAAAGCATCCTAGATGAGAACGATCCTATAGTACATAGAGACTAATTGAGTTGGACTTATTCAATACAAGCTCTTTTTCTTGGGGGTTCCTCTTCTTCATCATCAGAATCATGGCGAGAATCATGGCGAGTATCGTTCTTAGTAGTTTTCTTTTGATCTACGTCACTTTCCTGAAGAAAACAAAAGCATGGTTAATGTCAATGATGCATCAAGAACAAGGGAAAAAAATTGAATATAGAAACTGGGGTATAAGTTATATCACCTTGTCATCATCAAGGTCATATTCTTGCTTGGCCTTCAAGGAACCATTTTTAGCAGCAATTAAAGAAGAGTTTTCATCATAAGTCTTCTGCAGAAATCTTAACCCTTCCAATTGTGCATTGAGCCGGTCACGACGATCCTTAATCTCAGAATCAGAGAGAGTTTTCTTGGCAGGAGGAAGAGGACGAGGAAGACGAAAACGATGAGGCAAATAACGATGGGCTAAGTCCACAAGCTCCTTAATTTCCTCCTTTGTCATCGAACTCGGCATCTCTGCTTTGATCAGCGAATCCTTCTGTTAATGAATGATCGTCTTTAGGGTTTTCGAGAAGATGACAGGAGAGGAATGATTTTAGGGTTTTCGAGAGAGAGAGAAAGGCGAGAGGCAAAAGAAAACCCTTAACGTCTTGCTTTTATACTGCTTAGTAAATTCGATATATAATAGGAAGTTATAAATCTTATTTTTAGTAAATCCTAGTATTTTTACGAATAATTAAACAGATCTCGTGCGTTAGTTTCTCTTAAACCAAGTAACTGAGTCAAAAATATTGCCTAAGATTCAGGAGATAAGCTTCAGAAGGAGAATAAATAGTTAAAGATAGTTACGGATAGAGAATAAATAGGAGAAGCAGACTTTTTCAAAAAAAAAAGTTTAATATTTTTTTTTGGTTCGGTTAATTAATCTTTTTTTGGTTGGGTAATAATAATGATATAATTAAGGGTAATTGCATCTAATACCAACCGATTATAGATATATTGGCAAATTAAAGGGCTGATTGGTAAGGATTGTGACTGTAGACTTTTCGAGAAGATGACAAGAGAAAAACGATTTTACGGTTTTCGAGAAGATGACAAGAAAGGAATGATTTTAGGGTTTTCGAGAGAGAGAGAAAGGCGAAAGGCGAAAGAAAACCCTAAACGTCTTTCTTTTATACTACTTAGTAAATTCGATATATAATAGGAAGTTATAAATCATATTTTCAGTAAATCCTAGTATTTTTACGAATAATTAAACAGATCTCGTGCGTTAGTTTCTTTTAAACCAAGTAACTGAGTCAAAAATATTACCTAAGATTCAGGAGATAAGCTTCGAAAGGAGAATAAATATAGGAGAAAAAACTTGTTCCAAAAAAGAAGAAGTTAATTTCTTTTTTGTGGGCCGTTAATTAATCTTCTTTGGGTTGGGTGATAATATGATATAATTAATACAAAAAAAACTGGTATCGCTAATTACATTGTAGGTCTTGAGTGGAGTTAGAAGTTATTCATTTGGTCCTCCATTTCTTGACTTTAGGTTTTGGAGAGATCTTTAATCAAAGACAGGAATTCTCACTGTAAACCAATGTAAACCAATTGAAAGAGATGTACCGCAGTTTGGTACCGCGTTTGTTTTGGGTACAAAATGTCACGGGTTCAAATCATGTCATCCCTATTTATTACTGCTCTTCTGAACAGTAACGAGGGATCTATTTTAGATCTATCTTTTTTAATAAAATTGGACATACATATAATTGTGAAATTTATGATATATTGTATTGTCGTATATGTTTGAATTATTTGGAGCTGAAGCAACCGATAAATCTGATAAAAATTTTGGAAGCAACAACACCCATTTCAAAAGGATCTGAAAAGGTTAAAGAGTTTGAAATCTGTGTTTAATATTCCATCCGTTTCACAAAGAATGTCATTTTAGAGTTATTTTTTTGTTTCACAACAAAGAGTGTCATTCTACGTTTCAATGTCACTTTTCGAATGCAATTTCAATGTTATCTCTTATTAAAAACTAAAATAAATTAAATTTAAATCATTGTTATTGAATTAGTTGTGTATTAAATATGGATATTTTGGTTTGTTTAAAAGTTTTTTAATCAGCGTGAAATGTGTCAAAATGATACTCTTTATAAAACGGAGTGAGTAGATAATAATGTCAAAATAGTGAATGTTAAGATTGATTATTGATTTAATAGTAAAATACAGATCAAGCTGTTGCTTCATATGACTTAAGTACACATCTTATATTGCACCAAGGGGTTCTTACTTCATACCCAAAGACTACCTATCTTCGTACCAGGTAGTTTGGTCAGGTACACATTACTGCTTAGTGCTTCCTTACTGCAAGAACAATACCCGATTCGGATTTGGTATAAACTGTTAACCGGAAAATATTTAACAAATCCTTTGGTCAAAGTAATGGCTGGTGACTCAAAACGCCCATTGGAGAAAGATGAGTTAGCGTATCCGCCCATTGGAGAAAGATGAGTTTGCGTATGAGCCATATGAGTTTGGAAATAAAGAAAAACGAATAAAATTGAAAAAGGCACGAATGATAAAATATTCCAAAGCATCCTTTGAGAGAGTTAATAACACAACTCAGAAGGACGCCTCTCAAGTATAAAGAGACGGAGAGTTACGATTAAAAAAGAAAATCCAAAGCATCCTAGAGATTTTATTCAACAGCTACCCACTGGCGGATCTAAGATTTTTCTAAAAAGAGGCAATCAATATTTATAAAATATAAATATTTTTTATGCAATTAAAAAAACAGTTTCTATAGTTTAAGCTATTAGTATGTATGATATGTATAACCTATAACATTATATTAGGAAAAAAAAGTAAAATAAACCTAATGTTTTATATTACATTTTTTGATATAATATATTTTTTTAAAAGAAAATCATATTTTTTTTTGACAAAGAAAATCATAATATTTAAAAAACCAAAATGTAATATTTAAAACATAAGAAATTTTGAATTAACTTTTTTAATTTGATTGTTTGTATAAAAACATAAATATTTACTAACAAAATATAAGAAAATTATAGAGATACACAAATTATCAAAAATATGAGAATACTTCACCATAACTATGAAAAGAAACGGGATTATTATAAATCAACTTCAAGTTGATAAAAAAAGAAAGAAATGATGGTGTGATTAAATTTGGACAAATTAAAATAATTAAATCAATTATTTATATTTGAATTGAAAGTTGCACGGGAGTTAGCTAAATTATAGGGAATCAAACATATAGAATATTTGATTATCATAGTTCACGTAAATTTGGTTAAGTGGACATCAAAAAATTTACAGGGACCACGGAGAGATTTTTTCATTGGGGGCAATTGATTTAATTCTTTAGAAATCTTTAAAAAATTCAAAAATATATTGGTGACAACTGCCCCCATCTTAAGTAACATAGATCCGCCTCTATTTGCACCTACGTATCAGGACTTTGTCTAAGTTCTCCGGACCGGAAATCACATACAAACAACCTTGTTGCGGTATGACGGGTTCCGCGAATAAAGAAAACCTTCGGACCAATCGTGATGATGGAGCAAACATCGTGGCCAATATCAGAAAATTGGATGGAGACAAACTTATTCATCATCGGGTCATCCACAAGACTGCGGATAAGGTACCACAGGCACGGAAATTCTTGCACAAATATGTTGGTGAAACTTAAGTAAATTAAAACTTTTCCAAGCCTACACCGAATGTCGTTAATAAGGGGGCAACAAAGAATATCGTGGAATTTCTTGGAGACGAGAGACGACTTGGCGGCAATCATAATTGGGAACTCACCCTAAAACTTCCTCAACCACATCGTTTGGCAACGTAAACAGTGAGGCAGGAGAATCAGAAGACGACATATTGAAACTTGAAAGGAGAATCAGAGTACTAATGGAATTATCTATATAATACATCACCTTCCTATCTTTATTTTTTGCTAAATATCTTTTTATCTTTATTTATACACATTTTATCGCATCATTAACGGTCATATTTAAGAAGTGGTTAGAACCTTAAAAAAATATACATAATGAAAAAAGTTAGCTCCTTTGAAATAGTAAGTAGGAAAAAGAAAAAATTATTTACATTTCAATCCAGTGCAAAAATCGGACAAATCCAACAAAAATAGAGAGAAATGAGTAGAGTTGAAAAAAACATAATAAAAGAGCCGTATGCAACTAAAAAAAAAATGTGTCTCAAGTATAAAGAAACAAAAATTCTGAGGTGAAGAGTTATGATTCAAACATCAACTATAAAGAAACAAATCTCTGAGGCAAAGAGTTACGATTCAAACATAGAGACAAATTAGATTAATAAATTGAGTCAACCTGGGATTCATCGCGAGAATGATCACTACTAATGCTCTCCTTTTTAGTAGTTTTGGTATGTGCTTTAGTAGGTTTTTCATCTTCATCTCTTTCTCGGAAAAAAAAAACCAAAAAAAAAAAACATGTTAGCGTCAAAGAATTAAACAAAATAGACATGTTAATGTTAATGTCTAGATGATAATGCATCAAGAACAACAAAATTGTATGGAAGCATCAAGAACAACTTTTTGTTCGCTTGTTTGTCACGTCGATTTCGTGCACATGCGTAGCTTATAGTGGGCATGAAAAGGACATGAACCTTTGGCATAAAAAGGTAATGTCTCTTGTCCACTTATAGTGGTTGTTAATTAGATAAACTAATTTTTTTATGTGCAACGAATATTAATGGAAACTCAAGTTCTAATGTTAGTAATTTTTCATAGATATCTCTAGCAGTTTGCTGCTTCACGTTTTGAATTTTTTTCATGCGACTCAAATGCTTGAAATTCATAATGTAGTCTCTTATTCGCTTATTATTTTTGTTGAATTGATTGAAACATTGTAACTCAAGGTCACTGTTTTCCAATTGTTGATAGACATCTCTATTTGTTTGTTGTTTCTGTTTTTCTTGAGTATGATTGAACACATTTAATGAAAAACGTAATTGAGTGTGTGGATGTGATGTTACGATATATTCATGAAAAACGCAGGAGAATCTCGGAAACTACCTATCTTCAGTATCACAATAACTCATTTGAAACTTTTGTCTCCTTCTACTTATCTCTTATCTAAAAAAGAGTAAGAGCAAATTGTAACGCTCAT
This sequence comes from Pseudoturritis turrita, assembly GCA_900406555.1. Taxonomy (NCBI): domain Eukaryota; kingdom Viridiplantae; phylum Streptophyta; class Magnoliopsida; order Brassicales; family Brassicaceae; genus Pseudoturritis; species Pseudoturritis turrita. The sequence goes on from OVBL01000813.1 coordinate 493,349, forward strand.
GATTCAACATATATACCATGTGATTCAAAGATGTGGTGGCATAAATCACCTTTGACATCATCGAATCCTTCCGTTAATGAATGATCGACTTTTCCGAGAGGATGAGAAGAAAAGAGGAGAGACTTTAGGGTTTTCAAATGAACGTAACTTAAATCAAATCATGCATTGTCGTATATGTTTGAATTACTTGGGTCTGAAGCAACCGATAAATCTGATAAAGCTTTTGGAAGCAACAACACCCATTTCAAAAGGATTAAAGAGTTTGAAATCTGTGTTTAATAGATAATAATGTCAAAATGGTGAATGTTAAGATTTGATTATTGATTAAAAGTAAAATACAGATCAAGCTGTTGCTTCTTTGACTTAACTACACACATCTTATTGCATCAAGTGGTTCTTACTTCATATCCAAAGACCATATGTATATCTCCGTACCCGGTGGTTTGGTCCCGTCTTCCTTACTGCAAGAATAGAACCGGAATAAGATTCAGATTCGGCATAAACCTTTAACCGACAAATATTTAACAAATCCTTTTGTCAAAGATACTAAAGGTATAGCTTCTAACCCCCAAGAAAGGATAAAGTACATCCTAGTTATAAGACTTACCATGAATTTTTTCTTGAAAATCTCCACAAGCTCCTTGGGATCGATTTTCGTTTGTGCATAGGCATCAATCTTGTTCATTTCCTGCAAACATAACATCAATCACTTTAGTACGAATCCCTAATTCAGAGAAGTATAATCTTTTCTGACTTCATGGAAGATTGCATATATATATATATACCTCGATCCAAGCTGATAGTTTGGGACGCTCTGCAGTAATGTCACACTTAAACAACTCATTGAGTACGATTTGAAACCTTTCAATGAATGGGATATAGGCAATATCAACCTGAAGAAAAAAATCCGAAGAATTCAATCCATTTAAGACAAGTAACAACATGATAAGAGAAATAAGGATCTCGAAATGCTAAAAAGGCTTTACCAAGCTAAACTGGCCGAGGAAGAATGGCCCGTCATCGAACTTATGCAGAACGTTTTCCAGATAATCCAGCACAGGTGCTGCATCAAGAACATAAAATTTCCGGTCATTATCTCTTTTGCTTTTATCCCCAAAAGGCTGAAACTTTTGAAGTGTTTAGAGTCTCACCGGTTTCTTTAAACGGGTCTCCTTTGAGTGATCCATACATAGTTTTGATGAATGTATCAGTGTATTTCAACAACTCTTCGCCAGACTCTTGTTTTGCATGATCCTAGAGATAACACGAGAGGGCAATGAATAGGAATCAGAGAATAAATAAGGAAAACAAAAGCCGGCATGGTCTTACCTCGGGGTAAAGCGAAGGCCCCTCAAAAGTGTTATCGAGATATTTGATCAAATCCAGACTCTCCCCTATGATTTTTCCATTGTGCTCAAGCGCTGGCACCTGCAAAATATAATGAAAACTTTCTACTATTAACAATGAAAATTAATAGCTGATAACCAATTAGAGAAGCAAAATTGTTGACCAAAGGATCCAAAAATGAAATGTAGACATACGAATTCGTGATAACATATCGTCTAAGTTTTTATACCTTGTTCTCTGGATATACTTTCTCCTTGTACCAAGCAGGTCTATTCCCAAGATCCAAAGGAACAAGTTTAATCTTTTCTTGCAGACCCTACAATCCAAAATAAACCAAATCTTGTTTTTCAAAAACCAACTACTTATCAATATAGTAAACATAAGGAGAATGGTTAAATCTGTTTGCAGAACCAGAGTATTTAACTGTGATGCTAGTGTATATAGACAAATGAGACTATATAGACAAAAATGTTACTGAAGGTGAGACTCTAAAGTTTCTGATGATCAAATGATCAAATGAGAAGCTGTTATACCTTAAAGTTTCTGGTGATCCAAACTCGTTGAGCAAATGGGCATACGTAGCTTGTGTACAATCTTTAGTCGTTGGTTTAGGAAAAACCACAAAAACAATAAGAGATAAGATCAGACAAACCCTAAGCAACTATAGAATTAAGTGTTTCAAAATTTTAAGTATCTACAAAAAAACACAACAAGGAAATGACGAACCTTGTGGTTCCATCGAACAGAGTTGGTGGATCTGCTGTAGCATCGAGAGGAGCTGGACGATCTTCTACAACACTGTCTCAAAAGGATTAAAAAAAAATTGAAATTTCCACAAACCCAGAAGCCAAAAATCCGACAAAAATTAAGTCCTAAAAACGTTAACTGATAAAAGTTACAAAGAATTTATCGAACCCAGAATCCCAAAATCGACCAAACTCATAAGAACAAACGATGCGATCATCCAAATGATAAAATAAAAAAACAAGAGAAGAAAAATCTTACGAAGGAGAAGCCATGGACGGAATAATTACAGAGCACTCTTACAAAGATCTGATTTTCTATAGGAATTAATAATTTTGATCATACAAAAAAAAAAACGCTAAGAAGAGAGTGAAAGCGTTTTTCATACATGTTTCTCGAATTACAGTTATCATATTCGGTGAAGACACGTGTCAATTTGGAGTAAATTTGTCGGTAACTCGATATCATATAATGGCCTTAATGGATACAATTAAATAACGTATCAAGCCCATTTTATTTAACCATAACCAAGCCCACTTGTATTGTTAAACATTTTACATTTTTGAATAAGAAAATAGTTTAAAAAAATGCATAATCCAAAAACTTTTTTTTTTTTGCTAAAACTGTAAATAAATAATCCAAAAACTTAGAACGAAATTCTTTATAAACAAATTTAGTATCGTTACCAAACAAGAAAATATGAAAGTTCACTGGTATCTCCAAAAAGGGGAGAACAAAAGAAAAGATGAATAATTAAAAAAAAAACACATTATAGAATGACCCAAATCCAGAAATTTATTGTAGCACTTCCACGCAGTAACTTTCTCGTGATCTTCTTCATAAATCAACATGGTCTTGTCACCGACGACTCGGTCCAATAGATTTGTTACTTTACTACAGAAGGAAAGTTTGAATCTTCTTCATAAATATGTCTTTAGAGTTTTAAAACCCCATTTTGGTATTGTAGAAATTTAGAAACTCTTACCATGAACTTCTTGAAAAAATTGATGACATATTCCGAGTCGGGTTTCGTCTGCGTATATGCAACCAACTTGTTCATTTCCTACAAAAAAAAAAAAAAAAATACATTTGAGGTTAGATTGCTTAACCTCATAAGAACCTTACTATATGCATATGTGTGTACCTCAATCCAAGAAGCTAGTTTTGGACGCCCGACAATAACATCGTACTTAAAAACTTCGTCGAGGAAGACTTGAAATCGTTGGATGAATGGGATATATGCAATATCAACCTAGGAAAAAAATCAAGAAACGTTTTATCAGTTTAAAACTAATGGTTCACATTTTGCATCTATTAAGAGATAAAGGGTTTATATACCAAGCTAAGCTCGCCGAGGAAGAATGGACCATCATCAAACTTCTGTAAAGCATTTTCCACGTGATCGAAGACCGATGCTACATACAAAACACACAAGTTTCAGCTACTAGTTAGTTAGGTTGCGATAAGACTTCTATTCTTTTAAACGCAATATATGCGTTTGTTGTCCGTGTTTACATAAAAACAAATGAAAATCGCTTATTTGAAATATAAACATTTTAAGGTATTGTTTATTTGGAGAAGTATACAAATTGTAAACGTAAATATAATACAATTGACGAGGCATACGAAAATTAATCTTACCCGTTTCTTTAGCCGGATCACCTTTGAAAGAGCCAAACACGATTTTAACGAATGTTGTATCAACATATTTTAACAAGTCTTCACCAACCTCTCTCTTTAGAGGATCCTAGACAAAAGAAAGTGTTCCATCGAAGAAATATTACATAACATGACAAGAACAAAGCTCTAAAATATTTAATACATACATGAAGGACATCCGAACACGGTCTTACCTCGGAATAAAGTGAAGGACCGTCGAAATTGCTATCTACATATTTGATTAACTCGAGACTATCTCCGATGATTTTGCCATTGTGTTCAAGTGCAGGAACCTACATATCATTATTACAATCTTAAACTCTTCTATTGTCACTTATGAAGGAACCTTGATTTATAAGGATTCCATATATACGTTGACTGGAAATTTGAAATGAATATATGATCCAATAGCGGGTCTTTTTATGTAATTGTTAAGAGAAAAATAATAAAGCTTATACCTTGTTTTCAGGATTTACTTGCTCCTTAAACCAAGCTGGCTTATTAAGAAGGTCTATAGGAACCAAATTGATCTTCCCTTGCAGACCCTAAACCTCCGCAATATCAAAACGGTTAGACCAATTTTGCTTTAAATTTTTTCCTATCAATCATATACAGAAAAAAAAAACAGTGCAAGAGATAAAATTTTATCATATTATGAAATCCTACTATGAAATGAGACGACATAATATATCAAATTTTCGCAAATTTGGTTCTTGTTGAATGAAACTCAAACTAATCTCGACTGAAGTTGATCCAATCTAAACCATTTTCGACGATAACCAATTGTTATTTATTTTATAAATACTATAACCAATTGTTTAACACAAACCACTTTTTACTTTTGTTCCTACTTTGTGTGAATCAGAAAAAGGAGAACATCTCTATAAGATTAAACACTTTATATAAAACAAGAAAATTTTTTTTTTTTTTTTTTTTTTGTTTTGGAAACTTTTAAGGAAAAAAATGTTACCTTGAGATTTCTGGTAATCCAAACACGTTGTGAAAATGGGCAGGTGTAGCTTATGTACAACCTGTTTTTGTTTCGATTTTTGAGTATTTAATAAACCAAAGTTAATTCAATCCATCAAAAGCTCATCAACAACAACAAAATTAAGTTTAAATTAATTACTAAAAAAAATATTAACCTTGTGGTTTCGTCGAACAGAGCAGGTGGAGGATCGGAGGTAGCATCAAGCGGAACTTGACGATCTTCTACCAAACTTTTCTCGATAAAAGAAGTAACATTAAAGGGGAGAAAAAGTTAGATTTTAACATTAGAATCGACTTTATATCAATCGAGAAACCTCACAAAAAAATCAATGAAAATTAAGAGGAAACAAAGAATCTTCTTACAGAGGAGATAAAGCCATGGAGAGGATTGATTTGCTTCTGCTGATTATTACAGTCTACAGAGATGTTTTTGTTACAGGAATTATCGATCAAACACATAAAGCCACGTATATATATATATATACTCAATGTAAATTGGAAGAGCATAATTAGTTGTAAACGAAAATATAAGAAACTCCCACTTGGAAAAATTATAGTATTAAAACTGATGCGTTGACTATACAACACTTTACGAAAAACTGGCTCTAAGTTTTAGAAAACCTCGAGGTAGAAAAAAATAGCTATTTTGTACAATTTTATATATAAAAAAAATAAGTCGTTTTATAGATAGATTAAAGAACCATAAACTCATGCCTGATCCGCAGCACGATTCGCTGGTGGATCCTCGGATCATGAGGATAATAGCATAATAACTAAGTAACAATGTCTTCACAACTCCCCCATTTCTTTCTCACCTCGTCTAATGAAACACATTTTGATCCATATTTTTTATAAGATGGTTTAGTGATTTATAAAAAGAAAATGGTTTAGTGGGCTTATTTTGTTTCATATTACTTAATGTGGTGGGAAAAACAATTACCTTTAGCAAATTATCATTTTAAAAATCCTTTATAAAAAAAATTGTAGTTTTAAGAACTCAACACTAAGCCAATTTCTCACTGACAAAAACAAAAAAAGAGGCCAAATTTTTCTTTTGTTAATAACATTATATAATCCCAGTACAATAATCACATCTCTTTTGCTTAAAGCTAAGCAAAATCTTATTTTTTAGGTACGAATACGATGAAAAATGACCCAAATCCAGAAATTTATTGTAGTACTTCCACGCAGTAACGTTCTCGTGATCTTCTTCGTAAATCAACATGGTCTTGTCACCGACGACTCGGTCCGATATATATGTTACTTTACTACAAAAGGAAAGTCGGAATCGGTTAGCTTTTGTTATAGAAAAAAAAAACCTTTTTTGGTTCTTAATAACACTTAGCATTGACCCAAAAAAAAAAAAAACTTCTGTTAAAGAACATTAACCCGAATTAAGCAAAGACCATAGCTAACCAAAAAATGAGCATTTGCATCCAAACAAACATGAAATTTTCCTAACCGTTTACATATGAGATATTTGTCTAATCCAGTTACTTTTTTGGGTTTGAAATGATGTCCCTAAATATATGTGTTTAGAGTTTCAAAACGCCATTTTGGTATTGTAGAGATTTAGAAACTCTTACCATGAACTTCTTGAAAAAATTGATGACATATTCCGAGTCGGTTTTCGTCTGCGTGTATGCAACCATCTTGTTCATTTCCTGCAAAACAAGAATGTCTTAGATTGCTTAACTTCATAAAAACCGTACTATGTGCGTATCTGTGTACCTCAATCCAAGAAGCAAGTTTTGGACGCCCGGCAATAATATCGTACTTAAAAACTTCGCCGAGGAAGACTTGAAATCGTTGCATGAATGGAATATATGCAATATCAACCTAGGGAAAAAAAAATCAAGAAAAGTTTTATCATTTTGAAACTTCGCATTTTGCATATATCAAGAGAAAAGGGTTTATATACCAAGCTAAGCTCGCCGAGGAAGAATGGACCATCATCAAACTTCTGTAAAGCATTTTCCACGTGATCGAAGATCGATGCTACATTCGAAAACACACAAGTTTCAGCTTCTAGTTACTTATTGCGATAAGACCTCTATATACTGTTTTAAACGTTATACGTTTGTGTCCCTGTTTACATAACAACAAATAAAAATCCCATATTTGAAATATAATTTTTTTCAGCTATAAATATTTTCGCAAATTGCAAACGCGCTGCTTAAGCAATTGGTTCATAATTAACAGAAACTTTTGTTTATAATGTTTAAGGTTTTTATTTGGAGAAGTATACTAATTGTAAACGTATTTGTAAACAAACAATATGTAGGCCTAATACAATTGACGAGGCATACGAAAATCAATCTTACCCGTTTCTTTAGCCGGATCACCTTTGAAAGAGCCAAACACGATTTTGACGAATGTTGTATCAACATATTTTAACAAGTCTTCACCAAACTCTCTCTTTGCAGGATCCTAGACAAATTAGAGAAAGGGTTCCATCGAAGGGTTGTTACATAACATGACAAGAACAAAGCTCTAAAACATCAAATTAATCCATACACGAAGCAAATCCGAACACGGTCTTACCTCGGGATAAAGTGAAGGACCGTCGAAATTGCTATCGACATATTTGATTAAATCGAGACTCTCTCCGATTATTTTACCATTGTGTTCAAGTGCAGGAACCTACATGATCATTAACTCTTCTATTGTCACTTATGAAGGAACCTTGATTTATAAGGACTCCATATATACGTCGATTGAAATGAATATACCATCGAATCTAAAAATAAAGGTTACACCTTGTTTGCCGGATTTACTTTCTCCTTAAACCAAGCTGGCCTATTAGGAAGGTCTATTGGAACCAATTTGATATTCTCTTGCAGACCCTAAAATTTCGCAATATCAATACGTTTAGACCAGTTTTGCTTTAATTTTTTCATATCAATTATATACAACAACAACAACAAAAACACATTGCAATTTTCTCATATTATGAAATCCTACTATGAAATGAGATGACATAATCTAGGTTTATAAGGCCATGTGTTATTAGACTTCAGCGAATTAAATCCCGAATTTCGCAAATTTGGTTCTTGTTGAATGAAACTCAAACTAATCTCGAGTGAAAGTGATCCATTCTAAACCATTTTGATACTATAACCAAAAAAAAAAAAAATTGATAAATAAAATACTATAACCAATTGTTTAACACAAAACCACTTTTACTTTTGTTCCCACTTTGTGTGAATCAGAAAAGAAGATCTATATAAGATCTATCATGGAGAAAAATTTCAATTGATCATTGACAGAAAATTAAACAAGAGAAAAGAAGAAGAAAAACAAAAACAAGTACCTTGAGGTTTCTGGTAATCCAAACACGTTGTGCAAATGGGCAAGTGTAGCTTATGTACAACCTTTTTTTTGTTTCGATTTTGTGAGTAATTAATAAACGAAAGTTAATTTAATCCATCAAGAGCTCATTAAGAAATTAATTAAAAAAAAAAAAAAATTAAACCTCGTGGTCCCGTCGAACAGAGCAGGTGGATCGGAGGTAGCATCAAGCGGAACAATACGATCTTCTACCAAACTTTTCTCGATAAAGAGATAAATATTAAAGGAGAAAAAAAAAAGTTAGATTTTAACATGAGAATCTGACTTTATATTAATCCAGAAACCTCACAAAGTTATAAAGGAGAAAGCTTGATTAGAAAATTCCAAGAAAATCATAAAGGAAATAAAGGATCTTCTTACAGAGGAGATAAAGCCATGGAGAGGATTGATTTGCTTTAGATGATTATTACAGAGATGTTTTTGTTACAGGAATTATCGATCAAACACATAAAGCCAAGTATATATATACTGATTTACATAATCAATGGGAATTGGAAAAGCATGGTTCATGCATATCGCGATCAACAGTGACAACCAATAGAAAAAAGGTGAAACGTCAGCGTTTGATGATCTCTGTCGTTGAATTTTCCAATTTTCTTGTCTCGAAGGTCAAAGGCTTTGTTCAAAGCCTTTGGTTGATTTGTTCGGAGAATTTCCAAAGTCTCTTTTTGAAATCTGATATTTTGATGGGATCCATTTTTCTCTATAGCAAAGGAAAACAAGTGTATAGAAGAAAACTGCTAATTGACTTAGGGTGTAAATGGTAGTTATTAGTTGAATGAGTGGAATAAATATGATTGAGATATAAGTAACCGAATTGAATTCCATTCTGTTCGTTATTTTAGTTTTTTTAGTGGAATAAGTTGAATTGTTTTTTACGCTTTTTAACATAAATTGTGAACTTTTAAAGGAAGACTTAATTCATTCGACTTAGATAGTAACAATTTAGAGGAATGTTTAATTCCACCAAATTTTGTTTTAGATAGTAACAATTTAGAGGAATGTTTAATTCCACCAAATTTTGTTTCTCTAAATATATAACAGTTTGGACTCTTAGTATAAATTCAGTTTTATCGGTTTTTTTTTTTTTGAAAAAGTATTATGACAATTGAACATGAAAGTGTTGTTTTCTCCCCAAAAAAAAAAAAAAAGTGGTGGTCGACGTTATCCACGCCGTTTTAAGCTACCTCACCGAATCATCTATGCTCAATTTCATATAAATAATTATTTTTTAATGTTGAGATATTAGAATAACTTAATAGATGATGAAGTAAAACTATTGCAAATGTATATTTTAATTCATGCTTTTGCCTTTGGTTACTAATACTTTTATTTTATATATGAAGAATCCAATCAAAATTTTATGTTTTCTTTCGAACAATGATTCGATTTCGCCGGAGCAGACAAGTCCGTGGTGAAGCTAAGAGCTCATAGGGTGTGTAAAAATTAAAATCTTAAAGTTCTAAACCACTGAAAACGTTGTCGTTTTTAGATTTATTAGTTATGAATGATTAAGACGATATTACCCCTTTAGTTTGGGTGACTAATGGATCGGACTATTTAGATCCGACCCGGCTCGTAAGAGTCAAGTTTTTAAAAGTAGACGATATTGCCCCTCGTTCGGGTGACTGACTAATGGATCGGACTATTTTAGATCCGGCCCATAAGAATCAAGTTTTTAAGTTGACGATTTTGCCCTTCGTTTAAGGGCTTTAAAATCCCCGAGACCGGACTCTTCGACTCTAACCCTATCACTGGCGAAATCGCGAAAGAAATATATCTGACGACACTCTCTCTCTCCCTCCGTAGACGCGTATTTTCGATTCCATGGCGAGCAACGGGGATAAGGTCACGGCTACGACGGTTGACAATGGCGGCGGAGGTCTTTCTACTGGTGAAAACCCTAAGAAAATCGTAGACCTCAACACTGCGGTACCAGATCGTACAGATGAAATTCTCGACGGAGAAGTCAAGGGATTGTCAGATTCTGTAGGTGAGAATAAGGGCGACGTGGATTCGAAGGCTATTGGATCGGCGGTTGGGTTTGATTCTGGGGATGTATCTCCGGTCGACGATGATATTCAGAAAAAGATTCGACGTGCTGAGAGGTTTGGTGTTTCTGTCAAGCTAACCGAAGAGGAGAAGCGCAATTCTCGTGCTGAGAGGTAATAGAAATTGTTCTTTTTTAAAGCTTTAAGTTTGATTTCTGTGGTATTTAGGGATTTGCAAGATTAGGGTTTCTTTGTTCTTATGACGCGTTTCTTTTGTCTGTTTCGGAATTTCAATATTCGCACTAAACCATGAGTATCTTCACATTGTCGGCGACTCTCGATACAGGTTTGGTACTGTAGCAGCGGTGAATGACTCAGACGGAACAAAGAAAGCAGAGGAATTGAAGCGAAAGGCTAGAGCTGATAGGTTTGTAACCATGCTTTCTCTGTGCTTGATAGTTTATTTTTGGTTTTAAAGAAAAGGAGTTTCATACTCAGCTTTATATTTCACACAGATTTGGGGTTCCTGCATCAACCTCTACCACTGATAAGACTGAGGAAGAGGCGAAGAAGAAAGCTAGGCTTGCACGTTTTGGGAAAGATACTAAAGTTGATGCTAAAGTTGATTCAGCTGAAGAAGATAAACGCAAGGCTAGAGCATTAAGGTACTTTTTCTATGCAACCCAAAATATGTTTAGTACCTAAGGTATGACGTACTGTGTGATGATTTTTCAATAATTTGTTTTGTGGTTTGTGAATTTCCCATCTTTAGGTTTTCAAAACCTGCTTCAGATTCATCTTCAGATTTACCTGGGAAGCAAATTATTGGCAAGGTAAACCGCCTCTAACTTATCTTTTTGGTACCATCTATTAGAATGAGAGAATAAATAGCATAGCTAACGGTATATATTGTTCAACTCTTTGTTTCATTTTGTTTCATCAGGAGGCGGCTGTATCAGGAAACGCTGCCTAAGGTTCCTGAATAAAGTTTCTTTTATCTTTGGTTGTAGTTAGGTGAGTTTTACTAAACACTTCTGATCACATTGCAAAACTTAGTGATGCCTAGTTTCTTTCTCGTGTCTGACCCAACAATCTTTGATTTTGGCAGGTAGTGTGCTAGCGTTATATGATTCCCTCTCTGGCTGCTTCATTCTCCCTTTATTTCTGAATTAGAAGTCCCCGTGTGTAGTATCTTTATTAAGCTCGAAGTTTGGTCGTGGAGCAAGGTTTCGCAGTCATGCAATGATTCTCTCAGATGGACGGAAGCTAAAGCTGTCACCAGATGAGATCTTGAGAAATCAATAAGTAACCTATAGTTCTGATTGTCTTAAAAAGCAATTATCAATGTGTTAGGACCTAGGAATTCTGAAGTGGCTGGTGTTGACGTTTTCCATGTTGCAGGTGTTTGAAGTGGTAAGTATAGCTTGAGTAATGCATTTATTTCATTAAACTATTTGGGAATGTGGATGGTCCTTTTAACACTGCATGTTCGTATCAAGCACAGCTCGCTGTTTAGGAGATTGTGGTTCCTAAGCTAGTTAGAAATTAGTAGTGTTGATTGCTTTTGAGTTGTGCCAATGCGTTTTCTTTAAAACCAGCTCTATTTTGCTAACTTATCTATCAAAGTAAGTGTTTTGTCATCTTAATCTTGTTACTAAAGTGAGCTGTGGTATACTGTTGTTCTGTGCTTGATTCCGAATATTGCATGCAAAATGGATCCCATTACCATGAGTCGTTTTTTTTTGGTTTGCTTTTATTCATATGACCTATCAAGCCGCTGCTTCAGAATTCCTTTGTCATGTAAGACATCATTAGAACTATAGAGGTACTTGTTGGTTTCCATTTCTCTGGTCTCTATGGCAGTTTGAAGGAAAGAGAGCCTCAGCCGCTAAATCTCTGTTCGTGGGACTGGGACTTTGATTGCTTTCTGACGCTACACAATCTCTTTGTTTTTCTGTAATAGATTTTAGATAAACTGTTGTTGATACTTTGCTTTCTGATAACTTTGAATCGAGCGCCAGAAAACTTTTATAAAGGGAATGTAATGTTTAGTTTTGCATCTTATTGTTTATTGTTGTGTTTCTGCTTATTCACACATGTTGGTTATGTTGTGTTATGTGCCTAAACGCCAACATGCTGCAAAGGTAGTTTGCTTTAAAATCTTACCAGCATTGACATTGCATGCAAGTACGTACCCTCGTGTATAATCTGCATACAGGGGTACATGAGAAATCGTATTTTCTTAAAGAGAACATATCTCGCAATTTAATATTGTTCTAGCTATATACTACTTGTGGTTCTTGCTCCTGGCTCCTGTTTTTTGCCTTCGAGACATTACACCGGAAGAGTTGTTGCTGTGAGATCTATTCATATGATGTTGAATGCATTGGGTACCCACCTCTTATTGACAGTGGTGAAGCCCAGCCATTGGTTTTGACCATTTGGGGCTTGAGATAGACCACAATAACAGTTATATCGTCATGGAAATGTCTTCTAACACCAGGATGAATCTCTTTCAGGTCTGAGTATCTCATCTCTCTTTTCTTTGCTGCTTCCTTCAGTGCAGCTTTGATTAGTCTCCTTGCTATTCCCTGGGAATGTGAAGGTATCAATAAAGAAATCTTGTGTGCAAATTGTACAACAGAGAGGTATCCCACTGACTTAGGCGATGAACTTACTTGGCGTGGGGAACTATGTACAATATCAACAGCTTCCTGGTTGCTAAGATGCTCCCAAAGCCCATCTGAAGCAAGAATCATAAACTCGTCTTCTGGGTTAAGCCTGGTAACCGTGACTGATGGATCCGCGCTAAGGATCGGCTTGGTGAAATGTTCTTGTAGTCTGAATTTGGGCAGCAACGGCTCTCTGTTGAACTCTGCTCTTTTGAGGTATGCATCACCTATGGATTTTGTGACCTGATTAAAGGTAATAACACATTTTCTAGTGAGTGATGCCAACTATGGATTCGATCGATGATTTCTTAAGCCTTTTGTGCAGGGTTTCAGAAGTGTTATCATTATGTAATGGTTTACCTGGATGATGCCTTTGACTCGCCACATCCGGTGCTTCATCACAAGAATGTTTGGATCATTTGGATGCATTGACCAAAGCTCTTGCCTTGCAGACTCTGCATTGGCATTGTGCTCTGCTGATAACTGAACAGCTCTCACTCCGCCTCTCTCAGATCTGCCCAAAACAGCCCTGGAATCTCCGGCGTTTGCAATATACACCAATCCGTTGCATATCACTCCTACCAAGCAACATGACCCCACTGATGCCATCTGTGGGTTTGTACGCCATTGCTTCTTCACAGCGATGAGAAAATCTTCGTCTGTCTCTGCAAATGCTTTCCTGATCACCTGCTCTGAAATCTCCCCATCCTCAGAGGCAAACTCTGTTCATGTGAGACATGAGTGTTAGTGTGCCTGACATGTTCAAGAAAAGGTAATAAAGAATGAGAGAGGAGATGTCTTACTCTTTAATTTGGGGAAGATGCTGTCTGCAATGAATCTGGAAGCCTCTGGACCTCCATGGCCATCGTACACTCCAACAAACGTGCCTTGAGCTGCCGGATTGTTGAATGTTAATGGCCCTGATTCAATCTGACATTGATCCTCCATCACACTGTTGGCTTGGATCATGGCCATCGAAAACTCTCCAAAGGCGTGAAAGCCAAGATCTTTGCACCATGACAAGCCATCAGTCTTTGTGGGATTGACCTTACTTCTCTCCATACCGGCACCTATTCTCCAAAAGGGTTTAACCATCTTCCCAGGTATGTAACTTTCTTTGGAGCAATATCGTAGTATATAGAGATAAGACTAAAGATTAAATTGATGGAGGAATGATAACAAGTAGGAGTAGAAGTGCTGGTTTGTAAATTATGAGTTTCAAGCTTAAGGAAGAAGCCATGTATATATAGCCGTGGAAACCCTAGGAGTAAGTAGAAGGAGGTGTTGGGAAGAAGGGAAAGAGGCCAAAAAGGTATGGGTCAAAATAACTGAAAAAGAAAAATTAAATGACTCTGAGAGTTAAGACAAGAGGGCAGTAGTTTAAAGTGGATATTCTGAGATTCTCTTCTTTACTGTTCGATGATGATTCTCTGTCTTAGTAGGGTTAAAAGGCTTTCTGCTATATTTAAATCAGGAAATGTTTTTCTCTCCCTCGAAAGTTGTCTTTTCCTTTCTTATGAGGTAAAGCTTAGGAAGCAAGAATTGTTCACAGCCAAAACAGTCATTTGATTATATATTTTTGGTAATTATGGTTCGAGTCTCAGTAAGCTTTTGGATAAAACTTGATAATACAATATACTAAATGAAAACGTATGAGATTAGGATCAGGATTTATGAATAAATTATATGATTATGAGTAACGAGTAGTAAATTCACATGTAAATGTCTGTTTTCACACTTGATTTCTCATCTTGTAACTTTGTTTTTGGTTTTTGGTTTTGCAGTTTGGTGAAATGTGGGAAGAAAATGGATAGAAAAGGAAAGGTCATAGGATGATGCATGTGTGAGGAAGAAGAGGGCGTGGGTTTTTGGAGCATTGAACTTGGAACTATTTAAGTTTTCTGAGAAAGACTGAAGAGAGATGAGAGATTACATTTTTGTGGGGCGACTGAGGAACACTCTTAGCTGTCTTAACCCCAACAGGTTTTTGCCTTTTTCCTCACTCTCTTCTTTGTCTTCTCTTTTTTTTTTCACTTTTTAAAGTTATTAAAAAGTTCTCTTTTTTTGCTACTGAGATTTAGATCGATATTCATTTCATGGATTATGGGGTTGAAATTAATTTCCAAAGAGGATTGGATCTTTTTGGTCTTTTTCCTAAATTCCAACTTTGCATTAGCCTTCCTTCTCTTTCATGACCCCTCATTGACCTTCTCTGTCTCTCCTCCTTTTCTGTTGTTCATAAGAAAGATCCATAGATTGATGTTACGGTAGAGAGAAACACTGTCGTGTGTTGATCGATGAAACACATTGATAAGTTGCTATTATTGTGTTATATTGTCTAATAAAATATCACGAAGCTAGGCTTGAGTTTTTCGTTTTTCGTCCTCTATACCTTTTTACTACTTGTGCTTCGAAATTAGGATTTCAACAACTTGGTTTACACAAAATTTTCACTTCCACTTGTTTTTTTTTTTTTTTTTCAGGTTAGGAACCAAAACATGTACATTATAAGCTTCGAATGTAGGACTTGTTATATACATCCTCCCAATAAAATCATGAGTTTGACCAATTTTGAGATATTGATATTTTCAATTTTCCATGCACAATATTTGTTAACATGCTGATATTTTTTGTAGCATTATGAAGGTTTCACTAGTTGAATAAGGCAAATCTAATCAACTTGGTGTCGGATAGATCGTGTGACTTGACGCATAATTTGGTAAAAAAAGTTTTGTTGCTATGGAATATGGATAGATCTAAAGTCAAATCAAAAGAGTAAGAAAATCACGTGTAGATAGGTCTAATAACAAAATATAAAGCAATGGTCCAGGTACATTTTCTCTTTAAGCATTATCACAATTAACTTTCATATATGGACCGATTAAATATTTGAACCATAGAGAAACACATGTGGCCTTGGAACCTATTGAAGAGTCCCTTGAATGCACCATTACAGTACAGTGTATTCTCATGTGCTCTCTATCCTTAATTAATTTCTTATCTTACTACAAAAATCGAAAGAAGAATATATAAATTATTATTAAATATAAAATAAAAACAAGTTCCTATAAATAAAATTAAAAAATAAAGAGTTGTGGTGACAGCTGGGCCATTGATGTACTGTGTGTTTTGTCTTTTGGTTGAGGGAGCATGGATGTTCAGTCTATCTCTTTACCTTCTTACTTACCTTTTTTCCTTTGTTTAATATTGAGCTTAAACATTGGTTTTATTCCGCATTAGTTAATTTATTCCTTAGCTTTATTTAAAATATAAGGTTTAATCTTCGACAGAATGTGCAATTAGGTTTTCTGTCTATAATCTGAAAGTTATAATGTTTCAGTTTTTCTTTTATATAAAAAAACAATATCAAACTAAATCGAATTAATATTAGGATAAATTATTTTTGTCTGGTTTTACTTTAATTCTTTTGAATATATAAAATAATATACTAAGTATATTGAATAAGTTTTTGGATCGATTTTTTTCAGTTTGAATTAATTCAGTAAACTGCAAAATGAGTATCCCAATATATTATCAAGAAATACAGCTGAAATGCAGAAACATCTCAAGAGAAATTGCTTTGGATTCAAAAGCCTAGTTCGATGGATTAACCCCAAAAAAAAAAACCTAGTTTGAAGGACCAACGTTTTACTCGTTACAATAATGCATTAATTAAGATCTATTTCATCCGTTTCTCTATAAATAATGTTATAAATTTTCTTTTAAACTTTGCATAAAATAGCGTATTACTATTTTTTAATGTATAAAACCTGTTTTTATTTTCAGTTACATACAAAACATTTTTTTTAAGTACATACAAAACTTTAAATATCAATCAGTTATGAATAAGCTAATAGATGTGCTATATAGCTCAAGTGATCAGTTATATGGAGTTACTTCAATTTCTGAGATGTCCATCGTTGGATTTCTACAAAATTTACATCGCATGCATCGATTCAAATTTGACCTATTCGTTCGAAAAATCATACCTAAAGTAAAATGATTTAATTTGGTATTCTATTTAAAATCATCAAATAATAAGAAAATTGATTGCCTCGCATCGACACTGTCTCCAATTTTGAAAATCTTTCTGATGTTATCTACTAATCAATTTGGAGTATAATATAAACGACCATTTAAGTACATCTCATCTTTCGAGAAACCTAGCTTACTATATAGTAGTATTAGCTAATTGAACCTACCTTTAGAAAAAAGATCTTAAACGCTAATTATATGTCATTAGTTAATCGTACCAACATATAAGAAAACATATCCAAGTTAGCCTACATATTAACTTCTTTAAAGTTTGATTAATCACAAAGATAAGAAAATGAATAAAATTTGGAGACGTGGGCACGTAGAGAAAAGAGAGAGTAAATAGAATGCATGGCATGCAGGAAACATGAGACAGACATCGTGAAGGTCCCATATTGTCTGGTCGAACCAAACCTTGACATTTTATCGCAACACTATCTATCTAGTAACTAGTGTTCTTCGTATTGTCGTAGTACTTTATATATATATTCGTATTACAATTAACTAAGTGGATATAATATTAGATTTCCCTTTTGTTATCTAGCTGCAATTGTATCTGGACGTACTAATATCACTTTGATTTTGTACTTTTTATAAGATTAGATTTCTCATCTCATCTTGCAACTTACTACTCCATCATCAATTGCTCATCGTTTTCTGCAATCTTTATATATATTTTTTGTACATTAGTTATATATCGCATTAGAATCTTTATATCGCTTCAGCGCTAAAAACTCTGCATATATACTTGAGAAAAGTAATATTAGAAAGAGTCTATACCTGCATAAAGGGTTTCTAGTTACACAAATTTAAAAGAATATTTTCAAAATTACACATATATACTATCATTTAAAAACCAGAGAAGCTATAATTTTTAAGTTTTTAACAAGCGCCGCTTTTTTTTTTTTTTTGTTATAATATAGTTATATGATTTTATTAATGGTTTGTGTAAATTCAAATTTCATTTGTTAAGTTTGTGTAGTTAAGAATTAATAAAACTTCAAATCATATATATATACACTATTCGTGATTTTCCAAGATGGAATAAATGCACATGACTATGATTACTCTAGACAATTGGTTGATCAAATTAAAATTTATTGGCGGCTATATATTTACGATGTGGAAGATATTTTATCATTTTAATATATGTATTTTAAAACACTTTGTTACATTATTGGAATAATTCAGATTTTTTTTTTCTGTTATGCAAGCTTGATCAAGAGATATCTAATCTGAATAAACGGAGTGCTCTATTTCTTAATCCTCTTGCAACTCTACTCCTACATATGTATATATACTATCAATGAAATCCTAAAAGTACATAAATGCATGGGTGTAGTTTGTGATTTTTAAGTTACAATATGCATGGGTGTTATGAATTTATGTTCTTATTGTTTGTGTAGTTAATGAAGAACTCGAAAATGAATATGATTCTATTTCTATTTTCTAGTCTTGTAAGAATAAAATTAACGTACTATAGAAATAAAAAAGAATAATTAACGTCGTTTTAAGTCGTTGCTACCCCCTAATATAATAATAATAAGCATAGCCCGTAATGAATGAGAGGCCCATCAAAGGCCCATGAATTTTTTAAAAACAGCAAAATAAACTATCAGAATTGAAAAACCATTTAATTCGCATTATTTGCAGAAGGCCCAATTTCGGAAAAGCTCATAATTATATATATATAGCCCATTAGCCCCTTTTTTTTGGATTTGGAGTAGCTCGAGTCCTAGAAATTCATAGAAACCTGAATCATGAGGCATGAGTAACGTAACATCGTCATGTTAAAAATATTTCACATAGTGAGATGAGATATCTAATGATACAGTTTGAGAAAAGTTCATAACGGAAATTTCGCTTTTCGAGTTACTCTTCTTTCCACATTTTTATTTTATTTTACAGCATCAATGGATCGAAATAAGTCAATAACTTAACTCGATACGAAACGAACGGTAGTATATGAGAAAAGAAGAAAAAAAAATCAATTCAAGTTCGTATCCTTTTACAATAAATATACGAAATTCTTCGTTCTATCCATTTATTTTGATAGAAAGTCGTCATGAGTCTATAACCACATGTGTCATTATCAAAAAAGAAAAAAACTAACATAAATTCTATAAGATCAAAACGGTCCAAACATTCCTATCTGTAACATTACATATCTATATATATGATAACGATGTACACGCTTCTTACACATGTATTTCATCACCGCAACCTGAGATCACGCCACGTCTAACTCGCGCGTCTTGACGAGGATCTCCCATAGCCGTTGGATCTCCGAGAAGACATCGTCGGTGGGAAGTTGAAACCTACAAGAAGGACACGTGTTCTTCTTGCTTAGCCATGGCAATATACATTTCCAATGAAACAAATGCTGACATGGCATTTCACAAACATCTCTTCCTTCAGTCATTTCTTCCTTGCATATCACGCATTCTACTTCTCCGGCGTTTGAAGCGGCGGCGTTGAAAACCTCAACCGCTCGTAATGCCACCACCGCCGCTCTAGCCGCCGGGATTTCATAGCCTTCTTTCTCTCCTCCTCGACGTATATGGTTGTAGCCTCCCATTATGTCGACGAATCTTTTGCATCTAACTACGGTTTCTATGTAAGGCATCAATATTCCGGCATCGCAAGTCCAGAGACCGGAGATATTACTTAACATGGTAACAGAATACATGTTACCGAGAATTTCCCGCCAATTATCAGCGGAAGCTTCTAGAACATCTGGATCAAGCTGGTGTGTCTCGCAGAGAAAGAGGAGTAGGACCACCGCGTCGAGGTCCCGGAGCTTCATGGCGGCGGCGGAGGAGGAAAGAGAGTGGTTGTTACGGTGGAGGAGAATAGGGTGGAGGAGAGAGAGGAGGTGAGTGGCGATGAGGAGGGTTTTTTGAGGAAGGGAGAGAGAAAGGAGGTGGCGGAGAGTGAGGGAGAAAAGCGTCGGAGAGGAGAGGACGGCGGCGAGACGACGGCGATGGTGGTGGGAGAGAGAGAGAATGGAGTGAGTAAGATTTGTGAGGTGTGAAGGAGAGAGAGTAGAGAGTGACGTCATGATGATTGTGGTGTTTTCTTCTTCCATATTGGGATCTTGTGTGTTTCGTTTTCTCACTTCTCTTAACAGTTTCACTTTTTTGATGAATCTTTTGCTTTATATATATATATATATATATATATATATATGTATTGAGTAAGTCATTGAGAATTTGATGGTAGCAATAGTAAAATATTGTGAATTTTTTATTTGGGAAAAAACAAAAGGGTGTGGTACAAAAGAGATTATTGTCGGCTTTGCTTGTTTGGGTTTTGATTTAATTGATAGATGTTAATATGAGGCTGGAGAATAAAGTTGAAGAAGCTATGAATGGAGAAGAGTTGGCAAAAGTTTAACACTTTAGGAACTATTGGTGACAGATATAATTAGCTTGCAAACTTTATGCTATTAAAAACTGTTAACTACACTTTAACTAAATCTTGTAAATAGGTAACTTTGAGGGGGAATAAATGGAAGAACGTTAGGTTTATATATAGAGAAGCTAAAGAAACTATGTATATCTTTTGTTAATGCCACTAATGATAATTATGATATTATGGCATTTTTATTACGTTTACTATGATTCATAGAGAATTTGATCATGTGGAACTAGTGGGACCAGACAAGAGTGTGTGGAGTAGAGTAATAACTTGGATAGGCTTGTTTATATAAATCTACTTGTCCTTGTAGAATTTGTCTACTTTCATAAAACAAATCACAAACCTAAAAACCTATCATTCATACCAAATGATCCGATAAGATTATTTACCAAACTCATGTTGTTGCTTAGGACAAAAAGATCTCTCTGTTGGTGTATATGACAAAACAAAAGCAACACAACAAGAGGAAGATGATCAAAAGTCAAAACTATATAAGGATATCAAACAACAAAAGGTTTTGGCTAAATCCATGGTTTCTTCAACTTTTTAACTGTTGTTTTCAAGAAACAGTGTTGAAAGATTAATAATACACATGACCACACCATTCTATAACTCTAGTCTCTATGCATTTGTCCCGGTGTGTTGTCCATACTTTCACAAACTCTCATGTCTCTCAAATCCCTAAATAAGATTTCCGTGTACATCGAAAAAGTCTTCCAATACTTTTTTTGACATTTTTACCCCTCACTCCAAATACAACTCACCTACCATTCTAACAAAAATAATCTCACCAATCTGATCCATACCTCAGTAATGATCCTCATTCGAAGGGTTTGGCCATTTATGGGACCAACAATCGAATATACCGATCATAAGCATATCGAAAGGACTAACACTTTCCCCTCTTAAGTAATAAAGTCTACAAATTTAACAATGCATTAGAACTATCAGATCTTCTGCACAACCTATGGAACTCATGTAAGGAAAATCGATTACTGTGTGAAGATATGATAGCAAGATGCTTCAATTACAAGTCAAGATGACCCACTAGAGAAAAGCAAGTGAACAATAAAAAACTCAATAGTATTATTCTACTGTGCTCGATTTCTATGGCCCTGGTGAAAAGTGTGTCCCACCAAACCCTTATAGTACAAAGTCATTCACTTTCTAAAAGCAAGATGGATCACTTCATCACATGGGCATCCAAAGATAACAGCTTTAGTCATGATACAAGAAAGAAAAAAATATCACATAGTTGTTGTTGATATCTGATTATAATGAGACTTTCTTCTTCTACTTAGATACCGGATTTGTTATTTGTGAACTTCAAACTGAACCATAGAAAGGAGACTACAGCAGTAATTTCAGCATCATGGAGTTTGCAGATAGAAATTTTGAAAATCAAATTGACCTTGAACATCACAACAGGGAAGACACAAAACGATGTGCTTTGGATTTCTTACCGTTAGAGTACACGTTGGGAATGGAAAGGGAACTAAGATATTACTGCAGAACTTGCAACGTGATTCGTTGGTTGAGAAGGAAGTTCCGGTTCTTTGTAATGTATGCGTTCATTGCCTGGGTCTGTGATGTGAAATGCACCAATGCCACCCTCTTAGGACTTCCGAGTCCTTGACTGCATGGTAAAAGAAGGCATCAAAATAGTTTCATGTCCATATTTTGTCAGTAATCCACAAATTACTGCACAACACCATTATAGAGCACAAAGATATCTAGATACGATGAATCAAACAAAACAAGATGACAAAAAAAAAGTATGACAGTCTGGAGATAGGTATCAACTAATAGCTAATCGAATGATCAAGCAAAGGCCAAAACATGGTATAAAGAAACATAAGAAGTAGTAAACCAAAATTACTCACATCGTCAGGAACTGGATGGATCCAGGATAATAGAGACAGCCGGATAAGAACCTATCTATGTCATCTATAATAGCATTCGGCGGAAGCCCATGTAGTGCAACCTAAACAATATAAAATCTCATCAAATATTAATTGACACCGATCACAATTTACCACAGACCAATCGTCTGAGAACAGGAACTCAGAAAATACAATAAGGTAAAACAGAAAATATAGCTTACCACTTTCCCGTCATAAGGAACAATGGGATCCCACTGAGAACGAGCAGCCTAATCATCAACAAGGAATCAACTCCGGATCAAATAGTCAGATGCACATAAATACAGACTCTATAGTTTGTAAAAAGGATTACCCTTTCTAATTTATATAGCTTTCCCTTCTTCGTGATTACCCGCAATGCATTATCATATGAAGAACGGGAAGGGAATTGCACATAACTGAAAAACCAACATCGTTGAGAACGATGAAGGATTGAAATGTATTAGTTTGAAATCGAACTTCCTGCTTCCAAGAATATAATTTGTAACAATGCGGAGCATTAATTAAGCTAATACTCACACTGCAGAAGGATTTAAGTTTCCACCACGCATATAGCTAAATTTGAGATCATCTGGTGTCACATTGCATCCCTCAAGTATGTTCATAATATCAGTCTTCAACGTATGTTTTGAGAAGCCTGAAAATTTCCCATAATACCCACCTGAAAGAACAAAAATACGATCAAAGACTATCAAATACCAAAAAACACAATCTTCCCTATTGCGCGTTCCAGAAATAAATAAGACAATCATGTTGCATACTTCATAATGAGCTAAAGTCCCAAAACCATAACAATCCAGAATCCTTCTAAGCTCTATATCAATCAAAATAACAAATAAAGTTTCCTTTTTAAACTCAAAATTTCGACAAAAGCCTCTGGCACTAAACTCAGAAACCAAGATTTTCCATATCATTAGCTTCAGACATATTCGATCGAAGCACCTAAAACCCTGCAATCTGTGATCTATGACTTTGCCCCTAAAACTAGAGAAATACTCGCGAAGAAACAGAAGATACATGGAAGAATAACACAACCTTCTTCCGACGGCCTATTAAATCCTTCGACCGGAGAACCTCCCGGAGACGGTGGTAACGGAGAGGAAGGAGGCTGCTCCGTGACAGTAGATAGACATTTCCTCCACTCCTGAAGAAACGGAAGAGAGCTACGACTGATCACCGGATCCAATGGCCGGAGACACAAACTCGATCTGATCGCGCTACGGATGATACTCATCTCTCACCGAAAAATGTTAGGGTTTTTCTCTAGAGTCTCAGTGACGACCACAATGAAGATTCGAAATTAGCCACATTCGCTTGTTAAACGACAACGTTTCGCATGCTTTTAAAAAAAAAGCCCACATAATAATTACTAAACCAGGCCCAAGCCCATTAGTCATACAAAAATACGATCCACGTTACATTAGTAGAAGATTAACGAAAAACAGTACTTCAAGAAACAAATAATAAGGGGAAGAAAAAGAACATTAATCATGTATAATTTCGGTTTTATATAGGTAATTAGCGAAAAACAAAAAACATTAATCTTGTATAATTTTCGATTTTAGATAAGCAAATCAAAAGGACTTTCGCCTTCATAATTTCCACTAGGAGTATACTCGCACACCACTAAAAATCCACGATCGTTGTTACACTTCACACGTGCGCATCCAACGGCTGTGGTTGCACGCCAAACGATCTGGGTATAATGACCGCACATCTCACCAGATGCACACGTGTTAGTAATCGGATTGTAGTTTAAACTTTCCTCCACCCATTTCGCAACCACTCTCTTCGGCGACCAATTCTCACTCCTTTGGTACCAAAAAATATTCTAACCGTAAGGCCCACCTGAATGGGCCATTTTACAATCAGATTTACGTTGTTTGGCCCAATTAGTTGCGAAACGGGCCAGACCATTATCCCATTTGAGACTCGACGCGCCTGTAGCTACACGCGCTATGTTGTGCGCGTGTAAAAACTCGGTTGACTGTTTATTCCTCCTTGCTCTGTTCAACGCTCGTGCGGTGGCTTTGGAGATGTCCGGCGTGAAAGTTCCGGCGACGGAGGGAAATTCGCCGGAGAAGAGGAGGAGAGAAGAGACGAAGAAACAAAATGGATGATATAACGAAGACGACGACATCTCTCTTCGTTCGTCGTCTTCGTGTTTCTCATTCTCAATCTCTCTGTTTCTCTGTTTTTCTTTCTTACATTTGAAAACATTGTTCGGTTAGTGATTTGCCATTTTCTGACAAGGTTTGACAGATTTTTCCATCTGTTCGTTTTCAGTTTTTTTTGTTTTTTTCTTCAATTTGTTGAAAAGAAAACGGACATACAGAACATATGGAAAAGAAAAAAAATAACTAATAATAATCAGTAGTTTATGGGCTTCTGAGATGTTTTAAGGTGAAAATTAATATGATTTTTTTTTCTCGGTTGAGCATTTCTATACGAACATTTTTTGTTTTAAATACGAACGTTACAAATTGGTATTGAATTGAATGTGCGATACACACGTGTCATTGTGGATCTCTCTCCCTCTTTTTTCTCTCAAGCTTTCTTTCTTCTTCTTCCTCTGTTTTTCGTTCGTAGAAAAAAAATAAAAAGAGAGAGAATCAAACGGAAAAAATCGAGAAAATTATATAAAAATGCCGATTCGGAAACCGTTGATCTGGAGAAATCTTCTTCTCTGGTCCATCATCCACATGTGGATTCCAGGTAACATACACAAATCTGAAAAAAAACTAATTTTCCCGGGAAACAAAACAGTTTGTTTCGTTAACCGAATTTTTATCCGCTCAAGAATTGATCTCTTCGTGTTCTTTTGTTTCCATATATCGATCTGTGTAGATTTCCATGAGGAAAAAAAAAACAAAAAAAAACAAAGAATCTGTCAATGATTTCTTGTCTTTTCGATTTCAATTTAATCGAAAAGGTGTAGTAAAAAAATATAAATACGTCGACAGCAGGATTCGAACCTGCGCAGGCAAAGCCCAATAGATTTCGAGTCTATCTCCTTAACCACTCGGACATATCGACCTTAGAAAATTAAATTATCAACTTTTGCCTGAAACTACCTACTTAACAAAATAAAACTCGTTTCATCTTCAAAACTGCAGGATTTGTTAGAGCACAATTCATCACACTAAACTCTATTGAGATATTCACAAAGCACGACTGGTTCAAGCTCAAACACACTGTCTACTTTCAATGCAAAGGAGAGAACAAAACTGTTCTTCCCGATGTCACCAAACCCGGTGTTTTGTACACTTTTCGCGGTCAAGAATCATGGCAGGTTAGTCCCTCAATTTGTTGGAAGTTGCTTTATTACTAATCAGGTAGTGTGAAACTTATATGTTTATCTCTCTCTTATTACAGCCTATGACTGAAATCGGTGGCGAAAAGTGTAAGAGATGCGGAATCTACGAGCAAGGCAGCCTCGTTTCAGACAAAGAGTTTGATGAATGGGAGGTTTGTCCTTCTGATTTCTCTGCTAGCCAAATCTATATGCACTTTAAAGAAAAAGAGATCAACGCTACGTTTGTCTGCCACGGTTGTGCCAAGGTCGAATCCGGTGAGTAAAACACTAATTTCTGCGTTTGTATTTCCTGCCAAAAGAAACCAAAAGGATATGATGATCAGAAGTAACATATTTGACTTGAATTGCAATAATGTGTGTAGTATCTTCTAAAGCAACGACGCATTCTAGTTCAAAAGAAGAAGGAGATAATGGGTCAGCAGTCGCGATAGTGATCGTGGCAGGCGTCTTGTGTGCAACTCTTCTTGTGGTTGGAGGCGTTTTTATGTTCAGGCACTCTAAGAGGATGAAGCTGCAGCGAGATCAAGCTCGGTTTATGAAGCTATTTGAGGAAAGTGATGAACCTGAAGATGAACTTGGACTTGAACCTGTGATATAATATGATTTTGAGCCGGGTTTGTCCACGATTTTTTGCACAGAGACTTCTGGTGTTTTCATGAGTTTTGAAGCTTATACTAGGAACGAGTATTGACAGTAGGAAATCTCAGTTTTTGGCCATCTGGTTTTTGGTATTTGTTTCTCTTCCCCATAATTTAGAAATCAGTCAAAATAATCCCAATTTTTTTCAATAATATAAGGTTGTACACATTGTATTCCACAAGTGCATTGAGAGAAACTTTAATGTGTGTATTACCAAGAAAAGAACTGAATCGGTACCTGCCTTCGAGTTCACCTGACTGTTAACTCGAGCTCGGACTACTTCTGATGGCACGGTTAAAATTATCTAGTTCTTTGGAATCGGGGCCATATATCGTCTTAATGGTATCAATGCAGCAGCTGCAACATAAAAAGACAATAAACGGTGTTTTCTCACATCTAGTTTTCCAAATAGTTCTATTCCCAGCCAGAAAATGAGTTGTAGGAACATCCAGTTGTGTTAGCGAGTTGAAATCATTTCCTCTTATAAAGATTTGGATACACATTTGATTTGGCATCAGCATTCTCAATGTAAAAGCTTGTGAAAGAGAAGAATAGGCTCTTGCAGAAGAAAACGATAAAATCAAAGAAAGAAACATTGATGTTACCTGCAAGCTTCCTTGTTGAATTTCTTTTCTTCGATCCCGTAGAGAGTCTGGAAAACCTCTGGCTCAACCCGGCAGAAGTATGGACGATCTGAAGTCAGAAAAGGAAGAAGACGATAAAAAAATATAACCTTTATTGTTCCACAGAGAAATTTTGGGTACAAATGTTCAGCAATTCAAAGTTTCAGTGCTTAATCAGATGTTAGCAGAGAGAGACCAAACTTATAGCAAATTTACCAGCATAAATCGAGCATTTGCGTGTAGCTTTGTTGTAGTTAATGCACCATCCATCATCTCCGATCATGCTTCGATACAGCTACATTAAGCATAAGATACTATTAACGTCAAAAAACAATGAACATTAACACCGACAGAGGAATTTCGTCGAACAAGTGGTGGGTGAGAGCAAACAGACCTCAACGTCATCGGGGTCCTCGAAGATTTCGTCAGGGGTGACGAAAGCGAAGTCCTTCGCAAGCTTACAGCAAGCGCCACAATCCTCGACGCACTTCCACGTCAATTCCTTCGTTGTTCTGCCGGAGAAACCGCTCGTCGACGTCGTCGTTGGCCGCATGTTCTCCGGCTTGGTTTTCTTTGGTTTAGGTTGTGAAACTTGGGACCGCCTCGTGGCAGAGACAATCGTCGTGCTTATCGGTGCCGTCGATAACGCAAGAGAAAGAAACATTTTTTTGGCGCAAAATTAAACAGAAAGTTTCCTCAAGATAAAAACCCAATTTGTGAAGATGTATAAAACGATAAGCTTTAGAAAAACAGAGGAAGTCATAAGAGTGTATTTATTTTTGCTTTATAAAAAAAAATAGGAAAAACAGAGGAAGTCATAGAGTGATGAAGTCTTCAACACACAAAAAAATCCATTACAAATCTTATAGAAACGCAAGTTCATCAAATTGTCGAAGAGTTTTCACTCTTTGCGAGTCGTCTCAGGGACTTGGTTCGTCTCTGGGACTGAGGTCTTGTCCATTGGCTTCGTCTCTGGGACTGTGGTCTTGTCCATTGGCTTCGTCTCTGGGACTGTGGTCTTGTCCGTTGGTTGCATCGCCGTTATCTTGACCTTTCGGGCTTTGATCATTCTCAAGCATTGGACTGTCTCCATTGGGACTTAGGCTATGCTTTCTGCCCTTGAGTGGAGGAGAATTATGGACCGTTGGTTCAGGGCTTCTGCTCCTCGCGGCTGGTTCAGGAGTCCGTTCCTTTTCAGTCCTAACCGGGGATCTTGAGCGACTAGGAAACCAGATTGAGAAAAAGAAAGAAAAAAAGTGAAACAAGTGTTGGGTATTTGGGAACTAATAGTGATGTTAATATGTTGGAATATAAACCTGTAGCTTCGGCTTTGGCTTCTGGTTCTGCTGCGGTTTCTTCTACGACGAGGAGGAGATCGAGACCTAACTGGTGATCTTGAGTTGCTTTGGTCCCGCCTGAATAATAAGAAAACGATCAGAAGACCAAAAAAAAAAACAAAACATTGTTTTAGGGCAGAAAGGTGAGTACTTGAGCTTCTTGGGACTGTTCTTGCAATTCCTCTCTATGTGACCTCTATCGCCACATCGATAGCATTTGTTCTTCCAATCACCAGCAGTGCAATCTCTAGCCCAGTGTCCATCCATACCACAGTTGAAGCAACGCCCACTTCCTGGCGGAGGTCCTCTGCTTGAAGATATTTCGCGGGAACCAGAACCAGAACTACGCGGTGTCTATATGAAAAAAAAACATTTTTTAAAAATTTGTTCATAATTGATATAACCAAATCATATCAATTAGCATTACCCCTTTTGCAAATTCCACAACGATACGGCTTCCATCAAAGTCCCTTCCATCTAACCGGTACCTTGCATCATCAGCATCTCGAGGATCGCTAAACTCCTGTTATCAAAAGGTGAAAAACAGAGACGACCAAAGGAAAGAATCCATGGGGATTACAGTTACATCATAAACTAGGCTTTGGAAAAAAAAAGAGGTTAAGAAGCGGAATTGCTTACGACAAAGGCAAAGTCGCGCTTCATATCCACATCTCGTACTCTGCGGAAATTGTTTGGCATAAACAGTAAGGCCATCATCATCATTACTTTTCTAAGTAGTGCTACTTCACCATCACAGTCGAACAAAACACCAGATTTTGAGATTTGTAGCCAGTTTCACCAATTAAACACGCAACAACACACAACAAACAGAGAACCGCCAAAGGCCACCTATAACACCATCAAAGAATTTCCACCAAGAAGACCGACCCTCTCACCATAAACACCTCCAGGTCAGGCAATAGCCAAGAAAACCTTCAACAACATTATTCAGGTTAAAAATTATGCTACACTTTTGACCGCCTATATATGATCTTGGAAGGTTGTCAAACCATAACACGAGCGGGAAGGTTGAATCGAAGATGTCAATTCAGAAAGTAAAGAATTTGTGTCACCACAAAAAGCTAGCTTTGTAGACATAAAAGCATAAGCACATCCAATGAAATCAAGATAAAATAAAATGTTTCAAACCAAGTGAAAACAGATTGATGATTACCTTCCATATTTGCTAAAGAGTCGTTCAACATCACGAGTCCGTGTTCTCGAGGAAAGGTGGCCAACAAAGAGTCGTGTACTTCCGTGACGATCTTCATAACGAGGCATCTTTAAGCTATAACAAAAAACACAATCTTTGAGTTGATCAAGAGAGGCTGAATGAACAAAGTTCGAATCATAGTAACAAGAAATCCAATTTACTGACTCCAATCTTCTTAATCGATAGCAGATGAATATATAAATTGTAAATTGTTCATCTTTGTGAAAACGAAAATTAGCAAAATCTCTCACTCAACAGAAAATTGGCATCAAAGTTATAACCTTTTTCCCCCAAATCGAAAAACTGAAACACCAATTAATAAACATATCACCGAAACGAGAGAGAACACACAAAACCCAGAAGAACATCACATCTTTACACCGTCAATTTGGTTCCGGAAACACAGATCTATAACATTTCCATGACGAACAGGGGATTTACTATTTTTTCATCAAGAAAATTTGAAGAAAAGCAATCGAATTCAAGAGAACCCTAACAAATTCCACGATTCGATAGAATCGAAATCATACCTTCAGATCCGAGGGGTCGCCGAGATTTGACCTTTACCTTTTGTTCTTTCTCAAAACTGAGCCTGAGCTAATCCGCATCTACTTCTCAAATAGCACATTAAAAAAGGAAAATCTAACGGTCAGGATTCGCTTATTCCAAAGCAACGGCTCAGATTCCAGAATATATATTTTCCTCTTTTTTTTGGCCAAAAATAAAGCATACGTGTATTATTAACCAACAATATTTATGCAAGATTCAGCCCCAACTACCAACTAACTAACGTGTAACTACAATTGCACTTCCATAAAATATAATGCAAAAAAATGAATGTCCATGACTAAAAAAACGAATATCAAAATTTAACGTTACATTTTTTTTTTTTTGTAACTTTACAACTTTGTAAGTAACGCCGATTCTTATGAACGAGATAATATTAATGTTAAATATACTCTAGTTTAATGGTTAGATTAAATAGCCCATTAGTAAACCACGATTTGTAAAGCCTAAGAGCATGATTGTTCGACGGCCCATTATATCATAAACTGATGTCATGAGAGCTTGACGAATAATTTAAATTTTTGAAACAGTGAAAGTCTTAAAATTTTGATCATCGGAATAAAATATAACGCAAGTCGCGATCCATAGAATTGTGTAATCAGTAAAATTTTACGAAATCACATAATCATTATGTTATTCTACAATTTCATTTATTACCAATAGCTTATCATTTTAACAGAAAAAAATAGACACTGTACATTTTTAATCACACCAAATCATAACAACCCATTCTCGTTAATTACTAATCTTGCTTTTATTTTAAAACAAAAAGCCGTAATTTCGACCCCCACCACCAATTCTCATATTTATCATTTCTGCCTCTCTTTTCTCTCAAAGTAAAATAATTACCCCTCCCTTTCCTTAATCATTCTCTCTAAACATTTCTCCTTTAATTAATTTCCACTTCTCTTTTCTTCAAATCGAAGCTTCACTTATTCCTCCACGTTTCTAAACCTTAAATAAAAACCATAAAACCCATATATATTACACATACACAACACACAATCACCGGAGGCAAAAAAATAATATCACAAATCCCAAAAAAAAAAAACCTAGAGAACATATGAACTCGGTGTGTATCTCTAGCTGCATCAATGATGCACGTGACACGCGCGTGCCGGTTCGTGCCACGTACGTGAATCTCTATAAGTGGCCTGAGTCCGACGCCGAGTTTGTCCGTTCCGTCCGCCGTGGAGGCGGCGTACCGGCGGCGCGTGTGGTGGATAGCATCTCTTGCCGGCAGATGTATCTCCGGAGCTACACGTTCTCACGGGAAGACGAAGTTAAGAGCAAATCGGAAAAGGTGACGTCACCGACGCAGACGTCGTCGTGTCTAGGGAGGGTTAAGGAGACGGCGTCGCTTCGGTGGGGGAGTAAAGAGGAAAGTGAGGTCGTTGTTGATGAGAGGATGAAACGACGACGTCGTCGTGGTGAGAAGAGAAGAGTTAGAAGGAAGAAGAGACAACAACAAGCTTGTTCTGTTATGTTCAGGTTTTTTCGAAGGTTACTGTCTTGTGCTGCTACTGTAGATGTTGTTGATCCAAACTAAATTAAGTTAATTACCTTTTTTGTATTAAAATTAATAAGTACTATTTAAGTTTTTGTTTTAAGAGTTATCCAGAATTGGTTTATCTGCTTTTTTTTTTTGTATTTAAACTTGTTCTATATAGAATTTTTATGGTATGTTTTGTTTTTTTTTTTTATGAGGATTTGTAGGTATTTGTAGTTTAGATGATCTTTCATGCATGAGTAATTG
Organism: Pseudoturritis turrita; assembly: GCA_900406555.1. NCBI lineage: Eukaryota > Viridiplantae > Streptophyta > Magnoliopsida > Brassicales > Brassicaceae > Pseudoturritis > Pseudoturritis turrita. Next base: position 524,931 of record OVBL01000813.1, read on the forward strand.
TTTAATCTTAAGGATCTTGATAATAGACTTGTGACATTGTGGTTTGCCTTTTCATTTTGATATGATTTCCAAACGTTATGAGTATAGAAAGAAAAAAGAAAAAACTAAAAATAGGCTAGAATTGCAAAAGATACATGTTATTAATCAAATATACGAAAAAATTATGGAGCTTTTTTACGATAAAAAATTGTTATATTGAAACTACTAGGCGGGGAATTCCAGCATCGGGTGCCCATTGATTTACCAAAGGTGTAAAAGTAAAACAAAGTTGTTCAACACTAGTAAAAGAAGAATCGTAGCCAAAAAAAAAAAAAAAACAGATCTTATTTGTAAATTCTTTTATCTTTCAAAATTACTAGATAGAGGATCACGTACGTGTGTCAAGAATAGTGTTTGTAAATTTTAACATTAATAATATATTTGTTCAAATTTTGACTTAGAAATTAATAGATAAGCTTAATAAACCTTTTGTATCAGTTTTCGTGTGTTATACTATCGAATACTATTATGTTGATTTTTTGTTTTTGTTATTTATATATTCATTCAGTCCCCCTTTTTCTTTTTGAATGTCTCTGAACTTCTGAAAGATGATATGGTAAAAGATTCATTCAATTAAAATTTGTTTCCCACTTTAGTAGGCACTAGGCATGAGGCATCGTCGTGTTCAGAATAGGAGTCGTCAATAAATCAACGCCCATCGTTTCGCAAACCGCATTTCAAGATTTAGCTTACAATCTACAAACTATAATGATAAATATATATACACGTATACAGATGGTCGCATGTTAATCACATCAATTTGAAGGTTGGTAAGTGCATGATAAATTAATAGTTTAGTGGAAAAATATTGAGATTTAATAATCAATGACTTACCAAAATTCATGTCACGCCTGCTATCATTAGTGGGGACTTAGTGAACCACACACATAATCACGACCATAAAAGAATATAAAATATGATTCACTCTTTGTTGTGTCATGAGTTTTTTTTCTTATGTTGAATATATCCAAAACTGAATTTATTTCGTAAAACTCGGAACCTTTAACCGATTGAGTTAATAAATAAAATTGTTGTTATTTTATCAACAATAATTTTTTCTTAACGTGGACAACTTGTTGCTTCATTTGTACAATAATGTCAGGAAGTTTCAAACTCTCTATTAATAATTTCCGGATACAATGTCGGATGAAGCAGAGATAGTAGCAGAACAATTCTTGGATATAAAACCATACAAGATTGAAAACAATAAATAAAATTGTCATACACCAAACAAGGCATGCTTTATTTCTGACGCTTAAGCTCCAAGATTTATCAACGAGACAATATGTCTGCCTATTACTCAACCCTTTCTTCTTTGTTAATTCAACCCTTACACATGTAATCATTATAATCATTACATAAATTTCCACGTAATCTAGAGTCCTAGATCACCTTCGAAGAATTAGGTTTACACTTACACAAAGTGAGTCTACCCAAAATTATGATGTTTCTTTTTGCCATTTCCTTAAAAAATATTTTGGATATATGAATATGTCCATAAATGAAAATACATATTTGTCAATGTCTCCAAAGATTTTCGTTAGCACAAATACTAATCTCCTCATTACAATATTTTGTATTTTTTTACATCATTACAAATTTATTTTGAGTTGTAGTATAGTAGACAAGCCTAAGTTACCGTATAGTAGACAAGCCTAAACTTGACATATATTCCCTTATTACAATTTAAATACTTGAGACAAAATAAAAAGTTGTGTCAAATTGCTTCAGAGCTCAAGCTCTTCTTTCTTCAGGGCAACCTCTGCAGCTTCTTCTTCCTCTTCATCAACACCAAAATACTCATTCATCTTCATTGGTCTGAACATAAAGAACATCAAAATATAAAACACAAGATTTGCAATTTCATCAGCTGCATTGCTCACCCACTGATACTCATAAGCTACAATGACATTCAACGCAAACACACCAATCCTCGTGAAAAGCATATACACAATCACCAAAACATAGAATCTCCTAAAAACTGGTAACTTGGCTAAGTTCTTAACCACTTTCCCATCGGTTTTCGATGTCTCTCTTCTTAGAGAACAACACATCGACCAAACCATCGCGAACATAATCGCGCAACAAGAAGTTATATCGGCAAGAAAGTAGATTTGGTTCCAAGTAACCCAATTTTCGATGAAAGGTCCAGTTTCTCCAATCACAATCGAAGCAATGTTGGCTAAAACCTGAAGCGGGATTACAATCATCAACAACTTCTTCTTCTTTCCTTGTAGCTTAGGTTTCAAGAACGACCAACCTGTTCCTATTAGCACGATCACCGCGAAAAGCAAAACGCCTTCGATGAATTGAAAAACGTAGAAAAAAATGTTCCAGCCATGAGCTGTGCCTGTGATTTTCACGTTGTGTTTAACCTCAGCAGCACAAATCATATTAAGGGATTTACTTAGAAGCAGAGCCGCCATTAAAAGGTGAATCCTTTGCACGATTTGCTTACTGTTCCAACAGAAATAGACCCAGAGAGTGAAGAAACTCAAGTAGCAGAGAGAGAAGACGAAATACAAACCGGGTAATTGGGTTAACCCGGGCGATAAGTAATCTTTTGACCCGTTTGGATCTAAATTGTACATCTCCGTTTTGATCTTCATCGAAACCCTAGTTTCCGGTAAGCAATTCGCGAAGAAGATAGAATAATCCTCCGGGGAAGTTACTGGATAGGATCGATTGAAGTGGGAGCGAGGAGGCGGAGAGAGATCGCGGAAAGTGAATAGATGGAGGATGTAGTGAGAATCGAGGACGCAGAAGCTGAAGTTTCGCCCGAGCTCGAAGAGTATCTCGGGAAGTGATTCGTCGGAGAGAACGAAGAACCCTAGCCTCGACGGGTCAGGAATCGGAGACGATGCTGATACAGAGGAAGCAGAGACGGTTAAATGGCCGGTCTGAGTAAACCCGAATTTCTCGAATAGAATAATTGGACGAGAATCATCGGAGATAGTTAGAGACTTGATCTCCGCCACCGTCGGAGTAGAGAAGATAAGGACGATGACGACGACGGCGAGAAAGGGTAATCTCGTCATTTCACGCTACTCGTGCCTTCTGGTTTGGTTTTTTTGCTTATACAAACGAAAACCGCGGTTGTGTAAGAATATACGTTTTTGTTGACGTTGACTCTGGTCAAAGTCAATATTTATGATTCCGAGCCTGCAAATTTGTAAAAAGACTGAAATTTTCTTTAGTTACGATAATCTTTTCCAAATATCAAGTTTTAACAATTGCAGATGATCATCATATTTGTTCATCAAATAATATACATACACATGAATTGGCACCACAAAAGTGAAATATATATTATTGTTGTTTGATCGTAGAGGAGAGGGTTGGGAAATATCTCACAAAAACCATGAAAATGATAGGTTTTAGAACTTATGTATAGGGATTACGGTTGCTGTGTTACTTAACTTCTGATTGGTTTCAAAGAACTCTTTTTTTTGTTTGTGAGATTTTATCAAAAAACCTCTGTTATGTTGAGCTCTGGAATAATCAATGAAGTCTTGAGTGACTCGTCTATTCTTCTCTCTTCTACTACAGATTTTTTTTTTTAACAAGAACCAGATTAATCCTTAACTCATAAAATCAGTAACAAAGTCTAATTGACCAATACTACCTCTTTCTCAATTTCTTATTCTCTATATCTTTATAAACATAACCACAAGCAGCATGGACGGTCTCCAAATTCTGAAACAGGGGAAAATTATAAATGAGATAGCAAATTAAAAGTGAAAAACAGAGTCCATATAGAATTAATGATCAAAACAAGGGGAGATTGAGACAAAGAAAACATAAAAAAACTACAGATCTAGAAGAAGATAAGAACCAAAAAGTATTACAGGTGAAATGTAGAAAATTACAATGTTTAAAACAAAAGAAAAGATTACTAAACGTAGAAAACAACAAACGAAGATTCAAAGCCACTGTGATGACACTTACTTATCCACGTGAAATCGCACAATAGAAAGAACAAAATGTTCTGTTTTTCTTTTCGAAGAGTACTCTCTGTAGACATCGTTCTTTATCACACATATTGCTTTCGCAAAATGGTCGAGACATGGTATTGTTGCGAAGAACATGAACCTCCTCATTAATATCTATGGTTTGGCCAGGTTTCATATACGGATCTTTCCCAAGCAAACAATGAACATGAAGAGTGGTGCAACAGTAGTCATCGCACGAATAGAACCCTTTTTCTCTTGAATATACCATTTTTCGTTCGCATACCTCGCACCAGCCTGATTCATCACTTGCCTCTCTCCTTTCTCGAAATGTGAGGAGATGTTTGTCATGCTTATACCTTGCCTTGTATGGTAAGGTAGCACACCAAAAACATATAATATAATCGCATTCGATGCAATTTAGCTTTCGATAAATATGATAATTATCTTGGCATATTTGACATGTTGCAGATTTTTCTTCTTCTTGGGTTAAAGCTAGGAACAAAGGATGCTCATGGCCTTCATATTTAAAGGGCTCGGATATCGAGGCACAGCGTAAGTCTAGTCTAAAACACGAACCTCCGACGGGACCCTCATAGACGAAACCACAACTATCACGCCGACAAGCATCACAACGGAAGTGACCGTAGTTATTATCATATCCATTAGTGACAACTTTTAGCTTAAGTGAGCGAGGGTACAACGGATGATGTTTCTTGAGGGAAGAATTTGCACATGATTCATGTAAGATGAAGTCACATTGATCCACACACGAATAATAATTTCCCTCCGATATTGGAAGAACGCACGCTTGACATATCTTGTCATCGTCATAAACTCTATCGATCTCGAGTTTTAGATGATGGCCATGAGAAAAATGGAGTATGATTCCATCAGCTATCCTCTCGAATGGCTCAACAACTATCTCAGGTTCTTCAGGCACTCCCTCGAGTTCTTCCCCATCCCACAAGTCTTTCCTCAACGCGCATCTTGAATGAACAAAATAATCAACACCCTTGTTGCAAGAGTAAGCACCACAATCGTTGTCTACCTCTCGACGACAGACTCCGCAAGACAATTCTCCGGATGGAAGAGAATAGGTAAAAGAGATACGGTGGTGGTGACGAGATATCCTTATGACATAGGGGGAATAGATACAATCTTGATGGACTACAAAGACACATCGAGCACAAACATAGGTGGGGATAAGTGCATTAATCACACCACAAACATTGCACGCTAAGGAATTCTGTTTGGGAAAAAAAGTGAGAGAATGGGGATGCCTTTTTGGGTGGTCTATGAAAATGGGTATTGGCTTCATCGCACAAAACGGATGCATTTTTAGATTGTAGGTAGGACCTTGATAAACAAGAAAATCGTATATCCATTTTTCACAAGAGATGCAGTCGGAAATGTTGTTGACACCATGAGAATTGTAAAGTTGGAGAGAAAGAGAGGGAAAGGAAGGGTGTTTAATCACAAATGGAGCCTCCACACATTCTTTGTGAAACATATCACCACATGTGGGACACCAATAATAGCATGTGCCAAGCTCTGAGCTTTTACATGCACCACAAGAAGATTCGAAACGATTAGGTTCTTTATTGTTGCACCAAACGAGAGGGACGACAGGAAGCTTACAGATAACCTTACGGTTGCCGGGAGCAAGCAAATACTGAACTTGTTGATCAACGCCACTTATTAAGCTGGGGAAGTGAGGGGACGTATTGAACGGGATAACGTATCTCTTATCAAAAAACTCCTTTTGTTTAAACCTTTCAATTTCAAAGCGTGTCGAAGGACAAAAGAAAAGAGATTGAGGTTGAGAGAGGTCGTTGTCGCCACCGGAGTCAATGGAGGCTTCACCGGAAGAAGAGGTTTGAGATGAGAAAGTGTAAATGAGAAATGGTTTTCCATCGATTTGTCTCTCACCAAATACACCGACGGAATCCATGGCTTAAGAATATGGGCGTAATGTATATCATGCCTTTATCTTCCTTCCTTCCCATATATACAACTATGAAACTACAGCTAAAACTCTGTCTAGTCTTTTTGTTTATTGATTTCCTTTTCTTTTATATATAAATGATTAACTCTTCTTTATATATAAATGATCAACTCTCTTGCATTACACAAGTTGAGACAACACAAAAGAAAAACAAATTATCTACTTGTGTTTTTCTTAACAGGGTGCTGTAAATATAGAAAGGCTCCCTAACGTGAAAAACTGAAAACGGAAGCTTCGTTTAAAGATCGATTTTCGCTTCCGAATCAGCATCGAAAACGGAAGTTTTTGGAAGCATTCATAAGCGTGGTGAAAACGCGATTCCTAAAAAACAAATTTAGATGCGTTTTGAAAATTTCGATTCTGTTTATTTTGCAAGTGTAAAAAAATAATAATTATAAAACTTAAGGATATTTATGGTAGTTAATTAGCTTAACTAAAAATCATTATTTTAAAACTTAAAAATGAGGATAAAAACATTTACTAAATGTTTAAACGCTTCGTTTCTGTGTACAACTTCTGATTTCATGCAATATAGATGAATACAATCTTTCTTTGGATTCTTGATTAATCGTAATATTAAAATCTTTGATACTATTTCAATTAAAAATGTTTCCTAGCTAGTCTCTCTCTCCCACACGTTCTACTAGACATAATAATCGTTTAATATGATTACAATTGCAGTTAATGCTCCCCACAACACCATACTAATTAACTCTAGATGAAAATGTAAAAAATAAAACACCCACTTGGAAAATCACACAGTTATCAATAGAGATAAAGATGAAATTGAAAACGGGATAATCGGACACCGATTTGGTTTGGATGGTTGGGAGCTGATCTAACCGACGGAATCAAATTTTTAAATATTCTATAAGTCTTTTTAATTAAATAAAAATATATATACTAAGAAGAAAATGACATCATAAACTACCGTCAATATTTTTGTTAATAGGTCTTGAATATGATCGTCCACTACTTGCGATAACATTATGGTTTTAATAAATATTATTCTTGTCTTAATTTCTGTTGTATTATGAAACGCTTCTATTAATAAAATAGTTTTGTTTTACTAGTGGACATAAGCCAACATTTCGGTGGGTAACCACGTTAATTTTATTTGTGTTCTTTGCATTTGATGTTTACTCTTCTCACATATGTTATAACAATCTTCAATATTATTTCATCTCGTAACAAATGCAAAGACAATAAAACTCATACATCAAATCATTTAAATCTAAAAACTGAATGATAAATATTATATTAAATAGAATTTGCTCTCTCTGATTATGGTCCTGCAAATTTTTTAAGACTGCAATTTTCTTAAGTTAAGCTAATTTTTTTTTTTTTCCAAATATCAAGTTTTAACAATTGCAGAGGATCTTCATATTTGTTCATCAAATCAATAACTATTTTCCCTTACAATGTATCATGTAAAAGATTATAAAGATGATTTATATTATTTTACATTTCTTACATATATAATGGGAGATTTTAGTTATAACTGGAACTAGATATATTCATCCTTGCTTGTGGAATCAGTAACAAGAACTTCTAGTTGAGCATACCATCTCTTTCTCAAATGCCGCCTAGGAACATAAACCACAAGAAGCATGGGCGGCATCCAAATTTCAAAACAGAGGAAAATGATCAATTAGATACCAAATTAAAAATAGTCGTAAAAAAAAATATACCAAATTAAAAATGTCTTTTAAGAACAAAGAGTGAAAACAGAGCCAAAGAACAGAAGACTACAATGTGTTTCAATAAAATAGAAAGAAAAAAAAAAAAAAAAAAAAACAGAAGGGAAAAAAGCAAAATGATTACAAAGCAGAACGACGATGGGAAATGAGGATAGCAAATCAGAGATCACAAAGCGACTAGCTGCGATGACATTTACATTCGAAAGTTAGACACACAACTTAAAGAACAAAATACTTCGTTGTTCATTTTGAAAACTACTCTGTGTGGACAATGCTGCTTACAACAATGACAAAATGGCCGAAACATAGTAGTATCATTGCGAAGAATATGAAGCTCCATACCATGGTATATGATGGTTTGACCAGGTTTCATATACGGGTCTTTTCCAAGCAAACAGTTAATATGAAGAGTGTTGCAGCAGTCATTGCATCGATAGAAGCCTTCTTTCGCTGACTCTGTTATTTTTCTTTCGCATACATCACACCAGTCTGAATGATCACCTGCCTCTTTTCCTTCGCAAAATGTGAGGAAATGTGTGTCATCTTCATACCTTGCCTTGTATGGCAAGGTAGCACACTTGAAACATATGATATAATCGCATTCGATGCAATTTAGTTTTCTACGATAATTATATCCATCATTGTCTTCTTTGCAGATTTGACATATTGCCGATTTTTCTTCTTCGTGCTTTAAAGCTAGGAATAAAGGATGCATATGGCCTTGATAAACAAATGGTTCAGAAATTGAGGCACACCATATGCCTAGTCGGAAGTCACATTCTCTTGTGGGACACTCATAGAGGAAACCACAACTCTCACGCTGACAAGCATCACAACAGAAATGACCTTTGTTATCATATTCATTAGTGACAACCTTTAGCGTAAGTGGATGAGGATGCAACGCATGATTTATCTCGAGGGGATCATTTGCACATGATTCATGTAGGATGAAGTCACATTGATCCATACATGAATAAAATCTTCCTTCGTAGATCGGCAGGATGCACGCTTGACATATCTTGTCATCGTCATAAACTTGATTGATATCGAGTTTTAGATGATGGCCATGAGAAAAATGGAGTATTATTCCATCAGCTATCCTCTCGAATGGCTCAAATTCTACTTCATCAGATTCTTCAGGTACTCCCTCGAGATCGAGATCCGTTCCATCCCACACGTCTTTCCGTAACGCACATCTTGTATGAACAAAATAATCACAATTGATGCAAGTGTATGCGCCATAATTGTTGTCAACCATTTGACGACAGACTCCGCAAGACAACTTTCCGGATGGAAGAGAATAGGTAAAAGAGATAGAGTGTTGGTGACGAGATATTATTATATCATCTGGGGTGTAGACACAATCTTCATGGACTACGAAGACGCATCGAAAACAGACATAGGTGGGAATAAGTTTTCTAATGAGGCCACAAACATTGCACGGTAAGAAATCTTGTTTGGGGAAAAAGGTGAGAGGGTGGGGATGCCTTTCTGGGTGGTCTATAACAAAGGGTATTGGTTTCATAGCACAAACTGGATGCATACTTAACTCGTAGGTAGGACAATGATAAAACATTTTATAGATATATGTTTCACAACATGTGCACTTCAGATAGACGTGATAATTCGGAAGATTGTAAAGTTGGAGAGGAGAAAAGGGATAGGAAGGGTGTTTGATCTCATGTGGAGACTCCACGCACTCTTTGTGGAACATTTTACCACATGTGACACATAAATAATAGTATGTGCCAAGCTGTGAGCTTTGGCATGCACCACAAAAGAATTCGTTACCATTAGGTTTTTCAGTGTTGCACCAAAAGAGTCGAAGTATAGGGAGCTTACAGATATCATCATCATCATGGCTGTCGGAATCAAGCATACTGGACTTGTTGATCATCGCTTCTTGTGCTGGGAAAGTGAGGGGACGTGAGAATATCTTCGCGAGAATAAACAGCTTTGAGACGTAAAGAAGGACAGAGGAAAAGAGGTTGAAGAGAGAGGTCGTTGTCACCACCGGAATCAATGGCTGCTTCACCGGATTCGGAAGAAGAAGAGGAGGAAGTTTGGCTGTCTGTTTGATATGATAAAGTGCAAATGAGAAATGCTTTTCCATTGATTTGTGCCTCACGAAATACACCAACTGGATCCATGGCTTAAGAATATGGTTGTAAAACTTGTAATGTACATAATCTCTTTCTTCCATCCTTCTCAAATATACAACGTGAAAGTACAGCTAGTTTTACATTTTATATGATTATATTTTTTTATTCAAGTCTTTTTATATTATTTGTTATAGAAAAGTCACTCATTATTGTTTTCGAATTATCTCTGTCTAGTCTTTGTTTATTGATTTCCTCTTCTTTATTTATGTAAAAACTATATTTTAATCTACGTCCAAAAACAGGAATTTAAATAATTAAATAAGCAGGAATTAAATAATTAAATAAGTTGATGAATCGATTTTGACATATATAAATTTTTAATATTAAACGTGTATAACAAAACATATGATTTCAAATACTTATAAATGTACAAAATGATATATATTGTGTATAAATGTAATAAACTTAAATATTTTTGATCAACCATAACTTAATGCCATTAGTTTTAATATTTTTATGTGTAAAATTGATTAAAAATATGTAAATGTTATTTATTTCAATATTTTTTAGTGTAAAATTAATATTTTTTTCATCTAAATTGATTTTCATAATAATTTTTTTGTTAATATATCATAAAAATATTATATTTAATTGTATTTAAATTAAATAATATGTCTATTAGATTACTCTTACTCACTGAATAACACATTAAAAATTATTCAAGTTTACAATGAAGTTGAGATTTTTTCCGTATAAAGCGGATAGCTGGTTTTCCCTATGTTTATTATTACAAATTGTCAAACAAAAAAACTTTACAGTTAATGCTCCCCACAGCACCATATTAATTAATTAATTCTAAATGAAAATGAAACTCCCACTTGGAAAATGACAGTACTAAAATAATTAAATACTAAGGCCATCTCCAACAGCGGTTACTAAAAGGTTCACAAGGGGTTTTTAACTCCTAAAAAAAAAAAAAAAATGAGAATTGAGTTTCTTTGGCAAGAACCGCTCCTTAAACAAGGAGTTTAAGAACCGGTTCAGTAGGGATTCAAAAAGTTACGTGGCACTATCACAGCCTCTGAAGAAGAAGAAGAAGACTCCTTTAACGCTCGTTACTCGTTATGGATCAAAGAAGCTTTAGACGAGCTTCCTCACAATTTCACAATCACCGACCCGTTTATTTCGGGTCACCCGATTGTTTTCGCAAGCTTAAGATTTTTGAAAATGACTGGGTATTCGAGAGAAGAAGTGATCGGAAGAAATGGGAGGGTTTTTCAGGGGCCTAAGACTAATCGGAGATCGATCATGGAGATTCGTGAAGCGGGGATATGTCGGATCGTTCTGGGAAAGACGATGATAAAGTGATCAATTTCGTGGCGGTCCAGGTCCCGATTTCGGGACGAGAAGAGCATCATCGGAAGATGAGAAATGGGTCTGGTCTGAGTGGGGATATGTCGGATCGTTCTGAAATGGTGTTTGGTTCTTGTCGAAGAGAGGTTTGTTTGGGTAATTCCGTGCATCAGGATCGAGCTTTACCAGTGGAATGGGATGAACAAGGTTCGGTTTCTAGTTATGCATATTACTTGTTTGATGAAATTCCTCATAGAGCTTTAAAATCAGCCAAAACTTTATTTAACTAGTGATTTGTATTGTATTGGACTATCTCTTGCCTGAAAAATTAGGGTTCTAAATCATTTGTTACACTGCAGGATTAGAGGATTGGGAACACTGTGAAGCGAGTGAGTCCGAGAAGCTAAGAGCTGCGGAAGCAATTAACAATGTGTTCATTATGGAGTTACAAGTCTGCTACTATAGATTTTTCTCATGACAGTTTTCATGGTGACATCTTTACTATATATAATCATTGTACATGAATAAAGTCTTCTGATAATTGAACCTTGGTTCAAGGCTATTCAGCTGAGTCCTTTATGTATGGAAATTTCTAAAACAAAAATATGGTAATAGAGGAAGAAAGTCTCATCTTCTCCCAAAAAAGTGAAAAGTGAGTTGTTTTGATTTCTAAAGAAGTATAACTTTCCAAGGAGAAAACAGAGTATTGTGATACTTTCTATTATCTGATTAGGTTGGCTTTTATATACTTTTTTGTTGTTGTTTATTGATGTCAAATTAATACGAAAACATCACGAAACCAAAGTGAAATTTTTTTTGAGCATGAGTGAGGTTCCAAGGAGAAAACAGAGTACTGTGATACTTTCAATTTTTTTTTTTCATTAGAACCTCTAATGAGATTCACTATTGGAACAGAAAATAATTAAGGAATTTTAGTGAGATTCTTAACTTTGAAATAATCAAAATTTATAATAAAATAATTGATTAGAACCCAATTAGGGGTTCACATATTGGAGATGCTCTGATAGGCTGTGCAGAGATCCTTGATGATTTGGGACTGTCGGATATGGGGATAATTCGTCGGTCTTAACTTTAATTTCATCGTTTTTTTTTAATCGAGACCCGTCCGATTCTCGAAGTTTATTTTCTCTTTTTCGTTAATTGGCCTGGAAAAACTGTAATTATGGGCCTAAAATACACAAAATAATGTAAATGTTGGCCCAATAATAAAGCCTCTTTTAAATGCAACATGACAAAATTCAAACAGTATCGGATCACTACACTAACACACGTATTTGGGCTGCGTTTTTTTTATTTTTTTGTCTACATTGCATTGATTTTTTAAAGTTGGGCTGCGTTTAAACTCAGCGTTCAACTAGATGCATCATCATCTAAAATTCTAGATGTTATTCAAATTTTAAATTATTCATTTTATTTAAATGTGATACTGGGATACAATTGGTTCATTTGTGTATTTATGAAAAAAAAATTGAATGCAGATACCAAAACAACTATGCATTTGTTACTAATCTTTTAAATGGTTAAATTCAATTATTTAAAATTTTTAAAATCCTACGAATTAATATTATTTAAAATTAATTAATTATGCTTTTCTAAAATGTTGAAGTTAACGCCAAAACGAAAATTTGCAATGAGATTATGGCCGAAACAGAACTCTGCTGCTTTGGTAAAAAAAAACAGGATTTTAAAGTTTTGGCTTATTCTATTTTACATTTTTTTACATATATAAAATCTATAAACACAAGTGAGATCTCTGTTTATTTCTGGATACAAAAATCTCTCTGTTCTTCAATGGCCTCTAACTGCTCTTTCTTTCACTCCAATCAAACCGCGTAAAATTTCCGGTTATGCTTGTGATCAGCTAACTCAGGATCTGACATCATTGAAGCTGGAGATGATTTAGAACCTTCGATCCGATTCGCAATCACCCAATAACACATAGTCCCAAGTGTTGAAAGCATGATCAAAGCTCCAATGGCTGTTATACCAATCGCCAAGGGCTTCTCTTTATCTCCAACAACAACGAAAGAAAGCGATAAGAAAGCGATTGAGATCATTATGCAAGCCATCCACATTAGTTTGTTGATTATCGACATCATTTGCTTCTTCGCTTTCCTCTCTATAACCACCACTGATGTCTGAACCACGACCACGGCTAAAGATATGAAGAGCGCGAAAGAATCAAACACGACGAAGATCAAGAACTCGGGTCTTGCAGCTACTCTTGCTTCTCCGAGTGTATACCCTGAAGGAACATTTTTCGGATCATCCGTGAATTGGCCTGGAACGTTGAAGATAGCTGCGAAAGCTACGGTTGCTATGAGAATGGCGACTACGGTTGTGGAGTTTATCGCGTTGTTGAGTCCTTCCGTGTGCATTTTGTTGACCCTTTTGGCGATTCCTTGGATCTCTCTTCTTGTTTTCCCGGTTTGTTCGAGCTGAGTATGCACCTCGTGGCCTATTTCGCTGACCGTTTCTTTCAGTTTCCTAGAAGAGCCTGATGGTTCCGTTTTTGCAGCTGGTTTGATGGATTTCGCGTTCTGCATACCGATCTTCTGCAGAAGCGATACAATCTCGTGCAGTCCGGTTTTCTCAGCGATATCAAGAGCTGTTTCTCCTGATTTATTAACCGCCACTCTACTGACTTCATTATACTGTAAAACTGTCTGAACAATCTGCAAAAAAAAACAAGAAAGATTCTAACTTTCAAACAACAACAACAAGAAACCATCAAAGATTCCAACTTTGAAACAACAATAACTTAAAGATTGCAATCTCAATTCAATCAATCAATTACCTCTACTCGGTTTTTACGGACTGCGATATGCAAAGGAGTGTTTCCTTTATTATCCGCTGCATTGATCAAGGAAGAATCCGCTTTCATCAACGCATCCACGATCTCAGCATTCTGTCCTTTAACAGCCATATGAAGCGCGGTTTGACCTTTCTTGTCAACTCTTGTAACCATTCCAGCCTTCTTTGCAATCAGCTCCTTCACAATCTCCGTGTGCCCGTTCCTAGCCGCAGAGTGCAAAGCCGTTTTACCGTTGCTTCTCGCAATGGCAGCCAAGTCCACACCTTTATCCAACAGGAAACAAACAATCTCTCCATGACCCTGCGAAGCCGCAGTGTGAAGCGCCGTCGTTTTGGATGAATCAAATGTAAATGAAAGCTCTGGATTTGCCTCCATTAACACATCAAGAACCTCTACAACAAAACCAAATTACCAATCAGCACAAACAATTTCATCTTCGCCATATTTATAATTGGCTTATAAAGTAGATTTGTGCAAACTTGCTAATTGTGTGCTCATTGACTAAGATAGAAAGATTCACATGAATCCCAGTAAATCTCAGGTATTGGTCTTCATGACAATTAGCAAACAATTAACAATCTGCACATAATTAGCTTTTAAAGTAGATTTCATCTTCACCAAATATACGAGCAAAATTGCTAATTGTGTGTTCGTTGACTAAGACAGTAAGATTCGCATGAATCTCTGGGAATTTTGGTCAACTCACTTAGATTTCCGTTTTTGGCGGCGATGTGAAAGGCGTCGAAGCCGTTTTTGGCTTTGGTTGCGGCTAAGACAGAGTCGGAATGTTTCATCAGAATCTTAACCATGTCGGTGTGACCGGACTCCGCCGCAACGTATAAAGCCGTTTCTCCTGATTGGTTTTGCTCCGCCAGCAAATCTTTCAGCTTTACGCCGTCGCCGTCGTATTCGCCGATCATCTCTAAAACAATCTCCGTTTTGCCTTCTCTAACCGCCGTATGTAACGGCGTGTCGTCACGTCTCGCCGTTATCTGCTTTGTCATCGTCTTCTTATTATTCCCTTTCATGGTTGATGATGATTCTGTTGACAAAAATCTTTAAGAATTGAAATTTGGCGAAAACCCAGATCGAATTACTAACTGTACATGTGAGAGAGATTTGAGAAGTTGAGGAATAAATTCGACAAGAGTCGCATGAAATTTCTGGTGAAGAAACAGCAAAATATTATTACCTCTGCTCGTGGTTTTGGCTTCTTGTGTTATTGTATCATATCTTTAATCATATCTTAATAATCTTATTACAATAACATGATCAGACCTTAGTGTCGACTCGAAACAGTCTCGCTACAATTGATATCATTTCTGTGTTTTATTTTTCAAATATGAATCATATTTGTTTTGAGATATTACAATTTGGATAAATCAACCTGAACTAATAAAATCAATTCAAAATTCAGGTTTATATATATGCTAGGATTATTTGTTTTTTTTATAGCTGAAAAACAAGAAACTTCAACCACACTTGAACTAAAGTCTGAATTAAACGTTTTGATTGTTTTTTAATTCTATATAATTTTACCAAACGTTTGATATATAAGTCAAAAGCTTATCCAATGTATGGCACCTAAAGTGAGGAGTACCTTTTTCAGATATGTAATCAGATAAAATTATGCTATTACAATTATCAATAAAGAATCTGGAAGATGCCAAAAAAAATATAATAAAAAGAAGGAATACTTTGCTATATTTACTTTTTATTTATTTTACTAGTCAAGTTAATAGTATAGACTATTGATTATCATGAACTGCCGAAAACAAAGCATGTTATTAGAACCAAGTTTAAATAAATAGTTGATAGAAAAAAAAAATTGAAATGAAAAAAAATGTTCACTGTGCCACTGAATAATATAGATAAATAAAATGATTGTCATTGGAAAATGACATATGAAGATATTTATAAATGGAGCCTCCATTATTGGTAGTGTCTGTGTGAACATGGAAAAACATTATGGCAAGTTAATGAAAAAACTCCTAAATATCGGTTGAAACGTAGAAAAAATGCTTTATTTTTTAATTGAAAATTTCGTTGAAATTCCTAAATTATTTTTTCATGGTTGGATTTGTTCCACTAACGTAAATAATAAAATGGATAATAGGTTTCACGCGCCAGACTTGTGTCACAAAAGTTGGCTATTATGGTATGGCACTGATAATATAAAGTCGATAGGTTAGTGTTTGAGAAGCATCTTCTTATCCTGACCGCATAGCGCAGTGGATTAGCGCGTTTGACTTCGGATCAAAAGGTCGTGGGTTCGACTCCCACTGTGGTCGATGAAAGTTAAATCAACATTTTTTTCTCCTGATTTAC
Source organism: Pseudoturritis turrita (assembly GCA_900406555.1). NCBI lineage: Eukaryota > Viridiplantae > Streptophyta > Magnoliopsida > Brassicales > Brassicaceae > Pseudoturritis > Pseudoturritis turrita. Next base: position 541,247 of record OVBL01000813.1, read on the forward strand.
TCTGAACCAAAAATTGGGTAGTGTAACCTTTATTCTTTTAATCATTTGCAACTGTGTTTCTCTTCCTCAATAAAGTTTCAATTTTGGAAAAAGAAATTGGATGATCAAGTAATCGAAGAATCTCATTTCCTAATGTATAATTCTACACATTTGCATTTTTTCTATTTAAATTAACCAGGTTTATCCGAAATGTGTACTATTTACAATCCTTAAAACCATAGATGAACAAGTTATTATCCCAACAAATAATTAAAAAGTAAAAATTACTCATGAGAACGCACAAAACCGAGAATTGGTTCAAATTTATGGGGGAAAAAATGATTCGAGAGAGCTTAGATTTGGCTGTTCCATAACAAAACTTTAGTAAAAGGTGGGAAAAAGGGAGAATACATAAGCTGAGTGATCAAAAGCTTTGAATCATGTCTAGTAGCTAAAAGCTCGAGAATGAAACTAAACTTTGATAGCATACTTCCTCACTGGGTAATACATCTCTTTCTTCTTCTCACGCTCTGTCTTCAACGAAGCCTGTTCTCGCAAACAACACATATACCAAAAGGTTATCGTTGACGAGCAAGTTAGCAATGTTGGAATAATTCAGAGTTTCATAAGAAGAATCAAATCGAAATACGGCTAGTTTTTGGAATTTGGAAATGGTAGTGAGGGTTCCGACCTGATGTTTGGTAAGACGTCTACGGATAGCACGTGTTTTCTTGGGGCGGAGATCAAGAGGCAAGAACTTCTTGTTCTTGTATGCTTCCCTTAGAGCAAATTTCTGCTTCTGAGAGATCACTGTCAAAACCTGAGCAATGGATTTCCTGACAACCTTGCTGGATATCAAGAAACACACATCCAATCAATAATAGAAACTCAGCCAAAAGTGTGTTAATGAACACCTAAGAGGCCCTAATTTTGATTAATGTAATTTAACTGCATATCTACACTACACATACAATATTACAAATGATGATCCAAATGCAAACCCGAAACAAGGAACCATATGTTCACTTCTTCCAAATTCCTTAATTTGACTAACAAAAACGCTCATGTAAGATTATATTACTATAAATCGAAATGACAAGTCTCATAATCAGAAAGTAAACTAAACCCAAACGACAAATTCAAACAAATGTGGATATATATATACACACACACACATACATATATGCCTGTTATGAGTATAAGGCAAATACGTACATTTTGGAAAGCTTGTTAGGGGCACCTCCGGTGACTTTAGCGACACGGAGGAGAGCGAGCTCACCCTTCAACTCCTTCAACTGGTTCTGAAGATCGGTCTTCGATTTCTCTCTAAGCTCGTGAACCTTAATCCTCGCTAAACAAAACAAAACCTAATCAGGATTACGTAAATGAAAATCAAGGGTTTTATAAGGATCTGTTCTTCGCCATACCCATCGTGAGATTGCTGGTGCTGAAACTTCTGTGCCGCTACTTCCTCGTTTCTGGCTCCAAGAGTTGCAAACCCTAATTTGGAGGAAGAAGATAATTTATACGATGCCTTTGTGAATCAAAAACCCTTCTGACGAATATATATTGGGCCGTTAAAAGCCCAATAGTTATATTTATGGATTATGCGGGCTTTATCAAAGAACACTAAATGGGTTGTAAAACAAAAATATGAAAAAAAAGTGTTAATAGTAAAAGCAAAGAGGAATAAATTCGTCAATAAACCCCAAAGCATCAGATTCTGATTTTTTTTTTTTTTTTTAGTTTGGTGTTTGTGAGAATTAGATTCGGAATTATCAATAAGGCACGGCCAAAAATAGTTGGATTTTATTAATTTATTTACAATCCTTTTTTTCTCTACTTTTTTTGTGAATCATTGTTTTTTATGTTCAAACAAAACCAAGTCATTCGAATCAAAATCATTCCACACGGTTTCTAAGTCTACCTAACAATCTCACACATTGGTTTGATAAGAATCCGAATAAATTTACATCTTTTTCTAAAGTCGATTCGATCAGCAACCAAAAAAATATCTTTGACGGGGACCCAAAATATAAATTATTTTAATTAATTTATATGTCACTCCTCAAACCTCTCCCCCATTTTTAAACTTTATACAACAACTATAGACTTTGTCTTAAAATTCATAAGCAAAAGACATCAGAAATGTTATGTGCCTCTCGAGCATCAACACGAAACATTTGCTCAACCATGGACCAAACCTCACAACCTTCTTCTTCTTCTTCTTCAGCTACGATCCGGCTCGGTGGTCGAACCATCGACCGTCATAACCCAATCATACGTGACGGTCGGAGATTCACTCCTCCACCTTCTCCAAACCATAATCCCTCTTCTTCTTCTGCTTATCATACTCCTCTTAAGACTAGATTAGGTATAGAGAGTAGTGAGCAAAAACGTGTTACGAAGAAGAAGAGCAAGAAAGGTGAGATTGACGGTGGTAACTCACCGATTGGTTGTTTTAGCAGTGACACTCCTCAAGGTTCTTCAAGGTACTTATTGAGCAACCCGGTTTTCTTTGACGGGTTTGTGGATTCCGACCCGATTCCAATACCTATTGAACCGGAGATAACCGGAGCTGGTGATCATTTGGATAGAATTCATGAAGATAGATTGATAATAAACGCCTCTAAGTACCTTTCATCTTCTTCTTCTTTCTTGGAGAAGAAGCAACCCGATTTCTTCGACGGGTTCTTGGATTATGAGCCTGTTCTGTCTCCGGACAATCCTTTCTCTGAACCGACAAAAGCTTCTCCGACAGCATCACAAAGCTCTCTTGAAGATAAAGATGTTTCGTCACCGGATTTCAATTTCTCTCCTCCTCCTCCACCTCCACCACCTCTTTCTCCTTCACGATCGCCACCACCACCGGAGAAGAACTCATCTTCCGATCAAGTAAATCGTCCAACAAAACTATTTTTTATACAATCATGAAGTTATGTCTGAAATCAAACTTAATGATCTTTCTTTAAAGGTGGTTGTTTTGAGAGTGTCACTTCACTGCAAAGGCTGTGCAGGGAAAGTCAAGAAACATCTTTCGAAACTGAAAGGTAATTGATAATTTTATTTATGAAAGATTGATTATAAATTAAATTAGAGATCAATTTCTTAAGTTGTAAAATACTCTGTTTTTGGTCCTTTGATCGTTGTGTGTAGGAGTGACGTCGTTTAACATAGACTTCGCTGCAAAGAAGGTTACCGTGACGGGAGACGTAACGCCGTTAACTGTGTTGGCGAGTATTTCCAAAGTTAAAAACGCACAGTTTTGGCCTGAAATTATTCAGAAGTAATCTTTTTTTTCCCTCTGTTTTCTTCTATGTTGTTTTGTTTATTTTGGAAGACAAAATTTGTGAAAATGTCTCTTTTGTGCGTTTATTTGTGTTGGTAATATGTCATGAGAATTTATGAAATTTCTTAAGATATTAGTATTGAGTGAGTTCAACAAAATATATTTTTTATCTAAATTAATTGGACAAGGCATGTCAAATGAATTAAGCATCACTTTGACCAAAATGAAAATAAAAAATAAAAAATTGGTTAGGATTTCAAAATGAATTAAACATCACTTTTGACAAAAATGACCAAAATGAATCTGGTCAAAGTGATGTTTAATTCATTTTGAAATCCTAACATAATTCTATTGTTATTCATTTTGAAATACTAGACAGAAAAATTATAAACAAAAAATATATATTTTAAATGTTTCTTGTTAAAGAAAAAAACTAATATTTGGTGCAGTAGATCTATTTACAGATTGAAAAAAAAAAATTCAAAATGAAATAAAATCATGTATATCTGAAAATTTATTAAAATGGATAAACCAATCAATTCACTATATTGTGGGTTAATGGATTTGGATTCAATGGACAGTTTTGTTTAGTCAGCATAGCATTTATGGAAAAGAACTCAGTAGAATCAGTTTATGAAAAGGTGTCAACAAAAAAAATATTTGATTTCTGAAGTATTTTGATTCTACTAAATGAGAACTTGATTTATTGACAATAAAGAGATTTCCAAAAGTTTATATAAACCCTTTCAGCCATATCAACTTGTGTGTACAAAGTAATATTGTGATGGAGAAATCAACTTTTCTTCTTGTGGTGATTTCGTTTGGTCTCCTCTTCGTTTGTTATGTCATTGAAGCCATTGAGAAGAACCTTGAGGAAGAGACCAGTGGTTTGTTCTGGTCTAGACCATTGCTTAGAGGACCGGCTGATCCACCACCACGAGGTCCACATAACCCAACCACGGTCGGCTTAAAACCGTTGTCACCATCACAACGCGTAATTTTCAGAATGTTACCAAAAAACGTTCCAATTCCGCCATCGGGACCTAGCAGAGGTGAAACTCCTCCGTCGCCACCTACATCTCTTGTGTGATGAACATTTCGTTCCGCGGATTTTTCTTCTAACGTAGAAGTAAACAATCCATAATAATAGCCCTGCGATGGTGATGTTATATTCAGGAAAAAAAATTCAAATTCGATATGTTTTAAGATTTGATATGTTGATATGATATTCAGAAAAAATCAAATATGTATGTTTTAAGATTTGATATGTTGATATGATTGATAACTTGTAGAATCATAGTATGTAGTGGAATAATTCCACAATTTCGCAAGTTTAATGTCCAAAAACAATAATCAAGAAATCTAAGGTAATGAATATACGACATTTCATTCATGTTTAAAAATCGTGATTTTACTTAACCCCTAAAATACTTTTACCGCTTTATATCACCAACCAATCGAACATTTTGACTACACAAGTGATTGTTTTAGAGAAAAATAAAGAGCTGAATTTCGAACTACCCATAAAAAGATGCAATCTTTCATTTCCATGATTACTTGAAGATTAAAAAAAAGTCCAAATACAAAACCAAACATTTCTAAGCATTCAACAAACTCAAAACTCGGTTTTTTTCACCGATTCGTAGCGAAAAGCTTGTTAGTATTGAGCACATTAGCATCAAAATACTCTTTATACGGATGATTCTCAGGAACCAATCTTCGAAACTGCTCAAATTGCATCTCTGCTTCGTCTTTCTTCTTCATCAATGTATATATCAAACCTTGACATAGATATGGCCTAAAATCTCTAGGCTCATCTTTCACCAACTCTTGATAAACCCTAAGTGCTTCAATTGGGTTTCCTTCCATAACCCTAATCTGTGCAATCAAAAGCATGAAATCTCTAAAATCTTTCTTCTTATCTTCTTTTTTGCATTTCTCCATAGCTACGCTTATTCTACTCTCGAGCTCTGATAATTTAGATTTGGAATCTGAGTAAGCCATTACCAAACCGTGATAAGCTTCGACACGAAGCGGATCTTTGGTTAGAATCTCCTCGAATCCTTTCGTAGCTGAGTCGAAATCGCCTCCGTAAGTTTGTACCTGAGCTTTTAGGATTTGCCATTCTTGTTCTTCGGGATCGATTTCGATTATACGGTTTAGTATCTCTAACGCGTGTTCGAAGTTTTTGGTCTGGAATTTGATTTTCATCAGTGATTGAAGAGCTTCGATGTCGTTTGGATTGGTAGCGAGATGCTTCTCGAGCGCTGCTTCTTCCTCTTTTCGCGACGAGGTTTGATCGGTTTCGCTGGATTCTTCGGAAGCGAGATCCGCCGACGTGGATGACGGAGGAGGAGGAGGCGCGATTGGAGTGGCGGTTGCAGGTTTGACGGCGAGGTGTAGGGAAGCGGAGAACAAAGCGGCGGCTGTGGTTAGGGTTACGCAGGTGGTTCTCAGCAAAGAGGGTTTAGGGTTTGATGATGAAGATGAAGACGAAGCTCTAATGGCGCGAGACGAAGGAGGCTTCTGTAGGACTCGGTATGAATTAGGTTTAGGTTGAAATCTACTTTGACCGTTGAGACGGAGGTGGAATGTATGGTCACAGTAGTGAAACTTGGCCAGAGACGCCATTGTTGGCTTCTCGGATAAAAACCCTAACAACGGCGATGAGATTGAGATTGAGATTGAAGAAGAAGAAGATACCAAAGCTAAAGCTGTTAAGAGTGTCAAAACGTCGTCGTCTTATTTTGGGCTTTTATTAACTAAATAATTTGGAGCTTTCGAAGGCTTAATGGGCTTGCTATAATTAATGGGCTAAATAGACAAAACAAAGTTAATTAGTGACAATGACACCATCTTTAACCACAAGTGACAAGTCTTCAAAGATGTGTTTGCGTTTGAACAGAAGCTGTGCCCGTGATCTTATTTTCTCAGATTGTAAAACCACAACTACTCTTCATAGTTGAACAGAAGATGAGATTTTTACAATATATAAACCCTAAACCTAGATCAACAAAATATTACAGTTTTTCAAACCACTTAGCAATGGCCAAACTCGCTTTACTTCTCGTGATATCGTTTAGTCTCCTCTTCGCTAGTGCCCTTGTCGCAGCCAAGATTAGCCTTCCGGACCAAACCAAGGGTCTGCACCGGTCTGGACCTTCTCCAGGGAGTTCGGATAATCCACCTGGAGCTCCTCCAGCACAAACCACTAACCGTTTGCTTTGGGCTGAACCTGTGAAGCCACCAAACACTGCAGGCAAAACCAAGACTTTGTTCTGAGTCTTTGTACTGCATTTAAGCAGAGGATGTAATAGTCGCCGGTAATAATACTATCCGGCGAGCTTTTCTATATGACTAAGTCGGTTCTTCGTGTGTTTTATATAATAACCTTTTAACGTTCGATCTGTGCATTTTTCAAATATTGAAACTTTTGATTAACCAAGTTATTTCCAATAAAGATCCGCTACGAAACTTTGAATTATCACACAAAAGGTGTAATCTTTTTTTAGCAAAAAAAAAAGAAGGTGTAATCTTTAAATTCGATGACTACTTGAGGATAGTGAAAGTCCACATATAAACCGAACAATTAAGCATATTCGAAAAATAAACCATTTAAAAGTTACCTGTTCTTCCCATTACAATCCTAAATGCTTGAACCCTAATTTGCGTAATTAAAAAACATACATCCTCTCATTTTTTGGGCTTTTGTTTACTAACTAACTTGGAAGGTTCACACGCTCAATGGGCTTTCTAATCTTAATGGGCTTTTAAGGAACATGAAATGAAGATTATGTCGAGGTTTCAAAATATCAAGGAGCTTTTTCTAATTGAAACTTTTAAGAAGGAATTGTGAATGGAATTTTGTTTTAGTGTATTGTGTGTATAAAATGAAATATCGTAGACCACGAAAAAAACCATCATTTAAATGATCGATATCATCATCAATCACTTAATAATATCAATACAAAGAAAACAAAATCTAATTGTTTTTACTCAATGCTTTGATTAGTTTCGATTCTAAAATATAAACGGAATTGTCGTGACGTCTAAAAAGTTATTCCTCTTTATGTTACCGCTAATATATGATAACAGCATTGCTCGAATACAAAACAAATGTCGTCTTTTAGCAAACAAAAAAAAAAACCAAAACCCCATCATTTGTTGATTGGTTCATTGAATCTCTTTTTCGTCTTATACCCATGAACTTGTGGCTACCAAAATTTTGATTCCGCCACACAATTATGAATACACTTAGATTGACCAAAATGAGATGTTAACATTAGAATTGAAGTATATGCAAAGGTTACGCAAATAAACAGGACCGTCGGAAACTCTTATTTATTAGCAAAGAAAAATATAAAATAATTGAAACTGCATGCCAATGATCTTGGAACTACATGACATTACGATTTCATTGGTATATCCGTATATGTATTTCCAAAGTACGTTGTCGTTTTAAGCCTTTCGTTTTCTTGTTTGCTCTTTTTTCATTTGTGTTGTTGACATTTTTCTTTTTGTTTTCTTTGTTAAATAAAAATAAAAATATCGTTTTGCAACGTCGGAAATAAAAAGAAGGAACCAAATTCGAATCTATTTTGAGAGAAACAAGATTGATTGACTTTCACATTTAAGTACTTGTTTGTCCTTTAAAATTTGGCAATCCTTTATTCCAATTCCTTGTAAAATAAATAGCAAAAAAAAGCCCATTAAAAGTGTCTTGTAAAGCAGAGGTCCGAGATCAACAATCTCTAACCGGATTGCACATCCCTAAACCAGACCATGTCGAAGTTAATTTCTTTTCTTTTCTTAAAGAGTATCTAAACTCAGTTTCTTACAAAATCTGATCTATGTTAATTGAGCTTTTAAAAACTCAATTTATATAGAAAAGAATAAACAACTCATGCTGAATCAAATTGAATTATATTACATTTTTCTGTTGAATTATATTACATTTAAGTTGAGTTAAATATTTTTAAATAAATAAGGAGCAATGAAAAACATATCAAACCTATCTAAAAACTAGATTCGCAATCTCTAGTACTGTGTACTTAATAGTTTGCAATGAAGAACAACTATATTTATTAAAATTTTATAAAAAAAAATTAAGAGTGGTCCAGTAGGTGTCGGTCCAATCCATAAACCGAAAATGAAAATTGAATTTAAAAACAATAAATAAAAATGAGAGTGTCTTCACCAAACAGACCAAACTTATAGCTTCAACCTGACCCAAAAATTAAAAAGACAATAAAACAAGAAAAATATATCACAAGAGGTTAACAGTCATCACCAACTCCTAACACGCAATCCTATGTAATGACGCGAACATTCCCACGTGCCTCCACGTGCCATCCACGTGGCATTTCCACTATTCGATGTCTGTCCAACACTTTTCTTCTCAGCATTGCCTTTTCTTATTAAACACGACTCCAACTAATTAACGATGAGATACATAAAATTAAAAGAGTTTATCGTAAATTATCTACCGATAAAATAATATCAAACTCCAGAAATCTTAATGATGGTTTAAGGTCATTTTCAATAACCATAACTAATTGTGGATGAATTAATCATATGATAGAATTTGAAGTGATTAAGCTTCCAAGGGTATATGTCAGACGTCCAAAATAAATAAAGATAGAACCAAATCGAAATTAGTCATGTTTTAATTTTGATCACTATTTTAAAATTTGGATTGGTATGTGTATGGAGATGGAACCAAAACCGAAATTAATCATTTTTTTTGTGTGTTCAACAACCGGAAATTAGTCATGTTTTAATTTTGATTACTATTTTAAAATGTGGATGTAAAATTTATTTGTTTCAACCGCAACGTTTGTGTTTTATTTGTAAAAAAAAAAATATATATATATATATATATATCAGAGTTATTCACAAATAATAAAGATAAACGTAGATGAAAATATAAATAGATAAATAATACTCAATTATATAATATATATGAATAAATAAATTCATAAACATAAAGACAATAATTATATTTTATTCGAATGATCATTTTTACCTTAAAATGGTCACGATCTAATTGGAAATATGCAAATAAATCACATCGTAAAGAAAAAGGGTGCAAACCCCCTAAAATTAAAATGAAAGTAAAGAGATTTTCCCATATTGGTGAAATTATTCATTCCCTAATGAAAATTATAATACATATTTCTAAAAGTATATATAGAATCGGTTCACACACACATACATACATACATACATGCACATATGTATGTAATCAAGTAGGCCGGTGTCATGATCTTAAATTGTAGTTCGCGAAAGCAAATCTCGAATTCTTCGAGCTGTCTCTTTCTCGGTCGGTATTTCTTCTCTTCTTCTCTTATATGCCTCGAAGAACTCTTTGTTCTCTTTCTCTAGCTCCTTCCACACTGCAAAATTAACCATTTCTCCACTCCTTATCTTGTATATATATAATATACCAATTATATATGTGCGTGTGTGTAAGTATATGTGTACCTGTAGAAGTGATGATGGGCTTGATATTAGCATGCTTGAACAGAGCATCCATACACTCTTCTTTTCCCATGTTGAATACTATACACTCTTCTATCAAATGATGCACCTGCAAGCCAATATATACACTTTTTTTTATATATATGATGGTGATGATCGTATAACATATGATCAGCATATCGGTTAAGAGAGAAAATATCAAGATCAGGGATTGATTTGACAAGATGATCAAAAAAGTTAAGATTAAATCGTACCAAATGGATGTAAGATGCTTGCGAACTATTATGATCACCCATGATATGATTATAGATGATTAAAGAGTAGTTTATGTTATATAGAGAGAAATTAGAGAGATGATGAAGGAAGGAAAAGATAGGTAGGTAATATATAAAACACTACAAGAACACGAAAAAGGAAGAAGAGGGACATTAAAATATTTATAAGAAGAAAACAAATATCTAGAAGGAAAAAAAAATGATATTTTCTTTTTAATTATATATTTATAGTCACGGAATGACCTAAAATGTGGACAGGGTTTGTTTTATTCGTGTAATTGATTACATGTATTCAAAAATCAAACCAATTTAAGAATGTTACTTTTTTCTTTTTTGTTAAAATTGACATGTTTGTGTAACTCATGGAATCGCCTAATTGTGTTTATACCATGAGAAATTAATAATTAGAAGAAGAACAACAAAAAATAAAAAATAATAAAAATTGAAATAGCATATATAGAAATATGGTATTTATAAATATTTTAACTATTAAAATATGTTATCCTTAATCTAAACGACGTGCTGGTTTCTGCTAGTATCAGTTGCTGACTTGTAACATTGGGCTCAAGATGGGGCCCATTATCTCACGTGGGCTTTTGCTTATGATTGGCTGAGAGGTGATTACAAGAGATTTTACGAGACGGGAATGCATAACTCCTATGCTTACGTGGCGATGGGCCCCTTTACCACGTGACGTAGGACCCACCTATATAGTTCAAAAACTATATGACTTACTGTTAATAACTTTTCAATATTTTATTTTAATCATTTTTTTTTTTTTGGGTATTTTGCCTTTGTAGTAAAGCCCACTTACTTCCAAACAATTAAAATCACTAAATTGACAATTTGACATTGTCTTTTGTCAACAATTTACATGTTTTCGTTCCTACCAACAAATCGACAATTCTTTTTTCTTACACGTGAAATGTTTATAACGTAATAGTTTTATTTACTAAATATATTGAGGAATACGAATGATTTTTTTAACAGCAGAAATATGAATGATTCTATTATTTTATTTTCAGGAAACTATTTTATCATTTTTAAATACTTTAAATAGCTAGTGACACTTCATATTGTTTTGTATTTATCAGTCAACTTTTAAATCATTTCATTTCAATCATATTGACTATATTCGTGACAAAAACAAATAATAACTATATCAGTTAACTTGTATAGTCTCTAGAGTCGTTCTTATTTTATGCTGTAATTATTTCACATGTTTTCAATATACAAAGTAAAAAAAAAAAAAACTGCATTTGTATTATCCCAAAAGAAAAAAAAACTGTATTTGTACCATACTAATTGCATTAACTACATGTTTGTAATATTCCCCATTCAAATCCTTGGTTTGATTTGGACTCACCTTTAAGGAAAAAAGCAAGTATGCGATGATTTCATGGCCTAGTTTTTAATTAGACAATAGATCCTTTTACACCAGCATGATAATATCGATTAGGAGCCAATAATAAGCAGTGCAGTTATTTTGCATAAATTATCTTGTTTCGTATTGGTTGGAAAAGTGTTAGACAAAAACAGCGTTGTGGAAGAAAAAAAGAGTCCCTTTTAGTAATTTTAGGTTTATAACTAAAAGTTTGTCTAAATCTAATAAAGGTATTAATTAAGTGTTAACAACAATAATGTTGTTTTTATTATATACAAATCAAAAGCCACCCGTAACTTTTCCAAACGAGCCAAACAACAAGTGTGTATATATAATATATGGAAATAAATAATTTTTGATTAGACAAAAAAGCATGGAGATGGAGCAATGTTCATTATGAGTGAGTGTGGGTATCCGTAAAATTTAAGTTATATGGTAATGTAACCAGGCATAGAGAGGTTCTAGGCAGTTGGAAATCTGGGTATAAGAAGAAAATTAATTTATTAGTCAGTATGGTCCGATCCATTATTAAAAAAAAAAAATGTATTCGTGCTATTTTCCAATAATTTGGATCGTGTATTTCAGTATTATAGATAATATATTTGCGAGTATTACCCATTTGAATAAATATGATATATTGTGTTTGGATATCTAAGTGTTTATAAAAACCAAATTTTTTTTATTATAAATAATTGTTTTTATATGGTATGCCATGCCAAGTGTGGCAAAATAGATAACAAAAGGAATGAAAAATCAGAAATGAAGAAAATATGATATGAGTTATTTTGTATGGTCAAGTCATATCTATCCGTTGTAAACAAACCTTTTGACTATATTTTGCAATATTACAAACCAAACCTTATGAATACTAATATGATAAACCATCTATTTCGCAAACGGATTAATCTAAAATAACCGTTATCATCACTAAAACTTGTAATGTGATGATTAATTTGATGATGAATAAAAATGTGACATGTACAAAGGAAAATGGATATATAAATTTATATAAATAAAAAAATTCGGGGGCAATTACACTTTTAATATCTTTAAAACAAAGAATCCGCTATTCCGTTTAATTACAATGATCCGTGTTTATGTTTTGCACTCCATATCAGCCCATTGAATTAGTATCACTAATATATATATACTTTTTTTTTTACAAGACACAAAATAGCGTAAACCGCGATTGATAACCTATGGTTTGCCAATCAACTATTATAATCGAAACTCAATTCCATGAAAAAGCGTTTGGGAAACAAAATACTTACATACGCAACATTCAACTATTATGAAAAAAGTGTTTTGGAGAAACAAATTTATTTCCCCAGTCCATCATTTCATTCCATCAAACATTAAACTATTTATTTACATCACCAATCAAAACCAGCCAATATGTGTTCCACAAATTTTGATGTACTTGGGAGTTTCCCCACATCTTGGGAAGGTTTTGCTTGGATTCTCGAACCTCTTTAGGGACCACCAAGTTTGGTAACGGTTTATGTCGAACAACTCTTTCTTGGAAACTCAATAGCTGGTACAAAGTTTCCATCATCAAAAGCTCATAAAATCACTTATACTATAATGTAAAATAATAATTAAAAATATACATTATAGTTCTTACAAACTCATCCATCATCTTGTAGGTACCAGTTTCACCAAATAATTTGGATGTGAAAAAAAGAAAAATATAATTTCTAAAATAGTGGTAGTGGATGCGTATAAACTCATTTAATTTAATCGTAATGCTCAATTACATAAGAAACCCTAATTTAAAGAAGAAAATTCGAAAAAACCAATATCAGCCCCGAAGAAAGTTGATAGTTGTGCTATATATCATAGCTATGAAAAAAATAAAATTATTAAGTTATCATAGGAATTTGATTGGTAAATCTTTTTTTTTTTTTTGGTGGTATCAACAATTTTGCATCAAAAGGTTTAATAATAGCTCAAAAAAGATGAACAAAGAAAAACATCCCAATTTCACTTGTCACTCATATATGGGTGAAGGCCCAATCAAAGCCCACATATATCCTCCGACTTCAGTGCAGCACTTCAAGATCTAACCGTTGATTGGTATGATAACGATCATTCATCTAACGATTCAACAAGAGACACGTAAGCGATCCGTGTCATGTTTCAGAATCCAATTAAAATCATCCCACGAAAACGTATATATTCGAAAACCGAAACCCTTAAAAAAATCAAAACACATCTTCCATAGTTTCATCATTGCCCAGAAATCGAAATCCACAAGTTTACTCTAATCCCATCGAAAATGGCGCCGAAGGCAGAGAAGAAACCGGCGGAGAAACTACCGAAGGCGGAGAAGAAGATCACGAAGGAAGGAGGAGGAGGGAGCGAGAAGAAGAAGAAGAAGACGAAGACGAAGAAGAGCGTCGAGACTTACAAGATCTACATCTTCAAGGTATTGAAACAGGTACATCCAGATATCGGAATCTCTGGAAAAGCAATGGGGATCATGAACAGTTTCATCAACGATATCTTCGAGAAACTCGCTCAGGAATCGTCGCGTCTCGCTAGGTATAATAAGAAACCGACGATCACTTCCCGTGAAATCCAAACCGCCGTGAGACTCGTTTTGCCCGGAGAATTGGCTAAACACGCCGTGTCGGAAGGAACAAAAGCCGTCACCAAATTTACAAGCTTTTAAAATATCTGATTGATTTGTTTCTGTCTTTGATTAAATCTTCTAATTTGATACCTGAATAACAATACATCATTGTTCATATGATTCTTCGTCTGATCTGATTTGAGAGCCCAATTTTGTTGCAATTAGGGTTTGATATTCTCGATTTCATCAATTTCATATAAGATTATGAAGCGTAACATCTCTTATTTCAAATTACAAATGAAAACATCGTCTAAAATTCACAGCGACAATCAGATTTTTTTTTTGTCTGAACATGACACATTAACAAATGTAAGAGATTTGTCTTTACAGAGCCAACATACAGAGAGAGAGATTTCAAAGTTACACAGAGAAGTAAGAGGAAGAAGAAGAAGGAATGCTAATAAGAAACTATGCTTTCTTAGGGGATTTTGTAGCCTTTGATGGCGACTTGGGGGCTTTTGCGGTTGAAGCTGCTCTTTCCGACTTCTTTGGGAGAAGAATTGGGTTTATGTTTGGTAAAACTCCACCGTGTGCGATTGTAACGCCTTTGAGTAGCTTCCCTAGCTCCTCGTCGTTCCTCACAGCTAAGAGAAGATGGCGTGGTATGATACGGTTCTTCTTGTTGTCTCTTGCTGCGTTACCAGCAAGCTCAAGAACCTGAATTGTGAACAGATATAAAATGATCAGACTGGAAGCTTAATGATGAGCTTTGCGACATTCGTCGAAAACATTAGTCTGCAAGATTTTGCACATCCTACGTTATTCAGGGATTTGCAATGTAACATTCAAAAAGATGAGTTCTTGACATTTGTTGAAAAGAGTTATCTAAAACATCCACATCAATCCATGTTCTTTATATATTTGCTATGTAAATCGTCGGTTCTAAGATTCCCAAGGTACCTCAATGTTTTAGGTATTTTGCAATGTAACTTCTAAGATTCTGAGATTTGCAAGGCAAACATTTTGAAACCATATCAAAGTCAAATTGATCAGTACTGAAATTGGGAGATTGAGCTACTCGTGATAATATATAGAATCTACCAAAACTCAACTTGAATTGAGAAATCGTTGTCTAATCTATTTGTTTCCCGAGAAAATCTGGAAAAACAAAAGAGTAATTTACCCTAAAAACCAGACGAAGAAATCCAAAATTAAACCTAGATGGTCAACGAAAAACATTACTACCAAAATAACAGAACAAAAAAAAAACCCACAAAATTCCACAAAGTCAAAATCGAAGAAATCTCGAGATTATGATATCTGATCTGAAAAATTAAAAGGACCTGAGAAAAAATTTAATACCTCAGCTGCAAGATACTCGAGCACGGCGGCGAGATATACCGGAGCTCCGGTACCAACACGTTTCGAATAACGACCTTTCTTTAGATACCGACCGATCCTACCGACGGGAAACTGTAAACCGGATTTAACCGATCGAGAAACCGGTTTCTTCTTCGGACCACCACCTTTTCTTCCAGCTGCTCCTTTCTTCGTTTTGGCTCCAGAATCCATGGCTGCCTTGAGCTTTGATCTGATCTGATTTTGATCTGTCGGAATCTTACAACAAGAGGAGGAGATAGCTTTTGACGTTAGAGAGATACTTCGAAGGTTGTTTGGTTTTTCAGTTGATGAATGTTAGCCTTTGGATTGAAAAATGAATCAACGGTTATGGATTGCTGATTTGGCAATCTTCGAAATTGTTTTTTTTTTCTTCAATGTTTTTCCTCAAATCTGGATTTCAGATTTTAGAAAAATGATTAGTGGTAAGGTTGGACCCTACCCCTAGACGATAGAATATTATAATCATGTCTTTCTATGATTTCTTTATTTTAAAAATAGGAGTATAAGTTTATAACGAGCATCCAAGTTTTAAATTAAAAATTAAAAAGATATTAGATTGAATGAATAATTAGAAAATAAACATGTTAAATTTTATATATTAAAAACACACAAAAGACTAACAAATATCATGTTAGAATTGATATATCTAACAAAATGTATCTAATAACTAGGAAAGTATATTTGATTCACCATCCAATTTTCCCTAAGTCTTTATTTTTTAATATATTTTAATATCATTTGTCAACGCATATTAATATGATCATTTTATTGTACACAAAAATGTTAGACTTGATTAATAAATAGTTTAAAAGTATATGTAAATTTTTTTTAAAATACGTGTACATCAAGTGTGGGTATTTAATCAGTTCGTTACTTAAATTAAAACATATAATACGCCCATTAACACAATTGAGATGGCGTTTGAGCAAATTTTATATTTTGGTTTTTATTAAAAAGGTGGCAAAGAATTAATGTATCAATAGATTTACTTTCCAAAACCCATAACTCCATGGACGTCCATCGTCATGTAAACTTGGATTATCTGTGAATCAAAATAAAACATTTTTGAAAGTCATTTTATATAATAAAAAAAATTATATTAATATATATATGTATACATATATCATAAGAAAATAAATTTACCATCCAACCGACTTGAATAGAATTATATTTGTTGTCGACTCGATTGCAAACATATATGTGAGCATATGAAGCTTGGTCTTTATTAATGTTCAAGTCATGTACACTTATTCAAGATCCTATACCATAATAATGATCATGACTTTGCAATCTAACTCCTGCAAAATTTAAATTTTAAACTTTTAATAAGGTTAGAATAATTGTAATACACAGTACAAGTCATTGAAAGTAGAATAATAAAGATATAATTGGTTACGTACGTGTGTTTCGTGACTTTTAACTGTTAGCGGATTGAACTGATTTTTTTGCCAAGTATTGAGCATTTGCAACATACTCCTTTGTCCTTTGTCCTTTGTCCTTCTCAATATAGGAACTGTTTCGTTTGGACAATTAAATATTTTTTCATACAATTTGCTTTTAATTTGATTTTTTGATTTAGAAATTGAAAAGGATGGCTTCATCTGTACAAAGCATATTGACACATATAATAGATACGTGAAATGAGCGACTAAATCAGATGCGATTTTTAAAAAAATACAGTTATGTATTATTTGAAACAAAGATGATTTTATATATATTCTTGTTAAACTTTTTTTTATCGATATTCTAAGAAACCAAGACTATCATTCCATATCATTCTAAGAAAAAATACATGAATTTTGTGGTTTTGAAGTAGAGAATGATTTAATGAAGGTTGTTTGTAAATATCCACACAATCGTATATCATCAGCTCATTCAACTATGATATCATAAGTTAATTACAAAAATATCGGTATAACTAATGCATATATAATATTGATGTCGAACCCATCAACCCTTGCACAAAAATAATAATATCACATATCCATTTTTTTTCTTTTCAATTTACCTTAATAGATTTAGAAACTTTTCTAGTTTCTCTAGATTGAACTAGAGTGAATGAGATTATAATTGCAACGATTTTGAGAACGAAATTCATGGGTTAAGATCAGAATCGTTTTTAGGTATGCAGAGATCAGAGGCGGTGTCACAAAAAAATTTTAATTCATATGCACATCACTAACGTCATAAAAAAAAAAGTATATCATACCTATATATTTTAAATATTATAATACTATAATTTGAATCACAAATCTAGAATTTCAAACCGGTTCGAATCTAAATTTCTGAATTATACTTTATTGGAATTAATAAATTAGCCAATGATTTGAATTTTTGTTTGAAGTTCTAAACACATAGAAAAACTAAATCCTAATAAAAGATGAAACAAAATTCTAATGAAAATGATATTTACCTATTGGCTAATGCTTTCGTTTGTATATATAGAAGAAAATAGTATATATATAAGTTACATCCGTTGAAGAAGAATCGAAAAAGTCGATAGAAAAGTGAAAAATTGATTTAGGCGGTCTCTATGTTTTATTCTAAATTTTGGTTTTAAATTATTTATGAAGGTTGGCTCTAATGAAAATATAGACTTAAGAATTATATATAAAACAATGGGCCGTTGGCCAATGTTTCTTTTTGATACACATAGGCATGGGCCTGATTAAGATCAATATTTTGGTACGTCTTCTAATAGTATTCTCTTATTTTATTTGTTTTTAGATCTAGCACTCAACTATTTATAATAGATAGGGATGTTATGTTTAATATTAGTTTTCTCTAATTTAGGTTATCAATAATAATAAGGTTCTATAAAAAGGTTTTGTTGTTTTCCTATTGATATAGATATACTTTACTTTTTAATACAAAATTAGTGGTCCACTTGTTTTTTTAACAATTAGTATACACTTTAACTTTCTTAACTGTGTTTAATTGTTTGGTTTAAGTGTTTTAGTACCATCAGATTTTTTCTTAATATACACATTAATATGTTTATTGTGTTCAGATTTTATATAAGTTAAAAACAAATTATTGGTCTACTTGATTTTTTATATATCTATATATATAATATATTGGTCCACTTGTCTTTGAGAGGAAATTCATATACATTTTAACTTGCTTAGTTGTACTTAATTGTTTGATTTAACTGTTTCAGTTTCATTATTTTTGGTTGTTTTCTTTTCTCTGATACATTTTTAATTTACTTTATTGTTTTTAATTGTCATAGACAATAAATGTTTTTTTGAAAACTTGTCCATAATACATGGACTCTTGTGTCTGATATAACTAATTTCCTTTATTAAATTTATGTATCTTCCATATCACGTGTAACTCGTGTATTTGATATGAGTCATATGACCACTTTTTTACCTAAAACAAATTATACATGTAATACAATTTCATGGTCACTCTTAATTACAGATTTACCTAGCTAAAGGAAAAGTTTTAGGTAATTGGTATAATAAATATACCCGTTTTAAAGTTGTTATTATTTGTTAATGTATAATTCATAACTTTAGATCTGAACCATTTGACCATGCACATAACATAAAAGCTATGAAAATATTGGAGATATTTACTAAAAAAATAGAAAATATAAAGATGCTAGTTAGTGATGTTACTGTGGAAAGAAATGACACATTAACAACAACATCAAAATCACATAATTAAATATAGTTTTAAAAAAATTGATGAGAGGGTTTATTATCTTTCTTTAAAAAGGGAGTTTACGAAGAAAGAGGATGTTAATATTTTAATCCAATCATTCTCATGTCATATTTTATTTTATTATTTAATTAGATTTTATTAAATCTAACAAGCGCTACCAAGTAATATTTAGCAGCATAAATTTTACTAAAGTAATCACATCCACAAAGGTATTTGCAAATTTAACATATATAATAAAATCTCAAATTAGTCGGTATTATAAGTGGTTTTTCCGGCTAATCAATATTATGTCTATGTAATTTTTATTGTTTTCTAAAATATGTTATATAAACAATATTACCTTCTTTTACATTCTAAACTTATTTTGGTTTTAAAAAAAAATAGATAACGTAAAATCACAAAAAGAATTTGTTCGAGCAAGTTATATTATTATTTTATTTTTTTGAATTATATGTTAAATTAATTTTTTTATAAAGGTTTTTTACATCGGGTGTTTTTTTGTTTTGAATCTGATAAGGAAAAAGGAGGAAACCAGTCTACTCTATCATAATGAAATCGCAAACCAGTTATATTATCTTTCACATAGAAGATTACGCGCTCAAATTCATATTCTTACCATTTATAGTTTAAAAGTTCAAACTCGTTGTCAGATACGTTATGCAAACAATTTTTATTTTTTTTTATAGATACCATGAACGTGACACTTAAACACCGTCAATTTATAACACGAAATTGCATAAATTTGAGTGCGTACCAATCATGTTATTTACATCAATACGAAAATAACTTTATGGTGCATGTAACTTTATCACCTTTTTGTCAGTGAAAAATCATCAAAAACTTTTTTTTTTTTTAAATATAGTAAAAGTTACATAAGAAATCCCATGTATATATTACTGTAAACTTTTTAATTGCTTCACGGCTTCAATTAATTTATTTGTATCCGCATCATGTATTATAATCTTTTAACGTGAATTATGGGTGTTATAACTTATATAAACAAGGTTTTGTAGCTAACATTGATCAGTCCCATTGATCATTCGCTCTCAAAAACAAAATAAAAATCTCTCTCTCTTGTGTGTTTCTTGCTAAGCTCCGACGAAACGATGGGTCATATCCACGACGCGAGAGTTGCAAAATCTTGGTACTGGCTCATTGCCCTTCCCTTTCCTATGTCTTATCTTCATATTCATAATAACTCTCGGGATTCTCTGTTTTTGTAACCAAATCCATACCTCGCTAACGTATGTGAGGGTTCATCCATACCTCACAACCGAAGAAAAAGGAGGGTTCATCCATACCCGACCCATCAAGACATCGAGCTCGCGAATGTGAACGAGCCGTAGCATGAGTCCTAATGTTATGAATCGATAATTAGCGTGGTAAAAACAAAAAGAAAAAAGATATGTATTGTGATTATGGACTTCGTATCTATAGATGCCTATTTAAGGATGGTTTTTTTTTTTTTTTGTCACATTTAAGGATGGTTTTATTTATAAGCATGGTGGCTTGTAATAATGTTTGCCTATGTTTTAGTATGGTAGCTAGGTTGATACATACTAAAACATTAAATTACTATGATGATATTAATTTATAAAATCAATATAATTATATCAAATATTAAAACATTAAATTAATATTTTAATTAATTTAGTGCTGGTCAAAATAAAATTAATGATAATTTAATAACTTTTAATAATACATTATTACTATTGATAAATTGCTATTGATAAAAAAAAACAACGAAGAAATATTGATAAAATAAAAAAAGTAATAACCAAAACATAAGAAAAAAATGGAAAAAATAGAAATTATAGACTCAAATTTGAGATATTAAAAAAAATTAGTTGATGAATTACTAGATATGCTGCTAAGATATCAAATGGATGATTATTAATTACCAAATACAAAAAAATAAAAATAATAATAATACGAGTGCCCAAAAAAACCAACTCATAACGGTGAATCTAAACAATTGAAAGCTAGCTAGGTTGATACATACGGGTTTGAAATTCTGAAGCAACATAATTATCACTTTAACTTATAACAGGAACGTACGTGATAATGCAAATATGAATCTAACGATTCTTCTTTTTTTTTCTTTTTTTTTTTTAATTCCTAAAAGAACACATAGAAACCAACAAATAAAACCCTAGGGTTTAGTTAATTGGGCTTCAAGAGCCCAAATTTCTAGTGGGCCAAGATTTTAGTATATCTTTTTGCTTTATTCGGCTTCTTTAAAGAAAAACACTTCAATTTTTAATCAGCAATATATATCTTGTGAAATCACCATTTTGTGTGTCTCATTCAAAATCTATCTTATCAACTAGAAAAATCAGACACAGACTTTAAATACGTGTTTGCATACGTGTCGTTTGGCTCTATGAGACTTATTACAACATTTAATTCCAATGAGACTGACATCTCCTCACATGGGGGAGAAATGTTTGTCTTCTAAACAAGAAAAATAAAATAAAATACGATAATAAAATAATTGTTGGCTCTTAATTTAATGTTCAAAAAGTTATCGGAAGTTTTTTTTAAATATATGTCAGACTTATTATGTGTATATATCCTCGTCAAATGCAATGAACTTTTATGTTTCCGCTAAATGCAATGAACTTTGATGTATATATTGGAGACGTTTACGTTTAGTTATAATTACCTTTTTCAACATTAAGAGATTACTTCAAGAGAAAATTTGGTGAATAACACCAAACAAATTATATCTTACAAACTAACCAAAAACCTCCATGTGATTGAATCCTAATTATTGAATTTAAAAATTTTGTTTAATTTAATTTTTTTTTTTTTTGCTATGCACCAAATTGATCCCTACTTAAAACAAGTTATACATAATACAATTCCATGGTCAATCTGACAATCTTAATTGTAGATTTACCTAACTAAAAGTAAACTTTTTAGGTAACTGGTATAAGTATACCATTTTTTTACTTGTTATAAATGTTAATTCATAACTTTAGATTGAACCATTTGACCATGCACAGAACATAAAAGCTATGAAAATATTGGAGATATTTACTAAAAAAATAGAAAATGTAGAGAGGCTAGTTAGTGGTGCTACTTTGTAAAGAAATCACACATTAACGACAACAACAAAATCACATAATTAAATAGATTAACAAAATTATTTAGTTAGAAAATTCGTTTTTATGCCACACAGTACACACACTGTTAAGTTTGTTATACATCTATACAAACTCTTTAAATTGCATGCTGTTGTTATCGGCGTGATGTGACGTTAGAGAAAATTACTATAACTTCATTGAATTACTTGTAACTCATGGATAGGGTAGATCTTGAGATATATGGATTTCTATAAGAAATATAAACAAAGTCGGAGATCTGTTTAGCGAGATAATAAATTGTTTGTACTTTGTTTATGTGAAATAATTTATTATCTTTGACATAGTAAAAGATTTATTATCTTTCACATAAAAGATTATGCCCTCAATTTCAAATATATTCTTACTTAAAACTCGTTATCAAATACGTTATGCAAATCAGTTATCTTTTATTTATAGATAATTAGATATCATGACGAGGAAAATAACTTGTATGATACATTTTAAACATCGTAAATAACACGAAATCTATATTGCATAAATTTTAGTGTGTACCAGTCAAGTTATTTACATTTAACACGAAAACAATTTTATGGTACATTTAACTTTATCATATTTTTGTTAGTGAAAAACTATGAAAACTTTCCATTGTTTAAAAAAAAAAACATAGTAAAATTTACCAAGACATGCTCTACATTCGGATAATCACTGTCTACCTAACGCATTTGTTTTCACCCTCTTTATATAAACAATCTCTCTCTCTCTCTTCCCCAATCTCATCACTCAGACAACAATCTCTCTCTCTCTCACTCTCAATCGCTCTTTCGCTCTCTTCCCAATACTTCTTGTCTGAATCTGTAACTAACCATGTCGGAGAGACCAAGTCGTCACCAGAGAAGACCTTCTCAGAGCGTTTTTCCGATCTCCCTTGAAGATCTCTCCGATGATATCTCTCTCACAGCAAATCCTCCTTCCTCCATCCCTTCTCAGCCGCCGCGCCATCAGATCCCTCCGCCGTCTCCGGCAGCTCCTCCGGCAAACCGTAGCAACAATGAAGATAATGCTAGCAAGGACCACAAAGAGAACGCCTCTTCTAATTAATTTCGCTTTTTTTTTCCTTTGTCTTTAATTAAAGTTTCAGCCTTTTAATTAATTATCGTATAAGCCTTTTTTGTTGTTCTTCTTCCTCTGTCTTTTTTACATATATAATTTCGCTTAATAATCGGATTTTGTCTTGTGTTTCTTTAATCTTATATGATAATGAATTAATCGTAATTTCGTATTTAATTATCTTATTTGATTTCGGGCTTATGGTAAAGAATACAGAGGAAAACTTAGTTTATAGCAAAATCTGGATTAAAACAAGTGCTTAATTGTGACAAACAAATTTTTACTAAGCCAAAACAGTAGTTAGGAATTCGTTTTTCGTTGAACTGTTAAGAAATTACAATATTGAGTTTCTCTTTCATTCTAAAAAAAATTACTACTATATTGAAAAATAGTTTCTTACATATGTATGGTTGACGTTGACGGAGAGATTCGTGGGTCTTCTGTATTGAAAGATGAAAAGGCTTTGAAGTACTAAAACAATAATATTAAAATATCAGTAGACGCAAAACTCAATAATATATATATATATATATATATATTTTTTTTTTTTTTTGATAAAAGGCTAACTAAAATCAATAATATTGATAACTAATGATACTATATAGTATATGGATATTTTGAATTACTCAAAGAGTCAAATAATATACTTAATTACTTGTTTCTTATGTGTAAATGATCTTCTTCTTTTCCTTTCTTTCTGTCTTTTGATTACATTTAAAAAAAAATCATTTTATTATTGGTTTAACTAAATAGTTAACATAAATTTTGGTTTCTAAGCTGATAATATAATCTTTTGAACTAATATTACTATTCGACTTTCTACATGTCATTGTTAATTGTTAGAACAAATTAACAGAAAAGACAAATTTCTATTGAACAGAAAACAAAATGTTATTATTAATTTTGGCAGCGAACAAAATGTTAATTGATGTCTCCATTGTGCATGCATACATACATTTTTTTTTTAATTCGTCTTTTCACATATATATATATTTTTTTTTTCCTATGTACATAAGTTTGGTACATGTTGACAGAAATCGCATCTTTATGGAACCTAATATTTATCCATTTAAATGCCAAACGAGAATAGTACAGAAATAAATTATAAATAATTTACCTAAAACGAGGCTTATAAGGGACCTAGTGCAAAGTGTTTTCATTATTATGCGCATATTGTTTTTTACATTTTTCTCTTCTATTTCCATGATATCTAATTAATTATAAAATATATTAGCTATTTAAGCACTGGCCAAAAACGCGAAATTGCAATTCCTGTTTTACATTTGTTTAGTTTTTTTTGCTTAAATGTATGATTATATTTAAAGTAGATACACAATATTCCAATCTGCTATATAGACATATCAAACAATTAATTTTAAACGTAATTTGCAGTTCTAAACTAAAAACAAATTTTATGTGTTTTCTTTGTTTTATGTTTGATTAATATTTTTTTTTGTCATCGTTTGATTCATATTATTTGATATTAACTGATATAATGACTTATAATATTCAAAAAATATTTCTAGTAAGCATGTCCTTCAATGAATAGTAAAACTTGAATATCCCAATTTTCTGCTAAATTTGTGGCGCATGTCAATGATTTGACTATCTATATCTGTCTAATATATTTGAATTTTCAAAATATTTTATTCTTAAAACTTAAATTTAATATTTTTAATCAATAAAATCAAGATAAATATATATTCAGTTTCTTATTTTTATTATAGTTCGTCAAGAAAAACTGTCAAAAACACGGAAAACCCTTTTCAAAAATTATGATTAGTTGATTACTCTTTTCAAAATTTATAAAACAATGAACTGAATTTTTGAGAAATGGAGTTTATGGATCGGAACCGAGTTGAGAATTATCGTAAAATTAAACCATCAAAAATATTATTGACTAAAAGATTATAAAATTATTACTTATCATTGAATTGATGACATTGAATTCATGTGGCCAGTAGTCTTGGTCGCTATAAAGATGTATATATAATCGAAATTTCAAATTCTTTATCTCAATAATAAATAATGTTGTTCATCAGACGGAAAAAGTAAATAATTTTTTTTTTGTTGGTCAACTAAAATCCAAATAAAATGATTAAAGTTGATCCAATTTTCTCGGGAGCAGACTCGCAAATGCAAATGGGAGAAGATTCCGTCGGTGTTCCCAACGACAAATTAAGCGAATAAAACTGTGAGAAGGAAGAGAATAGTAACACTATACAACATATTTTTTCTAACATTAATATTAGAAAAAATTATAAAAAATACCATTTATTCAAAATTTCTTTCAAAATCTATCATTTTTTAGAATTATTTTTAAAATTTATCATATCTTAACTAAAAAAAAACTATTTCGCTCATTTTCTCACTCTCACTTTTCATAAGTTGTCTACTCGATCGTACAAAAAATTTACTTAGTTTCTATCACATGAACTAGGGGTGGGCATTCGGGTTACCATTCGGATTCGGATCGGATAATTTGGATTTTCAAATTTTCGGGTTTAGGAATATAAGACCCATTCGGATATTACAAAAATTCGGATCGGATTTGGTTATGGTTTTGTCGGGTTAAATTATAAGTTTGAAACCCGCTAATACCCGAAATGTGTGGGTTCGGATTCAAATATTTTCGGATTTGATTCGATTTAATTATTTTTTACTCGAATTATCCGAAAATATCCGGAAAATCAACAAAAAAAAAATTATAAAAATTCAAATAATATACCTAAATTGGTTATTTTTACTCAAATATATCTACAATACCCGAATTGATCGAAAAATAAAGAAAAACTATAAAAATTACCTAAACTATATGAACATACCCGACTTTAAATCTAAATATCTTTAGGTTAATTTCTGTTTCGGGTACCCGTTCAGTTCTCGGTTCGATTCGGGGTCCGGTTCGAATTTTTCGGTACTAGGTGTTGAGATCCGTTCAGGTAATTTTAGAGAATCGGTCGGATTCGGTTCAGTTAATTCGAATCTGGTTCGGTTCGATTTTTCGGCTCCGGGTTTTTTGTCCATCCCTAACATGAACGATAAATAATAGATAGAGACAAATACAAACTTCGAAAATGTTACGATATTCTCGTCCACTAAATTTTCACTCTTAATGCTTCATCAGTAATTTTCGTCCACCAAATTCTCTGACTTCTTTCTCGTCCACCAATTAAATCTACCACAATCTATCACCATTTTATGCATTTAATGACAAGGGTAAAAACGTTTTTCTCCTTCCAATGTACATTATTTTGTGGTAGATTAAAAATATTTTTTTAAGAAAATGATATTTTTGACAAAAAATTTCTTAATATTATTGCCATCGATCTAACATTTTTTCTGTCTCCAATGAGTTCTTTATTTACAGGAAAATTAAAATTTATTATTGAATAATTATTATTAATATTAGGATCCGATTTACCAGAAAAATAGCAAATATCTTCTTTTGTTTGGTCAGCAATATTTTTTTCTTTTAATCTCCAATGAGTGTCTGAGGACAAAAGAAAAGGTGAAAAGACCA
Source organism: Pseudoturritis turrita (assembly GCA_900406555.1). NCBI lineage: Eukaryota > Viridiplantae > Streptophyta > Magnoliopsida > Brassicales > Brassicaceae > Pseudoturritis > Pseudoturritis turrita. The sequence goes on from OVBL01000813.1 coordinate 568,021, forward strand.
GTTACCGAAGCTACAAAGTCATTATGTATTGGGTTATTTTGTTACATTACATTGATATTCCCTCTGTTTTTGTTTTTAATAATGTTTTAAGAAAAAATATTTATTCTAAATTAAATATTTTTTTCGCTATTTTATATAATTTTTTTTTTTAATTAATTGGATTCTAGAAATTGTTTTATTATTAATTAAATTGTGTTCAACTATATAATAATTGATATTTTAATTCAGAAAAAACAAAATTAAATAATTATCATTTATAAAAAAACAAAGAAAGTATTAGAGAAATGATATATAAATAATTTTACTAGATAATAAACCACTCTTATTTAACTAGTTGATATGGTATTATACTTTAAATCCATTAAAAATTTTGGTTAGTGGATTACTCTACGGGTACATTCACCCTAGAAAATTAGTTAGTGGTAAATCTGAATCTGGTTATTAAAAAAAAAAAAAGGATAAATGTCATATGGTAGCATGTTTTAAATATTGACGTAAGTGGGCATCATTTTGGGAAGTTGTATACTTTGATATATGATTGAACATAACTTGATAAAAATGTTGTAACACAGTCGATTTTAAAATGTCATTTCCAAATAGCGAATCTTTCAAAATAAAAACATTTTCGTCAAAATATATATATAGTATTTGCTTATACAACTTTTGAAAGAGGTTGCATATTACTTTATCAAATCTGTCACAACTTTCCACACAACAAAAAAAAGAAAAAAAAAAGGAGGAAAATTATTATTCCAAAAGATAATATGGAAACGTGTGACCACGTGGTGAGTGAAGGAATCACGTTTTTGTGAGAGTCTATGTTTGTTAATGGGCCCGGCCCAACTAACACTGTTACACAATATCGTATCATTTGAATCGGTTTCGTTATAAACCGGAATAAACCGAAATCTAGATTGCACGGAGACAAAATAAACCGAATCTTCTTCCTGCACAGTTCTACTTTCAGTCTCCGTGGTTGATCGGTGATCGCCGGAGCCGAACAGTGTAAAGGGATTGATTCTCCGGAATGGATCACCGAGACAACGAGGCGTCGTTGTTCTCCGACTAGGTAATCGATCTTACTTGTCAGTTTCTCCACTTTCTGTCGCTTTCGTTCGATTTGGTCGGAGTTGAATACTAGAGATTGCATTTACTTTTCAGAGATTATTGGGCAAAGCTCAAATTGTTGTGGTGATATCGAGTTGTTTGATTAATCAGGATTTTGGAACAAATTTTATATATTTTACTCCATAGTTGCTTCCTTAGGTTGTCTGGTTAATGGGGTTGAGGTATGCTATGGTAATAGTAATTACAGGTTATTGGATCTTTGTACATTCTTTAGGTTTCTAGATATCTCCCCAACATTTTCATATCATAATCTTTCATATGCATCAAAATCCATCTGCATATCATAATCTTTCTTGTTTACAGCTCTTAGGTTAGAGAAAGTGATCATCCATGGAATTATCAAGGGAATGAACAAGTCTTTTTTGTTGTCCATGGTATGAAAAGATTAACACGGTTACATATTCACTCGATAAAATGTAGTATATAATAGTGCCTCTTGAGTTACCATATATGATAGGGTGAAACGAAACAAGGTACATCACATCCCAATCTCTACTTCTTCTTTACTTTTTTTCCTTTTTAAGCAACAACAAGAACATCTTAGTTAATCAACTGGTGTCCTCGAAACCCAGGTAGTTCTTTTTAGAAACCGAGTTGATGAGCTTAACGCTGAAATCCCAGAGTTTTTGTGCCAAAGTCTCATCTCTAGCAAGTTTGCTTGGAGTGACTTCATTGCAATCTGCAAAGTACTTTCCTGTTACTCCCTTCATACTTGGTTGCAGAGCAACATAACATGTTGTAGCTGCTCCCTGTCAAACATAACATTGTTGTTCTCATCATACCGTCTTAATTTCGCTCAGTTTAAGAGATGTTTAGTAGCATGGTCATAGTACTAAGTCTTGGGATTCTATTAGTATCGTACCTGAGGTATATTCTTCCATAAGTAGAAGCTGAAGAACTTCAAGAACCCTGTGAAAAAGGCGGTTTAAATAAATAAAAGTGAACATAAAAAAGGAGTAATTTGAAGAAACATAGAGAAAGAAAATTTACTCATCAAAAGAGCAGTGTGTTGGAAGAGATTGGTGAGGATGAGACCTGGGTGAATAGAGTTCACTGTTATGTTCACTCCCTCTTCCTACCAAACAAACAATGTCCCCAAAAGATTTTGAGTTTTTATTTCCTTTCTAAAGTGTTTGTGAATCTGTGATCTCCATAACATCTACTAAGTACTACTAACACTTTGATATATGTGTTTGTGTGTTTGTGAAGGCGACCTGAAGTTGACGGGAGAGCTCATTCGCGTGCAATATATTGGCTAGTTTCGATTGTCCGTAAGCTCTTTTATCCGAGTAACTGAGAGAAACAGCAATGTGAAAGATAATACTGGTTCAAGTCACTGCAGGTTTCACATGGCGGTTGCAAATTCCGAGATTAATCTTAAGTTTCAAAACGACTGTAAGATTTTACCTGCAAATGTCATTGATGCTGTCGAATTTGATTCCGTCTTGGTAAGTATAGATATGAGCTATAGATGATAAGTTCAAAATCCTTCCTTCAACACCACTGGTTTTAGTTGCGTTCTTCATTGTGTCCAAGAGCAAGTTTGTCAACAGAAAATGACCTATATAGATTCAACAATTAAAATTTCAATTTATTAGGTTTAATTTCTGATAACTCAAAAAGTTTTTTTAACTTGTACATATATCAATAGATAACACTTTTAAATATATAATTTACCAATGTGATTTGTAGCAAACTGCAATTCGATTCCATCTTCAGAGAGTTGGTATGGACAGAACATTACTCCTGCATTGTTTCTGCAAACACCATTTTTGTACAATTTTTAATTTCACATTTAAAAGTTATTCATATAGTTAAAGAAACAAAAAAAACAAAAATTGTTGCTAGAATTTATGTCTACTAATCTAGTCATATAGTAACATTAATAGCAGTAAAATGTGTATGGTAAAAGCTTTTTTAGCATTAAACTAACCGACGCTGTCTTTTTCATAGCATTAAACATGCTGAATAATTAATGTTGGATATATAAGTGAAAAAAAAGTTGCGTTAACGTTGTTGGTGTTGTTAATGTGGATACCATTCAAAGCCAATATGTCATGAAATGGTTGATCCAAACGCTAAAAAAAGGCGGTCCAAACGCGTGATGTGCCATTTGGTTTAAATACTAAAAAAGGAGTGTGTGTGAGAGAGAGAGTGTACATAAGGATATTGAGAGGAAGCTGGAGGGCATGAAAGTCACGAACAAAGGCTTTGATGGATTTGAAGGAAGAGAGATCTAAGTGAAGAAGAGTGACACGTGCGTTTGCGTTTTGTCTGAGAATCTCTGTTTTGGCGTTTTCTGCAGCTCCCATGTTTCGAGCACCAATCACAACATGAACACCTCTTTTCGCCATTACCCTCGCTGTCTCCATGCCTATCCCTCCTGTCCCTCCTTTTATCAATAACCACATAATAGATTTGGTTTAGACAACTTTGCGAAATCATGTTAGCAATGAGTATAGCCATTCTATGACGGCATTGATTTCGTTTTGCGTTTGCGATTGCAATCCTCTATTTTTTATGATTCGTGTATATTCTTACCGAAACATAGACTAATCATAGAAACTTGAATCATACGAATTCCGCAACAGCAAAAAAAAAAACACAAAAATGTGTATAGTGAAAATGATTTTCATGTATCATAACAATTACCATCTTAACATTGATAAAACACCAATGCTTCTTCTACATACTAATGTGCATATATGTATGTAAGTGTTATATATGCACCTGTGATGATTGCAGTGAGATGAGTTGCATCAATCCCTTGAGTAACCTCTTCAGCAGTTGAAGCTGAACCAAACCCACTTGGTCCTCTTCTCCCTGTGATTAGTGAAAATATTCCCATTTTTACTAGAATGACCTCTCTATTTTATGATATTTACAAATCTGCCCCTCAAGAACCACAATATGAAAGAGAGTGAGAACTGAGAACAAAGAAGAAGAAAGAAAGGTTTGAGAGAATAATATGGTACTGTGAGAGAATCATATTTATAAAGCGACAGAGTTTCATTAATCCCATTTTTTGGTGCCTTCTAGTTTCATCGACATTATTATGTGAATCGACCTATGAATAGTATATTCATATCACACTCGTACCCATCCACACCAATATTGAATATTAATATACAAGAATATTATTATTTTATAGACTTTTGTGGCGATGTATCCATCAATCTAAGATGTTTGTATATCTCTCCTTTGATAAAGAAAATAATTTCCCGTGTCAAATTAAACATGTCTATTTCCCTAATAATTTCCCAAGAATTTGTGGTTAATGTCTAAACTTCAATTTAGTCATTTTTTGGGTTCTAAATTGCCGACAACGGCAATGGTTTATTTTCCTCTCTCAAACCAATCTACAAATTTTGTTCCAATACGTTAGTGCAAGTGATATTATCACATATGCAAGATATTTGAACACGGAATTCAACTCTTATACCTTCTTGAAAAGGGTTGAAAAAAGGTCCAGTGGACTGGACCGTTGGAAAAAAAAAACCATTCTACAAATTTTAAAATTGGATGACAAAATAAAATAAAAATCATTCTATAAATTTTTTAAAAAACATATTACTACCATATAAATTTATGATACATTTTTGTAGTTCGTAGTCTGTACACAAATGTTTGAATATTATTTTTTCGGTTTTATTAAATCTTTTTTTGTTAGATTTAAAAAATATAACTATTAATGTACAACAAAAAGGAGTTGATTTTTCGTGTAATGTAGATTATATAAGTAAACGTATCATTTGGGGATTGATGATTAATCTTGATTTTTCAAAATTTTGGAGGGTGTTAAGGTGACTAAACGTATTGAATAACTAAATGTTTAATCAAAAATAGGGTTGACCAACTTATTAATGAAGGGTTGGTGAGAAGCCGTTTGGTTACTTTACAAGTTTTCAACTACTTGACATCCTTCACATGTTTCCGGTGAGTGTGTTACCACTTACCCATAACCTCTCTGCTATAGGCCGGTTTCATTTTATTAGTTTTCATTTTTCTTACTATGAAACTATTATTCTTGTTGTGTGATCTCTTTCCTCTTTTTTTTTTGTTTTAATACCGAAATTAGCGGATGCCACAATACAATTTTCGTTAGCATGAAATCGAGCAAAATGTTTTAAAACAAGCTCTCTCAAATAGGCAAAACTATCTACAGTTTAGTTCTAAATGGTTCGACGAAGTTCTAAGTCAGACTAAAAATCGAAAATAAGAATAGCAATACAATTAAGCGTATTTGGTCTAGTGATTGAAGCTTGTAACTTAGTAGGTTCATATCTTACTAGAAATAAAAACACTGTATTTTGTTAGCTGGTGATAGACTAAATTTTCGGCTGAAAATCCGGTAAACAAGTTGTTTCGGCCGTTTTGTTTATCTCAGATTAGCCGAATCCGCTCAGGTTACCTGGTAATAAAAAAAAATGATCGCAATACTATTCCATTTGAAAAGAAAATCTTGTAAATGAAAACCATTAACTCTACTCCAACTCGCCCAAAATGAATTGAAGCCGTTTAAAAAGTTTTATTGACCAGCAGTTTAAAAGAGCTTTATTTAGATAAAGTGACAATACAGAATAATTTGTTATTAATTCATAGCCCATGCAAGTACATTAGGTGTTCTGTTCCTTTCACTTCCCGGTTCCAAATTCAGAGAATCCAACTAAGAGATTTGGATTTTTTTTCTTTCTCTTTTTATATTTTCTTTAAAAAATTGTTGCCTTCCGAAATTGATTGCTGATATCATGAATAATTATGACATAGTTAGGTGGTAGATTTACACAAAAGTTCACACACCACTATCGAGATTAATGGCATTTTTTTAAATAAAAAATATAGGTTATTTTTTATTTCGAACTGATCAAAATAGAATAAGCTATGATCTAAAACAGATAGTTGAACAGCTTTAACTGGTAGTTGAAAATATTAGTTTTTTTTCCGAAGTTCAAGATAATATTTTGCGATTAGTTCGATGTATTCAAGAATCAATTTGTTGTGTACTAAACTAATCTTGGTTGAAGTTAAAGTTCATCACACTTGCCATGCTACTAAGATTTTTACTTGTTCGAAATCTTTATACCTCTTACACAACAATACATATTTGATAAATATTTGCATTTGTGATAAATAATCTATCAATCACAAATATATGTTGCAGTTAAATGAAACCGCAAGTTTCCGGGTCACTGGAGTTTTGGACCGCAAATTTAATTTGGTTGTTGGTCTGTTTCATGTAAGGATTTCGATTTTTTTGTATTTTGTAATTTTTTGTGAATGTGGAATTTCCTTTTTTAGAGTATAGCTTCCGAATAACTAATATTTTCTACCGCTTTCATCTCCGAAAACTTTAATTAGCGTCGCCGACTCTTTATATCTCTAACGTTTTAAGAAAAAAAAATGAACCACAAGCACGTGCGAGCCATACAAGTTGTAGTCTGTGTACCTCACCACACGAACCGGTTAGCAACAAATAAATTATCTAGCTTAAGCAAATATAATACACCAACCGGCTACATTTACTGATTTACAACGTCAGTCTTGAACAATTGTTTATGTAAATAAAATAACTGCTTTATATCACTAGATCTCGACATGTTGTGATTAGTCGAATATGAATAGAATAATGAAGGCATTTAATTACTATGACGAACAACAAAAAAGTAAAAGAATAGTAGTAGTAAAAGGCATTTACTACGGATCCTTTAATATTTTTAGCGGTGATTGGCACATGACATTCGGTGATGGGCATGGGGATATGGTGTGAAGCCGTTAATACTATTCAGTATAAACTCTTTTGTAGATCGGTTCTCGTTAACTAGCAAAATTCACATAATTATACAATTGTTTGGATTTCACACAACATTAGAACAGACGTAGTTAATTTAAGACGAGTGTGACAAAAAGGAACATATCAACACCGAACTAGTGATTTTTAAAATGTATAAAAATATTAAAATGTTGTTATCTCCATAACTAGTTTTTTTTTGTTGATAAGATATAAATTACTTAAAAATTGAGTAATAAAATTAAGGGACAATTTTAAAAATGCCACATTTAAAAGTGACTTTTACAAGCATACAATTTCCACGTGACCATTTTGATTTGTGCCACTTACTAGAAACAAATTGTCTACTTTATCTCTGTCAAAAAAGTCATGAATCAAACTTTGTTTTTTCTCTTTCTCTCGCATATCAATCTCGGTTTTGTTATAGAATTGGTTTTTGTTACAGATCTATCTCTTTCTCGCATATCGATCTAGAGCTAGATCGGATTTCGTCATTTTTTGTTACATATCTGGTTTTTTATTCTCGCAAATCTGGTTTTACTTGATTTGTGTTACAGATCTGAGTTTTTGATTCGATTTAGGTTACAACTCTGGGTTTTTGATTCGATTTGAATTACATATCTATGATTTTTTATTCGATTTGGTTGAATGTAGTAATAAATCTGGGTTGTATTTGGGGTAAATTTAATTTGTCACTTTGGGGTTGATTTCAATATAGGTTAATTTCGTTGTTCAAAGTTCTTATTCTTCTACTTTTTTCTTTTAATTTTATCAAACGATGTTCTTTTTTGTTTATCATTATTTTTGTCTTACAGTTTTGTAATTAAAATGTTTTGTAAATTTTAAAACATAATTAAAATAGACATTTTTTAGATAGACATCTTTTAAAGCTTGAGACGATTGATATGTAATTGCGTACAAAAGTGCTTTATGAGTTTTTTTAATAGTTTTATAATATTTTTAAACAATTTTATAAAGTATTTAAAATGTTTTATAAGGTATTTAAAAGGTTGTATAAGGTACTTAAAAGATATTTAAAAGACTCTTCCTCCAAACACTCCAAGTGCTCTCATAAATTTATGCATCAACATAAACAAAACAAGAACAAAAGTATTCGTGTAAGAATTGATCAACCTATGTAAACAACAAAGCAATCATCACAAGAAACAATAACGTATTATAATGTTTTATAATATTTTTAAACAGTTTTATAATGTTTTAAAACAATTTTATAAGGTATTTAAATTTTTTTATAAGGTATTTAAAAGGTTTTATAAGTTATTTAAAAAGTTTTATAAGGTATTTTAAAGGTTGTATAATGTATTTAAAAGACTCCACCTGCAAACACTCCAAGTGTTATACCTTCAAAACTAAACCTTATTTAAAATATTTTATAAGGTATTTAAAAGGTTTTATAAGCTATTCAAAAGCGTTTCTAATTTTTCTTTTTCCGTGTTTGCGTTTTTTCTTCCTCCTTCTTTTTCTACCTTCCCGGGATATTACCCGAAAGTTGACTTTTCACCATTCTTGACCTAACACAGGTCGGATCTTCAACAAATCGAGTAATTAATCAGGCTAAACAACCGTTCTTCTTCTCAAATCATCCATGTCCAATTTCAGATCCATGTTCTTCGCCAATCGCACCACCATATCAACTACAACTCTTTCTCGAATCTTTTCAGAGGATATCGCGACGGAGTTCGGAAACGGCGAAGTTGGAGACCGAGAGATCTGAGATCGGAGATGGAGAGATTTGAGATCGGAGACGGCGATTTTAGAGGAATTCTCGAGTTGTGAGGCAAGATCTGAAAAAATAATACAAAAAGTTAGGGTAAAATGAGTCAAAGAGTAATTTGGGGATATTGAAAAATGAAGTGGTACGCTTGTAATTTTTTTTAAACAGAGAGATTAATAATCACATGCCCGTCCCGCTAACATGCTTTGTTTTCATGTATTGAATTTTTTTCTCTCATTTTTGACAGGGATTAAAAGTCTCAGGTTTGTTAAAGCATGTGATCCGCGGGCCGATCCGTTAACCCGCTGGATTTAGTGGGGCGGATCTGGACAAGCGGGTCAACCCATCACGGTCCAAAATTAAATTATGTCTGCCGCGGGACGGGCAAATGGACGCGGGTTGGCCCGTTTGACACTTATATTGAGGATATTTAAAAATGGAGCAGCACGCTTGTAATTTTTTTTAAACAATGACATTTTTGCAAAGTGGTAGTTAAAAAATGACACATCTCAAATATTCTATAAAATTAATTAATTTAACTTTCGTCTATTCACCGCCAACACAATAATCGTTAATAAATAATTTAATATTTTTTAAAATAAATAAAAAGAAATTGTTTACAATACCACAAATAAGTTTTTGTTCCAAAAATACTATCATTAGTTTTTTTTTCAAAAATATCACTAAAATTTTTTTTTTCCAAAAATACCACAAACACTAAAAATGATTTAAGGATTTATAATTTAAATGTTTGGATTTGAATTTAGTATCTTGGGTTTAAGGTTTAGTTTTTAAGGATTAGAGTTTAGTTTTTAGGTTTTAGGATTTAGTTTTGAGAATTTAAAATTTAATTATAGTTTTGTGTTATTTTTGTTTTGAAAACAAAAGTATTTTTGAAAAAAAAACTAGTATTGAACACATAGCAAATATCCGCGTATTTTCAAGTACTTGGCCGTTCAAATAATTAAATTTGTTATTTGTATTTGATTTGTCTAAAACAAATACTCGTTATAACAGTACCCACAGAATTTTTAAATATCCGTCGTTACTTGTTATTGTTAATAATTTGAACTTGAAATACTCTTCTTCTTTGTAAGTGGAATTGAACGTTGGATTGCAATTGAGTTTTGGGACTTACTATTTTAATATGGATTTTGGTTATTATTAAAATTCAAGTCTCAAACAATATCTTCTATGTACACTTTGTATGTAACGGATATAGTATTTATTTTAATGGGTAACGAGTAATAAATAACAGAACATATATTAGAAAATAATGATATTTGATACTTAGCTTGTAATTGCAAATAATAAAATTGAGTTACTTATTATCGGACTTAACTAAAACTACTTGATTTTTCAAATCGAGTAGCGGGTACAAGCCGAGTAACAAGGAATTAGGTCCACGAAAAATTAAGTAGCGGGTACAAGCCGAGTAACAAGTATTTATGTCCACCTACTACTGCATCATGTATCGGTGTTTCACATGCTTGTCCACATCTTTGATTTTGACAATGGCCGGATAAAAAAGGGATATGTTTTTTTTTTTTTTTTTTTTGGTACCTGTGATGAATTCTAGTGGGTGATGATAGGGCCCATATTTGAGGCCATGGATGTTTATGATTCCAGTAGGCCCATTAAGAGCTCAAGGGGTCTATTTTGCAAAAAGCAAGAGTTTAGGGCAATAAACAATATCTACTAAAATTGCGTGGCTTTTATCGTAATTCTCCCCAGAAGATTTTAACAGTATCTTGTTTTCCTCTTCATCTCTCACTGCAACAAAACCCTAGCTGCTCTCTCTTCTTCTTCTTCTTCTTCTTCTTAAATTCGGAATCAGTAAAAGATCCGGCGAAGATGTCGGGTGGTTTGGATATGTCACTTGACGATATCATCAAATCTAACCGCAAACCTACGGGATCTCGTGGCCGAGGCACCGGTGGTACTAGTAGCGGTGGTCGCGGATTCGCCGTTTCCGGTCCGTCTCGCCGATTTGCTAACCGTGTAGGAGCAAGAACGGCGCCGTATTCAAGGGTCAGCGATTGATTTTATCTCCCTTAACCTCTTCCCATTCCAGATCAGAGAATTCCTTAGGGTTTTTAAGCTGAGATCTGTTTTCGTTTCTTCTTTGACGAACAAACAGCCGATACAACAACAAGCTCCAGACGCGATGTGGCAGAACGACGTTTTCGCGACTGATGCGTCTGTGGCGGCGGCTTTTGGGCATCAATCGGCAGGCGTTGGCGGCTCGTCGATCGAGACTGGAACAAAGCTCTACATTTCCAACTTAGATTATGGTGTCTCCAACGAGGATATCAAGGTTTTGCCTCCATTTACATGTCATTCTTTGTGCTGTAGAATGTTATAACTAGGTGAAAAAACTGTGGCTTTGAAGTTATGTTTTGATCCCTTTTCTAATCTCGAGCTGGGTTTGTTTGTAGGAGCTCTTCTCAGAGGTTGGTGACCTTAAGCGATATGGGATTCACTATGATAGGAGTGGAAGATCGAAGGTACTTAGATAAGGCTTCTACTGTTTTAGAGATTTGCTATCAAATCGCCTTTTTCTGATCAATAATGGAAAAAACGATGCTTTCAGGGTACTGCTGAGGTTGTTTATTCGCGGCGTGGTGATGCCTTGGCGGCTGTCAAGCGTTACAACAATGTTCAATTGGATGGAAAACTGATGAAGATAGAGATTGTTGGAACTAATATTTCAGCTCCAACTCCTCCACTTCTTGCTCCAGCTCATATTCCTTTTCCTGCAAATGGGATACTTGGGAACTTTAATGAGAGCTACAATGGCAACTTCAATGGGAATTTCAATGGAAACTTCAGGTTTGTACTGTTTTTCAGCTATAATGTCTTAAATGGAACTTCGTGATATCATTTTTCTAGGGTTTAGTCGATGGCTGATGTGTTGTTCTCGAGTTAGTATCTTGATGAAATGACTTTTTAGTTAGACTGGAATCAGCCAAGTAGATTCTGATAGGTTGATTACATGAACCCTTTTGAAGTGGTATTAAATATTTTGGATAAATTGTTATGCAACAGGGGAAGAGGAAGAGGCGGTTTTATGGGGCGGCCTCGTGGTGGTTTTGGCGGTGGTAACTTCAGAGGTGGTAGGGGAGCTAGAGGAGGAGGTGGTCGTGGCAGTGGAAGAGGACGCGATGAAAAGGTATCTGCAGAGGATCTTGATGCTGAATTGGACAAGTACCACAAAGAGGCAATGGAAACAAGTTAAAAAGAGCTGATTAAATCCATTGCAAGACTATATGTATTCCTTTAGTGCATGATATGCTTTTGTATGAGTATGATCTTTAGATTGATGTCATTGGGTCTGAACATTATAATCAGGGGTTTAGCTATTTTCTTCTTTCTCTTTGTGAGCTTTTTAGATTTTGCAGTTGAGTTCAGAGAAACAAGCATTGTGTGTATGGTGGATCTCAAACTCTTCTAAAGTGTTTCTTCAAAACACAGTTCCATCTACCGTCTCTTGCTAGTGTTTCAGCAGATGATGAAGCTGGGAAAGTTCTGGTCTATTTAGTTACGAATTTCAGATGGATTTGGTGCAGAAAAGTGGATTGGTTGTTGGTTTATGTATGGGCAACCTGTGAGGTCCTCAGATAATTGGGGTTGGAGCCATGTAGTGTAGTGTAGTATGGTGTGAAATGAATAGGAATCTTATATGCATCTACTGCACAAATTTTATCCAGATTATGTGATCATATATAAGCAGTGGCATTAAGCAATAGAAAAAAGCAAATGAGACCCACTAGAAATGTACCTTTTCGAAGCTAAGAAATTGGTGGAACGCAAAATCAACAAAACCAAAGCAAATATTACTTGGCTACAAGTCCTAAGAGAGTTTTACGACCCAAGTCCTAAGAGAGATTTTCATCTTCTTGCCTTTCGAGAATCCGATCCTTTTCCTATCAAGAAGAAGACAGAGACAGAGAAAAAATTGTATTATATAGTGAAGGCCTCTTTCATCAAAAACAGCTTGAAAGAAGAACAAACCTTTAGATGGAGTGGAGTTAGTCTCATGACCTTCGTTTACTTGGATAAGATTTCGATCCTGCAAAACCAGAACAGAAAATGTCAAGACTCTGTTCTCATGGTTGGTGAAGTTTGTTTTTACTCGAGAATCAAATCACAAACCATATCATAAACAGGAACTTGGTTGCGCCAAAACTCTAGAGATGACACAAGCACCCTTCCTGCAAAATATCAAACAGAAACCTTCTTTTACTAAATGTTCCCAACAAAACCTTTGAAAGTGAAGATGTTCTACTTTCTATTAACCTGATCTTGACCGTTTCTGTCCTAATGATCCAGTAGAATCCGCATTGGTCTTCTGCTTCTTCGCTGCTTCTTTATCCGGTGTTACCTTTGCATTACATAACATTGAGAGAATCAACTACTATATACCAACAACATGAATATTACAAGGTATCGTTATGATTCATATTTAAATTGATGATAACCAGAACGTGAGATGTGACAAAAGGGAAACTAGTTACCTCCAAATCAAAGTTGATCTTCCTCTTTATTTTTTCCACTGACAAGGTTTCTTCAGCTTCTTTAACTTTGGACTCCGAATGATTCATGGGCTCTACTACATTCCAGTCACTTTTAAGGATCTTCTCACTTTTCTTTGATCTTCCTTTCTTCCCAGGCTTGCTACTATTATTTAAGTCTTTCGACAGGGAATGTAGATCTGTCTTTGTTACCTTCAGTTTACCTTTTTGTTGTTCTGAAGTCAGTGATTCTTTAATAGCATTCTTACTTGTTGTTTTATCAACGTTATCTGCACCGATATGCCTTTTACCACACCCATCCACTGGTGATGCCACTTCATCATCGATAGCCAGACATTCATCCTTTTCTACATCACTTCTCTTAGCATTCAAACCCTCACTACCATGATCTCCATCATTAGTAGGATTCTGGAGATTCCTTTCGTTCTCTGCCCTTTTGGCTTTGGTCCCAGAATGATTCATAGGCTCTACTACATTCCCGTCACTTTTGAGGGACCTTTTCTTTGATTTTCCTTTCTTTCCAGATTTGCTACTCTTATCCAAGTCTTTAAACAGGGAATGTGGAGATGCTCTTGTTACCTTAAGTTCACCATTTCGCTGTTCTGAAGTCAGTGATTCTCCAGCAGCACTCCTACTTGTTAATTTAACAACATTATCTGCACCGGTATGCTTTCTACCACATCCATCGTCTGGCGATATCACCTCATTATCGATAGCCTCACATTCATCTTTTTCTACATCACTGCTCTTAGCCTTATCCAAACCTTCACTACCATGATCTCCATCATTAGTCGTATTCTGGACTTTACTCAATTCATGTTTCCCTACGTCCTCTGCACTTTTTCCACCAGATTTTGATTGCATACGAAGAGACTTTCTTCTAGCTGTTTTGTTATCTCTTGTTCTTGAACCGCCACTGCAGCCATCTTTATCATCGATCTCTGCCATGTTCTTCTCAGTCACAGTGCTTTTATCTCTGCTCTTGGCCGAACTATCCTCTAGATTCCCTTTCGTGTTCTTGCATGGTGATAAAATGGGACAACAAGCTGCATAAGTAATCATAAGAGAATGATATTTTAAACACGGATGCATCAGAAAACACACTTAAAGATGTTGCTTCAAGTCCTAACCTTTATCTATTATCGAAGAGGCAGTATTGATATCAGTGCCAAAAGGGCCTCCTCCAAAGCATTTGTTACAAATTTGTTCCCAACAAGGAGGAAATCCGAAGATGAAATCACGGGAAATCTAACTCCCCCAGAATCAAACCACCGCATGAAAGAGAAAGAACAAATCAAGTCAGTCAATGGACACTAATGGCTTTACACATTTGTTTTTTCTTTCCCTTAGCTCAACTTTCAACAAGTAGTAATCTTTAGATTACGCGAAGAAGAAGAAGATTATACCTGAGGGGTAAATCCACTTTTAACAACGCGTTCTTTGTCAAGAAATCCTCGTAGGGTTATACAGATTCCATCAGATGCTTGGAGTGTAGAAAAATCAAAGGCTTTGATAATTGGGGAAGATGTAAACACACGCATTGCTCGTTTCCTATTAAGCCAAACCAGTTAACAAAATCGAAAACCCAAAACTAATCACAGAAAGAAACTCGAAAAGACAATCTCTTACCCGATGACGGAAGCTGTAATCTCGATTCCAGCAACACCAAATCGTTTCCCTTCGAATTCCTTTGAACATTTTATCAACCACCAATCTCTCAGGACCACCTTTGCACATAAACCCAGAAGAAGAAAAAGGGTTTTAATTACGATGATGGAATCAAACACGGAGGAAATCAACTAAAAAGCATACTCACCGTTCTCTGGAAAGACGACGAACAGCTACTCGCACCATCGCCGTCGAGATTTGGTTTCCGATGGTCAACCATGGAGCAGAATAGTCTCTCGATCGAGAGATAATCGAACTGTAGGCGATTCGCGAAAAGGAGATTCGCAAATCGGAAAAGTTAGGGTTTTTACTGTCTGGAACAATTCGCGAAAAGGAGATGACTCTTGATCATTGCGCGCAATTCGCAAAATGTGATCCGGTTTAAGTAACCGGTTTTCTTTAGTGACCCGGTCTTTTTCTCTGTTGGGATCGGTTCGGTCCGATTCTCATCTCAAATTAAACAAATTTTAAAATCGGATCCGATTCTGATATTGCAGAAAAACAATGTGTACAAAAATATGTCAAAGTCAACTTTGGTCAAACACAAAAACTAGGCAGTAACTCATCTGTGAAAGTAAAACATAAATTATACGTATACACAAAACAGTTGAGAAGAAGACAAGACTCAAAAAGGACTAGGAAATTTCTCAAGCTATAGAAATTAGAGAGTCACTAGTCGTCTCACGTCTGTTATACATATGTAGTAAACAGTCATATACTTTTAGTAAACGTCTGGAGGTAAATTCCCAGAGAAAGAAGTCTGTTGTTGTTGTGACCTTTGAAGATGGAGTTTCATGGCGTAGTTGCTTAGCTGATGGATCATATTCACAAAGGAAAACGAAGGAAAACGAAGGAAAAATCAGTTAACCGTTGATTGATTGATCGATCAACAAGATTTGGTGTTTTGAGTTACTTACCTCTAGCTTATGAACTTGTTCTTGGTATTGCCCGACCACGCCTTTCAAATGTTGCACTTCTTTGGCCTTCTCTTCGTTTTCAGAGCTACGCTGGTGTTGATTTGCAACGACTCGTTTCAAGATTTGGTTATCATTGATCAAACTCTGTAGATTCTCCTTTAACGACGCATATTCAAGCTGCAAAGATTGAGAGCTCTTTCTTTTTTAATCGTCTTGGCCCAAGAAGAACTTGAGCATTATCAGTGTCATCATTTTATACCTTCTTTGAGGCATCAGAGTTATGCTTTATGTTTCTCTCTAAAGCTTCTAAGATCACCACAACACGTTGCCTCATATCATCAATGTTTATCGCCTTTGCCATCTCGGAAACAAGTATATCAACCCATTTAGCTCCATCGATCATATCCTCATCTCTCCAATTTCCCACAGATCCATCAAAAGAGCCAGCTTCTGTTCTATCCAAATCTCCATTGAACGAAATTGAGCTTAAACTCTCCTTTGCCTCTTCAAACACGTTGTTCTTGTTGCTCAGAACCTTTCTGACAAACTAATCCGAAATCCCACCAAAAACAAAGATTATATTAGCCAAAAAAACTCCAAATTTTTTTTGCAGCAGAACATAATCAGTTCCCAAATTCCGGAACACAGAAACAAAGACTAACGTAGTAATGCATCAAGTTTCTCTGCAATAAAGGGCTTTGATTATCATAAGACATCAATCAATGGCTACACAAAACATCCACCTAGTTCACATTTCAATCAAGGAACTATATAATTCCACACAAAAATCAATAGATACAACACAAATTTGGAAGATAGATGTAATAAATCTGACAAACTAAAAATTTGATCTTTGAAGCATTTTTATCGGTTAGAAAAAAGGAAACAGTTTTATTGCTACTTTTTTTTAACGAACCTCAGGATCCATGGTAGGGAACATATGGATCAAGGATGAAACCCCGTCATCGGATCCAGACCCGATTTCAGATGAACGGATCGGCGATCCGAAGCTTGACCACTTAGATCTCTTATTCGTCGGGGAAGATGAAGACCCGAAGAAATCGTCGTACCCGACCCGTTTACCGCAAACCCCCGTAGACATCTGTAACAGTAACACCGAGAAATTATCCTAAAACCTCCAAAGGATTTGACTTTCAACAAAAGAGGAAAACCCCTGAATCTGAAACTGTTTCAAGTTTCAACCATTGTTAAAGTATTGCAGTGAAGAAGAAGATAGAGAACAAGGACGAAACCATTATAATCTATTATTATTACCTACTTTGAATATCAGACAACAAAGTGGCTGTAGTTTAGTGGTAAGAATTCCACGTTGTGGCCGTGGAGACCTGGGCTCGAATCCCAGCAGCCACATTCTTTTTCTTCTTTTTGTTATTATTACATTTCCTATTTAAGACGACGTCGTTGCCATCTTCCGAAAACGGCATCGTCTTGGGTCCACCTTCTTCTTAACCAGAGTCTTCTTCTTCTCTTCTCCTGGTTCTCTTTCGATCTGCTTCGTAGACTGGAGAGAGGGAAGAAACGAAGAAGCAAAGTCTGTATTTTTTTGCGCTCTCGAAGGTGAGAGATTTACTTTGTGTCTTTTCCTCAGATATTTCGTTTTCAGATGGTGGCGAATTTGTGGATCTTAGGCTTGAATCTATTTCCTAGGATTATACTGTGTAGAGATCTGTTTAAACTCTTTCTTTGTCTTACTTCTGTGAGATTCGATCAATTTCGATTTTTGGGTATTTCATGGTTTATGCCTTTTTTCGAAATCTCGATCTCGTCTTCCATTGTTAATGTCTTTCATTTTGTTTTTTAAATTCTCCATCTTGATTTTGCTGTAGAAGCTAGATTTAGGTTTATCCTCACTTACGATCCTAATTCTGTGAGCTATGTTGAGATAGAAGAGAATGTTAAATTTGAATAATGTTTTGAAAGTGTAGATTACCAAGCTTCTTCTTACTTTTTGTTTCATTCTCTTATTGTTAATTGTTTTGGATGTTACAGATGTTTGATGATCAAGACCTCGGCTTCTTTGCCAATTTTCTGGGGATTTTCATCTTCATACTGGTGATTGCTTACCATTTTGTGGTGGCGGAACCAAAATTCGAATGAAAAATGAGGTTTCATCTTTGTTTTGGTTTCTAAAAAACAGTTATATGTGTCAGGAATCAACATGTCTTTAGCATTTTATAGGTCGAGATGTTTTGCCGGTAATGTAGTTTGACAATGTTGTTTGGAATGGATAAAGACTTCTTTTCATATTGCTTTCACCATTCGAGTTTTATTATGAAAGTCTTGTGTTTAGAGCATATAGCATATACCTGATTTCCCAATTGATCAGGTCTTCTCTCTGGCTTCCTGATTTCATGGTATGAGTGAGTTTAGATTTGATGCTTGTGCGTAAACACACTTATCCCTGTGAGTTTTTAAAGCTAAAGTGAGTTTCTTCGCATAATCATGAGAGTTGTTCTATGTACTGATCTATTTGTTTTACGTTAGCTTATGGACATCCAAAGTTTTTTTAATGATGTTATGTGCTACATACAGTACATTATACAAGATTTAGGTTGTTTGAATCACCTATGTTGTGATACTTGTTGTCTATTGCATCAAATCTTCTAATACAAAGAGCAGTTTCATTCTTATACCCTTCTCTGCATCTTCCGGGTGGTTGCTAGAATACGCCGGGTTGAGATGATATCCTTAAACTAGTTCACTGAAAGAGTGAAGTTTCTCTCCTTAAAACACTTTCCGGTTGTGGTGTGGCTCCTTGTAAGTATATCTTAGGATAGGTTTTTGAAGTCATCACAAAGTGTGGCATAAAGAACCAGAGATTTGATGGATGCAAATCTTGAAACGCATTTACAGGGTTTGATCCGATTGAAGCTTTCAACAATGCTGAGTAATGGCAGACTCAATAGGACCTCTCAATTGTGGCTTTGACGAAACCAGTTACAAAATCTCCTTGAGACATTCTTGGAGTGTAAAGTGACAAACTTTTTTTGTCTGCCACCTCGTGAAGTTTACGTGAGTTATTCTTTAGCTTCTGATCGTATAATAAAGTAAGAAACTTCATACTCACCGGTTATGTGCTAGCCGTATAACGAATGCGAGGCGATTAAGAAAATTTAGTGGTTATAGACGATAAGAAAACCGGTATAATGAATGCGATTAGGTTAAAACTTCTTATCGATTAATATTGCTAACAAACGGTTTAATAATATAATGAATTTTTAATTAAAAATAACATAATACAAATTAATAATTAATATTTGAAAGATTTCTTGTTTGTTTTACCTTTTAAATGAAAAATAAAAATTAAACCAATTGTTTTATGAGGTTTAAATTATTTTTATATTCTCATCCAAAAAATAAAAATAATTTTAGTATAACAAAAATTCTGAATATAAGAAATTGATTTTTATTCTGAATATAAAAAAATGAAAAAGGGTCATGTTTAGAGAAATTAGGCCAAATAACCTAAAAAAAAATTATAACTCAACCTAATAAAACTCATTTTATGTGCCCCTAATCTTAGCTCCACATCTTAGGGTTTTTTGTTAGTTTGCTAATTTTTTTTTTTTTTTTTATCTAGCAAAATCAGCCTTGTGTTTATTATGAAAAAAGGGTAATGTTGTTTTATCATTGGAAAGAAAAGGAAATAAATATCTAACCGAACTCTCCTAATTAACATCTTCAAATAAGGAAAATTATGATCCGCATATTTAGGATACAACTTGCACGTGGAAGAGAGAGTATATACGCTCCCCACACTGTAACCCATAGGAACCTCACAAACCAATCAAAACACAACAAAATGCCAACGTGTACAAATTAGGGCTTTACCTCACAGCCATCGAACATTCTCGAAACTTTTTAAAACAGGCTGGCGCCATAGATCTAGCACTCAATAACCAATTTGTGACCGTCCGATCAAACCCGAGCCTCAAGCCCCAAGTCTATATAAACAAATCTCTTCTACATTGTTGCTTACGAAAATCAAACCCTAGCCGCCCTCTCGTCTTCTTCGTTCTCTTTTTTTATTCCCCTTCAGTCTCTGTTCTTCGATCTCTTGTAGTTTTAAATCTTTTTGATAAGAATGTCGGGTAAAGGAGAAGGTCCAGCGATCGGTATCGATCTCGGTACGACGTACTCTTGCGTCGGAGTATGGCAACACGACCGTGTTGAGATCATTGCTAATGATCAAGGTAACAGGACTACGCCGTCTTACGTTGCTTTCACCGACTCCGAGAGGTTGATCGGTGATGCTGCGAAGAACCAGGTCGCCATGAACCCTGTTAACACCGTCTTCGGTACGTATCTCGTTATCTTTTACTTTTTATATATCTGAAATCTAGATCTCGATCGTTGTATTCGTTTTATATTCAGATCTGAGGTGTTGAAACCCATAGAATATGTTGGATGTAGAGTTTCATTAGTAGATCTGACTGTTTTTGAGCTTTTTTCACATAGATCCTGTTTTTAGTCTTTCAACTACGTGAATCCTGTTTAGTTCATCGTTTTTGTTTTGCTGATTTTCTTTGCATCGAGCTAATAATAGCTTCTGATATTATTGTGATTGTCAAACTTATGTTGTTTAGATCCCAATTATTTGGGGTTTGAGGTTCGTTTATAGTTTTTGTTTAATCCATTTAGTCTCTCAATGAAATCGTAGATTAAGTTTGTGTGATTTTAAGATTTAAAGTTTTTTTGGAGTTTTAAAACCGAGTTAGTCATACGTTTTTGAAGCTGTTAGTCTTGTTAAATCTTGATCGCTTGCTTATTGTTTTTGTTTATATATATTCATTGCATGTTTATTGATTGATTGCTTAATTCGTATTGTGATGTGGCAGATGCTAAGAGGTTGATTGGTCGTCGATTCAGTGACAGCTCTGTCCAAAGTGACATGAAGTTGTGGCCATTCAAGATTATCCCAGGACCTGCCGACAAGCCAATGATCATCGTCAACTACAAGGGTGAAGAGAAACAGTTCGCTGCTGAGGAAATCTCTTCCATGGTTCTCATTAAGATGCGTGAGATCGCTGAGGCTTACCTTGGTGTCTCAATCAAGAACGCCGTTGTCACCGTTCCTGCTTACTTCAACGACTCTCAGCGTCAAGCCACAAAGGATGCTGGAGTCATTGCTGGTTTGAACGTTATGCGAATTATCAACGAGCCGACCGCGGCAGCTATTGCTTACGGTCTTGAC
The DNA here is from genome assembly GCA_900406555.1 of Pseudoturritis turrita. Taxonomy (NCBI): domain Eukaryota; kingdom Viridiplantae; phylum Streptophyta; class Magnoliopsida; order Brassicales; family Brassicaceae; genus Pseudoturritis; species Pseudoturritis turrita. Next base: position 589,007 of record OVBL01000813.1, read on the forward strand.
AAGAAGGCAACCAGTGTTGGAGAGAAGAACGTGTTGATCTTTGATCTTGGTGGTGGTACTTTTGATGTCTCTCTTCTTACCATTGAAGAAGGTATCTTTGAGGTGAAGGCAACCGCTGGAGACACTCATCTTGGTGGTGAAGATTTCGACAACAGGATGGTTAACCACTTTGTTCAGGAATTCAAGAGGAAGAGCAAGAAGGACATTACTGGTAACCCAAGAGCTCTTAGGAGGTTGAGAACCGCTTGTGAGAGAGCAAAGAGGACCCTTTCCTCCACTGCTCAAACCACCATCGAGATTGACTCTCTATACGAGGGTATCGACTTCTACTCCACGATCACCCGTGCTAGATTCGAGGAGCTCAACATGGATCTCTTCAGGAAGTGTATGGAGCCTGTCGAGAAGTGTCTTCGTGATGCTAAGATGGACAAGAGCACCGTCCACGATGTTGTTCTTGTTGGTGGTTCCACCCGTATCCCTAAGGTTCAGCAATTGCTCCAAGACTTCTTCAACGGCAAAGAGCTTTGCAAGTCTATCAACCCCGACGAGGCCGTTGCTTACGGTGCTGCTGTCCAGGGAGCTATTCTCAGCGGTGAAGGAAACGAGAAGGTCCAAGATCTTCTATTGCTCGATGTCACTCCTCTTTCCCTTGGTCTTGAAACTGCCGGTGGTGTCATGACCACTTTGATCCCGAGGAACACAACCATCCCCACCAAGAAGGAGCAAGTCTTCTCCACTTACTCAGACAACCAGCCCGGTGTGTTGATCCAAGTGTACGAAGGAGAGAGAGCCAGAACCAAGGACAACAACCTTCTCGGTAAATTCGAGCTCTCTGGAATCCCTCCGGCTCCCCGTGGTGTCCCTCAGATCACTGTCTGCTTCGACATTGACGCCAATGGTATCCTCAACGTCTCTGCCGAGGACAAGACCACCGGACAGAAGAACAAGATCACCATCACCAACGACAAGGGTCGTCTGTCCAAGGATGAGATCGAGAAGATGGTTCAAGAGGCTGAGAAGTACAAGTCGGAGGACGAGGAGCACAAGAAGAAGGTAGAATCCAAGAACGCTCTTGAGAACTACGCTTACAACATGAGGAACACGATCCAAGACGAGAAGATCGGCGAGAAGCTTCCTGCCGCAGACAAGAAGAAGATCGAGGACTCGATCGAGCAGGCGATTCAGTGGCTAGAGGGTAACCAGCTGGCCGAGGCTGATGAGTTTGATGACAAGATGAAGGAACTGGAAAGCATTTGCAACCCAATCATTGCGAAGATGTACCAAGGAGCTGGTGGTGAAGCCGGTGGTCCTGGTGCGGCCGGAATGGACGATGATGCTCCTCCTTCTTCAGGCGGTCCTGGTCCTAAGATCGAGGAGGTCGACTAATCTGTCGATTCTTGACCTCTTCTCTTATCTCTCTTTATCTTCTTTTACTGCTTATTTTGGATCTCTTAAGACTTTTTTATGTTGGGCTTTTTTTATGGAGCCCATTTTGTGGTGTTTTGGTTAGTACTTTTTTGAACTCTGGATTTTGATCCAGCTATGATGACGGATAAAAGTTTTATTCACATTCTGGTCCTTTTAGCAGTTTTCATTTTATAGTATCGCCGACTCCACATACAAGAATCGTTTTTTGTTTCGTTGTCTATCTCGGACTTGACTTTGGGCAACGAATGAAGTAAAATCGTCTGCTTTTGGTATAGGCCGCTTATAAGTAAGACGATTTGAGTATGGATAAGTAATTAAATCGAAGTTGGGTAGAATTGAGTAAAATCCATCATGGGGCATACAAACTTATCTCAATATGATAGGATGTAAGGCTGTTTATCTCGGCTAAAATATTTGGAACGGCTACGGATCAAATATGGGTAATTCTTGTATATAATTAAACCATTCATCAAGTGTGGTGGTGTAGAGGTAAAATTATTCAGGGGAAAAAGTAAATTTTTTCAATCTGAGTTCGATATCCTCTGGAAACACTTTCACCTCTATCGGCAATGGTGTCATGCTTTAAACCCGTTAAAAAACCGCTACTCGATGGCTACACTCATCCTGAAAGATTAGTCGGGTGGTAAAAACTCGGATTACTTCTTGGTTATCAAAAAAATTGTCGGATCCAGAAAATTGAAAATAAGATATATTGAATTCGAATATTTAAACCTACTAATAAGTTCTCGTTATATCAGATATGGGTCGAATATGTGTTATGAGTATTTTAGTTTTAAGTAATTGCGGATAATTACCAATTATTTATGATAATGATGAATGATTTGTATAGTTATATTTATGGAATTAGTTTAATCAAAAATATTACTCTTTAATGAAACCAAGTAAAAACATAAAACATGTATTAGACTCAGGAAAGGAAATGGAAATTGTTTATCTGTGTCACAGACTCACAGACCAATTAAATGGCGTCTTAATGCCAACCTGTACGGGAAAAAACCTCACCGCCTTCTCAGCCACTAAACCGCCTTCAACTTTACAAACGGGACCCACCAATTTGCGCAGGAAAGCGTACGTGGCAATCGATAAGTCGACCACCAATATGAACGTTAGAGCAGTTTTGAGTTTTCCTATTTTTTCAGTTTTGGACAATTTCCTTTTTTTCCTTTTTTTTCAAGTCACAATTTGCCTAAGAATTGGAAAAAGGTATCTTTTTATAACCGTCAGATGAATCCAAAACTAATCGAACGGTCAAGAAAACATCATCGAACATTCTGGAAACATCAAGTCTTTGGGCTTATATAAACCCCAACTCTGACTCTATTTTCTCTTCACAAACTAAAACCTAAAGTCGAATCTTTCTCTTCTCTGCTCTTAAACTTTTATTTTTGTGAAAATCTAAAGCTTTCTCTTTCTTCTAGTTTGATAATGGCGGGTAAAGGAGAAGGTCCAGCGATCGGAATCGATCTCGGTACGACGTACTCTTGCGTCGGAGTATGGCAACACGACCGTGTTGAGATCATTGCTAATGATCAAGGTAACAGAACGACGCCGTCTTACGTCGCTTTCACCGACTCCGAGAGGTTGATCGGTGATGCTGCGAAGAATCAGGTCGCCATGAATCCGGTTAACACAATTTTCGGTATGTGATTTCATCTTTGTTTCTGTGTTTTTGATTCTCTAGTCGAATCGTGTTCGAGTTGAGTTACGATTGCTATTTCTGTGCATAATTCTGATTTTTAGGGTTTATAGGAAGATTTTGATTGACTTCTTATGAACAATTCCTTTTTATGGAGTACTCTTGCAAAAGTTGAAAATACATGTTTGATTTGAAGTTGATGATTTGGTTTTGATTTTGATTTCGATTTCATGCATGTTCTCGTTTACTTAATTTGAGAATTTTGTTAATATCGAAACTTTCAGATGTCGTTTTATTTGCTTTTGAGTGTTTGACTAAACTCTGTTTTTTTTTCTTTTGGCTAATTGTGACAGATGCAAAGAGGTTGATTGGTCGTAGAGCCGGTGACACATCTGTCCAAAGCGACATGAAGCTATGGCCATTCAAGATCATCCCCGGACCTGCAGACAAACCGATGATCGTCGTCAACTACAAGGGTGAAGAGAAACAGTTCTCCGCCGAAGAAATCTCTTCCATGGTTCTCATTAAGATGCGTGAGATTGCTGAAGCTTACCTTGGCTCTTCGATCAAGAACGCTGTGGTCACTGTTCCTGCTTACTTCAATGACTCTCAGCGTCAAGCCACAAAGGACGCTGGTGTCATCGCTGGTCTGAACGTTATGCGTATCATCAACGAGCCGACCGCAGCAGCTATTGCTTATGGTCTTGACAAGAAGGCAACTAGTGTTGGTGAGAAGAATATTCTGATCTTTGATCTTGGTGGTGGTACTTTTGATGTCTCTCTTCTTACTATTGAAGAAGGTATCTTCGAGGTTAAGGCAACAGCTGGTGACACTCATCTTGGTGGTGAAGATTTTGACAACAGAATGGTTAACCACTTTGTTCAAGAGTTTAAGAGGAAGAACAAGAAGGATATTAGCGGTAACCCGAGAGCTCTAAGGAGGTTGAGAACAGCCTGCGAGAGAGCAAAGAGGACTCTTTCTTCCACTGCTCAAACGACGATCGAGATTGACTCTCTGTTTGAAGGAATTGATTTCTATTCTCCAATCACCCGTGCCAGATTCGAGGAGCTCAACATGGATCTCTTTAGGAAGTGTATGGAACCTGTCGAGAAGTGTCTCCGCGATGCTAAGATGGACAAGAGCACAGTCCATGATGTTGTCCTTGTCGGTGGTTCTACCCGTATCCCCAAAGTTCAGCAATTGCTCCAAGATTTCTTCAACGGCAAAGAGCTCTGCAAGTCTATTAACCCCGATGAGGCCGTTGCATACGGTGCAGCTGTTCAGGCCGCGATTCTAAGCGGTGAAGGAAACGAAAAGGTCCAAGACCTTCTCTTGCTTGATGTCACACCTCTCTCTCTCGGTCTTGAAACTGCCGGTGGAGTCATGACCACTTTGATCCAGAGAAACACGACAATCCCAACCAAGAAGGAACAGGTCTTCTCCACTTATTCAGACAACCAGCCTGGTGTGTTGATCCAAGTCTACGAAGGTGAGAGAGCTAGAACCAAGGACAACAATCTCCTCGGTAAATTCGAGCTCTCTGGCATCCCTCCAGCTCCACGTGGTGTCCCTCAGATCACTGTCTGCTTCGACATTGATGCAAACGGTATCCTTAACGTCTCTGCTGAGGACAAAACCACCGGGCAAAAGAATAAGATCACAATCACTAACGACAAGGGTCGTTTGTCGAAAGACGAGATTGAGAAGATGGTTGAAGAGGCTGAGAAGTATAAGTCCGAAGATGAAGAGCACAAGAAGAAGGTGGAAGCCAAGAACGCTCTCGAGAACTATGCTTACAACATGAGGAACACAATCCGTGACGAGAAGATCGGAGAGAAGCTTGCGGCTGCAGACAAGAAGAAGATTGAGGACTCGATCGAGGAGGCAATCCAATGGCTTGAGGGTAACCAATTGGGTGAAGCGGACGAGTTTGAAGACAAGATGAAGGAGTTGGAGAGTATTTGTAATCCGATCATCGCTAAGATGTATCAAGGAGCTAATGGTGAAGCTGGTGGTTCTGCCGCCGGAATGGATGACGATGAAGCTCCTCCTTCCTCGGGCGGTGCCGGTCCCAAGATTGAGGAAGTCGACTAAGCTGTTTCTCTTAGTTTTTTTTCTTGTTTTTTGATATTTGGTTTTATTGTGTTTCCTTTTTTCTACCTATTTAATGCTTAAACTGTTAGAATTATCATTCACATTAATGTGTCGACTTTTTCAAGAGTTTACGAACAGAATATGGATTCGTTAAGGGAGAAACAATTTTATTCACCGGAAGATGGTGGCAGAGTTTTCTAGTGGGCCGCATATAATTGTCCCATTCTCGTTTTGCTAATGGGTTAAACAGTTCTCTACCAACTTACTAAGACCTTTTTGCACTAGTGTGACGTGACTAGTACCACCAATAATATAATAATTTCCGTTTTAAGGTATAAATATAAATATATAGCTATTGCAACCGAAACACACAAAAAATAAAGTGAAAAAGTTACACTTAAAAATTGCACTTCTGCTTTTTGCTTATTCCCCATTGTACACAATGCTTCTACAATCATAACCTCAAAAAACAAACACAAAAACATGAAACATGGTACTATCTTTAATCAAGTCAACATACGCTCACCGGCTCCTACCAGGTGATGTGGCCTTAGACAAACCCTAACCTCATGTTCTTCCTCAACTCCTCCTCTCAATTTCGGCACCAGAATCTCCAGAACCGGTCCCGTCCCATCGAAATAAGCTTCAATGTTTGCTTCTTCCGGAATCCGATTTGGCAACTGTATCTCCCTCATGAATTCCCCTGGAGGACAATGCTCAGCTGTCTGATCAACCAGCTTGAAAGTCCGCTCCCGTCTCTTCACCAACGGAGCCCGCGACGTGCTTGATCCCGTGACCTTCACGATTCCATTCGTGATACTGTTCCTCCATGAAACCTTCACGGTGTTCAAATCCACAAATGGTAGAGTTATTATGACCAGATAAGCTTCTTCGTCCTCGTAGACTGTTTTTGCTGCAGTGACGGGTCCGTGAACAGTCTTCATCACTCCGGTGAAGTCGTTTACCCAACCGGGTGGGTCCTTGGCATGGTGGGTCTCGATGTTGTTAACAGTCAAGCAACATTCTTCTTCGCTGCTTCCCGGAGATAAAAACTCTTTTCTCTTCTTGTTGTTGTTGCCTCCTCCTCCTCCTGGAGATTGATCTGATGAGTCACCATTGCTACTGAAGGACGCGTTGCTTGTCAAGTGTAAGCCTGAGCCGTTAAGTATCTTCTTGGCGTTATTTGATGCCGGTTTTGCAACATGGGGCGGTCTCTCGAGCTCGAAATCTGTGTTGGGAAGATTTCTCCATGAACCGAAATCACTAGCATCAGGCGGGATAGTGAACTTCAAATCTCGACCCGTTAGCTCCATCCATCTTTTCTTATCTTCTTCGCTGACACACAACAAACTCGGTGAAGGCACAAACTCGATCCCGTGAAGACATTGAGGATTAGAGAGTCCCCTGTAATGCTTCCTCTGCATTCTGTGAGACCGAACAAACCCTTTCTCTGCGCTAAAGGGAAACGGACGCTCCCCTTGACGAGAATGCCCGTTCATATAGCTTCTCAACTGCATTTTCCCAAGCGCATTCTCGGGTTTATCCTTAAAAGCCCACATATACATGTTCTCCATATCATGCTGAACAAGAAAAACATCAAGCTTGAGATCAGATTTATCAAACCCTGTAAAACATCCTCCTCCTCCACCACCAGTTTCTCTAATGACCTTAGACTTTGATTTCTCGTTCAACGCCGGTCTGAAGTAGAAGCTGAAGAAAAACCAAGCTCCCCACATACTATCTCCTCGTTTCAAGCATTTTCTAGTGATTTTACTTGGAACCACATTGAGAAACGTCTCGGTCTCATAGACATGTGAGCTAAGACCAACATCCAAAATGTTATCACAGGAATCCAAGTTCCATGATGGAGAGCTTCTTCCTACAGACAAAGGCAGATTGATGTCTGGTGGATTATAAAGCGTGATTTCCCGATTACCATTGTTCATCTCCAAATCAAGTTCTTCATGAGATGAGCCACTAGAATCCATTGATAGGAGCGTTGAAGGATGATGATTCTCCATTGACAAAACTGTGAGAATCGAGCCTTTCATTTCACAAACGAAAACGAAGATCGACGAATCGAAATCTTGAGTCTTTCTTCTTAAATCTTTACTCTTTTTAATTCAGTTGTTCGTCAATCTCCCAAATCCCAGATCTCCCAATTAGCCCACATCGATTGAGATCCAAAAATCCCAATTCCAGGAAAGAAAGAAAGAAAAAAAAACCTTTTTTCAAAATCTCGACCAAGAAGGAAGAGATATAAGCGAAGAAGACGCTAGAGAAACACAATATCCAACCCTAACCCTAGAATTTCCCGAAATCCCCCAAAAAGCGGCGGGAAACTCCGACTCAAACCAATCCGACAAACATACATCGAAAATTTGATAAATTTATAATCTTTCCTTTTTCGATTACATCCAAAGTATCCAGAAACACACAAAAGCAAAAACCCTTTAAGAATCCGAAGAAATCGAGCCCAGAAAATACCTTTTGAGATATGCAACGATGAATCGAGAAGAAGAGATTGATGGGTTCCATAAAAAACACAAAACCTCCGCCATTTTCACGATAATATATCAATCTTTTGGGTTTCAATAGATTCAACAAAAAAGTTACAATTTTTAATATTTTTTCATTGTTTTGGAAACGGTGGTGAATGAGAGGTGTTTATGTAAGGAAGAAGGAAGGGAAGGTTCGTGGGTGAGTGAATGTGAATGAGAAGCTAAGAGCCTGAACTAGATACCACCTGATCCCCCACTCTCTCTCTCTCTCTCTCTCTTTTCCTTTTTTTTTTTTTTCAATTATTATTTTTTATAGGTTCATCTAAAATTAAAATAATGTTCTTTTTTCCTTCTTTTCTCTCTTAACAATTTTATGGGTGCTTATCGTACATGTGCTTATCAAACTATTTGATCAAAACCGGTTTGCAAAAATTCTTAGAAAAACAAAAAAAAAAGTCTTAAATTGGATGGCCAAAATAATTGAGGATTTCTAGACTTCCAGGATTTTCAATTTCGAATTGGTTTTTTCGATTTTTTGGTTTACAAAAATTGATATCCAACATAAAATCGAATCTATTAGTAATGGTTTGATTTGGATTCGGTTTTCGTTCATATTCGGATTTTAGTGAAATGTATCTTTAATTTCTGAAAAAAATTCGGTTTTAGATCTTTTTTTTTCCATTCGGTTCGAGTTCGATTTTCGATTTTTCGAATATACAAAAAAAAAATCCATTTAAACCGTATTAAAATTTAGTTTAGTTTTAAGATCGGTTAATTCTATTTGGTTCGAATCAGATCGGATCGGTTAATTCGGATTAAACACTGAATCGTTTATAATTTTTTAATATTTGTATCGTACCATATATATTTTTGGTTTTACTAATTTTGGTGATCCGGATCCCAACACATGAACCGGAAAGACCTCTAATTCTCTTGTGAGATAAACCAAATTTTATATAATTCGAGATTATTGAAGCATAAAAACTCTAGTCTGTGGTAAGGCTTGTGTTATTTATTCTTGATAGATGTGGTCTATGTCGAGACATCATTGGTGATTAGTTGAATGATATGATTTTTTTTTTTTTTTTTAATTATAGTGACGAATTGCATTATTGTGTCTCCAGTGAGTGTAACAGTTTAATAGTATTTTATACCTAATTATTTATCCATTGAAATAGGATTATGCGTCATGATTAGTGTTAGCATCCAAACGGCTCACGAATTTAATTAATTAATCCAGCTTTGTTGACTAGCTAAATAAGTGCATTATAAATTGATTAAATTCTAAAACAACCGAATTAAAGGGTTTGAGGATAATTACTAGGATAAACATATTTCAACTTAAAAAAAACAAAAATATACATTTTGAGTCAAATTTTATGAGTATCATATAGCATGTTGATGTAGTGAACCATGTAAGTACATAAATCAAAAGTACTAAATATATAAAAAAAATACTACAAATTAGAAAATGAGTACTTATGATTCATGAAAGTGGTTCGCTCTAGGATTTTTTTCCAGACCCGAAATCCGAGGCGCTGCCGCATACCAAGACATGATGACGCTCCCCTCCATCGAAGCTTTGTCTCTTAGGCTTTCTCCTCTTCTTGAAGCAACGTTCATCCTCTTTCTCAGACTACACGTCGTGCTTCCGAAGAACTGTCTCCTCACTTTCTGTCGGAGCTTTTGTCATCGACGAAACTTTTCTTTATTTTCTCTCGGTCTCTTCCCATGGATTCCTCCATGGCTCGTAGATATGTGTTGATGGGTGTGCTCTCAGTGTTTTCGCCACGAGATGCTTCAAATCTGACCGAGACTCTTTTTTACTGTCGGGTGTTGATCTTTCCGGCGTCGCCGGACCTTCCAAACCCAATGGAACCACCAAATCCGCCTATCCCTCCGGATCTGCCGCCTAGCTCTTGGATACTGATTTTTGGCCATGTCCATCTCGAACTACAGTCTCAACCGTTCCGTCTCAAAGATTTCCTCGGCTGTCTCTCGCAAAGCTTCGTCGTCCTCGCCGATAAATTCCAACCGACGCTTCTTGTCCATGTTTCCATTAGCCACCCATCGTGGTGTGTTGATGAAGTTGGGCCCTTGTGCATCCCAATTGGGCCTATCATTGTCCAGTCTGTTGAGGTTCATGATCTCTATTCAAACTTCCTCCATATCTGGCATGGAGAGATCTTTATCATCCTCTTTCTTTCTCGGAAAGAGAATTTTTTCACTTTTCTTCATTCACGAGAAGAGAACTTTTCCATCATATCTCCTTTCTATGAAAAGTGGTTTTTGCTCGGTTGCAATACCGATTTTTTTTTTTTAACATACTCATCGTTTTGTCTTCTTGTGTATTGGTCTTCTCGGGGCCAAAAGAAGTAATCGATTTCGTTTCGACGAGATCCGGAGATGAGGATTGGTATCCAACGTCACACTTCAAAGTGATCAAGTTTCAACATTCCGGTTATGCCGTGAATTCTCTATCGACGTATTCGAGTCTTGCCTTAAATTCACAGTCAATCTTCTATAAAAATCTATCTACTTTCTCTATTGTAGTTTGTTTTATTGTAGCAATCAAAGAAGATGTTATTCTCTTTTTTCATGCGGATCTTGTTAATGAATTTAAGAATTGCCAAAAAAAAAAATATATATATATATATATTTGTGATTATGCGAATGAGGATTTTGGGCTGTGAAGAATAAATGTATTGGGTAAAATTAGTAAATAAAAACAACAATAAAAATAAATTGAAATTTTGTAAAATTAAGGAAATACTACATTTTGCTTAGGTTTTAGGATTTAGATATTGGAATTGAATATTTTATTGATTTAGAATTTAGTTTTATAATTTAGATTTAGAGTTTAGAAATTTACATTTTACATTTTACATTTTAGACGATTTTATTAATTTTATAAATAAATAAAAATAGGCTATTCTCATAAGTCTCTTTTTATATCCTTGACACAATGCATCTATAACAGAAATTACTGGACTAAAGATTCCAATGATATTATTATACAGTAAAATAATGTAAATCGTATGTTCGGTTCCTGGAGGGACACTTGAACATTATAAGAGTAATATATTATTACTACATTAGATATGAAGATAAGTTGACAAAAAATAAATAGACTAATGATTAAAAAAAAAGGAATTAATAAAACCCAAAAAAGAGAAGAAAGAATCAAACATGACTTTAAAAAAAACTCAATAATTGAGATCTGAGAGGACATTGAAGATGACCCCAAAAAGATATTGGGAGTTGCCACCTCTCATATCCAAACAACGACAGATAAACAAACAGCAAACAATTATTTAAAATAGATCACACTATTAATATTTATAATTACTTAAATGTATTTTTATATTTTCGAGTACCTGACAACACACAATAACATCAAAGTAAACAAATCAAAATTCGTTATATTTTCTTATTTAATCTTGTCATAGTACATATAGTTATGAATAAAGATCATTATGATGGATTGATTAGTCCTGACCGGGCAAGGTTTTGTTGCAAACCAATTTACGGTTATACCTCAATTATAAAATAAAAATGATTTGGTGTGTTTGGTCTAGTTTTGGTGGAATTGATTTTGTTACGGTCTGATCAAAGACTTGGGTTGGGAATGGCCGCTAACAAAATAAAAATAACCTACGAGAACATCTATGGTTCTAAGTAACAACTTGAACTAGTTAAAACTACAAAAAATGCTTTAATCAATATTCTTATTAAGGTTGTCAAAAATATATATTCGTATACATAATTTTTTTCGCGAATTCATCCACGTCATAGAGACCAAGTGGCAAATGCCAAGTGGTGACAATTTTCATAACATATCCTTCTTAAAAATCTACAATTTTTTTTTCATTATTATTCTATGGATTGAATAACAGTTTAATCAGATTTTATAATGTATCAGGTTTAACTATTCATGCGGTGAAATCATTATTCGAAATATTAAATTTGATATGAAATATGATCAGATGCGCTCTTAAAAGTTGGACATATGGGATATACGAATCCAGTAAATATATCTAAAAATATGTTTACACATATCATGTGATTTTAGATAATAATTTATATATTAATTATTTAAAATTAAAATATTAGATTTAATCATCAAATATTCATATATTGATTAATTTCATTATAATTATTTTTTAAAATTATGGTATTTTCTAATTTTTTATTTTTTAATTTTATTTTGGATTTGGATTCGGATCTAATATATGTTGAAAGTACGAATCCGGTTAGTTGTAACTCGAATATAAATATCCTAAAATTTTAAAATATCCGATTTTTTTGCACTATTTATAATTTTCTACGTTTATGAGTAAATTCAACCGGCGATTCATAGAATAGAGATATGTGTAATAACGTGTAAACTATATTGGTTTGTCAAAATAAATAAAAATTATATGTCAAACTAATTACGAAGTTTATTATTTAAAAAAAAAAATAGTTAGAAGGTGGTGATACGGACCATGTCTTATAAGCCGAAGAATTATAACTTTATAAGCGATAATGTTTTCAATAAACTCTCGATGCCAACGTACCAAACATTTCAAGATTCAGTGAACTTATTATTATTATTTTTTATACAATTTGATCGAATACAGACACACAATGAGACAACTGTCAATAAATAATAGAGAAAGACAATATTTTATTATTTTTTTCAAGGTACGTGACAGTTTATACATGTTTGGGAGTTAGACTACCTACGCCCATTGGGCTTAGAAATCACAAACAAAAGCCCATTTAGATCCCCGCCATTAAAATTGCTGAAAAACGACGTCGTGGAGTGTAACGCTTGGGTTTTCAACACAGAGTGTGTGTTTTTGTTTTGTTGAGCCTTTATGGCTTTTATGGGCTATGGAGAAGAATCGTTTGTTCTGCGTTTCTCTTTGATCAGTTGTGTAGCGACAAGTCAGTAATTTCATCAAATAAAATTCTCCGATTTTTGTTGTTCGCATCTGTGTAAAGAGTAAAAGCAACAACAAAGAAAACCCTAGAAATCTCCATTTTTTTCCGCCATTGGAGAGGATCACTGGTTCGTCTTTGATCCCGATTATTCGAGCTTTGTTTTTGTTGTGGCCTTGTTTATCTGACTAGGGTTTCTTCACATCGCTAGATCTCATCCACTGGTTGATACCCATTTCTTAAATTTTTGTTCTTTGATAGAAATTGAAAATGAGACAAATATCTTTCAGACAGCGATAATTAGTGCTTCTTCTCGGAGCTGAATAGGTTTTTCCAGACTTTGTGCCTGTTGTTTGATCGATTTGATCTGTCGTTTTCCCTGATTCGTCTTGTTAATGGTGGAAATGTCTACAGATTTTTTTTTTTTTTTGGAGTATATGGAGATGGATTTGTTTGTGACTCCAGAGAAGCAGAGACATAATCCTTTAGTGAGCTCGGAGAAAACTCCAGTGAGAAGGAAGTTGATAGTTGATGAAGATAACGAGATTGGGTCAGTCTATATATATTGTTGCATTAATTCTACTCACAAGTCTCTTGTGATCTTCACTTGGAGCTTAGCTTGACAACTCTTTATTGAATCTTTTCTTGGGGTTAAAAAGATCAGAGAAGAAAGGGCAATCAAGAACTGCGGGAGGCGGGCTTCGACAATTCAGCGTTATGGGTCAGTGAGGTTTCTTGCCTGAATTGAAAAGGTTTGTTGTTTTGGTTTTTGTTCAACTTCACATGCCTTTGGGTTTTCTCAGTTTGTCAGAAGTTGGAAGCCAAGAAGATAACTACATACAAGGAGGTACTACTCTAAACATTGAGTTGTTAATCTACGCGAAAGATTTGTTGCGTTCTTGAAGGTTTTCAATTCAAAATGCATTAGAATTGATCTTTCCTTGAACAAGTACACACTTCAAGAAGCAATCCTCTAAGCTAGTTGTTGAGTTCTCTTTCAAAATATTGCTTCTGGTTATGAGTCCTGCCCTTATATAGGGCATTGCATTCAAAACTTAGTATCAGAAAATGTTGAAATCTATGTTTGAGACTGTGATTCTTGTGATTCCAGGTTGCGGATGAAATAATATCAGATTTTGCCACAATTAAACAAAACGCAGAGAAGCCTTTGAATGACAACGAGGTATAGCAAGCTGGAAAGCTGATATTATCTTTCTGAGTTATGGAAGCGAATATAAGTTATAACAATATTCTCTTATGGTCAATTAGTATAATGAGAAGAACATAAGGCGGAGAGTCTATGATGCACTCAATGTGTTCATGGCCTTGGATATTATCGCAAGGGATAAAAAAGAAATCCGGTGGAAAGGACTTCCTATTACCTGCAAAAAGGATGTGGAAGAAGTTAAGGTGTGCTTCTAAGTTGGAACCTTTCGATTTTCTTATGTTCTATTGCTCTCTCTCTCTCCGTCTTCTTTACTAGTTTTTGTGGATATCTAATACTCGTATTTGCAGATGGATCGAAATAAGGTTATTAATAGTGTGCAAAAGAAGGCTGCTTTTCTTAAAGAGTTGAGAGAAAAGGTGATTCTCTCTCTTTTTTGGATGTCGATATAAAATCTAAATGCAAGACTTTTTACAATTCGAGATCTTGTTATACATTTCAAGAGATGAGACAAGTTATTGATGAAAACATCTGTCTACTTTGAATCTAGCACTGAGCAGTAACCGCATATCTACTGCATGTTTGAATCATCTTCTGTTGTCTTTAATGAAATGTTAACCGTCTTTCTACGTTGTGCTTATATGTTTTCTCAAATGTCAACGTCTTCAGGTCTCAAGTCTTGAGAGTCTTATGTCAAGAAATCAGGAGATGGTTGCCAAGACTCAAGGCCCAGCAGAAGGATTTACCTTACCATTCATTCTACTCGAGGTACTTCAAATCTCTTCTCTTCTCTTCCACGGTTTCTATTTCATGTTTTTCGATATCCTAATCTATCTCCATCTCGAATCTCTCTATAGACAAATCCTCACGCAGTAGTCGAAATCGAGATTTCAGAAGATATGCAACTTGTTCACCTCGACTTCAATAGGTAACTAAACAACATTTTTTTCGTAATCCAAAATCGATTTTGTTTCTCTCTTCAATGCGGGATTGAAATCTTTTCTTTCCCCCCTTGACTTTGATGTGAACAGCACGCCTTTCACGGTCCATGACGATGCTTACATATTGAAACTGATGCAAGAACAGAAGCAACAGCAAAACAGAGTTTCTTCTTCTTCTTCCACACATCATCAATCTCAACATTCATCTGCTCATTCTTCCTCCAGTTCTTGCATTGCTTCAGGAACCTCAGGCCCGGTTTGCTGGAACTCGGGATCTATTGATACTCGCTGACCGACAAAACCGTGATACCATTCCCAATTCCTCAAGAAGAAGAAGTGATCTAATTGGTATACTAAAAAAAATTATACATCTGGTTTAGTGTCAATTGAGAGAGACTGTAAAATTATGATCCATAGGCCAACAAATGTTTGTTTTATCCAATTTTCCTTTTTAAATGGAACTTTCAATGTAGTTTTCTACCAGATAACCGATTCGGTTAACTTTTATCTGAGACTATTGATTTAAACCAAACCTAACCGAGTTATATATCGATTTGCTTTGGCTATGTTCTTTCTCTTAGACAAGATGTAATAAAATACAAACAAATTTATTAGTCTCCGGTTTATTAGGTTTCCGATTACCGGAATTAGAAAAGGCGGTTTAGTTAGCTTGTGTTACGCGCTTGAAGGGCGCGTGGTTGACACGTATGCTATGAAAATTCAAAATTCCCAATTCCCATGCAAAGAACAAAAATAAGGTTTTATCTGGAAAAGGGGAAAAAGAGACATCGCGGCGGTTCGAGGGAAATAAAAGCGAAATTGGTTGGGGACACTTCGGAAGAATGTTGGACTGTTTTTAATTAATATACTTTATATGTATATATAATTACATTATTAATTTATTATTTTCATTAACTTAATCTACTCATTCTCCAATTCTTTTGAATTTTAATCATTCCATCTAATATTTAGTAATTAGTGTTGGCCCAACCTTCTTCCCCTTTAGTTATCAAGATAAATATTTAATTACTTAATTAATCAAGGCTGGGGTGTGTACCAAAGTTTTAAACAAAATAAATGTACCAAATTTCCTCTTGCATGCATATATAATTATATATAAACACAATTATATTCATAAGAACTTTGTTGGCAAAAAAAACATACATAAGATCTCACTCTGCATTTTCTTCAACGCCACTGATTTTTTTTTAAAAACTCTTTCAATGAATATTTATGATAATACATGACATGAAATAGCTTTAGTTTGAAAACTAGAACAGCATTTCTTTCACTTTGTTCAAATAATGAGAATTTTGGCTAGCTGGAATATCCATATCTCCAAACGTTATCATGTTATTTTAAGCCAATTCAATAGAACAATACAAATCCATCTTATAATCTAAAAAAGTATATACTAACCCTAACTATCTTCTACAAAATAAAAAGAATTAACATACCACAATTGTAAGTTTTTCTTCAATACCGGACGTCACCTAGTTCTAATTCAATCGTTTATTATCTTTTGAATTGATTAATTGATCTTTTAATTTGTAGACTAATAAAAATGTTTCTAAAGTTCATGTCAATATTTTTTCGTTAGTGTTATCTTTTTTTTTTCTGGGTCTGAATTGGTGTTTTCTTTAAATATACACAAAATTAAATAAAACCATTTGTTATAATATTTTACTGACTTTAATAACACAACCAGTCAAACTTAGTACTTTTATCTAATATATATATATACAGCACACACAGTACAGAAGTAGCGATATTTCCAGAAAGAGAGAATCAGAAAGAAACTTATGAGTTAAGCAATTAAACACACTCCCTCTCCTCCACCTTCCCAAAACCCTAAGCAAATATTCATAAAATATATAAAACAAAAAGAGCCTCACAATAACACTGTGGACACCCTCAAATCTTATTTTATTCATCTATATATTATATTAAATATAATATTCAAACATATTCCATATGTATATGTGGGTATGTATATATATGAATAAAGGTTCTTCCTTTACCTTTGCCTTCTCTCTCTGTCTTTCTCTCCTCTCCTCTTCTTTTCTCTCTCTAAAGCTCTTCCCTTTGTTTTTATTGATGTAATTCTCCACTTCTTCATATAAGCCAACTTTAATTTCTTTTTTTTTTCTCAAAAAAACTAAAGAGAGAAGAGATCATCAAAGAAAGAAAGATCAAAGATGGTTTTTACTTCATTCCCTACTTATCCTGATCCATCAAACTGGCAACAACAAGTAAGTTCTTGATTTGTGTTTCTTGGTTTTTTTAAGTTTATATGTACTCAAGAATCAAATTAAGAAAAATATAAAGAGAGGATTAAGCAAACAAGAAAAGAGGATAATAATATTCTTGTTCCTTTTGTCACTTTTTAATCTTTGTATCTGTGGTTGAATTTGAATATACTCATAAAATTAAATCTTTCTTTCCTTCTTTTATTAATTTTCAAAAATTCTAAACACTTTTTGTGTTTTTGTTTTTGAATAATTTCTTCCTCTCTTTAGCATCAACCAATCACAACCACCGTTGGATTCACCGGAAACAACAACAACAATAACAACATCAGCCAGCAATTCCTCCCTCACCATCCGCTCCCACCACAACCGCAACAAACGCCTCCACAGCTTCACCACAACGGCAACGGTGGAGGCGGTGGTGGTCCCGGTGGACCTGGCGGGTTAATCCGGCCAGGTTCGATGGCTGAAAGGGCAAGACTAGCCAACATACCACTACCTGAAACAGCCTTGAAATGTCCAAGATGTGACTCAACCAACACCAAATTCTGTTACTTCAACAACTACAGTCTCACTCAACCTCGCCACTTTTGCAAATCTTGCCGCCGTTACTGGACACGTGGAGGCGCTCTAAGGAGCGTTCCCGTCGGTGGCGGTTGTCGTAGAAACAAAAGAACCAAAAACAGCAGCGGCGGTGGCGGAGGCGGTAGCAGCAGCAGCGGTAATAGTAAGTCACAAGACAGCACCACAAGCAACGACCAATACCACCACCGAGCCATGGCTAATAATCAGATGGGACCACCGTCTTCTTCGACCTCTCTGAGCTCGTTGCTATCTTCTTACAACGCCGGATTAATCCCCGGACATGATCATAACAACAACAACGTACTTGGACTTGGATCATCTTTGCCTCCTCTCAAGCTCATGCCTCCTTTAGACTTCACTGACAACTTCACCTTACAATACGGTGCCGTTTCAGCTCCTTCTTATCATATAGGCGGTGGAAGCAGCGGCGGAAACGGAGGAGGAGGAGCGGCGGCTCTTTTGACCGGTTTTGACCAGTGGAGATTCCCAGCAACACATCACCAACTTCCTTTGCTAGGTGGTTTAGACAATTCTTCGTCTTCCGGGTTATACCCGTTTGATCATCAAAATCAAACGGGTATGGATCAGCAGAATCCGGGTTACGGATTAGTCACCGGGTCGGGTCAGTACCAACCTAAGAACATTTTCCATAACCTTGCTTCCTCTTCTTCTTCTTCTGCTTCATCAGCTATGGTTACAGCCACTGCTTCGCAATTAGCTTCAGTGAAAATGGAAGATAGTAACAATCAACTCAACTTGTCAAGACAACTTTTTGGAAACGAACAACAGCTTTGGAATATTCATGGCGCTGCAGCATCAACCGCAGCCGGAGCAACTAGTTCGTGGAGTGATGTCTCTAATAATTTCAGTTCTTCTTCTACTAGCAATATATAATCAGTCATCACTCTAATGAATCTATGCGATGGTGATACTTTTTATTAATTTCTTATTGGGTGCGGTATGATCTTATGTACTTATTTGGAAGTTAGTACATCGATCGACCTTGTAGGTTTTTTGTTTTTTCTTTTGTTTTGTTTTTATATTACATTACAACTACTAGTTTTGGGGTCTGTTTTGATATTTGGATTCTCTTGGTTGGTGTTTTTAGTTTAAAATTAGGGCTTTTCTATTACAAATTTTATTTGTCATTTTAAGTTTGAAGATATGATCATACATGCGTGCAGTACGGTGTTTGTATGAGTTAAGCGTGTTCTATTAATATATCTTTACTAATTTAAAATATTGAATGAGGTTACATCTTCTTGTTGCTTTTATTTATTTATCAAGAATGCATTTTTAACCAACTTAGATTGCAGCACATAAATCAAAGTATTTCTATTGCATCAGCTATATAACCATGATCCATATCACTAGCTACGAGAAGGCATATAATATCAAGAATGTTTTTTTGTGTGTGTTTGGAATAGAGACTGAATGTTTGCAAGTATAACCATGAAAAATTATGACACATTTGCAATAGTTAATTAAATTGTGTCGAAACTAAAATGAAATTTTAAGTAGGTGTTATTTCATCGTATATTTCCTGTCACAAACTTTTATTGTAAATTTACGAATACAAGAATATTTGTTGTTGACAAAAAAAAGAAAGAATACAAGGATATTTGTTAGAGTTATTCATATTAAGAATCCTAGAGGTGATTTGTAAGTATTTATGTTTCCTTTTAAGCCATATGAACTATGTCATTACTATAGTGTTCTTGTGGTGAGCTTTTGGGTCTAATTTCTTATAAACAAATTAAAAGACTATTTAATTATCCTATCTTTATGAGCTAATGAAAACGGTCCAAATTCCGCATAGTTTTCTGATTATTCCGTTTTTAAAATTATAGAGTCTTTTACGGAATACTTTAATTAGACTTTTTGATGATTTTGATGTAAAGCAGAGAAGAATCTATTTGAGACTTTATCTACAAGCTAGCTATTTGAACATCTAACTAAACTACGTATACTCGAATTCGTAAGTATTTTGAACTAAAATTGCAAATTAACACGCATTACTACAACAATGAAATTCATTTATTGAGTTTCTTTTTATATTTTGTTACAATATCAGAAGCTTAATCATTACATATTATTCTGTAACAATTAGTACATTCATGCATATATAACAGAGTTTAAAAAAAAACATGTGATGATTTATATATGATCTACTAGCTAAGATTATATTGAATAATTAATTTTGTTCTAAATAAAATCTAATAGAAAAACGTATATGTGATAGTGATTAATTTTAGAATGATCGTAGTGGTATTACCTTTTAGTTAATTGCACCAATCATAGTGATTATATAATGTAGAAAACTGGAAGTAATTAAGGGACAATGATTTCGTTATACTCTGCAAAGGAACGTTCTTTGTGACTTCCGAGAAGTATTTTGTCTGCTGCCTAATTTTTTAAATTTATACCATATATAATATATTGCTTACAATAATGATTTAATTCCATAATATACATGATTTAATAATAATATTTATTTTCGAGTGTGTGTATACATAAATATACGTATATGTGTAAGTGGAGACCAACCCGCCAAATATATCATTAGATTATTTTTGTACAATGCATGACGATCATGCATATCCGTTTCGAAAACGACAAAACAAGATTGTCAAAAAAAAAAAAAGTCTCATATCGAGGATAATTAACAAATGATAAATTATTATAATGTTTGTAAAAAAATAAAATATGGTCAACAAAAATATTTAAAGATTTTTATTAATTAGTTTATTGCTACAGTGAATTCAATAAGGAAAATATGTATTGGTTAACACATAGATATTCATCTAGACAATTTTTGTTATCAATAATGATTTTAGACTAATGGCGCTTTACCAACTAGAAGACAAATATTTGAGTTTCAATACTAAACGTAATTGGAGAAAATCAGTATTAATCCTCTACAGGCTATTTTTTGTAGAATATCATTTAGGACCAAAAAACTTAAAAAAAATGTACATATAAAAACTAAAAAAAAAGTAGACCGTATTTTCTATAAAAAAAAAAAAAGTAGACCGTACATTTTTTTTCGTCTAATAATTTTATTGATTTTAGATCGATGATACAAAATTAGTATACATAAATTTTGGAAAACAAATTATTACATAAACAGATATATGCACCATATAGTGAGAAAAATACATCAAAAGAAGTGAATTGACGATACTTTTCGTAGACAAGCCTTACTCGCTAACATATCATTAAATCTATTATTTTTCTTTTCCATATTCGATCTTGCTCAGATGCAAATTGTGCGCGTGGATAGTATCTTTTGACTAAATCTCCAAATTGCACATCGCATGACAATAATTCTGAAATGTCGACTTAATATCAAAACTTCTGTATCAAAGTCATTTTGAAATATTTTGATTTTGTTTTTTTTTCTGATTTTATTGTCGGAAGATTTGATTGAAAATATGTCTTAAGATAATCAGCAACATTTACCGGAGATTTTTTTTTGAATTTAATTGAATTGGATAAAAATAAAAGATAAAAACATTATGGTGAACATTTAAAAAACACTATTGAAGTTAATTTAATTAATTAGCATAAACTCCGTTGCCAAAAATAAAAATAGTAAAAGAGACATAAGTCTAACGTCGTAAGCGACGACCGAATCAATGTCGGAACAATGAGTAAGAAAAAACAACGACGCGCCTTGGGAGAGAGAAGGGGAAGAGGCTCGTGACGTGCACGGACCACTAGGCGACAAAAGTAACGGTGCGTCAGGGGAGGTAGGACCCACGCGCAGTAACCGAGAGATTCGACTCTTGAAAATTGTCGCACGCGCTTCGATGCACACGCGTGAGAATTTGAGCCCAAACGCTACAAAATCCCAAACTCTCTCTGTACTTCTGATTTTTCCTTACATGTGACTGACAAAACCAAACTCTCTGTTTTAACACATCGTCATCAATATTTTTTTACTTGTATATTTTTTTTTTTTTAATTTAAAAATATTTAGAACACCTGTAAATCTTTATACGCATTTCAGTAAATTTATATAACCGTATTTTTATTTTAAATTGCAAGTCTTTTTTAAAAATATTGATGATGTGTAATGCCACAAATCCGGAAGGGAAGGGCATATATGCCTCGATCAAAATTCAACAAGTTCTTAGTGCAGCCAATCATAGGATAAAAAAACGAAGGGTTGGAATAATTTTCAATTTAGTGAATATACGTACTTAAAAAAATATTCGTATTGAAAGTCTTAGATTCGGTCATTGGATATGACTAGTCTACGAGTCATAGCGTAGCTAGTAAAATTTGGTACAAACCGGTCCAATTAGGCCGGACCAGCGAAACTGGAATAATGTTAGTCCAAATTTGGATATTGTAGGTAGGGCTGGGCAAATTATCCGTTAGATTCGCTCCGATTCGGTATTCGCTCCGATTCGATCCGAAAAATTCGGATATCCGTTATGAATCAAAGCGGAGCAAATAGTAAAATCTAGTATCCGTCTAAAGCGGAGCAAATCACAAATACTAATTTTAAAAATCCGAATATCCGCTCCGATCCGTATATTACTTATATATACATATAATATGATAGGTTTATAACGTATATTTGCATTTTTAGACTTTTTAAATACATTTGGCGAAATATTTATAGTAAGAATAGGTAGATAGATACTAGTTTTTAATTGAAAATAGATTTTTTTTCTTAAATAAAAAACACATGTTTCATTTTTCACCATCTTAATCTTCCACTTTTCATTTTTATTTAATTATATCAGATAAAATTATGTAATTTAATATATTTATTTACTAGTTAGTTTAAATATTATATTAAAACAACAATTTTTTTTTAAAAATATGGTGTTTTGATTATTTTTTTGGGTCTAAAACGGATATCCGTGAATATCCGAATATCCGCAAATATCCGAAAAAAATCCGGATATCCGCAATTTCGGATATCCGAAATTTTTCGGAGCAAAGCAAATCGGAAAACTAGATATCCGACAAAAACAAATCGGATCACAAATACTGTATTTTTTCCGGATATCCGCTCCGTGCCCAGCCCTAATTGTAGGTATATATTTGTTGACGACTACAAAAATTTGCATGTTAATGTCACGTGGAAAAAGATGAAACACACATATATGAAAACAATATATTTCTTCCGGAATATAAGATATTTTAGAGAAAAAGTTTGTTTTAAAATATAAGATATTTATACGTTTTTATGTAACATTTAATTTTATTAGATATTATGTGACCAATAATATTATGCAGTATTTTTCATAATTAGCTGAATTATTTTTATTTTATATATTAAATAATACTTTAAAAAAAAAGTAATGTTTTAATCTTCACGCTTTTAACCAAAACATCTTATATTTTGAAACAGAGAGAATATATGTTATATATATATATATATATATATATATATAACCAAAAATCTTTACTTTTTTTTGGATAAAGTAACCAAAAATCTTTACTTGTCACTAGAAGTCTAGCACAAACATTCTTGGCTCAGAAATCCAAGCCGAATCTATACACATATAGGGAAATAACATATGCATGGATGCATAATACATGTACATAATTTTTCGTGTATAGAATGTATCTGTAGTAAATATATATCCTATATATTATGAACACACAAAAATTATATATGCTAGAACATGCCTCCATGTATAGTTTTCTGTGAAGATCATTCTCTCTTTACAGTAACTTCGCAGCTTTTACTTTTCTGAGACTAGTTTCTTCGTTTGACTGATCTTATTTCCTCACTAATAGTGTCAGGGTGTAGTGTTTGTGGTACTTTTTTTGAAGTAGTGTTTGTGGTACTTGGACCTAAGACTTCAATTGGTAACATAAAAAAATAGCGGAGTATCTAGAAAATAAATTAAAAGTTATAGGGATATAATGGAATGATATAATATAATAATAAAACTGTACATTTTGTTTGTTATAAAATTCATGTTAGTATTATGCTATTTTACGTATTACTAATTAATAATGTGACTATCATTTTATTACTAATAACGTGACGATCATTTTAAGCATTTTTTTCGTTGTTTATAATAACTAACTAAAAATGATATAGTAACTGCATGTTTTTCTCATAAGAATTCCACATGATCCATGATCCATTACAAACGAGTAATAAAAACATAATATATTGAACATTTTAGGAGAATTTCAAAAATGTCACTTTTAAAATATCATTTTGTAAAAATATCACCATGAATTGTCTATTTTCAAAAATGCCACAAATTAATGATTTTTTAACAC
The DNA here is from genome assembly GCA_900406555.1 of Pseudoturritis turrita. NCBI lineage: Eukaryota > Viridiplantae > Streptophyta > Magnoliopsida > Brassicales > Brassicaceae > Pseudoturritis > Pseudoturritis turrita. The sequence continues at coordinate 612,815 of OVBL01000813.1, forward strand.
TTAAATCTAAAATTTTAAACTTAAAAAAGGGTTTGACCCTAAACTCCAAACCCTCAAAACTAAATCATAACATAACATATATAATTAACCCAAACAGAAATAATATTTTAAATAAATTATATAATATTAGTGGCATTTTTTAAAAGATTTTGAAAATGTGATACTTTTGAAAAGTGGCATTTCAAAAGTGGTATTTTTCAAAATTTTCTCTTTGTTTTTAGATTATTCTACAGTTTATTTGTTTCAAATTCTAAAAATAAATATCATATAATATCGATGACATTCGATGTAATATAAATTCACTAAAAGTAAATATAATGATTATTTTACTATTTACAAATCAATTTAGGATGTTTCCCTTCGAAGTATATTATTATTCAAAGACGATTTTTGTAGAGTAGTATTGATATGATTCAAATATTCAAAGATGTGAATATCTTATTCTAGCCTATGACCCATCTATAGTACATGTGATGAATATTTAGTTGTCCTATCAAGTTTTCTAACTAAAATGAAGATTCCATATTAGTGTGCTCTCTCTACCAATATCTTATTTACATTATTCTCTCATTATAAATTTGGCCAACCCAAAAAAAAAAAACAACGAGGGTCCCTCGATCTGGTAGCTTTTTGATATGGCTAAGTAAAATTGTCGACGATTTCCTTAACAACGTTATGCAACTCCTACGCCTCACTTATCATTACCATTGACAATCTCCCTCTAATTTACTCCTATAATTGTTTCTAATCTAATGATTATTGATTAAAAATTTACTAATAAACATATATAGTTACATAACCATTCTTGTGCTCACATACTAGTTAATTAAACTATTAGATGGGTTCTTCGATTTAGTCAATTAAACGGTTAAACCCTTTTTGTTTTAATTTGGTAGAGGTCAGTTAAACTTAATCAAGCTAATCCACATGTTTAAGCTAATCCACATGTTTAAACTTCAAAGTTGCCGGGTCCTGCTATTTTGCCAGACTAAAATTTTGTTGATTCAAACTTGTTTTATTAATTAGGATAGATGATATGCCCTAAAATTTGTGAATTTAATTTTTGTTTTTGTGGATCTCAAATTTAGGATGTAAATGAATAATCAATATTCTTAGATTTTTTTTTTCCTTACCTTAGATATACATATATTATCTTTGTTTGTTTACTGGTAAAAGAAGTTTTCTTTTGTTCACTTGTCCCTATCGTTTGTCCACAATCAAGACGGGCCTTAGGTTATTCACCACTTTTACGTTCAATTTCTAACATATTTGACGTCACAATGAATTTATATATGTGTGTTATGTGATTGGTACATGCACCAAATTCAATCATTTTCAAATTTGTACAGAATTTGATTTCCTTTAGTAACACAAGCCATGCACCTCAAGTTGCTTTCCTTTTTAACTTGTCCAATTACTAAGAACCACATGTAACACACGTATTTATGTACATACTACACAACACACATCCATAAACATTCATATCTTCTTTGATGTAAAAAACAAAAAAAAACATTCATAAGGTCCTTTTTAAAAAAAAAAAACTTTTTACAAGACTGATTAATCAACGAGCTAAGTTTTAATCAGTAGGGTTAAGAAAATCGATATCTTTGAGGAAAAAACAAAGAAAAAAAATATTGATATCCTCGTATTAACATCGTCATATATATCTCAAAACAACTGTTCAATTTGATGGAATTCTTTGATAGTAACAAAAGTAAATTGAACAAACAACCCCTACATGAAATCATTTTGCCGTTGCAAATTATGAAAATGATTATTAGAGTGTTCGTTTTATTTTTTTAATGTTATGCCATATCCAATATGAAATTTTATTTTTACTTTAAATATAAGATCGGATATGGTGGCCGATAATAGATGATTGTGATGGATGATGATGACTTCCCATACAAAGTTGCTTGGTCCTTAAGAAAACACACGAGGCCTAATTATGTTAAATTAATCAACATATTAATATATTTACATAAATGTAATTTTTGTGGACCATTTTTTGCTTACCTCACTACTTACAAAAGATCACCAACACTTTCAACTTTCAAGCACATCAACATCGATTTAGCAAATCATCATTGTAACGAATATTTGAAATCTCCAAGTAGGACAAATTATGAAAGACTATAAAATGGGGTCAAGGAAAGTTTGTTTCTAAACCGGACTGGACCGGACATAGCCAGACCCCCGGTTAACAAAAAGACAAGTGGCTCATAATGGTTTCGTTTCATCTTTGCTACAGTGAGATTATCTAATGAAACATTAGGCCAAAAAACTCCAACCAAAAAACGTTTTTCTGATGAAACAGAGAGTCGAACCCAAGTCATTGCATCATTTCTTCTTCTCGGATACACCACCAGACCTGCAAAGAAACCAAACCAAACCAAATCAGCAAGTAGAAAAACATTGATTTACATTCATACTTAAGAAGCAAACTCCTATTAGTTAGATTAATAAAAGACGAATATGAGATTTAGACCTCATCTTTCGGAGAACACCAGACATCTCTTCTCTCTTCCTCTTGGCTCTCTTGTGAGTTCCCAACTTTCTCTTGGCAACTTTGAGAGCTCTCTTGTCCTTACCGACCTTCAAAAGCTCAGTGATCCTCTTCTCATAAGGAGCGAAACCCGCAACTTCCCTGATCAAACTCCTGATAAAGAGAGTCCTCTTGCTTGTTTTCTGATTACAAATACCCAAATCAGGAATGATAACAAAACTTTCAACTTAGAATTAACCACAAAAACAAAAGGATCAAACTTTCAAGATCGTACAATTAGGTAAAATCAGATTTTAAACAAGGCCACTAAAGAATCAAAGACATAATAATCAGTTGTAATACCGCTGCTATTACTCTCCTTCCTTTTCTAAAAATTCCCTATTATACTGTCTAAACATCAAAATCTGAACATAAATGGATATGGAAAATGAGGTAAAGAGTGGAAAGATTAGAGCATTACCCCTTTTCTGTTGTTTGGGCGAGGAGGTTGCTCGCGTTTGGTAACAATGTGTCCTTTGTTTAACCCGACGAACAAACCAGTCTTGGCTTGTGTAGCCGCCATTTTCTCTGCAAATCCAAAGAAAAAAACGAAGAAGAAATTCTCAGATCTACTTGTTATGCGATTTTCTCTTAAAATCTAAAGCTATGTCAAGTTTTATCGATTGCACAACTTTCAAATTCATCGAAAGAGACTGAGAAATATGAAATCAGGAGAGGAAAAGATCCGATCGTTCATGGATGAATAATACTAACCTGAAACCTGAAACTGAGTTTGAAACTCTGATTGCGCCGCCAATGGAGTCGAAGAAGATCCAAAAGAGAGAGCGAGAAAAGTGGTTTTTTTATAGTCTTGTCAAAAATTAATTAGGCTTTGGCACAATTTTGAAGAGCTTCTTTTTTTATTTCCAAAGCTACCCTTTTGCGTTTTGCGTTTTGATATTTGGGCTTTTCTATAATGGGCTTCTTTATCGTTTCTAGTTTATTGGGCCTTTCAGCTACGAAATTTAGTTTTTGTTTTTTGTTTTTTAACAGTTGAATAGAGAATGAATCTGTATAAACTCAAAGGAACATCATCACCTTTATTTTAATTTTTTTTAAAAGATAGATGTTTGATTGTTTTATGTTTTAAATTTTTTTTTTTTTCAATCACGCATTGTAAACGCAAATGAGTTATTTTTGTGTGTGTTTGTTATTTGATAAACAACCAGAATACCACCGTATACAAATTCTAGAAAAAAAGATATGTTAGTATACAAACATATAATATCACCTTCCCTACTCAAGTATTCATATAACAAATATATTATTGCAACTCATGCAAGAAAAAGTTGATTTCAAACTCCCAAATACAAAATACAATCAGAATCTGTTGCGTTGATTAGACCATAAGAAAATCAATTTTTTTCACATCTTGTTATGGTTTCAAACACGAATTTTAACGAGCGAGCTCGGGTATTAGTTCACTGACATTCACATAGTCGGTGTGGACCGTGTGGTTGATCCGATGGCTCGTCTCTCAACCATGAGGAAATGTCCGAGAGACTGCACATTGTTGCGACCATTGTCCTCGTTTATAATCTTGTTATGGGCAATGACAGTTGCGTTTGTGCCTATTTTGGAACATATAGAGAAAATCCATGGCTTGTAAGATTTGAGATTCTTCTGATGTTGATGGTTTCTAGAAGCTGATTGATCAATCCTGGCTCGGTTTGATCTTCTCGAAAGTTCTAGAAAGCTTGATATCCCGATTAGGTTTCCTAGTGTGTAGCTCCTATCACGGAAAAATGATCCCATCGACTGAAATATAAGAGTGTAATTTATCAAAACAATATATATAAGAGTGTAATTAAGATACGATTTAGTATCTTGTAAAAATGTAAATTGATACATCCACACGCAACATAAATCTTGAGGTGGTTGCGATGTTTGCTTTCATCCAAGAGGTCGAGATTTTGAATTATGAGGGTGAATGGTGACCAAAAAAGATACTATGTATAAAATTATAGAAAACATGAAACTAAAATCCGATTTAAAAAATAAATAAAAGTTCATAAAATTCATGACAACGGTAATATTGGGAACTATGACGCTAATTGGTGAAATAGTTGTGCCCATAAAAAAAAAAAAACAATCATCATTGAGTTGTCTTGCAACTAAATTATTTTTGTTTAATTATATTATGATCAATTACATTGTCAGACGATTAAATCATGAAAATTTAAAAATGTTAAAGAGTAATTGCGAAATCTTTAGGTAAAAAAAAACTTATTTAAAAAAATCATAACTTATTTGTTAAACATCATAATGACGGAGGCATCTCTTTTATTTTTATTTTAAAATTGGCTGAATGCTGAAAATAAATCACAAATTTTCCATTAAAATTGCAAATGCCACAATTTGAGTTTAAAATTGTATAATAGATATTGTTGGAAAAAATTGCGTGAAATCACATAGCTATTCCCAAACGGATTGTTGATAATTTTTTAATGATTCCACTTTTCAATATGGTATCATGTAATGGTGATATCTGAGAAATTGCTCTAATTAATAATCCTTCCATTTTATAAAAATGCCATTTTGACATATTTTATGCAGATTAAAATATTTTTAAAGATACCAAAATACCTATATTTAATATACAATTAATTCAATAACATTGTTTTAATTTAATAATTTCTCCGTTTCACAAAGAGTGTCATTCTACACATTTTTACACATATTAAGAAAACTATTAAAAGTTTTATTTTACTTTTTATTAATACATTAAATAAAATCTCTTTCTAATAAATACATTAAAAATGTAGGGTCAAAACTGGATTTTTAATCAAGATTCTACATTGAAAATATAAAATGACACTCTTTGTAAAACGAAAATAAAATTCTAGAATAACACTCTTTGTGAAACGGAGGGAGTATCTTTTAGATTTTAATAAGTGATAAAAAATGAATTGTATTCAAGTCGTATTAAAAATGTAGAATAATATTTTTTGTGAAATGAAAATAACATTAAAATGATACTAAAATGATACTATTTGTGAAATGGAAGAAGTATATAACAATGCCCTTTTCAGACAAAACCATCACAACTTTAAAGGAGCATACAATTGGTTTCACGTTCGCTCTGAAGTCATCTCAGCCAACAACAATACTATTTTAGTATTTTTAATTTTAATAAACAAAACCAGGAAATAAAGTGAAAGAGAATGTGAATTCAACAGATCCAAAATAGTAGTCAAAGTATAATCATTATTGAATTTCTATGAGGAGAAAAACAAAAAATCCTAGACAGATTCAAACGGCTCATCAATTCATATGCAAGAAAAAGAAAAACAAAGATAAAACTGGAAATATGAATAAATTACTAAAATTTAATCGATCTCTCCAGATATCCTAAAAGAACAAAAAATGAAATTTTAGAGGCATGAAGTAAGTGTTCAACCAAGAATCTACCAAGACCTATGAATAATTAGTTTACTATATATGAAATGTGTTGTGTATTTGTATATGTATAGTATTAAGTAGAGGAGTGTATATATATATGAATATATCTGACCTGGGAATCAAGATCGGAGGAAGAGTGAGAGGAGGGAGAAGGAGAGAGAAGAGAGCTGAAGGAGATGGAACCAGCAGAGACATGTTCATGATGATTATGGTGATGATGATGAGTTTCTATTGTAAGTCCTCCGATTCTTGCATTTACTGGTCTCAGACCAAGTGGCCATCCTTCCTCCTATAATCACACATCATTACATTCATCAGCTCACAAATGTGTATATACAATCTATATATGTGTGTATAGTACAATGCTATTGTGTTAGAGAGCGAGAGAGAAAGCGAGGATTAGGAATATACCTGGTGAGCCATTAATGGAGTTTTGAGACTCAAAGGGAGAGAGAGATTTGGTTGGATAATAATGGAACAAAAGATGTAGGAAATTAAGAATAAGGATGAGTATATACTTTTTGGAGATAGAAAATTTTATATTTCTTATTTGGTAATTAACCCAAAAATCGAAGAAACAAAAAAAAAACATTAAAATTTTTGAAGAACCGGAGACCTTCAGTGTGTTAGACTGACGTGATAACCAACTACACCACGAAACCATTTTGTTAGTAATAAACAAATTGATATATTTCAACCAGATTGATAGCGCAAAGTTCTATCCAGTTACTCCATTTGTCTAAAATAATTAAAGGAAAAAAAAATTACATAGGAGGAAAAATGAAATCGTTGTGGTTTAATGATTTTGCATCGATAATTATCTGATTTTATAGTTTAATAAGGGGAAATAAGGGTTATCAAATAATATTATGTCGTGGGTTTAAGATATTTCATTTGATATTGTTTGGACTTTTGGGAGAATTGGAGTTTATGGTTTTTTTTTTTTGTCAACTGTTTATGGTTTAGTAGTCTGAAATCTTGGTTAGCTTCTTGATATCCCATGTTTAAATTCGGTTTTCATCATGATACCGTCTAACTTGATAAAAAGAAAATAAAATGAATGAAGAAAATTATTTGAATGTCAAGAGAACATGAAAAGTAAAGAAAAATGGTACTATATGATATAAGAGTACCGTTAGAAGCTCGAAATTGAGAAAAGGAGAAAAGAAATTATCTGTGCGCTTTGGTATGGACAAAGGACATATGCTTCGTTCTGTGTATACCTCGAGAGACATAATTACTTTATCCTTTTTGGACCACATCATTCTGTTTTGTAGCTTTCTATTTTGTCCTTTAAATATTGGATTGAACAATATAGAATTTTGAAAAAGTATGTATATATTCGAATAATAAGTTGATTCTTAAACTCAGGTGTAACAGTTTTACTTTGTTTTATAAGTTTCCATTTAAAATTAAGGGATTTCAGTCAGCAAAGCCCATACTAGCACGAGTTCGTACGGACATGACTATATTCTATTTCTAGTATGACCGAAATTATGAATTTATATCATCATGTGTTCTTTCTTGATCTGTGACTATAGAGTATACATATTAAACTCAATACACTATGTATGAATACGTAGGAGCTATACATAATACACAGTATAAATCTACGTATATATATGTACAAGAATTACGCGCGCTTGTATCAAAACAGAGAGCCTTGACGACCTACTCTGCGGGGCAATCCGAAATTCTGGTAAGCCCGGATTTGGCCACCGAGCGTGGCTGTAACGATTACCATTCCCCAGGCTGTTGGCTGAACCGCATGCGCTCCATGACTGCCGCTACTATCAAACCAAGACCAGGAAGAAATCCGTGATGAGATCGATATAGAAGGCGAATCCCCGGGTTTTAACGACTCTCCTGTGTTGTTCTCTGCTTCACTTTGCGGAATCTGCGTTGCGGGCTCCTCTTCTTGATGTTGTTCTGTTCCTCCATCCACAGTGTTGTCATTGTTTTTCTTAGGTAATGGTGGGAGACCGGACTTTTTACCCGTGGTTGCGTTATCCGGTGTAGTATTAGTAGCAGTAGTTGAGGGTTTTTTCGGATTTTTTCTTGATTGGGTTTGTGTTGGTGGTAGTTCGCCTTTGACTACACCGTGCCATGGGATTGCCACGGAAACGTCTTTGCACGGGAAGGTTTCGTAAGAAGTACACATGGCTACGGTTTTTCTACCGGTGATTCCTAGTCGTGGCTCCTCGTGTTTCCACACGTAAACCTGTGAGTCTTCGCTTGCGCAAACAATGTGTTTAGCATCTAGTGTGTAAGATGCTGTCATTTGGCTGCTTGTGTTTTTGAAGCCTGATTTATGGTATCAATACGAGAATTTAAATATTTACTTTGTGAAACTGGACAAAAGTAACGAATAAATTGTTTCAATTACATACCTCTGAATTTCTGAATAAGTTCAGTACCGTCAAGAATCCGGATGCGTGAATCAGCAGAAGTTACAAGCACTTCTGTTGGATTAATCGGCGAAAACTGTTGATGCAAACTCAATGGTAAGTAACAAAAAAACAACAATATAAACGTTTTCAAAATAAGAGTGAAACCTGGAAAGCTGTGATCTTTTTAGCTTGAGCTTTCTTTTTGTTTTGCAGATCAATCTGGTTTGTTTGATCCAACTTGCAATCTGATCAATCAGTAGAGAAAAGTTACAAAATTTATGAACATTTTAAGGTTAACTAATAGACAAACATAGTTTACAAAATAGAATAAGTCTTTAGCCAATATACCCTCTGCACTGTAAAGACGGCAATTCCCTTTATGTGAACCAACAAATGCAGCCTACAAAAGAGAAATAGAGATATCAATACGAGAGTTCCCTTAATTTCAAGTATATGCGGGTGATAATTCAAGAGAATTATGTACCTGACCATCGGGAGTATAACAAACCGCGGTAACCATTTCGTTTAGATCATTCCACTCCACTACTTGACGGTTTGATATGTTCCATATACGGATCTTGGCATCAAGGGAGCCACTTATGAAGTAATCTTCATCCAATGGATTGAATTGTACACAGGTAACTGAAAACCAGAGACGAAGACATGAATCTCTGGAAAGCATATGAAAGTTAGAGATTATGAGTATTGAAGGAGATTTTCTTTCTTTACCATAGTCATTGTGTGCAAACAGTTTTAGACAGCTTTGAGTTTCGATATCCCATAACCGCACGGTTTTGTCCATGGAAGATGAAAGCAATAGCTGCATGATAAAGCATGGTTTAAGTTTATCAAATAGCAATCCATGGCTGCTTACATCAATGTTGGCAAGAAACTAAAGGAACATTAACCAACCTGGGACCGAGACCAAGATAAGTCCAGAACATCATCCAAGTGACCAGTGAAAGAGCAAATTGGTTTATCTGATAATGAGAACACAGTTTCAGGCGCATGAACATAGTCTGGGATCTGGTTTGCTTTTCTACTCGATGAAGCTTTCCCTTTTTTCTTCTTATCATGTGGCGCATCTACAGCATCACCTTCCGCAGGCGATTTATCCGTGGAACCAGACATTGAAGGATGAATCGGCGTCAAACTCCCTTCGTTCATTGCCATGATTTCACATTCTTGAACCTCCCACACATGTATCGCACGATCCTCCCCTGCACTTGCTAATAAATGTGTGTCTGGACTAAATTTCATAGTCCAAATAGATCCTTGATGAGCTTGAATCTCTTGACACAAATGCAAAGCACTTAGATCTTTATGTGACTTCCCTGAATGTCTCACTTTCACCCATTGATTCGTCTGGTCATTGTTCTTCTGTTCCACTGCTCTCGGACTACTCGTACCACTACCACTTTGATCCTTCTCTTTCTCTGAAGCCTTAGAGCTCATAGAATGTGCAACATCTTTAATGTTCTTTAACAAAGCAGCTCCTCTCTTCTTACTTACTCTCAAGCTTTTCGACACATACGAGTTGAATTTCCTAAAATCAACCGCGGAATTCGCGTTTTCTCGTCGCATAAGATCCTTAACAACAGATGAATATCCAACGCTTTTCTCAAATTCTTCCATTGTCAATTGTTTACCTGTTTGCAAATCGCTGAGCCGATTCCACATTCCATTCTCACCGTACTCCTTCACGATAAACTCTTTTCCGGTGTCGAGATTCTTAATCAGGAAAAAAGCACTGAAACGAGTGTTTGAGACTACCGAAGAGAGCAAAACGCCATTGTTTTGCCCTCGATGCTGACCGTTTTGTGCGTCTGGTGGTGAAGCTCGCGTTGGTGTGAAGTAAGGACAAATTCTCGCACAAGGAGCTCCAATCGCTGACGCGGTTCTAGTGAGACGCGATTTCGACGTTTTCCCTAACATTTCATCTTTCCTCTTTTTCTCAGCAGAAGAAGCTTCGATATCGGAATCAGATCTAGACCGTACAAGCAAAACCGACATCGGTGGAGATCGATTAACCCGTTGATCCACCGGAGAATTCTGATCAGGCTCATCCACCTTCGATTCCGTAACGCCTCCTTCCACAACCCGAGCACCTCCGCAATCTACCGCCGTCGGTTTGCTCACGCGTTGGATCGAGATAGCTCCGAGCATACTCTTCTTAGATTCAATCCCCATTCCGTTAAGAAGCCTCCGGCGACGTTCCGTGATAGATCCCGGCGCCGCCATCCAGATATCATAATCCGGCGACATATCCGGCGCAGGAGCAGCACGAGATGTTGAAGATACGTTAGAAGAAAACGAGATCCGGCAATCATCGAACTCGCCTTCTTCGTCCGAAGATGATGCTAAATCCAAAGGCACGACGGTGGAGATCCGATTAGAGCTCTCGAAAAAATGGTCGTCGTCGTCTTCAACCTCGCCTAACCCCGCCCAATTCATCGCCATCGTCTTCCTCCGTTCCAATTTCCCGTTTGCGCCGCCTCGATTCGCCATATCTGTACATAGGTTTCTGAAACTTCCAGATTTTCAAATTTTCTCGCCAGTTTTTTTTTTTGTTTTTTTCGTTTCCACTTTTTTTTCTCGTTGTTGTGTGATTTGTTTTGGAGGGAGAGGAGTGGAAAAGAGAAAATCAAGTGTTACTTTTGATATCCATTGATCTATAACTCGCCACGTGTCTTATTTATATTTAAGCAGATTCGAGTAGTAGCCCATACTAAAGCCCATGATTGTTACTTTTTCGTAACGGCCCATTTATAAACATTTCAATAATTAGATGTTAAAGCTGTCTGTAACCAAAAAAGTTGATAACATCCGATTTAATAACAGAAAGCTGGCTACAAACTTTTTCAACAAAAATTTAGTTGATTTAGCTCAGATCCATCCAATGATCAGACTAGTTAAATCAATTTTGCTTATGGTTTTTAAATCTTAAATCAATGGCAATCTGAGATCACATCACATCCCAACATATAGTCTAGACATATAACCGAAATGTACCAAACCACATTTTCTTAAAATCAACAAACAATTAGAGAACTTTTAGACCAACTTAATTTGACCAAACCTTAATAGGGTCATGCTATAATGGGGCTCATTTAACCAGCATTTCATCGAACACACCACGCAATATTGAACAAGTATTAATTGGAAGGTTTTGGCCATCTTGCCTAGATTAAGAGCGACCAAAACAGATCATTACTTATTTACTTACTTGATTTAATTAATGTTAGTATACTACTATAGCACTTATTAGTCTATTACGGTTAGCTGTGGTAGAGGCCAGTTTAATATTTGCATTCGTGAAAGTGAAGAATATATGTATGTGGAAGAATATATGTAATGTAATTAATTTTATAAATCTATGGAATTTAACGATATTCTTCTTGGTTGATGTGCATTTATAACCCGGTATACATCTCAAGAATGGCACAAACTTAAATAAAAGTATAAAATATTGATCAATTCATCGATCATAACAAGGTGTACCCAAAGAAGGAAGCATGATTCATTACGAATTTACGAAGGATGTTTGCTTCCACTGGAAATATTTTTAAAAGACTGGCTAGGTAAATAATAGTATATACATAAATATTTCAATATGATATGGAGAAAATGTGCATGAACCGTTTAAGATTAAACGTTCTTGATGAATAAATGACCTTGAAATTCTATTTTTAATAAATAATCATATGGTTTTCAAAGGAAAATAAATTGAAATATGTTATAAAATAGTCTAAAAACTATGTTATATACTCAAGTTTTTTGGGCGAGCCCGTGTATAAATGAACGTGTTTTGGTGTATTAGAGTATTAATTAATTAGCAACAAAAATTAGAAATATCCTAAGATAATACTTTTGTGAAAAAGTCATATTTCAAATATATCTTCTGTTTATAGACAAACTTACATAAATATTTTACCAAAAAAAAAACTTACATATATATTTTTGGATTCATGTTTTTCTTATTAAAATTTTCATTTTCTATTAAAAATTTACAAAATTTTGTTAGATTCTATGATTTGTTTTAACTACGCTAATTACGAGCAAAATAAATATATAATTAATATTTTCTATATTCTATCTAAATATTAACGATATCAAAATCAGGAAATAAAACATTAAATTATATTGATTGAAAACGTAAATTACTGTTGAAAACAAGTAATTATAATGAGAGCTTTGACTTTTTTCAGTTGTACTATAAATCAAAATTAAAGGATTCATAATGTGATCATAGTTTTATTGTTATCGGCTTCCACTTATATTATTAATTAATTATACAGAAAATGAAAAACGAAAAAAAAAAAAAAAAAAATTCAAAGGATCTATTACCACCACACAGTCATAAATTAGAAATGACCGATCACTAATCTCTTTGTTTCCGTGACTTCTTGATCCTACGGTCCAAATCCTCCAAGAACATCTCGATCTCACGGCTCAGATCAATCGGTATACGGTTACCAGCATTAACCGGCGTAGATTTTCGTTTCGTACCGGAAAACCGGTTTGGTTCGGGTTTTCTCGGAGCCGGTGGACATAACGTATATTTCGCCGCCGGTATCTTGTGATCGGACGATGTTGGAGTCTTGCAACCATCGTCTTCGTTGACCGTTGGATCTTCGTGATCGGCCATGAGGTCTATTTCGGGTCGGGTCGACAATCGGATCTTTTCCACGTCTTCTTCTTGGATCTCCTTAACGCAGCAGATCTCTGCCATTAGGCAAATTTTAGAGAGAGAGAGAGAGAGAGAGAGAGAGAGAGAGAGGAGAATAAGGAGAGAGAAGGAGAGATTACGTGCGTTGGATCCGAAACTTGAAAGCCACCATTTCAACTAACTAGTGATCTGTCTCCCAAGTGGCGGGATACAAAAAAACTTTACTTTATTTGATTTTTTTTTTTTTTAAATTATTAGATGATCATTTTTGTATATATATAGATATATGATGTCATCGTATGTAAATTTTGTACTAAGCTAGAAAAAGAATTGTCTATTGACAATCAATTTTTGATTTAGACTAATGACCATTAAACTACCACAAAATTAATTCTTAGAACCTAAACTTTCTCGATGTAACATCATTAATCAATATATATATATATCCATATTTCAGAACAACCATATTTGAGTTGATGTCTGATTTTCCATTCCAACTACAATATATACATATATATATATATATATATATATAATTATAAATTAATTTTTGATGTGTCATTTTTTTTCAATGCAAAATTTTTTCAATGACATTCAAAATTTTATATCTTTAAATGGAAATTTCTTAATTAGTAGAAAGGCACAGTTTTGTTATTATGTGTGAGAAACCTAATTCGACTTCTTTTTCTAAACAAGGAGAGTACCGTTTTAGCAAGATTTTTTTTTTGGATAAAGGTTTTAGCAAGATTTTGAACTCTTAGTTTCATACTATATTGAAGTTTATCAACTCTCTCTACACAATATTTGCAGATGATAAAATTTCATATATTTGTTAGTTTTACCATTCATAAATCAATGTTGCTTAGTTGAAAAAAAAAACTAAACTACTTTTACATTTATGTAAATGAATATATAAGCTTTAACAAAAAATGAATATATAATGAAATGTGATTTTCTCGATGATTTGATTAGTGTTGGTTACTTTAAGAAAAACGATATTGATAAAAAAAAAATCCGTCTTTCTTCTACTTTGACTTGAACATTTGCATTCTTGTATTTGTAAAATTTACAGCTTTCTCTTAGTTAATTGAAAAATTGAAAAATGAACATACATATCACAAAAAAAAAACCGAAAAGGTAAAAATATTTCTCCACAAACTTTGATGCAAATCAGACGCACGTGCTTTTGTTTTATATGGGACCTCGCGATATATTTTTGAAACTTCTAAGTTCTAGTTTCTCATGTTTTTTCAGACGATGTCGAAACAACTTTTATTTTCTAATATCGTGAAAAAAATAATTTTCTCAGATGCTTCCTTTGTCGTGCACGCAAGTAATGAAACACCAACTAATAATTGACTTCTTACTAATTAATTTGGTGATACTTGTCATTGTTTCTTCCATTATCAAACACGAAATAAATAATATTTTTAATTTAATTCTTTGGAAAAATTGTTGCAAAACCTTCTGTACAGAAAACGATGTTTAAATCTAATTTTTTTTTTCTAAGATGTATTTCAAATATAAAACGAATTGTTTTCAAAAAAAAATATATAAAACCAATTAACGATACTAATTTCTACAAAATTTTAGAATAACAATATAATACTCAATTGAAAAATTAACGTACCAAAAAAATATGCCACATTTTTAGATGAGGAGTTGGTACTTCTCATTATGTATCTTTACTCTTTAGAGAATGTCTGTAAATTTAAATAAAATAATAATAATGTTTTCAGGCTAAAGCTGTAATTAATTACATATATCGAATTATTTAAAATTTACTGTTTCATCATGATTAAAAAAAACACTTAAGATTACCATCAAACGCAGCAATAATCGGGTTCGGGGTATATATATGACTATATGACGTAACCTTTTGAGATCTTCAAATTTCAGGCGTAACCTTTCATGTGCAAGACCTAAAACACTACAGTATTCTAAAGTGTATTTGTTTTTTCTTTCATTTATAATATTTTTAAATATTATTACTGTTGTGATTATCATAAACAACTGAAAATATTGACTTTTTTAATAAATGAAATGTATTACTCCATGCAGTGATACCCGTGGGAAATTATAACTTTGGATTCCTCAGCCGTGAAATGTGAACCACTATAGATTTGGTAAACTTGTCATACCTCTCTAAACGACGACCACCAGCACCACCCTCCAAATTGATAAATTATTAAATTATAAAGACGTATAATAATGATATTATATTAGGGGATTAAGTATGGATTAAGTGAGTAAATTAAAAGGGTTAACGAGGATAATGAAAGATTGGCTACTAGACATGTGGTGGCGATGCCTACGCACATGGTTGATCATCATGTCCTCCATCCTTCACGTTTTGTTATTTACTTTATTTAGCTTAATAAAATTAAATATATCATTGGGTCAAAATTTTAGCAGAAAAAAGTTCCCAATATGAAATACAAATTTATAATTTCATATGTATTAATATATTACTATAAAAGGTTATGAGACAAAGTTACAAACATGATCTAATAACATGTTTTCGCATTGACCATTCTAATAGTCTGAAAATAATCACAATATCGTACGATCAAAATTCACAAACTTTTACAAAGCAACACACTAATACGTTAAAACAAGACTTTTTAAAGAGATTTTTGTTTTGTTTTGTTAAAGCAATACACTAACAAGTTAAAACAAGCCTGTGTACACTAATATATATTTTAACAGAAAGAACAAGAATTTATCTGCATTATATTGTAAAAAATATATATTATACTATATTTAATTTCTAGAAGTGTATATCATTAACAAATTTTAACTTGATTTTTTTTTTCAAGTTGCAAGTCACAAACACCCAAGTTAATATATACACATATATAAAATTTTAAAAGGCGATTTCTCTCTTTTTATATTGCAAAGGTGGTTTGCTTTTTACACATGGAGAGATAAAAAATGAGATACTTTATGATATCACCCGATGCTGCTTAGACATATTTGAATCAAATCCCACATGCAAATTTTGGGACCATTTCTTTTTCTTGGTTTTTACCCACTCTATCTAATGATCATCATCTGCCCCCCCCCCCCCCCCCCCCCCCCCCCAAATACATTATGTGATAAATAAAAGCATAGAAAAGTTAGTATTAACTTTTGTTGGAGGCATATAAGTTAGGTTAGGTAATTAAAATATTATTTTAAAACCCTCTTTATTTAATCATTCTAAGTAAGAACTCGAGGAAAGTTGTCCATGCGACAACATTATAGTCCCCATGGTTTTGCATTGCATTTCTTGTGACGTATCAATCAAAGTGGTTTGTGGGTTCCCAATTTTCTCAGTTTATCGTTTGTACGTAGATTTTATATTCGCTTGGCGACTCGTTCTAAATAATACATATTATCCTGTTTCTATCTAACTATCTTTTTGACATCTTTCACATGGATTATGAAACAAGTTAAGTATTTTGCTATACTCCGACCAAAAAAAAGTTTGACTTTATGAATTTTGTTATATATTATGTTTTATTAAATTTGACTAGGGGGAACTTAATATTGTAATTTATCCAAAGTTACATTAAAATCGCAAAATGCCATTAAGAAGGAATATTTTAAACATATTTATTTGTTTGTTTGTGAAATAGATCATGCAATTAATTGATTTATCATATATCACCATGAGTTTCTTTTCGTGTTTTATATTAGTTCGGTTCTAAAATTCATTTTCTAATATGTCATCCAATCCATCGTAAAATTATTTTTAGATTAATTAAACTAAAATGTAAAATTCTGATAGAAAAAATAAATTGCGTTTAAACTAAAATGTAAAATTCTGATAGAAAAAACAAATTGCGTTTGGACGTCATAAATCACCAAATTAAATATTTTAAATCTTATATACAGAATCAACGAATGTGTTTTTCATATGTACGTTTAGTGATTTGTTTCTCAATTTGTAAACAAAATAGAAAACAACTTATTTACGGAGTTCTCCTCAAAAGTACTAATTTAAATTAAAGTCAAAATTTATTGTAGTAAACTAGATAAAGATTGGGATCTGGGTCCAGAGATTCTAATTGAATGCTTTTATTATCTTAAAAGCTTTATTTGTGATTCCCACATCTTTTAATAAAAATCGCTTTGCAGTGTATATTCTTAAGGACACGAGACAGCTTTGTTGTCCATTTGTGTAGGACATGCTTAGTCTTGTTTTTATTTATTTAAACCTTTAATATATATATATATACATTTTAAACCTGTAATATACACACATATATATATATGTATAAAAATTGTTGGAAGTTACATTGTTGACATGAATTATTGAATTTCGTATTGAAAGTCCTAATTAAGCCGTAGATGCATATGTTTGTTCTATGATATGGATTTTCTAGCTGCAAGGAGTTTCAACCTTTGTTACGGTTAATATCAAAACTGAAATTTTGTTGAAGTATAAAAACTAATCGACTTAGACTGAATATCCATTGGTTTTCTCGATTAGGCTAGCTCATCCATGTAATTAGTCTGGTTCATATGGACTGCCGATTGATTGTATTAGTTTGGTTCTTGCAAAACAAATTAAACATCGCACTCTCTATTCTGGTACTTGAATTCGGATCACCCAACCCAAAGTTATATAACTGATACATTTAAAATACCTTTATATATATAATACATCAAACTAGCTAATTCGGAGTCATATCATATCAGTAGTGTTTTATTACTAAAGAAAATTAGATATTATGATGTGTTGAAAACTTATCAAGTGTCTAGAGGAAAATTGAAAAAGTAATAAAATGCCAAAAAACTTTTATTAAAGTTTTTTGAAAAATGCGAATAATCACCAAAAGGTTTGTTATGAAATTCTGTTTCCTTCGATTCTCACTGCCTCTCCTTTTAATTTCTCGCTACAAAAAAATTGGGTCTAACAAGGTCTTTATGAAAACATTGAGGTCTAATCGAAATATCTACTTCTTAAGCTATGAGAATTATAAATATCTCTAAATACAGGGCTTTTTCGTTACAACTTAACTGGGCTTTATATATAAAATCGTTAAAAGCCCAATTACAATCTTGAAACGTTTGATTTCGATTTGACTCCTCTGTCTCTCTCTCGTCAATCGAAATCTCACCGTCTTCTTCAGCTCACTCAATTTTCCGGGAAAATTCGATTTCATTGTATTATTCTTCCGAACACGAAAACCCATGATCGATCCGCGAATATAACCACTCAGGTCGGGTGTTTTGGAACTGACTGATCTCTCTTTTTTGGGGATTGGAGGAAACAAAATGGGTAAATTAGCCGTTGCAGCTATAACGAGCTTGTGGGCGATTCCCATGTCGATTATCGTCAACCACATTGTTCCCGAACCCTACATGGTAAAAATCCCACTTTTAGAACTCCGATACTCAATTTGATCTGCGAAAGTGTTCTTATCTATCCGATTGTTTCGATTACTGCATCTGTGAATTTTGCAGGACGAGATATTCCATGTGCCTCAGGCTCAGCAATACTGCAATGGAAATTTAAGAAGCTGGGATCCAATGATAACTACCCCACCTGGATTGTAATGCTCTCTTGATTCTGAAAGTAGCTACCTTTAAGAGTCTTGATTTTTCTATGTGTTTTTTGATGCTTACTGTGTTGTTACGGCTTCTTTAATCTGTTACTTGTTCATGTTACTGATACAGAGAAATTTTCGAGTTTGAAATCTTGCAAGGTGAAAATGTTGATATATATGCAATTCAAAAACCTTTTTTTTTGTTTTTGGCAGGTACTATCTTTCACTTGCACATGTTGCTTCTTTGTTTCCAGGAATGTTGTTGATGAATACTACTACTCAGTCCTTTTCAGAAGCTTGTTCTACGTCTGTCCTACGGTCTACGAATGCCGTTTTTGCAGTATTGTGTGGAGTTTTAGTGTATGAGATAATCAGATTCTTGGGGCCAAATCTCAGTGATAGAAAAGCAACCTTAATGGCGTTAGTCATGTCGCTTTACCCTCTCCATTGGTTCTTCACTTTCCTGTATTATACAGATGTTGCGTCTCTAACCGCGGTTCTTGCCATGTACCTCGCTTGTTTGAAAAAAAGATTCATGCTCAGTGCATTGGTAAGTCATTTGAAGCAAATTAGCTGTTTTATTGCTCGAACGAAGAATTACAATTACGTAGGCAAATTTATTTCGGTTTTGTCCTTGCAGTTTGGCACTTTAGCAGTTTTTGTCCGACAAACAAATGTAGTCTGGATGCTTTTCGTTGCTTGCTCAGGTATTATAGACTTCACTCTTGACTCGTCGAGGCAAAAAGAAAAACAAGAAGTAAATCAAGATTTGCATCAGTCCATTGATAGGAAAGGAGAAACTCTGAGATCAAATCTTAGAAAAAGAAAATCTGATAGCAGCTCGGATTCTAGAAACCGCTTTAACCTTGGTAAAATGATTTCTTCAACAGAGGATACTTCAGGTAGGCTGTTTTACATTTTTTTGTTAAATAGTTTGACAATTTTTTTGCGTTTCTCACGCACAAGCATAAATGCTCATCGTCTCTTACGATATCTAAGGTTAAAAATGCAGGCTTAGTCTATGAAATTTGTGCTGTAATCTCAACATCTTGGACTATGAAGTGGAAAATTTTGGTCAAATTTATCCCTTTTATCGTCGTTGTGGTGGGATTTGGTATTTTTATCCTCTGGAACGGCGGTGTAGTCCTCGGTATGTCGATTCAATTTTCTTGTCGGTTTTCTTATTTTCTTGTCTATTGTCTTTTTACTAATCCATCAATTCAAAATCACAGGTGCAAAAGAGGCTCATGTAGTTTCACCGCATTTTGCGCAGATAATGTATTTTAGCCTCATTTCAGCTCTTTTCACTGCTCCCTTGCACTTCTCAGTAGATCAACTGAGAAATCAGTTCCAAAAGTTACATAGATATTGGCCCTTAAGCTTTCTACTAACTCTTGTGGCTCTACTAGCCGGATTTGCCTCTGTACACTTTTTCAGGTTTGGTTTCTTGATACCTCTCAAAACACCCTAAGCTCTTCTACTACAAACTCTTATTCTCTATTGTTTTCTGAAAATTCTTTGCAGCTTGGCTCATCCATATCTTCTCGCTGATAATCGCCACTATCCCTTCTATCTCTGGAGGAAAATTATCAACGCTCATTGGTTGATGAAGTACCTGGTAGTCCCGGTTCACGTATATTCCTGGTTCTCAATCCTTACTTTATTAGGTATGTTTAAATGATTTTGAGTAGTATGATGTTTTATTTCCCTTTTTTTTGTTTGCATTGTGAACTTGACTTGGTTCTTTCTCAATCCGATAGCGAAAACTCGAAGGAAGATCTGGGTCTTGGTCTATTTCTTAGCTACATGTGCTGTTCTTGTTCCTACGCCATTGATCGAGTTCAGATATTACACCATTCCGTTTTACCTCTTCATGCTTCACTCCTGTGTCAGAAGCAACGGTTGCGCAACTTGGCTGCTCATTGGAACGATATTTGTCTGTATTAATGTGTTTACAATGGCAATGTTCTTGTATAGACCTTTCAAATGGAGCCATGAGGATGGTGTCCAGAGGTTTATTTGGTAGGGACTAGGGTTTATATACTCTTTTGAAGTTACCTGTTAGGTTCATGATATTTTATGTTGTTATAAAAACATCAGTTTTAAGGTTTCTTTTCTACGAATCGATTACAACAGTTCTGCCACCAACCGCTGTTAATTTAGGTTAACCGCTCTTACCATTTTTTTAAAATGTTTTGTGGTCCTTTCTCATGATCATGAATTTAGGCCTTGGCATTAAAAAAAATATTAGATCATTCACTCAAATATGAGCATGTAATACTTAGCCACATGGCAAGAACATACGTAAGTATCGATATAGAACTATGTAATTGTCACATAATTAGGTTTCGAAAGTTAGTTGGTTTATGTGAGAATGTTAGGTGAGTCATTGTGGAAGAGAAGTTCCAAAGTCATGGGAGCAGAACTTTGAGATCTGTCAGAAATAGATACAGTAGAATGTTAGGAACTAAAATGTTTTTTTTTCTTTTAATTTAGTCCTAATGTTTAAGTAGTTTTACCAAACTTAGAAAAACAGGAGAAATATTTTGAAATTAAGTAATTAACCCCGTTCAGATTGTATTGTATATTAAAATTGTTTTATGTTTAGTGTTTACAGTTGAATGGGTTTGTTCTCTTAAAATTTGAAACTATTGTTCTCTTTATAAAGTTATCTTAAAATGACAATCATTAATAGAAATCTTGAAAAAGTAATATTTGTTATGGATAATTATCCATTTAAATATTATATTATGTCATAAAAATCTGCACTTACCGACTTATGTTCTCCTATATAAAGGAGTGTTTGCTACATGTAAAAGTAAGAAGAAGAAGTGAATGACTCTCTCTCTCTTAATCTCTCGACCACTCCTATCTCTCTCTTTCTTTTCGTCCCTTTTTCTTCTTCTTTAATTAAAAACACATATATCTATATGTATATATTACTTTTATATTATAATTTATAACACGTTATCAGCACGAGCGTCTCTATATCCGTTCCGATCAATCTCATACCGTCATACCGAAAGGGTGAGGTTTAAGTTATATAATTTAAATTTAATGTGTTATTTACGGAGTGGTAGGTTCGCCTCCTCCTTGATTTTATGGTAGGCTCTGCCTCCTAATTATCAGCAGAAAAGACATATAATAGGCTATGTCTTTTCTGAGTTGATCGTTATTTATGGTAGGCGCTGCCTCCTCGATCAAATAAAAATTATGTCTCCATAATCATATGGCAGGCTCTGCCTCCTGGATTATGTGGAAGACTGTGCCTATTATTATTTCTTTTATCGTTTCTCTTAATTATTATTGCTTATTATATGGAAGGCTCTGCCTCCTAAAATTATTTTAATTTTTTGCTGTTATTATATTTAATTATTTTAAATATTTTATCCCGATTCTTTAATTGAAAATTAAAATTAAAAAGGCTGGTCACTAATTTGATGTTTAAAATTTTGTGATATAGTTATCATGTCAAACTTGGCAAAGCTTGAGATTGCTGCCCTTGATATTTCCGGGAAAAATTATATGACATGGGCAGCAAGTGCAAAGATGCACCTAAAAGCGAATGGGCTTCTTAATGCCATCGCTAAAGTAGAAAAGACATCTGATGATACCAGTGCCAAATCGGCAACGATATCCGATGAGAAAAAGGCAAAGGCCATGATATTCCTACGCCACCATATCCATGATGGTTTAAAGGATGAATATATCACGAAAGAAGATCCTGCAGATCTTTGGCAATCACTCAAAGATAGGTTTGATCACCAGAAATATGTGATCTTACCAAAGGCAAAACATGAGTGGTTGAATCTGCGGTTTGAGGATTACAAAAGTGTTAGTGAATATAATTCCGCTTTGTTCGGAATAACCTCCAGGATAATGTTATGTGGAGAGAGTGTAAGTGATTATGATATGATTGAAAAAACTCTCCAAACATTTCATCCTGGAAATGTAATCCTGCAGCAACAATACCGGGCGAGAGAATTCACCCGTTATTCAGATTTGATGCAAGTCCTCCTTGTTGCTGAGCAAAATAATGAGCTCGTGATAATGAACCATGAAACCCGTCCAACTGGATCGGCTCCATTCCCAGAAGCGAATGTGGTAGCATCTAATTTCCGAGGACGAGGACGTGGTCGCGGTAGAGGCCGTGGTCGCGGTCATGGAAGAGGTGGTGGACGAGGACAAGGAAGAGGATTCCAGGCAAATAATTTCAACGCGGGAAAAACCAACAAAAGATTTCATGAAAATGAAGTTGGTCGCCCGAATAAAAGAAAAACGGAGAATGCCTGTTACAGATGTGGCATGAAAGGTCATTGGATACGTACATGTCGTACGCCGAAACATTTAGCCGATCTGTACCAAGAATCGCAAAAGGCAAAAGAGAAGGATGTTGAAACAAACTTCATCTCTGATGAAGCTGGACCTTCCTTTAATGGCCTGAATGATGATAATCATCTTGATGTCGCAGATTATCTCATTGATCCTGAAGTATCAAGAAATGAAAGCTAAAATCATTGTGACATGATAATTAGTCTTTTAAGCACTTTGTATAATATGCTTGTGTTTTGTAACCTTTTAAAATAGTTTTTGTTATTTAACCTTCTGTTATATAAAGTTTTGTTTTAATATTAATGCATCTTTTATTAATATTGTGACACCAGAAGATGTCAAAGTTTGAGATCAAGGACGGAGATATATGTCTGGTAGACAGTGCGACGACGCACACAATAATTAAAGATAAAAAGTATTTCTCCGTTCTTGAAATGAAAGACTCCGCCGGAAGCGTGAGTACTGTATCTGGTAATGCAAAGATTATCATGGGCTCAGGAAGAGTCAGATTTTCAATGCCAAAGGGGACAAAGTTTGAGATAAATGATGCATTATATTCCCCCGATTCATACAGAAACTTGTTAAGTTTCAAGGATATCCGAAGAAATGGATATCATATAGAGACCATGAATAAGAAAGGCATTGAATATCTTTGCATTACATCGGAGAGGAAGCATACATTGGAAGAATTACCAATGACGTCCTCCGGATTATATTGCACAAAAATAAATATGACTGAATCATATGTTACAGTAAACCAGAAGTTTACTAGTACATTTAAAGTCTGGCATGAAAGGCTAGGACATCCGGGATCAGTCATGATGAGAAGAATTGTGCAAAATTCTAGTGGTCACCCGTTGAAAAACCAGAAGATTTTTCAATCGGGCAAGTTTTCATGTAAAGCATGTTCTCAAGGAAAACTTATAACTCGGCCATCACCAGCTAAGGTTGGGAATGAATCTCCAGTATTCTTAGAAAGAATACATGGCGATATATGTGGACCTATTTATCCACCGTGCGGGCCGTTTCGATATTTTATGGTATTAATTGATGCATCCAGTAGATGGTCACACGTGTGTCTGTTGACAACACGTAATACGGCTTTCGCAAAATTCATTGCCCAAATAATCAGGCTGAGAGCACAATTTCCTGATTATACCATAAAGAAAGTTAGGCTTGATAACGCTGGTGAATTCACTTCACAAGCTTTTAATGATTATTGTATGTCAATGGGGATAGATGTTGAGCACCCGGTTCCCCATATTCATACACAAAATGGCATGGCTGAGAGTTTGATTAAACGGCTGCAGCTCATTGCAAGACCGTTAATATTGAGAACAAATCTCCCAACTAATGTATGGGGACATGCTATATTGCATGCTGCGACATTGGTCCAGATAAGACCAAGTGCATATAATAAATATTCCCCATTACAATTAACATCTGGACAGGAACCAAATATATCCCATCTTCGTGTTTTTGGGTGTGCGGTTTATGTTCCTATAGCCCCACCGCACAGAACAAAAATGGGGCCACAAAGAAGATTGGGGATATATATCGGGTATACGTCACCAAGTATAATTCGGTATCTTGAAGCGAGAACTGGTGATATGTTTACAGCACGTTTTGCTGATTGTCATTTCAATGAAGATGAATTTCCAGCGTTAGGGGGAGGAGTTAAGGGAATACCAAAAGATATTACTTGGTGTACACCATCTTTGGTACATCTTGATCCCCCAACAAAACAACGCGAACTGGAAGTTCAGAAAATTGTACACCTACAAAAGATGGCAAATCAGTTACCAGATGCATTTACAAATACAAAAAGGGTGACAAAATCATATATACCCGCTGCAAATGCTCCATCAAGAATCGATGTTCCAGAAGAACAAATTGATGGGAGCAGAGCAAATGAACCTAAGGTTCAATTAAAGAGGGGGAGGCCGATGGGCTCTAAGGATAAAAATCCTCGAAAGAAAAAGAAATTGGGAGAACAAAATGAGAAGGTTCTAGAGGAACCACATAAAGAAAAATGTCCAAAAGACATATATGAAAGGGTTCCAGAAGAACCAGATAAAGAGAAATGTTCAGAAGATGAACATGATACAGGAAAATATGAGATTTCCATTAATTACGCCCAAAA
Organism: Pseudoturritis turrita; assembly: GCA_900406555.1. Lineage (NCBI taxonomy): Eukaryota > Viridiplantae > Streptophyta > Magnoliopsida > Brassicales > Brassicaceae > Pseudoturritis > Pseudoturritis turrita. The sequence continues at coordinate 637,836 of OVBL01000813.1, forward strand.
TGGAAAATTATGGGTGAGAAATGAAATAGATGATACTGATGGGATAATCTCTTTCTCTGTATCTAAAGAAATTGATCATGATGATCCAGACCCAAGGTCCGTATCAGAGTGCCAGGAAAAGCCTGATTGGGAGAAATGGCAAATGGCCATGAGAAATGAATTAATCTCCCTCAATAAAAGAAATGTATTTGGACCTATAGTTATTACACCTAAGGATGTAGTACCGGTTGGGTACAAGTGGGTCTTTGTGCGAAAAAGAAATGAGAAAAACGAAGTCACAAGATATAAAGCCCGACTTGTGGCACAAGGTTTTTCTCAAAGACCGGGAATGAATTATGAAGAGACATATTCTCCGGTCATGGATGCAATCACATTCAGGTACTTAATGAGCCTAGCGGCATCTAACAATTTGGAGATGTACCTAATGGATGTTGTGACTGCATATCTATATGGATCACTTGATAATGATATATATATGAAAATCCCAGAAGGATTAAAGATCCCAGAAGGATCAAAAATGCATGAAGTATCATCTAAGGAAATATGTTCGGTCAAATTACAAAGATCACTTTACGGATTAAAGCAATCCGGACGCATGTGGTATAATCGCTTAAGTGAATATTTGTTGAGTAAAGGATACATCAACAATGCGTTATGCCCTTGTGTGTTTATTAAGAAATCCCTGTCAGGATTTGTGATCATCGCTGTATATGTAGATGACCTGAACATAATTGGAACTCAAAAGGAGATTGATGATGCAAGAACTCATATGAAAAAAGAGTTCGAAATGAAAGATCTTGGAAAGACAAAATTTTGTCTCGGGCTTCAGATAGAACATCTCAAAGATGGAATTTTTGTACATCAATCAAATTACACCAAAAGAGTGTTAAAACGCTTTAATATGGATAAAGCGACTCCTTTAAGTACTCCAATGGTCAATAGATCGCTTGATGTTGACAAGGATCCATTTCGACCTTGTGAAAGTAATGAAAAGGTATTAGGGTCTGAAATACCTTATATGAGTGCTATTGGTGGACTAATGTATCTTGCAAATTGTACTAGACCAGATATAGCTTTTGCTACTAATCTACTTGCAAGGTACAGTTCATCTCCTACGCACAGACATTGGAACGGGATAAAGCACATATTCCGTTATCTTCAAGGTACAATCGATTTTGGATTATTTTATTCAAGAAACCCCGAAGTTGGTCTAGTTGGTTTTGCAGATGCAGGCTATTTATCAGACCCACATAAAGCTCGATCGCAAACCGGATACGTTTTTACAATTGGTGGAACTGCGATCTCATGGCGGTCCCAGAAACAGACTTTGGTCGCTACTTCTTCGAATCATGCAGAAATTATTGCACTTCATGAAGCATGTAGAGAATGTGTATGGCTCAGATCAATGACTCAACATATTCAAGAAGCAAGCGGAATTACCATCAGCAAAGAGCCAACAATATTATTTGAAGATAATGCTGCATGCGTTACCCAAATTAAAGAAGGTTACATCAAGAGCGATAGGACGAAACACATTCCTCCGAGATTTTTCTCATACACTCAAGAACTCGAGAAGAATAAGGAGATTGATGTTCAATATATTCGCTCAAGTGACAACGCATCAGACTTATTCACAAAGGCGCTTCCAACTACAACATTCAGGAAGCATGTTCAGAGTATCGGAATGCGTCACCTACGAGATCTATAAAGAAAAGATTATATATATCTTTTCCAGGGGGAGACTGCACTCTTTTTCCCTTGTCATGGTTTTTATCCCACTGGGTTTTTCCATGATAAGGTTTTTAACGAGGCAGTACGCAATATATTATGGATAATTAAGGGGGAGTGTTATGGATAATTATCCATTTAAATATTATATTATGTCATAAAAATCTGCACTTACCGACTTATGTTCTCCTATATAAAGGAGTGTTTGCTACATGTAAAAGTAAGAAAAAGAAGTGAATGACTCTCTCTCTCTTAATCTCTCGACCACTCCTATTTCTTTCTTTCTTTTCGTCCCTTTTTCTTCTTCTTTAATTAAAAACACGTATATCTATATGTATATATTACTTTTATATTATAATTTATAACAATATTTTGTATATTTCCCAAACGAGAAGAAAAAACCAAAATTGTCGTTTGTGAAAGTAAAAGAAAACGATTGATTTCAAATCTGTGAGTAGAATGGATATAGAATATATGTCAAATGAGATTTTATCTAACCATTGACAAAATGTTCCAAACGCGTCTTTCGACTTTTTCAGATCAAAAGAAATGACAACACTTAGAAGTTAGGAATTACAGGCTTTTTGAGTTTTGAATAGTTTGAATCTTATAATAAAGTTTTTAAGGAATATATAAATAAAATACTAGATCTTTGATATGGGGCAATATTTTCTGAAAAGGACTTTTAACTCATGGATTGGTTCAAAATTAAAGTACAAGAGTACATATATATATTTTTTAAAATAGTCTTGAGTCTTGACATTTGGATCTTCTAGATTCTAACGTACTAGAAACTAAATATTTCCAAAAGGTACATATTGAATCAACTAATATCAAACCAAAAAACTAATTATTTCCACAATGTGTTAGAATATGACATAGACGACAAATCTATGATATCAAGTGAAGAGAATAAAATTTGATTTGATATAATACAAGGAGCAACCCATATAACCAAGAAAAGCCAAAGATCTTTTATATGCCCACTTTGGTCTACTAAACTACTTAGGTAAAAATAAATACATCATATGAAAAAATTATCTGAGAAAAAGAAATCAAATCAAATCGAATAAAGAACTTTATCGGAAAATAAAATCAACCCGAGTTGTTGTAATTAGTTCTTCAAAAGATTTAAATTCATGTTTAAACAATAATATTCACATCGACGATCTCCATATTCTTCCTTCAAGTGAGATAACAATCACAGAAACATCATCATGATACCTCCGACGATCTCCTTGTGGTATCTCCAACAATTCATGAAAATCCATACCTTAAAAAAACATAAACAAACTAAGATCACATTTCAACAAATATTCAGAATTTGCTCTTCTTTTTTTATATATACTTTTTGGTTATATTCTTACCAAATTTGTTGGCAGCACGAAGGAGGACCTCTTGGATCAAGTGTTGAGCTGGATCGCCTTCAGGAAAAGCAGATATGAAAGATTCAACCTCGAAAATGGCTTCTTGGTTAGAGAAATATTCATATAATCCATCAGAAGATAGGATTAGGAATTTGTCGCGTGAGGTTAGCTTGTGATGGCATAGAGATGGAGAGCATGTGATGTATGGTGATGTTCCGACGTAGTCGATCCTGAACATCTCTAAAAGTGCATCGTTCCATTTAGGCTGAGGAGAGAAGAAGAAAAACTCGAAGATTAGATACAATAATAAGATTAGTCTTAAGTTTTGGTCCATATTACAAACCCGATAATTCAAAAGATGATATATAGTTTTAAAGATTGATAAGATAGGAGTATCAAGTAGTATATTTGATCTATGGAGATTTCTAATATATAGAGTATTTTCTATTTATAACATAAAATGTGAAATTTTGTACAATGTATAAGTTCTCAGGGATGAAAATTAGGGTTTGTGTAGAGATATAAAATAAAAATATCCATTTTCTTATAATTGATTTGAAATACAAAGTTAGAAAATGAACGAGAACCAATCAACATGATAAATAATTTTTCAATTGGTTTTGAGTTGTAAACCTATGAAATTACCTGTTTGAGAAATCCAGCTCCAAATGCTCGAGTGACCTTAAGATAACCTTTAACTCTATCATTCTCTACTGCACAATCATCTTCAGGATGTTCCTTCTTGATTCTTCTCACTTCCTGTCCTCATAAAAACAGACAAAGCCCATCAATTTCTCAATCCACAATCAACACAACAAAAATACAAAAACATTGATTTTGCTTAATTTTACCTCTTCAATTCTTGTGCTATGTTCCATGTTAAGCTGTAGAGGAACCAAACTATTACGCATTGCTCTATTCATCAACATTTCTCGATCTTCTAACGAACTATCTTCTTTGATTCTCTCCAATTCCTTTTGCCTCTTTCTCCCAACCGCGAAATTAGGTTTCCGCGCTAAAACCGCTCGACTATCTCCCACATTCATCACATAAACATCTTCTCCTTTCATCAATGTAACAAGAACGCAAGATCCCATCAATGCTAATTCTGGATTCTCTTTAACCATCAGATCAGCTAGCTCTAGATACGCTTCTTCGGTTTTCCTCAAAGCCTGTAACAGAGCTTTCAGAACATCTCTATGGTTTGTTGTCGTCGAATTTGATCCTTTATGATCGCAAGATCTGGTCTTGTTGTTTGAGTTATTATTCTCCCATTCACATTTCCATTTCACACTCTTCTCTTGGTTTCTTGCACCAGAAGCAACCTCATCGTCACTGTTCGATGTCACAGGACAGTTTTCGTCACTGTTTTCTCCAAAAGATCGGAGCTTTTCGTCGTTCCAGAGTAACCCGTTGAGCTCGTTTTGCACGGCGATGTATAGATTGTTGAGGAGATAATCCGGCGCATCTGGACCGCTGAATCCGTCGTAGATTCCGACAAAAACCCATCCGTTATCTTCAGACACGACCACGTGTACACGATCTTCCCCTGCTTTCCCCTGAGCCCATTGAACATTCAAAACAGAGTCGATGCTCTGTTCTTCTTCTTCTTCAACTTCTTTAGCTTCTCGTTCGTGATCAGATTTAGGGTTCTCGTGGATAATCTCAGGTAGATGATGATGATGATCGGAATCTGATGAATCAGAACCGTTGATCGGCTCGATCACGCTCTTCTTCAAGCGAGGTTTGTTGTTGTTGGAGATTAGATTCGTGAATAAGGTTTTGAATGTGAGAAAACTCTTCTTCGATTTGGGTTTTCTCGGTGAGGATTTACTTTTGATCTTCTTCTTCTTCGGTTTCTCTTTCTTCGTCGATTCGATCGGACCCGAATACAACCCGCTTTCAATCGGACCCGACAAGAATCGCCGCTCAAACGGAGCTGACCCGTGACCCGACTCGTTAACAATCGGACCCGATTGCCACGTGGAACCACGCGGAACAGGCTGGAGAGGAAGAGAGGCGAAATTACCGGAGCTCTCGAATGCGGAGGCGGAGACGGCGGAGCTGTATAGACAATCAGAATCCGACGGTAGAGATCCGGAGAGAGCCGTTGACGGATTTGCGCTGACCGATGCGCCGGAGATTGAACGGAAAGTAGTGGTGGTGGTTTCTGAGATAGGTTCTGATCGGAGAGGAATCTCCGGAGGTAATACTACTCCGGTGAGATCGGGTCGTATGTAACAGAACGAGTGGCCAAGTCCGTCGTGAACAAGAGGTACGTCGTATCGACGGGAAATTTCTCCGGAGACGGTTCCGGTACAACAGGCGCTCAAAGTGGTGAATCCATTTCCCATTTGTCGAAGAGAAATTGAGAAATTTACAATCTAAACGATGTCGTTTTTCATAAAAAGGAGATTGGTCTCTCTCGAGATTCTGTGAATGAGTTTGGTTAAATTATGGTGGAACCAAAATGAAGAAGAAGAGACAGAGTCACAGATATGTGAAAGAGAGAGAAAGAAAGAGTTGACATTTTGAGAAGTTTATTCTTTAGGAATTGGTTTATTCTAATGTTAGTGGAATTAGTAAAATTATACTAAATGCTTTTGACGAAAAGCTTTCTATTAGTTTTATAGTAATGAGGGACAAAAAATCATTTGATATATAAGGTAATGGGGTGTATAATTTGCTTCGGTCCAGATTTTTTCTTTTTTCTTTTTGGTTTTTTGGTTTTCTTTGATTTGATTTCCTTTTAATATGTGATTTGTAATTTGTTTTTCCAGTTTGGTTCAGATTGTTGACATTTTTTTTATTTTTGTCATACCAATATAATTCAATTCCTGTCAACATTCTGAATTAGGGATGCTCTATAGTCTATATCGATTTGGTTTAACTAAACCAACGAAAAATGATCTAAAACTCAAATTAAATTGTAATTTATAAAGACAGATTTAAAATGATGTTTTTGTACGAAGGAGTTGACTTTTGATGAAGACTATGTGGTGGTTTTGTAAGAGATAGAGGAGAGACATTAAAGTAGTAATTAGTGGCAAAAAGTCAAATGACTTAACTATGTTATTAATTTATTTGAAAAGGAAAAGAGTAAATAAATACATTACATGCCCATTTTTAATCATTACGTTAAAGTGGTTAAAAAAAACTTCACAATTTATTAGAAACAAGTAAAAACATCTAAATATAAAAACATCTGATTTGAAAAAAAAAGATTTTAAAACTTAACCTTTTGGAGTAATGCGAAATGAATCCTTAGCGTTTTTATAAAAGATTTTTAAATTTTGATCTTTTAGAAAAATGCAAAACGTATTTTGTGTAACAACAATTCTATAATATAGCCACAAAAAATTCAATTAAAAAAAAAAATATCCACAAATTTTAGTCGTAAGATATTTTATTACGTAAATGACGATATATAATAAAGATAGCAAGTTTTTGTTTTTTGCTAAATTTGTCGCAAGTTTTCAGTTGCCAAATAATAATATTTTTGCTATTGATAAATGCTAGTTTCACACCTGCAAGTTGCAAACATAAGATCATATAAGTAACTCATAAAAAAAAATTAATTTTTGTAGAGTTGAAAAAAAAAAAATATCTATAGCACAAGAACATAAACATAGAAATAATTAATATGTGAGTCAATATATAAATTACGGAGAGTAGTATTTCTTTATTGAGTATTTCTAAATTCCTCATTGGTTGTAGAAAACAAAAGAAGATCCTGCAATTGATACTTTGGGTTTAAAACTTTAAATTAAAAGGTCTTACATGTCTTGAATCAAAATCTTTAAACAGATATGAATAAAATGTGAGATTCGACTTGTCCTGATATTCTCAAGGCCTTTTCAAAATCAGTTGCTATCGGAAAAAGGCCATAAACCCTAATGGGCTACGAAAACTAATGGGCCGGGTGATTTCTAAATCGTGAGTTAATTTTTTGTTTTTAATAAATAATAAAAAAAATCGCGAAAACGGCAATTTTTTCTCCAAGTTCATGTTACGCACGCTTACGCTCTCTCTGTCTCTTTCTCCTCCTCTTCTCTCTCTCTCTCTCTCTCTCTCTCTCTCTCCCGCCATGGCTATGGCGACCGAGAAGATATTCATCTCCACAAGGTAACGACATTAGCTTCGTTTCCTCTTTTTTCTGCGCCGATGTGATTAAATTTAGTTTTGGTGATTCTTCGAAAAACGCCTTGGAAAATCAGATATTGGTTTTTTTTTTGTTGAATTAGTGTTGTTGCATGAATGACATAATCTGGTTGGGTTTCGTTTCGGATTTTTGATTTTAGAAGAGATTAAATCCTATTTTGTCTTTTGATTTTTGGGAGTTTGTGATTGATTACAGTTAGAGTTTTTATGTAAATTTGCCAAAATCGCGATTGATTCTCGTTCTGGGTTTGGGATCCCCATTGATGTAAATAATAATCATGTTTTGATTTTTTAGTATCTTTCGAATGTATTCATAATCAACAATGTCTTTCGAATCTGGGTAATGAATGTTGATTCAGAGGTCAAAAACGAATCTCTGACAAAAAAAAACGCTTATAGTTTTGTAAAATCGTGTTGTGTTTTTATCTTACAGTCGTTTTATGTTTTGGTTTCAGGTTTAATAAATTGATAGCTTGAGTGGTTTTTTAATGATGAAAGCTCACCAAATGGGGAAGAACTTGCGTCACAAAGTTACTTGCTCCCCAATCCAAAACCACCCTGGATTCATGTGGGGACTATTTGACATCCTTAAACACAACCATTGGCGTTATATCAAGAAACGACTTCCTCACAAAAGACCCGTTTGTAGAAGAAATGCTGCTGGTAAGAGAACTTGGTTTCTCACTTCGAAATCTCGTTTTCTTGATTTCTTGTGCTTTCTCTTGCCTTGGTTTTATATATTTGAGCTCAGTCTTAGTCTTAACCTCAAAATGTTTTTGATTACGCCATGGTTCTGTTTGATGTTCTCGGCTCCTATATTCATATGTATATTTTTCTTAGCTTTTTTAGTCTCATGAGCAGATAATGAGGATTCTACAACTGTTTTATATTTGTAATATTTTACATGTTTTCTGTTTTCTGCTTTTAGGAACAAAAAACGACGAAGATAACACAATTCCTCCACCAGATGGTATTCCCGTATCCAAGAACAAGGTGGAAGATAAAACAAATGTAGTGAGTTGATGCAAACTTGAATATGCATATTAGTTTAGTGTAAAAGTTACTTAAATCATAAACCATCGGCTTCACTGCTTCAGGACTGTGGGCAAAGACCAAAGAAGCCTAGTTCTGCAATAAAGTCCAAAGAGTCTAGCTCATGGGAGAAGACTAAAAAGCAGCATTATTCAGAGGAGAAGTCGAGGAAACTAAAATTAGAAGAGAAGTCGAGGAAAACACATTCGGAAATCAAAAGGTCTGTCAAAGCTTTGATTAAGGCACTTGTAATAGAAGACAAGTCTAAGAGGAAAGGTCGTCATCACAGAAGCTCTACTTATCCTGTCCAGTCAAATTCAAAAGAGAAGGACTCATTGAGTGAGGTAGAATCTTCAGATAAGAATTCCTTAAACGGTGATGAGCGTAACAGAATCTTTACCAAGACGGTTGGCATTTCACCCGCGATTGGCTCCTTGAACCCGCTTTATCTCATGTCTGAGGAATCAAGCAACAGTGACAATGAAGATTTTAGGGTAGATAACATTCCAGTTGATGATACTGATGGAAGTAAATCAGATTTTGATGAAAAAGAGTCCAAGAAGAAGGAGAAGAGCGACGAGGATGAAGCTTGGTTTGATCCAAAGTTGAGACATACTAAGGAATTCTCGGAGAATGAGGATGATACATCGCCTAGACGGTCAAAAGCATGTCTTGATGCTCTCAATTTGATACACATGAATAGAAACTTCTTGTTAAAAGTTTTGCAGGATCCGGGTTCTCCTCTAGCCCGGCATTTCCAGAGCCAACAATCTTTTAGCTCCAAAACAATGACTAAAGCCGGATCCTTTCCTACTCATGGTAGCAGTAGAGAGGATCATAATAATGGTTTTGAATCAGTGGGAGATATCGATAAAAAACCAACTTCTCCTTCTATAGCTGCAGAACACAGAGCTGATGGGATTCACAAGTTAAATGAAACAATGGCGAAATTCGCTGATGAAGATTCATCTGGTTCTGGTTACACGAGGAAGCGAGGAAAGAACCAAGTGGTCATCAAACGTTTTAAAGATCTAAGACAGAAGATAAAGCATGTTATTAACGAGAACAAGAACGAGAAACACCGTATCACGATGGATGCTGTCTTAGACAAAGTACCTCGAAAGTATGGATTTTCGAAAGATTTGAGACATGACATTTTCACTCACTTGAAAGGAATTTCTGCAACTAAGAATAACAAAGCAGAAGGCGCCAAACTGAAGCAAATAACAAGAACTTCGTCGTTGTGTGGATCACTCGACAGATATCTTCAGCTGTATGAAAGTAGCTTCCAAAGAGAAGCGAAGAACAACAATACTTCAGAGAAATCAAAGGTGGAGCTTGAGGAATCGGCATTGCCTTCTAAGAAAGTTCCTAAGTTCCTGGGAAGGATTCTCTCGTTACCTGAAATGAAATGTTATGCTTTGAAGATCGATGACCTTCCTGGCCAATTCACAACTTCAAATCGATCGGTTGAGCAAGAACAAGATGGTTTGGACGACATTTCAGAGATCTCAGAAGATCACTCTCAGTCTGCAGACCACGAAATGCCAGAGACTATAGAGGATCCGTCTTCGATGATCGGGACAGAACAAGACAGAGAAATCTCTACGCTTGATGCTGAACCCGAAACAAAATCTTTGAAAGAATCATCAGGAGACAGTCCTACTTTTGATGAAAATGCTTCTGAATCTCACATCCCACGAGGTATGTTCAACATTCCCATATCGAGCTTTTGATCACATTGCCTTCTCTTGTCTCTTGTTTTGACAGTGACGAACTTCTTTTTAGCAGATTCAGAGATACAACACGATCCAGATACAAGCACTGTTTCAAGAAGCAAGCAATTAGAAAGCATAACAGCAGCAGCCATAGACGAAGTCCTCCAGATAGAAGCACAAGATAAAGTGAAATTCAACTATGTAAGAGACATTCTCGAGATCTCTGGTTTCAACGCACCAGAATCGCTCTCGATGTGGCAATTAGATTACCAGCCACTAGATCCATTAGTCTACGAAGAAGTGACAACAACAACAACAGGAGGTTGTATGATCCAAGATCCAGAATGTTCAACAAACCAAGAAGAAGGCGGTAATTGCAACCACTTACTTCTCTTCGATCTAATCAATGAGGTACTAATCGAAATTTACGAAAGGTCTTATCATTATTGTCCGAAACCGTTATCATCCCTATGTAGAATCCATCCAATGCCAGTGGGGTATAGTGTTTTGAAAGAGGTCTGGTTTAGAATAAGCTGTTACTTGCGGTATAAGCCACACGACGATCAATCGTTTGATAAGATTATGAGTAGGGATATGTCGAGAGACGATGGATGGATGGATTTGCAGTTTGAGAGTGAATGTGTTGGGATTGAAGTTGAGGATTTGATCTTCGAAGAGCTTCTAGAAGAATTGCTTGTATCGGGTTAAGAGAGCATTTTAAGAACTCATAATCATTTCTTCATATATTTTTCATTCTTTTTTGAGTTTTTGTTGTTTTGCTTGGAGTTTAAGGTACATAAAAGAGAAGATGGTGTTTGTATGAGGTTTTTTGTTTTGTTTGTGATGGAGTTGTGTGTAAAAGAGATTGTAGATGAGGTCATTTGTTAAAATGAGTGAGGATTAAAAAAAAAAAAAAAAGTGGAATATAATTTCTAAACACAAAATCAATTCCAGTTGAAGTACGAGGGTGTTAAAACATATGGTGTAGACAGTTTGGTCTAAATAAACCGTTGCTAGGATATTTAAACAAAATCCCGTCTAGGTCAGTTGGTAGAGCGCAAGGCTCTTAACCTTGTGGTCGTGGGTTCGAACCCAACGGTGGGCGTTACATTTGTTTTTACCAGTTTTGAAATTGTTTTAGTATTTTAAAAAGGAAATCAACATTTTGCAATTTCTTTTTCTGATCTCTTTCCTCGCCTCGAGAACAAGCTACAAAACATATTCATTTTAATTATTTGCTAGAATTGCAGTCCTAGTTTTTTGCTACCGTCTCAAAAATGAATTTAATAGGGTAAATAATTTTCTTATTAAAAAGTTTTTTAGTTTATGGTTTTAGAGTTTTTCGGAATCCAACCAAAATAGAATTTTCTTTTTTTAGCAAAAATAGTAATCTTTCAAGGAAAAAGCTCAAATTGGAAATTAGGTTAACCTCCTGCCCCAACGTAAACCCCAATACTACATTAATCATTTTTGTTTTCTTGACGTAATTTCTTTTTCACGAGAAAAGAAAACACAATCCTAAAACACTCTTTAACTTTTTATAGGATTTAGACTTATTGACACTGCATGATTCCCATATGGATGGTTCTCCTAATTTTTCCATTACTTTTTCTATAGATCATATTTTGAAAACGTATTCAAAAAGGAGAGATTCGATTCGATTCGAATACCCACATAGAACGGACAAGGTCAATAATGGGCCCACATTTCCTTTTGAGAGCCCATCTCAAGTTGGCTCATCTTTTTGTGTACTTTCACTTCACCTGTGACAAAAGTCATTGAAACCGAACTTTGGAACACTACTTTTTTCTTTTGCAACATCTTGTTTTGAAGACTTTTTTTTTTCAAATCGGATCAACCAAAGTGATACTAAACTAATCCCAAAATCTACAAATATTAGTTTAAACATCACTGAACAAGACAAAATCAGTATGCTGTATCAACATGGTTACTGTCAAATATGGTTATGTTGAGCAAAGAGAAACTTAATGAAAAAATAAAATTTTGAAAGAAAATGTTGGTGTTAATTTAGGTATTTTTATAATTTATGTTTTTTTGGGTTTTTAGAATAAGATATTAATAACTTTTATTGTTTGGTACTGAATTGTATGAAATTATTTTTTATAAATTTAAAACAGTAAAAAACTTATTGATGAGGTGATATATGTTTTCTTTATTTTGGAAACATTTTTTTTTTTTTTAAATTAATGACTATTTTAGTTTGAAAATAAAGAAATTTGGTTAGATAACCATAAAAAAACATAAGTTGCAAAGTAACCAAAACATTCTCATGTAGCATAATCCTAGCCCTTAGACCTAAAGGTTTTGGTTACTTTGCAAATTTTTTTTTTGGTTATCCCACAAATTCACCCTTGAAAATATTCACTAAATAGTCAAATTCTCTTTTCATATTAAAAACGATAGATGACAATATCATAAATAGACTGGTTACTGCACATAATTTTTAATAACATGGATTTCATGGAGATTTTTTAAAAGATATCGTACTATTTTTTATTTTACATTATTTTTTATTAATCATACATAGAATTTTTTTAAGTTTGATTTATAATTTTACCTGATTTTAATAACAAATTTTGCTATCTAACAAATTAAATCATTTTAGTTTCCTTAACGTACAAAATTTAGGTACTCAATATTTTTTCTTTTTCATGTATATAAATTTTTTTAAATTGGAAAAATTTCAAAAATGTCATTTTTAGTTTGTCCATTTCTAAAAATGTTACCATGAGTTATCTATTTTAAAAAATGCCACTCATTAAATGTAATTTGACTAAATTATTCTTATTTATTGAAATTAGGGTTTATGGTTATTAAATGCTAAACCCTAAATCTTAAAAAAGATTTTGACCCTAACACATCCTTAATCCTAAACCAAAAATAGTTAACCCAAATTTAAATGTTATTTTGAATAAACAACCCTAAACTCTAATCTTAAAAAATGTATTGACTTCTAACAAATCTTAAATCCTAATTCGAAAATAGTTAAAATAAATCTAAATATTATTTTGAATAAATAATATAATTTTAGTGATATTTTTGAAATTTTTTTAAAATGGTGACAATTTAAAAAAAAAGTATTTCAAAAATGCAATTTTTCAAAATTTCTCGTTAAAATTTAGGTATTCAATATTTTTTTCTTTTTCATGTGTATAAATCTTTTATGCACATGTTTTTTCCAACACCATTCTCAAAAATTTCTAATTTCTGTTATTGGAAAAAGAGTAAAAGTTGAATTACTTGAGGGACGATTATTTAGGTGATAAGAGTGGACTAAGATCGTGACACGTGGACGGTTCATATTTTCTCATTTCGCCTATAAATATGGAGGCTACTCCGTAATTCACTTTCATTCACTAATTGTTTTTAAAGCTTCTTCAAGGCAAATTAAATCTTCTTGGATATTTTTCTGAGATTTCTTCGAAGTTTCTAGAGAAAATGTCTTGCTGTGGTGGAAACTGTGGTTGCGGATCTGGCTGCAAGTGCGTTGGATGCGGAGGGTAAAGTCTCGACTCTCTCGTTTTTTTTTCTGGTTTGTGTACAATTTTCTGGGGAAAGTTTCAATTTCCCGAGAAAATCTGCTTCATGCAGCGAATTCTGTGTCAAAACCTGGGAATTGTGACTCTGTTACTGTTTTGGTTTCCCAGAAAATATTTTGAATTTGGAGATAAACTTATTAATCTGTAAATTTCAAATTTTCATTTTTTTTTTTTCGTTTGTGTTATCTAGATTTTCTGAATTGAAATCCCTAATTCCTCGATGAAATTATATCAACATTTGATCAAATATCCCTAACCTTAAGCTCAGGTCAATTTTAAAATTTCTGCATAAATTTTTTTTTTTGTTGGAATTATCTCAATTTTTGAATCGAAATCCCTATTTTTTCGACGATATCTTAACAATATTTAATCAAGTCTTAATTTTCCTTAATTTTTGACACTCAATCTCGATTTTTTCGCTTTGTGCAGTTGCAAAATGTACCCAGACTTGGGTTTCTCCGGCGAGACCACCACCACCGAGACTGTTGTCCTCGGCGTTGCTCCGGCGATGAGCTCTCAGTACGAGGCTTCCGGTGAGACTTTCGTCGCCGAGAATGATGCCTGCAAATGCGGATCTGACTGCAAGTGCAACCCTTGCAACTGTAAATGAAGAACCCGCATAAACCTTAAACCCTAAGTGTCTGCAATAACCCTAATGTTATGTTAGGTTTGGTCAAATGTAATAATGGCTGATTTCGCCGGTTGTTTTTCCGGCGACGTTTGTCTTGTACTTCTTCTTCTTCCGTGTGTTTTTATGGTTTGGTCATATAAAGATATCTCTGCAAGATTTATCTGTGTGACTATATATAATCCAAAAGTATTAATTATGGGTTTGTGTGTTTTGAGTCTTCTGAAGTTTCAATCAGACTTTAAATTTTCTTTCTTACTCGGTAGTCAGTACACAATTAAGATTAAGCCATGTCTCTCTGGTTACAATAAGCGTAGGTGATAAACAAGAAGAGACAATAATGAAACTACTCGATACATGATACACAAGTTCTTGAAGAGACAAGAACTAAGGTGTTGTTGTTGAAGCAGAAACTGGCTTCTCAAGAATTCCTTGAGTGGCTTTTTTGAACAAGTTATGTACCTGTCTTGAGGTGAAACCGATCTTCTCTAAGTCAGTAAGCTGTTGAAAATCCAGACATTGGTTAGTAGTATGAGAGAAGAGTTTAGTTCACAGGAGCAAAAGTTAGGGGAGAAGAATGAGTGTAATACCGATTTTAATGGGCTTGTCTCTCTGAGTTCAATAATGTACTCAGCCATCTTCTGTCCAATTCCCTGAGAGAGAGAGAAATAATGAAACAGAGCTATAATGACTATGGAAGCAGAGATTTTGTGTATTCACAAAGTGGTGAAGTTACCTTTAACTCCATTAGCTCTTCTCTGTGTGTTCAAAAAATAAATAAATAAATGATGAAGTTAGTTCTTGTGTGATCTTAGAGGTTCGGAGAAATCTAAGGCAGAAAGATGAAGCTGGAGACTATTATTACCTGTTGGCTGTATTCAAGAAGTGAATATACTCTTTTATGAGAGAGGTCTGTGAAAGAAGAAAGTTGCGAAATGGTTTAGATTTATAGTTTTTGTCAACAGACCCAAGTTTTTTAAAATGTTAGATTCATACCTTCAGATTTGTGCTCCAAGCATTGAACTTTTGGCAAGTGTCCTCCATCTGCATATTCTCGGGGTTTGCATAAAGAAATGGTGTTTTTGGGGTCATTGGCTTGAGTATAGAAGAGCACCCATCTGCTGAGTTTGGTTTTGCATTTGAGTCTATAGGAGATAGAGCTTCTCGAAGAGGACTGAGTTCGGTATATTTCTTCTCGAGCTCCAATGGTTTATCTAGAATAAACGCAAACCAAAGTGAGGATAAAAAGAAAATGTCCAGACAATTATCAACAAGTAGGCAAACCTCTCAAGCTTGCTTCTGATACCAACAGACTCCCTTCGCCAGATGTGTCACTCTCATCTTCTTTGGTTGGAGAAGCTAAGTGCAGATTCTGTATTGGCTCCTGGATTATTCAAAGACCTCAATCACTTAAGTAAAGCTTCCCATTCAGTATGAAAGCTATAAATCAAAACTTGCAATATATAATATACAAGGAGAGACAGTATGTCGATGTTTTTCACAAGAAGATCAGCATACCCATAAATGTGAAGCAGCAGGAGTTTCTCCACCAAATAAGTTCCTGGCGGTCACAAATGCATCCCTGTGTACGGATATATTGTGAGGGAAGAGGTTCTAGGATATGGAATAATCAAGAACTCAACCATTCAAAGGGGTACCTCTGTCCTGTGCAAGCAAGTTTAGCACTTTCTGTAATGGCTGATCTACGACAACCGATTTTCTTGACCGAGCTTTGAGAAATTGAAGATTGATTTGTACCAATCAGCGGAGAACGTATTGCCATCATTCTGTGTGTGCTCTTCGTCTTGCCTTTTGATTCAAGCCAGACTTTCAGTTTTGCTTCCATATCTATTTTAAACTTGGGGGTCTCTACCTTGGGATTCGACGGAATATTGTTTGATATGTGCCTTGACCTTGCAGCCAGGTTCACAGTGCGAAGAGATTCTTGGTATTCTCCAGGATTCTAAAACAGTAAAACCAAACAAATAGTTTCATCACATTAGCCACTTACGGTATTTCCTGACCAAAGCAATAAATCCTACTACACAATAATAAATCCTCATCTTCCTACCAGACATGCCACCATGAGAGCCCTACTTGTTCCTCCAAGTGAATCTTGCAGTATTCTAGTCAATTTGCTTTCCCTGTAAGGCACTCTTGGAAGGTTATTATTCAGTGCATAAACCACATTGGACAATGCAAATAATGACTGATTAATCTTGGCACTCTCTTGTAGCCGGATTCCTTCATTGCCTGTCCTTCTATTGTCTTCGTTACCTGCTTAAGCCATCAAATTTTTGTTAGTATTCTTGCACAGAAGAACGTATAGAGGCTCTTAGATACTAGGAAAATGTTAAACAGACCTACCTGCCAGATCAATCAGATTAATTTTTCCAGTGACAACCCCTTCTGAGATTACTGAGATCACAAGCACACCATGGCTTCTACTAGAGACATCATTTAAACCAGTGTGTGCAACTTTCCTTCTTTGAACGCCACACGAGTACGCCTCGTGAAACTCATACATGGAGTTAACTGGGATACTAGAGAGCCCCTTAAGATGAACTTGTCCATCTTTATCATCCCAAATAGCAATCTCGTTGGCTTTAACTTCTAGGAGATCCCAACATCTGTCCATGTAAACTTCATAATATGAAATCTCTGCTCGACTTCCTGTCTTCTCGCACGTAGACAGAATGGTGGACATAGTCAATGGCATCAGACCGGGCAGCTCATCGGTTCCCTGGGACATCAAATCCCAAAGGAGTTAAAACCACACAGTATTTGCTATAATGTGGCAGTATTTTACAGAAAGCACCAAAACTGTTTGAGGAAGAGCTATCATTGTCTGTTAAATCCATTTCAGAGCTCAACATAACAGATGGTTTGATAAAAGCTCACAAGAAAAGATTGATCGGAAGCTAAGTAACCCAACAAACCCTAATCCAGATATCACTAAAATCTCTCATTTTCATGGTCTTTGTGAGCCTCTCCTCTGTGACCAAACAACACTTGTCACTAATTCTCCAGTTTCAAACAGAAATCAGGCAAAGAGAGGAAACTAGAGAGAAATAAAGTCCAATGATTTTGATTTTCACCCTAAATCCGAATTTGTGAAATTGAACAGCTTAAAACCGACCTGCATCGTAAACGTCTTTCCGCTTCCGGTGGCTCCATAAGCAAGCACAGTAGCGTTGAAACCTTGAAAGATCCCAGGAATCAAAGGGTTTACTTCTCTATCGAATATCTGCTTCACATTATCATCATCTCTCCCGTAAAACGCGTCCAGCTGATAGCTTTCGTTTCGACTGCTCCACATAACAACACCGAATCACCAGATCCATATTCAAATTTGTAGTAACAAGAACCCAAATTGAAGAATTGAAAAACGTGAAGACGCTTACCAGCTATCTGGATCTTTGAGATAAACTGCAACTTCGCTAACATCTCTGACATCGCCGTCGATGACGGAAACACACGATCGTCCGTCACCACTCTCGTCGGAAATCTCTCGGGGAAGAAATGGACGAACCCTAAGGACGACCCTGACCTTGGAAATCGAAGACGAATCGAAAACTTTGGTTTTCGCTGGGGTTTTCGAATCCATCTCTGTCTGTGTGTTTGGGAGTGAGAGAGAGAGAGAGAGAGTAAAAAAAGATTGTTGTTTTCAAATTTGAGTTAGTAATGATCCGTTGGTCTATTTGAATTTGCCATGTTCCACTCCAAAAAGGCTTTTTGTAATTGGGCCCACAAATTACATTTCTCTTTTTGTTTGGGCTGTTCTGGACCATTAATAGCTCGAGATCGGACGGTTCTCACTAAAAGGTGAGGAAATCACAGTTATGACCGTAGGATGTATTATCCTCGTAATCCGACGGTCAACACCAATTTTAAATCAAGGTGGTGTGAGGTATGCGAACGAAAAATAGTATATTCGAGAAAAGGAGGGTTCTATTCTTGCCATGACTACTGATGCACCACTATTCATGCTAATTGTCTGCTTGGGCCAGAACCGTAGATGAAACCTGGTCAAACCATAGATATTAATGGGGAGGAGGTTCATGTTCTTCGCAACAATACCATGTCTCGACCATTTTGCTATGGCTCTCGTATTTGTGTTAAAGACCGATGTCCATACAGAGTTGTTTTCGAAAAGGAAAACATGACATTTTGTTCTTACCTTTGTGTGACTTACATCTTATGAGTAAGTGTCATCACAGATGGTTTGCCATCTCCGTTTGTGACTTGTTGTCAACTTTTTGTAATCTTTTCTTTTTTCTTAAACGCATTGTAGTTTTCAGCATCAATTTTATATGGATTAATTATGGTTTTCACTGGTTTTCCTCTGTTTTCTAAGGATACAGAGAAAACGAATCTGAGGAAAAGAGATGGCATGCTCAGTTAGAAGTTCTTTGTAACTCAATCTTTGAGTAATCATGAATCATTCAAGAGTCTATTGATTCTTTAGTATTGGAGATCAAGTTCTAAGCTATCATAGTCTGTTAAACGCCAAGGTCCCAGAGTTTAACATAACAGAGGTTTTGATATAAAAAAATCTCAAAAAGAGTTCTTTGAAACCAATCAGAACCTAAGCAACCCAGCAAATCTCAAAAAGAGTTCCTAAGATGCTATTTTCCCCCATTTATTATATCTATCACTTGAGCTAACAATCTAATTGTAAGCGTTTTTCTGCTTCCGATGGCTCCATAAGCAAGCATGGCAGCATTGAAGCCCTGAATTATCCCTGGAATCAAAGGGAAGTGCTCAATCAAATATCTGTGAAAAAAAATAAATAATAGAGTTTGTGAGAAGTGCTCAAGATGATCTCATGCACATAAGAACCGGAACCGGAAGTGGAAAAAACTCTATGGTTAAAGCTTTTGTTATTTTTCGGTGTGTCTTGTACATATAAGAACAAAGGAAGGCAAAAAACATTCTACATTTGTACATTTGTTTGTCTTGACTGATTAATGCAAATAAATGACTGATTAATCGTGGCACTCGCTTGTAGACGGATTCCTCCATTGCATGTTCTTCTACTGTCTTCGTTATCTGCTTTAGCCATAGAGTTTTTGTTAATATTGCAGATAAAAGAATGTATAGAGACTCCCTGAGACATCAAATGAAAACAAGAGCTGAAACCATAATGAGGAAGCAATTTTACAGAATATCCCAAAATAGTTTGATGAAGAGCTATCATTGTCTGTTAAAAACCCATTTCGGAGCTCAACATAACAGAGGGTTTGATAAAATTGCACAAGAAAAGAGTTCTTGGAAGCTAAGCAACCCAACAAACCCTAATCCATGTATCACTAAAATCTCTCATTTTCATGGTCTTTCTGAGATATTCTCCATCTCCTCTGCGACTAAACAACAATTTCTCCAGTTTCCGAAAACAAATTAAGAAAAGATAAAAATGCAACACAATAAACTCTAGTAATCACGATTTTCATCACAAATCCAAAATTGTGAAATTTATCGCTTAAAGCCGACCTACATTGTAAACGTTTTTCCGCTTCCGGTGGCTCCACAAGCAAGAACTGTAGCTCTCGCATCTCCGGCATCCCCGCCGATTAAGGAAACGCACGATCGTCCGTCGGAAAACTCCCGGGGAAGAAACGGACGAACCCTAAGGATGACCCTAAGCTTGGAAATCAAAGACCGTAGGATGTATTATCCTCATAATCTGACGGTAAACGTTTGAAGTTGTTAAAGTGTTAACCCTCTGCCGTTAAGGTCCGTTAAATCCCATGTGGCTTTTTGACTTTCAAAATTGCCAATATCCCACCATCAACGATTTGAATACTAAGATTTTCCAAGTGGGAGTTCTTTATTATATTTTCGTTTAAAATTGCATTTTAATATGGTGTTGTTGGGAGCATTAACTGCAAGTTTTTTTGTTTGACAATTTGTAATCATATATATATATATATATTTTTTTTTGGTAAACATTTGTAATCATATTTAACGACTTTTATCAGTTTATGTCTAATAGGACATGTGAGAGAGTAATGTAAATTGAGAGACGACTAATTAATAAGATCTATTTTTTAATCTGATGTGATTATGGATCCTATGGTTATAGAATTCTAATTTTTTTGGTTACTAAAAAAAAATCAAAAACTTAACATTCATACTGTTGATGTTTTTTACATTTAAAAAGTAAAAGATCTTAAATAATACACAGAGGATAAAAAAAAATAGAAATCAATAAAGAAAGACTAGCAGATCGAGAATGGGAAACAATAATTAATGACTTTCTATAACAAATAAATATAACAAGACTTTAAAATAATTATACAATAATTGATAAATTTAAAATTACAAACATAAGGATCAAGCTTAGCTGTATTTTTGAAGTTGTCTATTATAAGGAAGGAGGAGAAAGAGAAGAGTATACACTTTCTTATCTCTCAAACAGACATCCCAAAACGTCTCCGTAGCAACAATGAGTTCCATCGGTGGATTTCGTGAGACAGAAATCGATAGAAAACCATTTCACATTTTCACTTTATTATCACATAACATTTCTTCTTCTTCCTCCTCCTCCTTCGATGAAGCAGCGATTGATTCCGGTGGCGACAACGACCCCTTTCCACCTCAGCCTCTTTTCTTCTGTCCTTCTTTTCGTCTCAAAGTTGAAAAGTTAAAACTAAAGGAGCTTGGTTATTCTAGCGACTCCGACGTTCTACCGTTCAATACTCCTCCTTACTTCCCAAGCATAAGAAGCGGCGTTGATCAACAAGTCCAGTATTTGCTTGATTTAGACAGCAATGATGATGATGATGATGATAATATCTGTAAGCTCCCTTTACTTCCACTCTTTTGGTGCAACATTGAAAAGCCTAATGCCGTCGATTCTTATTTAAATTGCCGCTCATGCCTAAATCCAGAGATTGGCACTGACTATTACTTGTGTCCCACATGTTATAGTTTTTTCCACAAAGAATGTGTGGAGTCTCCACTTTTTATCAAACACCCTTCCTATCCCTTTCTTTCTCTCCAACTTTATACTCCTCCCCGTTCTCACTATGAGTATTGGAGGTGCGTTTGTTGTAAAATAGCTGAATATGAAATGGCTTATCATTGTCCTATCTACAAAGTAAGCATGCATCAAGTTTGTTTGATGAAGCCAATACCCATTCTCATAGACCACACAAAAAGGCATCCCCATTCTCTCACCTACTTCCCCAAACAGGATTCCTTACTATGCAATGTTTGTGGTGTGATTAAAGAACTTATTCCCACTTATGTTTGTGCTCGATGTGTCTTCGTAGTACATCAAGATTGTATTTCTTTCCCATATGTCATAAGGATATCTCGTCACCAGCACCGTATCTCTTTTACATATTCTCTTCCGGTCGGAGAATTGTCTTGCGGAGTCTGTCGGCAAAAGGTTGACAAAGATTGTGGTGCTTACTCTTGCAACAAGTGTGATGAATATTTTGTTCATTCAAGATGCGCGTTGCGGAGAGACTTGTGGGATGGGGAAGAACTCGAGGCAGTACCTGAAGAACCTGAGATAGTTGTTGAGCCATTCGAGGTGATAGCTGATGGAATTATACTCCATTTTTCTCATGGCCATCATCTAAAACTCGATATCAGTGGAGTTTACGACGATGGCAAGTTATGTCAAGCTTGCGTTCTTCCAATCTACGAGGGTGACTATTATTCATGTGTGGATCAATGTGACTTCATCTTACATGAAGAATGTGCAAGTTCTCCCGTCAAGAAACATCACCCGTTGCATGCCCATCCACTCACTCTAAAAGTTGTCACTAATGGATATAGGGAGAACAAAGGTGAGTTCCGTTGTGATGCTTGTCGGCGTGATAGTGGTGGTTTCGTCTATGAGGGTCCCGAAGGAGATTGGTGTTTCAGACTAGACATACGGTGTGCCTCGATTTCCGAGCCATTTAAATATGAAGGCCATGAGCATCCTTTATTCCTAGCTTTAACGCCAGAAGAAGAAAAAACGGCAGTATGTCGAATCTGCAATGATACTGGTGCTACTTATTATTGTCATAGAAAGCTAAATTGCATCGAATGCAATTATATTATATGTTTTAGGTGTGCTACTTTACCATACAAGGCAAGGTATAAGCATGATAAACATCTCCTCACATTTCGGGAAAAGAACGAGGCTAGTGATGAATCAGGCTGGTGTGAGGTATGCGAAAACAAAATAGTATATTCAAGAACAAGAGGGTTCTATTCTTGTGATGACTACTGCTGCACCACTCTTCATGTCTATTGTTTGCTTGGGACAGACCCGTATATGAAACATGGTCAAACAATAGATATTAATCAGGACAAGGTTCAAGTTCTTCGCAACAATACCATGTATCGGCCATTTTGTTATGGCTCTAAGTGTGATGAAGATCGATGTCTATACAGAGTATTTTTCGAAAAGAAAAACAAGACATTTTGTTCTTACTATTGTGCGATTACACGTGTATGAGTAAGTGTCATCACAGTCGTTTTGTAATCTTTTCTTTTGTTTTAAACGCATTGTAACTTTCTACATTTCGCCTGTAATACTTATTGTTTCTTATCTTTTTCCAGATCTGTACTTTTTCTGATTTTTTTCTTATTTTCAATCTCACCTTGTTTTGTTTGTTTTGGTAATCAATTCAATATGGACTATGGTTTTCACTTTTAATTTGTTATCTAATTTGCTGGTGCTTATGTTTCTAAGGATACAGAGAATAAGAATCTGAGAAAAAGAAATGGTATGCTCAGGTAGAAGTTCTTTGTAACTAAATCTTTGAGTAATGATGAATCATTCAAGAGTCCATTGTTCTTAAGTTCTAAGCTATCATAGTCTGTTAAACCCCAAGGTCCCAGAGCTCAACATAACAGAGGTTTCGATAAAATCTCAAAAAGAGTTTTTTAAGTAACTCAGCAAAACGTAATCCATGTACATAATTGAATTAGATGCTACTTTTCCCATTTATTATATCTATCACTGAGGTAACAACCTGAAATTGTAAGCGTTTTTCTGCTTCCGATGGCTCCATAAGCAAGCACGGTAGCATTGAAGCCCTGAATTATCCCTGGAATCAAAGGGAAGTGCTCAATCAAATATCTGTGCAAAAATAAATAATATAGGCTTGTGAGAACTGCTCAAGATGATCTCAGGCACATAAGAACCGGAAGTTGAAAAAAAAAACAAGGGACAAAGTCTAAGTTAAGCTTTTGTTATTTTCGGTGTGTCTTGTACAAAGAGTTACTTAGCCTTATGTAAAATCTATGTACATATTGTGTGATCCCCTCCAAGGTTCAAAACATTCTATATTTGTACATTTGTTTGTCTTGACCGCTTCACATTGTCCATCATCTTTCCCGTTAAACACATCCAGCTGATACATTTCCTTTCGACTGCTCCAAAATAGCATTGAATCACCAAATCCATAATCGAATTTCGGGTAATATATAAGAACAAAAACTGAAGAAGGTAACAAAAAAAGGGCAAGACGCTTACCAGATCCCATGTGCTTTTTTGACTTTCCTACTTGCCATATCTTATTGCCACTAACGATTTTAATACTAACTACATTAGTATGATTTTTCAACTGGGAGTTCTCTATATTATAGTTTTGTTTAAAATTGCATTTTATATGGCGTTGTGGGGGGGAGCAATAACTACAAGTTGTGAACATATTAAACGACTTTTATGTCTCAGAGAGTAATGTAAATTGAGAGACGACTAATTAATAAGGTCTTTTTTTAAAAAAAAATCTGATGAGATTATGGGTCCTATGGTTATAAACTTATAATTTTTTTTGGTTACTGAAAAAAATCCAAAAATTAACATTCATACGGTTGATGTTTTTCACGTTTTAAAAGTAAAAGATTTTAAATAGATAAATTTCTTATATTGATAACAACCTATAAGAAAATTAAGTGAAATATAGTATTAGAAAACCAACTAAAACTTATTAACTAGGTCATTGTTGTTTTGGTTAATTTCTAATCTATAAACATATAGAGGATATTAAAAATAGTTAATGAATTTTCTATAACAACTAATCTCAACAGTGTTATTTTATGTTTCTATATCTAACTTTTTAAAATAATACATAAAATATATTTTTTGAAAAAATCCTTAAAAACTACTAAAATAATTCCAAACATACCATCATTAGTTTTGTTGTTTTTTCTTCTAGAGATACCAATTTTTTTTTTTATTAAAAATACCACAAACACTAAAAACAATTTTTAATATTGTGCGATTACACGTGTTTAGTAACTGTCATCACAGTTGCTCTGCCATCTTCGTCTGTGATTTGTTGTCTATGTTTTGTAGTCTTTTCTTTTGTTTTAAACGAAATTTGTAATTTTTTACATTTCACCTCTAATACTTTTTGTGTCTCATCTTCTTCCAGATCTGTACTTTTCTATGTTTTTTTTTTCAGTCTCACGTTGTTTTATTTGTTTTGGTCATCAATTCTATATGGACTATGCTTTTCACTTTTAATTTGCTATCTAATTTGTGTTTTTCTCTGTTTTAAAATTTGGTGACCACCCATGCTGCTTGTGCTTATGTTTCTAAGGAAGTTCTCTAATCCAGAGAATAAGAATCAGAAAAAGAGATTGTATGCTCAACTAAAAGTTTTTATTCAAAGAAATCTGTAATAGACGAGTCATTCAAGAGTCCATTGGTTCTAAGAAGGATTAGATCACTGCAACTCTTCTGTTGAAGGAGATAAAGGCTTAACAACCTCACGTGTGTTTACACACCCATCCAATCAGACAGAGTCTTTGAGGCACTTAGCCAATTTCTGAGTCTGAGCTACTTCTTCTTCTCCTTAATCTTCACTTCAAGCTTATATATCAGCTTCATCTTCAAGCTGAATGATCCTGTTTCAAGTTGGATCATATTGATAACATGTCAAGATCTCTCTAGTTTCCAACATGAGATTAAGCAGCGAGAAAATGCAACACAGAAAAAAAATCCAATAATTTCTATTTTTATCCTCAATCCAGTTTTGTTAAATTTTGGGCTTATCCGAGCTGCATTGTAAAGGTTTCTCCGCTTCCGTGGCTCCATAAATTAAAAGGTAGCGTTGAAGCCCTGGAAATTCTCTGGATTCAAAGGGTTTACTTCTAAATCAAATATATGTGAAGAATAATATTTAATACAGGTTGTGAAAAAATGCTCAAGATATATAAATGTATTAAGAGCATTTCTAACGGGAGTATTTGAGAAGGATTCTCAAATACAAAAAAAAATATTATATATTACAATTGTGGGGTTTCTTCCATTACTCACAGTCCACACAAAAAAATTTCAATTGAGGGGGAAAATTGCCGTCATGATCCGACGGTCAACCTGCGAATCTTGTTCAAAGCATCAGCTAATTGTGCTTTCACGTCCGTTAAATTTCCATGTGTGTTATTGACTTATCCAGCTTGCCAATATATATATATATATATTTTTTTTACTAAAAATGTAAATATTATTTTAACGGTTTAGGGATTATAAATTGTTAACAAAAAAAAATTACGACCCCTACGATTTTGGTCCTATTGCAAAAAAAAATAAAAAAATATGGAAACAAACAACAATCGATTTTTCCTCAAAACAGGGAGTTGCAAGACAACCATCGTCGAAACAAATAACGATGAAATTTGAAAACTCGATGGAAACAGTGAATCGGGAACCCTGAGTTAGGCAATAATTTGAAAGGTCGAGATAACCTCTAAAACAAAACTCTTTCATCCGACAACCCGAAACATTTGCCAATATCTCACCATTAACCATTTTAATACCAAGATTTTACAAGTGGGAATTCTTTATATTTTCGTTTACAATTAATATATGGCGTTGTGGGGAGCATTAACTGCAAGTTTTTTTGTTTGACAATTTATAAACATATTAAACGACTATGATTAATAGAACATGTAAGAAAGTCACATACAACAATTTTTTAAAAATTTTTGAAATCGTATGAAATATTTTATATTACTAATATGAAACAAACTGATGAATGACTTTTCTATAACAAAGAAATATAAAAAAAAACTCTAACCAAAACATAATTATACAATAATTGACAAAATATAAAATTACAAACATATGGATCAAGCTTAGCTGTATTTTGAAGTTATATATGGGGAAAGAGGAGACAAATATCATTTTCTTATCTCTCAAACAGACATCCCAACCTCCCAAATCGTCTTAGTAGCAACAATGAGTCTCAATATCGGTATATTTCGTGAGGGAGAAATAGATGGAGAACCATTTCGCATTTACACTTTTTCATCTCAAACACAAATCCCAACCTCTTCTTCCGGTGAAGCCGCCATTGATTCTGGTGGCGACAACCGTCTCTCTCTTCAACCTCTTTTCTTATGTCCTTCTACACGTCGCAAAGTTGAATTGTCAAAACGAGAGGTGAATGGTTATTATAGCAACGACAAAGTTTTATCGTTCAATACTTCCCCTCACTTCCCCAACATAAGAAGAAGCGGCGTTGATCCACGAGTCCAACATTTGTTTGACAGCAATGATTATATCTGTAAGCTTCCTCTATCCCCTCTCTTTTGGTGCAACAATAAATATCTTAAGGATAACGAATGCTCCGCATGCGAAAACCCACGTAGTGGCGGCACTAGCTATTATTTTTGTGTCACATGTGATGAAATGTTCCACAAAGAATGTGTGGAGGCTCCTCTTGAGATCAAACACCCTTCCTATCCCTTTCTTTCTCTCCAACTTTACACTCTTCCGAGTGATCTCGACCACCTTTGGACGTGCATCTCTTGTGGAGATTTGATCTATGGCATGATTTATCATTGTCCTACCTACAATTTAAATATGCATCCTTTCTGTGCGATGAAGCCAATAACCATTCTCATAGACCACCCAAAAAGGCATCCCCATTCTCTCACCTTTTTTCCCAAACAGAATTCCTTAGCATGCAATGTCTGTGGTCTGATTAAAGAACTTATTCCCACCTATGTCTGTGCTCGATGTGTCTTTGTAGTCCATCAAGATTGTATCTATTTCCCTTATGTCATAAAGATATCCCGTCACCAGCACCGTATCTCTTTTACCTATTCTCTTCCATCCGGCGCATTGTCTTGTGGAGTCTGTCGGAAAAAGGTTGACAACGATTGTGGTGCCTACTCTTGCAACAAGTGTGTTGGTTATTTTGTTCATTCAAGATGCGCGTTGCGGAAAGATTTGTGGGATGGGGAAGAACTCGAGGGAGTACCTGAAGAACATGAGATAGTTGTTGAGCCATTCGAGAAGATAGGTGATGGAATCATACTCCATTTTTCTCATGGCCATCATCTAAAACTCGAGATCAGTAGAGTTTATGACGATGACAAGATATGTCAAGCGTGCGTTCTTCCAATATACGAGGGTAATTATTATTCGTGTGTGGATCAATGTGACTTCATCTTACATGAAACATGTGCGAATTCTTCCCTCAAGAAACATCATCCGTTGTATGCTCGCTCACTTACACTAAAAGTTGTCACTATTAAATATGATGACAAAGGTGGTCAGTTTGGTCACTTTAACTGTGATGCTTGCCGCCGTGAAAGTTGTGGTTTCGTCTATGAGGATGACACATGGGAACAAGGTTTTAGACTAGACTTAAGGTGTGCTTCGGTTTCTGAACCGTTTGAATATGAAGGCCATGAGCATCCTTTATTCCTAGCTTTAACCCCAGAAGAAGAAAAATCGGCAACATGTCAAATTTGCCAAGAAGTCGGCGATGCAAGTAATTATTGTAAAAAGCTAAATTGCATCGAATGCAATTATATTATATGTTTCAAGTGTGCTACTTTACCATACAAGGCAATGTATAAGCATGACAAACATTTTCTCACATTTCGGAAAGCGAAAGATGCAAGTGATCATTCAGGCTGGTGCGAGTTATGCGAACGAAAAATAGTATATTCAAGAAAAAGAGGGTTCTATGTGTGCGATGACAACTGCTGCACCACTCTTCATGTTCATTGTTTGCTTGGGATAAACATGTATATGAAACCTGGTCAAACCATAGAGATTTATGAGAAGAAGGTTCTTATTCTTCGCAACAATACCATGTCTCGGCCATTTTGCCATAATCGTGACTGTGATGAAGACCGATGTGTATACAGAGTAGTTTTCGAAAAGGAAAACAAGTCTTTTTGTTCTTACTATTGTTCGATGGGGTAAATATTGTCGCCACCAATCGCTTTGCCATCTTGGTCCGTGCTTCGTCGTCTCTTATCCGCTCTCTCCGTCGGGTTGTCTACGTTTTGTAATCTTTTCTTTGTATTTAAACGCATTGTAATTTTCTACATGTAATGCTCTTTGTTTCTTATCTTCTTCCAGATCTGTAGTTTTCTATGTTTTTTTTTTTGTCTCAGTCTTCGTTTGTTTTGGTAATCAATTCTATATGGACTATATATGTTTTTCACTTTTAATTTGTTATCTAATTTGTTGTTTTCCTCTGTTTTGAAGATCGCCCATGCTGCTTGTGGTTACGTTTCTAAAGGTTACAGAGAATAAGAATCCGAGAGAGAAATGGTATGCTCAGTTACAAGTTGTTCGTTGCTGATTATATAAGTAACGATGAATCTGGTTGTAGTATAAGAGAGGAGAAGAAATAGACGAGTCATTCAAGAGTCCATTGAAAGAAACCTTTAGTCTTGGAGGTCAAGTTCTAAACAATTAACTAAATATTCCCCAAAGTAGAGTTTGAGGAAGAGCTATCATGGTCTGATAAATTCTCTTCTTTTTTTTGAGACACGTTTTGATAGAATCTCACAAAGACAAAAAGCCTTCTCTGAAACCAAATCAGAAACCGTAATCCACCATATACATAACTAAAACCTATCATTTTCATGGTTTTTGAGAGATATTTCCCAACCCTCTCCTCTACGATCAAACAACAATTCAGATCAAGATAAAAGAGAAACTACAGAGAAATAAACTTCACTAACTTTTATTTTTCATTATAAATCCAGTTGATAGGCATTTGTTACCACTTACCAGTGCTTCAAATAACACATAATCACCAAATCCATATTCGATTTCTGGTAATAAGAACCAAAATTGAATAAGAGAAGAAAAAAAGGTATTTATGTTTGAAAGAAAGAGATAGTTGAGGATGAGAAGCTTAAAAAGCTTATCTCGAAAAACCAATCTTCAAGCTCAATCATGATTTCTTCTGAGTTGATAAAGGAAATGAGCATTTGTGGGTCTTATAACACATTCAGTGTCAGGGGACCTAAAAATAAAACAGCTAAAGGAGCCTTCTTAAACACCAGTGTCTCGGCAACAAAAACCGAGAAAATATAGATGCGGCTAGCTGTGTTCTGATCTTGAAATAGAAACTGCAACGATGAAAGAGAGTCTTCTCTGGCCTTGGACAGAAGTGGAGTGAAGTCCCAAAAAGAGACAGCAAAAGGGCTTTTAAAGAGAACATTGATTTCATCCTTTGATTGGCCACTTCTCTTGCACATCATTTTCTCTGCAATGAAACTTTTCCCACCTAGAAAGGGATTGGGAAGAACGAACAACTCCATAAAGGAGTAAACATGACAATAATTGTCCAGACAAACACATACCAAACGATACATGGGTTCGTTGAAACATACCAACTCTTTTGAGAGTAAACCACAAAGGATGAGACTCTATCAAAGATAGTAAAACTGATTTCAACCAGAATGCTCGAAGACTCCACACATGGAAGACGACTAAGTTGTTCACAAATCCCATAAATGGGTTTAGCTAATCCTATTCCCATCTCAACTCTAGAAAACCGACGACTCATAGTGATTAGAGGGAACGAGCGCGAGAAGTAAACATCATACCTGATCGAGAAGATCTCGAACCGGACAGCAGAGTAGATCTGGAAACAGTAAGGGCTCGCATGGACGCGAAGAGAGAACCTCCGGACGACACCGGAAAGAACACCACAGAAACAAGGGTTCGAGAAAAGAGACTGCATACTGCAATAAAGGGTCGCACTGAGTCCAAAGGCTTGCCACCAGATGGCTCAAACAGAAACACACCAGAAACCGATGTAGTAGCCGAAACTGAAAGAGAAGAGCTCAGAGGAGATGACGGGGATTGAGGGTCGAATGAGGCAGGAGGCTAAATCCGGTGGGTCAGGTGGATTTGGTGCCGCATCTGGAGTCGAAGCCGAAATCGAAACCCTTATAACAGAGGCGAGAGCTCACAGAGTTTTATTAAGTTGTGGTGCAAATTCAAGCATACCAACGGATCACTAACTCAAATTTTTCCGTGTATTTTCTCTTCGATCTATGTTTAATCTGGTTTGATCGTAGAGGAAATATCTCACAAAGACCATGAAAATGATAGATTTTAGTTTTATGTGCATTACGGTTTGTTAGGTTACTTAGCTTCTGATTTGTCTCAAAGATCTCTTTTTTCTTTGTATGATTTTATCAAAAAAATATCTGTTATGTTCAATACTCAAGGATTCAATGGACTCGTGAATGACTCGTCTATTTCTTCTCCTCTCTTTTACTACAGATTTCTTTGAATACGAACCAGATTAATCACTACTCAAAGAATCAGTAACAAAAAAAATTTAATTGGGCATACCATCTCTTTCTCTGATTCTTATTCTCTATATCCTTAGAAACATAACCACAAGCAGCATGGGTGGTCTCCAAATTTTTAGACAGACATAAATTAGATAGCAAATTAAAAGTGAAAAATATAGTCCATATAGAATCTATGACCAAAACAAACAAAACAAGGTGAGATTGAGACAAAGGAAACATAGAATACTACAGATCTGGAAGAAGATAAGAAACAAAAAGGTATTAAAGATGAGATGTAGAAAATTACAACCCGTTTTAAACAAAAGAAAAGATTAGAAAACGTAGCCAGCAAATCGCATAGGAAGATGGCAAAGCGACTGTGGCTGCACTTACTTATAAGGTGTAATCGCACAATAGTAAGAACAAAATGTCTTGTTTTCCTTTTCGAAAACTACTCTGTATGGACATCGGTCTTTATGACAATTACGGCCATGGCAAAGTGGCCGAGACATAGTATTGTTGCGAATAATATGAAACTTCTCCTTATCAATCTCTATGGTTTGGCCAGGTTTCATATACGGGTCTGTCCCAAGCAAACAATGAACATGAAGAGTGGTGCCGCAGTAGTCATGGCACGCATAGAACCCTCTTATTGCTGAATATACTATTTTGTTTTCACATACCTCACACCAGCCTGATTGATCACTTGCCTCCTTCGGTTTCCGAAATGTGAGGAAATGTTTGTCATGCTTATACCTTGCCTTGTATGGTAAAGTAGCACACTCGAAACATAAAACATAATCGCATTCAATGCAATTTAGCTTTCTACGACAATAATAAGTAGAACCAGTATCTTGGCAGATTTGACATATTGCCGATTCTTCTTCTTCTGGCCTTAAAGCTAGGAATAAAGGATGTTCATGGTCTTCATATTTAAACGGTTCAGAAATCAAGGCACACTGTAAGTCTAGACTGAAACCCCGATCATCTGTCGGATCCTCATAAACGAAACCACAACATTCACGCCGACAAGCAACACCACAGAACCCACCTTTGTTCCTCTTATATTCACTAGCGGCAACCTTTAGCGTGAGTGAGCGAGCATGCAACGGATGATGTTTCTTGAGGGGTGCATTGGCACATGTTTCATGTAGGATGAAGTCACAATGATCCACACATGAATAATAATAACCTTCGTAGATGGGAAGAACGCACGCCTGACATAACTTGTCATCGTCATAAACTCTACTCATCTCGAGTTGTAGATGATGGCCATGAGAAAAATGGAGTATGATTCCATCAGCTACCATCTCGAATGGTTCAACAACTATCTCAGCTTCTTCAGGTACTCCCTCGAGTTCTTCCCCATCCCACAAGTCTCTCCTAAGCGCGCATCTTGGATGAACAAAATAACCAGCACACTTGTTGCAAGAGTAGGCACCACAATCGTTGTCAACCTTTCGGCGACATACTCCACAAGACAATTTTCCGGATGGAAGAGGATATGTAAAGGAAATACGGTGTTGGTGACGAGATATCCTTATGACATAAGGGAAATAAATACAATCTTGATGGACTACAAAGACACATCGAGCACATACATAGGTAGGAAAAAGTGCGTTAATCAGACCACAAACATTGCACGCTAAGAAATTCTGTTTGGGGAAAAAGGTTAGAGAATGAGGATGTCTTTTCGGATGGTCTATAAAAATGGGTATTGGCTTCATGGCACAAGCCATATGCATAATTAAATTGTAGGTAGAACAATGATAAACCTTTGTTGTTTTGTTTTGGTTATCGATACAATTTTCACAAGAGATGCACATCCAAAGGTGGTTGAAAATGCTGGAAAAAGTGTAAAGTTTGAGAGAAAGAAAGGGATAGGAAGGGTGTTTGATCTCAAGTGGAGCCTCCACACATTCTTTGTGAAACATTAAATCACACGTGACACAAAAATAATAGCTAGTGCCGCTAGTACATTGGTTTTCACATGCGGTGCAGTACTTGTGACTGTACTTATCATCAAGATATTTATCGTTGCACCAAAAGAGAGGGAGCTTACAAATACTAGAATGGCTGTCGGAATCAAGCAAAGTATGGACTTGTGGATCAACGCCGCTTCTTATGTTGGGGAAGTGAGGGGATGTATTGAACGGGAGAAGTACGTAGTCGATAGAATCACCATTCTCCTTTCGTTTTAACATTTCAACTTCGAAACGTGTAGAAGGACAAAAGAAAAGAGGTTGAGGTAGAGAGAGGTCGGTGTCGCCACCGGAATCAATGGCGGCTTGACCAGAGGAGGATGAAGAAGAAGGGATGTGTGTTTGGGATGAGAAAGTGAAAATGTGAAATGGTTTTCCATCGATTTCTGTCTCACGAAATACACCGATGGGATTCATGGCTGCTACACAGAGACGATTTGGGATGTATGTTTGAGAGATAAGAGAGTGTATTCATCTTCTCCTTCTCCCCCATTCCATATATAGAACTTCAGAAATACAGCTAAGCTTGATCCATCTGTTTGTAATTTTAAATTTATGAATTATTATAATTATTTCTTGGTTAAAGTCTTTTGTATATTATTTGTTATAGAAAAGTCATTGATTATGGAGTATTTCCGATTATTGCTGCTAGTCTTTCTTTACAGATTTGTACTTTATTTACATCCCTCTATGTATTATTTGGAAGAGGTAAGACAGAAAAACATAAAAAAGGATCTGCTGATTGGGGTTGTCTAATCAAATTGCATATTTTTAATTCGACATACCATTTTATTAAACAAGCATTTAATTCAATTATTTGTTTATGTTACTAGAGCAAATACACTATGAAAAAATTGGTTTTTTTTTTCTTTCTTATTAGTGTAACTAGGACTCAGACCCCGCGAAATCGCCGGAAAAAATACCATATATTAAATTTTAAATAGAAAATGATTATAAGTGAAAATGTATAGAAACGAAAAATAACGTTATAAAAAGTGAACATCTACCACATTTTGTATAATTGTTATGATTAAAAGTGAAAGGGTAAAAATGCAAATACATGATTTTTCAAAACATTTTTAGAATATTTAAAATTAATTATAAATGAAAATGTACCAAAAAATTATGAGAAAGAGATGCGGTCTTTCAAAATATTTTCTAGAATTTTTATTTAAACAAAGAAACAAAAAATTATGAGACTCAAAAACAATTTTTGACGTTTTTATCAACATCATCATTTGAGTGAATTTTAAATTAGTAGCGATAAATGAGAAAATAGTCAATGAAACAAATATATAAGACGCAACCCTTTAATATATTGACAACTATAAAACAGTCTTAAAACGGGTTTCTCGAGAAGACGCAGCCCATGATATATTGCTAACTATAAAACGGTCATAAAATGGGTTTTTTTAGAAGACGCAACCTATGATATATTGATAACTATAAAACGGATTTTTTTGAAAAAGGCATGACCTTTGAAAATAACCATAAAGCGGTTTTATCGAAAAGACACGACTCTTGGAAATAATTATAAAACGGTTTTATTATTGAAAAAACATGATCCATGTAAATAACCGTAAAGCGGTTTTATCGAAAAGACACAACCGTATAATATATTGATAACTATAAAATAATTATGTTCGAAAAGACACAATCCTGGAATGCATTTTTACTAGTGCATTATCAACCATATCATAAACTCCGAGAAGGATGCATCAATAATTTATCAAAGTAAAAATTTGAAACATAAGAGAAAAGAATGGATTAATAACCATAAACGGTTTTTAACTTCGTTCACTGTGTCAGAAATATATATATGAAAAAACTTTGGCTGCTCACCAACACACGGTAGTAAAGATCCTATAAGATGGTAATTTTCACTATGCATGAATCTTAAAACAATACAACCCATATGTATATTGCATCGAATAATCAATTTATGCACCCATAAAAGTGAAAGCTAGAATAGAGTTATATGCTCTTATATATCGTAGAAACGATGTGTCACTAAGAAGCTTCTCTAATAAGAGCGGAGACTGGCACGTAGTAGGTAGTAAAACACGACCTTGTTTGCAACAAATTGAGAACAAATGACGTTTACTACATATGTCTTTCTCTGTGCTTTCTAATAACCAAACCCAAGCTTTACAATCTTCACATTGCATTAAGTTATTAATTGGTTTATTTTGCATGGTCGTCCATTTTCCTATTAAATTTTCACAATCAGTTTTTGCAAGTTTAAAAATGTTAAAGATTATTAATAAAGTAATCACTAATCGTAAATATCATAACACTTACGCTTGCTATTATGTGGAGTAATGCTACTGCTACTGCTTGGTATCATTTGAAATTCAGCATCTAAATACAAGTGGTCAATCGGAGGTTTAGATTTGTTTTTAGATCCCGGTGGTCTGCCACGTGGACGACGACCAATGACATCTCCTCCGACCTGTCCACCGGAGCGTCCTGATCCTCCACCACCGGAGGCTAAGTCAAAACCTTGATGGTTGTTGTTGTCGTCGTCGTCGTCGACGGTGAAATGACAGATTCCGGCCCCGGGAGTGGAGTCCTCTGAGGAGGAATTGTGGTGAAGGTGGAGATCAAGACGATGAAGCTGGTGATTGACGTAACGAAAAGATGTGCCTAGATCAAGTCCAGCCATGCCCACATCAAAAGCAAAGAGATTTAATTTGAGAAAAATAAAAATTATATATATAACACACACAACAAGATTATTTAAACAATTAATTCATCTAAAATCATTGCAAACCTTTATTTGAAGGCAGTTGGTTGGCACTACTTCCTATTTCCATTGATTTTTCCGGATTCGGTATTTTTCCCTTTCCTAAATGAGAATAAATTTAAATTCAAAAATTATATAAAATTATAATCAGGTAACTCTTAAGTGAAATAAGAGGCAAACATTTATTTCGAAACGGATGTTTGGAATTCTTTCCTGATTCTATTGCTTCCTCCATATTCATCATCATTTTTTTTTTCTTTCTGATCATCAAAATGTATCCATTTAGAAGATTAGTTGAGATCATTCTCATATACTGTTTTAACTGTTAACTTTTTAAAATACTAGAAAAAATCAGGTTTCCAATTAAAATACTTTCCGCTCGTACCATTATTAGTTAAGGTTAATGAACATTCTCCATGAAGATTAATAAACAGAAACGCACTTAGAAAATATAAGAAATCATATATTCTTTAGCATTAAAACCATTGTAATATACTTCCTCCGTTTCTAATTGTTAGATGTTTTAGAAAAAAAATTGTTTTAAAAAGATTGATGTTATCTATTTTCTATGCATAATTAATTGTATAATTGTAAACTTCAAAAAATATTAATTGAAATAATTGGATTTATTGAATTGTTATTGGCTAAGAGTTATGAAAAATCGTTTAATACAAAAAACGATGCATTTATAATTAAGTATTTTTTTTTTTTTTAAATGTGTAAAAATTCTAAAACATCAACAATTATAAATGGAGAGAGTATAAAATAGAAACAGAAACCATCGTAGTATACAAAAATTTAAAAACAAAAAACCTTTATCATTGAAAAACATTGGGATTGTAGAACTTATGTCATCAATATTTGTATTAAACACATTTTTAAATGTAGAAGATAATTCGGTTTTATCATGTTTTACAAATGAATCGTAAGTTTCATGTATAGAACGTTTACCCATTTGTAACTGAAAATTAGAATTAGAATAACCGAATATTAATAATTTACAATATATATAGTCATAGAAAATAGTGTCTTTGAATGAAAAGTCACCATTTGAAGAGTTGTAACTTTTCAATTAATAGATGTGATTGTTAAAGGTTAGTACAAACATGGAAGAAATCGTGATTGATTATAGTTTATATATATATATATATATATATAGATAGATGAAGGTATTTCTTCTCTACAATTATTTCTTTTTTTTCCAACTACATTTTCATTGATTTTAAATTGAGTTTACAAAGTCAATATACAGAATTTTTGAAAAACAAATTATTACATAAGTAGAGATATATGCGCCATATAGTGAAAAAGATACATAAAAAGAAAAAAAATGAATTTGACGATGCTTTCCATAGACAAGCCTTACTCACTAACGGATCATCTTTCGTATTCGATCTTGCTCTGATGTGAATCATGTGCGTGGATAGCATCTCTTGGCTAAACCTCCAAATTGCACGCCGCATGACAAAACCCGATGCTTCCGTCGATAATTCTGAAAAATCGACATTCTGATACCAAAGTTTTCGTATCATAGTCATTATAAAAGATTTTGACTTTATTTTTCTACCAATTTGATCTCAAGTTCACCTTGTTTCTTCGAGTAGAATGCTTATACATATGATTCCGGGATCAAAAACCCAAATGATATCTCCACACCATGGGTTAGGAGAACAATCACCGGTTGATAACCGAAATTTCCACCGGCAAAAAAGAGATTACCGGAATCAAACACTCTTCCTAAAGAAACAACATGATTATACCAAAACCATACGAAGAGAAAGAAGGAACAACACCGATTCCACTTGCCAAATAAATTGACACCCCTTCTCTACAATTATTTCATTGTGTGAAAAAGTGTGTATAAATTTAAATCCATATTAATCATCATAAACTAAAGTTTATATTACTCGTTCGATTCATTAGAAGGTTAGGCCCATAAACCTCCTAGGATGAAGATAAACAAACCATCACATTCTAAACCCAATTGCGTAAAGCTACTGTTTCTAAATATAGAAGTAAAAAAAGCATACAATATACATGTACAATTTAAATTGGAATCTTTAGCGATTTTACATGTTTTTTATAGAATCGTTAATGCCAAACTATGAGATCTCACCAAACATGTGAATGACATAAGCAGTGCCGTGCCCAGACTTCTTGAGGCTTGAGGCCAATTTGAATAATGAGGCCCCCAATTTGAATAATGAGGGGCTTTCGATATATTTTTTTAATAATAAAACTGGGAAAAAAAAACAATGTTTAAAGTAAATAAGATGGGTTTCAAACCAGGGAGGTGAGAGAGCTCATTAAGGTAGTTATTACCACTACACTATGAGTAATATTTGTAAATTTGGGGCCTCTAAATGTATATATTATGTGGAGGCCTGAGGTAAATGCCTCTTTTTTAACCTTATAGGCACGGCCTTGGACATAAGATACCAGTAAAATTAAATTATCAATTTTTAAATAACATTGATTGATATTTTAAATTGTATTAATTTTTTTTGTAGAACTACATTTACACATATTTAAGGAAATAACCAATATCCTAAATAACAAATACTACTACAAGGCAACATACACTCACAAGAGGATACAATTTTATATATAGACAAATGAATCATGTCTGTAAAAAACGATTTTTCTTCCACACGCATTTCACGAATTGGAGCCATAGCTCTTTGTCTAACCAGTAGAACAATTTTTAGATTTGTAAGCCATTTAAATCGATTCATTTGTAATTTGGCATAATTAAATCGTCCAATTCATATAAAAAATATATAATTGATAACCAAATCGCTTGTGTGTGTCTTTTCATCTTGATATTTTGTAGCAATATTTTTTAATATTTTGATGTATACAATCCAAAAAAACTACTTTCAAATATAAAGAATCAACGTTTCGGTAGAGACTTGCTAAATCTAAAAACTCACTACATGCACCACCCATTTCCGAACAAAATATAGTTGAAATTTCATTAGTTTTTTATATTTTAAACTAGCAATAAAATCTGCATTGTTTAAAGAAATCCAAAATTCTTTACACAAATCAAAAAATTTATTAACTTTTATAATAGTAAAAAATCAATACTTTTGAATAATTTTAAAATAATAGAATGACGCTTTTTAACATTGTTATACTTTGAGTGAATTTTAAAATTAATAGCCATAAATAAACAAAATGTTCAATGAAAAAAATATAGAGTTAAAAACACAAATATAGAGGTTAAACGGGTTTTTTTCCGAAAAAACGCAACTTTTGGAAATAATCATAAAGCGGTTATATCGAAAAGACGCAACCCTTAGAATTAACCATAAAGCAGTTATATCGAAAAGACGCAATCTTCGGAAATAACCATAAAACGGTTATATCGAAAAAATACAATCTTTGGAAATAATCATAAAGCGGTTATTTTCGAAAGGATACAACCATAGAACAGTTATATCGAAAAGACGCAAACCTTAGAAATAAATAACCATAAAACGGTTATATAAAAAAATGCAACTCTTGAGTCTTGACGAAGCGGTTATATCGAAAAAATGCAATCTTTATAAATAACCATAAAGTAGTTATTTTTGAAAGGATCCAACCCTAAAATATTCATTTTCTAAAATTACTATTAATTAATAGATATAAAAGATTTCATACTACTTCAATTAAAAGAAATATTCTTAGTCTGCGACTCTCGCATATGTTTACAAATAGTCAAATAACAGTTAATGCTCTCACAACGCCACTTGAAAAATATATAGGTTCCGATTGGTTACCACGTTTAAACGAAGCGGTTAAAGAGTTTTTGAGCGGTTGTGAGGAAAGTCGTTAAAGAGAAGACGGTTAGAAATGACAGAATAGAGAAGGCGGTTGAATTGAAACGAGCGATTAAAAAATAGTCATAATTGATTACAAGTGGTTGAATAGTAAATATTTTTTATAAAAAATATCAAAATATAATTTAAAATATAAATAATGATTTAAAAAATTTAGTTTGATTTTTTATATTTTATAATAAAATAATATATATACATATTTTTTTTTAAATGAAAAAAAATTAATTTAAAAAAAAAATCCAAATGTCTGTTTGATAAATAAAGTGGTTGCAAACTCACCTATTTTTGAGCGGTTCACAAACGTTTCGTTTGAACATCTAAATCCTTTTTTCAACCATCTATTTCAACCATCTATTTCAACCGCGTATTTAAAAAATTCATCCGATTGATAATAAACGAGCGGTTAAACCACACTATTTCTCAAACCAGATAATCAATCGAAGCCCTACTAATTTTTGTAAACAAAATATAAAGAACTCCCCACTTGGAAAATATATAGTAGTATTAATATTAATATTAATGGTGAGATCTTGGAAAACGCGTCAATAAGTAACGCACATGGGATTTAAGTTTTAACGGACGTGAAAGGCACAATTAGCCGATGCGTTGACCAAGATTCACTGGTGGACCGTCGAACCATGAAGATGGCTCAGAAAAAGGACTGAGGATTTATTTTTCCCTGGTAACTATCATATAGGGGATTTCTGGAAAACAATACAATTTTGAAGTTGGATAATCACTAAGTGATATATACACCTTTTAGGCGTTTTACATTGCTATAGCAAATTAGCAATGAGGACAAAATAGTTTGATTTTGAATTTGACTCTCACTCTGCCACACTTTGTTACAAAATTGGAACCTTTGACTTTTAAGTTCCGAGTATCATTTTCATGGTTTCCAGGTTCCGAAGAATCACTGGGTGATTGATAATAGAAACATGTTTACGCTAATTTAGCAAAGAGGAATAAAATTGTCGACTTTATCTTAAATTTTTTTATCTTATAAGGTCATGAAATCTCTATGGCAGAGGTCAGAGAGAATCCATGGCTTCTCTTTCTTCTTTTTTTTTTTTTTTGAAATTCATGGCTTCTTCTTCAGACGTCTGGAAAACCGATGTTTTGTGAGTTTTAGGGGAGAAGATGTCCGTAAAACATTCGTGAGCCATCTATTCTCAGATCTTGATCGGATGGGATCAACGCGTTCAGAAACGATTTGGATCTAGAGAGAGGAAAATCGATCTCCCCAGAAATTGGGTGAAGAAGATGAAGAAATCGGGTCGGATTGTCGGGTCGGGTTTTAATTTGGAGTGATATCGAATTAAGATGGTTTGGCATCTGGTTTAGGTCGTAAACCGATAAAATCGACGTCCGTGTATTTTGAGATTTCGAAACTTCAATTTGGGTGTAAATAGGGTTAAAATTTTGTTTTGATGGGGAAATAGAACGAGGTCCAAAGTTTGGGTGGATCTAATGTTATATGATAGTTCCGAGGAGGAAATAGATCGTCGGAAATGCAGTTGTAGGCCCAAATAATGAAGAAAAATGTTACTGTGGGCCAAAACATTTTCAACAACAGATAAATGTAGTTGTGGAACCAATACAAAGCTTTTTTCCCCTTTTTTGATCGAACTGCTTTTTATATATTTTATATATAAAAGAGGTTACTCTCCGTTAGAGGAGGAATCATTTACAAACAATAATGCTGTCTTTGCCAATAATGATGTGTAAATAAGAAGGAAATAGTTTCAAAAGAAATACTTAGGAGGCTAATATCATAGAGGAGTCCCTTTAACTCGACGGTATACTTACCCGAATTGATTAGGGAGATGAGAACTTAAGAGTTTGAAAACATATTCAGCTCTTTAGTACCAAGTGCCACTGCGGCTTCGAGAGTTTTTTTCATGGCCAAAGTTTCGGCGCTCAAAGTTGAGGCAACGTGACGTCTTGAAGACGAACTTTGAAACAGAGGAGCGTGGTTTTCATCCTTGAAGGTCCAACCCATTCCACAATCTTCTGATACTCCATTCCAGGCAGCATCGACAAAACCCATAGAGACTTTAGGAAGAGTTCTACTTGATGACTGTGGAGATATAGATTTCTGCAGCTTCGTGATGAGGAATTGGGCTTGGTGCCAATCTCTTGCTTCCTTAATCGATTTTAGAATAGTTTCTTCTGCAGAGAAACATCGGTTTTCAAAGACCAGTTGATTTCGTGTTTTCCAAAGGTTCCACATCAACCAAGGATATAGAGGAGTGGAACCGATGCCGCTAGGAGGAAGGTTGATCATCCGTAAGAGCTCGATGAGAAGCCTCTTAGAAGAGTCGATTATCTCAGGTTGCGGCTTGAACAGAGTATGCGCAAATTTCCAAACTTTATCAGCAAAAGGACATGAGAAGAGGAGATGGATTTCAGTTTCCTGTTGATTACATCTTTTGCATAATCCATCAGCCACATGAATACCTCGTTGAGATAAATTGCTGCTAACGGGAGTGCATTGCTCACAACTTTCCACAGGAAGTGCTTAATCTTGGGAGCAGTATGTATGTTCCAGATGCAACGCTT
Organism: Pseudoturritis turrita; assembly: GCA_900406555.1. Taxonomy (NCBI): domain Eukaryota; kingdom Viridiplantae; phylum Streptophyta; class Magnoliopsida; order Brassicales; family Brassicaceae; genus Pseudoturritis; species Pseudoturritis turrita. The sequence goes on from OVBL01000813.1 coordinate 679,668, forward strand.
CCAATTGAAATCCCCTGGAACATCTGGGAGCGGACAGATCAATGCATAACCATTTTTGGATGAGTACACACCAGATTTCTCTGGGAGCCACACTAATGCATCAGACATATGGTTTGAGCTAAGGATCAAACGTCGTATAGTAGCCTCATACTGAGGTAAGTGAGTCCTAAGAACAGGAAGGTTCCACTCGTTAGAAAAAGGATGGAGGAGATCTCTTACGGTAAGTGTCGAGCTAGCTTCCGATAGTGGTCCGATGGGAGCTTGGGGGAATTCTGTGGAAAGCCAGCAATTCTCCCAAACTGGAATGCCACTACCATCGCCAATGCTCCATCCGAGCCCTTTTCGTAAGATATCTCTGCCAATTAATATTCCTCTCCATCCGTGTGAAGCCGAGGAAGGAGAAGAACAGTTGAGAAAGGCAGAGGACTTACAATATTTGCCGAGCAAAACTCTCGCCAACAGAGATTCAGTAAATCAGAAATCATTAAAACTACTCACTTTTTATCAACTAATTAATCAAAAATCAGAAAACCCACGAAGCAAACAAAAGCCAGATCTCACAAATCGGGGAATTTCAGTAAAATACCTCGATTTCGCTCCAGCATCAATATATTTAGGGTTTCTAACAATTCAAATCATTAGAAACCGATAAGACCATTTACCGAAACCGTAAAACGTGTATCGATTCAAACCCAGAAAACCGTTAACTCACACTAAAGTAGAAGAAAAACTACAATCTGATCACAAGAAATGAAACCCCTAATCAGATTGGGGACAGAAAACTGACCTTATCTGGAGAACAAGCCGCTGGATTCGAAGTGGAACTCATCCAGAATACACAGATGGAGGAATTCTTGAGTAGACGAAGAGGAAGAAGGGAACGTTAAAAAAAACCAAAACTTCATTCGAAAAAAACTTTGCCCGTTGAACAAAAGAGAAGAGAGAGAGGAGACTAATGGAAATAATTAGGGAAATTGGCAACAATAACACACATAAAATTTTATAATTTACCAATTAACAAAACTTTCTTAGTATCTAATCCTACCCCACATCTTAAAGTCTTTTTTGCTAAATTTTGGGATAAAAAAAAGAGAGGCTAAAACTAAATATTGTAACGAATACTTCTTCCGCCGACGTTACCGTTACTCGCCGTTACCTTTCCTCATATCTACCATGGACCGGCCGGTTTATTCCAAACCGCCTCAAATGTTCCTACTTTTGGACTAGAAATATTATATGTATACTTTATAGAGTAATTGCACAACTAGCTATGGATAAACTGAAAATTAAGAAAATAGCAGTGATAAAACAAAAATTAAAAAACTAACAAAGAAAAAAAAATTTAAATTATAAATATCTTTTAGATTCAGTTTAATTATGTAAAATGCCATTGGTTGCCAACACTATTCATCTGCCGCCGATACTGTTCATCCAAAATCGCCAATACTATTCATCTGCCGCTGATACTGTTCATCCAAAATCCCTGTTGCATTCGGGGATGGAACTTTTACTTTGAGCTATGTCATGTATGTTGGAGAAAGGGCTGGATTACCATGATTTTGAGACAGACTGCTCAGATCTTGTCGACATCGTCCGGTATCCAGAGGAGTTGCCTGCTTTTTCCATTATTTCAGATAAGTTCAGGGAGTTGCACGGTAGTTTTCTCGGTTTTTTTTTGTCTTTGATTTTTCGTTCTTTTAATTTAAAGGCGGACTGTTTGGCCCTTACAACATTTTCTAGAGTTATTAATTTCTCTTTTGTAAGCAACTCTTCTCCTAATTGGATTACCAATTACGGTGGCATTTTTTAATTAATAGTTTAGTTGATAAAAGAAAGAAAAAAACTTTTTAAATATACACAACTCTTTACAAATTTAATAAATCTCTCAATTTTTAAAATCAATCAATTCTACGAGAATCCAACTCCCAATAAGCAGGATCTCCTACCAACCTCTATTTTTATTCTAAAATAGAGTTCAGAGTAAAATTTCCTTCAACCCACCTCTATTTTCAACTCTAAAATAGAGAAATGCTATTTTTTGCTCTATATTTAGAGGAAAAAATAGAGGAATGATATTTTTTACACTAAAATAGAATAATAAATAGTATTCATCTAAAATAGAGAAATACATTAGAGAGAAAATTAAAAAAAAATTATTTTTCATTCTATTTTAAAATAGGAAATAGAGAAATAGAGAAATAGAAAAATACATCTTTGGTCATGATTAATCCGGTTCTTATTCAAAGAAATATGTAGTGCAAGAGAGGAGAAGTCTTTCAAGAGTCCAATGAAGAAAGGCTTTTTTCTTTCATTTCTTCTCTCTTCGTTTGGGCCTATTTAATGGGCCAACAACTACATAGTACAGCTTGATCTAACGGTTCAGAATAAGTTTTCATTTTGATCTGACGGTCCAGAATCATCGGAGATACTGCATTGCCTACGTGTTCGATGGTCAACGAATCAGCCAATAGTGCCGTTTGAGGTTCAATTTTTTTGTTCTCAACGCTAACCCTATGCATTTAACGTCCGTTAAATACCCCATATGCTTTTTTTACTTTTTCCAGCTACCAAAACCCAAAATGTTACCATTTACGGTTATAGTTGGTTTTCAGATAACCGGCGATTTTACCAACTCACAATTGAAACTCGTTTTTTCTTTATTTGTATAAAAACACATGAATATGTACTACAACTTAACAATCAATGATCGTTTAGCATTTTTATTTAAATATAAAACAGAATATTTAGTGTATTATGAACCATATATCTTTTAGTTTTACCATGAATCGATATATTCTATCATATGTAAAAACTAAAAACATGTGTTTTAAACTTGTTCTAGCTTCTAATTTTTGTTTTATCAAATCAACCGGAACCGGAAAAAAATACCAAACATTTTTTTTGTAAATAAATATAGAAACAATTGAGGCGGTTTGGAATAAACCGGCTGGTCTAGGATAGAGATAACGGTAACGTCGGCGGAAGAAGTATTCGTTATACAATATTTAGTTTTAACCTTTTTTTATCCCAATTTTTTTTCTTTTTTTCCTTACTTTTTTCCATTAGTCTCCTCTCTCTCTCTCTCTCTCTTCTCTTTCGTTCAACGGGCAAAGTTTTTTTTCGAATAAAGTTTTGGTTTTTGAACGTTCCCTTCGTCTTCTTCCTCTTCGTCTGCTCGCGAATTCGTCCATCAGTGTATACTCGATGAGCTCCCTTTCGAATCCAGCGGCTTGTTCTCCAGATAAGGTCAGTTTTTTTCCCCCCAATCTGATTAGGGGTTTTCATTTCTTGTGATCAGATTAGTTTGTTTTTCCCTTCGTGTACTGTGGTGTGAGTTCGCGGTTGTTAGGTCTGAATCAGAACACGTTTTACGGTCTCGGGAAAGGGTCGTTTTGGTTTCTAATGATTGGAATTGTTATAAACCCTAAATATATTGATGCTGGAACGAAATCCTTGTGTTTTACTGAAATTCCCCGATTTGTGAGATCTGGCTTCTGTTTGCTTCGTGTGTTTTCTAGGGTTTTTCTAATTTTTGATTGATTGGTTGAGAAAGATTCCTTGCTATTCAGTTTCTGTTATTTTCTTGTTCCTTGTGAGAATTTTGGATTTTGGTAATTTCCATAGGAGGAAAGAAGTGAATTGAAAATTGAGATTCAATGTATGGAGAATAAGCAACCAACAGCTGCTTCTTGCTCTTCCGCATCCGAAGGTAGTGGTGGCAGTTTCTTCCTCAAATCACCTGAAATCGTAACTCCTGCCACAGTATCTCCAACTCATCGGTAGTGTTATCTGTTTCATTTCATCTTTCTGTCTGTGACTTTGTTTCGAAAGACTGTGCTTTTATGACTTACTTGGAACTCTGAATTACGCACCGAGCTCATTCTCAAATCTTGGATTTTGCAATGTTTAATGTTGATCTTGCAGGAGGACTAGTGGTCCTATGAGGCGAGCAAAAGGTGGTTGGACTCCAGAAGAGGTTCGTGGTTGCTTTTGTTTCTAATTTTCCGATTCTCAGCTTCATAATTTAGTTGATTTGTTATAGCGATATCATTCGACTATGTATCTCATATGCATATGGGTTAGTATTTACGTGAATGGAAGATGAGACTAGCCTTAGTTTGGCTTGTAATTGGTTTCCATCACTATTCAGGATGAGACACTGAGACGAGCAGTTGACAAGTATAAGGGGAAGAAGTGGAAGCAAATAGGTATATTTCATTATCTTCAGTCTATTTCCTGTCAAAGTTGTAGCATCATTGTTGCAACACATTCCATAAGATTACTCGTCTACCAGTGATGAACCTATTTGGTTAATTTATAAGATTTTTACTTGGGATCTGAACTCTTGTCTAAATGTTCGGTGTTTATTACTTCCATAGTCCTAGTCTCTGCTGGAAATTTTGTGAAATTCTCTCCTTTCGTAGATGTTAAAGCAGCTGGTATAAGTTCATCGTTCTTGCTGTTTCATTTATTGTATTTCATGTGCAGCGGATTTTTTCCCTGATAGAACAGAAGTCCAATGCTTGCACCGGTGGCAGAAAGTTCTTAATCCAGAGCTTGTTAAAGGACCTTGGACTCAAGAGGTTCTTTCTTCTAATTAATGTTCTGAATCTTTTTACGCTTTTGATTTCATGTAAAATTTGATATCTTAAAATATTTCTTTCTTTTCTTTCTGGTTTTGTAGGAAGATGATAAAATTGCTGAACTTGTTAAAAAATATGGACCTGCCAAATGGTCTGTTATTGCAAAGTCTTTACCAGGTCGTATCGGGAAGCAGTGTCGAGAAAGGTAATAATGATTAGAATAGAGTGTATGCCTCCTTTGATTTTGGAAGCTTCAATGTGTTTATGATTACAGGTGGCACAACCATTTAAATCCTGGTATTAGAAAAGATGCTTGGACCACAGAAGAAGAATCAGCTCTCATGAACGCTCATCGAATGCACGGAAACAAATGGGCGGAAATTGCTAAGGTCTTACCTGGAAGGTATACTTTCTTGTTGACCATAATTGAAAGTGCCAAGGTCTTGAAGAATTTTTTGTTTGACACTTTTGAACATCTCATTCAGTTAATGCTTCTGATTTCATGAAATAGTTTACCTGACTTTGTGCAGGACGGATAATGCGATAAAAAATCACTGGAATAGTTCACTAAAGAAAAAATTAGAGTTCTATTTAGCTACCGGTAACCTGCCACCGCCAACAAGCAAATTCAGCGTTCCCAATGATTTTGCTGATGGAGACAGAGATTCCAAGCATTCTAGTGCAACTAAACCTTTAAAGGATTCTGATTCGGTTACCAAAACTTCTTCAGGAAATACAAATACAAATGAAGATGGAAGAGACTGTATAAACTCTTCTTCAGCTCTGCTTGAAGAAGCAGCTGCTTCAAGAAGAATCGGTGCTAGTGAATATACTTGTTCTCCAACTGCTGTTGAGTACAAGCCTCAGTTACCTAATCCTGGAGCAATTTCAGAGAAAGTCGGAATCAACTCAAAAGCTTATGCCGAGAGATCAACCGAAAGAAAAGAAGAAAATGGGTTTGGAACTCCAAAGCATGGTAATTTGTACTATAAGTCTCCACTAGACTTTTACTTTCCTTCAGAAGTGGATCTGCAGCGTATGTACGGATATGAATGTGGTTGCAGTCCCGCTGCTGTATCTCCAGTCAGCTTATACACTCCACCGTGTAATACGGACAGCGGTTTAGCTGCAACAAGAAGTCCTGAATCTTTCTTGAGAGAAGCTGCAAGGACATTTCCAAACACGCCTTCTATTTTTAGGAAAAGGCGAAAGGTTGTTTTGGCGGCGAAAACAGATGATGATGTTGTTGTTGTTAATGGTGGAGTTAAGGAAGCTGATCAAAAGGAAAACTTTAAGGATAGTTCAGAGATATCTCCAGTTCGGAGAGAAGGTTTGATGCTAGAGACACCTGACTATAAAGATGATGAAAAAATCGGGTCAGATAGAAATGTGTTCAATGTGTCTCCGCCATATCGGTTAAGAGCTAAAAGAACAGCTGTATTCAAATCAAGACAGCTTGAGTTTATATCTGCAAAAGAGAAGCAGCCGGATAATGAAACCGAAACATCTGAGTTAGCATCTGAGGAAGACAAGCCTGTGTAGAACCCTTCTTCCCTTTTACGCAGAAACCCTCTTCATCTTGTGCATACAAAGCTGGAATAGCAGCTTTGCAAACTGTGAGTGAATATTTTAAAATCCTCTCTCCAATGTCACTTTGATAAGTCTGTGCAAATCTGAAATTTCATTGTTCTTGATACAGAGATTATGTGAAGAAACCGTGTGGTTCCAGGAGAATTACCAGAGTTTTTAGCTTTGCTGAGAAGAGATTTTGTGAAGAAAAATCATTTTCATTCTCTTTCTATCAAAGCTCTTAAATCCGTGGTTTTTGGTTTTTTGGTCATCACCTTACACCTGAACTTAATGAATCAGGTACACTTGAAATAGTTTAATTTTATTCTCCACAATGTGAGAAATAATAATAACCTTTTGTTTACGTACAAATTGATTCTGTGCAGAAACTAGTTAAGAGATTAGAATTGGTTTTTTTTTGTTTTGTTTGAGGCTGATGGATGGATGATACATGGCTGAAGAAGACACTGAAACTTCTTCATCTGTACACAAACACATTTGTTTTGGATAAATCTATACATATATCAAAGTTTGTGTTCCTATCGGAATAACTGAATGAGTAAAATTTCCGGTCTATCCTGAAAATGACAGCAAAAGAAGACGGCCGGTTTAGTTTTCTCGCTGGGCTTATTAATTGGTTTGTTCTACGGGTTGGCCCATTAAAGATTCGATATGGGCTTTCACAAATGTCGGAATTTTCTGTAACACATGACATTATTACAATTACTCTTCCGTCTCATTTAATTTAAATTATTATTGGGATTTCTCGACCATTTTCGGGTAAGAAATTAGTAAAAACTATGAATAAAATAAAACAAACTATAATTATCTATCTGCTAAGAAACAAAGCTTCTTTCATCTCTCCATTCGGAATTCGAAGCTCTTCTATAGGCAATGTCAAAATTTTAAGACAGATTGTATTAAGCTCCTAACAATCACAAAGAATTCCGAAAATTGGCCGAACTTTGTTGTTTTGCTAAAGGAGTTAAATGGGCTTAAAGAGAGATTTCCAAGCTTCTCTCTTTGATTCCTCGCGCTCGGAATTCGAAGGCGGATTGCTTAACTCCATTTTTTCGTTCACATTTTTATACATTTTCATTTGTAAACGTTTCTCTTCCAGCGTGGGTGACCACGAATGGAGTTGTTTTTTTTAATTTAATATAGTTTTCGGTTATAAAAAAAAAAAGAAAAAAAAAAGCTATTCAACCTCGAAGACAATACTCTATTTACAAACATTATGATATCATATCCACAAATAAAGAAACCAACCAAACAATGTGACGTTTTTTTTTATAAAAGAAATCATCAGAAAATCTCTCAAATCTTTAGAATCTTAACTGATGATTTAAAAGCAGAGTATGCATTTTATATGATCTCCACAAAGAACAACCCCCTGAGAAAGAAAGATAGAAAGCAGACAGACCATTTTTAAGTTAAAAACGCTCCGATTGTGGTTTGGTTGAGGACTTTGGAATTGCGATCGAGTCCATGAGAACCAACCTGAGAAAGATTTTTTACAAAAGCAAAAAACATTGATATTACCAAACAAACCAAAACTTGTCCTTTTTTTAATTTAAGTGATTGTTGAGACAAACATTTATTTACCATGTAAGTTAAGGTCGCATAACGTTCTTCATTCAGGTATAGTGGTTTTCCTCTCATCATATCGACATCCTGAAACAAAAATCAAATGTCCATGTCACGAAAACATGCGAATCAACAAAGGTCACATCGATCAAACTTAAAAGGTAAGAAGAAAAATCTTTGTAAGTTTACCTCTTCTCCAAAAGCATCCAAGTAAGGAGATGGCCAAGGTGACTGTCTTGCAAATCTTTGTAGCAAAATTGTGGTCCGCTATCGAAAAATGAAGTGAAGAGTAGTAATCGATTAAAAGCTCAATAATGATGCAAACACCATACATGCTCAAGCAATATGGAAAGTAAAAGAGAAGCTAGATCTGCAAGAGAGAGAGAGAGGCGATACCCGTATCAGAAGATATACAGCAATACCAGCACCACAGGTACTTGCATGAGTCTGACAACCACTTTCTCTGTAAAAGTACGTTAGAACGTAGTTATTTGGTTTCCGAAACAATAACTACATTGAACAAACGATATTTGGAGACTAGTGAAAACGAAGCAAATACTTGCAACAAGGTCTCCATATGGGAGAACACAATCTTCCACACAGAAGACATAGTGCAGGTTCTTCGATAACTTTCGTGCAATTGCTGCAAGGTTTTTTGATACACCTAATAAAAATAAACACGCTTCTTGATTAGATAAATTATCTTCGAATAGGAAAAAACTCATGCAAAAACCAGAGAGAGACGTCGCCGCAAACCTTTGCAGTATGTCCTGGTATAGATTGGGTAATTTCATTAGCTGGAAAGGAACTAGAGGGGCGATGCAAAGGGGCCTTTTAACTCTGTTGACTCTGTATTCCCTCCGAAAATGCTGGAGCCATGTTTGTGTTGAAGACCGTAGAAGTTCATCATTGAAAATGGCATCGATAGGCGGAGTCTTAAACATTTTCTCCAATTCTTGCACATGATTTAGCTCAGATTGGGGAGTGTACATGAAATCCATATTGTCGCTAGTGGAGTCAGATGGCACATCGAACATATCTACCTCTTCGTGAAACTTCCCAGGAGTAGTTTTCAGTAATCTCCACAACAATGCACATCTCCTCAAGAAGGGGAGACTATATTTACGGATTGTATCTTTTATATCACATGATAAATCCATATTGCTCGACCTGAAATAACCCCAATCACCTGATTCTCTCAAAGCGATGGAGATGTCACTCACCAGGTTTTCCTCAAAATCTAACTCACTCACGTCACACAGGCGACATGCACAATAAGCAATTACAGTCTGCACCAAAGACAACTTGATTAGGAAAAGCGAGTCTTAAGAGCAAAAGTAGTCTATACACAGAGAACAATGTGGCATACCTGAACAAGAGAGACACTGTAGAAAATATGCACAAGTGATAATAGAGATTCCTCGCATGTGATAAAAGGAAAAGGGAGACAAAAGAGAGCCCACATCAGTGATGAAAATGGGTCATGGGCAAGAACTGGATCAGATGCTCGATTCCAGAGCAGGTTTATATTCTTCGATGAACCTGTTGTGCCTGAAAAGATGGCAACTATTCTCAGATATTATCGAGAAACATATACAGTTAGCAACTCTTTCATTGATAATTGGGAAATTTGTAGACAGACTAAACTTGATCCCATGAAATCCCAACTAATGTCAGCTTTAAGAACACACACGGAGGCCATGTAAACAGACATTTCCATATAATTTATTCTCTTTCAGAGTTGGAGAAAAAGTACCTTCACTTCCAAATATGCTGCTCGAAGAACTACTTGAAATCCCAGAACATATAGACTCTGCAAGATGCTTCATACCCATAAATCTCTGGCGAACATGTAAAGCATTCTTTGTTCGGGTGCTCTGTACCACTCGTAATAAGAGTGACAAAACAGTTCCCTTAGAGGTTTTAAACTCTTCATACAAGGAGTCAATACAATAGACAGGGAGCATCAAATTCTTCGCACGACGAGTAACAATTTCCATTGAAATAAGAGAGTACTTAAGGGTGTCCCACATGACGATTGATTGTGGTAGCCATGGATTTTCCGAAGTTTTTTCCTCTCGCTTGGAAAAATAGAAATTCCAGAGCTTGTTAGAGACAGATTCAAGATCTTTCCTTCTTTGTTCATCTCCCTGCAGAGAAACTATTTTAACGCTATCACCATCTTCGATCACTTCAGCAGCAGATTGTAGTAGACACAACGCTTCAGAGAGCCAAAGAGTAGGCTTCTGTGCATCTGATCTACCTAATTCAGCATGCGGGCTTTCTTGTAGCTTTGAGACAGAACATAAATCTCCAGGACATGCAGGCAATGCGGAATTAGCTAATTGGCGGCATGCAGGACAGAGAAATTCTCCCTGACAGAAGAAACAATGTTGAAGCTTCAGAAGGAGCACAGATTAAAGCCCCAGAAAAATATCTCTAAACTGGTCACGCAAATACCTGTTCTAGATTCACAATATGAGCACCTTCATAGACATATCTTCTGGCAGACCTATACCATCCAAACAGAAAAAAAGAGCTTTTAAATGCAATGTTAATATCACAACTGTAAATCAATTTAATTATGCACAAGACGTAGGAAGTGGATATCAACTTGAAAGAAAAAAGGTTCACCTATCTACAAGCTCATTAATTAAGATTTTTGTACCTCACTTACAACTACAAAGAAGTCAAACATGGCTCACCTTTCCTTTAATGAGTTTATATATCGTTCAAGACAGCTTTGATGCACAGCATGTCCACATGACGAAAGATAAACCCCATCACAGTCAGTAAGATGAAACCCATCTGAACTGATACCAGGATGTCTGGGGGTCTGTCTTGATCGAATATCAGGAGATCTAACTTGCAAAGTAGATGGACCACCAACAGAATTTCTCTCCGAACTATGATCTACACGTGTAAGGCTTTGTTTTGTCATGTTTTCAACTTTTTTACGAACAGTTTGATACATAGATATCTCCAATGATTCCATGTTAGATTCATGTTTTCCCCTCCCATCGCTAGACCTCTTCTCTGTCTGACCATTCCCTATAAGTCCGGCTTTTAAAGATTCAAGCACAGAATCTGTAGCAGACTCAGAGGTTGCATCATCTGACAATTGCAGCACATGAGGATGACTCATTCTTAAACTATCTGAGGAAACATTTATTCTCAGGAGATCAGGAGCTCCATCCACTGATATCTTCTTTTCGGACTGTGGACCTAGATCCCAAGATGGAGGGCCTCTATCCACAAAACTCAAAAGCTTAGATTTCTGCAGAAGTAAAAAAAGAGATCATTAGAATGATGCAAAACAAAACCTCCTCAGAGTACGTTTATTTACTACTAAGAGTTACAAATAATAGCATCATCAATGCTACCAACCTGGAGAAAAATCAAGAAAGAAACGGGGTCTTTGGAATCTGGGTCCTGGCAGAGGGGGCAAACTTCACGGACAACAATTTCTGAATCATGTTCCATCACAGAATCACTTGTTTCAGTTTCAGATCTTGGATCATCATCATCCATGCTGGAACACAGGCTAGACAAGAATTTTGATTGTTCAGCTTTCATTTTTGCCTGCATGCAAGTTAGAATAACCATAAATAGCATATCCTGGAACTCGTTAATTCTTACCGTAGATAACCACTTAAGGAACATAGAAACAATTCCGACTGTCTTAAACACAAAAATCTGCTATTACCACAGAGGCATGTATGTCTGCGTCCTGCATGCTCCCCGTTGATGTTCATCAACAGGGAGCATGCAAGACCCGGACCAGTCAAGGAGCGAACAGCAGCCCTCATATGTTAAAGTGCACGATCCTACAACAATGGCTACCAGTTTCATGTCAAACATGTCCACTAGATTTAAAATTTTAAAAATCTTACCATAATAGCAGCCTGCCGCTCTCTAGCTTTAGCCTTGCGTTTCTCATCAGAAGTAGAGCCTGACGTGACTTTATCAAAGCCAGATTCACTGACCACCTCTGGGGCAAGACTTTGCAATACGCTCATACAAACAGAATCAATTGCACTAAACTTCTTCAGCAGATTTCCAATCCAGGACGAAAGATTGCAACTGCCTGCCTCTGGGAATTGATGGAGACCATAGTCTTTACGAGTCCTCATTAACGAAACAAGAAGAGACAACAAACTTTGTTTTCCAGTCCCTTGATTTATACCAATTATTTCCAGACCAGCTAATTCGAGAATCGGAATTGAATTTTCTACGCAACACGCCTGAATATTAGATTCCCTCTGCTGAGTGCAAATATCCAATGATAACGAGAGTAAGTGCAGTGCAGTTATGAGAACGCCATCTGGAGCGCGTGATTTAACAGATGTACCACTCTGAAGTGCGTAGTATAAAGCAGATGAAATTATTTGAAATGTCGCTTTGCAAGTGCCTATTCTAGCAAGCCCCTTTAGAGGCGGATAGATCATTCTCCACCTAGGAAGCTGAGTGGTCAATGCAGACACTCCACAATACCGGGAAAATCTTTCTTCTGCAGATTGCAATTCTCTCGAATGCCAACGAGGGTGGTAGAGATCCAATTCCTTCCAACAAGATGACCGTAGTGAATACTTTCCCTGCCAAAGAACTAATGTCAAGTGGTTTTTACATTGCATGTCAACTTAAAGGTGATGTCAGCATATGGATAACAATCAAGACCTGGTTCATGCCAGATGGATTACAGTAGACTGAAACGTCGTCTAAGACCTCCTGGAGCTCATCCAACTTGGACAGGTCACGAGGTAAAGATTTGACCAATTGACTGTGAGTGAAATCTCCAGTGGCTAACTTGAAGATGATCTCTCTTCTCAAACTTTCAGCAGTAGAAAGACCACAAAATCGCCTTTCTTGCAGGATCTGTATCAGAAGAGCAAGCATTTCCTGGACCAAAACTGGTTCATATCTGAAAATAATTTTATGATAAGAATCATGTCAATATGAGGCAAGAAAGACCAATAATAGTAAAATCTTTAGATACCAGAGAGTCATTCTGAGTGACCATTTAGCAATAAATAATACAAGATTGAGAAAATTTACAGAACAATGCAATTAATTAGAGACAATATGCTTGTTCTACTTCAATATAGATCGATCTATTAAATGAAGAGACAATCATATTGAAGGAGATAACTTGAAAGTTTGAATGTAGCAAAACTATTAAACCATGTACTTATATCAATTACCGGCAAGAGGACAATAGGTACATACTCATTTGTTATATCCGGATTGAGTGAAAGATAGCTCGAGAGCCCAAATCGACTGAGAATCTTATTAACATAAGAATCTGCGGGAGCTAACGCACCACAACATTGCAGAAGAAATAGATCAAGCTCAAGTCCCTGTTCTGACCTGTAAATAGAAACAACTAGAATGAGAAACAAGCAATCTCTTCACACCAGTTTACCAATTTTCAAAGCTGCATCTAGTTGAACATGCAAGTATATGATGAATAACAGCACTTCATGATAACAATAGTATGCTCACATACCAACGAACTGACCGATACCACTCACAAGATACTAATGCAGAATCCACATTCTTCTTCCACATTCCAGCAATAACCTGGGCACAGAACACCCTCACCCGGAGAACATGCTCCATAACGAGTGCAGAAAATCCATAAGGATGGAAATCTCCTATCACAGAGCTGAAGAAGTCTGCCTGTGGAATCTCTTGGCTAACACTGACTCCATGGTGCAATGCCGATTCTCCATAACATATCCTTAATGCTTTTTCTATGAGCAAAGAAAGTAACCGGTGTAACGGTAGATGAACTGATATGGCCTGAGAGCTCACATCATAATGAATGTCCGGCCAATCACACAGACCAAGTATATGTACTCCTGATGCATTCTTCGTCGGATCGGCAGAGTTGCAAGATACTCTCCTAGAGTCAGCCGTAATGTCTGTCTGAACCTCCCCATTCGATCCACCAACATTATCCAAGTTAAGATTTGTTTGTATATCGCCGCATAGAGGTGCTAAGCCAGTACTTGGATCTCTACTAGAACTGGCAAGACCACTAGATACACTTCTTCCAGTTTCAACCTTTAGCGATTCTCTCTTTGGCCACGACATCTTGTTGCCAGGGATCTTTCTGCCGGTAGAAGAAAACAACTTGCAAAGAAACTTTGATATACCTTCATCATCTCCTAAGCATGTCTCCAGAACTTTCAAACATTCGCGTATCAACCATATGGCAGAAGAAGGAAGCAGGGCACGGAAAGGGTCTATTTTGTGGACATCAGAGGCCATCGAGCTATCAAAGGAGCTGCTGCTTACCATCGCAGTACATACCGAATCTTCATGAGACAATCTCCCAACTTTTGCATACCTTTCTCCATCTCCATCACACTTATCAAGTTCTGCCTTGGTGGTTCTTTCATTTTCTATTTCTTCATCACTGGCAGCAGAATACGTACCATTAACCAACAGAGAGTGAATAACAGCTATTGAATGACCCAAAACAAAGAACAAATGCATGTACTCATTTTCTTCTTCAATATGGATTCCAGTCTCTCTTTTTAGAGGATTCATTCCTTGCGCAAAGGTCAAGAGTATCAACCATGATCTTGATAACTCCCGATGTTCATGTGTTGCATACTTAGAAACTACAGCATGGCTCGTAACAAATTTCAAGTCTCCAATGATACGGTCACTTGTCTCGCACAACCGTTCCCACTTTGTAGCCTACAAAAGAAAACCGTCAATTACATTTTTTACTGCAAACACAATCAAAGCGGACGTAAAACTCATCACCATTAAAGTAACACAACAGCGAATAAAAAATGTCATTATACCAAACAAAGAGAAAAGAAGCTATCTGTTTACCTGTAGCACACCATCCTCCCCAGAACAAGAAAGAAAGATATCACTGAGGCATCCCAAAAGCATAGCTAGCAAATTCATTTCCTTTACCAGAAATGGTGTTAGAGTAGGCACCGTGAGGATTTGCACAGAAAATGTAGACAGTAGTGGATATTTCTTGAATGCATTATCATTACCCTGCTTAACTACTTCGCTTATGACAACTGGATAGTAACTCACAAATGCTTTTGCAAATTCCGACTTAAAGACTGGATCTCCTATTAATTTAAGGAACAAGTCATGTAGTTTCTTCATAACATCTTGGTCCACGAACCTCTCAGCCTTTACAAGAATATCCAATAGACCACGTGAAGAGATAATCCTTCTAGAAACAAAACTGAGCAAACTCTCACTGGACTTGCAGAATTCCAGAAGCATTTCAACCACTACAAATGTCAGCTCGTTTGACATCTTTTGGAGTACTACAAGAGTATCGTTGGATCTAGCATCTTTCTGAACAATACTTTCTGCAGATAAGAGCTTGTTATTCCAACAAGCAAAAAGGGCATCAAGTACAGGCCCAACTGAATTTGCTAGATTTTCTGAGAGGGGTTGAATCTGTTCAGAACCTTTATGCTTTGAACAGAATCCCTCCCGTTTCCATGCTGTCTCATCCCCACAATCACAACAACCACCACCTGTGTAAATAACCGAATAATCATGGTTGTTGTGGTTCCCATTCTGGAAACAAGTCGCGCAGATTGCACAAGTTGGGTCATTCTCGCATGTCCTACACCTATATGCTATATCATTGTGTCCCCAGACGGAGCCACAAACACCTCGCTGATCAGCATTCAATTTTGCTAGATTCCTCAAAGAAACACCAGGCTCATCCTGGAACATCAACCACTGCAGCCAATTCATGCTCTCCCTGAACTTCTTTTTCATGCTAGGACTCACCGCAGACTTTCGAGACCGTTCCCTAGATTCCCTCAATCCGAGTTTAACATCCTCGTCTGTAGCTAAGAGAGCAGAGACTAACTCTGAGATCCTGGACCGGTTAGCTCTAACGAATTCCACTAGGCCACGTTTAGAGCAGTATTCTTTAGGAACCCCAACACAGGCAAGCCTCTACAAAATAAACAAAAGCCAAACTTTAACTCCAAGAAGCAGTCACAGTGCAATAAAACATTCAAAAATCATGAAACACAGTCACTGCTACTAAAACACTACCTCGAGGAGCAAATCATGTGAGCTGGGAGGAAGTGAACCAAAAAGAGGCGAGTCGGTCTCCATCTCCCCGATTAACGAGCGGCGGATAGACAAAACCACCACCGACACAACGCTGCAGAAACACCTGCTTAACCCTAACACCGAACTGTGACTCTCCAGGGCTTGTTCCTCCGACAAGGGAAACTTCGGAGTAGAACGAAGACGATGAGACTCGGATAGGAAGCAACAAGTGATCCTCTTCACACCCGAAGCAGACGAACTTTACACAAAACCTGAATCGTTCGACATAATTGCAAATTCCAAAAAAGATTATATAATCATCAACGCTGGAGAAATTGAAATTCAATGTCTGAATTCAGTAATCGAATCGGCTCCGGTATCCAAAAATCGAAGAACAAAATACCTCCAATCGTCTGAGAGAAAACCCTAATTTCTCCGATTGCAGTCACAAAAACCCTCCCAACGGTGGAAATTGGTTGAAGCCACGGCGGTTCGCGGAGCTCCGGAAGTCTCTTTTACAATGAGATACGAACGAAGGGAACTGTTGAGCTTTTTTTTATTCTCCTAATGATTGAAAATTGTTGCTTCTTTTTTTTGGTAAAGTAGTTGAAATTTTCAATTACTAATAAATTACCTTTTTAATCAATTACTAGTAGAATCTTGGGTTAATTAGCCGAATATTATTTTGGAGAAAGATAATTGGGAAAGTAGTAGTTTCATTTTTGAAATTAGGTAAATAGCAGAGAAAAATAAAATTGGACGAAATTATCCATGTATAGTTAACTATATCATATTATTTGTAACTATCTAAAAACATAGTTAACTATTTTCATCGAAACTACATATTCAATTGATCTCAGAACATAGTTACATTACACTATTTGTAACTATCTAAACACATAGTTAACTATTTTCAGAAAATAATTACCAATTTAAAAACATAAGTTAACTATTTTCAAAACATAGTTATCTAATTTCATGACATAATTGACTACCTGAAAATGTTGTTGTAATAGTTATTTATTTAAACAAACATAGTTAACTACGTTCAGAATGTAATTACCTATTATAGTTTGCATAATGGAAAAATAACATACATATTTAACTATTATTAGAAACATAGTTACCTATTAATTTTTGAACATAGTTAACTATAGCGATTTCCGAACATAGTTAACTACGTTTATGAGTCTTTGTTGTTTTTCATTAAGGGTAAAATCGGAATTTTAGGTGGGCTAAATGATAGTTACTATATTCTGTTTTATATGATGTTAGATAATTAATTATAAGTGTAAAGACTAATATAGAGTGCAATCTAGAATCTTTAGATCGTATATTTATATTTTTATAAATATAAAAATTTAATAACTAAATATTTCTGTTTTGTATTTTAGTAAAGTATTTGGTCCTATAATTTGGAATAAATGATTATAAAATCATTAAACCATGAAATAACTACTTGACATATTTTGAAAAATAGTTATTATATTTATAATTTTTTAACACTAATAACTACGAAAAGACAAATGTTTCCGGGTTAAATTAGTCAGAAGCTGTGGACTTTGCTCCAGTATTTCCATATATTGTAAAACTTTGTTTCAATTTGAAATCTAATATATATTTTCAGATGAAACAGAAAAAGAAAGAAAAAAAAAACTGCTAAGATAAGTAATGAAAGGTAAATGGCCATTGAGCCAAAGATGAAAACACAAAAATCAAATTTATATAATATTTAGAGAAAATTATAAAGTATACTATTTTTTTCCCCAAAATTTTCGAAAACTATTATTTATTTTGAAATCTTCGAAAACTACCACAATTTATAGGCGAATTGACAATTTTGACCATCCACATGCGAGCACACGCGCACGCGCTTGTGTTCTCTCGGTTTACGGTTTTAACAAAACCAAAACCGCTAGATCATGCGGTTTATTCTCTCTCCCTCCTACTTTATCGGTTTTCGTGTGCGTGCAAATTGTTTTCCACAAGCAAAGAACTCATCAGCTCCATTAGTATTCTTTATCGAGTTCTTGTGTTCCCTCTTTTAGTAGTAGCGAAGTTCTAGGCCCGTTTCTTTAGATGTGATGGTTGTTGGTACTGCGTATGTGTTTTTCTGTCTAGACGGTGGACAAGTTATTACACGGATATTCTTGTCCATTCTGTTTCGATTTCTATTTCCATGTTTAAGTAAGATCCCCTCCAATGGACAGTTTCTGTATTAATTATAACTATTTCACTGCTTTAATTATTTCAAATTCCTTATATTTCGGCAATGTTCTTAGTCCAGTTACTTATCTTTGCATCCACTCATACGTTAGCCGTGGACAGCTACCATGGATATGAACGTGGACATTATCTTGTAAACTACAGTGTATTTTAATTTCAAAAGGCGTAAAAGAGTAGTGGACAACATATGATGCCGTGGGACAGACATTACGTGGACATTACTATGAAATCTACGCTTCATTTACACTTGCCAGAAAGACGTGTTGTCTTTAGTGGACAACTTTACGTGATCCTTCGACAGTGGACATGAATACCGTACTATACACCACTTCTCTTTACATGTCATCATATAATTAGCTTACACATCATCTACTGACCGAATACACTCACATATATATATCTATATTATTTGATACTGAGTTTTCAACAACGTGGTCATAATTATCTGTCTCAGTTACGTCCACACATTTTTCATAGTTGTCCTTCGAAACCCGGAAATGCCAACTTCCCTCTTCAAGACAGTCCCACTCTCCCACAATAACCAACACCGACCCGTCCATCACCAACACTCCCACAAACCTGCATTTATTGCACATAAAACAGTTAGACGAATGCCATAAACAGACGGTTTTAGAACAACAATCAATACCGCCATCACAACATTAACCTCCTGCCAACATTTATTGATCTGTCATATATACCATAACTTTACATGTCCTATATCACACGTATATGGTCCTCTGCCTTTTTTCGTCCACCGTTTCATAAGCTGGTAATAACACATGTGCCCACTACCAACACCTTTCATCACCATTTTCGTAAATCTTCTGCAAGTTTAACTTACCATTAATCTACTTTTTAATCCTCAACTTAATATATACTTTAATTTTGTCACTCTTTGCCATTAATGCCAAGTATTCCCACCCAAATATATCTGTCAGCATGTCCATCTCTCTGACACACACTCGAGACGTCTCGCCTCCCGTCCAAGACATCTTCTACTCGCGATAGGGACATTTCGGTCTTCTTCACTCAACGAACACCGTGAAATGTGGTAGTTTTCGAACATTTCATGAAAAATGGTAGAATCCGAACATTTCATCCAGAAAATGGTATTTTAGGCAAAAATCTCTAATATATATGCATTAAATTTAAATTTATTGTGTCCCACCAATTTATTAAAAAATATTCAGTGATATAATTTCGAGGAATTGGCTGAAATAACCAATAAAAAAACTATAATACATTAACTAACCAAATGATTTTTGATCTTGTGACTATTATTGTTCCACATAAGCCCATTTTGGTTATATTGCTATTTTTTTTTTTTTTGGTCATACACCAAATTCACCCTATACTTTTCTGCAAATTATAGACAAAAAATATCAATATATCATTAACTATAGTAACGACCCATGGATGAAAGCGAAGCCTGTTATTAATAAATAGGTTAGGCAATCCACACAGCCTAGAGTCCATAAAATTTTTTCACAATCAATATATTGGGCTGGGCCCATGGCTATCTAGCCAGTTTATTTATACACATTTAATTTCATTACTAGTGAAGAAACAAATTACATTAGTGATAAACATTCATTTATTGAAATATAGTTGTATCCATTTCATTTTTTTGTTTTAATTGGATTGTTATTTCAAAAGTTAACATAGTTCATCTTTTTATTCATTACTATGTTTATACTACAAATCAACATGGAAATAATGGATATGTGTAAGTGATACATGAAAACATTGGATCATTTTTTTTTCTTTTGCTGAAGATGACGTTCAACGCCAAACTTGTAATCTTCTTCTCAAGTCCAAAAAGAATTGTTGATAATATCTTTATTGGACGTAAATCATCTGTTCTCTTTTCAAAAAAATTCGAAGATTTCAGACTAGAAAGATAAGGTAAATTTGTGGATCATGAATATCGATTTTCTATTGCATTTTATAGATTTTCTATATTTTTTTAACGAATCATAGCCAAATAAACTGATATTTTCTCTGGTTTATAAACAGTCGTTAGCAATATTTTTATTAGGTATAAATCATTTTTTTTCGAAAATCTCAAACTAAAAAGACAAGGTAAAATTGTGGATATTAATATCGATTTTCTTTTGCTTCTTATAGATTTTCTATCTTTTGTTTAACGAATCATAGTCAAATAAACCATACTTATTACGGTAAAATTATGCAATGTGTTTAATTATATAATCATATAAGACTCAAAAGTCTTATAGAAAAGTCAATAAGTCAACGATGAACAGAGGAAGAAGACAGAGTCTAATAGAGCGTACCCAAAAAGGTCCCAACAGATAGAAAGAGAGAGGAAAGAGCTTAAAAAACCCTCTTTCACACTTCTTTTTCGTTTCAATTAATCATTATTTATCACATAAATACTATTCCTAATGAACAACTGAACAAATGTTAGGAGATTATTGACAAAAAAGTGTGGCGATTTCATTATTAGCCAGCTCAATTTTTCTTTCTTCTCTGGGAATCTTCGTTTTTCTTTCTCCAATTCTGGGGTTTTCTTGAGTCTTTTTTTTTTTTTTTTTTTTAATAATTTCGCTCCATTTTGTACGTCCTCTGGGTTTGTGTTTACACGCATAAAGCTCTCATCTTTTTCCTTTTAGCTTTTAATCGAAGATTATAGAGAGCTGAGTGAGTGAGTGAGTGATTGGTTTCTTGTGTTTTAATGGGAGCTTGTTTCAGCAATCGGATCAAGACAGATATTGCTTCCAGTACATGTGAGTCCTGAGTCAATTTCTTGCCTTTTCTTTCAATGATTCACACTTGCTTTGTCCTAAATTAGAAAGTTTGGAATGAAGTTATTGTTCAGAGTAGAAGATAATATGTTTCCATTATTAGCAGAAAGAGTTGAACCTATCGAAATCACAGTGTCGGCTAAGTAGAAATGACTGTCAATTTAAGTCTGTTTCTAAAAGAGTTGTCTTTTTAGAACCAAACCCATAGATTTAAGCTGTTTCTGTCCCTATGTGGTTTTGGTTCTAGCCAGATTTGGAAACCCCTAAAAGGGTAAAAGTAAAACCAGATTCATCAACCATTCTTTCTTAAATTAGAATCTAAATGCAATGGCTTGTGAATTTTTTTGTTGTGTGTTTTGAATGTTCTGAGAGAAGAATTTTTGTAGGGTTAAGTTCGAAATTCTTGAGTAGAGACGGGAGCAAAGGCTCGTCGACTACTTCCTTCTCTCATATGCCTCGAACAGAAGGCGAGATCTTGCAAAATGCTAATCTGAAGAACTTTAGCCTCAGTGAACTAAAATCTGCAACGAGGAATTTCCGGCCTGATAGTGTGGTTGGTGAAGGTGGATTTGGTTGTGTTTTCAAAGGATGGATCGATGAGACTTCCTTCGCTCCTTCTAAACCGGGGACCGGGATTGTCATTGCAGTGAAAAGACTTAACCAAGAAGGGTTTCAAGGTCATCGAGAATGGCTGGTTCGTCACATTTCTTCCCAGCTTTGTACTTCTCAAGTTACCTTTTTTGTTATTTCACAAGACTCCATTTAAAGGTTGTCGAAAAACCGAGTTTTTAACCTCTTTTTGTTTTTTTTTTAACTCTGGAAAACAGGCTGAGATCAATTATTTAGGTCAGCTGGATCATCCTAACCTTGTGAAATTGATTGGATACTGCTTTGAAGAAGAGCAGAGACTTCTTGTATACGAGTTCATGCCCCGTGGTAGTCTTGAGAATCACTTATTCAGAAGTAAGTTAAGATATCTTCAAAGAGAGAGAAGCTCCTGAGAGAATTTGCTTCACATAATGATTATTCTTTTCTTTTCTATTTCTCAAAACAGGAGGAACATTCTTTCAGCCACTTTCATGGAACACACGGGTTCGAATGGCTCTTAGTGCAGCTAGAGGACTTGCTTTTCTCCACAATGCTCAACCGCAAGTTATATACCGAGATTTCAAAGCATCCAACATCTTGCTCGACTCGGTATGACACATGATTGATACTTTGTGTAGCTTTGGTTTTGGATGCAGCCATAGAAGTTTTATCTTTACTGTTTCTCTGTATCTGCAGAACTACAATGCAAAGCTTTCGGATTTCGGTTTGGCTAGGGATGGTCCAATGGGTGACAAGAGCCATGTCTCTACGAGAGTCATGGGAACTCAGGGATACGCCGCTCCAGAATATCTGGCTACAGGTATATATGAGCATTCTCTGTTACTCTGATACATGCAAAGAACTCCAATGTACTGATGTTTCTGTCAAATTTGAAAGGTCATTTATCGGCAAAGAGCGATGTGTACAGTTTCGGGGTTGTGTTACTGGAGTTGTTATCAGGAAGACGAGCAATCGACAAGAACCAACCAGTAGGAGAACACAATCTAGTTGAGTGGGCAAGACCTTACTTAACAAACAAAAGAAGGCTTCTCCGAGTGATGGATCCTCGTCTCCAAGGTCAATACTCGCTAACCCGTGCTTTAAAAATTGCATCTCTTGCAGTTGATTGCATATCAATAGATCCCAAGATTAGACCAACCATGAATGATATCGTCAAGGCGCTTGAAGAACTTCATGTGCAAAAGGAAACACCAAAAGAGCAGCAGAATCTTCAACCCAGTAGTGACAACAACAACAACAACAAATCTCCACAAGCTGTGAATTATCCTAGGCCTTCAATTATGTAACAATAAAAAAAAGGCGCGATTTTTACCGGGCTTTAGAGATGTATAGACTCTTTACCTTAGCTCTGTTTAGGTATTATGCTGTTTGGTATAAACAAAAAGGGTCTCTTCTTTTTTCGCCCCTTTCCTGGCAGTGTAAAGGAGAGAACGAAACTTATAGATGTAAACTTAGGTTTTGTTGGCAATGTTAACTTGTTACCACATACAGAATGTTATCCGGATAAGAAAACTGCAGAAAAAAGGGAAAAGTGAGATCCCAGCACACAATCAATCTCTTGCTCATCGTCCTAACAATGCAACGCGATCTGACTGTACTGCTTGAGTAAGGTTGATGTCGAAAAGCTCGCAACGGATAGGCATTTCAATCTCATAGAAAGGATTCTTCAAGACATAATCAGTGTAGAGTTCATAAATGTATCTAAGGAGGCTCTCCATGTGGGGAGTTCCGGGTTCACAAACCACAAAGAACTTTGTTCCTGAGATATAAGAGACGATGCAAAATCAACAATCAAGGCAAGAAGACATAAAACGAAGTAATTATGTGAATGGTGATGAATATTACCTGGGAGAGACTGGAAACAATGGAGATCAAAGGTATCGGCTTCGAGTAGCTCGATTCCAGAACAGCCATTTACGGGTGAAAGCTGCTGAGAAATGGCGTGCATTGAATGCCATAAACTCGCTACTCTCAAGCTATCATTCGTATCCATCCTTCCCTTTGTTCCACAATCCTGAATTTACCCAAATCCAAACACACACACACACAGATCCCTGAGTTACACACAGAACAAAACAAACAGAGAATCAAATCCTAACAAATTCTTTGTCCATTTCAGTGTTCAATATCCAATAGATGCAAAATTAGACAATTTCTTTTCTTAAATGTTTCTCGTGAGCCAAATCAATGCGAAAAAAGAAAAAAAGGTTCAATTATTTAGCAGCTATTCACAAACGCTAGTGTAAACCCTAAATCTTTGCTTCTTCTAAACCTAGCGATCATCCAAAATCGATGAATCCGGCGAAATTAACATCAATTAGTTCGTCATTCCCCAGACATGGAAAAGTCGAAAGCTTTCTATACAGCTGCGAGATCGAGAGCAATAGAAAGATCAAGATATCGTACCTTGTAGAATATCAAACCACCAGATTTGTTGATTATGTAAAGACTGTAAATAGCTGCCATTGTTCTTCGAAAATCTTCAAAAGATCCAACCCGAGAAATCAGCGAAACGATGAAGAACAAAGAGGCTACACAGTTTTTTTAGATCTTGATTTTTCTTTTTTTCTTAAAACGATGTCGTTTTCGTATCGATCGTCTCTACTCGCGCCACGTCGCTTATTCATTAAAACGACGTCGTCGAGTATAGAAACTTATTGTTAACTAGCGTCTCTTAAAGCACCACGTGAGATAAATTTCAATTCTTCACCAAAACGGTGTCGGTTTATAACTCTCTTCACCAACTACCAAACGTCTGAAGAAAAAAGTATAAGTAAGGCAGAGAGAGAAAGTAAGAGAAGCTTTATCGAAGGAAGTAGTAAAAATGGCGGTGACGGAAGAGGAGAAGCGAAATTCAACGGTGGAGATCTCCGGATTACGTTTCACGTATCCTGGAATCGACGGTCATCCACCTCCGGGATCGAAACCACTTATCGAAGATTTCTCTCTGAAGCTCAATTCGAGCGATCGGTGTCTTCTCGTCGGATCTAATGGCGCAGGTACGTGAGATTCGTTATTTATTAAGCTTGAAATGTGTGTGTATTGGATCCGAATTTGAGGAAATCGGTGATTGAAATCAGGGAAAACGACGATTCTGAAGATATTGGGAGGGAAACACATGGTGGAGCCGCACATGGTTAGGGTTTTAGGTCGATCGGCGTTTCATGATACCGGATTGACATCTTCTGGTGACCTCTGTTATCTCGGTGGCGAGGTTCGTCAATGTGATTGGGTTGTCACTTTGGAAATGCTGAATAGATACTGAGTTCTGATTTTGGAATTTAAATTGATTCGGATTGTTCAATTCCAACCTTTGACAGAGCCTAACTCAAGAATCCGTTTTTTTGCCTCGATTCGATTTGTGTTTTTCAATCTACTCAGACCCTTACTGTTCACAAAGAGGGAAAATGGATGGCTAACATTGTTTTCCTCTCTTCTTTTCCAGTGGAGGCGTGATGTCGCATTTGCAGGATTTGAAGTTCCGATACAAATGGACATTTCGGCGGAGAAAATGATATTTGGAGTGGCTGGTATTGATCCCCAGAGAAGAGCTGAATTGATTAAGGTGAGTAGAAAATTCAAAATCTGACTTTGGTGAGATAGTTAACTCATGTGTTCTTTGTGAATCCCAATGTTGAAAAATGAAATCAGCTAGAGCGTGGTCTGATCTTCGATCTTTGGCACATATCGAACTTACTAGCTTTTAAGCGTCTGAAGTATCATAATTCTGAAATGAAGTTGCTTGCTTTTACATCAAGTACATGTGATTCTCTACCTTTCTGATTTGTTCTAATTGCGGTTGGTTCAGGTGTTGGATATCGATATCTCATGGAGACTGCACAAGGTATCTGATGGCCAAAGAAGACGTGTCCAGATTTGTATGGGACTCCTAAAGCCTTTCAAGGTAACCTTCAACACAAATCTCCGAAAAAGTCCATATATTTAGCGAAACCTCATTGAAGTTTAGAAAAGGATTTTTCAGAAGGTGAAATAGTTTGATACTTAAAACAAAAGGACTAAGATCAATATAGGATCTCAGATTCTGAAAACATGCTATTAAAATTATCTGAATCCAGCTTTATTGGAATCATCTACAGGTTCTCCTTTTGGATGAAATCACTGTTGATCTTGACGTTCTTGCAAGAGCCGACCTTTTGAAATTTCTGAGAAAGGAATGCGAAGAACGAGGAGCAACCATAATCTACGCAACTCATATTTTCGATGGCCTAGAGGATTGGCCAACACATATTGTAATATAAACCACACAATCTCTTTTCTCTGTTTTTTTTTTTGTTTTTTTACTCCTCTGCTAAAGAACAACACATAACATCGTTCTGCCATTGTAGGTGTATGTAGCAAATGGGAAGTTGCAATTAGCAATGCCAATGGAAAAGGTGAAGGAGACGAGCAAGAAGTCGTTGATGAGAACAGTTGAGAGCTGGCTGAGGAAAGAAAGAGACGAAGAGAGGAAGAGAAGGACAGAGAGGAAAGCGAATGGGCTTCCGGAATTTGAATCACGGGCTGAAGAAAGCCGTGTGACCGGTGATCCAGCTCGGATGCTGAACAATGGCTGGGCAGCCGGGAGACTTCACTCTACGATTGCAGGCGGTGAAGATAAGTTCGTCTTTAGCTCAAACAGAGTTCTCAGATAAGCAAGGGAGAGACTCCATTGGAGCAAAGGGGTAATAATAATATTTATGTTTTTTTTTTTTTACCACGAATAATATTATAACCTGTTTGTTATTCTAAAATATGAATTTATATTATTTTTCTAGTTATATTTTAGTTTGGTAATGAGAGGGGTCGTCAAGAGTGAAGAGTCAGAGAGAGTAAAAGTTTCTCTGTATTACTGTGTTTTAGTCGAGCTTTTTTTATTTAAGTACAAGTTACATTGTAATGTTTCTTTGTCACAGAACTTTGCATTATAAAATTAGAAACTTCAGATCAATTTATCTAAATTCATTTTATATTTACTCTGTACTTACTCGACTATCAAAATTATATATGTTTACTTAGTGTTGACTGTTGAGGAAGAAAGAAAAAGGTAATCCCATCGAGAAAAGTTGATGAATCAAATAAGTCGAGTTGAACTTGAATTTGGTTCAATTTAGTTTTAGTAAATCAACCAAATCAAAATCCCCAAATATAAACTCTAAAAATAAAACGAATTTAATTAAACTACATTCTTTTTACTTGGATCTCTTGACCCGTTTTTTATCCCATGCAGGGAATGAGCTCTAATCATGGTGCCAAATCAAACTGGTTTCAGTGGGTTTTCACCGTTGGTCTATGAGACATCGGCAAAAACATTTAAAATGTTGAAAATAAGAAATTTGCCTTTTTAACTATGAAGATTGTCCGGTTAGATCCGCTAGCGCAAACTGTTGTTGCCATCTTGACAACATTTTCTAACACGGAAATTCGATTCTACTTGCCACTAAAAAATTGAGATTATGTCCAGTGGACCAGTTGACCGAAACAATCTACGAAAATTGCCACAAGGCCGAAACAACAATTGAAGTTGCAATCGCCCTTTCTCTGAACTTAGTACATATTCTTTGGGGTCGAATAAGTTATTACATCTTTTTCTTTGGGGTCGAATATGTTATTACATCTTCGGATCCATATTTGCTCATGAGTCATGAGACTCATGACATTTCCTATCGTCAATAAATCAGTATCTTTAAGAAAGAAAAATTTGGGAATTGACCCAACAAACAAATAAGATGGCACATTTGAAGTCATCTGTGATTTTCTTACGTTCGTCTATTGTTTTTGTTCTTTTGTGCCGAAAAAATTGATGCTTTTACGATGAGATAATATAGGATTTATGCTCTCCACCATCTTTAATCTTTCTATCTTTTCTTTTTTCTTTTTGCAAAAAACAAATAGTGTATCCCTTAATTTCGTCTTCTTTTTTTTACATTCATTCAATTAAACCGACCAAATAGACAGCCCACATAGATCTTTATCTTTTTTTTATCACAACTCTGGGTTTGTGTATTGCTGCTTAATGAAGTTGAAATATATATTAAAAAAAAATTGAAAATGTTATTCGGATTCATATTGTTGGGCAAAACTTTATAACAATCATTCATAAGATATACATTTATATATTGATGTAAGGTAACTAACAAATACCTAATTAAGAAAGAAAGAAAAAACTTACTCCTTTGTTATTACATCATGGACTGATGCTATCTAAATAGAATCCATGCATCTAGATTTTAGCATATGAAATATTGTTATCGGATTAAAAAAAACAATTACATATATAGTAATCGTAAGAAAATATCTACATATTAAAAAAGCATTATAAATTGGTTGGTCCATCAACTAAATCATCAGAATATAAGATAAGATTCTGTAAAATCTTATTCAATATCTTATACTACTTTTTGTTATTTTTTTCTATGATAAATTGTGATCGCAGATTGCACATGATGATGGTGTAATGCATTTACATCACATCACATGAATTCTATTCTCCTTGATACATAACCCTCACATAAGTACATACTAAACTACGCATGGTACACCGTATATCCCGGAATTATGGACCGTATAAATCTATAGATTCCGTGCGTATAGGTTTGACTGATTATACTGACGTTATAAATAAATAGTACGTGAACGTGTATCAATTAAACTCGAGTTATAGGAACGATTTTTTTTTTTTTTTTGATAAATATAAGAACGCTTTCACTAAAGTATAGTGAGGTTTGAATATTTACTAACGCTAATTGAAAGTTAAACAGAACAAAAAGATTCAAACACAAACGAAAACGTTTAACCAACATAAGCAATCCACATAATATTTCAAAATTGAGTTATTCATTGAGACAATTAGCCAATTATTTATTTATTTATATATAAATCGAAAATCCAAGTTTCTTAATATTATATATATACTACGTACTTAATACAATCAAAGCGTAAAAGAGAGCTGCGGGCTACATTTATCTTTATCCCAACCTTTTCTTTTTGCAGCCGCTTCAGCCTCTCTACATAACCAAACAAGACACAAACACACCAAAAAAACAAAAACAAACCCTAATCATTAAAATAAACCCTAACTTCCAAACCAAGCAACCCCAATACTTCCCCTGAGAAAATAAGGGAAAAATGGTAAAACCCCAATTCCAAATCGTAACTAAATTTAAAGACACGTAAATATATATATAATTTTTTTTTAAAAAGCTTCGATATCTTCGGCTGATATTTGTTTATTTTCTAGAAATCAGACGCGGAAATTCTTGCCGGAGAAAGTCTGACCAAATTGCCAGTTACTCGGAGCGATGTTGTTGGAAGTTGAGCTTCGACCATCGGACGTTTTGACTCGGAAAGAAAGAGATTGGCCGACAAGAACTGCGTTGGATTGCCAGTTTTGTCCCCAATTCCGGCTAAGATCTAACCAAGCTGTGTTGGTTCCTCTCACACTCACCTTCACGACGTCTCCGGCTCCGGCTACGTTAGTGACCAGAACCAAGTTGAAGAACTTGAATCCATTTATTGTAAATCTTACACCTCCCTTCTTCCTACATGGGATCCTGCAACACCAAAAAAAAAACATATATTTTTAGTTATGTCTGAAAAATGTATACTCTATTAAAATTATATGACCCGGCAAATGTATGGGGTTGAGTGAGGAAGTGTCGGGCCTTTACCTGACTTCAATGCAAAAAATATACTTATTCTTGTTCTATTATATAAATTTTTTTAACTAAAAACCGAAATTTAAGAATCAAATAACTTCTAATTTTTTTATATTAAAAATATCATTTATTATTTAACCAAAAATAAATCTAACTAATAACAAAAGATACTGCATAATACAAATAGTCACAAAATATCAAATTTAATTAAATTTGCATAAAAATTTAAAAAAATCAAATAAAATAAAAAAAAAATTATTCTAAAACATCTAATATAATGATTATTTTCAAAAAAAAAAAAAACATCTGGGTGGAGTAGAAATAATAATGTTACTGAAACTTAGGGATCCAGATATGTAAATGACTGAATAACCCTTAG
This sequence comes from Pseudoturritis turrita, assembly GCA_900406555.1. Classification (NCBI taxonomy): domain Eukaryota; kingdom Viridiplantae; phylum Streptophyta; class Magnoliopsida; order Brassicales; family Brassicaceae; genus Pseudoturritis; species Pseudoturritis turrita. The sequence goes on from OVBL01000813.1 coordinate 709,102, forward strand.
GTTTTTACCCGGATCTATGATTTAATAACCGACCCGGTTTTAAAAGGGTGTTTTCGGTAGTTTCGAAGATGGACGTGTGACGAAGAGGACAAAGAAAAAAGGTTAGATTCGTTTGGTTAAAGGTTATGGTTTTAAAGGGACTAAAAGACATAAAAGGTGATTGCATAGACTCAACTAAAACAGTACGTTAATAGAAAAAACTTTTCTGTTTGGTTCCGCCGAGAAAGAAAGCAACTTTCTCGGGAAAATAGAAGAAACAAAATGGAATAAAGAATAGAGTGAACATGCGAAGGGTCTGAAAATCTTCAACCTCACAGATTCTTAGATCTTGGATCCTAATTAAATAAAATAAAAAGTTACTTCTGATGCAAAGGAAATAGTAGTATCTTTTACATCTTTGACTTGAGCAACATTAGGCGATTTCATCGGATCAATCTCGAAAATAAGGTAAGCGAGACAAAATATCCAGAATAAGTGTTTTTTAAGTTAACTTTTAATTACTAAGAAGACTCAATAAAACCAATCGCCCTGTGTTCCGGAAAGTGTTCAGAGATTGCAACTTAAAGATTGCAAAAACAGAGTATAGAGTTAAAAACAGAGTGTATAGAGAGAGAAAACAGAGCATATATAGAGAGATGAAGTTACCTGCGGTAAGAGACGGGGACGATACCAGCCTTGTACTTAGCGATGGATAGAAACATGGGCATGGCGAGATCAAAGTGCTCACGAGGAGGGTTACACCAACCACCATTGTCGCTAGCTTGAGCGAAGTTTGGTGGACAGAAATTAGTAGCGGTAATAAGGATTGTTGGGTTTCCGGGAAGACACCAGCCTGGATCATTGACACACTTAAGCTCAAAGCAAGAGCCACAGCTCAAGCCATTGTTGAATAAGGCCGTGCTTAAAGCTGCCGTGTTTACACCATAATCTTGGCTATACAAATTCCCATACCCACACGCACCACCTTCAAGTTGTGTACACAATACAATCGTTAGTTTAAAAGTCTATTCAATGAATAATAATAAAAAATTGTGTTAAAGAACGTTACTTTTAGTATAATGTCGTACTTGGAGATCCTAAAATCTAAAGCTTCAGAATATTAAAGAAGCTAAAGTTTAAACCTTTTATACAAAATTAATGATTTACAAGACAAATAATCTCTGGTTCAAGGGTGATATGTAAGATTATGGTGAAAATTGAAGAAAGAGGGAGAGAGAGTGTGATAGGTAGACGTGAGAAAAGATGATGAAATTGATTAAAATTAAAAACATTTTGGGTCTAAAATGAAAAACAAAAAGAAAACAGAGGAGGTGAGAGAGTGTACCCATAGTGCCGGAAGCATCAGCGCCGCCGTAGAAGGTGGCGTGAGCATTGACCCAAGGACCACCGGTGTAAACTCCGGGGATTTTGGCGTTCACCGTCATTGCCGTCAGGGAAACAACCACCATAACCGCCATTACTCTCATTACTTTCGCCGCCATTTTTTTCTCAGTAAGGACAAAAAAGTTTCAATTTTTGGAAGAGAGAGGGAGAAGAAGAAGAAATGTGTGAGGGAGAGGAAGGTAGGAAGGCTACTTATGGAGGCAGAGAGGAGGCTTGAAATGAGTTTACGGCTTTATTTTATTATTTTCTAATTTTAAGTATTTTATATATATATATATATATATAAATAGGGAGTATAATATTGCATTTATGATCATTAAAGAAAGAAACAATTTGTAATTCCGCATTTTTTTTTCCTCGTGGATCTAATAATATATTTGAATATTTCTATTACTATATTCCACCGAACTCACGAGAAGGAATGTCAAAGTGTTCAATCACGATTTAATTTGGTCTTAGTTCAAATTTTACATTTCCAAAAAATAATATTTCCTATGTATCATACTAGTTGATATTTAAAAATTTATATACAGGTTAAAAAAAATTAAATTCTTAATTTTTCTAAATTAAAACATCATTTATCATTCACTTAAATACAATCAACTAATAGTAAATTAAATTGCAAAATACAAATAGTCATATCAAATAATAATACATTTAATTTTGTATTAAAAACTGAAAAATCATCTAATTTGAAACAAAAAAAAATTGTTAAAAAATCAAATAAAATAATACAGAGAAAATATTAAATTTTTAGTAAATTTATCCTGGATTTATTTGGTAAACTTTAATTCGACTTTGGCTTTATTAATTGTTCAAAAGTTTCTCTCTATTGTTAAGACTCTGTTTGATTCGTATTGAATTTGGTTTTCTAATAGAAGTAAAACTATTTTTAAATGTAATTGTAAGTTTTTAAGGTTCCTTCTATTTATCCCGACCAAATGTCCATCAGTCCATGTATGCATATTTCATGATTATTCAAATTAGTGAAAAAAACGTTTCTTATGAATTATGAAAATAATTTAGCAATTAAAAAATGAATTATGAAAAGATAAATTGTGGAAAACCGTCCAAACGCTTCTTGATACTTAGATGTTAAAGTTATTAAAGGAATACGAAAAATCATTTATTATAAAATGATAAATATCCAACCTATGGTACTTATTCTTAAAAAAATGCAAAAGAACAACTGAACACTTGTTTCTGACTTTCTGTAAAGTAATAAAAAAAAAAATCTTCTGAGCTTTTCCGTCTTCTAAAGATTTCGTATTATTTTCGGGTTTAGGTTAACTAAAAAGTTTTGGCACTTAAAGTCTATCAACAAAAAGTGAATATCTTAAAAAGAAACAAAGAAAAGTAGAAAGCATCAAAAATTTATATGCATGCATTATCTAATTAATTACTTTTATTGCAAGTAAAAATTACAATAGGCCGATATTAGATAGGCAATTAATAATCGGCCCAAATAAAGGAGCGTCTTGGCCCAGTAACTTGCCCTTTTCGGCGGCTTACGTGGCTCTGGTAATTAAAGTCCGCGCCACTTGAAATCACCACGCGCAGGCCATGTGCGTTAACCTCACGCGCTAAAAACACGGGAAACAAATAATGCCGAAATTGTAGTATTGGGGAATCGTAGCGTAGGGATAGGTCTGCGATCTGCGATCTGCGATCTGCGTCACACTGACCTTAACTTATATAACTAATTAACTAAAATGCGATAATATGACAAATTCACTAAAAAAACAAAAAATACTGTTGTAAATTTAAAAATTTAAAAGTGTAATTTAAAAAAAAAATTATCATAAAAGCCACTATTTATTATTTAAATTAAATTATTATTTTATAACTCAAATGATAATACGACAAATTCGGCTAAAACTGAATGTACATAAATTTATTACTGTAAAGCATGTTATTTATTATAATTATAAATTTTCTTTACAAATTTATAAAATTTTATAAAATTCAATGTTTAATTAGTTTTTAAAAAACTATATAATAAATATCTTAATTTTATTTCTCTTAAGCTAAAACAATTATGTTGGCTTAGACAATTATTTGTATCCTCTACTAATTAGTTCTCTTTTTTTTTCTGCTTGTAACATTTAAACTCACTAGCTAAGAAATTCTATTATAAGAAAAACAAGTAGCACCAATATGGAACCCACCTCATGGTATAATTTAAAATTTTTAATTAGTTTTCTAAAAAAATTTGGCCCACAATTTTTCAAACTGAGAATAGATTAAATTAGTTTATTTCCCACCGTCAAAATCAAATTCTTAACTCTTTAAAAAAAATATATTCTTCATAATACATCAACTAATATATTGCTATTGGATAATCATTATCGTTTTTTTGTTGGTTTGGTATCTAAAATCGATATAAAAAGTAGGAAAAATGTTGATACAATAAAAATACCAAAAATTCAACAAAAATGCAACATTGTTAGTTGCTAGTGAGTTAAATTTTTTATTTTATTTTTTTGGATATACAGGCCAAAAAGGTAGCAAACGCACGTGGTCCGCACATGGGCACCTCATGCATTTTTCTTTGGTCAATTTTTGAATTGTGACCGATTAGAAATCACACATGAATCAAACCCTCCGATCAGATCCAATTCATTTTATTATATTATTTTTAAAAAATTATCGAATTATAGAACAAAGATAAATGGTTACAAATATTTGGTAATGGGAATGAATGCCCTTTCTTCCATCCATTTTCATATTAATGACAACACAAGTCACATTAAAACGTTAAATTATTTAAACTATGATGCAATTGCTACTAAAATATCATATTATATTATAAGATTTTTATTTATGAAATATAAATAAGAGTGTCCGTATATGTACACGGAAAATACGGTATCACATTTAACAGGGCCGCGCGTCAATGCAGTTGGGCCTCAACTAAATTGCGGGGCCCATCTTCACGTTTTACCACATACACACCTATGCATATAAATACTCATAAGTAGGTGCTCTCTATATACAAGGGAACTCATCAAAGATATAAGTGGGTAAAAAAACACATGAATAAATGTGTGTTTTATAAAATTTGCTAAAACGAGTTAGGTATTGACAATAAAGATTATTTTTATTTTATTAACCAGAATTTTTTTTAATCTCTCCGGCTGATATAAATTCTTATATATTAGCACAAGTTCTAATCATATAACGAGCTGCTAGTGATATCACATATAAAAATCGATGTGAAATTGCATAACTAGTATCATTTGTTATTAAATAATTTTAGTTAGCGACAACAATTTTTTCGATATATTATAACTGACGCTATATATATAGATATAATACTTTGGATTTTTTTTGTTAAAGGGTTTTCTGATATAATACTATGATAATTGTTTATAGAACAAATTCGACCACTATATCCATGTGGCGTCATTTATTGCCACTATTTTACAATTCTTTTAATTCTATAAATAATTGATTTGAAGGTACGTAAGCCATTACCCTTATGGCCTTATAGCTTCCACATTTATATATTTCTTATTATTACTACGTTACGTACACCATAAATGTTTTCACACTTTTGTTGGGTTTTTGTCGCTTTTACAAATTGTATTCTAATTACATTGGTTACACATAGACCGTATGTAATTAAACAAGAAGTAAGAAAAAGTCAGAGATTTATTTCAAGTAAAACTCAAAGAAGTACATGTGATAGTTTCCAAGAATGTTCACCTAGAAATAATCATTTATGGCATTAGACGACAATTTATAAATTGTTACTACATGTGAGTTAATTTTTTAATCGATGTTGTTAACTACTACTTATCAGTCCGTAAACTTAATAGTTTTATGAGAGATTAGTAAATATAGAAATGCATGTGCAATTATGTTAGGGTAATTTTAGAAGCAAACAAATCCTCGGATCTCACTTCGTCCGTACCACTTGACATCGAGCACTAATTTAGTGTTTCCCAATGTATAATCGAAACCGTCAAATTACCTTTTTTTACTTGTCTTATAAGTTGATACATGCATAACTATTATTACGTATAAAATTAAATGATCAACTAGCCGGTGACGGGTATTAATGGTTAGTAAACATAATGTAAGGAACATGGTAACATGAAAATATTCTTTTAATTGTTTGTTGCTTCTTATTTAATTGATTGGTATGCTTATCTACTACGACGTACACTTACAGCATTTGACATTTTTCTTTTTTCCACCGCAACTAAACTTCTCGGTACGATTTTCGCTTTTTAAAACAAACGTACGAATTCGTTTTCTTTGTTTTATTATCGCTAAAAAATATTATAAAATCCCAATATATTATCTTACAAGTAATCCGCTTTGACTATACGTTATAAGGCCTCATGCTAATTAAGCTGAATTAATAAATGTAAAATCATTGAGGAAGAAAAGCTACAATTCATTTGGTTAAATCATTAGCATATATAAGATCGAGATTCGAGAAAGTATTTGCATAAGGTCATTCCAAGTTTTGACTTATCAATTTTCACATTAAAAGTATATACTACATTTTTTGATAATTAGCTTTTTTAATGTTTTTGCATAAATAATCTATTTTCCATTCTGCAATTATATCATCTAAATAAATTATGCATAAAATATTCCTAAGTTAAATTTAGTATTGGTAGTTATTAAAAAAAAAAAAAATTCAGAAATAAATACACGTTCTACTAAATAAAAACCTCTTTGTATTAGAGCTAAACGTAAACAAAAAACAAAAGTCGAATAACAAGCTTAACCTCTAATTAAGGATTAGATTTCTTAATCCATAGATACCTCAAGCCTAGAGTTAAGGGCTCAGTAATGTGAAGGTCCATATGCTTAGATCTGACTTACTTTTAAACTCCACGCTACACAATTGGAAGAAACAAAACAATCTTTAATAAGGCCTTCAAGCTCTGTTTAGACTTTAGATCGATCAAATTCAACATTGAGATAGTATATTCACATTCCCTTCTTCTTTTTTATGGTTTCCTTTGCTCTATAGAACAAAAGCAAGTTTCCTATACTGACTTACAACAACATGTAAAATTGTATGAACCTATAAGTGCGTACCATATTACCATTTGCTTAACTCTTATAGCAGATCATAGCTCGAGCCACCACTGCTGCATCCATCAGCAAGTTTCCTTATCACTAAAAGAGTAAAGTAATGTATTGTGATTCATCGATTTCATATGATATAGCCTATAGGCTTAGGATGCAGAATCAGAAACCTCTTTGTATTCAATAACCAAAGTTACCTCTTTTGCAATCACAAGCTCTCTATCAGTTTCAGGCTTCTCCATGTTTAGAGAAAAACCGAGTTTTGATGAATTTTCCGGGAACGTATGTGTTTTTAATTCTCTAGATAACCTCTTTGAGGAGAATAAGATCATCCCGGGGATGAGCCTCTACTACTCGAACTTCGACTTCATCTCCCACTTGTTTTCCTTCTGATACCCAAGCGGTTGCTTGAAAACCCACCTGGAAACAATTATTAACAGGTGATTTAATTCGCCTTGGTTTTATAATCTAAACCGCTTATCCTGAGAGTTTTCTTGGTTGTATTAAACAATTACCTCAACCAACAAAAGGGATGCGATCCTGTCTTTGACAAATCTCAAGACCAATGCGGTGTATTTTTTACCCTTTTGTTGTCTTCTGAGAAACTCTATTACCCAATAACGGAGACCACTGTTGCAGAGTTTTCTCACCACTCGGTTTTGCATGTTTACGGATGCTGCTATACCTTCTAACTCACCAGCCGAGAATGGAAAATTGTCGCCTCCTCGAAGAAAAGCCTTAATCTGTAATTCAAACAACACGCTTTGCCAAATTATTGAATTGGTTAATGTTCAAACGAAGGTTAAGGCAGAAATCACAAGTACGTGTATTGGATTCACGCCATTGATATCCAAATATATCAATCAAGTAAGACATTTTCAAGAAGAATCAAATCTAAATCACATGATGGTGAAAAAACTTTACCTGGTAGTGTGCGGTAAGATCCATGTATCGACGAATGGGAGATGTGAACTGAACGTAACCAGGAATTCCGAGCACTCCATGTCGAACAGGACATCTGAAATTCATTTCTGCAGCACGCATTACTTTGACAATGGATGACGAACGTACGGGTCCTTCTGGAAGATGTGCAAATGCAGATACATCAATATTTGACTGTGGCTGTCCTCGATATGGCAATGGAATATTATGCTGAGACCCAAACGTTGCTATAACCTCCCCACAAAGAATCATCATTTCAAAGACAAGTCTCATTGCCCGGTCTGCCTGATTTTCCACATAGAGATTAATCAAAGGTTCTCGATCTTCAGGATTCACTACTTTGATACGAGTTTCTAGTGTAGTTGTATCCACTGCCCCCTGTGTAAGCACCAGATAGAGGCAAGTGTTACAAAAAAAACACAGCACCCAGCAATAAACTTAATGCCCAGAGATGTTCTCTACCGAACATTTTGGGTTGAAAATTTTAGACAAGATAAAACTATTAGCAAAACTATGTTTTTTTCTATGATAAGGTTTTGATGACAAACCACGCAAAACTCAAGCCAACCTGTTCACGGCGCCATTGAGAGCGGAGGAAAGTTGCCTCAGACAGCAATTTCAGTTCAGCCTCTTCTTCCAGGTTCAAGTGAAGCAGCTCAGAAGCACTTTCATATGTCAACATATAGGTCGGTCTGATGATTGAGTTATCTACTGAATATTCCGCAATACTGTAACAAGGAGTCTTAAGGTACTCTTTTAGTTCGGAGCGTTTGGTAGATTAGAAATCCAGAGAAGAGCAATGATTATCGAATTACCTGCCATCAGAACGCAAGACAACAGACACAGAGACAGCATTGCATATTTCTCCTTGTCTTAAACTCATTCCTTCCATAGCAAGTTTCTCCGGAAACATTGGATAAGTAGCCGTAGGAAGAAAGACAGAAGTTCCCCTTCTCCTTGCCTCTCTGAAGCACATGCTGATAAATCAGAGTGAGCAAAAAGTTTGCTCTTATAGTGATCAGAGACGTGCATCGAACTTACCTGTCCACTTTGCTCCCAGGTGTAACATATCTAGCAGGATCAGCAACATGTATCCAGATCTTTATCCGTCCATCCTGCAATCTCGTTGCACTCAGGGCATCGTCAAGCTACAGAAATTGCAGGACACCGAAAAGATTAGTGACAGTTAAATGAGATAGCATCGAACCTAACCTTGCAGCTTGAAAGCATTTACCTCATCAGCCTCATCAACATCAATTGCATAAACCTTCAAGTGTGTGAGATCAATCCTCCTAACCTAAACAAGGTCTGAGCAAGTAAGAATTTTGAATCTTGGAGAATAATTATGTCAACACTTTACTAAGTCACAACGCTCATCTTTGACATAAAGATTCACCACAAACAGAAGAATAAATATTTTCATGCAACATACATATCCAGAAGCAGGGCAAAGTGCTCACCACATCAAGATCAGATGACTCTGAAAGAAGAACTTCAGCAGCCTCAATGATTGCTTCTGAGTGGTGGGTGGGAAGATTCAGCTTAAGCAGATCAAGATTGACATGTACAGGAAAATATCCAACATCTATGAGAAGGTTTAGTGCCGAGGCAGCCGTTTTCTGTAACCCCATGGATTTTAAGATCTGTCACGAATCAACCACAAAGATACATTTGATTACAAACAATTTGACAGATTGCTTTAACAACCAAACAATAAAATTCTTTGGGAGATGTCGCGTCACATCCATATAGTAACAGCTTAAGAGATGCTACCAAAGAATAAAAGTGACTGACTCACCATTCCAGCCAATTTCCGCTGGTCAGTGCTTGCCCATACATCAATAGCATAAGCTTCAAGTGTGCCAATCTTATCTCGGACTTTATCATCATCTAGCCATGAAGATTTGGGGGGCTTGGCGTGACTAGGCGCCTTCTTGGCAGACTTCAGCAAATGAACAAACTCTTGAAACTCTCTTTCTTCTGCCTCCTTCACACGTTGCTTGTGTAAAAGCTCTTCCACCTACAAAAAAAAAATTCAAAGTGAGATTATCAGAGAATAGAAGGTCTTCAGGCAAAATCACGTAAATCAATAAAAGAGTCCAAACTTGCACAATCAAGATCTCTTTGCATTAATCACATATCATCAAGCCTGATCACTCAGCCATGCTCTCCAAGTATTATTTTACTTGATTTCACAAATTCATACAACAAATGAAGCTCAGTATTACTTGATAGATAAATGAAATCCTAATATCTAAGGATGGGAAGTCTTACACTACCAAGAACAGGAAACAATGGAGAAAACCCTTCTAGTGACATAGATGAACCTATGAATACAGGAAAAAATGCACATGGATACCTGTTCGGTACGCCGAGGGCTATATATTGATCGAGAACCTTTCGACTCCAAAACAGAAAAGTATATCTCGTCTTTTGATAGCAGAAAATGAGCACAATAGCTTTCGAGAGGATCCGAGCGACCATAAATCATCTGCAAATTTAAAAGCATTGTCAAACCACGGTCTCAACCGCTTTGCATTTTACTCAAATATATGGTACCTCAGCTAATTCTTCTGGAGTCACAGGTTTGTTCTTCTCAAGTAACTCGATCCAAGCAAACTCAAGCAGTTGGGGATCCTGCAACGAAATAATAACTAAAAGCTCAATTATGGGTAACACGACACCCTCATCTTTAGACTAAAAGTCCCAGAAAACGCTTACTAAACCTTTTACAATGTCATTACGTACCAAGTTATCCTGAGCCCTGTGGAGAAAATCAGTAAGTTCTGTATGGTCAAAATTATTAACACCCGGGACGATGTACGTAATTTGCTGCGGTTTGATGGAACAACTAACGCCATTCTGCGTCATCAAAGTTTCTATAAGTTTAACAAATCTGCATGCACTGCACCGACGCTAGAGCATGTATAAAGTAATCTATTTCCAAGTGAAACCTGATCAAAGACCATCCAGTTCTTCTTGCCATCAGGTCTATGAGCAACTCCCAACAATACCCTTTCTGGGTCCTTCTTAAACTCAAGAAGCAAACCCGCCTCTAGTCCCTGGTTTACTAGCTTATCCTCCAAAACCTCTCCGTGGCTTGTTAATTTCACCCTACAAGTTCACCTAATTACACAATGAACTAACCCACACCGGAACAAAAGCACTAAAGCTTCATCTAAAGTAAGAAAAATCAGTGAATTTCTCTTTCAATTTTCATTCCAGAAATTTTGTTTTTGCTAATAATCAGTATATACAGAAGAAGGATACTGAAACGTACTTCACACTGGCGCGAACTCTGATTCGGCTTCCCTTGCGCCTATTGATGGATTTGAGCTCTTCGGAAACACTTTCGACCAGACTATGAATGCAAGACGAGCAGGTCGGAGCATCGCCACCGCCATTCTGTCCGAGAAACCTCCTATTCGACCGGAGTAGTGGAAAATCTAACCTTAATTTCGAGAATTCCCGGAGATGAGACGCTCTAAGGCGTTGAATACGGTGGCGAAATAGGGAGACGGGAGGACCGCCGCCGGTAGTGGCGGTGCGAAAGATGGAGCAACCATTGATTGCCCTCACCGACATCATCGTAGCTTCAGTTGAAGACGCCACCGAACGCTAAGGAGTAACAGAAGAAGAAAACTCCGAACGATATCGGAAGTGAGCAAAATCGCTCTCTCTCTCTCTTGTTCATGTGGCGATAGAAAGACAAATGAAGCGAGTGATAGAAACGGGAAATTCTAAGTTTTGCCCCGTATTTTTTTCTAAATCACAAATGTTCCCCATATTTTAAATTTTAGTCATTCTGGCCCAAACGAATTTCTTTGAATTTTTTTTAAAGGTCCTAATATTATGGATTTTTTCCATATTGAACCCGGAGATTTTTATTTTAAAAGGTTTGAGTCGTTTGATACATTACATTTGCAACAAAAACTAGAGATTTAAAAACGAGAGGTGACTTGAGAGAAGAGAGCCTTAAAGTCTTTGGTCGGAGCACTGGTTCCCTCTGGTTTTGAGCCGAGATCGAAGGCTTTGTTCTTAGCTTCCTCGAACAGCAATGCCTGTATTCGTAAAAAAGAAGATAATAAAAGAAAAGATATCAAATAACTAAAGCAGAGAATGTGATGATCTGATGACAATTATAGGGGGAAAAAAAGAGAGCTGGTGAGCAAACCTGAATGCAGACTTCTGCAATATCAGCCCTGGGGACGGTTTTTGTGTCTGATTGAAGAAGCTCATCGTCTTTGCCAACTATCAGCTCTCGTGCACCGCCTTCCTTATCTAGAAGTCCTCCAGCTCTGAGTTCATCAACAGACAAAGTTTGGGGAAAACAAGAACAGAGATAATCAGGTAAGAACAGGCGCAAGAAGATCTAGAATAACGTAGCTGGAAGTTATTAAAACCACAGAGCTTGGGGTGAAAGTTAAAATAAGCAGTGGACAGAATTTTTGTCACCTGATTATTGTGTAAGGAGTTCCAGAATCAGCAAGGTACTGTTCAGCTTTTCTCTTCCAAACCTGAACCCACATAAGTAGCCAAAGGTTGCTCGCCGTGTAAGAAACCAAACTCATTTTGGAAAGAAAGAAAGAAAAAACAGAGAAATTTCCACCAACCAGTATATTCCCATTTCCCAGTTTGTTCAAAGGATGATCCGGATTGGTTCCACCCATGGACCCAACCAATACAATATGCTTAACACCAGCAACTTTGGCTGTTCATAGGAGCTCACCAAAAATTAGGCACTTTAACCTTTAACAAAGACAAATGCAAGAAAGCATGCAAGACACAATGGAAGACCAAATTGAAAGAAAAGTTCACCTACCTGCATCTATTTGATTCTTCTGGCCAATCCAATCAACCTACGAGAAAAACAAGAAGCAATCGTGTTACTCTTCAATAAACAAAAATCAAGGTGAAATTTCAAGGAAAAATTTACATGTTCTTGGTAATTACTTGTTCAGGATATTGTCCATCTTCGAATATGAACTCAGGTCTTCCACCTTTTGTGGGATCAAAACCAGGTTTCATTTTGGGCACAGCGCTAGTGAGAATCACAAGCGCATCGATCCCTTGAATCGCAGGGTTAATGCTATCAACATCTCTTACATCCCCGATGAAAACATCATCTTCTCCTCCAATTTTCTCTTTTCCTTCAGGAGTTCTAGCTAATCCCCTTGCAACAAACTTGTCTGATCTCTCCTTCAGCTTTTTGTAAACAATTTGGCCTATCAAAAATTCCATGAAAAAAAACCCACAGTTGTCAATCACATGAAGAAACTAAACAAGATCATCGTCTCCCCAAACTTCATCGAAACAAATAACATTCCAGAATAACAGTTAAGCTTCCAGATTAGATCGATTGATCATCACATGCACACACAAACTCCACATCCAGACGAACAGCTGATAAAAAGTTTCATCTGTTTGGATCGTAAGACTTGATTAGATTCAACAAATAACACCACTAACCCTAGAAACCTAGAGAATCTCCTATGGATTACGCGGTTTTTCTCAGTAAACCTTAAGAGGACGAAGCAAAACTAAAATCAAAATCGGTAGCGATGAAATGGAAAAGTGAGTACCTGTTCTGCCACTAGCACCGGTAACGAGAACGGTGGGAAGATCCGCCATTGAAGAAGCTTGCGAAGCTCTAGAAATTTCCGTAAACTAAAAAGACTCTCTGAAGCCATTAAAGAGAGCATCGTGAGAAGAAGAAACCCATCGGTATGTGCATTAATGACCGTCTGATGTAAAGGTCGTTTATTGGTGAGGATGACACGTGTAATCTTGTAAGTGGTATAAACGACTGACACTCTTGATAAATCACTTAATTACGTCTTGGGCCCAAGTCCAATAACTGTCTTCTGTTATGGGCCAGATTTGCTCTCGTATGATTTTGAAGATGTAACTACGTGCTGTTTTTCATCGACTCGTCGCCTTCAAAACGACATGCTTTTCCGGCGTGAGAGGTTTATTATTATTTTTTCTTAATTAAACAACGAAATTATTGACATTTTTGTTCTGTCCATATTCCGAAACAACTGTAATTGAACTGTCACGTCTGTCATGAGTATAATTTTTTTTCTTGTCAACATCTGTCGTGAGTATATTAATTAGGATCAAAAATGTATATGAAAAGGAATCAAATACTCACGCGGCTTAAATAAAATTTAGTTCAGCCAATTTCAACTGATGACATTGTAGACTATAAAAATCTAATATTTCTTAAATAAAATTTAGTTCAGCCAATTTCAACTGATGACATTGTAGGCTATAAAAATCTAATATTTCTTTAGCAATCCAATAATTTATATATTTATATTAGATACGACTGTTTCAAAATTTAACAGCATATGGAGAAAAACTATAGCATATATCTGTATTTTATCAAATAGTAAAAGGAAGAAATGTTGGATCGTATATTCTATCATCTATGATTTGGAAAGATATTTTAAGTCGAATGAAATTGAAAACAATATTTTTTCATTTTAAGTCAAATAAAAACAATTTATTTAAAGATATACTTTTAAATTTTCAGTTGACAAAAAAAAATAATGAAATGATCGAATAGTTAAACGAACTGAACTTAACAAATTTTCTGCAGAACAATCATAAAAACTAAAATATATACTAGTTCCAGTAGATTAACGATGTCTCATTTTTTCTAGCTATATTTTTAAATTTTAACACGTATATTAGGGGAATCACTTTTGAAAACCTTTTGAAAAACATGAAAACTCGATTTTTCACTTGATTAAAGCGGAATCACGTTTTTAAAATGTAAAAACGTAAAAATGGTATATCTATTCATCACCATTATTTATATATATATATATATATATATATATATATATATATGTGTGTTTGTGATATTTCCTTTGGGAAAGCTTATATTTTTTTGTCGTAAACAAAAAAACTAGATGGAAATTACGTCCTCATTCTTTATTAAATTTATAAACACAAGTCGAGAAAAAAACAAAAATGACATTACGTCATTTGAAAAAAGAAATTGAAAATGACAGTGGTGGAAAATTAGGTACAACGGCGAAACACTCCTAAGCTGTAACAGATGTCTCAACGACGAGCTTGCCGGAATATCCAACATCCGGCGACTTTCTGTCGGATTCCCATAACTCCGGTAACGCCTCTTTCAAGTTGTGAATGTTTTCCAACGCGTAATCTGCTCCTTTGACTTTGTTTGATTTACCAACCTGAAAACAACAAATCTCGAAGAGTTAAATTCCAAATCCGATATTAAACTATTGATTCCGGTTAGGTTAAACCAAATTAATCGTACCAGAACCGTGTGAAGACCAACGCGTTTTCCAGCTTGTACGTTTCGGACACTGTCCTCAAAGAACAGCTGCGATGATGAGCAGTAACATAAAATTTAATTTCGTTGTCCACGTTTTTGATAAATAAATTAAAAAAATTCCGGTTTGCTATACCGTTCGGTTAGGATCAATATTGGCAATTTCTAGAGCTTTCTCGATAGCAGAATCAAACGGTTTACACACAATAGGCGTTTTGGGAAGTAAACCGACCGGTTCGGATCGGTCGAAATGTCCAACGATATCAAAAATCTCAGAATTTTCAGACGCAGCGTTTTCGTGCGTCGGGTTTATCGTTTCGAAACATATGATCCCTTCGAAACAATCCTCTAGTCCCAACTTCTTCAACGCCTTGGCCGCGTGGACTCTA
This sequence comes from Pseudoturritis turrita, assembly GCA_900406555.1. Taxonomy (NCBI): domain Eukaryota; kingdom Viridiplantae; phylum Streptophyta; class Magnoliopsida; order Brassicales; family Brassicaceae; genus Pseudoturritis; species Pseudoturritis turrita. The sequence continues at coordinate 724,180 of OVBL01000813.1, forward strand.
TCCGCGTTTGTAAATATCTAATCACGGGAAATAAAAAAATGTTGATTAGTTATTTTATAAAAACTATAATATAGTATATGGTATTAATTAAATAAAAATGTGATTGTGACACGTACGACTTTGCGGAGAGGGAGGCTAAGCAAGAGGCTGCGAAGAACAGGGTCGGGTTTTATGTTGTTGTACGGTAAACGACCGTGGACGAAGCTGTGGTACTCATCGTAGTCAAAATCATACCCGATCGCCTACAAAATGAGAAATTGTTAGGGTGATACAAAAATGTTTAGAAAAATAAAATTGAAATTTTGGAATGATATAGATCACATACTCTAAGACCAGCCATTGTTGTTCCATAGTTATTGTAGAGAAGATCAGACAATTCGACGATTTTGTCCTTCGATATACCGAGTTTCTCGATCATATAATCTATTAAACAAGAAAAAACAAAAACCATTAAGAGATCGAATTATCAAACGATAAGTCGATAGAGAAAATATTAATAATATTATTATTACCTTTGATGTTCTTCCCACATTCTCTTGCGATTCCGGTGCTAAGAGGATAAAGCGTATCGTCCAAATCTAACAGAGACATTTTGATAAACCGGTCAAGAAACTGTTCGTGTAATCACTGATTGGTTTATTACGGTTTAGTACGTACCGAATAAGAGACAGTCGTACTTCTGCGTCGTAGCAATCCCGTACCGATTCTCGAATTCCATTTTCTGAAACAATTGATTTGGATCAGAGACGAAAATCTTAAATAATTGTTAATTTAAATAGGGTTTTGATTGTGAATCACAGAGATTTTTCATGGATAACAATGATCGAAATAGATTTTTTGGATTAGGTTTTTTTACTTTGAAAGAGAGAGAGAGATAAGAAAAAAGAAAAAAAGCAAAACAGAAATCATTTTGTGTAATGAATGGACAAAGTTGCTTGTGTCCGAAGAAAGTGGGGATAAGGTTTTTTAAACGTGAACTAAGAGACTCAGCGAATTACGACCACTAATTGACTCCAAATCATTATTGGTTTTTGCACAAACAAACAAATATATTTATGTGTATGTATATACATACAACATAAACGTGTGTGGACAGGACAACATACGTGTAATTGTGTTTGTTTTAACCAAAATATTTAGAAACTAAAGGTAAATTGGTTGAATTACTGAAATGACTGATAGAGGAATCAAAGTAAACCGATATTTGACCAATATTTGACCCGTTTGACTTAATTAGAAGACCGATTTAGAAGAAGAAAAAATAGTTGTAATCGGTTATGGATCCGGTTAAAATGTTTAGCCTGATAACTTGTTTTTTCAACTTTGGAGTGATTCTATAATATTAAGTAACCCAGCTTCAAAAAAGCTTCACAATTAACACACACAAAGGAAAAATATTATTTTCAAAAAATAATTTTAACACACAAAAAAAGATTATTTTCACAATTTCAATATAGTATGCTGGATAAACAAATTTATGTATTTATTTTCAGCAAAAGATAAATTATATCTTAAGATATATGGGAAATGAGTAAATTGGCCGACGGTTTTTTTTTTTAATAATAAATTTCCTCGAAAAAATATCTAACTTAATAAACGCAAATTTGGAGAAAAATCCAAAAACGGCATGTAGTGTATAAGCTAAATCCAGAACCGACGAAATGTTCGTAAACGCAAGGAGGAAACAGCAAGGTGTTTAAGGAGATTTTAGTAGTTTTTTTTACCTTAGCTTCGAAGTAGGGAAAAAAAGACAAATGTAGAGAGAGAAAGAGCAGAGTTGTGCTAAGAGAGAGAAAGGTGTAGGGGAGGGATAGAGAGAGGCATAGAAGGGGTTTAAATAGGAAACTCTTTGTGGCTCTTTTCGATCATTAAAAGCTATTTGCAAATTTTTTAATTACATAATTTCCTTTTTAATTAATTATTCTCTCCTCCTAACTACTTTTAATTAAAACCGTGTGTTTTCTAAGTTCTAACGTACAAGTCAAATTAAGAAGATGACCACGCCATTCTTCTTTCTTTTTTCGTGCTAATACATATATTATATTTTGATCAAATAGGAATTGCAAATTATATACTCCTATATCATATGATTGTTTCATAGAAAGAAATAACTTCAAGAGACGATATCATAATCATAAATCTATGAGAAAAACTTGAAAATTTTGTGGGTTTATGGTCTGGCGTTTATTTGTCTCGTTGAAAGAAAGAAAAATGTCTACAATTTGATGTGTACTAACTTCAAAATATGCTTTAGACTCCCCTCTATCTTGAGAAGTTTGTTTTAACATATGATAATAGTTCAACACGAATTATTTTGCTACTCGAAATTGTTCATTTTAACTGGAATTGTTTCTTTTATTACTAGGATTTTATATGATAGAGATGCAGATTTGTAGAAAATTGTTGGTTCTAAAATATATTAAAAATTAATTGAGGTCTGTGATATTATGCTTAGTTCTGGATTAAAAAACTCAGACCTCCTTGTATATAAATTTATACTATCATTGATGCATCACTAGACCTATAAAAAGTGTTATAGAAAGAGAACGATTAAGTTTTTTTGTTTTTTATGAGCTAGAAAATATAATTTTCGAGAAACACTTCATGAGCTATTTCTCAAATATAAGCTTCTGTCTCTAGATGAATCGAGAATCTACGGACAAATAATAGCATTCCCTTTTTTTTGTTATTTTTTTTAGAATTTCTTGAGCCAGCTAGCTTTTCTATCATATTTCAAATATAATTTACTTTTTATTGTATTTTAGTCTTCAATTTTCTTTTGGTTTTTGGTCCAATAATTTGGCTGCGTGAGTAACATATACAATCAGGATTTCGATCGTATAATATGAATTCAATATCGGTTGCCAAGTAGAAAAACTGTTAGACACCAAGTTGATTAACATCATTTATATAAGATAAACTTATAGAAAGTTGAAACATGAAATTATATATAAATATGATCTAACGAATTCAAAATATATAGAAATATGCAACTCTTTTTTTTATCAAACGTTTGCAATTTCATTAATATCATCTCGAACTTACATCCATCAAACTAAGAATTTGTTTGGCTATACTATCTATTTTCAGATTCAGATTTCGAGTAATACAAATAAAAGAGGCATACTCAAATATTTGGACAAGTGTCTTAATATTTTCGATAATGCCATATAGTTCTAGAAGTGACTCTCCTAGGTTAATAGCGTTGATAATTTGAGATGAGACGTCGGACTCGAATCTCATGTTTTTGTATCCACTCTCCGATGCGTAGGATACTGCCTCTCTTAATGCTAAGCATTTCGCCATAAGCAGCGAGCATACATATGACGTGGTTTTGCTCTGTTTAGTTTCTCTGTTTCCATTCTCCATGATGATCCACCCTAAGCCTGCAGTTTTGGTTTTCTCTTTCCAAGCCGCGTCCGACTGACATCATCGCGCGTACATCAATCTACTTCTTTTTCATCTATCGGCTTTTTTTTGTTCCGGCTTAGTTTGCTGTGCGTCGAGCCATTCTTAGGCCAGAGAGATAGCGGTTGTAAGAGTTTCCGTTGTTGTGGTTGTTTTGTCGTTGAAGATTAGCTTGTTCCGACTTGTCCAAAACATCCACAAGATCCAGGGAGTTAACGCGCCTTTTGTTAGCCCTTCCCGGCATGAAAGTGGATTGATTCTCTGAAATCAAGCTTCCCAATATCGGTTGAAGTCTTCTAGTGAGTATCTTTGCGATGATCTTGTAACAGACGTTGCATAGAGAAATTGGTCTATACTCCGCCACTGTTTTTGGACTTGGGATTTTAGGTATAAGTCTCACATGTGTTTCGTTGATGGCTCTTGGTAATTCCCCTGATTTGAAGAATCCTTGTACTTCATTCACTATGTCGTTTCCTATTGAGTTCCAATTCGAATGGAAAAAACTCGCGGAGAAGCCATCGGGATCCGGGGCTTTATCCGCGTGAATTGCAAACGTAGCTTCCCTTATTTTTGCTGGAGAAGGATCCGAGATGAGTAGCATGTTTATTTCTTTTGATATCTTTGATTGTAAGGCATAATTGATGGTTTGTGTTCTGTTTCCCGGCCTCGAAGTGAAGAGTTATTTGAAATAGTCTTCGATCACCTATGTTATTTCCTCTTCTTCATAGACTGGACTTCCCTCCTCATCTTCTAAAACAGAGAACCTGTTTACCATTCTTCTGCCACGTGTTATTGCGTGGAAATAGCCCGTATTACGGTCTCTCAAACAAAGCCATTGTAGCCGACTACGTTGCCTCCAATACGCTTCCTCTGCTTTGTAAGTTTCTTTGAGGCTATTATTTAGATTCAGAACCAGGTTTTCATCGTGTGAAGGGCTGGTCATTGCTTTTTCCAGAGCCTGTTTCGTCTCTTCAATCTCTGCTTGGCTATTTTTGTGTTTGTTTTTATTCCATTCAACCAGAGCTCTTCGGACACAGTTTATCTTGTGGCTTATGGGTTTATTGATTACTTTCTGCCACGTTTATTTCACTAGTTGGTGAACGTCAGGATTATCCTTAAGTCTTCTGTCGTATCGAAACATTCTTTTTCTCTTTCTTCTGTCGGGTTCGAAATATGATATCATCGATTTATGATCTGACCCCTCAAAGTTTAGATAGGAACAGCTAGCTCTTAGGAATTTTTCAGACCAAAAACTATTTGCGATAGCTCTGTCAAATCTACACCATACCCAATAGTCTTGTCTCTTTCCTTTCCACGATTATGGGTCTCCCGTATGTTGAATATCAATGAGATCATTTTCTAATAGAAAAGATCGAAAATCAATGAACGAGCCTTCCGGACGAGTAATTCCACCTTCCTTCTCCAAGTTGTTTGTGAATCATTGAAATCACCCGTTAAAAACTACGCTTCATTTCGTATTAAAGAGAGATCTGTTAGGTTGTTGCCACATTCCTCTTCTCTTTGCTTTGTCGGTGTCCGCATAGATAAGAGTTGCAAAGAAAGTTTTCCTTTCAAATGTGATTTTAAAATCGATGAAATTGTTACTTGAGGATATTACTTCTAGCTTTGTTTCCTATTTTCAAAAGAGAGCCAGTCCACCAGCTCCATGTCTGTGTGGAGGAACTAGATAATGGTGAGCATAGCCCATCCATTCAAATTGTTTAAGTAAAAGTTCATCAGAGTTTTTAGTTTCTGAAAGGAAGAATATGTTCGAAAAGATGCTAAGACGTATCTCCTTTAACCGATGAACCATCAAGGGATTTCCCAACCCTTGACAGTTCCAAGATGCCATTGCTAAGGAGCTTGAGTGGTATGGACCCGAAAATCCATTGTCTTTTTCATAGGTCCTGGGATGCTTGTTCCTCTTGGTTGTTGGTTTTACGAGATGTTGAGGCTGCTGCTTGATGAGCTGTTTGTCTTCTTGGTGTATGACGAATCCTTGGTGAGATTTGGATGTGATTTGATTTCCGAATCTTTCTTGAACTTCCACCAGGTACCAGGGAATTTATAGGAGCCCTTTTAGCAAGTGGTGGTCTTCCTCTCTTTTTCTTGGATACTTGTCTCTGGTTTGCCTCTAATGTCTCTGGGTGAGGGGGAAGATCCTGATTTGACTCCTCTTCAACCATAAGACTATCTTGGTTAAGCTCGAAGGTCAGCCCGTTATAGTATGATGTTGTTGCAACGGCTACTATATTTGTGGCTGTTTGTGCCATGAGTCCTCTCTCCTCTCCACTGATCACTCTTTGTTGTCTCGCAGCTTTCTCAATTAGGTCCAATACATTTATGTATTGTCTGGTGACTTCCTGGGGATCTTCCAAGACCTCCTCTATGGTGGGTAGAGGGTTTGGAGGGGGGAAATCTTCTGATTCCAGATTTCTTTCCAATGGGGGGGCGACGGTTCCTCACCGATTCAGGAGTGTTTTGCATGTGAGTTGGATTATCGGCACGTTCTCTCCATTGTAGTGTTGAGTTTTGGGAATAGTTGGTCCTGATTTTCTTTGCTATAAAATCTCGGAGGTTTCGGCTTCCATCAAAAGGAGATGCTTGTCTACTTGGTTTATTTTGGTGATATCCCTGTGAGCCAAAGTGTGTTTTAGTTTGGGCATAGTATCTCTCTTGATCAGGGGCTCTCTGTTCCCGTCGAGGCTCATAGTCTTGTGGACTGTCTCTCCTTGCCCTTTCATATATAGCAGGTTGGTGTTCTCTTTCTTCTCTCCCCTGTTGAGAGCTTTTCGGTCGTATCATTGTCGATGATTTCCTAGTCTCTTTTACCTCCTTACTTGTAGCTCTTCGTCTTGGTTCAAATCTCATTTGGTTTGCCGAGTAGTCATAGCCTTTTTGGGGATATTCAGGCTGTTGAGTCGCCTGGTATTCTGAGCTTTCCATCAGGTTAGGAAAATTTTTCCTCTCATGTGTTAGTCTCAGGCAGAGGGAGCAGTGGGAAGCTAGTCTCTCGTATTCCAAAACTACAATAGCCTCTTCACCTCTTGAGAATTCTAAGACTGTTTCTTGAATGAGTGGTTTCAGCCCATCAATTGTTACTCTGATTTTTGCAAAAGTTTGGTGAGTTCATGCTCATCTAGGATTCCTAAACCACGACCAATATCATCTAGTAGCTCTTTTTCCAGTAGTGTAGCAGAATTCCTTTCAATCGGATCCAGAAAGGTATTTGTGATGGGAAGGTTGCTGAGATAATCGGTTATTACCATCCATCGGTTGAAGAGGTAAGGCATGTTGTCTAGCACTTGTTGAAGGTCTTCTTCATTATCAAATCTGAATTAGAAGTAGTTGTTACCAAGGTCAGATCCCTCGGCTCTGTTTTTTATATTTCATCTTCTTGAGAGGTAAGGAATGAGTGACCAGCTTTTATGTTCCTTAGGATTTGTTACTCGCCCTATTAGAGTCAAATCGTTCTCTCTAATAAGGTCAAAGTTATCAATTTTTGGTGCTCGTATCCTCAGTCGAGTTTGGTGTGTTGGTTTTGGTTGCTTAGCTATGCCTTTGCCTTTTTCTGCACTGGAGAAGCGTCTCTCCATAGTAGTTGGAATTGGTGTGAGAGGAAGGAGTTCTTCGGTGTGGTATTAGTAGTGGAGGCTGAGAAGAAAGTTTGGACTATGTCGCTATCTTTTGAGGTTATGGGAAAACTCTTTGATGCAGAGTATCAAGAGACAGGGAAATCGAGTAGCAGGGCTTTGGTCGGAGGTTGACATCTCTTTGCAGCGGCGAGGTTCCGATCGACTAAAAAGTCATCGTTGGCGTGCCTGAAAAGCGTCGGGGGTTGTCGGAGATACCCTTTGACTTAGATCTATATTTAATTTGGGAGGAAAAGAGGGTGGTTGAAAAGCTGTTTATGAAAAAATTGCCTAACTAAGTAAATAATCGGTGGTTAAAAACTCGGTCTATGCTAAGGATCCGTGGATAACGATTTCTCTCGTATAATGTGTTTGGGAGAGAAAAAAAGACTGATTTATTCATATGTCTAATTTTCAACTATATAGAAATATGCAACTATGTATAATTTGTTTGGCTTAAAATTCTGGAATTTAATATATAATTTAATACGTATATGTACAAAAAAATACAATAATATTGTTGAAAGCTATAGTTATAACTTCAAGCTTTTTTTTTTTTGGTTTCAATCAATAATTTGTTTGATTGAGTTTTAATTATTTTAAACAAGAAGATAGGATCAAGAGCCGATCCTATCTCTTTGGTTCCAATTATTGAGGAACTAAAAATCATCAAAACTTGTATTTTTTAATGACTTTTTAGTGCGTATAGTTCCTATACCCAAGGACATCATATAATTAAGAACTTAAGCACATGTCTTATGTCTTGAGACTCAAAATTTGGAAGTGATGGATCCGTTGATTATTTGTGTTTGGATCGCAGTAGTTGTGACAAAATAAACGGATAATCGTTTCTAACCAAAAAAAAGTTTATACTATTTTCATCCGTATAGGCTACTAGATGAACATTCGTGTTACACATGGATTATTTCTCAGTTGGTAAAAATTATTTATTATATATATATTTTTCTAAAGTATTGCTTTGTATGCGTTTGATTTACATTTGAGTTAATTAATTACTTGTTCTTTTAGAGTTTTTGTTATTATTAAAGTTTGTTTTATGATAATAGCAAACAATATAGGGAAAATATAATTCAACGTAGTATTAGTTTTAAATTATATATTCAAATTTGGAGTAGAAATCGGATCTTGAACATCTCTAGGATTTAATCCATTTTATATATATGTGATGAAATAGTATGTGTATGTGTTTCATTGATAGTTGTTTCTTTTTTTTCTTTTGCTATATTGTTATCTTTACTAGTATTATATATAGTTTTCATTATACCTGTATAACTCAAGGGTGATAGACTTCAATATTTGGTAAAATTTAGCGCAAATAATTTTATAATTAGGTATATGGAGATGTCCCTGATCATATTTGAAAATGAGTTGAATGAGTAATTTTCTTTGGAAAATATTATTTTATTTTTTCTAAATTGTTTTATAAAAAGAGATGTCCCTGATCATACTTGAAAATGAGTTGAATGAGTAATTTTCTTTGGCAAATATTATTTTATTTTTTCTAAATTGTTTTATAAAAAAATTTGATTAATTTTATGGTATTATCAAATAGTGAGTATCTACAAGAATTGTAATATAAAAAGAGATAATATATAGTTCTTTTAAAATTTATTAATTATTCATGGTTACATTTCATATAAAATGTGCTGATATATGTCATAGTGAGATTCAGGGTCGGCTCAAGATTTTACGGGGTCCTAGGGTGAAATTTTTGTTGGGCTCTTTGGTAAAAAAAAAAAAAACAATTTGTTTTGGTATTCTAAACATTTAAAAAAAACTTTTTTGAATAAGATTATTTTAATTAGGTTCTAGAAATAAAAAATAATATATTTGAAAAAATATTTTACCAAAATAAATGTTATTTTGTAGTGTTTTATTTTATTTTTTATTTTTCTAAAACTTTTAAATTAAAAAAAAAAAAACAAAAAAACTGGACCCCTTATATAACGGGGTACGTGATGGAACTCCGAACCGTCACACCTCCTCCTACCTTAAGCCGGCCCTGGTGATATTCAACTTATGTATATTAATATTCTTGGTTTATAGATCTAAGCCTCGAAGAGGTGGATAAAATTTTCTAACCGAATTGATATTTCTAAATCCGAATTTGAATTAAATTATAAAATAATCCGAATGAAATAGAAAATTCTATACCGAATTATCCGGTTCCGAATCGAACTAACCAAAATTTATTAAAAACTAATATTTTAATTATATATATACAAATATATTTAAATATATTAAAATATTTATAATATTAATTAAAATTAATTAATTTAATTCCAAATGATATCTATTTTCTAGAGTTCATAAAATCCAAAAACCGAAAAACTCGAATCGAATCGAACTATGATTTGATTCTAAATGAAATTTATTTTTAGAAACCGAAAAAATCCATATCGAACCGAATCGAATAACCGAATGTCTACCATCTCGAACCATGGCTTCTTTTGCTTTGCCTCTAGTTTGGACCAGTCCGACTTGTCCATAATTAATTTGCTATTTATATATTATTATTATTTTAATTAAAAAGCATTATTTTGTGCCTAACTTAGAAATGATTAAGTTCACTACGTAAATTTGGATTGATAAGAATGGTATCTCTTTGCTTTCGAACTTTGAAAAAGAGTTTGGACTTTGTGTTTGGAATTTCCCAAAAGAAAATGATGATTACTGAAAATAAAAAATAAAAAATAAAAAAAATGATGATTACTGAGGAATTGGGAGTTGCATGCATGCAAGCTCAAAGCTTCCATTTGTCTCTCTGATCCCTCCACTTGGAGCACGAACTCCTTCAAGATGGCCACAGCATCCTCAAAATTTTCTGTATTATTTATTATCTCAGTCATTAATATGTTTGTAATTTTTAATATTTACCTTGATTAGCAATCAATCACCACTGGTTATTCCAATAGAAAAATGCAATATATATATTTACCTTGATTAGCAATCAATCACCATTGGATTATTTCAATAGAAATAATTAAGTTCACTACGTAAATCTGGATTGATAAGAATGGTAGCTCTTTGCTTTCGAACTTTGAAAAAGAGTTTGGACTTTGTGTTTGGAATTTCCCAAAAGAAAATGATGATTACTGAAAATAAAAATCAAAAAATCAAAAAATTATGATTACTGAGGAATTGAGAGTTGCATGCATGCAAGCTCGAAGCTTCCACTTGTCTCTCTGATCCCTCCACTGGAGCACGAATTCCTTGAAGATGGCCACGCGAAACACGAGCATCCTCAAAATATTCTGTTTATTTATTATATCAATCATTATTAATTTTGTAATTTTAATATTTACCTTGATTAGCAATCAATCACCACTGGTTATTCCAATAGAAAATGTAATATATCGTTGACAAATGAATGTGAACATATGATGGTGATATAGTATCTACTGACATGTGCATCACGTACGCATCCATTTTCCATATTAAAAACCTCTTTATTTATTTCTGCCGCCCATACAGATAAACTAGTTAAAACTTAGAGTACGATTTATAATAGATTGCCATTTTTCAAAAAAAAAAACTTAAGAGTACGATTTTTATTGTTAACGAGTACAACTACAAACTATGTATCTTCTCTTTCTGTTTTAAAATATTTAATGTTTTACCTAAAAATGCATAAATTACAAAATATTTAAATTAAAACATTTCAACTAATCATAAAAACACTGTGGAATACAAGTGGTTATAAAATAATACATCAGTTTATAATTTGCATTGAAAGCATTTTATAATATGAAACAAAAAAATCTTTAAAATATTTTATATTATAAAATGGAGAGTGTATAATTTAACTTTTTAGTTAATATAATGGGTTTTCAGTTCAAATTGATTGAAATTGGTACAATTCGGGTTTAGTTTGAATTTGATTATATATAATTGATTTGGTTTGATTCAAGTGTGTTCATGCGTACATCCATTATCTACTACGTGTCTTCATCTCACACAGTTGTAACTTGCACGATTATCCTCAAAAGCAAACCCAACTAGAAAAAGAGAAAAATTCATTGATGGGTTTTGCTTAAGAATCGATTTAAACAAACAATCAATTTTAAATATATATACACTGATCTCCATATCTATATTTCATGTTATTAAATACCATAAAAAAATCGGGAATCATTTAATGCTGTGAACCCAAAGATTCACATGTATTTCATCATAAGGTGTCCCCATGTAACTAAAAGCTTTAAAGATTCAAATAAAATCTATTTATTTTTCTATCGGGTATATATATGTATAATATCGCCAGTTTTTTAAGTATATGAATGCAAATTTAATATTTTGATTTAAATGTCTGTATCAAAAAATGAACATGTATGATTAGTCGATAAATCTTTCAATTTGGTTACAGTTAAGCTTCAATCCCCAAAACTAATTCAATATTATATTTTTATATAACGATACTTTTCAAACTACTTAAATTTTTGGCATTTAATTACATGGATCTCTATGTTTAAAAAATTGTTTTCATAATACCAGACAAATAGATTTTGGTCATCTAATTTTCAATTAAATCATATAATAAGTAATTTTAGAATTCCAAACATTTGTTTTAATGATTTCTAGAGATAATATAAACTAGTTACCATGCGAGTAATATCACAATTAAAAAAGAATGATTGTGAAGAATAATAATTCCAAAATACATCTTAGAAAATTAGGTTTAAGTGAAGAAGCACATTTTGAAAAGAAAAAAAATCTAAAAAATTAATAAAAAACGAAAAAATATCATCAAAAATATCATAAATTGTTCATTGAGTGAACTATTACCACCGTTTTCAATTGAAAATGTATTTATCAAATTTACCATTTATTTGTAGATTATATAAATATTTTTGAATTTGTCATACAATATAAAAACATGCTACATTTTATAATCCAATTTCCGTGTTGGTAACTATTAATATTTTTCACAAATGTTGTTTTGACAAGTGTATTTTTACTAAATAAGCTAAGAGAATATAAGATACTAAAGTGCGAATCTGTCTGAATATAATTATGTCATAAAAACAATTTTAAAAAAAAAACAGAGAAGAAAATACGGGCAGAATAGTACATAGTGGCCATATAATTGGTACTTTCGAAAAAGACAGAGTCGAAATTTAGGAGGAAACAACAGCTGTTTGCAATTCAGCTTTTTTTATAAATAAAATATTTGTTTTCTGATATATCAAAGTGGCAAATTATTGGACTCGTGGATGAAATACGAACAAGAAACAATAAACGCAAGTATCTTGATTAGAAACTTTGGTATACCTTTAAAAATGTTAGATATCTGTATAAAATTCCCCTTAATTAAATACTTTACTAGTTTTTAGAATTACGTGTATAAAAATGTCACATTGATTATCAGAGTTTAATTTATAATTGGTGTTTCTGATTTTGACTAATTCTAACTCTTATTTTCTCCGAACTGTTGCATTTATATCGAAAGCAGCCAGTTGGCATTGATATTGACATCTTTGCACTATTGTTTGTCTCTTTTTTGAATTGTTAGTTTTGATTTTTGTTTTTAATCGTTATTTCTGAGTTTTCGATTAAAATGCAAAGTCTTTTTATTTATAAAATAAAATTGAATGAATTGATAGTCAATCATAAATTTTGTACTGTTCCTGATTAATTCCAACTGATCATAAACATAAAAATTATCCTCGCGATTATATGTATTTAAATTATTCACTAAAAGATGTAAAAAGAAACACAAAAATGAATAAATAATAATAATTATTATTTAACAAAAAATAAACAAAAAAATAATAATAATAACAAAACAAAGAAATATAAATAATGTACATGAACTCTGGAGTCATATATGATCCCGAATGATTCCAAGTTCCAACAGAAAAGGTCAAATTAATTTGGAATATAATAATTTTTAAAACATAGCTGAAAATAATTAATTAGATCCGATCTCTTAGTACACGATTTACGTTAAAAGTCAATGGATTAGTGTATCCAATATTCATATTCGAAGCGCGTTACCTATTAAAAAAATTATGTAGAACTATGGACTCGTAAAAAATAAAAATGGCCAAGTCATTGGTGAAAAAGACAAAACTAAAAGGTATACAAACAATGTTTTCAAGAAATATATATTCCTTATTTGTCAAAATTTAATTTATATTATAGAAAGACATCAACATGGATGTCCCATATCATGAGTTCATGACTCATGTATCAAGACCCCACTACATTTTTTTTTGGTTCCTTGTTACGTTAATTAATTATAAAATCACTTTGATAGTTTTTATTTTTTTAACAAAATCATTTCGATAGCTTTTTTTTTGTTGTTAAATCATTTTGATAGTTTGTCCATGGCAGAAACAATTCAATAAAAAAAAAACTATTAGACATTACTTATTTTTCAATATAAATCATTATTTTTCGAAAAACAAACAGTTTTTCTAATGGGATTAAATGTCACCTAAAATTAGCGCGAACAAAAATTAGTTTGAAAATTTATTTAACTAAAATTGTTACATTCAAGATTTATTGTTTGAATGACAAATCTTGAAGATTTATAATGATATATTAATAATTATTTTGAAGATTTTTTATGTCATTTTCTCAGGAAAAAACAGATAATTGAATCTCTCTCTTTTGTTTTGTTCTGATGTCGCCTAGCGGGTAGGAGAGTAGGACTACGTTTTGTTTGATAATGAACATATTTTATTAAACTGGACCTGCAAGCGATATTGGTTTATGTATCAAGTGTTTATTTAATTGTAAATCCAATAACAATATTTTGTTTTCTTCTGATAATCCTAACCATCATAGAGAGTGTGATAGGCTCTCCCTCCATGTTCACATACACGATGACATCTCTTTGAAACTACAAGTTGCTAGAAATTTTCCAACAACAAAGACCTGCAAACAACTCTATTTCCACATAAATTTTGTTGTTTTATTTGAAAAAAAAGAATATGTTTAGTTGAAAAAGAAAAATTCTACATCATTTTGTTCTCATAAACATATCATAAAAAAATAGAACTTACGAGGACCTATTAAACCGATGTTGAAATTAAAAGACCGAGTCAGATTAAAAAAAACAATGAGGAAGAAACGTATATTTGACAAATGACAACAACGATCAAAAACAAGAAGCTGTAAAAATGTCATCCATAAAATCGAATTTAATTATTCATCCATATAATCGGATTTAATTCCATGGGCTTCATGGGCCGGACAGGCTATATCAGGTTGTTGATCGATCAAATTGGACCGTTAAATTTGCTGGGTTTTTATTCTACTCATATGCTTTCTTCTTGGGTTTGACACTTTTTTGGGTAGGTTCTATGGGCCTCACGTTTAGATCTATTGGGCTATATTTAAGCCCAATGATGAAAAAACCACTCTGCTTTGGGCTTCTCCAGCTACAATCTCTTTCGACTTTGCGCCAGGTTTGTTTTGAAATGATCTGAAAACTTTTCTGCCGATTGGGTTTTTCGATTGATATGGTAATATTTACCGGATTTTAGCGGTGATGATGTCGACTATTTATAGACCAATGTTGAAATTATCCGTAGATTACGTGAATTTCATAGTGAAATTTTTGCCTTTTAGGTTTATAATGAGATCCTATTCAAGCTCAGATGTTTTTTTGTTTTGATGTTATCATTGTTAAAACTTTTTAAATATCATCATTGTTTACAAAACAAGTTTAGACCGCACGTGCCTCACTTTCAGAAGCTTTGATTTAAAATGATACCGGTTTTGATTTCGGTTTTAAAAGTTACTAAACCGATTGGTTCGAACATAAAGTTTTCGGCTTTTTTTCGCTGCAAAAGGAAAGAGTCTTTTTTTTTTTTTGGTTTTCCCGCCAAAAGGGACTTGTTGCGCAAGTTGGCGCCGCCACAAACGAAAAAAACAAAATTACGAATTTAAAAATAAAAATACTTAAAAGTGGGAAAAAATATAATAATATTTAAAAAGTTTTTACCAATAATGATGGTGGAGCGTCTGAAACGGTGCCGGTGGGGTCACGCGTAACATAAATTTGGTGCTCTTCAAGTCTCAACCAATTATATATCTCCACGTCAGCAAATCCAGCTCACACTAAGCTGTTTCGAAACAATCTCCACCGTCCGATTAATCTGGAAAGAGACGAAAAAACAGCTTCGTGAAGAAGATTCCCGTTTTCTTTCTTTTCTTCCCTCCCAAATTTTCAGATTTCCCCAAAATTTCGATTTTTTTTTAAAAGGAAAATAATCTGAGAAATTAAAAAATTTCAGATTTTATTTATTTATTTAATATATAAAACAAACATCTAACCGCCTCTTCTCAGACTTCAAAATTTCCACCGTACGATTTTTAAATCGAGAGAGAGAGAGAGAGAGAAGAATGGAGAAGGTTGAGAGGACGACGGAGATTGCGACGGAGGAAGGTTGTACGACGCCGAGAAGCAGGAAATATAGGATCCCGGTGGCGTCTGTTTGTCCTCCGCCGCCGAGGAAGAAATCGATGGTGGTGAAGAAACGAGATCCACCGAGGAACGGTTATTTTCAGCCACCGGATCTGGAAACTCTGTTCTATGCACATCCTCGAAGAGAAGCTTGCGCTTAGATTTTGGATTTTTCTAGGGTTTGGCTTTCTTTCTGTAAATACATGTTTTCTTATTCAGTGTAGGATTGTTCTCATAGATTAGATTGTCTTTACCTTTTAGCGTCGCCGTTGTTCTCGTCTATCGAATTGGAATTTACTATAAACAAAATTGAGATCTGTTTTTTTCTTTTTCTTTTTCTGTTAGTTATCGAATTCGATTTTCCAGAAAAATTGCGATTGCTTCTTGGCTTATGTGTTTTCATTTGTTGTTGATTAGTGTCAAGAGATTGGAAATTGAAGATTGTTCGAAACTCTGATTCTTCGGTTTATTGACTAAAGTGATAAAGTGAGGTAATCGCAAGACAACATCAAAAGCTTACAGAAAATTGCAGATGACCATTGTAATGCTCTTTAGGTTTATTCCTGCTGTTCTGGTTTTTATGTGTTTTTCTTCTGACCAAAAACAAGGTGAAATATTTACATAAAACATTGCAGTGATTTGTTATATAAAAATATGTAGCTTCTTGTTACATCATAAGTGTTGAAAAGTACTCCTCAAATTCCTGATCAATGGTTGGTTTCGGGGTAGCTTCTTCTTCGGAATCTGCAATCCAAATGGTGACAATATCACAATACATCCTACAAAATGTGACACTAAAATCTATTCTTGTTGTTTTGATTAGTTACCTTGGTTGCTAACACTCCACCTTGCAGACGAAAGAGCGTAAGACCCTACCGGATTCAGAAGCTCTTCAACCGCAAACTCGGGACAAATGAATTCCATGTGACTAAGGTCTTCAACATATTCTTGTGTTTTGTCATTACTTTTGGAACAACATTGGTCTTTGCTTGATGTTGCATAACCAGAATGAGAACTTGAGCTTCCGGTTGAATAAGAAGAGTCTTTAAACATGTACAAAGAAGCCCCTGTGACAGATGCAGAAGAAGAGGTCTCATCGCCGGTTTTTGTGTCGTCCATGGCATAAGAACATTCTGCAAATTCTATATCTGATGATGGATATGAAGAAACAGAAAGATCAGCTTGTTGCTCCAGACAAAAGTGTTTCGGTAAAGGTAACAAGTCTGATTCTTCAGCTCGCAGTTTCCTCTTTTTGTTTGAGTCAGGAGATTCATCAGCAACTATCATCATATCACTGAGGAGAGCAAATATCGAATAGTAAAGGTCGTAACTTTCTACTACATAGAGCAATCATAAGTTCGATTCCCATGAGACATGATTATATGCTTAACTCATACCATAAAGGGTCCTATCACAATTGCAAAATCACAGTTCTAATGACAAAGTATCGCACACTAATGGCATCAGCTGCAGTAGAAACAAAAGAGAACCAAAGATTTAAAAAACATCTAATACAAATCCGGTAACTCTAGAATCTAAATCCACAAGTAAAATTTGGATGAGAGTAAAGAGAAAGCTATGCTTAAGATTCCAAGTGTTCAGCATCTCTTAAGACATCCACAGGTTGCAGTAGAAATACAAATCCTAAACACCAAACACAGTGAGGAAAACCATCGAACACCTTACAGGCACAATACTTTATAGCTCAAGAAGTTACGATTCACAGAAGATGAAAAATTTCCGGAAACATACGAGAGCAAAACACGAGAGTATTTCGATTTTGAAGGGAGAAAATGAGAAACTTGGATTGATTTTGACAGATTCAAGATACGAGTTTTCGAAATCAAATTTCAATCAATACAAAGATACATACAAATGCTTTTTACGAACATGAACAGAATAAAGTAAAAAAAAGAAGATATTTTTTTGTTCATGATATGTGAGAAACACAAGAAAACCTATGATCCAGCGATGTGTTACTACTCTCATCTGCATCCATGATTTGAGAAGATACCACCAGAAATTTTCTTCCTCGAAACCCAGAAATCAGTTTTGTTGCTGTTTGTTGGTGATGATGAAGTGATTATGATGTCTCGTGTCTGAATATACATTAAAAAATTCAATTGTTTGGTTTAGAAGCAAAAACAAAAGCATGTTCTCAACCGAAGGCGACTGCAAATCACGGCCTGAGTTGGCGAGCAACCGTTGGATCATGGGAAAGGCCCGCACGTGTGACGGCGCGTGAGCTACGAATATTTACAGAAAAAGACTGTAAACCGCGTTACGTTCCCACGTGGGAGCGACATTACGGTGGGCCCTAACGTTTTAAAAACACGTCAGCAACGGAGTACGTAATATGTATATGGGTGAATTTAATATGCAAAGGAGTTTAAACCAATTTATAGACTGCATAGGAGTTTGTACCGGAGGGTTGGAAAATATGTGGCCGGTGGTGATGAATCTGAAATTCAGGCGTTCGTCTGGGCGGATTCCGGTTTGGTGGCATCGGAAAAGCTACGGTGGCGGCGTTCATCTTCATCAACCTTGTTTTCAACACGTGCGACCATGCCTTATCGTTATCTGATAGGGTATTGAATTGGGCTTTAATTTGTTCAAGGTTGTAATTTAAATCCTCTTGTAAATGGTCCATTGGGTTTCAGTAACGAAATGTTGACAGAAAAAAAAACACGGTCAATTTAGTTAATAACAAAAAAAAAAATATATATATATAATATAAAAATTAACTAAAACTTTTAAAATGGGTGGTTAGAATATTGTCACGTAAAGGGATTTTGGTTAGATTGTAAATTTGATTTTTTTTTTGGTTATTCACCCAATTAACTCTTTATAAAACTATTGAATTACAAATTTTTTTTCCCGGTTAAATTGTATTTCGAAATTTTTTGTGCCATAGTCCATACATTTCCTTGTCGGAGTTTAAAGTTTGTCTAAACTTTTTTCAAGTACGCGAACTAGGGGATTTTAGGACAATACAACCATTTTGACGGATCCTAGAATTTCGCCACTAGATCAAGACCCACTTGGTTATTTGAATTACAATTACTTACACAACAAAAGTAGTAAAAATATCTTCAACCCATTCTATTTTTCACTCAAAAATAAAGTTTGGAGTAAAAATTTCTCCAACCCTACTTCATTTCTAATTCCAAAGTGGAGTAAAAAATGGTTTTACTCCAAATATGGAATAATTCTATTCATTACTCCATTTTTTTTCTCTTTACTCCATTTTTTACTTAAAAATAGAGTAGGATTGGAGATAAACTTAACTCCATTTTAGAGAAATTCCATTTTGAAGTAAAAAATAGAATGATGGGTTGGAGATGCTCTGACAAAAATATCAAAAAAAATTTCTTAACGTGATGGTAAATGATTAAACCAATAAGAAGTAAAAAAACCTAAACAAGAAAATTAATTACGCAACAAAAGTAGCGTGTTAAAAAATCAAACAAAATCGACAACTACTAACAACTCCAAGTTATTACCCATACGCACGTGTTGGAAAACGAGTCTCACTCAAATCACGTGCACGCTGCACCTTCTAGTTCTACTATAAACCACTTCTACGTACCGCGCTATAACTACATATTGACGATTTACCGGGTCGGTTATCTACAGTTTACGATCCGATTCCGAGTCTCTGACCGGATACATCACATTGTACCGGAGCTAAACCGATTCGTGATCTTTGTAGATCAAATTCGATCCACATGTTTTGCTGATGATGGTGTCCAATCACGTATGCCTCCATTCCCATAAGATCGGAGTTTCCAAATGTGAAACAATAAACCGAATCGTTCCCTACCGTGAGATGCGGGACTCGGTATAATAGCGGCTGACCCGAAACAGTAATCTCAGCTCCTTCAAAAACCAGGGAAACCGTAGGTAACCGGTGGACAATCCCGGTCCGAATCCGAGCCGGTGAAATCCGGTAACACAAATCCATGGTTCCTTGGAAAACGAAATCCGGTTCTTCGTAGACCGTCAAGATCCCGTTTGTCCGGTTTAAGAAATCGGTTCGAAGCGCTGTGTAAACCGGTCCTAGCAAGAAAGTGAATTGAGTACCGGAATCAACCATGGTTTGACCAGCACCGGTATGATCCGGTACGAGAACCGATTTAGGGATGGGTAAAAGCTTACCGTTAACTTTAATCCCCGTGAGCTGGACGGTGTAAGCGACACGGTCGAAGTAAGGTAACGGCGTCGAGATCCGTATTAACGGCGTGTAATTTAACGGCGTTAACCACGTGAAATTGGAGTCGCCGAGGAGAAGAAATCCCGGGAAATCGTCGGTGCCGGAGATGCAATAAGAGAATTTTGGGAAACCCATCTGAGAGATGAAAGAGAGGGATCCACGGTTCATGCCCAGTAACCCGGTTGTTTTGCTGTCTTCTTCCGGGTCGGATCCTGATACGGATCCCATACACCCGAAAATGAGATTGGAGACGTTGGTGGAGTTTCCGATGTGGAAAATCTCGGCGGCAAGGTTACCTTCGGAGGAGGATGCGTCGGCGTATGATAGAGTTGCGTGGCAGAGTTTGTCGGAATCGCAGGAAGCGGGTATGAGGAAATCTCGGGTCCGGGTCCGACAAGTGGGTGAGGAACAGGGGATTGGCGAGTAAGAGGAGGAACGGGTCGGGTCGAAAATGTTAATCGGGTTAGGGTTTGAGGTAACGTTGCAGCGAAGCCAAGAGAGTTCGCTACCTGTGTCAATGACCATGGAGATGTTTTGAGGAGGAGTACCGACGGTGAGAGTGACGGTGAGAGTGACGTTGTGGTGGAAATGGAGTTTGTCGGTGGTGGGTCGATGACCCGAATAATCCGTTGGAGTTATTCGGGTCTTTAGAGGCAAAACAAGAGTTTGAGAAGAAGAAGAGAAACATTTATGGTTTTTAATGAAAAGAAGAAGAAGAAGAAGAAGAGGAAACAGAGGATGGAATCTTGTGAACATGATGATTTTTGTGTTTCTTGCAAAAAACTGAGTTTGTGTAAGTGAAGAAAAAGAAGAAGAAGTAGTGAAGTTTGTGAGTTTGGTGAAAGTTCACTGAACAGAAATGAGATATTTAGGGTATTTTCAGCTGGAAAATATCTCTGTTTTTTTTATTTTTTTTCTCCCATGTAAATAATATATGGACTTTCTCATTAATAGTTATTGATTTTTTTTTTTTTCAAATATTGTGCAATAAATAATTTTCAGTGCTTTGACTTAAGAGTTTCTTATATTATTTTTGTTAATTTATTTTTAATATTTCTAATGATTATTAGAAAAAACAAATGTAATAGTACATGGATAAAAAAAGAAAAAAATAGTTTGCGATCTTTTTTTCTTTTTCTTTCTGCAAATCTATTTTTTTCTTTCTTGTTTATATTCAAAATAAAAAAGTTAATCTGTAAGAGTAAGCCACTAAGCGCATATGACATGAACTAATGAACATATTAGAACTTTAGAATATCTTAATTCAGCCAGATGATTTTTAATGTGAATGTGTGTGCAGTGAACATAGCAAAAGGCTCTAAAATCAAGGCAAATAATTAGGGGAATGATTTTAGTATTACTAAATCTCTTCGTTAGGCTTAATTTCGTTATAAAATATTTAAAAAATTAGCTTACGCTTCTGTTTAAAAAACACCGAAAGCATGTGTGTTTACCTTGGTTTCTTCACTAGATTTGCCATGGGAGTTTGGACGGTGAGCATAATTAAATAGAAGATTGAGGCATTTATTTACTCCAACCGTCAATTTTTTGTTCTCCATATTTAAAATTTTACATATTTAATTATGTTGAATTTCATACGATTTGGATCCCATATTTAGATGTAAAAACTTTAACCATTGAAAACAAATAATACCCACTAAAAAAAGAATAAACAAGCTGTAAGATGAACTAATGAACAAATGTTTACTTTTAGGAAATTAATAAAAAAGTATTGAAAAAGAAAAGAAAAAGAGTTTGAAGATGTGACATTCACATGGAAATAGACTTTAGAAAATAGAGAGGGATGGTTGCACATGTTGTTTGCCTTGCTGTTTTAAGAACAAAGCTCCATCATTTATGAGTTTTGGGTCCATTTTTTATTGAATCATGCTCCAAATCAGGACACCTTCATTACCAATCAATCTTGTTACAACCTCTTCTCACTTGCCCACTACTAGCTACCTCTCGTGTGACACATTAGTTCGAATTCACAATATGTTAGGTTCTAAATCGTACTATGTAATTATAATATATGAATCTGATTGATAACATAAGACGGTACAAAAATTTAATGATACGAAACAGTGGTACAAAATAATAGTATATATTAAAAACAATATGAATATGGATAAGAGATAACAATACAATAAAAAATAGTAGTATCATTTCTAATAACGCTATTTCTTTACCACTTCACTAATTGGTTACACAAAACTAATACACAGCGTTACAACATCATCATTCACAGCTATGATTAAAAAATATAGTTTTTATTTTCAAACTATAATAATATACTAGTCATTTTTATAATTATAATATTAAAAGTTGCGGTGAGTGTAATATTAGTCCGAATTATATCTATACCCCCAAAAATTGAAAGCCAAATAAAATGGTACTTTGGATTATTTACGTTAATAAATCATAGTTCTAACCTAAACGAGACTAAAAGTGAATAAATCTTCATTTTTTTGTTAAATTCAAACCATAATACATATGAAGTTTACATTTTGTTACACTTGTTTTTTTTTTTGGTCAAAACATTTTGTTACACTTATTTAAAATCCAAATTGGAATGTATTAGATTTATCTCCGCTTGTTTTCTGAATCCAAAAAATCGAACCAAAACTGAATAAAAACTAGGTATATATAAACATTATAACACATACCTAATTTAAAACACCATCAATATTGTAGTTAATCAAGTCCTTTGGTTGGCTAATCTTGAGATAGCCGAGTAAGTACCACAACAACCACTCACCAACCCGAAGAGAATAATGAACATGCATAATCCGATCTGATGAACAAATAACACAAACACACAATAAAGCTCAGCTCAAGGTTAATAAAATTATCCAAGAGAATCAAATCATCACTTTAAAATATTATATAACAAAAGCAAAACAATCATTTAAAGTAAAGTAGATATGTTCTTACTTGTGTGTTGGTTAATTTACCCTTGAGGATACTGAGATAACATAGACATGGAAAGATAAGAGCCTGAAACCAAAACGAAGATATTTGTTTTTGTGTGGATTCGATCAATTTTAAATTTCAATTTTTCGCGATCGATGAACATACCACAAGCATTGCAAGGAACGATCCGATTAGTGTAGCCACGATCGCTGTAAATGAGAAAATCCGATCAGAAAAGCTAAGGTGAGATGAGTTTCTTGCGTTGGAAGTTAAAGAAATGAGCTTGGTATAAGGTTACTTGCTTAGGAAGTTATAAAAAAACAGGGCAACAGAGATATATAGAGACATTACCGAAGAAAGGAACTGAAAGAGCAACGACCAAAGTAGAGGTAACTAGGATTGTTCTGAAAATTATCGATACACCATGTGATCTCATCTTAGCCGTTGGAATGAGTTCTTCGAGACTCAAAACGATTGGGGTGATAGTTAACGCGTATTTTGTCATCGGTGTAACGACCTAAAAGATCGAAGAAAGCCAATTTTTGGTTATGCACTAAGTATAGATATATACAGAAAATGGATGAGAATGTTTATCTTACCGCTGTCCATACTGCAATTTTAGATGAAACGAAGTGTTTAGGCATGTTTAATGTGAACTGTGATTCGAGCGCTTCGCCAAACATGGTGTAACCACAGACCGCTACAGCTATGTACAAGACCGTACAGAAACCAAAGCTGCATAAGAAAGAAGGAAGAACAAGTCTATTAGGGTTTCTTCTGAATCAAGTAAAGGGAGGTTTCTTGGACTTACCATATGACTAAGACAAGAGGAAACTTTGAAGGATCTTTCATGGAAGAATAGATGTTTGGAAAAACCGAATGACCCGAGTAACCAAACCCGAAAATCCCTATAGTAACAGGTAAGTTACTGAGATCGAATACTCTTCCTGTTGCATGAAACCCGATTCCATCGACCAGACCAACCCAGAAGAGGCAGAGACCGAGCAAGATCGAAGCCAAGACTCCTCCAACTAGATTAGAGAGTTTCAAAACCGCAAGAACGATTAGAATCAAGCGAATGGAATCGAGCTAAAAAAACAGAGAGATTTCAGAGGGAAAATCAAACCTGAAAGGTAAGAAAGCAAGCTAAGATCTTTAAGCCAGACTGTTGGAAGAACAAGAAGAGTGGTTAAGATTGCAAAGATCTGAGAAGAGTCTAGAGATATCCCTGAAGCAATTCTCAATGAAATGTTTGGGAATAGTCCTGATAAGTTATCACTCATCATGATTATGTATTCCACACAAGCTGCCTGTTCTTGGAAAAACAAAAGTTACAATTAACAAATTAAACAGTTTTCGTCAATTGATTGAAGAATCTAAAGAATATCCAACAATAACGATGATGTAACTTACGTACAACTCCACATATAGAAGGATCTGCGATTCAAGAAACAGAACAAGAACCTAAGTTTTAGTCTCAAGAAAGAGAATCTGACGAGCTTTTTGGTGATCGATAGAGAAACTTACGGAGATGATGAAGCGACCGGTGATTCCAAAGGCGGCTTGACCGATATCGGGGTAAGTGTGAAGTCCAGGAGAACTTTCTAGACATCTCTTCATGAGAACACCTGTGTAGCAAGTGATGACTCCGAAGAACAAGAGTATGAGCAAACCAAGCCAACCACTTTCTTTTATAGCATAAGGCATTGTTATTAACCCTAATCCACACAGAACATTTGTTCCTGCGAAAAAGCAAAAGAACACAATGTCTTTGATCATCACAAAGATGAATATTTTAAGATTATCCTCCAGAATCTCTATTCATTAGCTCTGGTGTTTATCTTGTTCTATCATCAACACTAGATTCTGTCTAAAAGGGTAATTGATGATTTTACCGTTGAGGACGGATTGAGAGAAAGAGCATAGATTGGTTTCTGGTAATGGAAGATCGGTGACGGAGAGCTTGCGTTGAGATGGAAAATTGGGAGGTTTGACAGGTAATATCGCTTCTTCTTTGTCGGGATCCGATTGGGAGAGAAGAAGTTTGCTCGAGGAAGAAGAAAACGAATCCAAAAACGAAGATTGTTGCTTCTTGTGAAAGGAAGAGACTAATCTCCGGGAACCACTTCGAGGCATGAAACTCACCGAAGGTGGAGTCATTCCGGTCAACAAATCCATTGATGGTCTGAACAAACAAAATTGATCTCGAAATTGTCTGAAATTTTGTAATTTAAGAGAATTGGGAAAAAAAACAGAGGAAATTGATGGTTTTTACCGATAGCTCTGTGGCCATGGAGGATTTGAGACATCGGAGAGATTGTTAACAGAATGGTTTTGAGATGACGGAGATGAAGAATCAGAATTTGCGCCTTCGCCTCTCCTACCGTCACCGTCTCCGTCGTGTTCATCGTCGGAACAAGCGAGCTCTGCTTGATTTTCCTCGTCATCTGTCAGAAACGAATGGTCTCTGTCGTGTAAGAATTCTTCGTCGAGTTTCATCGTCTTCCTCTGTTTTCTCAATCTCAAGGAAATGCAGAAGAAATGTGCAGAGAGAGAAGGAGAACGGATTTTAGTTTCCGGCGAGTCAAAGAGATTTCTTCTATATATGGAAACATATCAATGGAGAGTAAAATATTTAATGTTTTAATATTTTTTTCTTTTCTTTTTAATTGCGGTGTAGATTTGATGCTGACGATATTCTTATGAACTTCCAAAATATGACTATTATTTATTTATTTCTTCTGTTGACTAATTTCCAAAACTTTATTATCTATCAGTCCCATTTTTCAAAATATTCTTTTATTTATTCGTTTTAACAAAACCAAAAAAAAGAAGGTGATACACCCGGTCAGCGGGAGTTCGATGTATGGATCCGTTCGGTTTCGGATCTTTCGAATTTTCAAATTTTTTGATATAGAGATATAGGAATCGTTAGGGTATTTATGAAATTCGGGTCAGATTCGGTTCGGTTCTTTTCGAGTTCGGGTCGGTTCCGAATTATCAAAATAGGAACCGTTCAAATGTTTTTTACCTAAAATACTCAAAATTATCCGAAATTTTCCGAAAATATTCGAAAAATTATTCAAATTTTTCGAAAATACCCGAAAATAACAAAAAACTGTAAAAACAACCCAATTAATTTATGTTTCGGATACCATTCATTTTCGATTCGGTTCCAGATTCGGTTCGGGTTTTCGGTACTACGTGTTTAAAACCCATTCGGATATTTTAGAAATTCGATTTGAATAATTTCGTTCGGGTTCGATTCGATTTTTCGGTTCGAAATTTTTTGTCCAGAACTGACCCAGCCAGGAGCGTATTTTAATTTTGGATATATTATGATTATTATCTAAAGAGAATAACGCTAAATAGTTTACTATTTACAAAATTTACACAATGATTGTGATGTGACATTTATTTGCACTACAAATGGGATGGAAAGTTACCATTTTTTTCTTTTCTTTTCAAATTTCATGTTAACTTTTCGATGATACATTTTTTTTTTAACAATTTTAATATGACACATTATTTTCTTAGCATGATATTATACCATATCTAAACTATTTGTTATTATCACCTGCGAAAAAAAAATTTGTTTAACCAAATGTCAATTAGCCCAATTGGAAAAATACTAAAAAGTAAGCATAGAAGTGGCAAAATCGAATGACACTTGAAACATGATCATATTACTGATTATGAGCTTGAGAAGATATATAGATTTCGATTTAAAACCTCGTGATCATTAAAAAAAGTTGAGATGTTGAATTCGTAGTTTGAAACCAAAAGAATTTAGAATTTCTTGAGAAATAAGCAGTAGATAAAATATTGAAAAGGCAATTAAAATGGTTACTCAAAATTTCAAGACACCTAAAGGCTTGATTGGAAAGCTTAAAGCACACGTCAACCAAATAATTGAGAATTACAAAAGGCTGGCATGACACATTAGGTATGGTAGTATGGTAAATAACCGAAATGAAAATATTATTTTATTCATACAAACATATATGATACAATATTCTTATGCAATACATGTAAAAGACACGATATATGCGCATCGCGCGGGTTCTCTCCTAGTAAATACTGAAGATAAGAACAGATTATTCTCAACATATTTTACGTAAATAACAAAAGAGAGAGAGTACATGAAAACAAGGTTAAAGATAAGATAGAAGTAGAGATGAGATTAACGAGCGAAAGCCATCTTGCGTTTCTGAGCATCGGAAGGCAATTTGACATCGGTGGCTAAACCGAGAGCCTGGAAGAACCGAATGAGGTACCAAGTTATGTCTATCTGATACCATTCCAGTCCATGCCTAGCCGACGCTTCAAAGGCATGGTGGTTGTTATGCCAACTCTCTCCCATCGTGAGTAGTCCAAGCCACCTGCACCATTTCACATTCACTCCATATTAGTTTCCGTTAAGGTTTATCAGAAACTAATATCTAGCTTGGATATACACAAGATGTTCTTATGTCTATAAAGAATAGAGTGGGGTACATACCAAACATTACGAGATGTGTCCTTGGTGTTCCACGCTTGCGAACCCCAAATATGGCATGCCGAGTTTACGAGCCAAGTCCCATGGTAACCGATTACTCCTCCAAAGCCCTGTTACAAAAAAAAATAAAAAATGAGATAGTTATTATATTAGTCATTAGATGAATAGTGGAATAGAGGAACGATGAACTAATTGAAAAACGAGAATTAACAAGTTTTTGCAAGATAACAGAAAAATAGATAGAGATGTTACCAAGCCGCAAAGGTAAGGTAGACCACCCCAAAGATAGACGAGGGTCCAGAACGTTAAGATGTGGAGAGGAAGTGTGTTTTTCAGAAACCTATAGAACCATTGTTGTTTCAAGTCCATCACGTTGTTACGTCTTCCACACTGTCAAGTTATGACAAATCTTCCATTAGAATCTGATAACATATAGGGTGAATTTGTGGGATAACAAAAAAAAAACTATTATCTAAAAACTAACCAATTGGTTAGAGAGAGATAGGGAGAGATAGAAAGAGAAAATGTAGAAATTAGTTAGTTTTTAGATTATAGTTTTTTTTGTGTGTTATTTTTGCTAATTTTTCTAACACATTTTACAAATATGTGGGATTTGTACATATTTAAAATGCTGTGTTACCTTTTCTCTGAGGTATTTGATGTCGAATATCCACAAAACATGACTGAACCAAAACCCTTCCATAGGGCTATGTGGATCACGGTCCGAATCTGCGAACTGATGATGGAACCTATGTGTGCTTACCCAATCTATTGGATCACCCTGCCAAAACAAAACAAAAAAACATTTGAAATATAATTGAGGATACATATATTTGTTGTATTTAGTTTCATTTTTTATTTTTGGTTAAAACAATTTTACCTGAAGCGCGAAAAGGGCAAAATAAGCGAATGGATATTCAAGCCATTTAGGTAGCTTAAAGCTTCGATGAGTCAAGTTCCTATGGTACGAGAATGTAATGCAGAGGTGAGCCATCATGGTGAAAATAGAACCAGACCAGAGATGTTCCCATTTGCAGTTAAACAGAGCCATTAGACACAACAAATGCACGGCCACAACAGTTGAAGCTCTCATTACATCGAGCCGTGCCCAATCTCTAAAAAAGTAAGCCCTTTTTTCCTTACGCACCGCTTTGCTTTGGTTAGAGTCAATGTCCTTGTTGGTGTCACCCATCGAAGACAAATGAGTTTGTGTTTTGGTGGTGTCACCCATCGAGGACAAATGAGTTTGTGTTTTGAGATAGGAGTAGTATAAATATTTGAGTTATATGCTTTGATTATATAGGGGATGATTTTGGTGCATTTAAGTTTAACGTTGAGGAGATTACGGATGGTCATAATTGATCAATGGTTTTTTCGAATGCTTTTACGTCATATATGACGTAATATTGAAAAACATTTTTATCCCTATAATATTTGTGACATAATATATTATTAACTATCTTCAATTGTAGAAAATAATAGTGTTATATATGTAAAATATAATACTATATTTCTATTTAAAACAATACAAATATAAAAATAAATATGAACTTTTAAATATTTGTATGTTAACATTTTTATATCTATTTATTGTATGATATCACATACATGATACATAGAAATAAAAATTCTTCATAGAGCATCCACCTGATCATCAATATTAAGATAACATTTCCAATATATACTTTCAAAACTGTGAATCGTTTTAATTTTGTTCAAAATATTAATTATTATTGTTTCTCATCAATTTTGGGGAAGACAATGTACAATATATAATTCCAAAACCATAATCATTTCCTCTATTTGTTGAAATATTATTTTACTTCATTTGATCAAGTTCAGTCATATATTTAGGTCAAAACAATTTCTTGTTTATAACCAGTTTAATTTCCAGTCAATTTTAATCATATATTTAGGTCAACACCACACCAATATTCAAAATCTGTTTTTTTTTTCTTTATTTGGCATTCATATATGTAGATTACATTACGGGTTTCTAAATTAATAATAATTAATATTCATAAAATATTTGTAGTGGGGTTCGTAAAAACTAGTAACATGCAAGGAATTTAGTTTTATCGAACGGTAAACAAGAAAGGCTGCGAAATTGTGTGCTTAGGGCTAGATCATATGAGCATGTGTTTAATTTGGTTGTTCCTATTTAGCCGAGATTTGGTATTTTCTCTGAACCAAGATATGTCGATTTGCCACCATCCCAAACCTCGTCTTGCTGACGACTCGAATGCGTGGTGGTGACTGTTGTGCCAGCTCTCTCCAAATGAGAATACAAATATATAGCTACATATACTATTGCCTACGACTTCTTCTTTTTCTTTTTCTTGTTTGGCTCTCTCTCTACGTCTTGCTCGAGCATCAAACACGTCAACCATTGCACTTTTGGTGCCTTCGTAGACCAGACGAGCTACATGATGAACCAGGCTACGTGGTTGGTTGAGGCACCTTTCATTTCACCAACTCGAACATTAAAATTTTAAATATATATATATATATATATATATATATTTAGTAGTTTGAAATTAGCGATTGAGGAATGCAACAAATTAAAAGTCCCATATATATCAAATGACATTAATATATCATGACTAGATATGGTTAACTCAAGTAGTTAACCGAATTAAGAGATTAGGTAAGTTTTACTTCACTCATGTTAAATATGGAATTACGAAAAGATATATAGAAAATCTAAAATTTTGCGGTTTGAATAATGAAACAAAAAAAATGAATGTCATCATGAATGGCGAGAATGCCCCACTAGGCAAAGAAATATCCGAGCCATTTAGGGATTTTTAACCTCTGGTAAGCCAAGTTACCGCGGTAAGAGACCAAACGATATCGTTTTGTTAGTTTTTGTAAAGATGAATATAGATTTGAGAATGCTCTGTGTTGTGTTTAATGTATTTATATCTCCAGGTTGAACATATCTCAGTTTATATTAGGAGTTACCTATATCTTTATGTATCTATCCATATAAACTAATCCTTATCACAACATAATTCCCTAATAGTTTTACCTTTTTAATTTTCGTTTACGTATCAGCAAATTTAGATAGATAAATTTGATCTAAATTAAAATTAATTAGTTGGTGTAGTATTTAGATTAATTTAGTTCGTGTATAAATTTACACATTATTTCACTAGTTTCGATACGTATCTTTACGGTTAAACCATTATTCATGAACTGCTTTTTTCATTTTTTAAAAATGATCGTTTCCGTCTTCAATCTATTGGTATATCATAAAATTTTACATTATAATTCGTAACTATTGTGTACTAAACAATAATCGCTTGTATGCCTGCAAATTTTCTGGAGTCTTGGCTTGAGAATAAAACATCACGTGTTTAGATGAATGGTGTCCTAGTCCCTTGTCCTATAGGTCTCATGTTAATTTAATTTCTCAACAATATGATTGTCCCTTGAATATATTTTTGTTTCAATATTAGACGACACTAATAAGGTAGTTGTACGTTAATTAAAGATTAAATACAATGAATTACGATAGATATGGTATCTAATCAGACCCAAGTACTGAGCTTTGATACATTACATGCATATCTGTCTCAATGAATTATTATGGTTAACCATAAATAAATAATCATATTTAGGTTTATCATCCACAAACGTAGATTTTCTTTTGGAATTCAGATTGTGACTTTAATGTTTATTTAAAAAATAAAATTATAAGTACCTGCACAAATTTTACGACTTTCCTTTTTAAAAATACTTTCAAAAAAGATTTTGGCTATAAAACTAAAATAAAATAGTGATTTCATCATTTGATATTTTCATTTTTTTGTAACAAATTTACTGTTTTCAATATTAGACACTAATGAGTTAGTTGTATGTTAATTAAAGATTAAATATAATGAATTACGATAGATATGGTACCCAAGTACTGAGATTAATTTATCAAAAAAATTAAAGTACCGAGATTGATACACTACATGCATATATGTCTTTTTTTTTTTTTTTTAAAAACAACTACATGGATGATGCATATATGCTTCGATGGATTATTATTGTTGTCCAATATGGCCCTTTCTAGTTAATATTTAGTGATATACATGGCGGGCATTGTAAATATAACTATATGATCCATATATACATACAAGAATAAGCTATGTATGTGTATAATTGTCGATTATTCTAAGGTAACATTAAAACTGTAATCCCCTATAAATGAATACGCTATGCTCTGTTTTCGTAAACCTTGCTAATGCTCTGTTTCCCAAAAACAATTCCTTTGTACACTTGATTTTGATTCATGTAATACAAATAAAAAACATCGAATTTTATTTATTCGTATATTATATTTATTTTCTGCTAACTACTAATAATAGCTATTATTCATATATTCAGAAGATATTTTCATTTATAACAAAGATTATATGGTTTACATTTGTTTTCAACGTATATTACTATATTAATTAAATAGTTCGATTAACTAAACCACTGTACATATTTTTGTTATATTATATTTTTATTCATTTTTAAATATTT
The DNA here is from genome assembly GCA_900406555.1 of Pseudoturritis turrita. Lineage (NCBI taxonomy): Eukaryota > Viridiplantae > Streptophyta > Magnoliopsida > Brassicales > Brassicaceae > Pseudoturritis > Pseudoturritis turrita. Next base: position 755,799 of record OVBL01000813.1, read on the forward strand.
CAATTTTATATTTTAGAAAATATTTCCTTTTTTAATTATATTCTTATTGCTGCAAAAACAAATTATATTCTTACTTGAAAGTTAGAGGGTGTTATTGGTTTGTGTATTTTAATTAGTTGATTTATAAATCTTATAGATTTAGAAATATTTGTAAATCCGTAGGTTTTCCCTCGGATTTATAAGTATTTGTATTTTTAACATGAAAATCTTTCCAAATCCACTAAAATTCACTGTGAAATCAAATCCATAAATAAATTCGTACGATTGAATAACACGTGATTTTAACTAGTATTTATAAATCATATAACCAATAACACAAAATTTTGATATAGATTTTAAAATCATAGAATCAATAACACAAGATTTAGTTAATCTACTCTTCATAATTGTCATCAAGAACTTGTTTTGATCGTTAATTTCCTAATCAAGGGCAATGAGATTAATTTGTTCTTGGAGACTTATGAAAAGCATTCCGAGGAAAGATCCACTGCGCATACCAGTCATCTCGTTTTCATTTTTTTTTTTTTTGCTTAACTGTTTCCAGTTAAGATTTTATTTACATGTTTTACACGTCTCATAAATACAGTGTAATAAAATTACAGTTTGTATATATCAAAATTATTTTAAAACAAACATATGGTACATTGACACCAGTGCCGTGCGTAGACCTACAGAGGTTTAAAATGAGTCATAAAATATGTGGCCTTTTTTTTCTAATCGCAAGAATAATTTTTTCTATTCAAAATATGTTTTCTTTTGTGGTTTCTAGTTATAGTTGAAAACTTTATTTTTCTAACAAAATATGATTTTAAAATATCATACCTTAAAATCCTTATAGTTATTATTTTTCACAAAATTGTAATTCCATAACATATTTCTAGTGTATGTAAGAAAAAAAAATATATGACGTGAATATTAGCATATATATATAAATATTTATGATATTTAATTAAAAAGGAACTTTGAAAAATATGTATGTATTTTAAAAAAAAAATTCAAAATATGAGATATATGAAACCTAAAATTTAATCATACAATCTAATTAAAATAGTTAAAAGATAAAATATAAAATATAAAAAATAACATAACCAATTAAACCAAATAATTTGTGTAGACATGTGGCCTTTAATTTTGCAAATAATTAAGTGACCTAGGGCAATTGCCTTTTCACTAACAAAGGAGGCACGGCTCTGGTTGACACGGTCACAAATTGATAATTAAAATAAATTATAATTATTCTATATATCACTCAATCGTAAAATGTATTCAAATTTTGATGATAAAAACTAAAATAAGAAGAAAATACAATAAAAATGTAACACAAAACAAAGAAAGTTTTGGTTTAATTTAACAACAAATAAGTAGTATATATTCCTTATTATTTTCCAGTGAAGTTTTCTCGAGAAAACATACTATTTAATCCGCAAAACCAGTCAGGTCATTTCGTTGATTAATCTGGCGATAGCAGAGTAAGTCCCGCAGCAACCGCTCACAACGCCGATGATTATGATTAAAATGCAAATTCCGATCTGAAAATCAAAAGTTTTTTCTATCAAAATGGGGAAAAAAAAAAAAAAATCTGTGAAGCACTGACAATGAAAATATAAAATAAATAAGTTTGAAGAGTTAATCGTATTCTTACTTGAAAGTTAGTTAATCTACCATTCATAATGCTGAGATAACAGAGACAAGGGAATATTAACGCCTGGGAAGACGAAAAACCGAAATTGTCATCAAGAACTTGATTTGATTGTTAATTTCCTAATAAAAAAAACAATGATATTAATTTGTTCTTGGAGACTTACGATAAGCATTGCGATGAAAGATCCAATCAGAGCCGCGACAGTAGCTGCAAGCAACGAGTTTGGTCACATGTTATTTTGTTTTCAAGAAATGTGTTTCTTGAGCAAGAAGTTAGGGTAATGGGGAAGTGAGAGAGTGAGAGTACCGAAGAATGGGATAGTGAGTGCAACGACCAAAGTAGAGAGAACTAAGATGGTTCTAAATAGCATAGAGACGCCTTTGGATCTCATCTTTGTTGACGAAGACGGTATGAGTTCTTCTAGGCTTAACACTACCGGAGTGATCGTTAAAGCGTATTTCGTCATTGGTGTAACGACCTAATTATATAAAAATGAGATAGGAATTGAGAAACAAGATTATGAACATAATGTGAAGAAGATATGAGTTTGTTGATTCTTAAAGTTATCTAACCGCTGTCCAGACTGCGATTTTAGATGAGGTGAAATGTTGAGGCATGTTCAATGTGAACTGGGATTGAATCGCGTCACCAAACATGGTGTATCCACAAACCGCTACAGCGATGTAAAATATCGTGCAAAACGTGAAGCTGCAAGATTGATATCTCATGAGATGAGAAGGAATGAAAATTAACTAACCCTAGAGGTTTCTTCAATTACAAGCAAAATATTGTTTTACGTACCTGATGAGAAGCACCATAGGAAACTTGGAAGGCTCTTTCATGGATGAGTAAATGTTTGGGAAAACAGAGTGACTCCCAAAACCAAAACCGTAAATTCCGATTGCGACGGGTAAGTTAGTTAAATCGAGAGCTTTTCCGCTCAGGTGAAATCCAACCTCATCGACTGATCCAACCCAAAAGAGGCAAAGCGCAAGCAAGATTGAAGAGAAGACACCTCCAGCTATGAAAAAAACGAATATAGAAACATTTCTTAGAATTATAAAGAGATCAAATCTCAGATATATTTGTGTGAATTACGAGATGAACCTGAGAGATAAGACAATAAGCTGAGGTCTCTGAGCCAGACAGTCGGAAGAACAATAAGAGTCGTGGTAATGGCGAAAACTTGATTAGAATCTAGAGACATTCCACTTATATATAAGGAGGTGTTTGGGAATATCCCTGACAAATTATCACTCATCATGATTATGTATTCCACACAAGATGCCTACAAAAAAACAAAAACTAGTGTTAATAAGAGCATCTCTCCATTGTTGATTACGTATTAATAAGAGTTTGGTACTTACGTATAACTCCACGTAGAGAAGTATCTGAAAATGTAATTTCAAACCCAAAGTTAGGATGGCACACAAGTTATGATGATATTTTAAGAAGTGATATTGGCTTTAACATTTGCGTTTCCATGTTATCACATAATTATAACATGGAAAGGCAGAGAAAAACCTAAACACAAAGAAACAATTTCAAGACCTTAGAAACTTACAGAGACGAGGATTCGTCCAGTGGTGCCAAATGCAGCTTGACCGATATCCGGGTAAGTGTGGATTCCGGGCGAATTCTCGAGACATCTCTTGAGGAGAATACCTGTGTAGAGAGTGATGATTCCAAAGGAGAAAAGTATGAAAAGCCCTAACCATCCTCCTTGTTTCACCGCGTAAGGCATTGCAAGTAAAGATACTCCACACAGAACATTGATTCCTACAACAAAAAGAAGAAGTTGAAGCATTTCTCTTGAATCACAACATAATCAATTGTGAAATGGAATTTGATTATGGTTACAAGTGGATGTGTTCAAGGATAAACCGAAGAAGAAAAAAGGTTGATAAAATGCAAACACAATTTTAATTTGGTAGAAATAGTTTTACTTTTAATGTAAATAAAAACTCTTAACTAAACCAAGAAATTTTGAACTAAAAATTATTTTATTTTTCAACAATTCTCCAATAAGGATTATATTTTGATGAAAACTTATACTCCTATTTTTTTGTAAATAATGTTTTAGGAAGATTTCCAAATTAAGTAATGTTCTCACTATTCTATGCAAAATTTATTGATTTTTTCAATTGTTTTTACTGTTTAAATTATGTAGATTATTTTTTTATTGGTTGAATTGTGTGTTAGGTAGATAATAATTGATGTTTTAATTAAAAAAAAATAAAAATTAAATGATTTATTAATTTGTGTGCAAAAACCTTAAACATCACTTAAGCAGATGGATATGAACTAAAAAGCTATACTAAACTCGGTAATCAGTACAAGATTAGATTTGGTTTTTCAGTTTAATTATTTTACTAATAAATCAAAAACTCCAGAAAACCGACAAAACCTAACCAAAAGTCAGACTGAAACACTCCTAATTACAATCATTACCGTTGATAACGGATTGAGAGAACGTGCAGCTGCGGTTTTCTTGGGGGATCGAAAGATCCTCGGGGACTGATAGCTTGAGATGTGAAGCAAGAAATGATTTGATGGAAGTGACAACAGAGTTTTGGATCTCATCATTATCGATGAGAAGTTGGTGTTTGCTTGGGGAAGAAGCAAATGAACCGAAAGCAGAGCTTTGTCGCCTCTTGTGAAATGAAGAGACAAAACTTGTCCTCATCGGAGGGGTAACTCCGGTCAACAAATCCATAGATTGTCTGAAAATAACCCCAAGAAAATTAAAAATATGATCTCTAAACAACAAAACAGTGCAAGCTTTATGATTTTACCGATAACTTCGAGGCCACGGATCGGGATCGTTATTGGATCCGTTACGAGATAACGGAGTTGACGGAACGGAGCTATCGGCTTGGCTTTCTTCGTCGTCTTCTTCATATGTCTGATACAAATCTTCTCTTTCTTGCTCGAATGTCTCGTCTTGCTTCATCTTCTTTGTCCTCTATTGTAGAAGAAGAGGAAGAAGAAGAAGACGCAAGGAAGCGTGTTCTGCTTTCTAGTTCCAGTTTATAGCCATGTCTATGATATTATTACATATAATTATATAAAACTAATAAATTTAGCTTCACAATTCACTTATAACTTGTAGCCGAAAATAAAAAATCATTATAACTTTTAAATTATATGTTATTACAAAACATAATAATGGGGTTTATGATATAAAATTGTAAATCTCATATTAATTTGCATAGATAAATTTATAAAAGATATGTATATGGAAAAGTAACTTAATTAAAATAAAAGAATTATTTATTTCAATTTGTAGTTAGTTTAATTTTCGGTAAACATTATATAGCTTTACTAGTCATAATTTTTGCAATTTTTTTAAAAATTTAATCTCATTAATATCTTCATAAAAAATAATTGTAGTCCGATGCATATTAGTTTTGATAAAATAGTATTCTTTTTCCAAAAATTTTATAACAAACGTTTGTCGCGAGGTTATTAAAAAAGGGCCAGAAATATACACGTAAATGGATCAACATAGAGGTAAACGCATGTGAATCATGCGATGTAAGAAGTCAATGACAGTTTGTCATTGATTGGTCATTAAATGTATAAAATATAAAATAATCAGGACTATGATTTGCCAGTGCTAGATTATTGTTACGGTGTCTAATTGCTACGTTTAAGAAGCTGGATCTTGAACTGTTCGAATATATTTCAACTATTGAGAGCAATAGTACTGACTGCTAAAGAAAATAGTAAAATAAGTCAAATAACAATAAGATATTTAATGAAATAATTCTAGAAGTCGATCTAGCAGTGGTGGTCGAATAGTAGTTAACGGGAAGCAAAGCGTAAATTCGTTTTTTCCATCGGTTCGATTTTTGTTTAAAACAATTTTGTTTGTTGTTGGATTAGTTGAGTTTCGATTTTAATATTTAATATTGTGTGTTTATATTTACGAGTTTGCTCACCTCCAAATTTGTAGGATTTTGATCTGGATCACATGAGTTATAAAAGAAAAGAGAAAAAAAAAACTCTAGATGACATTAGTAAATCTCATATGACTAATTTGAATGAATGAATCTTTAAACCGAATATGCATTTGATGATGACTGTCAGTGTCTGATAATATTGTATATGTAGTCTATCCTGTCATGGGGCTTTTATTTCCTCTGTGGAAGTTGTTTCCTTTGGGCTTAGATTCTCTTCTTCAACTAAGAAACGTCCATGATTTTAGTGTGATTTTAGTGTGAGGATAGAGTTTTTGTCTGGAAGTTTACTTTGCAGAAGTTCGATGTTTTGAGTTATCTCCGTCCTTGGTTTGATTATGTTGTTGTAGAGTTTGAAAGGTTTTTGCAGTTCTCGTTTTATTTGACGGTTTATTTGAGTCGGTTTCTTTGAAGTTTGATCAACCAAAAAATTATAGACAAAAACAATGCATAGAAGTAGATTCATCAGGGAATGCCATATTATGTTATCGAGTTATCGTCAAAAAAATAGAATCCCGTTTTCATAAATTTTTTGTGCGGGAATTCTTTTTGGTGATCTTTTGAAAGATTCCAACCAAGTTTTAATTTGTTTGGTATTATCACTGTATCATCATAAATTATCATCTTCTTGAGTTTGTAGGTTCATGGAAGATGCTAGTATCTCCGTGTGGTTTATTATTTGAGTCTTTTCTGATCTATAATCTTTTCTAATTTAATAATATCAATATATTTTCAGTGAAAAACAAAAAAAAGAGAGGCTATTCTCGTGAAGTTGACTACTTCCCAATATTAATTAAAAATAAATAAAACCTCAAGATTTTTTAAATAGACTTTAAAGAAGAGAAATAAATGACATAAAAAATTTAGCGCACGCAATATCTTCATTTTTTTTGTTCTCTCAAGGAATTTTTCTCCAAAAAAACTGTAATAAAACATTTTCTCTACAAAACCAATCAAGCCATTTCGCCGATTAATCTGGCGACAGCAGAGTAAGTTCCGCAGCAACCGCTGACAGCGCCGATGATTATGATGAAAATGCAAACTCCGATCTGAAACATTTCAATATCAAGCTAGATTATCAAAAAAACTTCCCTTAATTAACTATCAACTAATTGAAACGAAAATGAAGCATTCTTACGTCAGTGTTCGTTAATCGATCCTTCGAGATTGTGAGATAACATAGGCATGGGAATATAAACGCCTTTAAAGACGAGAAAACCAACGTTTAGTCTGATTATTAAGTTTCAAATTAACTAGGTTAGTGACATAAGTTTGTTCTTGGAGACTTACGATAAGCATTGAGCCGCAACAGTCGCTGTAAATATCATTACAATAAACGAGTTTGGTCATATATATAAGAGAGAACTAATTCCCGAAGCAACCTGGTAATAACGATCGCGAATAGAATATTATTCTCTTATGGTTTGAGGAAAACTTAGAGAGTAGTACCGAAGAAGAAGAATGATGAAAGTGGAGTTTTGACATTATTATGAAGAAAAATAAAGAAAGAGATTATTGTTTATCAATCTGGTTAAGCTTTCCGAGTCCATTGCAGTTTGCGCAAACGATCTGAGCTTGATCCTTCCTTGCCGCGTTCGCCCTCAAAGTCGCTCCCTGCTTCCTCACAAATCCTGCTCCGTCACATTCCGGACACCTAATAAACCACAAGACATTCTCACATCTTACAAAATCAAAAACATCTCTCTTTCGGTTTACTACATCGGTTAAGACTTTATCATCTTCACTTGCTTTGGTTTTCATCGGTTTAATCCAACCCGAATACAGTAATACGATACAAAAGATTAAAGATGAGAGTGGTTTTACGTGTCGGTGCGTTTGAAGAGGATCGGAAAAGCTGTACCGACGAGCGCGACGGCGACGGCTCCGGCGATCAGATAGATTGTTCCGTCAGAAGAGACATCACCGACGGCGGCAACAACTACGGAGGAAGAAGTCGATCTCTTGTTTTTGGGAAGAAGAGTCACACTGCTCGGTGATGATCCCCACGAAGAAGAAGAAGAAGGTCGAGATTGTTTGAGAAAGTTCGCCGATGACACGAACGTCGTCTGCATTGCCGGTGACATCGCCATGATTTTAGAGCTTTTTAAGTGATTCTCCGATTTGTGAGAAGCAAAGATGCGATTTGATTTTATTGGCGTTTTTCTAATCTGGATTTGTTTCGTGACGTGTCACTCTCTGGAAATGGATAACGTTTCTGTTAGATTCTCATTCTTGGGGGTCTTTAAGTTTTTGTATCGATAAGGTGGGCCCCTTCGACATAGACAATTGGGCCCATTTAAGCCGACGTGATTTTAGATATGGACCTTTAAGGCCCAAGCTATTTATAGCTGCTGGGACACGTCACTGTCTCCGCCTTTTCACAATTTTTGTTTCTCTTTCGTTTGCTACTATGGCGAAAGACGGACCTAACTGGGACGGGCTGCTTAAATGGAGTCTCTCTCACGCCGATGGTACTCGACCTACTCGCCAGTTGAGGTACGAAGTTTCTTTGTGATTTTAGGTTTTGTTGGTTATTTAATGGAGCTTGTGTTTTCCATCGAATGTTTGTTGGGTTGTCGTAGAAGTTTGTGTGGTTCTGAGTCAGTTGGTGTCTTGCTGATTAGGAATTTAATCTTGTAATGGAATTTGAGTTTTTGGGTTTGTGTAAATTAGGGTTCTTGGAGGGTTTTTCTGTGCAAGCTTATAAGGTCTAAGCTGATTTGTGGGTTGGAAAAAAGCACGTCTTTTTGGTTTTGTTATGATGGAATTCTATGTTTCTATGATATATTTCTATGTTTTTTCTGATATAATTTTATGTTTTTATGATAGAATTCTATGTTTTTATCATAGAAATCTGTGATTTGTGATAGAGTTATATGTTTTTGAACATAGAAATCTATCTTTTGATGATAAAAATCTGTGCTTTTATGATAGAATTCTATGTTTTTGTTGATTTGCATTGTTTGGTGAGACAGCGAGGAGGATCGAAAATGGTTTACGGAGGCTATGCAATCGCAAACCGTAGATGTAGTCAAGCGGATGAAGGAGATTACACAGGTAATGCAGACACCTCAACAAGTTTTGGAGGCTCACGAAGTAACCCCTCAAGATATCCAAGGTTGATTATCCAATTCCTAGTTGTTTTCTTTAGCTATTTACCTCTTTGTTTGTTTACTACAATTTTGAGTTATGATGTTTCGGTAGATTTGCTGGATGAGCTGCAGGATCTTGTTCAATCGATCGATATGGCTAATGGTGAATCTTTGACCTTTTAGTTTTCTTCTAATTTCTTCGGTCTCTATCTTTTGATTGCTTGGCTTAACATCTATCTCTTTGAATGTATGGCAGATCTTCATTCCATTGGAGGATTGGTACCTCTTCTTGGCTACCTCAAAAACTCCAATGCTAATATCCGGGCAAAGTGTGCAGATGTCGTAAGCACAATGGTTGAGAACAATCCTCGAAGTCAAGAATCGGTTATGGAGGCGAATGGTTTAGAGTCATTGCTTTTGAACTTTACTTCAGACACCGATATGCATTCTCGAACACAGGCGCTCGGTGCAATATCATGTAAGCTGCTATTAGTCCTAATAAATTTAGATGATCAAATCCCTTTTTTTTACTCGGATTTATGGTAAATCTGATGAATGTAGAACTATCTACTTTTTTTCTTTTTGGAGTACAGCTTTGATTCGTCACAATAAACCCGGGATCACGGGTTTCCGGCTTGCAAATGGTTACACTGGTTTGAGAGATGCTCTGGAATCTGATAGTGTGAGATTTCAAAGGTAATACTCTGCACTTCTCTAGATTCCATTGCAAACTTTGTTCTGCCGAATCTAAACTTATGTCATTGCTTTCTCATTCTTCAGGAAAGCTCTGCATTTGTTGCAATATCTTCTACAAGAGAATGAATCAGACTGCGATATTGCTATAGAACTCGGGTTTCACCGTTTGATGATGCACCTCGTGTCTAGCTTCGATGCTGATATAAGAGAAGCTGCTCTTCGAGGACTGCTTGAGCTCGCCAAAGATAGAAAATGCTTAACTTGTGGCTCTAGCATACAGGAAGACGATGCGAAACTGAGACAGATTCTAGAAGATCGGATCAAAGGAATCAGCTTGATGTCACAAGAGGATCTCTCAGCGGCTAAAGAAGAGAGACAGCTCTTGGATTCACTGTGGATCACATTCTTTAACGAACCTTCTTCTCTTTAGATACAATTTGTGTGCAAGTTTCGATCTTTGGGATCTAATTTTTCATTCAATAACCTTAAACCAGAGCGTACAATATCATCAAATGAATCAAGATCCTTCACTTTGGAGGACAGAAAGTGATAACATAACGAGAAGCTCTACACTTATTCAAACTACTAGAATCATCAAACGCATAACTATAAGCTTTCGGACAAATCGCTTTAAACAGATTCGCGAACAGCGTCGGCTTACAAGCTTTCGGATTCGCATATTCTCCTGTGCAACAATACTTAGCCGATTGCATAGCCAAGCAAGCGCTTTTACAACCAACCACTTTACCATCTCTCTTAACTTCCAAAGCCGAAGGACAACAAACATTCAAATCCACTTCACAAGCCGCCACGCCGCATCCTACTCCACCTCCGATTGGTTTCATCGACACCGGAAGGTTAAATCCGTCGACGAGGCTCACGTCGTAGAAATGAAGCGGCGAGGAAGACGAGCCTAATGTCATTTCCACGACGGTTGCTGGCGGAACACCGCCGGTGCCTTGGCAATTGATTGAGCCGCCGTTGCAATCTCCGGTTTGGCATGAGCCTTTACCGTTTTGGTTAAAGATACAACCTTGTCGACCCCAAATCCTACCGGACCATTTATCCGGCACGTCTACGATCGTTTCTTCGCCGCTTCCCATGTGGAATCCGCCGTTTCTCGGCGTGATTTGGCCTCCGCCGCCGAGAATTCCCGGCCATATGCTCTCTCGACAGTTGTTCACTAGTATTAGCTGAGCTCCATCTGCCAAAAAACATTAAAAAAAAAAAAATACAATTTTTACCAAAACCCATTTGAGAGGAAGATTGAAAACCAATAAAGACACCGTTTTTATGCAATTCAATTCTAAAAATGAAATTTTGAAGTGAAACCCATTTGAGATGAATTAAAAAGAAAGAAAAGCCTTTTTGTAAACGTTTGAGGAGAAGAAGAGATATGGTACCAATGGAGGAGGAGAAGAAGGCTGAGATAGTGAGAAAGAGAAGGAAGAGAGTTGCAGGATTCGCCATTGTTGTTGTGTGTGGATCTCTCACTCTAATGTTTGTTTTTCGTGTGTGTGTGTGTGTGTGGTAATTTTCAAGAGGATATTAACATAAAGGAAGTGGAGGACGACGTGGTAGTGAGGAAGAAGTGGAAACTTGAGTTGCAAGACTTAATTGGTGTGGCGAAGTGGATTTGTTGTATAGGGAACTGCCAAGTGCTAACGTTTTATAAACTGAGTCTTTGATGGGATTAGTGGGAAAGAGAAAAGGTGGGGGAGGCTTGACTGTGAGCCTTCTATAAAGATTTATTTGTACTTTTTTTTAAGAATGGGTTAAAGAAGGATTAAAAAGAAAAAGAGAAAGTTCATATTTCTCTCAAAAGTTTTTTTTGGATAATGATTCATCCTTACTAATATTATGAATTCCACAATTTGAGACCAAATACATATTCATTTTCATAGATTACTTCATCATTCCTTATATAATAAAGTAGGAGGCAAATTTGTTTCTAATTTACAATCGATAGCAAATTATTAGACCGAAAAATCTTATTATCAAACATTTTAAGAATTTATAATTTTTAGATTAACCGTATTTTATAATTTTGTAATTTTTGTTAATATTGTTGTCGTGTTATCATCAAAATTATTATGTCTCAAGTGTAGGTGTAAATAGTTAAAAAAAAAAAAATAGAGTTTTCGTGTATTTTGATTTTGAATAAAAACTAATTATGGTATATGTTTATGAGTATAAACTTCACCACTTGCCGGTATTTCTTACTTTTGAGATGACCTTTTTCACTTTGTAGAGCAAATCAGCAGAGGGAATATATGCATTGCTTCAATGTGGGGATTTGCTTTTTTTTAAAACAAAGGCTATATTAGCACAAAACAAATCATTACACTCTCTTCTTTTATTATATTTGTTGTTTTTTAAAGGTAATAAGGGAGATTGAAGCCAAGAATGTCACTAGACTCTAGACTTTGATATTTATAACAAGTGGGGAGGTTGAAGTTTTTGGTAGATAGGTATCTTGCAAGAGATATACAACATTTTAACTTAAAAATAGAGATATATAACAGATAACTAGATAAAATAGCCTAATATTGGAATCATAAAAAAAAATCCATTATAGAATCATAATTACTAAACAAAATCTACAAAATGAACATATACAAACAAACAACTAAAACAAATTCTCCATTTTCACGTTTTGGCCAAAAATATATTCATTTTTTTTTGTTGTTGGCAATATTCAATTTATTCATTGGCTAACTAAATCTTTAATTTTGCTTTCGTTTGGCCGAATTAGTTTTATTGTTAGTTAAATATTAAATTTAATTAATTTTGGATTTTTGTCAAGTCAACACAAAAATTGAGAATTTATTGGTCAATGAGTAAATTGAGGATTTTCGTAGCCTAAATGCGTAAGTCTGATGGTTAAAATTGGTTTGCGAATGTCCGCGTGTAAGAGGTATGGTTTTTATGTGATGTTTTTCCAATCAAAGATCAAGATTTTTATTTTGGTCCTAATTCTTCTCGAGTTGCAGTTCTTTGGAGAGGTTACTTTGTTGTGGTTTCTGTGCTCTGTTCGTTTTCACTGCTGTATTCGATTCTGTTAGTGCTGGTGCCGATGGAGCTTGTTCTAGATCGTTTTTCTGTGACTTTGATCGAAATTTTTATTTGTTGGTACAACTACTATATATATAGGTTCTAATGGAAAGTCGTGGCGGTGGTTTGGATCAGCAGTTCAATTTTAGTGGCGATGATTCATTTGACTTGTTCATCGGCATTTTTAGTATAGTGTATTAGTTTTTTTATTTCAGAAAATAGTTTGCCGGCATGTATTTCCTTTTTGTTTTCCTTATTTGGACTTAGGTTCTTTTGTTTGAGTTCTCAGCTTCAGATGGATATGTATATAATTCCAAGTTCCGTAAGTTTTAATATAATCCAACTAGATGACAAAAATCTGGAAGTCTGACTGTCCGAGTAATTTTTTTTTTTTATGAATTTATTGGTTATCACAAGACCGGTCCAATTAACCCAAACCAAACTCAAATTATAGCGTTAAAAACCATTGGTTTAACCGATTGAAATTGGCCACCGCTAGTGACGGCGACGAAGATCCCCGAAGTTTTCCAAAGAAGAACCTTTTTCTTCTGAACAAGTGTTTTTTTCTCTTTTAAAAGAGTATACCGAGCGATTATGATTCTTCGCGCAGCTGCAAAATGTTCAAGAGAAGCCGCCGCAACGATTCGTGGCCGTACGATCTCCGTTAGAAGCAGCCTTGTTCGATACTCGACGCCGTTGAGATCGATTCATGGTGAAATCAGTGTTCCAAACACGAACCATGTTGCTATTCAGATGGTTAATTACGCTCTTTCCCACGCTAGGTCACAAAAATCAGGTTTTTTTTTTTACGATCATATCGGATTTTTCAGGTGCTTAAACCCTAGTTTTTTCTCTGACCGGATTCTGAAAGATTTTGCGAAATGGGTCTCTGTGAAAATTCGAAATTGCAGATGAATCTTATGCTCAAGGGATGTTAGTGCTTGAACAATGCCTTGGGAATCAACCGAACGATGATCAGGTTTCTCAAGATTCTAAAGCAACAGTCTTGCTTGCTATGTCTGATCTATTATACGAAAGGTTTCATCTTTTTACCTTTTTTTCTCTGATTTTTTGTTTTTTTCAATCTTGAGCTGAAGATTGTATAAACGTTTAGTGTTTGGTTTTCTATGTTTACAGCGGGAACAGTAGTGAGGCCATTGATCGCCTCAAGCAAGTCATGACTCTGACACTGTCTTCGTTGGCTATAAGAGGTTTTCCAAAACCTTGAGTTTTCCATATGTGGTTTTATAAGGTTGTTGAGTCTGAAACTTTCTTTTGTTGTGCAGTTGTTGCTGTGGAAGCCCTTGTTGGTTTGCTGATTCAGTCAGGACAGGTTAAAATTTTCAACAGTGCTGCTATGTTTGTGTGTCTACATATAGGAACTTGTGTAGAAATTTGATTATGTTTTTCCTGTTTAGGATGATGCTTCATTGAATGTTGCTGACGAGTTTCTGGAATTGGTTAAAGAGAGAGGCCATGATGAGAATCTTCAGGATGTGGTTGCTATAGCTAAAGCGATCAAAGGCCTCGCTGAGCTTGTGAAAGGAAGTATTGAATCCGGTAGAGAGACTCGCCTCTCCTTTCTTCTCTGTATTTTATTCCACATTTTGCCCTTAGTTTGTGTGTAGCTTAATGGTAAGTTTTATTTTGTGCAGCCGAATCTTTATTTCAAGGACTTGAAACTCATGAAATCTGCAAAGGTACACACTACTCAGTAGCTTAATGACCGTCTTTTTTTTTATGGTGAAGCCTGATTTTTGGGACCTCTGAATAACTACATTAAAATAGGTAACATTGCACTTTCTTATGGTGAATTCTTGCATGCCACCGGAAACTTTGAAATGGCAAAGGAGATGTATCAAAAGGCAATTCAAGGAGTGACAGACACCAAAGAATCTATGTGTTCTTGCAACATGAATTTGAAGGCAGTCGCGTTGGCAGCCAAATTTGCACTGGGGCAGCTTGAGTCACACATCGGGTAGGCTTTGAGTTTGTGCATACGGGTCCTTGTTTGAATTTCTGGTTCTTATCATTAGCCCCTGTGTGTGTTTGCTTTTGTTAGAAACTTTGGTGATGCGGAGGAGACACTTACAAGTGCATTGACAAGCGCTGAGGAACATTACGGTACTGTGTAGTGCGGATTTTTCCCATCAATTCAATGATTAAAGCACAAGTCTTAACTGATTCCACGCTTTTATGATCCTTTTTTTGATCAGGACACAATCATCCAAAGGTTGGTGTGATTTTAACCGGAGTAGCTTTGATGTACCGAAACAAAGCAAAGCAAGAACGCTCAAGTTCTATCTTGATTCAAGAGGTCAAAAACAAGATTCTTTAAACTCAAAAACATTGGAATTTCCTCATCTTACACTTTTTTGTTTTTCATCTCAGGGACTCTTTAGAAGAGCGTTGGAGCTCATGAAAGCACCTCCAGTGGATTCAGAAGGTACTAACAGATAGCTACGTCACGAGCGACTCTTGAACCCAAATTATAACAATTGTCCTCACCATTTGTTTCCTGATTTCTCTAGGGATAATAAACATGGAAACTCAAGAAGTAATGGCTCTAGCAAGAGGTAAGCTTTAACTCTGTTTTCTTTTCATAACAGGCGCGATTGCTAAATTAGCTAATAAGCTTTTCGATTTCGATTGTGCAGGCGGGTATGCTGAGCTACTACTGATTCAAGAGAACAGAAAAAGCGAAGGAGAGAAAATGAAATCATGGGCTGAATCTGCGTGGAGAAACAGACGCATCTCTCTTTCGGAGGCATTGACTCTCTCCGAGCCATTAGGTAAAGTAGCCATCATAGATGCTCGCACCACTCGTGTCCTCTAAAGCTCTTAGTCACACACACACACAGCCCTAACAGTTGTGAAGAATCTCAAAAGATGCAAACTTTCATAACAAAATGTTACATTTTGATGTGTAATTAACTCAAGAGTATTACACATTTCATAATATGTTTTTTTTTTTGGGTCAAGAATTTGGGAAGAACACACATTACAGAGGAAGATCAAGCCCTTTCCCAATCTCTAAACCGATCACCTCAAGTATTCCCTTGTTCAGAATCTGGAAACCAAAAATGAAATTAAATTTATGTTTCAGTTATGTCTGAATCATTATTGCAAAAACCCTTTTGGAAACTGACCAATTCGACGATGAATGTTCCGATGAGGCCAATCATGCAAGCTCTTGAGTTCCATATCTCAGCTGTTTGTGTGAATCCCAGAAACGCAGGTTGAGATTTTGGTTCTGCTTTTGGCACTATCACCTACAAAAAAATGATTTTAAGAGAACTTTTCTTGAAATTTGATTGTGTAAAAAGGTATCGAACTTACCCCTTCTGGGAGTTTTGCGGCTCGAACACGGAGACACTGTTGCTTCCGACTGAAACAGAGGTTCCGGCTCCGACCATGACCATGAGCCGACAAGCTCGAAAGTGGAGGAAATAGAGATGACGATAATGGCGACGAGCTCATTTTTTGTTTTATTTTGCTTAACGGAATAAACGATAAATTTTTATTATCTTTTTCACAAATCTTTTATATTCATAAGTCAGAAGTCAGAACAGAGCTTGTGGATATACTGATCTGCTTCTCGTACCCATTCATATCCCGCCACGTGTTATTCCCACCAAAAAAATGTGTGTTGGGTAATAGAAGTTTATAGGACAAATATTCCATTTAAACGTATAATTTTATTCCAATTTTTTTTTTGTGGGGTTTTTATAATATTTTCTAGTGGGGTCTATATAAGATCAAATTAGTCCAATAGAATAATGTCAACAACAATTTGTTTATATCATATTAAAACTACATTCTTAATTTATAGTTTTTCATTTTTATTAAAAATATATAAATAAAGTAATGACAATTTAAATATATAATTATTATTGTCAAACATTATTCTAAAAAGTACATGACAGTTTAATTTGTAATATGTGTAAGAGCAAAAAAAAAAAATGTCTTTCTTATTTCATAAAATGTTAAATGTAGTTTTGCTTCTATTCATAAATGTGAAAATTTAATTAGACATAACAATTGTCATTCTTTTTGCCGGACGAATTTTATCCTCGTAGTTATCTCTATCTCTCTTCTTATCGAATCCTTCGGATTGTAAAATCTGAAAAATGGCAGAAAGATCACCAACGTAATAATCACCACCATTATTAATGGTCTTCACTTCACCTCTCTGCAACACATTCACAAGACTCTTCACTTCACATGCTTTTCTTCTCGACGACCAATAATGATCGATCTTTCGAGATTTCATCACTTCAACACATTTCACAATATTCTCCTGCAATTATCCAAATCAACAATAACCAAACTTACATTTGTCAAAAAAATTATTACACAAAATCATAAGACTTCGTTACCTTATGTTCTTGTCCAAAGAGGTTCATGATTCTTCCCATGTTGTCATCTAAAACAGCTTTCTCTTCTAGAACATTCCACACAGCCGCAACCGCCACAACACTTGGTGTATATTGAAGCATCTTCAAATCTACATCAAGATTCAAGGTTCAAGATCTTATCAACCTTTCAAAAATGATTATTTCTTTTGCAACAAGAAACATTTTCAAATTAGAGTTGCATATGATCATTCTTACCGCATAAATCATCCAGAAGATGATCTGTGATTCGATTCATCATCATATCTTCTCCTACCAAACCCATTTTCGACATGACGATATGTGAAAAAGAATAGCTTGTGACCGAATTGAAACGCCATTCGAGAGCTTTCAACACAATAAGTTCCATTTCAAGAATGGTCTTGTGGTGAAACATATGATTTAGACCTTCCATTTGAAATTCTTGAAGTGAAGGAGAAGTAACTTCGTTAAACTTCGATGCAATCGATAATGAAGTTACTGCGACTAATTCCACCATCCAATTCGTCCATTCCTGCATTTAATAATCACAATTAATTCATTTTCTACCTCTAATCTCTAGTGTTAAATACGATTAAATTCAAATATTATAACATATTAAAAGTTTACATGTACTTACGTTGCAGCTAGTCACATAGACGAACCGATCAAAACAATTTGCGGCGGAAAATATCGTTTCGAATGAAAGATTTAGACGATTCCGAGTCTGAGAATACAACAACAAAAATTAATCTTCCAAAGTTTATAAAAACAATGAAAAGATTTCAAACTACGATATACTTTACGTCCAATTACTTGTTAATATTCTTTTTTTTTGTTGGCACATCGGATATGATGTATTGTCACATTAATATGAATAAATAAGTATATGGTTAAAAAAATATCATAATCCCCACACCATTTATAAGATTTCAAAAAGATTGTCTGGGTTGTTAAGTAACAATGATAGTTAGCGGATTTATCCCAAAATCTCACATAAGGATTTCAAAAGATGCATAAACTTTCTTGTTATTATGAAATATATAGGGAAAATAAATATATAAAACATCTAATAATTAAGATTACCTGGATTAACCACTGAACCGTTTGAAACCTAGCATCGGTTAACTTCTTAGAAACGAGAAACTCAATAAACTTGTCTCCGTGATTACTAAAACATGTTTCTTTCTCTAAATCCATAGAAATGGCTTCCTCCACCGTCGTTGAATCCATCGCCGGAGACATCGCCACCACGTAATCGTTGCGGCGGAAGTTTGGTAATGGTTCCGGAGTTAGAGGACCCGAGAGCCATAACTCGTCGCAGAGTAGATTATCCATTTGAAACCGGTTTGACAAAACCGGTTTTATGGTATTCAGTTTTTCCACTCTGGGAACAGTGCTACGAAGATCAGAGAGAAAGTGACGTATATATATATTGGGAGAGAGAGAGAGAGTCGTGGAGAAGAAAATGGGAAGTTATGGAAGAACAGTTGAAAGTTAAAGTTACGTCGGTTTAGTGGTGTTTGTGTAAGAGATTTGCGTCACACGAGCTTCGTTTTTTATTTAACCGGTTTAAACCGGATAATGATAATTAAGTTAATTACCCTCGCTTTTAGCTAAGAAAACAAGAAATAAAGAAAACAATGAGTTGGGATTATTGGGTTATTCAACTATCTATTTGTGAACATTTAAATCGTTGAAGTTATTCAACTATGTAGTTGACGTTTAAAATTAGAAAAAAAAAATTGTAGATATCTTATATGTGAGTTTTTTTAATAATTGATTTAAAACAATGTTAATAATTTTAACAAAAAAAAAAACAATGTGAATAATATATCAAATCCGTGATATGTTTATGAATTGTTTTTTTTACGTTCTTGGTTAGAATAGAAGAGTTAGGTTAAAAAGCGAATTGAAAAATACCAAACTCCATATTTAACCAACAAATCCAAAAGAAACTCTTACATAGTTATATATATTTTTTTTTACCATAAGTTTGCTCAACTATGAAATTTAATGGAGTTTGAATAATGGCATAAAAATCATGTTACAATCTAAAGAAAACCATGATTTTATAGATAGATAACTTGGAATTGAAGACTAGATTTATTTTCAATAATTTATCATTTCTTATGCTTGATATCTATAAATATCTATGTTATGAATTTTACATGTTTCCCACTAGAGATCTGTATATATATTGTTTTTCTTAAAGTTGGTAGAAAATATAATTTTTATTGAGTGGGGATAGTTGCGAGGGGATATAATAAGAAGACGTCGTCCCTCATGAAACGCGGTAAATGCTTTCTAGTTTCTACCCAATTGTTTAACTGATTATCTTCTTCATTGAGATTTCATGTTACAAAAACGTGTAAAAAAATAAATGTTTCATAGAAAACAAATACATACTGTTACAATATTATTAATTTTAACCAACCTCGTGAGTCCACGACCTTTGCGTAATTGCCTTTTCCATGACAGCAAATAAATTACGATTTTAAATTTGTTTTCTGTTTTTTCTTGCACCAACTTCCTTTTTTTGTTTGTTACCACTATTTTTCGATATTCTTGTGATTTCAATTTATCTTTTAGTTGCTTACGTGCTTCTATTCTATTACATTTTATCCAATCAATATTTTTTCCTTATTAGTTAATGGAAAATATTTTAAAATGCAATTGTTCGTAAAATATTACTGTTTATCACAATTATTATATATTTACATATAATTAAGACAAAAAAATATTTACATATAATTTTCATATATATATATATATATAATTTTAATTTTTTTTAGTGCATTCTTACCAAATAATAATTTTATAATAGTTGTTTGAGCCCCAAGAAACTTCACAACTTCACTTTATTGTTCTGCCCTTTATGTCCCGCTTTAACAATGTTGCTTCAATCCATATTGTCTTCATACAAATCTCTCAATATCGGAAAACAGTCATCAAAGTAAATAAAAGATTATGTAATAAATATGGACTTTCTTTTATGGAAAAATACAATGGAAACTGGTAATTAAATTCCAAAAACGAGAAAAATCTAAGAAGGAAACAGCAAATGACACCAAAGATATGATCTTATTTTTTTTGGTTAAGCAGAGAGATCTTGGAATTGCCAAGGGTTGAATTGGGTCAGCTTCACATCGGTGTTATCTTCAGAGTCATCCGCTGCGGCGCGGTGCACCGAGTACTTACCATTGAATTGGTAAACTTCGAGATCACCCCATGGTGTAGGAGTTACTTCCTCTGTTTCATCAAACCATTTTGGAGCAAATCTCTGACCTTTCTCTTCTCTGTTTCTCTTCTCAGCTCTTTGTCTCTCCTCTAGGCTGAGAAACAAAACCCGGATTTTCTATTAGTCTTTGCATTACCTTGGGATGAATCGAAGAAATGGTGAACAAAAGGCTCTGATTACCTGCTCTTTTCGTATCCAGATTTCGACATATCCCCCATCTCAAGCGCGCATCTATCAGGACGTAGGCGTGAATCTGATGACAATAGCTTTTTAGGGGCAGTTTCAAAGCTATTTATCTTGTGAGCAAAGTGTGTGTATTGGTATTTATCGTTCTTTGGAGCTTCAGCGACCTTCCATACCTGTGGGAAAGTAACGGAATCAGAAGGTTGCTTAAGATTTTATGCAGAAAATTTGCTTGAGTTGGCTAAGTAGTGAGAGAAATTTGACCAAACCTCCTTCAATTCGGTCCCTGTGATAGGTTCGCCTTCCGCGTCACATGGTTGATAACTCAAGGACTCGTTCCATTTACCGGTCATTAGTATCTTTGGCTCTTCAGCTGAATTATACACGTAACCGTCCACTTCATAACGACCAGATCTGTCCATTAGGTCCACATTTCAGCTCTAAATGGAGAAGGTATCGAGATGAGATTGCAGTGATCAGATTTTTTTTTTAAGTTTCTAAGTTTGACGAAGAAGGAACTTACCCAAACCAGCCACATGGTTGAAAGTAAAGCACCACTTTGTCACCAGTGATCAGGTTCGTCATGATCATCTCTCCTGGAGAATCGACCCATGTCCGTCCGAAGATTAGGTTATGAACCTTAGTCAGAGGAGGTACAAGATCAAGAACCACACCATCTCTTTTAAGTGTCACTCGTGTCCTGCACACATATTCATTGAGCTAAAGTTCAGGGTTTTTGTTTCCATATGGCGAATCTGAAATCTAAATATCTACAATTTGCAGTCAATTTCACATTTAGGAGAAATTACCTTCCTACTGGGTAAACGTCGATTGAATTGCCTAGGAACTTCGTTTTCAGTTTTGAAGTGCAATCGTAAACGAAATGCTCGTTTTCTGCATGACCAGCACTCATTGGTGGGTGATGGCAGACCTGAGGAACAAAACATTGATATATCAACTAACAACTCATATGATCATTTCCGAGCCAAAGTGGAATATGAGTTCCAAAGAAACGACTCGCCTGTTCAGCTATAAAATTAATCCCATTATGATTAGTCATCTCATAAGTCTCACCGAGGATTGGATTGAACGGCTTCCAGGTACGCTGGTAGGCATAATACACAGATATAGCCCATGATGCTGTTAAAAGATCAACTGAAATCAGCCATACCATGACAAAACTACTAGAAAAGATACTGATCCTAGGCAGCAGCTATGAAAAGTTTGAACACAAGGAAGGAAATGAAGAACGAGGATGTGCTTACATGCATATACCATGCGCAAGTAAGGATCTTCGGTTTTGTCAGCCATATCTAGCAGATGCGAGTATTCCATCAACTGTGAGAAACAAACGAACGGGTAAGGATACATATTCGTTTTTGCATCAGACCAAAAGCTGGAAGGTCTTTCCATAGAATCTAATCTTAAGAACACAAACCTCAGCCATTTTCTGCAGCATCGTCATGGGTTCAAATATGATCACAGGAAGAGTCACCATAGACGTAACATCGGATCCTATGTACTTTTGCATCATCTTCCAATAGCCATCACGTTCCTGAGAAACCAGGACAAACGTAGAAAAGTCAGAGGATTGATCAAAGGTTCATGATTTATTACCAATCTCATGAGTTTTCATAAAACAGTAGTAGTATGTATACCTCTTGTTTCCATCTTCCTCTTCCTGCTTCTTCCTCTGCATCTTCTGTGCTTCCCTCTGGATTAATAACTTCTAGACCTTCATAACCCATCAAGCTGGGAAATCAAAAGCAAACATCAGCTCAACAACATACACAATCCTTATTCTTATTACACTCTAACATTTAGCAAACCCCAACCAAATGAAATGATATAACATTCTAAAACCAAAATTACACCAACGTTTCCAGAAATTCAACAATTCAAACACAGAGCCCAAATCAAACGAGTTAAGGATCCGAGTTTTGGGCAACATACAAATTAAACTAAGGAAAGTTGTGGGGTTTTGATTTCCTTACCCGTTAACAGATTTGGTCATAGCCGATC
Organism: Pseudoturritis turrita; assembly: GCA_900406555.1. NCBI lineage: Eukaryota > Viridiplantae > Streptophyta > Magnoliopsida > Brassicales > Brassicaceae > Pseudoturritis > Pseudoturritis turrita. Next base: position 778,064 of record OVBL01000813.1, read on the forward strand.
CGAAATTGGTGATGGAAGAAGCGATAGAGGCAAAGAAACCGCCGCCATTTTTTGGATCGTTAGGAGGAGCCATCACCACCGCCGATTATAGAAAACTACCAGCTCCTCCTTTGGAAAAAATTAGATCGCGAAACCAAAAAAAAAAAAAAAAGAGAGAAACTTTCATGGAGATCAAATCGGATTCCTTATGAGACGGAGACGGAGACGGAGACGAAGGCAAAGAAATTCCTAAAAAAAAATGGAAGATCAGCGACGGAGAAGACGAAGAAAAAAACGAAACATTAAACTGAACCAAACCGGGTTTTTTAATTACAATTGATTTTAGTTTATACGGTTTAAGCTAAATTAAAGACGGTCAATGTAAACCAATAGAGACGCTACACAGCGCAAGTAAATTAGCTCATCTTCTAAATATTGGGCCTCGGATATGTGTTAACGGCCCAAAATATAAGTCCGGCGATATATTGCAAGTAAGGACTCTATCTTCTGATACATTCATGTTCCTGCAGTTTTAGTTTTATTGGTAACAATAAAGTACCTGAGATTGGGATTGCTTTGTATCGATTTATGTACAACAAACATAAAATCCAAACTTATATAAGCTAGTTTCATTTTACGATGATTGTTGTTATATAGCAAATAGATTTATTCAAAGTTTATATAACGAAAAAAATACAGTAGAATAATAAGCTTAACTCTTAAGATGTGTTTTTTATTTTATTTTTAATGGCGATGTGTTTGTTCTTATTCTCCTCACCTAACACGATCCTGAAAACTAAGAAAGTATACTCATCACTTTTTAAGTGAAAGATGCAATTATATTTGCTTTGAAGCCAAATGTATATAAGAAAATCATATAATTAATAAATAAATAAATAATTGGATAAGATATAGAATAAAATGACAATGGGATTAAACTTTTCCCGATCTATGATGCAAACTATGACTTCATTCAAGATTGTGAGGCTAGTGGGGTGGGTAATTTGATACAAGGTTAATTTAAAATTAATCTATATAATACTTTAGCTAACAAGAATTGTTTTTAAATGTTTGACCAAAAAAAAAAAAAAAGAAATGTTCTTAAAATTTTAAGTAGACCATGGACTTATCAATTAAAAAAATTGGGATATATTTTTCAACGAAATTAGGATATTTGTTAAGAATAACGTATTTTCGTTCTACTTATAACCTTTTCTTTCGAAACTCTTAGCAAACGTAGTAGTAAACAACTGTTTATTTTGTGAATTGTTTTGTTTTTTTGTTAATATATTTTTTTTTTTTTGAAAAATTGTAGCTCGTGTGTCTATCATTAAGTTTATTAACAAACTATGATGATATATTTCATTTATCTAAAAAATAGTAATTTTAAGATTGCTTGAGAAGCTCAAGGTTTCTTGATGTAAGTTGAGACTTTCCTTTCACATTTTATTTTTCGTCTAAAAAATATACTGTTTATTTTATTTGTCTCTACAACAATGCATATCCTCTCAAAACATCATTTACCGTCACGCCTAAGCATACGTGGCACCATACCCATCACGCCACGTCACTATCTCTACCCTCCTCCCTCTTATATTATACACCAAAGCCCTCGCATTGATCACAAAACTATACAAAATCTCATCAAAACAAAAAAAAAAAGCCTGAAGAATTTAGAAGATAAAAAAAAAATGGAAGGTTTGATTCCATTTTTGTACAAAGCAATGGTTATGTATAAAAGAGAAGGAAGCTTTTCGTCGGTTTTGCTCAGCGATCATCACTCTCCTTCTACCTCCGGTTACTACATGAGACTTCCCGGCGACTCCTCCGGTAGATTTCGAACGTCAGATCGCCGTCGATTTGGGACAGACAGTCTTGAATTGCTCGAAACGACGTCGTCTTCTTCACCATCTCGTGTTCCAACTAGGAACATCACCAAACGTACGTAGGTGTGTTGATTGATATACATAAAGATAAAAAGGTTTGCATTTGATTGTGGTGAATTGTATATTAACTATTATATATAAATATATGTACTTATGGTTCACCGTAGATTATTATACTTGCGAGTAAAACTATTTTGTTAAATCATCAAAATTATGGTAAAACTGTAAATACAAGTGTTGTAAGGAATATCCATAATTTTGATGATGAAATTTAACGAAGATGTAATTTACTGGACTTTAGAATTTACGGTGGATCATGTATGTATTTAGTGGGTTTGTTAATTGTGTAATTACAAAGTCAATTTGTATTATCTTATGAATTTAAGATTTCGTGTCACTTGTGCATTTTTTTTTTTTTATCCACAAAGTTGATTCGGTATTTGATAATTACTCTGTCGCAGTCGAGATAATCAGATAATTAGTAATCCTTTTGTTGATGACTTCACAACTTGCCGACAAAAAGAAAATAATAATAATAATAATCTTTTGATGGTTTGAAATATTAGACAAGGGCATATGTATATTTGACTTCAATAGCTGAGCTAAACAAAATTCGTGTTTTGAAAGAAAAAAAAAACGAAATAGTTTGTAACTTAGAAAAAACAAAAATTCTACATTCAGTTACTCACATATTCAAACATTTATCGTCTAATCAAATTTGACTAATTTATGGTTAAACTTCACCATCACTTATTGACACAGAATACACAAATACAGAGAAAGGGATCATCTATAGATTACAACCTTTTGTGTAAAGGAAAGATTGAAACCTTTTTCTTGACTTAGAAGCATTTGAGTAATCTTAAGTGTGAGATTCTTTGATGTATGTTGAATGTCGATCTACGATAAGACGAATGAGATTGTCTTCAACAATAGATTCAGGCTTATCGCAATCGCGTCTCACCATGACATTACCGCTGCTCGAAACAACCACAACTTCCTCCTTGCGCGTTGATAGCTCATTGGCTACAACCGCGTGCACTTTGTATTTCCGTAGAGCCTTTGTAGCTTTCTCTATCAGAATCTTTGAGTCTGTCTCAAGCTGGATCGAAAATACCATATAAGTTTATCGATTTAATGAGAATTAATACAAGAGAGAACATAAAGAGAGAGATTTGACCTTGAATGAAATGCAGAAAGCCTTTGGAGCCCAATTTGATCTCAAGACTGAAAGCATTTTAGGGACTTGAGCTAGTCTTATGTCCAAAGGACCAGCTCCTGATTGTATTTTGTGTTCGGTCTGGTTTCACCAAATATATAAAAAGCATTTTTCAGACACAAAAATTGTGTAGCCATGGTTGTATGGACATGTGACTCTTACCATGCTCTTCCATGGCACGTAAAAGTCAGATACAGCAGCAGCAAGATAAAACATTGAACATGGACCGACATCTTTCAATGCCGTTGCAATCAACCGCAACATCTGTAACCAGAAACATTCACAAAGAGAGTAATTTCAGCTGTAGCTCTTTAGAAGAACTCTCGCAAATTCTATTCCCTTATGGCGGATTCTTGTACTTTCGATTATACGGATCAAGACAAAACAATAAAGATAACTAAAATAGCATATGTACGATTCATGAACCTGGAGATACTCGTATATGGTTGAGAATGGGAGTTTTAGTAAGCAACCTTCAGCTACTGCCTACAATGTTAATTGGCAAGGTTATTACACAATAGACTCGAAGGCAGAAACATAAAGTGATTATCATCTCTTTTTGTGAAACGAAAGCAGTAAAAAGAAACAATTGGTCTAATACATACAGTTTGCTGATCCATAACAGCCATCTTCACAGCTTCCAAATGTGATGCATGAACTAAAAAAAAAGATGAATAAAGACACATGATTTGTTACCGTACCAAACTGAAACACAACCTTAATATCCATAAACTTGTGCATGGCATTCGAAGAAAGATGAATCAATATAGATCGAGAAACAGATTCTAATGAAAAAACCTTGAATGTTTGTCTTATCTGGAAACTGAAAACATTCAAGGAATGGATCATCGGGAAGAGACCGGCAATACGGTTGGCAAGTTCCCCTAAAGATTCGCATAAAACCGATACAAATAAGCACCATTACCAACAACAAAAAGTTCACTTATTTTTCAACTACACACAATTCAGAAACATAAAACAAAATTAATGTTACCTTCTATACAGAAATATCACAGCATATCCAGCTTTCACGAAATTCCTTCACACCAAATCAAAACCAATTTGGATCAAGAATGATGATAAAACTTATAAAAAAACCAATAAATTTAACAAAAGAGTTTTCGAAAAGAAAACTAAAACTTACTCAGTAGAAGCAGCACCTCGATTTCCGGAGCTGAAATTATCGATATACCTTACACATCGTTGCTCCAATGGCACCGTAGTTCCACCTGAAGTCACACATACGATCCTCCTCCCTCCTGAAAAAACAATGAAACCCTCTAAATCGTTTTCCAACATAGAAAAAAACAATATACACAATCAAAATGTCACATATATATAATCGCTGTGATCTCGCCACCTTTTGACGAAGAATTTAGCTCGATGAACAGATTAAGCTTCTCTACGATCTCATCCATGTTCTTCAGAGGTGGAGACGATTCGAAAAACGAACTAATTTCATCTTCCACAGCTTCTCCCAACCCAGAGATCGAGCTCATTCCAATACTCTAATTCAAAACAGAATCACATATGTCATGAGAAGGTATAAATAAAGTATATAGATTTGACATTAGTAAGCAATAGAATCATCACCAATGGTAACATAAACATTTTTTTACCTCTCTAAGCTCGTGTAACCTTGCTACAGACTCGTCCCTTGGTATCGCCTGATGCAGATCGTGATTCGACAATTATTCCAAAATAAAATCATCAAATTGGTGAGAAACAGAACAAATAGATAGCGATGACTCATCGGCATAAACAGAGCAGCATCACGAACAATCGTATGTCTCTATAGATGATTAAAACCCAGAATCGCAAATTTCAAAAAGGCTAATCTTTTCAATCAAAAACCTTGACGGGGGAGATTATAAACCCAGAATCGTTTTTTTCTGAAGAAGAAGACGATGATGAAGAGGAGAGAAGAGAGAAGAGAGAAGAGAAATCACGTTGGTAAATCTAGAACAGGTAGATTTCGATTCCCAAAACTAAAACTTTACCATTAGATCCAAAATAATCTAAAACGAGAACAATTGAGATTATGAATCTGTTTGGTATAATCGAAAAACATGGATGAGATCGTAGAGAAGCTTACTTTTGGAAACGAAACCAGACGAGGGAGATCGAAGGAGGAGGAGAGAGTGTGAGAGCGAGAGAGAGAGAGAGAGAGAGAGAGGAAGAAGAACAAAAAGGTTGGGCTTTTATTTAAAAGTTTAAACTTTTAGGCCTTTAAAACGGCCCATCGGATTATATGGGAATATTTGCAAATAGGGACATCTATTTCTGATATATTTATATTTCTACGCTTTTCGTTTTGTTTTTGTAAGAATTTATCTGAGATTTTGGATTGCTTTGCCCGGTTGCGTCCACATGTTGGAGTTAAAAAATTCATGAGACTTTGTGAATTCGAGTGAATAAATTTGATGAATTTTAGGTTAAAATAATCAGAATCAAAATCAAAGTAAGTATCTTTTGTCTAGGTTTTTAATTTTTTTTTTTGTGAATCATGAATACAAATCTTAAAAACCTTTATATATTAATTTTAAAAACCTGAAACTACTACAAATCAACTTATTTCTGTCAAATTGATTTATTTATTATTTATCTATTCAAGCTCACGATCAAAAATAAATTATAAATTTTATATTGTCAGAGTAACTAAAAAACTTGAATGATCTATATATATTATGAAAACAAATTGAACTTATGATATCTCTAGCGATTTAATTACATGTTCGGTTAGTTTCTAATGGTAATGTAAATCATTTGGTTTCTTTAGGCAGTGCAAAATTTTTAATTGGTTTGAGAATTTGTAAATAAATAAATAAACAATCAAAAATCTTTAAGAGGTCTACTATACAGCTACTACACATGCATATAAGATATATAAAACCTATAAACCTACAACCTATATACTATGTATATCTATGCAGCTACTAGACATGCATATAAGATATAAAACCTATAAACCTACAACCTATATACTATGATTATGAATTTTAGATAGTTGGATTCACTAAAAATTTTAAATAGCCTACATAATTGTGAAAACAAATTGAACTTATTGCATCTCTAACGATCAAATGACTTATCAAATGATATAACTGTAAAAACAAATTGAACGGCATCTCTAATGATCAAATGACTTATCAAATGACAGGATTTTATGTCTGATTAGTTTTCACAGTAACTTATACAAGTTATGAATTTTAGATAGCCGGATTAACTAAAAAACTTAAATGGTCTACATAATTGTGAAAATAAATTGAACTTATGGCACCTCTAACGATCAAATGACTTATCAAATGACAGGATTCCATGTCCAGTTAGTTTTCACAGTAATGAAACCATTTAAATTTCTTTAACTAATCTACCTATAAGATATATAACTTATAAACCTCCTATACTATGAATATACCGTATTTATGAATTTTAGATAGCCGGATTAACTAAAAAAAATAAATGATCTACATAATTGTGAAAACAAATTGAACTTATGTCACCTCTAACGATCAAATGACTTATCAAATGACAGGATTCCATGTCTGATTAGTTTTCACAGTAATAAAACCATTTTAAATTTCTTTAACTAATCTGCCTATAAAATATATAACCTATACAAGTTATGAATTTTAGATAGCCGGATTAACTAAAAATCTTAAATGGTCGACATAACTGTGAAAACAAATTAAACTTATGGCATTTCTAACGATCAAGTGACTTATCAAATGACAGGATTTCATGTCCGGTTAGTTTTCACAATAATATAAACCATTTAAATTTCTTTAACTAATCCGCTTATGCAAATTTTTTAATTGGGTTGGATGGTGGATGAGATAAGTTGTGAATAAATAAATAAATAAATAAACAATCAAAAATCTTGTAGATGCATGTACCATATAACCTATACACACTACAATATACCTATACATAAAACAAATAGTATACCGGTACATCGATTACTCTGCTCTAAAAGGAACATTCAACTTCATAGCAAGATCCATTTAATAATCTAAACCCCTTCTTTAGTTAACATCACTTATATGATCTAAGCATTGTAAATAAATATTTATGATCCTATAACTTGTGTAAATTGAAAGAATTTAAACTCTCACATCCTATCACAAAAGACAACAAAATTTTAATTTTCAAACTGTAATTAGTACCTTTATAATTTGGTCACGTTCGACATAACGTAGAAGACTTCATAAATCATAACAAAGAGCCGATTTTCTCCCACCAGAAGAAGTCGATTCACATACAACAACAAAAAAAGTCGAATTTTTGTCAGAGACAAAGGACCAAAATCATGTATGAAACTCTATTCAGACGTAACAGAGAACACAAAGCATAAGTAATTTGATCTCGATAAGAGCGTTGAACACTTACCCAGAAGAATAATTAGATCGATGGAGCATAAATCTCTGAGCTTTTTTCTGATTATCCTTTGTATATCTTTGAAACCAACCCAATTTATCTATCGAACAAAAAAAAAACGAGAGTGAAAATTTAGATTTTGGGTTTGAGGTGGATTAGGCTCATATTAATAGGCAAATTTAACGGCCATATTTAAACGGCTATATTGATCCGACCGTTGGAAATATTTAATTTATCCTAAACGGCTCTATTGATTCTTCTGAGCCGAGAAAAAAACTAATTGTGGGCTTAACTAGTCTCTTAATGAGGCTCAATTAGTTTATAATTACCACAACATATATCTAGGGTCATTATTTAAATACTTCATTTCGTGTCACTTGTGCATTTTTTTTTATAGAAAATTACAAAAAAATACCATTTTTTTCAAAATCCTTCTAAATCTACTATTTTTCATTTTCTCTTTTATAATCTACCACATTTCTCTCTCTCTCACACATCATAAAAAGACATTTTTACCCTAATAAAATATACGGTGGTGAATGGTAGTTGTGGACTGAGACGGTAGTGGACAGAGACGAAAATGGTGATTGTGGACGGAGACGGTGGCAGATGGTGGTGGACAAAGACGGAAACGATATTTTGTAGGCGAAAACGTAGAATTGTGGACAGAAACGGTGGTAGATGGTGGTTGTCGATTAAAACGGTGGTGGATAGAGATGAAAACGGTAATTATGGACGAAGACGGTGGTTGTGGACGGAGATGAAGACGGTGGTTGTGGACAGAGATGAAAACGGTGGTAAACAGTGTCGGAAATGGTGGTGAATGGTGGACAGAGATAGAGACGACAGTGAATGGTGGTGGACAAAACATTGGACCATGGTGGACAGAAAACACTGGTTACACCATAAGTCATAGCCAAAAATATAAGTATATTTTTCATTCGATGAATAGTCTCGTTTGTGGTAGATTTTAAAAGGTATTTTCAATTATAGTATATTTGAAAAAAAAGTTACCAAAAAATGATATTTTTGGCAATAATCTCTTCTTCTTTTTTAACCTACGAAGTTGATCGAGAATCTTTATATACATCATTTTTGCCGATCGAGATCAAGATTACTACTAAATCTTTTGTTGACGTGTATATATGTAGAATCATGGAAGTGAATCATTCGTTATAAATTAGAAAAAAAATTGTGATTCTTTTTTTCTGTCTAATAACATCCCAACATTTTTATAAATATATTCGTTATAATATAATGACGTATGAAAACTACATATATAATTTAGTGTCGGTTCTATGTTTTTGATAGTCCGCACGAAATTTAAAACCCGTGCTTTTTTTTTATATTATTTTGTTAATGAATTTTTTTTTACACACAAATTAACGCATAAACATATGAGGTCATAAGCGGTCATTTCACTTATCTATATTTATGGAATTGGACTCTATGCTCTGCACCAGCCCTCTATATTGTAACTAGTATATCATAAGGGTAAAGGCTTCTTGTTGGCCCGAGTGGTTTCCAGTGATGTGGGAAATCGGAACGGTATCTCAAACTTGGATACGTCAACTCCGTAATGAAACCGGACACTACTCACGTTAAAGTTTTTCACAACAAATACCAAAATTAAAATATGTGAAAAACATAAATCTTTGCATGTGCAAAGCTTTGGATCTTGAATATTTTGTTTATCCTTATTATTAGATAATAGTAATTTAGCTATATAAAGTATTAAAATGAACAATGAATACCTAAATATAAAGAGAAGCATTGAAAGTATAGTTGTCGTCGAAAAGTTTAAAAAACTTAGGAAACATGAAAAATGTTGGGATGATCATGACAGACACTGAATCTGCACAATCTTCCTTAGAAAATACAAACATGATTTTGAGCAAACCAAAATCAATCCTCACAATTTCTCGTTTTACAACAACTCGGGAATTGCTTTTTTTTTTTTTTTTTCAATTTATCATTACTAAGAAATACTCCTACGTAACATTTGTTGTATAACCACAATAATAACATTAATAATAATGACCTTTCATTAGTATACATAAACTAAACCTTTCTTCACATCTTATGATCACTAATTCTCCACACTATAACTGATATACCAAAATGGAGAAGAAGCGATCTAACTACGCCGTATTGATACCAACTCTCTTGACCGTATGGCTAACGTGCGTGGGTCATTCTTGTGCCCGCCATGCTAAGGCAAAACATCCCATGGCCGGACCACCACGGTGTCCGAACTGCGGACCCATGGTTGTACCTTACCCGCTAAGTACGGGTTCTAACTGTGGCGATCAGGCTTACAAGATGAATTGTGTCGCGGGTAAGCTCTATTTTGGTGCTCTTCATGGGTCATCATATGTCATCACGTCCATCAATCCGGTGACCCAGCGGATTATTCTCCGCCCGCCCGGTTTTGCTAGCCCCGGTTCTTGTCTCTCGGGTGATGTCTCTAAAGCTGGCCTCGAGCTCGACCCCCATCTCCCTTTCAGCATCACTAACAGCAACACCATCTTGCTGCTTAGTTGTCCTGAAGCTATGCTACAGGTAAAATAGTCCTTTTTCTGGCTTGAATAGCTTTTTAGATCAAACACAGGTTTCCGGTTAACCTGTTTTATTAGGAGTAGCATTCACTGGTTTGGTTTGATTTGGTTATTTTGGTATTTGAGTTAATTTGGTTTGGTTAAAATGCCCAAGCCTAGTACTCTTTAAGCTTGAATGAAACTAGATTTCGGTTAAGATGTGCTGAAACCCGGTTTTCAGGCCTGACCAAGAGATTTTGGGATCTGCAGGCGCCAATAGATTGTACAGTGACCAGCTTATGCCACAGCTACATCAAGAACAATGCATCAGCTTGTTCTAAAGCTCCCTTTTGTTGCACCTTCAGAACCGACGGATCTCAAACCGCTTATACGATCAGGATCAATGGTGGAGGATGCCTCGCGTACCAGAGCTTCGTGGGCTTGGATCCAAACAAAGAGGTTCCTTCTCCTGGGAAAAAATGGCCCGACCCGGGGCTGGAGTTGCAATGGGCATTGCCTAAGGAACCAGTTTGCAAAACGGATGTCGATTGCAACCTCTTGTTGGGCAAATCAAAATGTTTGCCTGACCCAACGAGTCTCGGCCTGAAACGATGCTTCTGCAAAAAAGGTTTGGAATGGGATCCGATTAACGCAATATGTAAGTAAACCGCATCGCGAGTGAACAACTAAAATCAAATTTGTTGAATCATATAATTGTGTTTGATTAGTTCTTGACATTACCTGTTTTAGGTGGTAAATGTCGCCATGGGAAACACTGCAAGAAAAAGAAGAAGACCGTTGTTTTCGCAGGTACAAAGGATTGATGATTTAAATCGAATCGAAAACCAAATTTTTTACGGCTGAACCGAACCCATTTTAACTTCTTTCTCTCGAAGGTGCGGCTGTTGCGGTGGTGGGAGTTGCACTCGCGATTGTGGTAGCGTTTCTTGCACATAAACATAGCCACCAAAAGGTTAAAAAAGAGATCCATAAGAACATCGTCAAGGAGCGAGAAGAGATGCTTAGCGCAAAATCTACCGGAAAATCATCAAGAATCTTCACCGGCAGAGAAATCACAAAAGCAACTAACAATTTCTCGAAAGGCAATCTCATAGGCACTGGAGGTTTCGGTGAAGTGTTTAAAGCTGTTCTTGATGACGGAACCGTGACTGCGATCAAACGCGCAAAGCTTAACAACACAAAAGGCACTGATCAAATCCTAAACGAAGTCCGGATTCTCTGCCAAGTCAATCACAGAAGCTTAGTCAGGCTACTCGGTTGCTGCGTCGATCTCGAATTGCCTCTTTTGATCTACGAGTTTATTCCCAACGGAACACTATTTGAACATCTCCATAGCAATTCAGACCGCAATTGGAAACCGCTGACTTGGCGGCGAAGACTGCAGATTGCATACCAAACCGCTGAAGGCTTAGCTTATCTCCATTCCGCAGCAATGCCGCCAATTTACCACCGTGATGTAAAATCGAGCAATATTTTACTCGACGAGAAGCTAAACGCCAAAGTTTCAGACTTTGGGCTTTCGAGGCTCGTGGATTTGACAGAAACCGCTAATAACGAGAGCCATATCTTCACGGGTGCGCAAGGTACATTGGGTTATCTCGATCCAGAATACTACCGGAATTTCCAGCTAACCGATAAGAGCGACGTGTATAGCTTCGGCGTTGTGCTTCTGGAGATAGTTACATCGAAAAAGGCGATAGATTTCAGTAGAGAAGAGGAAGATGTGAACCTGGTGATGTTTATTAACAAGATGATGGATGAAGAGAGATTGATCGAATGCATCGATCCACAGCTGAAGAAAACGGCTACCAAGCTTGACCTGCAGACAATGCAACAGCTCGGGAATTTAGCATCTTCGTGCCTTAACGAGCGGAGACAGAACCGGCCTTCGATGAAAGAGGTCGCTGATGAGATCGAATACATCATCAATATTCTGTCACAAGAGGTTACTGAGACACAGTTGTCTTAGGATTCACCAAAATGGCCTTGTACCATTGTCCTGTTTCCCGTTATGAATTGGATTAAAGAAAAGAGAAAAACGATTCGTAGAAATGTATTTTTGTAAAACCAATGAGATGGTTTTGTTCAATATCATATCAAGATCCAAAACATTGCATGAGACGATATAGCAGCCAAAACCCAATTGAAGAAAGCTAAACCGACCGAAATCTGAAACGTATCGCAAGAGAGAGAGGGTTGCTGCCTGCAAAACTCAGTATCTTTCGTGAATAAAACCGTAACTCCTGCAGATGAACACGCGGCTGCAAGAGAGAGAAGTGCAGTGACCTGCAGAATTCATAAACAAAACTATCAAAGCCATAACCTTTTTAAACAGCAACATCTAAACACGGCATTGTTCTGATACCGCCTAACCAAAACCATTGCGAATGAAAGAAACTCTGTTTGCTATATAATGAAAAGGAAGATAGAATTTAGTACCCAATCACCAACAGTGAAAAGGCTCAATAAGATGGGGCTTTGTAAATCACTTTTTCGCCTTATCGCATATACGTCAAGACACGCAAGACCAAAGCTCCAAATCATTTGAAGACCCATAGATGCAACTAAGAAGCTGAAATCATAAGCAAAAACTATCATCATTTGGACTCATTAAAAGATAACCATATCCAGTAATCAAAATATTTAACAATCCCATTTCATATATTTTACCAACAAAAACAGAAAAAATTATCATAAAATCTGATACTAGTTTTGTAGTCTCTATCTTCAAATAAGTATCCAAGTCAAAACTCAAATTTAGATCTTTTGTACATCCGTATGCTCAAATCTCTTATACCAAAACTAAACCAAATCAGAAAGACCTATGAGATCGATCTTGCTACAAAATCTTGATTATAAACATATCAACAAGAAATTAGCAAACCCATTTCAATATATCTTAGAAAATTTTCATACTGAATATGGAAAATTACCAGAAAGCAGTGTAATTAGAGAAGGCGAAAGCAGAAACCATAACACCGATCGAAGCAGCAGCAGTCGCACATTGCCCTAATCTCAATATCAGTCCACTCATTGTTCCAGGACTCCCAATCATCTTCTTCATTGACACCGACCAAAACAGAAACTAGAACAACAACAAAAACCTAGACTTTCTATCTTTGTTCCTCACCAAAATCTCTACTTTCCACAAAAATCGATCATAAAAACCCTAAACCCATCATCTTTACACATAACCCAAAACCTCAGATTTCGAAATCTCTCACTGTTCTTCTAGAAATTTTCACTTAAGATTATAAACCCCACCGGAAACCAAATTGTGGGTAAATTAAGAGCATCGCCACCAGAAAACAAAACATTAATAAGACAACTTTTTTGAGCTTTGATTTGTTAATAGAAGTATATCTACCACAAATTTAATTATCTTCAACGTTCTGCTTTTGGGTGGAACAATTATGTTTCCCTTAACTTCAAGCCAACGAAATTGAAGAAACAGTGACGGAAAGTGACGTAATTCTGACGTCGGAGACCAATTTTGTTCTGTCTTTTTGCCTTTTGGCACGTGTCTACACAGAGACATTCCTCTCCTCTCTGTAAGAATATCCCAATTTTTTTTACGTTTAATCTTTTTTTTTCCCCCGCTAATAGTATGTTTTTAATTCGTTTATTAACATGTTCCACCTAATCCTAATAATATCCTTTATTATCTTACTCTGTTTTTTTTTCCAACACATCTCATAAAAAGTTAAAAAGCTGAAAGAAAAAACAGAAAAACACATCCCTTCGACAAAACACGGCCATTTCTTATTATATAAAAATCTAGATGATAGAATTTTTTTTTTTTTTTTTTTTTACTATTTTTGTAATTCCAAATTTTTGCGAATTTTTTTTATTAAAACAAAAAATTTTAGATCTAAATTCATAATTTATAGATCGGATATCAAAACATATAAAATCAATTTTTTCATTATTAATATTCGAACTCAAATTTTTTTAATTTTCTCTTTAAAATCGTGAGTGATATGCCGATTGAACCACTAATATTATATTATTTTTTTTTTAATCCAAAATAGAATATATCTATGTAATAAAAAATCTTATTTATTTATGTGAGACTGATCAAAATAACACTTTTTATAAATTTGATGGAATTGTAAAACATCACGTTTAAGCTTGTAATAAATCAATTTAGAGGAAATTGCATTGATTTATTATACGATATATATTTTTTAAAATTCGAATTCACTGATGTAAGTGACGTTGTCACTTTTATATAAAAAAAATATATAGAAATTCGATTTTATCTTTCCACAAAAGGTCGAGGAAAAATAGTGCTTCTTGAAAAAGATTGCCTTTTAAAACGAATTTCTTTTTAATTTCCCACCTCGATTGGGTCCACATCGGGGTTTTGTTCTGGTCCAGGCAAGAACCATACATCCAGCAGAATGTGGGCTTCTCATGGCCCATTAAGTAATTGGGCCTTAGCGGATATAAAATCGTAGATATTTCCAATCACTTATAAACCCTTAAACCTCTTTATCTCTGTAAAACCCTCATTTCTCGATCATCTCTGTAGCCCCAATTTCTTCCACTCCAGAAAAACCCTAGAAATCTCCAAAATGGCGTTAAGCACCGTGATTCGTCGAGCCTCATCGACAGTGGCCACTTTGGCCTTCCGTGCGGCTAGATCTCCGGTTAGCTTCCGCAGTGGCGCCGTCTCCGCCGAGAGACTGATCCTCGGTAGCCAGCTCAGCCGTGGATCTGTTAGCTCATTCTCGAGATTTTCGACGGAAAGTGCGGTCACTAAAACAACCGCCGACGAGAATCTGGTCAGCGTTCTCGAATCTGAAATCGAATGCGCCGTTACCGAGGAGGCGCCTGATGATGACATCGTAAGTTTTTCTGATTCAGTAACCAGATTCTCTCTGTGATTAGAGACTTGTGTTGGAATCATATCGTGATTTTGCTCGAATGTTCAGATGTTTTCTGGTAAATTTTCATGAGATTTGGAGATTGTTAGGTTCCACGAATGTGTGATTTTGAGCAACAATGTCAGTTTTATATGAATCTTCACATTAGATATTTGAGTTCTCATTTAGTGAAAAATGTTTTTGAAAACAGTTGGAAGATAAGCCAGAAGGGTTTCCTTTCGAAATCATCGATACTCCAGGGGAACGAACTGTGTTGCTGGAAAGGAAATTTGAGGATGAAACCATCCAAGTGGAAGTTGACACTGCTGCAGCTTATGATCAAGATGATGATGAAGAAGAAGAAGAACAAAAAGAAGCACAAGCAGAAAACGATGAAGAAGAGCAAGAAAGCTCTGGTAAAATCAGGATTCCGATGGTTGTGAGTGTGTCGAAAGGTGATGGTGTCTGTCTTGAGTTTGGAGTCAGCGCATACCCAGATGAGATTGTGATTGATAGTTTATCGATCAAACAACCCGCGGGATCCGAGAATGAGCTTGCTTACGAAGGACCTGACTTTGAGTAAGTTCTAATTCAATCAAAGCGGATTGTTTGCAATATATGAGATTTGGATATTGTTGTGTGATATTGGATTTTGGGTGTTTTGTGCAGTGACTTGGATGAGAATTTGCAGAAGGCTTTCCACAAGTTCTTAGAGATCAGAGGGATCAAACCGAGCTTCACGAACTTTCTGGCAGATTATGTGGCCAACAAAGATAGCAGAGAGTATCTTCAATGGCTCAAGGATCTCAAGTCTTTTGTTGAGAAGTGAAACGTGAACTTTTTGTTCAGAGATAATAAGAGTGATTTTTTTTTTCTTTTACTTTAATAAACTTTTGAGTTTTTCTGAGGTGAATTTGGTATCACCGTGATCAATGAACGATTAAACAATCGTTGAAAGGAGTTGTTACTTGTTGACAATATTTTTTTGGATATTTTGCTATTTTATGATACAGCTCTTTCGAGTTTCAGTTTACAAGAAATTGATACAACTTTTCCCCAATAAACACTTGACATTTTCCCCCCAAGTATTTTGCAAATGTTTTAGTTATTATTTGGGTTGCATTAAACTCATCCCTAATAAAGCCGAAACGATCCACCATAACTCAAAATTGTAAGCTTTTAAACGTTTCTAAGACTTGAACAGAGTAATACGACATAAAAGGGTTTTGAGGAAAGAACAAACAGCAACAAAGCTGGCTTTACAAGTCTCCAACTAAAAAAGAAGACTTTGCTACAAAAAGCAAAAAAAAAACCAAAATCAAGAAACAGATAAATCCCAGTCATGGAGCAACAAATCCAGATTGATAGAGAACAAGATCATGGGGGTACAAGCTGCGATAACAAAACCGGCCTTGAAGAAATGCTGTGAGTTTGGTCTATAACGCTTAATGTCCCCGGATCAAGATCATGGTCTGCCCAAAATGTATATAACTTTTCATATAAATAGCCGTTTAATCAAAGCATAAATATGTTACTATCTAGATTCTGCTTTCAAGAAAGAAAAAAAATGATTCTGGCAGCTCAATGTGGCATCAGATAATCCATAAATTCCAGTGGTCTCGAGACCAAGGATGAACGTTGAACTAAGGCAAAAGATTTTTAAACTTACCTTACTCTAAATCTCGCTGTAGTTACGCCATACTGCTCGGAATTCCTCCCTGAATGTGTTAAGACGTGCCTTCAAGTTTGGTGTTCTCAAGCTTGCATGAAGAATTGTAGCTGTAACACAAAAAACAAAAAGGGGTTTGGATTATAAAGCATGTGGATAAATGAAGTAGAGTGAGAGAAACTGAAGTTATGACAATTTGGGTAAATGGCATACCAAGAAGTCCAATGAGTAGTGCCAACGAGACTGTGAACAAACCACATGAAATATACCAAAGCGCAAAACTCACTGTGGAACAAAAGAAATTCCAAATGGTTTAAGAATATGATTCATAAAGTTTCCTCATCAAATGAAAATATATACAGCATCATACCAAGTGAGAATATCAAGACAAAGACCCAACGGGGTTGACCACATATATGTATTGCTCTCTTTGCCGATGGCCGTCCACGAATGACAGGTCTATAAAACATAGATAATTTAGATGATAAACGAGTAACAAAGAGGACGAAACGCAATAGGGAGAGGCAAGCCAATAAACATACGTCAATGGAGGTCTCATTTTCGCAGCTAGCTGTGGAGAGAATCTTCTGACGGTTCGTGTCGCCTTCTCACTAAAGGAACCTGCAAAGCTGTAGATAACAATCCTCATTATAGATTTCTTACGATAAGACAAAGGTGTGAGATTTAACCAGTTTGGAAACAATAGAAGGAAGAAAAACCTGTCATTTAGAAATGCCACAGTCAATGCTGTCAAAAGGGCAGAGAGAATCGCGAGAGGCCTCGTAAGAAATCCCAATCCTGAGAAGCAAAATTCGACAATTTTAAGTAGAAACATCATATTGGTGAAAAAACACATATAGTAATGCTTAGCCACTTCCTCACACCACCTACCAAGTATAAAGACGATCATGATGAAATAGTTTGTTCGGTAGCTGCAAAAAACAGATCATCACAGGTCAAATCAAATCCGAAAATTAACCTGGCTAAGACTACTAACTAAACCACTCTCTTAAGCACTAAGGTCGAAGAAACATAGATAGCTTCATAGCAACTGCCATAGCAATTGAGACGAATAAGATCGGTAATTCTCAACGAATTGTTTCATAGATTGATCGTAACATCAGATCCGAATAAATATTTTGAAACATGAACAAAAAATTGAAAAAAATCAAGAATCAATCGGCTACAATATAGCGAATAAGAGAGAGAGAGAGAGGAGTAGAGAGAGATCGTACTAGTAGAGATTGCACTTGAGGCGGCTATCCCATTTCGCGAAAGATTTAGGAACGGTGAATCTAGAGAAGAACTCAGAGAGAGGACGCGGCGGAGACGACCAGTCAACTTCCCGGAGAGCATCGACGAGATCCTCAACCGTCACATTTCCCCAATCCATAACCTCGACGAAAAATCTCCGATCACGAAACTCAAACTCTACTGATTTCAGAATCCCTAACAACAGAAATTAAACCCTAGAAAACAACAGATCATGATCAAATCAAAGCTTCTTCGAAAGAGAGATCGCGAGAGAAAAAATCTGGAGAAATTGCGAAGATGAAGCAAACACCGATTTCGTGCGTAGGGATCGATATGAAAAGTCTTTTAAGTTTTTCTTCAATGTATCGAAGGAAATAAGAAAGAGAATAATGTTACGCCACGCGTCTCTTTTGTCAAATTACGTTTAGGCCCTTTACTCCGGTTTTGTCCTTAACCGAAGACCTTTTTTTTTTAATATAAATGTGATCCGATGTTTGGCCGGTTCAACTACCCCAACTGGTGGAAATTAATTAACACTATTTTCCCATAAATAATTAAATATTAATATACTCATAGGGATATTATTGAATCAATGATTTAGTCTAGTCTGATGAAAATGGTTGATTTTTCTATAACCCAAAAAAAAATATATATATAACATAAACGATTTATATTACAATTTGGTTTATTTGCTCATCGATTTTGTCACCTAAAATTAGGGCCGATCTTTAGTTCAAACGGATCGAGCATATGTTTACGGTATTTTATAAATTATGGTTGGCAGTCCATTTTTTAACAAAAATGTGCAAAACGATTTTTTTAATTTCTATTTACAGTTTTTTAAAATTTATAATCGACTATGCTTAGAGTTCAGCTCGCAGTTGAAACTTTTTGATATCATATCAATTGCGGAAATAGTGTTATACTTGGGTAGAGATTATTTACGTATTCACAATATTATCAATAGCTGATTAAAAGCTTATAAATTGTGAGTCGATAGTTCGAAATTTTTTAAGATGTAAAGCGAAAGATCGTATTTTTCGGTATATATTAATGTATTAAAATATACAATTTTGTATTAGCTTTCAAAAATAAATAAATAAAACTATTGTTGTAAAATGGTTGGATAAATGTGAAAGGTTCTAACTAAGCTTCATGTTCATTATTTAGAAAGGAGTATGTAGATAGGGATCTAAATAATAATATTACTGGCATAAAATCATATATAGATTATCTATCAAATCATATCCCACTTCGTGTGACTGGACCAAATGATTGATGAATATATTCTTCATTTTAATAAGTACATTACCTGCGGATAATAAATGGAAAAAAAAGCATAAAACACTAGTTAAATTAACATATACATATGTTCTCGTAGGTATATCCCGGTTTACTTATATATACATCAACCGTACAAATCTACATCTCCATGTATCTTTCATCATTCATATCAATCAATTGATAGGTGAATATGGTTTTGTGCATAATCAAACCCATACATTTGGCATCATTTGACGATTTGACATCGTTTCATGTAGTTTGATCTTTGTGTAGCTCTTAGGTGAAGTCGGTACATTTTATTTTTCTCGTTATTATTCAGAATTTAAGTAAGAACGAAGCAGCAAAACCTTTTCTAAACAAAACATTAGTTTTTGCATTTTGAAAATTCAAAGTTTGTAAGTTTTCTGTTTAATACAAAATTTTCTTAATATCTCTGTTTTTTTTTTTTTTTTTTAATTTCAAGGTTTACAAAGTCTTAAGTATTAGGTAACTAAACTTAGACATTACGAAACTTATTGATTTGATTGAAGGGAAGTAATACTATTTCTTAGCTTAACTAGCATTCAGTGAGAATTTATATATTATTTGCATATCGTTTTAAGACTTTCAAAATCCAAGGCTCCATCGATCCGAACCGCGACCAGCCATCACCTAAATTTGTAAGATTAACCAGATCCTCCGAAGCAAGCTAGCATCAACCTCCATCTCGCGAAACTCTCCTTCAACCGACACTCGTCTCTCTACTTTGTTTAGAATCTTCTAATCAAACTCGGCGAGTCATCTCCATCCCTAATGAAGTCTGAGAATCTCTCTTTCGTGAAAGATGGTTTTCTTCACCATAGTTTCTTAACTCCTTACATTTAAATATTTTGAGCAAAAACTCTCAACAATATATCTCCCGTAAAGAGTTAACTTTTTGGAAATATATTTAACCATTTAACCCAATTTGTTTTTTTCACAAAGTTGGGTTATAGAGCAAAAGAGTAAAATGGAAAAAGTGGGGATTATATTTGAACTAACCAATTTCAATGAAGCTAATGTGGTGATGTGATGCTTCTTCTTTCTTCAAACAAGTTAAAGCTAAGTATCCAAGTCTTTGTTGAGCTGGGTGTTGTCTTGTACTTTGAGTAAGGAAGAGGTAATCTGTATCCCGAGGATTAAAAACCATACATTCGCATATATGTTATTATGCTTATAAAGTTTTAAACCTCAGGATGCAGATTACCCGTTCATCACCAAGTATCTTCTTCTTCTTCATGTTGTTCTTGTTTTACTTTGTTGTTGTTAATGGTGAGAATATATAGAGAGCTGGTGAAGCTTATAAATAGTAACGGTGCAAAAGAATAATACTTATTCCAAAGGTTTAATGCTTCTGGAACAAATACTCATACAGAAAGACAATATCTTTTCTTGTCCATGGTTTCTTATATATTCCTATATTTATCTTGAGTTCACCATATATACATAAACCAATATAATTATATATATATATATATATATATATTAATATATATACTTATAATGTAATATGTACGCTTGACGTGTCTAATGTCTAAGGTTGCCTATACATAGCTTTGCTTACAAAACGTATTGTTTTTAAGATCGATTTTACCGGTAGTAAACAAATGATGAGATCTTAAAAACTGTGACTACAACTCTACAGTAGAACTAAAAGTTTCATAATATGTTTTTTTTTTTTTTTTTTTTTTTTTGAGAAATGTTTTCATAATATGTTGAACTAAAAGACGTGCATTTATGCAAAATCCCATGTTGATATGTTGTCGTTTCGAATTTCGATAGTTTTGTATGTGTATTGATATGTATGAATTTCGATAGTTTTGTAGAAGTTTTTTTTAAAAGGGTGCATGAGTTTTTTATAAAAAAATATTCAATAATAAATCGAATAGTAATACGTATTGTTTTTAGAAATTTGATTAATTTTCTTACATGAAACGTATGGAGAGTGTTTTTCCGCATCCACATAAAGAAGGATTGTGAGAGATCAAATCATGATAAATATAATTGATTCTTTGTTCTTTACGAGCCAATGATGGCACCCTCGTTTTTTTTTTCCTTTTGCTTTTTAATATACAAATAGTCTTTCAATTCTTTGACTGCTTTTGTTTTAATTTCTTCTCTCGGCTCATCACATGAACCGATTCTCTTCTCAATTATTGAATTAATATAGTCGAAAAGACAGTTCGCTAATATATGTTTACATCATTTTATTAAGTAATGTTTGTTTTAGTAAATGGTCTAATTTGCAACACATGGAATTATGAGGAACACATTGAACCGTATTTACTCTTTTTTTTTTTTTTTTTTGAATTTCAATCTATTGGATTTCTAGAACTTTTGAAAATATGAATCCATGGTCTACAACTTATTGCATATTTTAGGATTTGAACATCCTATTTTCTGGTATGATAAATATTGAGATATTCAATTGGATTTTTCATTTTCAAGTAATTAATTTAGTTTTTCCACATTTTAAAACTTTTTCACAATTATTAATTAAAAATCTATGAATCTGATGATGTTCACAACGATTCAAAATATTGCACGAATTACGCAAGACCATTAATTACGTAAATTTGATAAATAATTTGTAATGAGTATAAACAACATAAGAACATTATATCAATTTTTATTTTATATAGACATATAGTTCATGAATGTATGCTTATATGAGAAATAGAGAAAATAAATAAAAAGGGTGTATAAAAAAAAGGCTGAGAAATGGTTAGGAGAATAAATTCTGAAATAAAAGACAAAAGACAAAAAAAATTTCTTTTTTTTTCTTTCTATTTTCTAATGAGAAGGAAAGGTTATATATCTTTCCTTGTTTTGCAAAAGCAAATGCAAAGTTATTTGAAGCAACAAAAGCACAATTTTTTTCATCTTTTGCTCTCATGGGCTCTTCAAAAGCCAAGTTTATTACCCTTTGTACCATTATTGGAAATGATGCAAACCGAATTGAACCCTAAACCGAACTAATTGGAATTGTGTTAATTTGAAGCCGGTTTACATTTTTCAAAACTGATTGTTTTAGGGTTTCAAAACAAATACTTCAGACTCTTAAATTTTGGAAAATAGACATTCTTCATCGCATAAGAAAATAACAAATAACTACCTTTTTGATTCGAAATTTATTTGCATGGACTAAAATTGAAATTCAGTTTCAATTTAATTTCATTCCTTAGAAAGATTTCATTTGTCAAAAGGAAACCAAAAAAAAAAAGTTGAAACATTCTAATATACACATCATATGCATTACAATTTTGCCCATATCTCATACATACCCAAACGTCAAACATATTTTTTTTCTTCCCACACAATTGATCTCATCCTACAAAATCATGTAGAAACTGATGATTACTACCACCAATAAAATCTCTCCCAAACTGACGATTTTGCCCTTCATACCCACCACCACCACCACCGTAAGTCTCCCCTCCTCCTCCACCGCCACTATTAACACCGTCAAGTCCAAACCTCTGAGCAGTTGTCATCGGAAAAGGCTCCGGCAACCCAATCTGATGATGAAGCCCTAATGTCAACGACACTCCTCCGTTTGTGCTGCTACTCATCCCCGGAACATTCGACGACGCAATACCGTACGAGAAGCTAACCGCACCACCACCGCCAGTTCCACCGTTTACAAAACTGTTGTTATTGTTGTTGTTGGTGCCATGAACGTCGTCGTTTCGAGCCCGTCTAGCCGGAGATGAGTTGTTAGGTCTTTGCTGCACCGCGGACGAAGAAGGTTTGTTGTTGTTGTTGTTGCTCTCCGGGAAGACGGTGGTGGTGCTACGTTCGTCTCTCCAAGAAGAAGAAGAAGATCTCTGAGATTGTCGAGTCTCCAGCATATGAATCTCTTCCACCATCGGTTTCCAAACCCTAACTCGTGCGTTTATGAACCAATTCGATACCTGAAAATAATAACCTAAGGATTTAGTACATACTAAATTGCATTCCCTACCATGAACTGAATATAATCGAATTGCATTTTTTTAATAGAGTGAGATTGAATGTCAATACACTAGACAATTGATTTCTTCACATGTTGTACTGAATAATTTGTGTTGTTTTTAGTAACCTATTTGAAGATTTTTTTTTCTATTTTAATAAAAAATATTTTGCTTTCTTTTCCAAAAGAAAGTTTTGTTAAAATTTTCAAGAGATTTTTTTTCCCCAAAAGGTAACAATGGATGGGCTTAATTATAGTATAAAGCAAGAAATTTCATAAATTGTAACAAGAAGAAGAGAAACAAAATAAAAAGAAAGAAAGCAGAAGATATCAGAAGTGAAACCTGATTTCTGGAGAGACCTGTCTGTTTAGCCAACATGAGTTTGTCTGTATCAGTTGGATAACTGCAACAAAAGACACAGACAACTACAATTTAATACATTACTGTATATACTTGTATATACACACATAATTACACTTACAAAACGACATATCCAAGTTTGAGAAACAAACAAAGCATTCGACATGTCCCATCTAGAACATACTTCCAAGTTATGATACACTTCTATACATACATATATATATATATACACACACACACACACACACTTGCATCTATTTGTTCACAAGCATATACATGATGTGGTTCATGTCGTCCTGACACATGAATATCAAATTAAGATATGATATGGGCATATAGTTATTCGGATATTGGACTATGCTTTTGGGCTCAGGGCCGGCACTGGATCTGATCGAAACGACATGGTTAACATGTGGTATAGTTAGAACTAAGCTCAAACTTGAATCCAATTGTTTTCAAAAAGCATATATATGGCGAAAAAGGGTTACTTACGGATGCAAGAAATGATCGAAGAGCCAAGCCCTTAGAACGGTAACAGCACGTTCGGGTAGGCCACGGTGTGGTCTCCAGACTGGAGCATGGTGATCAGGAAAACCATGTCTTTGACCAGTAGAACACAAGCCTCTACTACTATCGCTTCCTCCAAATCTCAAAGACTCGGTCTTGTTCTCAGAGTTCATCACATGACCACATTGTTGTTGTTGTATCTTGTTATTGGTGCTAAATTGAAGCTGGTCCGTTATAGCATTCTTCAAACATTTGAAATGCTTAGACAATGCCTTTAAGGTTAAGGTCGCGTATGGAGCTGCATGCCCGAGACCCGCAACGCATTCGAATGAGCCCATCACGGCTTGAAGCTGCTCATAGTATTGCTTATACCTCTTGTAAACCTTAAAAAAATGTCACATGGAAATTATTTAAGAATCGAACCAAGTATATAATAAAATGGGTAATTATAAATTTGAATGGCTCATACATTATTTCCTCACTCAAAAAGTATGTTATATACCTCGGAATAAACTAATTAAAATCTTTAAGTCCTTATTAGCTTTAAGATCAAATATATATTTTGTGCATATATTCCCTTTCAAAAAGAAGAAGTTATCTTTTCATCACTTCATGTTTATACCCCTAAGATTTGAAGAATCCAATTCACAAACTTAGAACAAGAGCCAAGGAAGCTCTATATAAAGTCACTTCCCCAAGATAATATAATCATTAATTTAGTATATCCTTAAAAATCAATTTAAAAGATAACAGTAGTTAAGAAGTAGGAAGAGGGCTAGCTTGTATTAATATGGACTCTATAACATCTTCTATTCATGCAAAACGTAGGGAACATTAATTAAAATAACATAGTCTCGTATTATAATGAAATGAAATAAAATATTAAAACGATATAATTTTTAAATGGCTTTGAGGATGAGTTTCATTTTCCAAGGAAGATCTTTTTATGAGACATATCATTTAACACAGTTTTGTCTCCAATTTCAAAGGACACCGACCAAAAACTGTGAACATTTAACACAATAATACACATACATATAAGAAATTGAGGACAATAATCGTTAAAATTTACAGAATTTAAATAATTAAATTAAATTGATCATTATAGTTATACCTCGTCGAGCATGGAGATGAGTTTTGATTTTTTCTTCCCATTTTCTCCACCGCCGGCGTCAGAAACGCAGCAGAGATTCTCGACCGTCGGATCAAAAAGCAAAGAAGAATCTTCGTCGTCGATGATTTTGTCGGTGTAAATCCCACGACCCACATTACAAAACTCATCAAGAAGCATCTGTGCTGGTTTCAAGAACCTCGATCCTTTCAGAATCGATGCGTAGCCCGTGAACGGCCCGAGCGGGCCAGAGCTTCTCGACGCGACGGTGACGGCGGCGGCTTCAGCGGCGGATCTGCAGAATCCGGAGTTAACAACGCCGGGAACGACTAGATCGTAAGCGAGTCTAGGGTGAGAAGACAAAGATAGAGATAAAGGCTCGGGTTTGAAGACAAGAACGTCGCCAGAAGAAAGTCCGGCGTTAAAAGAATGATCTCCGGCGACGGCTACTGCGGTGGATGAAGAGGAAGATGGACCACCGAGAAATCCCATGAAATTACTGTAGCTAGGGTTAGATATGTGGTTGTTGTTATTGTTGGAGTGAAATCCACCGGCGGCGAGGAAATCGGAGTCGGCGAGAGGAAATACGCTGCCGCCTCCGCCGCCGGAGGAAGAGGGAGGAGGAGGATGAAAGTGGAAGTGGGAATCGAGAGAAGGAATCCGAAGCTTATCTCGTCGGCTTTGTTGAAGGACATGGTAAGGCTCATATGAATCAGCCATGGAAATGGATGATGTCGAGATGCAGAAGAAGAAGAAGAGAGAGAGAGTAACAGTGTAAGAGATAATGGTGACGGTGAAACGAGAGGTTAAGAGGGAGGCTCTTTTGCTTTCTTTTTGAAGCACGATCATGTATTATGTATATCATGTTTTGTTATTATTTTATTTTTTTTCTTGAATAATATCTAATGGTTTTTAGACTTGGAAGAATTTAGTGAGCATTTACAATTTTGGTCAATGATCATCTTTTTGTGTTACTAGCTATATAGTTAATGCTCTCATAGCTCATAGTCATAGGTAATCCAACGATGAAACAAGAGTTTCATTACCACGTAGAATTTTACTAATTACATGAGTCTTTCAAATTGTGTACTTTTGCTTAGGTTTTTTTTTAGGTCAAGGTAATTTGTTTCGTTTTTCAGGTCAAGGTAATTTTAAAAAGTCGAATATGATACTCCATCATTTTTAGTTAAATCATGTTTTTATCATCGTACGAAGTTGAATCTAAATAATAACATTTCAATGCAGCACAAACTATTAAACTATATGTTATGGACACTTATATTTTTCTATCGTCTAATTATTTTATAGTTTTACTTTCTTTTTCTTTTTTAGTTTTCAAAATTCTGCAATTCTAAACATATTTATTTTTCAACGATAGTCTGGATTGGTTATTCTTTAATTAACATCTTTATTATTTGGGTGCTTTTTTATCAGTTTCCTTCCACTGCTTTTTAATTTAAATGAATAATCAATTTTCGCATGTGGCCTTCATTGGTATGTTTTTGTAACACTAATTTTTTGTAGGGATGTAAAGTTCTGGTTTAGACTTTTTAGATTGAAGATTAGATGGGTATTAGTTTAGATTCCCGTTCGTATTTCTTTGATCTTGTTAATCTTCGTATTTGGATATATTTTTTGCGGTTTTTTTTTGCTTCGACGGTGACTTTGTGAACTTTGTTGTTCCGCGTCTGCTGTTCTTTCTGCGTTTTCCGTTAATTACGAGTGTTTCTTTCATGTTCATGTGGTTAGTGGTAGTTAAGTTTTTTAGATATCCGTAAATTTAGGGTTTTGCTTTCTAGTAATCTTTCGAGCTTTATTTTTTGATAAATTTTCGGGTTTTGTTTTTCGATAAATTTTCGGACTATATATTTAGAGTATCTAACTATGTAATTCATTTCGATTATATATAAAGTATTTAGATGGAAAAAAAAAGTGTTCTCTTATTTCACCACCTATATCTAAATTCCTAATCAAGTTTGGGGTTTGATAATAGTAGCGGAGTTATATTATGCAAAGGGAATCGTGTAAATGAAATAGAGATTTATATAAAAAAGATTAAAAATTATCAACTGAAAAGTGAAAAGTCCCGGGTTTGGTGGGAGAGGAGGCTTTGGGAAATCGGGAGGAAGGTGACCGGCTGTAACCGGTGATAATCGAACAAGTTCTTGTACAAACTGTTCTGTGTCTCAGTCTTTCACATACTTACTGACATTTCTACAACTTTTAAGTCTTCTTTTTGTCGTCTTTCTTCTTTTCTTTTGCTGGAATAAAATACCTTTTTACCCTAATCATACAACAAACTATGAAATTAGTGCGATCAACCATGCATTTGCTGTAAGAAAATAAAAGTTTTCTTATGAACGGAAAAATTATGTTTTGAGTGCTCACATAAACCGATTTCACATTTCATACTATAGTTTGACTGTATTATCCGTATTTGATAACAAAAGCTATGCTAAAAGTGTTTACCAACAAAAAAAGCTATGCTAAAATATAGAAACAAATATGGTAATAATAATTATCAAGTATAATTTTGTCGTTCAACGGAATATCAATTAATATATACGTGTGTATAAATTATTTATGCGAATTAAAAACCTAGTGAATTATATTTTAGTTTTAACACCGTAGCGAATAACTTTGCCAAAACTATATCCTCAGATCTTCCAGAAAAATGATTAAAAATTGAAAAGTAAATCTCACTGTTCTGTAATAATCGTGTTAGAAATAATCATTAGAGGATATTTCGTTTGCATGGGAATTAAATGCGACGTAAATCATTTGAAAATGTGTTTCGAACACTAAATTTTTTTGTGTTGCAATTTTTTATATATAAAAGTATTTCCTCTTTTGGCTAAGATGGACCACAAAATTGATAAAGAACCAAAGCACTCCAATAAAGTATTACAGTAGATTAAAGCGTAAGTAATTATTAGTTCTTCTTTCTTTTCTTTTTTTACACTACATCACGGGTTTACTCACATATGAAGATTTCTAAGCAATCGTTATTTTTTTTTATTATCTTTGTGGCTTAAATAAAATATTGAAATTTTACATAAGATTTTTTCTTGTAAAAATAATCGGTAGTTTGCGACTCTAATATATTTTAGTAAGTTCATAATACCTATATTATTCGCTCCCTAGTTATGTATGAACATATTTGTTAACCTATTTGTATGAAAGTTTAAAAAGTTAAAATAAAAAAATCATAAAGTTAAACATAATAATGCTAAAATATTAATGCCTTGGTTGGTCATAATTGAATAACATCCCAACCACAAGAACTATTGAAATTTAACTTTTGATAATCTTTTTAACAAAAAACATATATATACACACCATAGTACAAAAGTATAACATCACGATAAAACAGGTCTATTTGTTGAAAATTAATTAAAAAACCATGCGGTGGTAGTATTGTAAAAATTAGATATTTTTACCTCACATATATTTAAAAAATAACATAAATTTCACAAATTTTTTTGAATTTATTTTTATCTGATGATACACTATTTTACATTATATCATGTGTCATGTGCGATAAAAAAAAATAAGCGGTATTTGCAAAAAATGCCAGTACATATTTTTACAAATATTGCCTAATTAAAATCATGTTGTTTCAACAAATAAACCTATAAAAAAAACTAACATACCAAATATAAATAGATAAAACTTTGATGTGAACCTGTGGCAAAAAAAAAACTAACATACGAAAGCTAACGAAATTATAATAATAATTTTTTTTTTTTAAAGTGAATCTATTATGATTTACGAGACAGTACAAAATTTAGTAGTAGTTAATTAAAGTAACTTACAACTGCAAAGTACTGAAGTTCTGATAAATGTCCATTGGGATTCTCAGGTGACGTCGTCATGCTAACGTCGTTTACATTTTTCTTTATATATAAACAAAAAAATCAAAACATTATTACGTTTGATTTTCTCTGCACAAATCTTTTGCTTAGTGAGAAATCCACCGAGTTTGCCGTCAGTTGATGTAACGGCGTTTCTCGTTCTTCACAATACTCCGTACCTCTTCATAAAAGTAATTAATATCTACACATTTCCCACCCACTCGCGAGTGTATACACGCGCTCCAATAAATCGTAATTGTTTTGTTTTTTTAATTAGTTTCCCTCGTGGATGATTAATTAGTCATTTGACAAAACCGAACATTACAGAAAAACTGTAATCAATTGCAAAAATGATTATTTACGTAATGACGATTACTGTATTACTCGACATAAAAATAGGAATTTAATGACAGAAATGAAAAGGAAAACTATCAGAATGGAAACCACATTTCATGGTACCAATACTATATTTTGGCACATGGAAATATAATTCCAACTCACTTCTTAAAGTAAAAATCACATCAATCATTCGATGCTTTTTTCTTTTTAAATTGAACCAATATGTATAATTTTTGTTCGGAAAATAAATTAATTAGACGCTTTAAATCAGATTAATAAATGGTCATGTCATAACACAAATGACAAATCCATACCACATGTTGACGGACTATTTTATGTTGTGTTACATCAAATCCAACTTAGTATCCATGTGAAAAGCTAACTGATTTTATCGTTTTTGTAAATTTTTTAAAACATATTTCTATGTTACGTTCTTTTATATAAAACACTTAATTGATAACTAACCCAACTATAAACAACTATATAAAAAATATTACACAACTGTTTTTAAGAACAATAGAGACGAGAAAACAAATTAGATAACTATATAAAGATTGCGATTTCATCTAATCATGTAGTTAGTGATGTTTTATATAATCATTAAACACAACTAAATGATAAAGCTTCAATGGTTAGATACGGTGGTTGGATAAGATCCAAATTGCAAACGGTTTAGTCGATCTCATCTGTTACAACAATTCGAAGACCTATTTGGGATGATATAGTATTTTGTTTTCTGTAAAATGATATTTCCTTTGTTTTTAATATTATCCGAATAAAATAAAAAGGCTTTAAAACATTTTGGTTTTTCCAAAGAGGAATAAGAGAATGGGCCCCATGGGTAGTAGTACAGAGAGAATCACTGTGATGACGTCAACTGTTAGGTTGCGTGACTCCTGGGCGCTGTATCTCTCTATTACGCTATCTTCCCCATTCACTCTGTTTTTTTCTCATAAACTGATTATAATTTATTTGTTCATTTATTTTATAGCATTTAGGCTCTGTATTTACTTATCATTTTATTTTTATAATGAAATCAAAAGAGCACAAGATTCGATGAACGGTGGATTTTCTTCGATGTTTTATATTAATTCATATATAATTGACCAAGCAGATTTTAAAATCAAAAGCACCAGTGGTCTAGTGGTAGAATAGTACCCTGCCACGGTACAGACCCGGGTTCGATTCCCGGCTGGTGCAAGTTTTTTTATTTTACTTTAAAAAACGTTTTTTGGGCCTAAAATAAGAAGAAAGCCCAAATTAGGCCACTTTGCTCTCTCTTACTCCCCTTTTTGGGGGGATTTTGCTGCCTTACTTTGAGACCGATCGTTGAATATCTGAAGCTTTAATTTCTCTGAGAGTATTCCACGTCTTTGTAAATAAAAGAAGGTGGTGATTGATAATAACTATGACATTTCAAGGCATCATTACACTCATATCTTAAGATTCTCGTGGGAGATTAATAAATATATAGGATGATTCGATCCACATTATCAAATAAAATATAGGATTCCAATTCAAAATTAATTGACAATAAATACATTGGTCTATATTATTTATATATTATTTTAGATTCTTTTCAATTTTCCATGTGAGATATAATGAGAATAATACCATAAATGGAGCAAAATTTTATAATCTGTTTATAACCTATGTTGGTTAGTCCGATCCGAATCAAAACAAGGTTTTTTTTTTTTTAAATATCTAAAAATCAAATCAGAGATATCGAAAAAGATTAAAATCAACATTTAACTATATTTTCGCTAAAAAACCAAAGATATACTTGCTTAATAATTAAAGCTGAATTCAGACCAAACCGATTCATATTATAATCCAGTTTAATTTTGGTTATTAATCTTTGAAAACTGAATTTTAAAGCCCTACATGTAAGTAAACAGGGTGTAGCGGCAACACAAATACTACTACAACCGGTTATATATGTAAGTAAATTTTCATTTTACTTCTTTCAAGTTAGTTTTTCATATATTTTTCTTGAAAAGATAAAATATTTGTGTGAACATGTTTAAGTTGGGATCGACGGTTGGTAGTGTGGTAGAGATTGCGTATGATCTTAAAGTGTTGCAAACAAAGGTACGTTGCCATCCCTAAAGCGTTGCAAACAAAGGGACCAAGATGACTGCATACACTTATTATGGCTCAAGTACATCGATTTTAAGTGGGTTTTCTGCAAAAAAAAATCTTTAAGTGGCTAGGGTTTGCAATTTTACCCTTGAGTTGCGAAAAATGCAGGTCAAACTAATGAAGTCCCATTCAACCCGCTATATAACCCTTGCGTGTATCGATGACATGGCAAAAATAAACGACGTTCACAAAACATACGGAAAATAAAAATGTTGGTGTTTGAATTGGTTGATGTTTGAATTGGTCTTTGAATCATTATTCTGTTTCAACAGTCCAAGTCTTAAGGAGTCTATGTAGTGGAGTCGTGTGTTAGAGTATGTTCCTATTTTCGAGCAATTCTCTTTGTTCGTGTTGAGTCGTTGTAAGGCTATTTAAAGCCACCATTGTTGAATCAATAGAGTATCACTTTCAGGGAATATTTCACATTTGGTATCAGAGCTTGCAAACAAGAAACAACCTGTGTGAGAGAGTGATCGAGAGAAGAAGAAACAGAGAGAGAAAGAGATGTCATCATCGGAGAAATTTGTGCAGCCAGCCATTCCAAAATTTGATGGCTAATACGATTTCTGGTCCATGACAATGGAGAACTTTCTCCGAAGCAGAGAATTGTGGAGCTTGGTGGAGGAAGGAATTCCGGCAGCGGTCGTCGGAACAACACCAGCCAGTGAAGCACAGAGAAAAGCGGTGGAAGAGGCTAAACTTAAGTACTTGAAGGTCAAGAATTTCTTATTCCAGGCCATCGACAGAGAGATTCTGGAACGATTCTTGACAAGAGCACCTCTAAATCAATTTGGGAATCAATGAAGAAAAAATATCAAGGGTCTACAAAGGTGAAGAGGGCACAGCTACAAGCATTGAAAAAGGAGTTTGAATTACTGGCCATGAAAGAAGGAGAGAAGATCGATACCTTTCTGGGAAGAACCTTGGTGGTGGTGAACAAGATAAAGACGAATGGTGAGGTGATGGAACAGAGCACGATTATAAGCAAAATACTCAGATCCTTGACTCTGAATTTTAACTACGTGGTGTGTTCAATTGAGGAATCAAACGATCTGAGCAGGATGAGTATTGATGAACTACACAGAAGCTTACTTGTCCATGAACAGAGATTGAATGGATAAGTACAAGAAGAGCAGGCATTAAAAGTGTCTCAAGAAGAAAGATCAAGCAGAGGAAGAGGCCGTGGAATGTTCCGAGGAGGTCGTGGTAGGGGAAGATGTAGAATTGATCGTGCCATTGTCGAATGTTACATATGTCACAAATTGGAATACTTCCAGTACGAGTTCCCAGAATGGGAGAAGAAAGCAAACTATGCCGAACTCGAAGAGGAAGAAGAGTTACTATTGATGGCGTATGTGGAGCAGCATCAGGCGAATAGAGAAGAAGTATGGTTCCTTGATTCAGGATGCAGCAACCATATGACTGGAAGCAAGGAGTGGTTTTCAGATTTGGAGAAGGCTTCAATCGTACAGTGAAGCCTGTAAATGACACGAGAATACCCGTGGTGGGAAAAGACAGTGTGAAAGTGCAAGTTAATGGTGTCATTCAAGTGATACCTGAAGTCTACTATGTTCCAGAGCTTAGGAACAACTTGCTGAGCCTAGGAAAACTACAAGAGAGGGGCTTAGCAATCTTAATTCGTGATGGAACCTGCAAGATGTTCCATCCTAGTAGAGGAGCAATCATGGAAACAAACATGAGTGGAAATATGATGTTTTTTCTTCTCGTCTCCAAATCGCAGAAGAATTCTCTATGCTTACAGACGGAAGAGGTGATCGAAAAGGAGACTCATTTGTGGCATTGTTGGTTTGGGCACCTGAACCAAGAAGGGTTAAAATTACTTGCACACAAGGAAATGGTTATTGGGTTGCCTAAGCTGAACCCCACTAAGGAGATTTGTGCCATCTGTTTGACCGGAAAACAACATAGAGAGTCAATATCGAAGAAAAGTTCATGGCGAGCATCGAGACAGCTTCAGCTGGTGCATTCGGACATATGTGGGCCTATCACTCCAATTTCACATAGTGGCTGAGAGAAAAAACAGGACTTTCTTCATGAAAAATCTGAAGCATTTGCCACCTTTAAGTTTCATTGATGACTTCACACGGAAAACTTGGGTGTACTTTCTTCATGAAAAATCTGAAGCATTTGCCACCTTTAAGATTTTCAAAGCAAGTGTAGAGAAGGACATTGGTGCGTTCATAACTTGTTTGAGGACAGATCGAGGTGGAGAATTTCCTTCTAATGAGTTTGGAGAATTCTGTAGATCTCATGGCATTACTCGGCAGTTGACGACAGCGTTCACACTACAACAGAATGGAGTGGCTGAGAGAAAAAACAGGACGATCATGAACGCAGTCCAATCAATGCTAAGTGAGAAACAAGTTCCCAAAATATTTTGGTCAGAAGTGACCAAATGGAGTGTGCACATTCAGAACCGGTCTCCAACAGTGACAATAGAAGGAATGACACCCGAAGAAACTTGGAGTGGTGCGAAACCTGTGGTGGAATACTTTCGTGTGTTCGGGTGCATAGGGTATGTGCATATACCAGATCATAAAAGAAGTAAATTGGATGATAAAAGCAAGAAATGTGTATTTCTGGGAGTCAGTGAGGAATCAAAATCATGGAGACTATATGATCCGGTGGTGAAAAAAATTGTGATAAGCAAAGATGTTGTGTTCGATGAAGGCAAAAGCTGGGACTGGGGTCAAGCTGATGCAGAAACAAAGGAAGTGACATTGGAGTGTAGAGACGAAGAGGAGGAGCAGAATGCAGAGGAGGTAGTTGAGCCGTTAGCTGCGACAAGTCCAAACACATCAAGCAGCGACGGTAATACAAGCAATGGGTCACCAGTTTTAGCTCCGCCAAGTCCTGTTGTTGCAAAGGTAACACGTGAAAGGAGAGCACCGAGTTGGATGGCTGACTATGAAACTGGAGAACGAGAAGAGGTTTAAGAAAATTTGTCTATCATGCTAATGATGATGATGACGGAAGCTGATCCTATTTGGTTTGATGATGCGGTGAAAGATAAAGTTTGGAGAGAAGCAATGGAGCGTGAGATCGAATCAATTGTGAAGAATAATACATGGGAGCTAACCATATTGCCTGAAGGTTTTACCCCAATTGAAGTAAAATGGGTGTATAAAACCAAGTTGAATGAAGATAGAGAAGTTGATAAACACAAAGCGATGTTAGTAGCAAAAGGAAATGCTCAGAGTTATGGTATAGACTACACCAAAGTGCTCGCTTCAGTTGCAAGGCTTGATACAGTTCGTACCATACTTGCCATCACATCTCAATCGAATTGGGAGATCTTTCAATTGGATGTCAAGAGCGCCTTTCTACATGGAGAACTTAAGGAGGAAGTGTATGTGAGACAGCCGGAAGGATTCATAAGGAAAGGAGAGGAAGAAGAAGTTTACAAGCTGAGGAAGGCACTGTACGGAGAAAAACAGGCACCACGAGCTTGGTATAGCCGTATTGAGACTTATTTTCTGAAGGAGGAGTTCGAGAGGTGTCCTAGTGAACATACATTGTTTACTAAGATAAAAAAGGTAATATTTTAATTGTCAGCCTATATGTTGATGATTTAATATTTACTGGGAATGATAAAGCTATGTGTGATGAGTTTAAGAAAAATCGCCAACTGTGATTAATTGTGACAACAGTTCTACTATTCAATTGTCGAAGCATCCAGTTCTTCATGAGAAAAGTAAACATATTGAGGTGAGATTTCATTATCTCAGAGAATTGGTGAATGGTGAAGTTGTTAAGCTGGAGTATTGTTCAACAGAAGAACAAGTTGCAGACATTTTCACAAAACCGTTGAAGTTGGAGTAGTTTGAGAAGTTGTGGGCTTTGCTTGGAATGGTTAATGTTTCTGAAGTAAGCTATATTCAGATGAATTAACTTAAGGGAGGGTATGTTGGTGTTTGAATTGGTCTTTGAGTCATTATTCTGTTTTAACAATCCGAGTCTTAAAGAATCTATGTAGTGGAGTCGTCTGTTAGAGTATATTCCTATTTTCTAGTAATTCTCTTTGTTCGTGTTGAGTCGTTGTAAGGCTATTTAAAGCCACCATTGCTGAATCAATAGAGTATCACTTTCAGCTAATATTTCACAAAAACACAGTGTTTTATCTGAGTTGAAAACGACAGCCAACTTCATGGTCATGTAGTTTACATGATAAAAATGGCACACAATTTCTATTAGATTAAACCAAATCGATTTGGAGGATTTTTTTTTAAAAATTTGGGTTTTGTGGGTTTGGGAATTTTACATAGAGATTCTTCAAAATTGTTTCGAGCTCTGTAGAAAATATCTGCAATTATCCATGGAGTTTGAACTGCAACAGTGTTGTCGACGTTTAATTCCGTCGAAACTTGTTGTTCTTTCTCGCACAAATCTCGTCGAAACTTGTTGATCCTTCTCGCACAAATTTTCTAGATTCGGTTTTGGTTTTGATTTTGATATCTCCTATTTGATTGCGTTTATACATGGCGATTAAATTTGTTTGATTTTCACATATATGCTTTGTAAATTGGATCTTGATTTGAGAAAAAAATCAAAGATTTTAAAGTTGCAGAGAAGATTGAATCGGGTTTAAAGTTTGAGATCGGTGTGACATAATTGATAAAAAGTGGACGAAATTCGCCGTAGAGGGAGAGAATGACCGGTGGTGATGACGACACGATCGGAAATTCCATAAGTGAAAAGAGCGAGAGTGGACTCTTTACATCGTTTGAAGTGTATGTGCTCGTTAATTCATAGAAAATGTGATGAAGATGAAGATAGGGAGAACGAGGAAGAAGATGAAGATAAGGAGAACGAATGCCAATTATTTTAAAAAAAAAAAATTAATGATAAATAGTTAAAAAATTCGAAACAACATGAAGTTCATAAGATTACTATATTTAAAACGGTGTGTTTTAAATTTCGTAATCGATATAGCGTCTGTTATCTCTGAAAATTATATAGCGAGTTGAATGGGACTTTATTGATTTAACCTGTATTTTTTGTAATTCGAAGATAAAGTTACAAATCCTCGTCACATAGAAGTTTTTTTTGCAGAAAACCCATTTACTCTAATGGGTTGTGTCCATTTTACTTTTTGAGCCATTAAGGCCCAAAGTAGGGAGCCCAATTTAGGTTCACACGGACTTTTAGATAGAATCTGGCAATTTTGTAAGAGCTTAAAATCGTTTCTTTTGCTTCCAAAGAAATTTTTTTTAATTACTGTTTTGGAAATCAAGACCGAACCACATGGTCCCTGCCAAATAACACCATTTTTGAGACAGAGTCAGTGAATACTGAAATAGATCAAAGCTTTA
This sequence comes from Pseudoturritis turrita, assembly GCA_900406555.1. Taxonomy (NCBI): domain Eukaryota; kingdom Viridiplantae; phylum Streptophyta; class Magnoliopsida; order Brassicales; family Brassicaceae; genus Pseudoturritis; species Pseudoturritis turrita. The sequence continues at coordinate 814,775 of OVBL01000813.1, forward strand.
ATTTCTCCCAGATGACTCCACGTGATAAGGTAATCGACAATACCAATGACATTGACAATGACAATACCTAAAAGATTATATTAATATTCTCGTTTATAACGTGGGAGATTCATATCTAACCGATCCACTAACCTTTTTTTTCTTTAGCGATCCACTAGTTTAGCAAAATATTAATCTAATAAACTATAGACTATAAAACCATAGGCATGGAAGGAACAAGGAAGCATAACACAAACATAAAAATCTTCGTTTTCCATCTTTGAAGATCAACCAGCTTATTCATGGCGATATCTCACATCCAGCCTCTGCTTCTTCTCCTTGCATCACTCTTCTTCTTACCTGCACTACGCGCCGTCGATTTCGAATACTGCAACAGTAAGTATCGATTTGCTAGTATCGATTTACGTATTATTATTAGTTGATAAATCAATTCAATAATACAAATAGGCCTCGATTTCATAGATTATTGTTATAGTTGCTCCTATCTCTGTTTTTTATAAAATAAATCTTGGACCAGAGATCAATAGGGAGAGTCTTATCTTTTGCTTTTGGATTCACAATGAGATCAATTTTAATAAAAATAAATTAAGGAGTGGATGTATAATATATGCATATACTATTGTTTTGTAAGAAATGTTAGTGCTCGATTTGTTAGAGTTGAGTTTTTTGTTTGTTTGTTAATTATATATACTCCTATTGTTTGTAGTTTTTGACACTAGCATGACTTCATAAAATCCACACAAATAATTTTTGCGACTGTTGTAGAAAGTGGATACGATTTCGGTAAGGTCACTAGTGTGGAGATCTCTCCGAACCCTGCTGGGCCTGAGGACTACGAGCTAAGCATTACGGTATTCGGTATTACAAGTACGTAATGATCTTCCCAAGTTTAAATTCTTTCTTTTTATTTTTAGTTTTGTAATATTTTTCTTGATAAATTATTTTTATGTATACAGAGGAAAGCATTGGCAAAGGAGTTATAGAGGTGTACGCTAAATCTGAGAAGATTACTGATCTTCTAAGACGCTTTGACATATGTGGGATGGGTGTGCCGTGTCCTATTGAAGCTGGCTCCAACTTTGTGATACCTCTTTCCGAAGTTCCTAAGGACGTACTTGAGGTAATTTATTCTTATACTTTTTCCGGGGTTGAAACAAAGACTAAGCTCTGGAATATGGGTGGGGAGCACCCGTTATTCTTGTAATTTAAAACGTACACAATGGCCAATAATAGTTGAAATCGCATTGGGAGAACCGTGGGAACATGCTGGTTTCATTATCCAGTCTAACCATCATATTTCTCACATTTTTACACTTCTACTTGGTTTGCCTCTCTAACGGTCTTTTTATATAATCTTGTGAAGGGTGACTACAAGTATGTCGTAGCTTTGCTTGATGAAGTTGTCGGAGTCTCGGAAGAGCCAACAGTAAGAATGTGTATCGACTTCGATTTACCTACTTCAGCTCTCAGATTGGTCTCTGCTTAATTAGTTCAAGTTGATGGGTGAAAAATATGTTTCTCTCTCTCTCTCGCTACTTGCATCTTTTCACTTTTTGTGTTGTGGAACAAATAAAAGGAAGTCCTTAACCGAGACGGGTTCCTCTCTGTTGTAACCTTGGTTTGGTTTCTATGAAACGTCATTGGTTTTCCGTATTGAATCAAAGCTGACTTATTATGAAATCTACTCTTATTGTTATATATATGGCTAGTCCGATCCGAATTTAAGCATTATATCCGGCTATCGCATCATAACCATTCAAATCTTGTTTAAAACTAAAGAGAGACGAAATAACAAGAACATAGTTTTATATAAAAGAAGGGAAATAATGTGCCTTGCCTTCGATTTCGGGACTTCAATAAGTTGCCGGATGAAAAATATGTTCTCCATACTCTCTACACGAGTATGATCTCTCTCCTTTGTGTGGTTCCCAACAAATAAAAAAGGTTTAATTTATATATGCACTTAACCGGTTTTGATTTGTCTCTGTTTTAATTGGTTTGAATTCTATGAACCGGTGCTAAAAATACATTTTCAGTGATGATAATTCGCAAGCAAGGGACATGCCGAAGACCTACCTTTCCAACAAATTGACAATACCAATGACAATGACATTGACATGACAACACCTACCTAAATGATTATATTAATATTTTAAGATTCTAGTGTATAACGTGGGATATAAGTATAACAAACTTAGCAAAATATTAATATAATATAAAATCATAGGCATGGAAGGAAGCATAACACAAACATTAAAATATATTTTTTTCCCTCTTTGAAGATCAACCAAACTGATTCATGGCGATATCTCACGTCCAGCCTCTGCTTCTTCTTCTCGCATCACTCTTCTTCTTACCTGCATTGCGCGCCGTCGATTTCGATTTCTGCAACAGTAAGTATCGATTTGCTTGTCTCAATTTTTCTGTATGTATTTCGTTAGTGCTCGATTTGTTAGAGTTAGAAGTTTTTGTTTGTTTGTTAATTATATACTATTGTTTGTTGACATATATCAATTTTTATTTTATTTTTATTTTTGTAAGAAATAGATCCAAGTGTTTGACACTAGCATGACTCATAACTTCCACAATTAATCTATGCTTTTGTAGAAAGTGGATACGATTTCGCTAACGTCACTCGTGTGGAGATATCTACGGCAACGGTTGGGCCTGAAGACGACGTCGAGCTAGAGATTACGGTATCCGGTTATACAAGTACGTAATGATCTTCCCAAGTTTCAACTCTTTCTTTTTATTTATAGTTTCTAATATTTTATTGATAAAATATTTTTATGTATACAGAGGAACGAATTGCCACAGGAGTTATAGAGGTGTACGCTAAATCTGAGAAAATTACTGATCTTCTAGGACGCTTTCACCTCTGTGCGATGGGTGCACCATGCCCTATTGAAGCTTGGCACCAACTTTGTGTTACCTCTTTCCGAAATTCCTAAGGATGTACTCGAGGTAATTATTTTTACACTCTTTCCGGGGTCGAAACCCACACTAATCTCTGGAAATATATGAAGCACAAGTTATTCTTATAATTTAAGACGCACACAATGGCCAATAATAGTTGAAATCGCATTGGGACAACCCTAGAAGCATGTTGGTTTCATTAGCACTAGCTTGTGATTAATTACTGTCTCTCTATATATCCAGTCTAACCAATTTTTGTTTCATTTTGATAATTGTTTTCTAAAACCGGGAAAAATCATATTCCTCATATTTTTTTTTACACCTCTAGCTACTTGGTTTGCCTCTATGACGGTCTTTTTGAAAAATCTTGTGAAGGGCGACTACAAGTATGTCGTAGCTTTGCTTGATAAAATTGTCGGAGACTCTGAAGAGCCAACAGTAATAATGTGTATCGACTTCGATTTGCCTACTTCAGCTCTCACATTGGTCTCTGCTTAATTAGGTCAAGTTGATGGGTGGAAAAATATGCGATTGACAATGGAAAAAAATCCCTTTTTATGGGTTGTGCAACAAATAAAATAAAATCCTTAACTGAGATCGATTTCTTTCTGTTGTAATTTTGGTTTTGTTTCTTTGAACCGGGATGTCATTGGTTTTCCGTATTGAAGTTAAGCTGATTTATTATGAAACCTACTTACTGTTATATCGCTAGTTCGATTCGAATTGAAGCAACATTTAATATATAAAAAACCTAATCGGAAAAGCGAGATAAGAAAGAAAAAAAATCAAACTGAAAAACTCTATTTGCTTGCTCCAAAATCGAATCCTAAATCGGTTTAATCCCTAGGACATACGTTGCTAATACTAGTTTTTGATTGAATGCTATTATAAATATTCAACCATTAAATGACATTATAATCTTATTTATTTGATATTTAAAAAAAAAAAAAAATTAATCCCACACAGTTGTCTTATTAGAAAGAAGGACATTTTATGAATTAATCATCACCCTAATATTTTTAGCTTATCGCGTATAAGGTGGGATATCATATCACTTTCATCCGATCCACTAATTTAGCATACTTTTCCTTTTTGCTAATTATATAAATAAAACACCTACTCCTATTATTTGACATATCAATTCAATAATATCTTTGTAAGAAAGATGTATAAATCTAATTTTTTTTACCTAACCATGCATAAGTTGTAACTTTCACAACTATGCATATTTTATACGCAAATTATTTCTTTATTTATTTCTCCATTTGTCGATAAGAAAACCGATGACACTAGGCATATTTTAAGGTTCTCACGTATAACGTGGGAGATTAAAATTATAGGGATGTTACTCTGAACGGATCCACTAATGTAGTTATATAATTATATATGTAGTAAAATATCATTATCTATAGATATATAATATTAGTCAGTGGACAGAGTGCATGTGAACAGAGATTAGACTCATTAGAGACGAACAAATTGAGAACCGTAACATAAAAATCTCTTTTGAAGATCTCAGAGTGCTAATCCATGGCGATTTTTCACATTCATCCGATTCTTTTTCTTCTCCCATCACTCTTCTTCTTACCTACTTTGCGCGCCGTCGATTTCAAATACTGCGGTTTGCTCCTATCTCTGTTCTTTGTCTTGATACTTTGAAAGCTTCGCGTACAACTTTTCAAGAATCTCATTTTGACTTAGTTCTAGGAAGTAACTTACCTTAAATTGTGGTTATTCGATGCAAGAAATGAAGATAATCAGTATGTAAGTTATAGTCAGGATAATATAAACAACTATCGATAGATGCATCACATGTTTAGGATTGGACAATAATTGGTTGGTTTTTGGGGATTCAAAATCCAGGGGTTTCTCTATAATTAATCCCTAGCTAGGGTTGACTCTAGAAATAGAGACAAGAGGTGCTTCTTAATCTAGCCACAATCTCTTATGTGTTATCTTTGACTCTGTATCTCTATATATGGATAAACATGCATGATGACCGCGGGGCTTTGTATGTGTTTTCTTGTTATTGAACTTGTACAATTCAGTGAATTCACTCTCAAACGTTATGGTCCAATTAGGGGGTGATTGGCAGATTGATTTTAAAAACCGCGAGGGCTTTAGAAAAAATAAAAGCCTTCAAAGTATTTCATATGTTTCATTTTAAGTCACACGGATTAAGAAATAATTTTTTTTTTTTCAAAATTAAAATATCATTTATTATCAATTTTAAAACAATTCAACCAACAATAAAATAATATGCAAAATTCAAACAACCATAAACTTAAAAAAAGATATTAATTTTACATTTTATAACGAGAACATCACTTAGTTTGGAACAATTTTTTAAAACAACATATTTAAAAAAAAAAAGAGGGAGTATATTTTATCCAATCAGAATTTAGTGATTTTAAAATTTTAAAAATCCTTATAAAAAACACTCACATCCATTTACCTTATTTTTGTTCTCGGGCGACACTTTTTCCCTAAAGTCCAAAAAATGTGGCTTCAACTTCTTTCTTTAAGTGACATCCATTATTTTGCAGTCAAAACTTTTACATTTAAAATTTAAAATAAAAGCTTACAACAACAATTCTAGCCAATCACCCCCTTAATCTTAATCTCTGTGACTGTTGTAGGTGATGGAACTTCTATTGATGTTACTAGTGTGGATGTATTTCGGGATGAGGACAATACAAGCTTTAAGATATCCGGTTCTACAAGTACCTATTTTTATTCCTTTTTGCTTAATTTGTTTCCAAGTTTTCCACTCTTGTTTTAGTTTCCAATATTATTCTTTTGATAAATTCTTTTGTGTGAACAGGTAAAACAATCACTGGAGGATACATGAATGTGAAAGTTAAACTAGGCTTGATTCCTATGTTTACGAATACATACGACCTCTGTAAATATATGGCATGTCCTGTTGCACCTGGCGCCTTCGTGCTTGCTTTTGACAAAACTATTCCTTTATATCGACTGGTAAAGTTTTCTTAACAGTTTTATTTTCATCGATTCTGGATAAAAAAAAGGATCTTCCATATGAATTTGAGATGGTTTTAGCTGGAACAATCTTCCAAGTCCGGTCATCTAAGAAAGTTGAGTGAGAAAGACGATATAGATGTCCAACATAAGGATGAGACTTATTATTCGATGGTGAACTTGCTGGTGTTGGGAATCCACATTAGAAATGAGATGTAACCTAAAGTAATAGATAAGGGACATGTAGTATTTTACTGATTGCTAATCAATTTTGAATATTTTTTATCGAGCACTCGGACGTCGTGCTAGCTAGAAAAAGAAAGAACATTTTGATTGTAATCGTGCTTTAATTCTAGGATATGTTGGTAAATATTTATTCATATTAACACTAGTTTTTGATTAATCACTGTCTTCTTTCCTGTCAATAAACCATTTGGTTGTAGCCTATTTGACGATTTTTTTTTGTTTTCTGTTCGTTTTTACCTTTGCAGGCGAGATTCAATGTTCGCATAGACATTTTTGACTCTGATGACGAGGAATTAATGTGCCTCACTTTTGAATTCCGACTTTCACGTTCCGCCGCCGCCGCCGTCTCTGCTAGTCAAGTTGTTGGATGAAAATATGTTGTCAATTCTCGACTCGAGTCTCATCTCTTGATACTTGTATGACAAATTTGCATCATTGTATATATGTTGTTTTCTCCCTTTTGTGTGGTGTGCCCAACCAATAAAAAAGGTTTAAAAGAACTTCGCTTTCTTTCTGCCTCTTATGTGTAAGGTTATTTCAATTTAATGAAAAGTTTGGTTTGATAAAAAAAAATACACCTTTAACCGATTGTGATTTGTCTCTATTATAATTTGGTTTGATTTCTCCTAACGGGTGCTGAAAAAGCACATTTTCATTCGTAATTTATTTCTCTTGTTTTCCTATCTACCATTAATATTTATAATTAATATAGCTTAATTCTGAATTCCCAAACTCCAATCCCAACAATAATCACAAAATCCAAGACGTAAGTCAATCTTTACTTTTAAATTTTAATAACAAGAAAATTAGAAATAAATGATGTTTTTTTAAAAGTTTGTCCATATATATTTTTAATAAGGTTTGATGAATTAAACTTTTGTAATCATTTAAATTTTATTATGTCCATAATTTTGAATTGGAAAATTGTATTTTTAAATAAATTTATATTAATTTCAAAAAAATTCTTAAAAGAAATTCGTTTGTTAAAAAAAAAAAAAAGTTGGGAAGCTTTTTGTAATGTCAGATCCTCTAATTGAGGAAGAGGGTTCACATTGGGTATAGAAAAAATCGATTTGGGAATAGTTGCCCTAATCCCTTTTACAAATCGATTTCTTCCTCTTTGTATTGTTCCGGCGAAATCGATTTCTTCACTCTTTGTTCTCATACGATCTCCATACACCACATGTTACGCAGATTTACATCATATTCAATTGCTAAACCCAAAAATTGACACAAAAATCAGGCATATAGGAAAACGATTATCGAAAATTTTAAAGAATTCTGAACTAAGCAGAATTTATATTCTAAAATTCGCAGAACGTAATATAAAAAATATATTCGATTTCCTGAGATACTAGATTCAGCTTTCTTGTTTCGATGATTGAATTTCTTTATTTTTCAGAATTCTAAACTAATTATGATTAATTTTTTAAATTTCATAGAACATATAGCAAACAAAAGAATATACGTGTTGCATATTTGTTTTTCTACCATTCAAATGTTGTTCCATACCGCTTATTTTGTATTGTCTCGCATCATTCGTTTCTCCAACACGAACCACACTTGAATCACCGTTATGTCCTATATGTGTACTATCACCATTCGAAGCTTTCATTTCGAGATCAATCCACGTGCATGTGCTTGTAAATGGATGAAGGTGGTAAGGTAATTGACGATATTCCATTGACATTTACGCTCATATTTTAAGAGTCTCGTGCATAACATGGGAGATTAATATATAGGGATATATCACTTATGAACCGATCCACTAATATAGCAAAATGTTAATATAATCTATATACTATAAAAACATATGCATGGAAGGATGCATAACACAAACAAAAAAAATATTTTTCCTTCTTGAAGATCAAGCAACTGATTCATGGCGATATCTCACGTCCAACCTTTGCTTCTTCTCCTCGCATCACTCTTATTCTTACCTGCACTACACGCCGTCGATTTCGAATACTTCAACAGTTTGTATCGATTTGCTTGTCTCAATTTTTCTAAAGCATAGAGCCCTTAAAATTACAAAAGGGCATTATTTCCCTTATTTTGATTACTTTTATGTATATGTCACTGATAGTTTACTATAAATAAATTCATGATTATATCTTGATCTAATCCTTAAAAACCTATGTTGGAAGATATGTTTGAGAGCATTTAAGACATCCACATCCGTCAACTATGATTGATTGAAATTGCAGTGGAAAGATTCGAATCATATTCCTCAACTAACATGGTTTGACCACTAAATCACCATGAGTTGATTGACATTTCAAACATCATTACAATCATATTTTAAGATTCTCGCATATAACATGGGAGATTAATTAATATATAGGGATGTCACTTATGATAAGATCCACTAATTTAGCGAGATATATTATAATATATAGACTATATATAAATTAATAGGCCTGGATGGACGCATAAGACACGTACTAGTACAGACTTGTTTGTCAAACCAAACTGAAAAATCTTGTTTTGCTCTTTGAAGATCGACGAGCTGATCCATGGCGATATCTCACGTCCAGCCTCTGCTTCTTCTACTCGCATCACTTTTCTTTTTACCGGTTTTGCGCGCCGTCGAATTCGAATACTGCAACAGTAAGTGTCGATTTGCTAGTCTCAAAATTTCTCTATGTATTCTTTGTGTTTATTAATCGATAAATCAATTATATCTCTGTTTTTTATAAACGGATAGATCTTGGAGCAGAGATCAATAGGGAAAATCTCTTATCTCTTCTTCGCCTTGTTACTTTTTTTCCTGAGGATTTTTTTGGATTCACAATGAGATCAACTTTAATAAAAATAAATTAAGGAGTGGATGTTATCATTGTAAGAGATGTTAGTGCTCGATTTGTTGAAGTCAGAAGTTTTTGTTGGTTTGTTAATTATATACTCCTATTGTTTGTTGACATATTTTGTTTTTTTTATTTTTGTAAGAAAAGATGTAGAGATCCAAGTTTTTTTACACTAGCATGATTTCATAAAATCCACTGTTACTTTTAAATACTGACGAATTATATACTCCTATTGGTCTCTTTTTTTTTTTTTAAATCTTGTGAAGGGTGACTACAAGTATGGCGTAGCTTTGTTTGATGAAGATGTCATAGACGGGGAAAAAGCAAGAATGTGTATCGAATTCGATTTACCTACTTTTGCTCCCATATTGGTCTCTGCTTAAGTCAAGTTAATGGGTAAAAATATGTTTTCAAGTCTTTATGTCAGTCTCCCTCTATTTGCATCTTTTCACTTTTTTAATGTGTTGTAGAACAAATAAAAGAAAATCCTTAACCGAGATCTATTCCTCTCCGTTGTAATTTTGGTTGGGTTTCTATGAAACGTCATTGGTGTTCCGTATTGAACCAACGCTGATTTATTATGAAATCTACTTTTAGTGTTATATATATGGCTATTCCGATCCGAATTTAAGCATTATATCCGGCTGTTCCAGTGCACGAGATCTTGTAGCACTTACCAATGAGGCCCTATCAATTAGTATTACACGCATCATAATCATTCAAATCTTGGTAAAACTAAAGAGAAAAACGAAATAACTAGAACATAGTTATATAAAAATAGGAAATAATTGCCTTGCCTTCGATTTCCGGAATTCAATAAGTTGCCGGATGAAAATATGTTCTCCATACCCTCTACACGAGTATGATCTCTTGTTATCTTGTTTTCACTTCTTTGTGTGGTTCCCAACGACTAAAAAAGGGGTTAAGTAATTGGGATTTTTGTCGAAAAAACTACCATTTTTCAAAAAAAACTTTTCAAATCCATCATTTTTTAAAAATCTTTTCTGGTATAACACAAATCTACTTTTCAGTAGTGTTAATTGATGCTTCTACCATTGGCTTTAAATGGTGGTATATTAGTTGCCAAGACATAAATGCAGAGACTTAATTGGTGGACGAGAATAACTGACGAAATATAAGTAGTAAAAAAATTTGGTGGATGAAAATAACTGATGAAGCATTAGAAGTCTGAAAATTTGGTGGACGAGAATATCAAATCCAGGAACATTGTCAAGTGTCCATACAACTTTCACCAAAGAAGGGACAACATTGTTCAAGTATCTTTAGGAGTCATATTCTTGTTATTGTGATTTTTTGTAGGATGATCGACCTCTGCACATTTATCATATAGTTTAATATATATTCTTAGTAGTTGAATTATATAATTGATTCATGGGTAATAAATAATAGCCAGAAACAAATGTAAACTATATATTAATTGAATTATATAATTAATATATTCTCAGTGTTTCGTGTGGACAATTAAAAATGTGTATAGAAGTTGTCCCCGACATCGTGCGTATTTTTATTGTCCACGCGTAACACTTTCGAAATATGTATTTGTCTCTACCTATTATTTATTGACCACGTGGCCGAAACTAAATAATTTCTCTGTTCCTTCCAGGAATAGAAGAAGATGTCCAAATGTATGAGTAGATAGAAGACAATAAATAATAGTTATCGATAAATACAGACTTCGAAAGTGTTACGCGTGGACAATAAATTGTCCACTAGGTCGTGTTTTCTATCTATGCATACACTCTTTTTGCTTCTTTGATGTTATTTAAATAGAAATAGGTCGGAGATTCTTGATTTGAACAATTTTAAACGAGAGGGAAAGAGAAAATTCAAGAAAAATAATAAAGTATTAAATGAGAGAGAGCAAAAAAAATATTATTGTATGGAAAAAAAATAAAGGCGAAGGGAAAATGTGTGGAAGGGTAAAAGAATATTTACATTTAAAATTATGGTATATAGGAAAATGTGAATGGAAAAATTGAAGTATTTAAAATATCCGTGGAATAAATGGGAGTAGATTAGATCGTTTTTTCTAATTAATATATGCCTTTAACCGGTTTCGTTTTGTCTCTGTTTTAAGTTGGTTTGATTATTTGAACCGGTGCTAAAAATACATTTGGTTTAATTTGGTTCTCTTGCTTATCTACCATCAATGATACATAGGAAGCTCCACATGCATCACGTGAAAGAGTTGTTTAAATATGCTCAAGGACATGTCACATACCTAAGTTTTTGAAGATAAATATAAATATTTTGTGCTTGTAAATGAAAGAAGGTGGTAAGGTAATTGACAATACCGATGACATTTATGCTCATATTTTAAGAGTCTCGTGGATAACGTGGGAGATTAATATATAGGGATATATCACTTACGAACCGATCCACTAATTTAGCAAAATATTAATGTAAAGATAATTTTCAAAAATATTTTTGTTCCAAATATACCATCACTTAGATTTTTTCTAAAAATACCATTAAAAGTTTTTTTTCTCAAAAATACCACAAAATTAAAACTAAATTTTAAATCCTTAAAATTAAACTCTAACCTCTAAAAGCTAAACTCTAATCCTTAAAAATTAAACCCTAAATCCAAACCCAAAAATTTAAATTATAAACATTTAAAACTCATTTTTAGTGTTGGTGGTATTTTTAGAAAAACAAAATTTTTAGTAGTATTTTTGAAAAGAAAACTAAGTGATGGTATGTTTAAAACAAAAACATATTTTAGTGATATTTTAAAGAATTCATCTTACTGAATATAATCTATATACTATAAAATCATAGGCATGGAAAGAAGCGTAACACAAACATAAAAATCTTTTTTATCTTTCCGCATGGAAAGAAGCGTAACACAAACATAAAAATCTTTTTTACCTTTCATCTTTGAAGATCAACCAACTGATTCATGGCTATATCTCACGTCCAGCCTTTGCTTCTTCTCCTCGCATCATTCTTCTTCTTACCTGCATTACGTGCAGTCGATTTCGAATACTGCAACAGTAAGTATCGATTTGCTGGTCTCAAATTTCCGTATCCAAGTTTTTGACACTAGCAGGTCTCATAACTTAAATCTCTGTTGTAGAAATTGGATACGATTTCGGTAACGTCACTCGTGTGGAGATTTCTCCGACCCCGGTAATTGAGCCTGACGACGATGAGGACCTAAACATTACGGTATTTGGTTATGCAAGTACGTAATATTTTTTTTTTTTTTAATGATCTTTCCAGGTTTCAACTCTCTTTAAAAAAAAAAAATAGTTTCTCTAATATTTTCTTGATTAAATAATTGATGTATAAAGACAAAAGCATCGACGAAGGATCTATAGAGGTGTACGCTAAATCTGAGAATAGAACTGACCTTGTAAAACGCTTCTTCCTCTGTGTGGTGGGTGAGGCATGCGCTATTGAAGCTGGCACCGACTTTGTGTTACCTCTTACCGATGTTCCTCAGGGTGTAATGGAGGTAATTGTTCTTACACTCTTTGCATATATAATGGGGGATCCGGGGTCGAAGCCTACACTAAGCTCTGGAATATGTGGAGCACCAGATATTTTTGCCATTTAAGACGTACATGGTAGCTAATAATAGTTGAAAATTGCAAGTATGTGGTAGCTTTGCTTGGTTTGCCTCTCTGACGGTCTTTTTTTTTTTTAAACTTGTGAAGGGTGAGTACAAGTATGTCGTAGCTTTGCTTGATGAAGATGTCAGAGAATCGGAAGAGCCAATAGTAAGAATGTGTGTGGACTTCAATTTACCTACTTCAGCTCCCACATTGGTCTCTGCTTAATTAGTCGAGAAAATATGCGATATTGACCTAATACGTACTTCAGCTCCCTTTTTATGTGTTGTGCAACAAATAAAGGAAAATCCTTAACCGAGATCGATTTCTCTCTGTTGTAATTTTGGTTTCTTTTCTATGAACCGGGATGTCGTTGGTTTTCCGTATTGAAATTAAGCTGATTAATTATGAAACCTACTAAATGCTTTTTATAAGCCAATCGCTATAAAAATGACATTGCAAGCACTTTTTTTTTTAATCGGGGAAATTCTAAGATCGTCCGGATAAAATCCATGGCTTTGTGAAAATCCATGGCATTCACGGTGACCAGTTAGGATTGAAATCATATTGGGGGACTCAAACCCTGGTCGTTGAATTAACATGATAAATCCTCAATCGCTAAATCATCATGAGTTGGTTGACATTTCACACATTATTACACTCATATTTAAGATTCTCGCATATAACATGGGAGATTAATTAATATAGTGATATCACTTGTGATTCGATCCACTAATGTAGCACAAAGTATTACAATCTATAGATTCTCGCAGACAACGTGAGAGATTAAATATAGGGTTGATTGGATCCGCTAATGTAGCAAAATATCATAATCTATAGTTTTTTCTTTTTTTTAAATACTTATTTATTCATCTTTTATCTCTCTTACAGAGATACTATTTCAAATTACAACCGTAATCCCTGTTAAAGATGAATAAAACAGCGATAAATAGATTAACCTTACAAAAAGTTTGAACCGAATGTGAAGCATATACTCTCGAATTTCAGAAATTGATGATGGTGTGATACTGGAAAAACCTAAACCAAATTAATAAATATGTTTCATAGGCTTGATTGGGTCTTGTGTAGCTGTGACCATCCGCCTATTTGATAGCAAACGACGATTCAGTCCTGCTAGTTTTGCTCTCATTTGAAGTTGGATTTCCTTAATCAAAACTTGACATTGTTTGGAAGAGAAATTGTGTAGTCTTGCGTTTCGCTCTTTCCACAAGAAATAGATAACCCATTGGAACAAAAAGTTACAAATCGCCACCAGTTTTGTATTACTAGAGGATGTCCAGAGGAGCTTCCATGGTGGGATAGAGACAACAATTGACAGGTAGATGATAGCCTGAGAGAAGATGAACCAACGGAGGTACTCGTAACTCGTTGGTTGGAGACGCGCCGGAGGCAACGCCGATATGGTGACTATTTTGTTTTCTCCCTTTTGGTGTTGCTGTCTCCAACAAATAATAAAAAGGGTTTGTATACACCCTTAACCGATTGTGATTTGTCTATTTTAATATGGTTTGGTTTCTCTAAATCGGTGCTAAAAACACATTTTCATATGTAATTTATTTCTCTTGTTTTCCTATCTACCATTAATGTTAGAATGGACGCATAAAGTGAACATCAATACGTTTCTATAGCGCAATCTCTTTCAAAAGGTGTTTCTCCCACAAAGTAAAACTTGTAAAATATTATATTACCAAATTTCTCTAATTTAGGCCAGTCTTGATCCAAAACAGATCAAAAATGGATTTATAACTTTCTAAAAATCAGGATCGATTTTATTTACAAATCAGTCCATTTTTCCAATAAAAATCTACAAAACAGGTTTTTTCTTAAGTTTGCGAATTTGCAAAACTCTAAACCGATTCTGCTTATTGATTGTGTAGGATAAAAAAGAGAGATCAATATATATATATATTATGTGTATAATACTACAAAACAAGGATTTTTTTTAGCAAAGTCCTTTGATGATTGTTTCTCCCACCTACTCCGTTTTACATAATTATTTCACTGCTTCTTCTTTTTTCAATAAAGTTTGTACTTTCCTAATCGCAAAACAATTTTGATCAAAACCTGAGTCCAAACCGAAATCAAAAAATTATTGAACAGATTTATATATTGGATTTAGTTTTATATTTGATAATTATTTATATAAAAATAAAAAGATTCAAACCAAAATTTAATCAAAACTCGGAATCTCTAGTTCATGGTTTGACGCTATATATGTATGTACCTAGTAAACAACACCTAGCTACTTCTAAAATATTGATGGATATGGAGGGAACAAGAACTCGAGTCTAGTAATTAATTGAGCAACAATACGAATTTAGGATAAAGAAAGATCCATCCATTAGAATCTCGAGAAGAGAATAAGAATACGTGTTATAGTTAGCAGTTTTCCTGACGTATCTTCCGCACGAAACCAAGTTCCCAAACAAATATGTTCACATATATATAGAACGTAATAAAATAACGGTTTTTGCTAGATATTTTTATGATTGTTTTTCTGTACCAAAATTAATAATATTACTACATGTTTGTAAAAAAGTTACTTTTTTTTTTTAATAATCAGGGGGTAATCCAGATTTTTACCATCCGACTAATTTCTCAGAATGAGTATAGCTATCGAGTAACTCACTCCGGATTTTCTAATGGGCATAAAGCATGACACTATTTCGACTGGCCAAATGAAGGTAAAAGTATTTTCTGGAGAATCGAACTCATGTTGGAAGAGTTTACTCCTTTCTCTGAACCATTTTATCACTAGACCACCACCACCTCATTAAAATTACACTTTGTTCTAGCCATATATAACTTAAGAAAAGAATTCATTATATTTTATTATTTTGTTTTATATTATGTATTTTATTTTAGTATAGTATTTTTTCCGTTTCACATAAAGTATCGTTTTGACACATTTAATAATTTTTTAAACATACAAATATGCATATATTGAAAAACGATTCAAATTTTAGTTTTGATCATATTTGAATAAATAGAAAAATAGAAGGTGCGATTGAAAAGGTAGATTAAAAATTAGAACGATACTAGTTGTGAAACAGAGAAAATATTTGATCGAACAAGCATAATTAGTTAGTTTCCAACCTAAATTCCTAAACTTTAATCTTAAAAAATCACAAAATCCAAGACGCATCCAATGCAATCTTTACTTTCTCCTCTCTTATCTTTGTTAAATCTATTTTATCCGTAACTTCAACCTCTTCTTTTTGTGGTCTAGTAGATTTTTAACACTCTCACATGAGAATCAACAACCAAATTAACCCTGAATGTGATGGAAATGCAAAATAGAAGTGGAGACTATATTGTATTTGTCCAACACTTATATTATCCATCACGAATTTTCAAACTTTCTTCACATCTCGAAACCTTAATTATCAAAAGCTTAAAAGCAAAATGAAGTTGGCAACCTCCAAAAAAAAAAAAAAAAAGTGTGTTTTCGCATTTAATAAAACGTCTCATTCATTGCGAGAAGATATTAGAAGATCAGGTCAAGTTCGATGCTGCAACCGACAAAGATAAAAGAGATAAGGTTTTTTGTTATTTTTGTTTTGTTTGTATTAATGAAATATTGTTTTTTTCTTTTGTTTTGGTTTAACTGTCTCGTGAAACTGATATCCATAAAGAGCGAATGAGAGAAGTGGATTAGTCAAAGATTAAATTATCCAACGAACTTCTTTGACTCTCATCTTTTTCAAGAGTGGTCGTTAATTATCCATTTCTTTTGGGGTTACTCGTGGCGGCAACTACCGACCTAAGATTAGGTCTGGTCCCACTTTCTATTCGTTTGCCACGTGTCGATTGGTTTATCAGACACCTATAGTGGGAGTTGTATGTAAGTAACCGGATAACGGTAATTGATATTGATACAATATTCTCTAAAACTTTATACTATTAAATATTGTGACATCAAATAATATTCCAACTACCGAAGTTTACTTTCGTTTGTTTGTTTGTTTGTAATATAATATATGGAAACGAGATGATTTAATGATCTAAAAGAACATTGAAATGGTTAACCGAGAGTAAACAATTTCGTATAGAAATAAAATCCGTAAAAAAATAATTTACATCATGTGTTTAGATTTTGTTAACACCAAACTATTACCGTTTGGTTCTATAAATTGAATTGTTAGTATATATATTTGGAATATTTTTTACGGCCAACATGTTATATATCAGAAAAGAGTATAACCAACTATTCTACGTGAAAAGAAAAGAAAAATTCATTAAACTTAAAAAATAGACAACATTTGGTATTTTATATTAGTTTGAATAGTCTTAATAATCAGACTGATTGATATACATATTCGGTTAGGGGAAAATTTACAAAAGCAAAAATTACTTAATTTTTTTTTTATATAGGGGAAAAACATTAAATTATGGTAAAAACCCAACAAATTTGTAGTTGGTTTCATCCATCTATAAATTCTCGTGACCGACCCACCGTTTTGCTCCCCCTCTTCTCTCTCAATTTTTCTCATTCTCTCTAAAATCTTCATCTTCGTATAAACCGATACATACACACACACAAACAAACGTATCTCTCTCTACATACGCGTATATACATACATAGATACGTATAGTATACAGATTTCTGGGTTTAGCTGAAAAACAAAGAGTGGTTTTTAGAGCGATAATGGAAGGAAGAAAGAAGAAGGTTTCATCTTCCTCTCCTTCTTCTTCCTCTTTAACCTCTGAGCTTTTTGGCTCCAGAGAAAACCCTTCTCCTTCTTCTTCTTCCTCTTCTGCGATTTTCGGATCAATTTTCGCTCCTCCTTCTAAGGTGAAATCTCATTCTCCAAAAAAAAAGCTTCGATTTTTAATGTTTCTGGAATTCGATTTTGTCGGTGTTTAATTCCAAATTGATTTTGTATTACGATGGTCGTAATCTCTGTTTTTCAATTTCGATTTCGATCTCTTTTCAAATCGTTTTAAAGAAATCCAATTTCGCTGGGAATAGGAATTGGGATTTTAGGAATTAGGGTTTTCAAAATCGAAAGGATGATTATTTTGATTCGATCGTAGCGTAATTGAATGTGTTTTTCGATTTCGTATTCGGGTTTTTTGAATTGTGAGGCTTTTTGTTGTTGTTGTTGTAAAATAATGGATTGATTTAAAAAAAAAAGAGATTTTTAATTATTGACGACCCCACAACCCCAAATTAAGAATAAGAACACTAAAGCAGAAGAAGAGTTTGAATGATTTCGTGGCTTGGAACACAAATCGAATTTGATACTATTCTGTTTTGATTTTAGGAAAAACTTGTGGGTTTGTTCTTGTTTCAGGTTATGGGAAGAGAATCTATGCGACAACAGCAAGAGACTGTGACTGGTGGCTGGAACGACAAAACCTCAAAGACTGGTAATCTAATCTTATAAATCTTTTGAGATTTGACAAGTCTTTGTTGTTGTGCATTTCTTGGTTTTATGAGTGGATTTTTGTATGATTTTGCAGGTGGTGTTGATAGAAACAAGGAACAACAAGAAGAGAATCTTGGTTCAGTTTATCAGGATCAGAGAGTACAACCTTGTCATCTTAGTTCTTCCATCTATTACGGTGGCCCAGATGTTTATTTCCAGCCTCAGAATTCGAGCACCAACCCTACGGTAATCTAAACTCGAATTGTCCGAGGAAAAAGCTAGAAACTAAACTTTATATATACATATAGCTGTTTTATAGAGAGTTAGTCTTGTGGAGCTTTTGATAGAACCAAATAGATATGGCTCTTGTTCATAGACTAGTGTCTTTAAAGACTCTGGCTGAAGAATCTTGTGATGGGGAACCAAAGTTATAGCGTTTGTTCATCGATTGGTGTCTCTAAACACTCTGGCTGAAGAATATTTGGTTTTGAGTTTTTAAGGGTTGTTAGAACCAAAGTTATCGTTCTTGTTCATAGATTATTGCTCCTAAAGAATCTTTTCGGATATGTTTTCTTTATGCAGAACAAGAAAGAGGGAGGAGAAGATGATTCGGGAAGTGCCTCGAGAGGAAATTGGTGGCAAGGTATTAACCATATAAACCGATTCTATCAATATGTTCCAAGAAATCTTTGTTTCGATTCAACCGATTCTCCATCTTTATCAATATGTTCCGAGAAATCTTTGTTTCGATTCTCTAATCGTTCTTGAAAACTTTGCAACTTACAGGATCTCTGTATTACTAAGTAGAGATCTTACTACTTAAAGCCATGTTATTATACTACAAAAACAAGGTATAATAAAACCCGGTACTCCATGGAACGATTCCGGTTCTAAGTCAGAAAAATCTGATTTTGGTTTGGTTTGGTTTGATTTTGGATTTTGCAGGTACATAGGAACAAAAAAAAAATAGAGTAGCAGTGGAACAGTCTTGTTTAGTAACTTCTCATCTTATTATTACAAAAAAAGTATGGAAGAAGTTTGAAGGTAGCTGCAAAGAAACAGGGGAGTTTTTTTTGGTTCTTGTCGTGGTTTAGTGATTAACCCGACCGGTTCACATTTAATTTTCCCTTTTAATTATATAGATAAACCGTTAATGGTTTTGTACAAAACTCTATAAATTTCCAGTTTCCACGCATATAAATAAATAAAAACTCTTTTTGGTTAATTTGTCACAATTTGAATGATGTTATTACCGTTTTGGTTACCACCGGTTTGTATTGCTGTGAATATGAGTCTTGTCCGGTTTAGATGGGAATCTGCTTTTGTGAAGAACAGTGTTGAGATTCTTCTGCTTTTTGTTGATCCTTTAAAGAGTAACTTGAAAATTGATTTGATCTTTAAACAAATATTTGACTCATTTGTTGTTTAATCTCAAAGCCCATCTTTCCAATTTTCATTATACAAATCTAAAACTACACACACGTTAAAAGAAAAAAGAGAAATTATAATAAAAAAAGACGATCCAGAAACAGAGACTTTTCAAAGGAGATTTCTTCAAATCCCAGGATCAAGGTTCGATACATTCAACGACTCTTTCATGCATTTTTCAAGAGACAATCTCTCAGTCGACGAAGAACGGCTCGATCTTTCGCCTGAAAGATCTTTCAATCTTGGTTCGTTCTTTGTTACGTAAGCCGTCAAAACCCTTTTAACGCTGCTACTGTGAGGGATCTTGAACCGGGAAGGAGACGGTGGCACTGTGATTGATGATCGGAGCTCTGGTTTTGCAGGAGAGTAGCTTGGAGTTGTGTAGGTCGTAACTGGCAATGCAATGTTCTTAAGATCAGCGTCGTTGCCTAATGTTGTCGGAATCTGATCTGATGAATGTCTTGTAAGATCATCAACAAAGAGCAAATCATCGATACGTGCAACTATATTGAATGCTAAGCTCTCTAGAACTCTCGAGTAGCTTTCCAGAATCGATTTCCCAATGTCCTAAAACAGAAAAAATGTAGAATCTTTAGTGCGAAGTTCTAAAAGCCAAAAAGATTTGGGATTTCTGTGTTGTAGAGAAACCTACTTTGTTGTATTGGATTTTGCTCATGTCTAGAGCGGTTTGAGGAAGACCCGGGAACCGTTGTTTTAAAGAAAGCAATAAACTTTCAGCTCGATCCGCCATTAACTCTAGCTTCTCTGCATCAACCATTAGTTCTTTCACCATTTCCCACGACGTTTTGGTATTAGTAGCTGGTTTGGAATTACTTCTTTTGTGCCATAGGTAGATCGATGACTCGACTCGGTTAGCTATCTCTATGGCTTGATGTTCAGAGGATAAGTCAAGGCAATCAAGAAGATATTCAGGGGAGAATTGATCTGACGAAATGTATCTGTAGATTAAATCACCGAGGCAGGATCTTCCTTTCTGAAAGATAACAAAAAGAAGAAAAAAAAATGCTAACTTTGATTTTCATATCAGAGATGTTAGCGGAATATATGTATTGTTTGTTTTTTTACCCGTGGAAGAGATTCGAGGTATGATTCAGGGATTTCCATGTCGTTGAGTGTGATACTGTTGATGGCCATAGCAGCTTTTAGTATCTGATTAGTGCAGTCGCGTTTATGCTGCAACTGTTTTCTTGAGTTTTCTTGTAAACCTCCTGGCGAAACCCGTGGAACTGGTAGCCACCATTTGTCTTCTTGTCTCTGAAAAGATTTTCGAAAAGAAGATGATCCGTCTGCTGCTGATTCGTGTGCAATGATTCCTTGGTCAACATACCAAAACTCTGTCTCCTCAAAACTATCTAATATCTCCTGAGAAGACATAAGAAGAAGAAAAATGAGGCCTTTGCAGCTCAAAATACCTTAAGAGAAACTTGGTAAGATGAAAGAGGTCACGGGTTCTTACGAGAAGCATGTTATCTAGTTTCCTGAGAGCTGGGAGGTTAACATAAAGATCTGATCTTGGTCTGCAAGTCATTATCTACAACAATGGAACCCAAAAATCTGAGTCTATAATCCTAAAGATTTTAGCGTTTCTTTCCCCGAACCAAGAAATCGAAACCACATCATCCAATCCTGCAATAAATCTGTACCTCAAGTTTGCTTCCATCTGGAAATGTTTGCCAAGTAGGAGTCATCTCTACAATGTGATCACTCACACAGAGAAGCCATTCCATTTCTCTTCTCCACATCTCTTTCTTCTCCGTAGGCAACGGTTCCAACCTCCATAGTTGCCCGAACAAGGTAGCTTAATTTGTTTTTAACAATTCGAGCAAAACACAAAGTCAAGCTTATATAAAAAAGATCTGTTGAAAGAGATAAATCCAACAAAGTCATTAGAGTAATTTCACATACCACAAAGATTAGTGATTGCATTAGAGATGGCTAAAGCTGTGCATACACCATTTCCAGAACCTGACATATCTTCTCCAAGCAGCAATTTCGAAAATCTTTCCTTCATCATCTCAATCTCTACATAGTCAAAACCAGAAGAAAAAAAAAAAAAAAAAAGCCTTAGATTTCAACTCCAGGGGGACGACAAAAAAAAATCCAACTTTAAGCTTTGATAAAAACTGAAATTGTCAGTGAGGAATAAAAGCAAACACTTGGCGGGTGTATTTGGACGAAGATGGCGAACCTGAAACTTTCGATTGTTTGGCACAATCCGAACGAATCTTCTTCTCTCCGTCGCCATTCTTCACCGACCAACGAGATGAAATCGGAGAAGCAGCGAAATCTTCCGTACTACTAGGGCTTTGTTCCTCATCTTGTCTAGTTGTTTCCGAGATCAGAAAATCGGAGCTGCAGCAACTGCTTTCTCTACCTTTCTCTTCCACTTCTCGCATGTCGATTTTCAGTTTCTCCGGCGAAGCACCCATTACTACGCCGTGTCTCTTCAAACACAGTAAAGCTTGCTCAAATACGTGAAACCAAACCACTCTCTCGATATTCTCGTGCTTGTTATCGCATTACATTTATGAGCCCTTTTTTCTTCGATCGGATTCTTGAGGAATTATTTTCTCGGGAAAATATTGGTTTCTGAGAAAAGAAAATGCAGTGACTGATGAGCCTCGCTTGCTCTCTCTTCCTCGATCTCTGCATCTTCAACATAAATTTAAAAACACGAACTTTATCTCTGTAACAAGATGATTATATTATTTTTAATTTACGTGTTTAATTGTAAACTAATCCAAATCAATGACGACAAGATTTAAATAAAATAGTATAGAATTAATTAATTTGGGGAATCGTGTAATTGACGGATCTTAGACTACGATGTCCTCCGGTTTCGTTTTTTTTTTCTTCTTATAATAATTTGGTTATTTCTTGGGTTAATTTTCCTATTTAACCCAAAAAATAATAATATTTAGACAAATAACAAAAATATTTTACGTGACACAATTACATCTACTAGTTTTTAGTTATTTGTCTAGTTATTATTTGTTTTTTGGATTATTAGACAAATTAACCCTTATTTGTTTCTCTTATTTCTTTAGTTTTTAGATTGTGATTTGATAACCATAAAATCATATAATGACGTATTCAATAAGATTCTACTTTTTTGTTTACGAATCACGTAATCATTTTAAGTTGGTAATTTGGAAGTCGTATTCCTCAAATGATATTCCAATTGTATATACATCTACAACAATTTGTATTACTATTCCCTACTTATCACATTTATTGTCTTTTTTTAACAACTTCAAAAAGATAGTTGGTGTCACTATTTTAGTTTAGATCAATTGGACCATATTTGTTCGATTGGACAGAACACGACTCATAAGTTTTTTTTCTTTTTTTACATAAATGTCCGATCTAATTCGACTAATATGATAAATGAGCAAATATTTTTGTTTTACCAATTTATCATATTTGAAATTCATGTCTAAACTTGAGACACGAAAGGATATACGCGCAGTTCGCTTGTTCGATAAAATAATCGAAATCAAAATTGTTAATTTTGAAATCCCAAATTGTTAACCCCGTGGCGCCACACTTAACTTATAAAAAGAAAAATTTGTTTTTTTATTAGTTTAATATTTATTATACTTTTCTCTAATAAAAAATTCTCTAATATTATTTAAAATTAGAAAGGTTAAGATTTTAAACAAAAAAGAACAAAAAACAGAAAAATCAAAAGTAAATATATAAATTTATCAAATTAATGACATGTAGGTAATTTGACTGGTCTGATCTTGTAATGCAATACCTCGAAAGACAATTTCGATTTTTTAAAAAAAATTCTAAAATCACTAGATCAGATTCAAAAATAGTTTGAATTTGTAAAAAGTTTCCAAATTTCAAAATGTTACTTCGTGAAGCATTCATACCAAACAATGAATGCGTACTCTCTTCAAGCCTTCAAGGTAATATATGTCAAATAAAACACATTCAATACGTGAAAATAAAACCCAATGTCAATATTTTCTTTCTATGTTTTTTTTTTTCTAAAAAATTTACAAGTTTGATAAACGAATGTATAGCCGCTCGTATACGCTCCATAGTGACCACAATTTGGTCCATCCGTAAGGATAAAGGTAGAAAGTGATGCTCTGTCTTTGGCTCAAACCTAACCAAAATCTCTTAACGGTTTTCTTGTCTTTGCGTGTATGTTACGATCGAGTGGTCACAAAATGATTTTTTGTTTTTATATGAAATCGTAGCTTCATTTTCATCATTTTATTTGTTTATCTGATCATTTAATATAAATTTTATAAACATTTACTTGTGAAAATGATTTTAACCTATACTAATTGCTTAGGATAAGAATTTGACAATTTTTTAAAAAATCATAACTTGTTCTTCCTGTTGCTTAGGATAAGAATTTTGGCAATTTTTTTTCTCAAATTTCTCGTTCCAAATTTTTTTGTTTTCTTTTCAATTAATTAGTTTATTTTTCAACTAGATAATATATGGCCGTAGTTGAGATGTCGTAAAATATGTATAAATATATATATTATAGCTTGGAATATATATGGTATTTTCAGTAACGTGATTAAATATGTAGATGTGTCGAGCATTTCAAACAAATTAATGTTTTGTCTCTTTGTTCTCTATCAGTTTGTCGTATTGTACGTCGTTGTTTCCCTTACAAAGCAACCCTAAAAATAAGGTCAAAATTGTTCCACCTTTTGTAAAACAAACGCAATACGATGACAAAAGTAAATATTTGAATAATACTTCAGCAATTAAAATATCACGATTTTGTGTGTCTCACATCGAAAGTTTGAGCTTTAACATAATACTAAAATGTTAGTTAAATAATGAATTATTGGAGTTCAAGAAAGCCTAACTAAAATCATATGAAATAATATTATCTACTCATTCTATTCTTACAAACGTTTCATCAATTTTTAATTTCTCCTTACGCTATATCATTATATTCTAACGAGAATGACTTTGAACTTACACTACCCAATATCCATAATCAAAAGTTCTTAAAAAATCACATTTCCTTGAGCTACAAACTAAGTTATCTTTATATTTGTTTTCTTTTACTTTTTTGTTTTTTTTTTCTTGTTTTCTTTTACTTATTATGTATTCTACACTAAAAAAGTTTGGAGATTTTAAATCAACGTTAAAAAAAGAAGAAGTAAAATTCAAATAATAGCTACAAAGTTAACCCTTGGCATATCGCTTGATTATTGGACCGAAACAAACCAGTTATTGTTTTCTTAATTGCGTTGCGTTTAATATTTAATTTCATTGGGCCACCATCCACGGGCCTAATAATTGTCATTAAGGCCCACATGATCCTAATCCTTCAATTCGGGTCAAGCGACTAATATATACACATAAGCCCCAAGATGGCGGACAAAACATTTTAGTTTGGTCCGTAGATGATGCATATATGTTCGTATCAAAGAGACCATTTAAAAAAAAAAAATTTACATGCAGCTAACTGAGCTAAGCAAGGGTTGTTGGCGTTGGCACACACAAAAAAAAAATGTCAAAAGATTAAATATAATAAAAGATAATTTTGATAATCACTAATAGGAGTAGAATTATTATCCTGGATCCGGTATCCGATCCGTTATCCGTTCCTATCCGCTCCGAAAATACGGATATCGAAGATGTCCGGATCCGGATAGTAAAATCTCGGATCCGTGAAAAACGGATCTGGATCCGGATCCGGACGCATTAAATATATTAAAAATATATAGTTTTACATATATTAAGTTATTTTTATATAAAAATATATTCATATATATTGATTTTAGTTTTTTTTTTCTAATATATCATATTTATTTTGAAAAAAATTATTCAAAATTTAATTTATAGTTTAAATTTATAATTTTTTTTTAATTTTTAGTGTTTTAATTTAATTATTTAATTATTTTTTCCGGATCCGGATATCCGCGGATATCTTAATTTTTTGTCGAATATCCGAATTCCGGATATCCAAAAGTCGCGGATCCGGATCCGGATATTTTTTCCACGAATCCGACGGATCCGGATCCAGATACCCTTAAATTTCCGGATATCTGGATCCGTCCCACCCCTAATCACTAATACATTTTTAAAATATGAAATCATCTCATTGAAGTGTCAATTGCTAGAAATTTTGTTCTGTAGTGCAACCTGTTTGAGATTTCGACCCGGACAAAACTCGATACTGCAAAAATTAGCTGGAGAACATGTGTTGAAACATTGTTTCAATTAATGTAAATTGGAAAAGCTATCATAAAAGTCTTTTTTTTTTTTGGTGCAAGAAAAATTAATTTGTTTCCTTTTATAAAGATGATGAGTGATCTTAACTTTATCGTTTATGACATTATATGTACGTACGTGTTCTTAAAATAAAATTTATTGTTGGCAAAAAAGGAGATATAAAAAATAGATCGTGATTTGATTTTACAAAAGGGAATAATTAGAAGTATATCGATCTCATTTTCTCTAAATTCTAAGATATAAACCAATTAACCCAAGTATTTATAAGATAATCACATTTCTTGATCATGTAACTTACCGAGTGTTTTTTTTGTGTGTGTGCATAAGATAGATATTTATTGTTTTTTGAGGTTTAGAAAATTTAAGGTTCTCGATCTACAAGATCATCGTATTCCAACCCATCATTGAAAACATTGATTTTGGACCATATCGTGTAATCCATATTCCCCTTTGGCTGATATTCTTTGGTAAAGTTTCTTTGCATTTTGAAAAATACATAACAAAGAAGAGATTGTAATGTTTTAAATGTGATAAAGCTCAATCATTTTAAACATTGTTTAACAAATCATTGTTCGGTATAACATGTATTTTTAGTAAAAAGTCGCATAAGATATTGTATATGCCTATATGGGTTAAGTTTACATGCTATCATGAAATTAGGAGAAAAGAAAAAGGTAAAATAGAGTCCTTCCTTTTGCTTTATTGAAACCATATAGATATCTGATTGGATCACTGCTCTTTAGTCAAAAGAAATAATAGGCTCCTCGTGTAAATAAACATGATTTGTTATAATAATGTTGGGTAAGATTTGATGTTATCCATCAATTTTTAGGCTCCAGACGGCACGGTTTATTCCGCGAAAAAAAAAAAAATATATATATATATATTTGTTACCATTCAGGTTATTCCGCATCTATCACGTTATATATTACAATATCACCATTGAAAGAAGCATGTAAATTGTGGTGGGATACATGTACAAAATACAGAGAAAAGTTTACTAATAATGTTATTTAATTAAAAACTAGAATAGATAAACCTCATAATTTCATATATATATATATATTTATTACTATTCAGATCATTCCGCATCTATCACGTTATATATTACAGTATCACCATTGAAAAAAGCATGTAAATTGTGGTGGGATACATGTACAAAATACAGAGGAAAATTTACTAATAATGTTATTTAATTAAAAACTAGAATAGATAAAACTCATAATAACTTCGAAATTATATTTTTCTGAATTTGATTTACCTTGAAAATACTTTTATTTTTATTTGGTCAGTCGAAATAATATTATTTAATTAAAAACTAGAATAGATAAACCATATTTCCAATCTGAGTTCGATTTCCATGCGAACACTTTAACATCTATTTGGTCAGTTGAAATAGTGTCACGTTTTAAGTTCATTAGAAAATCCGATAAATAGGTTATTCGACAGCTATATTCATCTTGAAAGATTAGTCGGGTGGTAAAAATCTGAATCACTTCTAGTTATTAAAAAAAAAACTTTGAAATTATAAAACCAACACTTCTATTTATTTTAAAAATTGTATTCATGATTTTTTTTGTTTTTTCACAAGCTTCTAAACTTGAACTTGGATTATAATGTGACGATGACCGTAGTAAAAACTACTAAACTAGAAGCTTCTATTATTTGTATACATGATGTTTTAGTCAAGTTCGTATTTTTTATAATCAACATATTTTTATTGAAATTTACTTCTTTTGTTTTTAATTTTAATTTTTTCTTTTGTTCCATAAAAATAATATTTTTTATTTTTTTATAAATAATGATAATAAATTATAAATTTTAAGACATATTAATTAAAAATAATTGATTTTATTGAATTGTTATTGGTTTAAAGTTATAAAAAATTATATAATACAAAACTCTAAATTTTTTTATTGTATTTATAATTAAGTATTAAGTTTTTTTAATGCGTGAAAACTCTAAAAATTTCATTACTTAAAACAGAAAATATATATTATGAAATTTTCTCGATTCTCACAAACATTAATTTGGACTTAGCTTTTAGGTATAATAAAATCAATTTTACCTCTAATAAATTATTTATTGTTGTGTTCAGATTTAATTTGGGACGGATAATTATTCTTTAAATCAAAATATCTAAAGTTGATTCCAAATACTAAAAAAAATTATGAGTCTAAAATCCGGAAATCCCACTATTTATCAACAAAAAAAAAACTATTGTTTTTCTTTTTTTGTCATCACATATTATTTGCGAAAATGATTGAAACCTTTATAAAGCCGTAACGGACAAATAGTAAAGATTGAAAAAAGAAAAAGATTAAAAAATGCGTCTGACGTCAGCACACAAACGGGGCCCACAATGCTCTCTTCTTAATTCTTGCTTCGGGATGCGATACGAAATTAGAGAAACAAAACGGAAGTCTCCTAATGGGCCCTACCTTACCCTACAATAATTACAAACCACACGATCTCTTTTACCTCCTCTCAATACTATTAATCTCCACCGTACGATCCCCCACACGAAACCTCTCTCTCTCTCTCTTCTTTCGTCTTACTCTTTAGCGGCGAGGAGAGAGATTCTCTGCAACTTTCGATTCCTTTTCTCGATTTTCGTTCTTCAATGGAAGATTGGGCTTCGTGATCTTGATTTCCGTTACTGTGTGTGTGTCGATTTTGCTTCTACTTCACGTCGTTTGTTGCTGTTCCCTTTTTGCTTTTTTCAGTCAGATATTTCAGCACCAAATCGAGTTTGATCGATGAAATCGTGAAATGTTCGTGGATTTATTGTAGATTCTTGTGCTGGGTATGTTCGTTTTCTCTCTTTCCTGGGAAAATAGGAGAGAAAACAAGTATTGTTCGTAAAGAGAATGATTTGATTATGCGAATGAGAGAATAATGGAGGTAGACATTAGAGAAGATTTAAGTTACTAATTTAGGGTTTCTCGAGATTTGTGAAAACAGAATGTTTTTGCTTAGTGATAAGTTTGATTGAATTTGTCAATTATCCAAATCTCTCGTGAATTAGTTTATTGCAGAGTTTCAGAGCTGAGAGAATGATGAGAAATTAGTAATCATAGTGAAAGTTTCTTTGCAATATTTTGATTTAATGGAGATTTAAGCGAGTTTGATGGGTTTTTGTAGATGAAATGGCTACAAGAAACGAGCTCAGTGGTTTTCTGAAACAGAGCCAGAGAACTTCAGAGATTGAAGAAGATGATGCGAGATTACCGTCAAATGTAAATGAGATTCCGGTCAGAACGAAACGCTCGAGCCATAGACGAAAGGAATGTGTCAATGAGAGTTTGGAACACAACAATGATGATGAGCTTGTGAAATACATGTCCAAGTTGCCAGGTTATCTCCAAGGTATGGAGACAAGTGAAGAAAGTGTTCAGAGTAATGTTTTGAATGTTGGAGTCTTGGATTGGGGACGTCTAGAGAAATGGAAGCATGGTCGAGAAAGACGCGGCGAAAGATCGAGGAAAGTGTCTGCTATTGCTACTACTTCTACTTCAAGAGTAGTTCCCAATGACTCTCATAGGTGTAAGATTGATGACCAGTTGCACACTTGTTCAAACCTCGGTAAAGGTAAAGCTTCCCGGGATCTTCAACATTCTTTTCACGGAGTTAGATGCACTTTGGAACCCGAGTTGGCTTCTAGGGATTCATTAAATAAGCAGGAAATAGCAACTTGCAGCTATAAGTCATCTGGTAGAGATCATGAAAGAGTGAATCCTGGGAAGAGCAGAAGATCGCGTTCATATCGGGAATCCACTTCAGGTTTATTGTCAGAAATGGGAAACTCTGAGGGGTCTCTAGGCATGAAGGGAAACTTAGTTTTGCGGGATAAGGAGACTCAGAAGAGAGCAGGGGAGATACATGCACAACAAGCAAGAGAAAGAGCTACAGAAAGTGGAAAACAATGTGTTGAGAAGCTGTTACATGAAGAGGAGAAGATCATTGGAGATTCGAAAGCTGGTTTTACTTCTGAAAAGCAGGAGAATCATCAGTGCAGCAACATTGTTCTTCTTCGGTCAAGGAAACAGTCCCGAAGCAATCTTTCCGGTGAGCCCCAAATGTCATTGGATGACAACATGAGAGTAGCAAGGGAGGATAACTGCTCTGTCGATTTTTCCAATGGAATCAATAGCTCTTTAGGATTGCGATCTCAGATTCCTCGTTCCTCTCCACTCTCTTTCGATCTAGAAAGAGATTCTGAAGATATTATGTTGCCTCTTGGTGTTGATCTTTCTGGTAAGAAGGAACGTTTTGGTGGGGGAAGGCATTCAAAGACAGCTTCGAGGATATTTGATGAAGAAATGCATGAAGATGAATCCAGAAAGAACAGATACCTTTCACCAAGTAAGCGGTTTAGTTTTAGCTTTGGTCGTCTCAGCAGAAGTTTCACCTTCAAAGAAGCTTCAGCTGGCAAACCTTTGAGTTCTTCTGATGAAGCCATCAAATCTGATTCTATGAGATTTGATGGTTCAGTTTGTTCATCTCAGCCAAGTAACCCGGAGAAGCAGAACAGTCATTGCGGATCTCGAGTTAGCCCTTTAAGACGGCTTCTTGACCCTTTACTGAAATCAAAAGGCTCTGAAAATATTCTTCCATCAAAAGCAAGATCAAGTTCTTCCAATCCAAAGCCAACCAACAGCGATTTACCGCTTCAAGATGAAAAGAAGCAGGATACATCGAGAAGAACCCGAGCTCTTTTTCAGCTAACGATCAGAAACGGTATTCCTCTATTTCAATTTATCGTCGATGATAACTACAACAACAGTAGCATTCTCGGGGCTACAATGAAAAACTTGGCTTCATTGTTCAAAGATGATTCTGCTCAGTACTGTACATTCTACTCTGTTAATGAAGTCAAAAAGAAAAAGAGCTGGCTAATCCATGGACACAAAGAGAAACAACGCGGGTTTGTCTACAATGTAATCGGTCAAATGCGTTTGAGCAACTCCATGAGCTCAGATATAACCGAGCAGAAATCCGAAAACATCTCTCCTGTGATCAGAGAATCAGTTCTCTTTGATGAATCAGAGCAAGTAAAAGGGAGGAAAGAGGTTGCAGCTGTAGTGATCAAGAAGAAGCCTGTCGAAGAAAACTATACCGACCTCGAGGAAACCACTGTGATAATTCCAGGCGGCGTTCACAGTTACCCCGAGAAAGGAGCACCATCACCGTTGATTAGCAGGTGGAGATCCGGAGGCTTATGCGACTGCGGTGGCTGGGATGTCGGATGTAAACTCCATGTCCTCTCCAACAAAACATTCCTCCATGAATTCGACCAAAGCTTCAAACTTTTCGACCAGGTAACATAAACATAACTCAACCAAAGACCGAGTCTGATGAGTTTTAGACCCTAAACCCTAAACCCAAGACCTCGGGGTTGTTTATACCATGTGCTTGAAAAGACTTTGTTTACATTGCAGGAAGGAAGTGAACAAGACTCGTTTACATTGCAGGAAGGAAGTGAACAAGACTCGGGTCCGGTTTTGGCGATGGAGGAGGTTAAGACAGGGATCTATAGGGTGGAGTTTGGTTCGTTTCTTTCGCCTATACAAGCGTTTTTTGTGTGCGTGACGGTTATAACATGTGGCTCTGAGGAGGAAACGGTGTCAAAGACCACCGGAAAATCTTCATCTCCTTTTGCTCCGCCGCTATCTCCGGTTGGTAGAGTCTAAAACCCATAAAATCAGTCGGTACAACAAAGAGAGTGTAATCTAATGATCGTTTTTCTTTCTTATAAATTCCCAACGTGTACTCTCTCTTCTTGTGTTGTTTCGAAAGCAAAAATTACGTAATCACGATTTACGATAAAACAATTTTTAACCATTAAAAAAATAAAACAAAGTAAAACTCGTATTTTAGGGCAATCATATATTTTTTTTAAAAAGCTTTATTTCTATAAATGAAATTATATTTTTGAAGAAATCAACAAGAGTGATTTTGCTAGATAACCAAAAAAAAAAAAAAAATTAAAAATCTAACACAAAAACCTAAAATTAGTGGATTTGGAAAATGACACATAGAAGATTTTGGATAGATAGTAAAGAGATTTTTTTTTCTTTGTCATTTGTGCCAATTTTTCAATCAACAATTACGAAATAATCGACCATTAAAAAAAGTACATACATAATATGTCAACTGTTTGATAATAAATCAACCATTAGAAAATACAATAGTGTTGAAAAATTGTCGATAGTGTTCAAGTTTTTGATAATACATATATTTAAGGATAATTCTCAAAAATACCACAAAAATAAGTTTTTGTTCTAAATATACCAACACTAATTTTTTTTCCAAAAATACCATTAAAAGTTTTTTTTTCCAAAAATACCACAAAATTAAAACTAAACTTTAAATCTTAAAAACTAAACCCTACTAAATTTTAAATCCAAAATACAAAACCCAAATCCAAAATTTAAATTATAAACCCTTACAAATCATTTTTAATGTTTGGTATATTTGAAAAAACAAACTAATGATGTTATGTGTGGAACAAAAACATATTTTAGTGGTATTTTAAGGAATTCCTCTATATTTTACCAAAAACTATCCAGAAACATAAAAGTTTATTAATAAAAAACATAATCTCTGCTTTCCGATCTCATAACCTTACGGCTGCAAGCGACGTGATGCAGTTCTGATTTTTCTTTGCTCTGAGTTTTCGATAGCTATTGGCGACATCGTTTCACCTTCATCATTCAACTTGGACTTTCTACATATTTTGGTTCAAACTAGATTCATTTGTGGGTAGTGGGGGAATCCATACAATATTTTTACTGAAGTCATAATAGATGTGAGTGATTGATTTGTTACTTATTTCTTACTAACCTTTAGACAAATTGATAGCATAATGGCCGAGTATTGAAACAATAAAAAATGGTGGTAAAGACTAAAAAGCTTGCATAGCTCCTTTAATTTTGTGGTGTAGAGACCCAAGAGAAGAGTACGAGACGTTGATGTGTGAAGGAGTTATGCGAGCTGGTAAATTAAGTTGTTCGCATGGTTTAGTGCATTGAAGTTTTCATCCATTTTCTTCACTATTCATTATGTTTCCTATTGTAATTTTATTTCATCATTTGATTAGTTTCGTAGTCAGAATCAAAGAGGGCAACATAAAACAAAATGTTTAGAAATAAAGATATTCAAAGTGTAGTTACTACCTTTAGCATCCTGGAGCTTCGTGTTATTACAAGATTCGAAAATCCCACTCAAAAGCAATGTTATGACAACAACTCTAGCTCAACTTTGACATCTTCATAGTTTTTTATAATCTTTGTTCCTCCTCCTTCAATAGTAGAATTCATCTTCAATCGAACTCACTAAGTAGCAAAAACTAACTGATTTCTTTTGTTAATTCTAGCACAATCTTCCTTTTTCAATCTATTTCGATACACATTTGAGCTCTTCTTTCTCGTGTACATACTAAACTTAACTTGTGTCTAACGTCTAATCTCAATCAACCAAGACTAGTTCAATTGTATCAAAAAATATAATAAATTATTCCATGTCTCGGTTTTCAAAACGGAAGTGATGTCCTTGTTCTATGCCAAAATGTACCAAGACGCAAAATATAAATTCAAGGATACGTCTGCTGAACACAAGGGGAAAAAGAAAAATGAGATCCACAAAACTAAAATGAGTACAAATGAATCAAATAAAATAGCACGATTTTTGCACGATGAAAATTCATGAGTGAAATTGGAAAAAATGGATGAGAGAAACGTGTTTGGAGCAAAAAGAATATAAATGACACGATTCTGCTAGAAATACTTTATTTGATCTGAGATGTCAATACAAATTTACACAAGGCAATATGTATCCAATAAAATATATACACACCACAAGGCAACATGTATCCAACAAAACAATCAATATGTCATATCATATTAATTCTAAAAACTTGGTTTAATCAATATGTCATATCATATTAATTCTAAAAACTTGGTATAGGTAAGAAACATAGTGTCGGGCCATACAAAATTAAAGATGAATCTTGCATCAGTCCTCTTGGAAAATGCAGTGGAACCTAAGAAGAGCATGTGTTATGCATAGCCAATCAAGAAGGTATAGATCAGTAACTAATTGCATGGTATAATAAATAGACAAAATATACTTCAACGTACCAAAAAAGTGGAACAATCCCTGAGGATAAGGAAGTTGCCCACCCTTATGGCCATGGATGCAGCTGTCAGAGAACCTATTTGTTTAATCGCTGGATTAGAAATGAGCAAAACACTTAGTCCGTTTTTCAAATCTATCGAGTTGCACTGTTTTTCACTATGAAGAGGATGTATTACCACCTGTTGTTGCCACACGTGTTTTTTTTTTTTGAAAGTTTTTTCAATCTCGTCTCCTCTTTCCGAACATTTTTGGGTTTTTGGTCTCTTAAGAGGGAGAAGATAAGAGAGGAAACAAAAACAAACCAGTAAAAAATAAAAATAAAACGAAAGTAGAATAACAATTATGTAAATCATTCAAATTTCTTTAATTAGTCTGGTAATCTAAAATTTGTAATATGGATCATGGATGAGATAAATTGTGTTACAAAATTTATAAACAATCTAAAATTTTGAAGAGGTTTGAGTCATGAATAACTTGAGATGAGAAATTTTATTTGTTAGGAAAATTTTAAGATCTAACAAGATATTCTTTTTTTTTGGTTTGTTAAGAATGTAAATATCATTTAAGAAAATGAAAGTTTAGGATTACAAATTGTTTGTGGGACAAATTGCTATGCCTATGTTGTTGAACCCATGGCAAAAAAAATTAAAAACATGGGAATAAAAATACAATCGGTACACATTCAGGACTATCTGCGGTGAAACTTCCAATCCCAAAAAAATAGCGATAAAGATCCTGAAATCAACGTGTAAAGACGCAATGTGAAAGCCAAGAAAAGGAAACCAAACAAGTTCGATGAAATGCTTGTCCTCTGTATAAGCTTGTCCTCTGTATAAGTTGGCCTTAGGCTAGTGTTTGAGCTATTTTCTTTTGTTCTTTTTTGGAGGCAGTGTTGAGTGCTATAGTACTTCAACTGTCTTAGCTCCCTTGGGTTTTATGGTATGGTTGTAATGGTTTGATATTCCAGTATATAAAAAACATATGACAAAAAAAAGACATTTTAATTCTTAGGATCCACAACATAATTAACAAAATTTATATATATTTATTGAGTAAATTTATTTACCAATAGCTCATTTTGTGTTTGTTTGTGATACACAGTATAGAGCTAGAAATATTATAAATTTGTTATTGCTCTTAGTCCGGCTTGGTTCGAGGCAGTTGACCTAGCCCGAGACGGAGCGTCCGTTGACTGACACACAAAACAAAAATCATTTACTATAATTACTTTTAAAAATTTCAGCGGTTCGCTAAACACGAGAAATATTATTAAAAAAAAGTGAAAAGATGTAATCCATCAACTATTTTGTCCTGTTCAGTTTATCCAAAATGGTATATACACTCTTTAAGTTGACAAAAAAACAAATAGTTATTTATAATCACGTGGCTGTAACTTATGTATTTTAGTCAGTCAAAGGCGTGAATTGTAGTATTATTTATTTATACACAATCATTCTAGAAAGAAGTGAAATGAGTAGTTTAATACAAACATTTCGTTTTGGACAACTGTATTTGAACAACTATGCACGATGTTAACAATTGATGAATACTTAACATCGTTAGAAGAGCCTCACGAAGGCCTTGTTGCCCATTTTTAACTATATATGAAAGCCATAACAAGTCCATATGATAAATGTGCATCCATGTGACAATGGAACATCCATACTCCTGCAAAATGATATAATTTCAATATTTCAAATTAACTCATTGATGTTTTGTATCTAGTTGGTACAGATGAGAATCAAATAAAAATATTCTAACCAGGATTATTAGCGATAAATCTGAATACAACCCATCTACTTGGTGGTACATCAACGGTATTGCGCATATACGGGTTAACTATTTATTTTTATTTTTAACCATAGTTTCATAAAATCACTATTTTATCTTAATTAAACATTTATTATATAAATAATTACATCACACAACATAAATAGAAAAATCAAAATATTGTCAAATCTAATTTAAATTACATAGTCTAAATTAAACCTTTATTATCTAAATAAAATCAACGTATTGTCAAATCTTATAATTTCATCGATGGTGGATTTATCCAATGGCATGGATTATTCCTTATGTTTTAAAATGTAAGTTTAGGTATGTTTTAAGATTATTATATTTAATGCTTATAAATAATTTGGATTTTCGATAAATTCATGTGCTGACAATAACTAGTATTCTTTTTTAAATGGGAGGAAAATACAGGCATGCGTAGTTGCGTACCATTTCAGTTTTTTTAGAAAATAGAGACTTATACATTATTTTAAAGTATATATTATATTAAAAAATGGTAATCTAAAAAAAAAGAAAAGAGAGTGGTTCAATGGTAAATACGTGGAACACATGTTCGACGATAGCTGAAGAAGCAATGGAAGAAAAGAGAAGAAGGACGATGAGGAAGCATGAAGACGATGATGCATCATTTTTGATGCAAAGGATATCAAACGAAGTCGTTGACCAAAAAAGGATGAAACGACGACGTTAGATAAGATGTTAGCTTAATTTGGCAATTGGCTCTTTTGTTGTGATTTGTCAAAGAGACTCGTAAGGTGAGAAATGTGAAAAAGATTTGACAACGTTTTGAGTTTGAATAATAATAAGGGTTAATTTGTTTAATAACAAAAAAAAAAAAAAATTAAACAAGTAATTAAAATTGTCCAATGTGACCAAAGAATAGCTATTAGATTTAGGATATTTAGTTAGATTTTTAGATATAGTTTTTTTTGTTGGTTAGTTTAGCCAATTTCACTTAAAATAATACTATTAATCAGTACTGGCAAATGCCAAATCTCAAACGTGGTGCATAGTCAGGAGACGTTATTAAAATCTATTCATATTGATGGTTGGCCAAAAATTTTGCTATCTTGAAACTTTGCCTCCTTTGGTCTCTTATTTTATAATATATATATATATCAGCTTCGCTAATACTATCAGTCTATCACACCGATACTAATTCGTCCCGTAATGCCTTAATCGTGGCACAGATATTTTGATTGATTTTTAAACATAGATATTTATTTGAATTGATTTTCTTAAACTTATATTTTTTCTATTATCTAACATACATGAATTGATGTTTTAAAACCCTTTAGCAAAGAAAAAACTTGCATGATTAGAGAGCTGGATTTGAGCACATTAAGTTGAAACATTTGTATGAAGCTCCCAAACATATGGGATCCACGTTTTAGGCATATTAAAAAAAAATATTTTACTATGTTTTTATTTTGATAGTGTTTCATAATGTTTCAAACTTTGATACAATTTTAATTTTAATTTTAGATTTAAAATTTATTGAATTTAAATATATATATATATATATAATTATTATAAGACATCAAATGTTTTTTTAACATCACAAAAATTACGTTTATCTTAAAATATATTTTTTAAATTGTTCACATGCAGTAAGAGAAGATGGTCTCATAAACCCAATGATCCGAAATACTTTTCAATTCTGATCCGTTTAAAAAATACCGTATTAATGTGATTTATATCGAATAACATTTATTTTTTAAAATATTATTAGAGATGGTCTAAAATATAATATTCAATAAAAATATGACTGATATTGCTGTCATCGAACTATTTAAAATTATTTCCTTTTGAAATCGTATAAACATGTAACTAATAATAAAATAAGCACTAAATTAGTTTACTTTTTTTTTTTTTTGTCAAAAAAATTAGTTTACTTATGATTGTTTATTTATTTTTATATTTTGAAAAACACTGAATAAATCCACACTACTAAATGTTTTTAATATTTTTAGGTTTGCGTATAGTAGGGGACGACATATAAAAGAGGTAAATGTGACGAAGTTTGTTTTCTTCTCAACTGTGAATAACATTACTAAACTTGAAGTTTGTAACACTATATGATTATATAATAACTAGATTAGGATCCGCGTAATACGCGGGATTTTAATTATAACTTATTTATAAATGATAAAAAATAAAGTAAAACGTGTCGGTAATCAATTAAATTTAATAAAGATAAAATTTATGAAAATGTAAGAAATATATGTTAAATTTTGTTGATGTAAATATTTAGATTTTGATTGTTACTCGCACACTTATTTTAGATGTTTGATTAGTAACTTTGTTTCAAACTGAATTTCAACTCCACGTATTTTATCTCGCAATACAACTCATGTATTTCATCCATAATATTAAAACCATATTTTTACTTCATGCATTCCTTGTCAATCAACAATACCCAAAATTTTCATATCAAAATAATATATGCATAATGCATTCTATCAAATTTATGTCTATATATGTCATTAGTGTTAAACAAATAGTAAGAAAATTAACAAAATATATTAGTAAATAAATTTAAAAGTATTAACAAAACATGTCGTAATCTCATGAATATCAATTTTTTATATGCCGCACTAATACTTTTAGAAATTGGAAATAATTTGTCTTATTTTCCTTTTTTAGTTTTTTATTTAGTATTCCCTTTTAATTTTTTAATAATATGTCTTATTTTCTTTTTTTGACTATTATTTCATTTTAGTTACACTATAATTATAAATAATTTGTCTTATTTTCCTTTTTTTAGTCTTTTGGATTTACTATTTTTTTTTAATTTTTTTTTAATAACATGTCTTATTTTTTTTTAAACTATTACCTTTTAGTTACACTACACTTTGATTTAAGAAATAAATAATGTAGAGAAAGAAAATTTATATTTTTATATTAATATATTGACACATGTCACAATCTCAATTAAAATTAACACATGTCACGATCTGGTGAGTTACGATTTTGCCTACGTGTCACACTCACGTTGGACAAAATTTAAAGTAAAATAGCTTTGATCGATTTGTGGAACTCTCGAATTCATGATTTGCTTGAATGATGTATTTTTTTCTTTTCTTTCTCGATTAGTTATGACATTTTTCTGTTTTTTGTTTACATGAAACAAATTTTCCTTTTTTAATGATATTTTTTTTTACAAATTTTCCCTTTTACATTTTTCTAATAACATTTTTTACAAATTTTCTCATTTACCTTTATTTAATGACATTTTTTTTTACAAATTTTTCCAATGATGAATTTTTTTTCCTTTCTTTCTCGATTAGTTATGGCATTTTTTTTTTTTTTTGTTTTTAAACGTATTGACATGAAGCAAATTTTTCCTCTTTTTTAATAATATTTTTTACAAATTTTCTCTTTTACCTTTTTTTAATGATATTTTTTGCAAATTTTCCTTTGACCTTTTTAGTGACATTTTGTTTACAAATTTTCCCTTTTTTTAATGATAATTTTTTTTACAGAAGGACATTGACTTTTTTTTGTTACATTAGAACATTTTTTTTTTGGCGATGATGTATTATATTTTTATATTAATATATTGACACGTGTTACAATCTCAATTAGAATTAACACATGTCACGATCTGGTGAGTTACAATTTTGCCTACGTGTCATACTCACGTTGGACAAAATTTAAAGTAAAATAGTTTTGATCGATTTGTGGAACTCTCCAATTCATGATTTGCTTGAATGATGTATTTTTTCTCTTTTCTTTCTCGATTAGTTATGACATTTTTTTGTTTTGTTTTTAAACGTATTGACATGAAAACAAATTTTCTTTTTTAAATGATATTTTTTTTTACAAATTTTCCCTTTGACTTTTTTTTAATAACATTTTTTACAAATTTTCCAATTTACCTTTATTTAATGACTTTTTTTTTTACAAATTTTTCCGATGATGTATTTTTTTTCTTTCTTTCTCGATTAGTTATGGCATTTTTTCTTTTTTGTTTTTAAACATATTGACATGAAACAAATTTTTTCTCCTTTTTAATGATACTTTTTACAAATTTTCTCTTTTACCTTTTATAAATGACATTTTTTACAAATTTTCTTTTCCATTTTTAGTGACATTTTGTTTACAAATTTTTCATTTTTTAATGACATTTTTTTGTACAGAAGGACATTAACTTTTTTTTGTTATGTTAGGAAATTTTTTTTTTGCGATGATGTATTTTTTTTTTAACTTTTAGATAAAAAGGAAATATTATTAAAATTAAAATTAACTTTAGACGTTAGTATATTAACACGTGTCATCATCTCAATTAAAATGACACATGTTACGATCTATTGAGTTATAATTTTGAGTCCATTCTCCTTTATATAATAAGATTTCTTTTCTTTCTCGATTAGTTATGACATTTTTATTTTTTTTATTTTTAAACGTATTGACATGAAAACAAATTTTTTTTTTTAAATGATATTTTTTTTACAAATTTTCCATTTACCTTTATTTAATGACATTTTTTTTTACAAATTTTTCCGTTGATGTATTTTTTTTTCCTTTCTTTCTCGATTAGTTATGACATTTTTTCTTTTTTGTTTTTAAACATATTGACATGAAACAAATTTTTCCTCTTTTTTAATGATACTTTTTACAAATTTTCTTTTTTACCTTTTTTTAATGACATTTTTTACAAATGTTCTTTTACTTTTTAGTGACATTTTGTTTACAAATTTTTCCTTTTTTAATGACATTTTTTTTACAGAAGGACATTAACTTTTTTTTTGTTATGTTAGAAATTTTTTTTTTTTGCGATGATGTATTTTTCTTTTAACTTTTAGATAAAATGGAAATATTATTAAAATTAAAGTTAACTTTATACGTTAGTATATTAACACGTGTCATCATCTCAATTAAAATGACACATGTCACGATCTAATGAGTTATAATTTTGAGTGCATTCTCCTTTATATAATAAAATTTCTTTTCTTTCTCGATTAGTTATGACATTTTTTTTTTTTTTAAACGTAATGACATGAAATAAATTTTCCTTTTTAAATGATATTTTTTTTTACAAATTTTCCCTCTGACTTTTTTTTAGTAACATTTTTTACAAATTTTCCCATTTACCTTTATTTAATGACATTTTTTTTTACAAATTTTTCCGATGATGTATTTTTTTTCCTTTTTTTTTCGATTAGTTATGACATTTTTTTTTTTTTTTTTAAAACATATTGACATGAAACAAATTTTTCCTCTTTTTAATGATACTTTTTACAAATTTTCTCTTTTACCTTTTTTAATGACATTTTTTACAAATTTTCTTTTACCTTTTCAGTGATATTTTGTTTACAAATTTTCCCTTTTTTAATGACATTTTTTTTTATAGAAGGACATTAACTTTTTTTTGTTACGTTAGAAAATTTTTTTTTTTTGCGATGATGTATTTTTCTTTTAACTTTTAGATAAAAAGAAAATATTATTAAAACTAAAATTAAAATTAACTTTATACGTTAGTATATTAACACGTGTCATCATCTCAATTAAAATGACACATATCACGATCTAATGAGTTATAATTTTGAGTGCATTCTCCTTTATATAATAAGATTTCTTTTCTTTCTCAATTAGTTATGACATTTTTCTTTTTTTTGTTTTTAAACGTATTGACATGAAACAAATTTTTTTTTTTGAATGATATTCTTTTTTACAAATTTTTTCTTTGACTTTTTTTTAATAACATTTTTTACAAATTTTCCCATTTATCTTTATTTAATGACATTTTTTTTACAAATTTTTTCGATGATGTATTTTTTTTTTTTCCTTCTCGATTAGTTATGGCATTCTTTCTTTTTTATTTTTAAACATATTGACATGAAACAAATTTTTCTTCTTTTTTAATGATATTTTTTACAAATTTTCTCTTTTACTTTTTTTTAATGACATTTTGTAAACATTTTGTTTACAAATTTTCTTTTTTTTAATGATATTTTTTTTACAGAAGGACATTAATTTTTTTTGTTAAGTTAGGAAATATTTTTTTTTATGATGATGTATTTTTTTTTTAATTTTTAGATAAAAAGGAAATATTATTAAAATTAAAATTAACTTTATACATTAATATATTAACACATATCATCATTTTCATTAAAATGACATATGTCATGATCTAATAAATTATAATTTTGAATGCATTCTCTTTTATATAATAAAATATTAATACTATTAACCAGTGGCAAGTGGCAATCTCAAGTCAAACAAAATTGTCTGAAAACGTCGCGTCTTTTTGTTGTTGTTGTTTTGGTAACTTTGCCTCTTTTGGTCTTAGTTTATATATATATATATATATATATATATATATATATATATATATATATATATATTTTTGTTCTAATCTTAGTTTATATATATACTAGATTAGGATCCGCGTAATACGTGGGGTTTTAATTATAATTTATTTATAAATGATAAAAAATAAAGTAAAACGTGTCGATAATCGATTAAATTTAATAAAGATAAAATTTATGAAAATGTAAGAAACATATGTTAAATCTTGTTGATGTAAATATTTAGATTTTGATTGTTACTCGCACACTTATTTTAGATGTTGATTAGTAATTTTATTTCAAACTGAATTTCAACTCCACGTATTTCATCTTCCAATACAACTCATGTATTTCATCCATAATATTAAAACCATATTTTTACTCCATGCATTCCTTGTCAATCAATAATACCCAAAATTTTTATATCAAAATAATATATGCATAATGCATTCTATCAAATTTATGTCTATATATGTCATTAGTGTTAAACAAATAGTAAGAAAATTAACAAAATATATTAGTAAATAAATTTAAAAGTATTAACAAAACATGTCGTAATCTCATGAATATCAATTTTTTATATGCCGCACTAATATTTTTAGAAATTGGAAATAATTTGCCTTATTTTTCTTTTTTAGATTTTTTATTTAGTATTCCCTTTTAATTTTTTAATAATATGTCTCTTTTTTTTGACTATTATTTCATTTTAGTTACACTACAATTATAAATAATTTGTCTTATTTTTCTTTTTTTAGTCTTTTTGATTTACTATTTCCTTTTAATTTTTTTAATAACATGTCTTATTTTTTTTTAGACTATTATTTTTTTTTAGTTACACTACACTTTGATTTAAGAAATAAATAATGTAAAGAAAGACAATTTATATTTTTATATTAATATATTGACACGTGTCACAATCTCAATTAAAATTAACACATGTCACAATCTGGTGAGTTACGATTTTGCCTATGTGTCACACTCGCGTTGGGCAAAATTTAAATTTAAATAGCTTTGATCGATTTGTGGAACTCTCGAATTCATGATTTGCTTGAATGATGTATTTTTTT
Organism: Pseudoturritis turrita; assembly: GCA_900406555.1. NCBI lineage: Eukaryota > Viridiplantae > Streptophyta > Magnoliopsida > Brassicales > Brassicaceae > Pseudoturritis > Pseudoturritis turrita. Next base: position 857,661 of record OVBL01000813.1, read on the forward strand.
CCTTTTCTTTCTCGATTAGTTATGACATTTTTCCTTTTTTTGTTTTTAAACGTATTGACATGAAACAAATTTTCCATTTAATTATTTTTTTTTTACAAATTTTCTCTTTTACTTTTTTTTTTAATAACATTTTTTACAAATTTTTCCATTTACCTTTATTTAATGACTTTTTTTTTTACAAATTTTTCCGATGATGTATTTTGTTTTCTTTCTTTTTCGATTAGTTATGGCATTTTTTTTAAACGTATTGATATAAAACAAATTTTTTCTCTAAAGTAAAATAACTTTGATCGATTTGTGGAACTCTCGAATTCATGATTTGCTTGAATGATGTATTTTTTTTTTCTTTTCTTTCTCGATTAGTTATGACATTTTTCCTTTTTTTTTTGTTTTTAAACGTATTGACATGAAATAAAAATTTTTTTTTAATGATATTTTTTTTTTACAAATTTTCTCTTTTACTTTTTTTTTTAATAACATTTTTTACAAATTTTCCCATTTACCTTTATTTAATGATAGTTTTTTTAACAAATTTTTCCGATGATGTATTTTGTTTCCTTTCTTTCTCGATTAGTTACGACATTTTTTTTTTTTTGTTTTTAAACGTATTGACATGAAACAAATTTTTCCTCTTTTTTAATGATATTTTTTACAAATTTTCTCTTTTTCCTTTTTTGATATTTTTTACAAATTTTCCTTTTTCTTTTAACTTTTAGATAAAAAGGAAATATTATTTAAATTTAAATTAACTTTATACGTTAGTATATTAACACGTGTCATCATCTCAATTAAAATGACATATGTCACGATCTAATGAATTGTAATTTTGAGTACATTCTCGTTTATATAATAAGATATATATATATAAAATATATAACAAACATATTTTATTTATCAATTAATTTATATATACATGTGTGTTATATGGCGAATTCGTCAGCTAGTGATCTCTAATATTTATTACAAATACTAATACTATATCGTCCCTTAATGGTGGCCCAAACATTAATTTCAATTGATGAGATGGATGAGATCTTTCTTAATTTATTTATTCATTATTAAAAAGGTGAAATATACCGGTTATTATTTTTATTTTCTAAAAATTATTGACTAAACAAAATTCGTATATACTCTCACATCGGTAACCAAAACATGTAGTATGATTTTCTTCTACGTGCAGATTAAATTTCCGACCTCTGAATCCAAACACTTTTTGATCAACCAAATCTGTTACTGATGCTTGGTGAAATATATTGGTTATTTCCACAGCTATAATGAAACTGCGTCCTTCGGTCAAACCGTATCTCTCCTGTTAGATTCGGTTGGGAAATTTAGCTATGTTTTGGCACGACGATTGGACAGGGCTAGGTGCGCTAATTGATCTAACCGGCGAACTTGGTCAAAGAATCTCGGGCTTACATCTCCTTTCAACTGTGTCTCAGGCGTGGGATAATACTGGTTGGTCACTTCCTAGGGGACGGCACCCTTTGCTGATTCTCCTCAGAGCATGCCTTCCTCTGGCTGTTCCAGTGACAAGGTCCAGGGAGGATGATTTTTTCCTATGGAGAAATACATTACAAGGTGATCCAGGTATTTTCTCCACTATGAAAACATGGGAATCCCTTAATTCGATTTCATCTAATACAGGTTTTTTGGTATAAGAGTGTATGGTTTAAGGACAGAATCCCTAAGCATTCCTTTGTGAGTTGGATTATTCTTCAGGACAGGCTGTCAACTCGCGATCGCTTGACCAGGTGGGGAATGAATATTCCTACCGGCTGTCTCCTCTATGGATCCTCACCAGAAACAAAAGATCATCTGTTCTTAATTTGTTCTTATTCCTCTGAGGTATGGTTTTATTTCTTCACTCTATCAAATTTGCAACCACCTGCCTTACTGGTTAATATAGTGAATTGGGTTAGGTCTCCTTCGCGTGAAAAAAAGCTTAACGTAATCTGTAAGCTTATTTTTCATGGTGTAATGTATTGTCTATGGCAAGAAAGGAATGCAAGATTACATTCCAACGAGTTAAAATCCGCTCATCTTCTAGTCAAATCTATTCAGCTTCTTTTAAAGGCAAAACTGGCCGTCCTGGATATACAAGAGGAAAAGAGATTACAACGACACGAAAATCCCCAAGTTTCGCATCATGACAACTTCATCTCCACTTGGTTCAATTTTATCCAAGGATAACTCTACGATACAAGTTTCACATGAGTTTTATTATCTATTCTCTTTAATTCTATGTATGTTTTGTATTCCTTAGTAGTTTTTTTCTCTTTTTTTTTACCAAGTGTAAAATTCCAAATGATGTCCCTTTTGGGGAGTTAAAAAAAAAAAAAAAAAAAAATTGAAGGGAAATTTATTAAAAAAATGATCAGGGGAGTTAATTAATTTTGGATGATTTTATCTTTGGTATAACTGATAGAAAACGTGATTTCTTTCCGTTATTTCTCAAAAATGCGGAAACAATTATTACGATTTTTCATAAATCTTAAAATAAAAACAGCTAGTAAGACAAATCAACGTTAGCCTTGTGAGATTCATAGATCGTCGGATCACGAGTGCATTGCGGAAGATCTGACAATGGAGTTGGCAAGCTCGTTTCCGGAGTTGGCCCATTTTCAACTATGAAAGCCATAACAATTCCGTATGGTAAATGTACATCCATGTGACAATGGAACATCCATACACCTGCAAAAAAAAAAAAAAAAAAAAAAAAAAAAAATATATATATATATATATATATAACATTAAATTTTCAAATTAACCATCAACGTTTTGTATGTATATAGTTAGATGAGAATTAAATCAAAAATGTTTCTAACCAGGATTATTAGCGATAAATCTGAGGACAGTCCATCCAGCTGGTGGTACTCCAACGGTATTACGCATTTGCGGGTTAACTAGATTTAGTTTTTTTGTATCGCGGATTCGATCATAGTTACCGAATCCATAACCAACTACATAGAAATTGAAACCGTGAAGATGCATGGGATGACTCTCCGTGCTGATTATTCCTGTGTTCTGCACAATGATCTCCACTGTTGAATTAAATTTAACCGTTTTGACGCTAGTCTTTCTCTCTGGAAACATCATCTTGTAGTCAGAATCGGTACGGACGTTAAAATTTGTGTAATCAAATTTGAGCGGCGGTTGATCGGGAAAATCGTTGGTGTAGACTCCAGTAATGTTGTAGAAATAAGCCTCTTGCATAGAGATTGTCTCCGGGATTACAAAAGTATAATTGTTGAGAGAACCAGAGTACCTTTGACCTAACGGTCCAAGACACTTGGTTTCATGAGGACATGGGTCTAAGCCAAGCCCCATCGTCATGAACATCTTCTCATCCACATGGCGAGGCACTGGCTTCCAGTGTGGTCCACCCACCAGGCCAGTGATGTTCGAAGAGAACCTATGAGCGGTGGGTATGTCATTCATATAAGGCATCAAAGGCGACACTGGAGATGATGATGTGGCACCCTCGTAGACGATTAAGCCATTGATGGGGTTGTTAGCAGGGACCGGTGTACCATGTGCACTAATGTAAGGGATGATGGACATGTAGTACATTCCACGAGGCTGGTCGGCGGTGAAAAGTGCGTCCACGGTTTGTCCCGGCGTTAAGACCATCACCTCGCTGACGTAAGGCGTTGTGTAGACAGCATCTAGAGCGACAACTGTCACATTGTGATTGGCTATTTTGAAGAAAAGCTGAGTGTTGAGCGCCGCGTTTATAATCCTTAGCAAGTATGTTTTGCCTTGTACTACCTTGAGGTTAAACATCCCTAACGAAGCCAAAAACCAAAAAGAAAAAGAAAAAAAAGTGTCAATAAAATAAGGAAATGTCTTAGTAAAGAAGATATTAATAATTAACTTTTGATTTAAGTAAAGAATGAGTATTACTATTCTTTGAGCAAGGATATGAATCTCCGGCGAGGCCATTGATGAGGTAAGCATCAGAAAGCGGAGCTGGCCGTAAATTGAGTAGTCCAACATCTATGTCCCACCATTGTTCTTGCATGACCATTTTTTTCAAACAAATCAATTAATAATTTGAATAATATCTTATAACGAATGATTATTGGGAGAATTTCAACATTCTCCCGATAAAAGGCAATGCTTACCAAAAATGAGAGGAACTTCTTTGTAGGGTTTAGGAAAAGGGTAAGGACGACCGGACCGGGGACGGATGATTAGAGCCCCGTGAAGAGTGGCTCGTAGATTAACGACGTGTGCGTGCCATAACAATGTACCTTCTTGCCCGGTGATATCGAACCGATACGTAAAGTTATTATTTGGTTGAATTGGACATTGAGTTATCATATTCGCCCCATCCATCCATGAGCTCTTCAGTTGAAATACTCCATGCCTATATTATATTTGTGTGCCATAAAAAAATAATTTTATTAAACGTACAAAAAAATTATTATGTGATGAAATAATATTAAGATTATTAATTCTTATGGGATTCTAAATTAAAATCAATTGGTAGTGAAACGATTGACTCCATGTCTTGTATATATCACGTAGATATCATCTTAACTTTGTGAAATTCCTAACAGAGATTAATTAATGAACTAGTTAATTACCAGTGGATGGTTATATTGTAAGTTGAATTGTTGATGACATGAACCACAAGAGTGTCGCCTTCTCTAACGTTTATCGTTGGACCGGGAAGACTTCCGTTAACTGCCGGTATCATTTGCTCCTTGCACAACGGTTTCACCAAGACGTTTTCGACCTGTTGTTAGACTCCGTTAATATTGCCCTATCATATAGTATTAATTTTCCATTTATAGCATAGCTAAAAGAATATTAAAGTGTAAACTGTTTGTTTGATTTTACGTTTACAATTAACAAACAAAAATTACTAATTAAAATGATTAGATTGTGGACTCATTTGAAACTTTTAGTAACAAAAATTCTTGAAAACCTTTACGCTTGCAGTTTACAAATAAATACAGCTGTAAACGCAGAAATGCACAATAATATACGAAAAATGTTTGAATAATGCAAGGACCTTGATGTATTGTGTTTTTGTGCATTCCCTTAATTTACATTCATGTGCATTTATAGTCATTAGACTTGCATTTTGCATATTTCTCTTCATTTTGAGTCTCATATAGAATAAGTTAAGTCATAGAGTCATAGGCTTCATATTATGTATTTGCATTGCATTTTTAGTCTTTTCCATGTACAATGAAGGCTAAGGAGTTGGAGGAACCAAATGAAGTTGGAAGAGCATGAATGAGAGTAAAAAAAACACAAGAATGCAAAAACATGCAGATTAATCCGATCACGGGAAGGCTTTTAACAGACATAATAATATATACTACATTACTACTCGGGGCAGTAGACTTTAGATCCACCAAACACTTATAAGTATTTTTTTTTCAAAAATAGTAGCACTTAGTTTTTTCTTCAAAAATACCACTAAGAATTTTTATTTTCCAAAAATATCACAAAATTAAAACTAAATTTTAAATTTTCAAAACTAAACCCTAAACTATAAACCCTAAAAACTAAATCGTAAATCCAAAATACTAAACCCAAACCCTAAAATTTAAATTATAAATTTTTAAAATTTACTTTTAGTGTTTGTGGTATTTTTTGGAAAGAACAAACTTTTAATGGTATTTTTTTGGAATTTTTTTTTTTTAATGGTATTTTTAGAAAGAAAAAAAACCAGTTATGATATTTTTGTGGTATTTTTAAGAAATTTCCCTATATATAATATCCACGATAAAATAATGGGTAATTTGTTGAAATGGTGTAATGTCGTTAAGTTGATTTATTTTTCATTATTACTATAAAAGACAAAAAAAGAAGAAAAAAGGGTAAATATGCACAAGAAAATAAATGGTAATCTAGAAGAAGAAAAAAAGAGAGTGGTTCGATGGTAAATACGTGGAAAACATGTTCGACGATAGCTGCAGAAGCAATGGAAGAAAAGAAAAGGACGAGGAAAGCTTGGATTGCATGAAGACGATGATGCATCATTGTTGATGCAAATGATATCAAAACGACGTCGTTGACCAAAAAGTGGTGAAACGACGACTTTGGATAAGATGTTAGCTTAATTTGGCAATTGCCTCTTTTGTTGTGGTTTGTCAAGGAGATTCGTATGAGTATATATATATATATATATAGTAAGGTGAGATATGTGAAAACGTTTTTGAGTTTGCAAAATTATTATTTAATCAGTACTGGCAAATGGCAAATCTCAAACGTCGTGCATAGTCGGAAGCGTTATTAAAATCTATTCATACTAATTACACTAATACCACTACAAGAAAACAGAGTAAATTCCGACGGACTCGAATCTATAGGTATTTTCCGACGGAATACAAACGAATTTTCGAAGAAATAAAAGTCGTCGATATCTTGTCGGAATCCGTCGGAAAATACCGAGGGACTCGAGTCCGTCGGAATTTTCCAACGGAATTCCGACGGGTCGAGTTCGTCGGAAGTTTCCTACGGAATTCCGACGGATTTTTCCTACGGAATTCCGACGGACGTTTTTCCTACGGAATTCCAACGGACGTTTTTCCTACGGAATTCCGACGGACGTTTTTCCTACGGAATTCCGACGGACGTTTTTCCTACGGAATTCCGACGGATTTTCGATAGTTTGAGGTTTCAAAATTGCTAAAATGCTAGATTATATACAATCGAGTAATATACTTATCAATAAATGCATGCACTATATATATATCTACCTTCTTGATCATGATACTTATAATTCTTACCGGATATATGAAAATATTAAAATATCCGTTAAAATTATATAGTTAGTCACAAGTAAATTCATATATTAATGATAAATCTTGTTACATGTATGAAAATGAGTCAAACATTAGCAATGTAATAATAATAATATGTCAGCACCATAAGCATCCCATTAGTGATTCGTTAGTTGCAAAAAATGTGTCCCGAAACTTGTTACCCTAAACCCTAAACAACAATCCGTCGGAATTCCGACGGATATTGATAATACTGGTTCAATATTCGTCGGAATTCCGACGGGTTTTCATTTTCGCGGCACAATTTTCATTTTCGCGGGAGTTTGACCGCGAAAAATTTGGATTCCGACGGAATTTCGACGGTTGAAGTCCGTCGGGATTTTCTTTTAAATACAATCACGTTCACCTCTTCTTCTCTATTTGCAAAAAAAAAAATTCTTTCTCTAAAATTTTCTCAAATCCTCTCTACCTTATCTCTAAAATCCGAAAACTCATATCAATCTTTCAATCTCTAGCCTAATTATGTAAGTTTTCTTTGGTTTAATAGTGTTTTAATTGTTGATTAGATAAGAAATGTAGTTTAGGTGTAGATTTTTGTTAGGATGTTGGAATTAATTGTTGAAAATAGTTTAGATTTTTTCAAAATTTGGTAGATGTTAGTTTAAACTCGTTTTTATATATAATTACATGTAGAAAATTGATTAGATTTGTTAAGAATTTGTAGATTAGTATAAAAGGTTTTTAAAAAATATTTTATATAAAAAAATATTTATATAAAAAACGTTTTTGTATATAAAAACATCTTTACTATAAAAAAAAATTATATTGAAATTTTTTTATATTAAAAATTTTATTTTGTATATAGTTTTTAATATAAAATTTTTAATTAAAAACCTTTATATTCAAACTGTTTTTATATATAAAATATTATGAAATTAATATAAAACTTTTTAATTATGTTTTGGAATTTTACAATTATATTAGCATTACAAAAACAAATTTATAAAATTATTAGATTTTTTTACTTACTTTTCTTAAGTTTAATATTTTTTTTGTTTTTGTTTTTCTATTTTAATTTTCATAATTAAAAAAAATTGTAATTTTTTTTTTTATTTTAATAAAATATGTCCGTCGGAATTCCGTCGGAATGCCACCATGGACATATATCCTCGGAATTCCGTCAGACACTATTTCCAACGGATTCGTACACCGTCGAAAACTCGTCAGAAAAGATGCCGTTGGAATTCCGTCGGAATATTTCGATGGATATAATCCGTCGGAATATTTCGATGGATATAATCCGTCGGAATTCCATCGGAATATTCCGACGGAATTCCGATGGATCCGATATTCCGACGACGTAATTCCGACGGATTATTTCTGTCTAAATACCGTCGGAATATGCTCTTTCCGACGGAATACCGACGGTTTTGGCCGTCGGAATATTTGCTGCTTTCTAGTAGTGTACTAACTATTTCGTCTCTTAATGCCTTAATGCCGGCACAAACATTTATTTTAATCGATGTTTCCAAACATTTTCTCCTTCTCCGTCCTCATTGCAATCTCTCTCTTCCGATGTGCTTTCTTCTTGTCGTCGTCGCTTTTGGATCGAAAAATTATATATGGGTTACTTCTCTTGTCATCGTCGCTTTCGAAAAGACGAATCACTAATTTAAAAAAAAAACAAAAAAAGAGAAGAAATTTGGTAGATAAAAGGGAAAGATCTGAGTTCGATGGTGGTTAGAATGGAAAAAAAAAGAGTAAGAACTAGAAAAAAGAAAAAAAAATATTTGCTTTTTGAAATAGAAAATTGGTACCATTGTAAATATTTAAAAAGATAAAATTATTTGTTAAAAATAGTTTATAGCCCCACACAAAATTTTCATCATAACAGTGAAATACATATTTCTCTAGTATATGTTTTGAAAACAACCCGGCAAAATTTTTCTTTTTTTTTTTCCAGTTCCCCCACCCGGCAAAATTGGTTTTGATTTCTTGGTAATATAATAAATCAAAGGGCAGATTTTGACGACCGAATTGGAAAATATCAAATATAGAAAAATAGCCACGTTGTTAGTTAGGAAGTCTTGCAGACGAGGTTTGTTGGTTATTTTAGGGTTTTAGTTGTTGGTCTTATGGTATCGGTTCCGAATTTCGATCCCATTAGTCTTTAGACTTTTAGTTTTGGGTTTTTGTAAGATTTTTTTTTTTTTTTTGTAGAGTTTAGTCTTTGAAAATATTTTAATTATCTGCCGGCTTAGTTTTTGGGTCATTCTTGTTAAGCGCTGGCATTTGGATTTCATCAAAAAAATTAATATTATATAATTCAGATGAAAAACAAAAATAGGCACATCTGTTTTATTACACCTACTAGACGGATAGAATGAGAAAGGTGTAAATCTCGTGGAAGGAAAGAAAAAAAAAAGACTATATACATATATACTCTTAATATATTCTTTTGTTTTTAAACGGCAATTCTAAGATCAGATTGGAAAAATTATCAAGAACGCCGGAGGATCTCAAACCCTTGATCTTGGAAAAGGTTTAATACATTTTTCATAATCATTGACAAAAAAAAAAAAAATCGTATATTCATGTTGTTTGGAATGCAAAATTATGGAGATTATATGACGCCAACTTTAATAATCGATCGGACACTCTACGTATTTAAACGATTGTGGCGACTTTTCTTTCATCACCGTATCAAAATGGCAGCAATGATCATGCGCTGAATATGGTATATATATATGTATATTAGTGGAACTCCATTTGTATTAGAGACAAAAATGTCGAACTCCTTTCAAACTTTAAATACACAAAATATTAGTGATTTCAAGTGAAAAAAACACTTTTACTAGAGTTTATCTTTGTCAATATTCAACAAACCAATCATTTTTTATCAAAGAAAAAACCAATCATTTTGGAAAGAAAATTTCAGGACTCCCACCTTTTGTAGAAGAAAATGTTAGAATTTAAATTCGGGATTTCACTCGAACCGGAATGGTCCCAATAATAGTTTAAATTAATAATTATAAATTCTATGCATATATATATATATATATATATATATCTTAGAAAATTTTGTAAAATATGATTATAGTGTTGTATGTTTATACATAAAGTGAAAATTTCGTTGGAACTAATTTCTAATTTTCCTTAGTGCATCAAATTTTTTTTTGTGTTGTTATCTAGATCTCTTTCCAAAAATTGTGAAGAGTTATAGACATGATAATTGTTTTATTACGCGTTAATATTTTGGATAGTATTATATAGTCTTCAACATCATCAACATAATTTTTTTAAATTCTGATTTTTTTTAGGATGTATCTTTTTTATCCGGATAGTCTAGTGGACTATTAACGTCTATTATATTACGATAACCAAAATTATTAACATAATGTGGAATAAAATGAATATGTAAACAATCAAGTATACAAAATTTTAAATAAATAAAAAATTTGAAGAATTTGTACGAATTTTAAAATAAACTACTTATTTTATATAAAAGATATTTTATAAAAAAGATATTTTACAAAAATCATGAACTAGAAAAATCTCTCTATAAATTAATAAATATTAATTTTCGATTGATTAATAACTCTATAAATTAATAAATTTTTAAAATCCCAACATTATTAATTTATAGAAGTTTTACTGTATACGATATATGTATATATATAACCTATATCCATGCATACACTTATATGGCTATATGTACATAAATACACCTGTATAACTAATATACATACAACGTAACTACACACTATTAAGATGTATAACAATTAACACATAGAGATGCCTATGTATATGTGTAAACATCTGAGTTTGTATACATATGAGTCTGTACTCTATAAATCAATTACTCGGCTTTAAAAGGAACTCAAATAACAAAGATTCACGGACTCTATAATCTAAATCCGTTCTTTTGTTAACATCGTTGGTTAGTTTATTGATAATGTAGTGAAAACCGTGGAGGTTTTGGTTATTGGGCCAAATGACAATGTTTTTATTGGGCTGATTCATGTCAAATATTATCCCATTTAGGTCCAAAGAGCTAATAACATGTTTTCACACACTAATAATAATCTATTAATTTTTATTATTATTCTCAATTTTTTTTTTTGAGCAAAGATTTTGAACTATTTTCTTTCTTTTTCAAATATTAAAAAGAAAAAGCTGTTGGGAGATTGAGGAGTGTACATATGTCGAATTTGATCGGTTGTGTGTTCTGACGACAAGGAGAGACTTCTTGTTGCTGAGTATATGCCTAATGGAACATTAGCAAAACATCTTTTTCGCTGTAAATTAATTTTTTTGTTCTCATTGGTGGGAATGATGTTTTTGGTCCCAAAGATGGAGTTTGGAGTCAAATCCTCTCCAATCCTACTCTATTTTCAACTCCAAAATGAGTAAAAAATAGGTTTACTCCAAATATAGAGTAATCATATTTTTCACTCTATTTTTTTATTTTTCACTCTATTTTTTACTCCAAAATAGATTAAAATAGAGTGGAGTTGTTAGTGGCGGATCCATAAATTATTTTTACCAGGATCAATTTAAAAAAAAAACGTACTATATAACTTATCGCATAATAATATTACGTAAATACTAACAATGAAAAACAAAAACAAAAATTCATTATCGATTTATATTTTTCATAATAATAAAAAAGGGAATCGAGGTATACTATTTCAAAAATGTCATAATTTCAAGAGAACAAAAAATTAAAAAGAAAACACAAAATATAAAACAAAAAATGCGTAAGGGGTTGGTTGGAGAATTGAACCCGGGTTTAGGGGTGTCAATGCTTAGAGAAATACCAATTATACTGCTAAATTTGTTTGAATTCTATTGTATTAAAATGTATTTGAATATTTAACCGGGGTCATATGACCCGATTACTCTAAGTGGGCCCGTCCCTGGGATTGTGATGCAGCGAGATATTTGAAAATATTTCAAATATTATTTTTATTTAGATAATTTACTTATTTATTTGTATTTATATTTTAATGTTAATCTTTTAGAGTTTTCTAGAATATTCTACGAATTTCCAGAGTTTTCAGGTTTTTTTATAAATTGCCTACTAAAACCTATGTATTATTCAATTTATTGATGATTTGATTAATCGAAAGATTTTAAAAAGAGGTTTTGATAAACCATTGTGAAGAGTATTCACAAATTCTCAAACTTTATCTCTAGAAGCTTCCGCTCCATCAGATTAGAGTTAAATCCAACTCCATTTAGAACTACTCCATTTTAGAGTAAAAAATGGAGAAATGAATTGGAGATGTTCTGTTTAAAGTTTATCTGTACATTCCGATAAGTTAAATTTAAAAATAAACCTCACTTTTTGTACTAGTTAATGGCAAAAACGCTAACTAGCCCCTTTTATTTTTTAAAAACTTATAAGGATCTTTTTTCTATAAAAAGAAATTATAAGTTTTGAAATGTGTCCAAAAAGAAAAAAAAATCTTCTTATTGTGAATAAAAAAATTCTACAATCTTGCATTACTATTACAAATAAAGTTTGTAAATTGTTTATTATTCCAAATAGCATTCTCAACTTTTTATATCTTACAAAATTTTCATTATTCAATTAAATTGTATATTTTTTTATTTGTGATTTTTTCGATAATTGTTTTCCCTATTTGGCTATTTCTAGTTATCAAATTGTTTATAAATCTATAAATTATTTTCATTTTAATCGCTAATGTAAATTTATTCTTTAACACTCATAAATATAGTCTCAAATTCTAAAGATCTATTTTTCTTCAAAAAAATAATTCTTTCTAATCTAGTTTATATTCACATTTTTTCCTTTATATCTTCTTGTGTTGTAATTTTATTTTTTACATTTTATGTGTTTTGTGATTTTTTTTAATTTAATATGATATATAATAATATAAAAGTGTGTTAATTAATTAAATTATTAACTTTAGTTTTAATTTTTTTTTATGATGTGGACATATTAGATAGAAAAAAATGGAAAATTAGCATAGATAACCAACAAAAATTCTATAATTTGAAAACTAACCAATTATCCTAAATTTAGTGGTTTTGATTTTGCCACATAAGACAATTTTAGTTTGTTTTTTATTTTTTTTTTATTTTTTTTTATTTTTTTTTATTTTTTTTTTATTTTTTTTTATTTTTTTTGATTATGTTGCAAATTAACCCAAAAAAAATTCCCTAATTATAAATAAATATATATATATATATATATATATATATATATATTCGACTATAGCTGCAGATGCAATGGAAGAAAATAGAACAACGAGGAAAGCTTGGAGCATCGTTGATATTAAAACGACGACTTTTAGCAAAAGTGAATAATTTGGCAATTTCCACTTTTGTTTTGGTTTCTCAAAGAGACTCGTATGAGTTAAGTATATAGGAGAGAAATGTGGAAGAGTTTTGAAAACGTTTTTGAGTTTGCAACATTATTATATATATAATAATAATATTATTTAATCAGTAATGGCAATCTCAAACGTCGTGGTGCAAATTCGGAAGACGTTATTAAAATATATATAAAGTTTTGAAAAACGTTTTTGGTTTGCAACATTATTATATATGGTGATACTATTTAATCAGTGCAAATGGCAAACTCTCAAACGTCGTGCATATTCTGGAGAAGTTAATTATTAAAGTGTATATTCATATTGATGGTTGACCGCTATAAAAAAAAATCCATGTCTTTAAACCTTGCCTCCCTCGTTTTCTTATAGTATGTATGTATGCTTTTTGTCATATCGGCACTACACGCAAAACTGGACAACTCTTTTAAACGATGATTTGTCTTAGAGAGAATTCGACACTATTCTCTCCCAAAATCGCAAATTTGGCAAACTTAAAACCTAGGAATTTGGATGAAAAGTTATTTACCTTTTATCGTGACTTTGACATACTTGTTGTTTTTTTTTTAATTTACAAAACCGTCACACAAACTTTGTTGTAGTTTTAAATTCGAAACGATCGTGTTTTACTTTACTTTCCGTTCAATAAGTAAACCCCGTTTATATCGATGTTTAAATTGCCGGTTTTTAATATAACTGAACTTTTTGATAATTTTTTAGATCAAGGTTGATCTTGATTTTTTTAACACAATTTTTTTGTCTCTCTTATTTACCATTTATATTTAATAAAAACTTTTCATGCATAATTTTATCTACCATTTGTAGTTAATATAAAACCTGGTTATACTTATTCTTCTCATTTCCTCACAATTCCAAAATTCATTTTCTTTCTAAAATCGATTATCTCCTTATTTAATCCAAAATAAGGTTAGTTTTTTAAATTTTAATAAATTTAAAAGTTTATAATTAGTATATTTGATTTAGTATTGTAATTAATTTAGATTTAGGTGGTTAGTTAGGTTTATGATGTATGTTGTATAGATTTAGGTGGTTAGTTAGATTTAGTATGTAGTTTATTTATTTTACAATGATATTGTTTTTTCTTTTCTTATTTCATGTTTCAAAGAAGAAGAAAAAAAGAATCAAAAAAATTATTGGAAACTGTTCAAAAAAAAAAAGAGGTAAAAGATGTTCAAGAAATAAAGGAAGTGAAAAAGATTCGATATCAATTCGAATTAAACAAATCTTATTTTTACGATTGTGAGTTTGACCCCGACGAATAAATTCAACAAATGAGATTATATATACTTAGGATTTATTTGACAAATTGTTTTTGAATTTAACATTAGTATAAATGTATTTATTTTAATGTGTAGTTGTATTTGTAATTCATGTTTGAATATATTCTATGTTTTTTATATAATAAAGCTAATTTGAAAAGGAAAATTAATTATACATAGTCCATCGGAAATTTTTTTAAAAATATATTTTTTTTTCAAAATTGATTAATTTTTTTATATATATAAATATCCGTCGGAAATTTCCGATGGATTTTATTTGTCAAAACATTTCCGACGAAATCCCAACGATTTTAAATTTTGACATTCTAGGATTGACAAACATATTTAGTTGGAAATTCGTCAGAAATGGTCATTTCTAACCAAATTTTGATGGATTTAGCTGTCAAAAATCAGCTTTTTTATAGTGTTTTTAGGCCAAATTTCAACAGGCTATTTTTTTTTTTTTGTTGCAATTTGTGTATTCAATGAGTTAAAATTGAAAACACGACTCACTTGCTATATATAGGTTTTAAAAATAAAAGCCCCAGTAAACTAGGTTTTAAAAATAAAACCCCCAGTAAACTAGTTTTTTTTTTCAATTTTCCCCACCTATGGATGTGAACAGCAACTCTAGCTAGTTTTATTACACCCACTAGACGCATAGAAAATAGAAAGAGTAAATCTCGTGGAAGGAAATACTTTTTTTAAACGGCAATTCCAATATCAGATCTCGATCTTGAAAAAAAACAAAAAAGAAGGTTTAATACTTTAGTCGAGTTTCTTATTGTAGCTAGTTTCAATACAATTTAAAGATTAGTGAGATAGCTGTCTAAATAATCAGTAATGTATTAAGATCCTAGCTATAGGTGCTATATACAATGAAGATGACATGCATGTCTTTAAAGATGATCTTGGCAATCTCTAATAAGAAGCAATCTTAATTAATTAGTCATACCTATAACATCTGCAATTATCTAACCGTTTTTCGATGAGATAAATACCTAAAACCACGTTTTAATATTGAGTTTGTTAATATCGGATTGAGAACGACCTAAGACTTGGTCTTGCAAAATGAATTTAGTCAATAATTGAAATGACTTGATAATTTTTTGAATCTGTCATTTGAAGAAAGAATTAACGGATCAGCAGCTAATATTATAAGAGACTATTGCTTTATTGTTTATATATTTTTCACCAAAGCTTTTTTTTTAAATGAATGTTAAATTAGTATTCAAAACAAAAAAAAACTATTTTTCACCATAGTTGCTTTGATAACTAAATGAAAACGTAATGAAAACCAAAGAGATTTTGGTTGAAGCTAACATTATTAGGCTAAATGACATAATTTTTTGATGAAAATACCGAAGTTTTGTTTTCAAAAATGCCATCATTTGTTTTATATTCCAAAGATACCACCAAAAGTTTATGTTTTCCAAAAATACCATAAAACTAAAATTAAATTTTAAATTTTCAAAACAAAACTCTAAACCCTAAAACATAAACCCTATCCCCTAAAACTAAAATTTAAACATAAATTAGTTAACCAAAATCCAAAAATTTAAATTCTAAACTCTTAAAAATTACTTTTGGTGGTTGTTGTATTTTTGAAAAACATAAATTTTTGGTGGTATATTTGCAATATAAAATAAATGGTGGTATCCTGGAAACAAAACTTAAAAAATGTGGTATAGGAATTTTTTTTTCATTGGGCTAATTCATGTCAAATATTAGCCCATTTAGGTCCAAAGAGCTAATAACATGTTTACACACTCTAATGATTAGCCCATTTTCATCAAATTTTAATAAATTTTTTTCTCGATCTGATTTTGAACTATTTTCCTTTTCAAATATTAAAAGGAAAAAAAACCATATAAACCCGTAACGAGCGCCCCATTAACTACTATTGAATATTGAAGATTCCAGTTTGCCAGTAATAATAATTTAGTTAACCCGAAAAATACCAAAAAAAAGGATTAATGATAACTACGATTTATTTTCTAAAATAATGTTTAAACTAATGATTCGGTTTAATATGTAGTCAGAAAAGCATGATTCATGATCAAATGACACAAGTAAACAGCAGATATGTTTCTTTTATCATATTATTACAATATCCGTTTGACATTTTTTGCCCATTATTAAACATATATAATCATTATTTATTAATTTTCTTACCGTTATAAAAGTCAATATTGATAGTTTTGAAGAAAGGATGTTTCCAGTCTTGGCGACGAGAATCTTCGCCGTCGATTACATCAACAGTCATTGACGATTTCGATAACGACGATGACTACGTCGGACATTATCCACTGATCTTCAGGGAATTTAGCTTCGAGCAGCTGAGAATCGCCACCGACGGATTCTCCGCCGGAAATATTGTATCGGAGCATAACGATTGGGTACCGAACATCGTCTACAAAGGAAAACTCGGCGACGGTCGTCGTATCGCGGTTAAACGGTTTCAGAGACTTTCTTGGCCTGATCCTTTCGAATTCATCGTTGAGTCTTGTTCGATCTTTTTTACTATTAGTTTTGGTTTTGAATTTGATCAGTTTCTTGTTTCTTCTTTGATTGCATCAAATCTTGTCATCACTTGAGAGCTTACAAATTCAAGTTTTGTTTATCTTCTTCAATTTCAGAATGAAGCACAAGCTATTGGGAGATTGAGGAGTGAACATATGGCGAAATTGATCGGTTGTTGTTCCGATGACAATGAGAGATTGCTTGTTGCTGAGTATATGCCTAATGGAACATTAGCAAAACATCTTTTTCACTGTAAATTAATCTTTTTTCTTCATTTGTGGAATGATGTTTTTGGTCCAAAGATGGTTTTGATTAAGAAGATTGTGTAATGTGTTTTTCAGGGGAGAAAAGACCGATGAAATGGGAAACGAGGTTGAAAGTTGCGTTGCATACCGCAAAAGCTTTAGAGTATTGTAATGATAAAGGAGTAGACTTATACCATGATCTTAATCCTCACAAGATATTGTTTGATAAGGTAAATGTAATGCTAAACTTCTTTTTGGTTTTCCTTGAATTTGAAAAACCGCAAAATATTGAATCTCTAAATTAAGTGTTTGAATGATAGATAGGGAATCCTAAGCTTTCTTGCTTTGGTCTCATGAAGAATAACAGCCAAGAAGGGAAGAATTATAGTACCAACTTAGCATTTGCTCCTCCTGAATATTTGCGCATAGGTACATATCAATGTTTTGATGTCTTTGTCAATTATAAGAAGATGAAATCTTATATAGAAGTTTGATTCGACAAGAACTTCTTTTCAGGTAGATACCGGAGAGTGTCACATATAGCTTTGGGACCTTGTTATTGGATCTTATGAGTGGCAAACATATTCCTCCAAACCATGTAATAAAAGTGGCAAATTTAGTTGCATTTTGGACTGATTTGATTAGCTTTTTACATGTTCCTATGTTATATTTGTGCAGGCGCTTGATTTATTCCAAGGCAAAAACTATTTGGTGCTAATGGATTCAGCTTTGGATGGTCAGTTCTCTGATGAAGACAGAACAGAACTAATGCACATAGCTTCTCGATGTTTGAAGACCGAACCCGAAGAGAGGCCAAGTATAAAGTTTCTTATGTCGACTCTTTCTAGACTTCAAAAACGAGCCGAGTTATGGCCTATCAATGTCAAAAGACTCGTGCCTGTAAGTGTCACTCTCAAGAATAGTCCCTTTATGCAGAGTTAATTAATGGGACTAATAAATCATGTTAATGACAGTCTCCATCATACAATCTGCCTGAAAAGACTAAACCTACAACAGAGCCATTGAAGTTGACTCCTTTTGGAGATGCGTGTTCGAGAGCAGATCTAAGTAGCATACACGAACTACTGGAGAAACTCGGGTATGGAGAAGATGATGGGGTTGCAAACGAGGTATGTTGATGATAACGATCTCATTGCTATGTGAATTTGATAATTGGATGTTGCTGATTCTGAATAAATATGACAGCTTTCGTTCCAAATGTGGACCGGCGAAATGCAAGAGAATATGGACTACAAGAAGCATGGAGATGCCGCATTTCGTGCTAAAGATTTTGATACCGCCATTGAATTCTACACAGAGGTTAAAACAACCCCCCCCCCCCCCCCCCGGTCTATAATGTTAGACATTGCGTCATTCCACTTATTACCAATTGATTTTGAGACGAAACTATAAACTCAAACACATTCTGCTAGTCGAAATCATATAAAATATCAAATCATGAAGAAGCATAAACACACCATTGAAAAAGAAAGACTTGTTTCATTCATTCAATCATTCTTTTGCAGTTCATGAGTGGAGCTCCTAAGGTGTCACCAACAGTATTAGCAAGAAAGTGTCTTTGTTACCTGATGACTGAAATGTTCAGCGAGGCTCTAGGCGACGCGATGCAAGCGCAAGTAGCTTCACCAGAATGGCCAATCGCGCTTGTTAGCAGGGACCGGTACCCCGTGGGCACTAGTGTAAGGGATGATGGACATATAGTACCTTCCGATGGGCTGGTCAGCGGTGAAAAGTGCGTCGACAGTTTGTCCCGGCGTTAAGATCATCACATCGCTGACGTAAGGCGTCGTGTAGACAGCATCTAGAGCGGCAACGGTCATGTTGTGATTGGCTATTTTGAAGAAGAGATGAGTGTTGAGTGCCGCGTTTATAATTCTTAGCAAGTATGTTTTGCCTCTTACTACCTTGAGGTTAAACATTCCTACCGAAAACCAAAAGCCAAAAAAAAAATATATATATATTTGTAAACAATTTTTGTGTCAATAAAATAAGGAAATGTCTTGGTAAAGAAGATATTAGTGGAGAATTTCAAAAATACCACTTTTGGTTTATTAATTTTCAAAAATGTTGAGTTGTTCATTTTCAAAAATGCCACTTATTAAGAATTTTTTAAACCCTAAACCTTAAAATCCTAAACCTTAAAAGGGTTTTGATTTCTAACAAACCATAAACCCTCAAAAATAAATCCTAACATAAAATAGTTAACCCAAACATAAATGATATAATTTTAGCGGCATTTTTGAAAAGTAGTATTTTTCAAAATTTCTCAAGATAGATATTAATAATTAACTTTTGATTTAAGTAAAGAATGAGTATTACTATTCTTTGAGCAAGGATATGAATCTCCGGCGAGGCCATTGATGAGGTAAGCATCAGAAACCGGAGCTGGCCGTATTTCGAGAAGTCCAACATCTATGTCGTCCCACCATTGTTCTTGCATAATCATTTTTTTTCAAACAAATTAATCAACAATTTGAATAATATCATAATATCTTATAACGAATGTTTAATCCTCCAAACGTAGATATTTATCAAGTACAAGGAGTTAAAAACAAACAAAAGGCAATGCTTACAAAAAATGACGGCCGGATCGGGGACGGATGATTAGAGCCCCGTGAAGAGTGGCTCGTAGATTAACGACGTGCGCGTGCCATAGCAATGTACCTTCTTGTCCGGTTATATCACGTAAAGTTATTATTTGGTTGAATTGGACATTGAGTTATCATATTCGCCCCATCCATCCATGAGCTCTTCAGTTGAAATACTCCATGCCTATCATATATTAATTTTCCATTTATAGCATAATTAGGGCATCTCCACTTTGCTTCATTTTAAAAAAATGAAATTTTTTAAAATTAAAGTAAAATTTTCTCCAATGTTTGTTTCATTTTTTTCGTTTGCTTCATTTTGTTGAATTCAAGAAGAATATGTTTAATATATTTCATCTCCATTTTGTTATTAATTGTTAACAATATTTTTTATTTTTCAAATTTACAATTCTACCGACTTATTTTATTTTTAACAATAGTTTAATAAAATCACGATTTTATCTTAATTAAACATTTATTATATAAATAATTACATCACACAACATAGATAGGAAAATCAAAATATTGTCAAATGTAATTTACATTACACAGTCTAAATTAAACCTTTATTATCTAAATAAAATCAACCTGTTGTCAAATCTTATAATTTCATCGATATGATGGTGGATTTATCCAATGGCATGGATTATTTCTTATGTTTTAAAATATAAGTTTAGGTATGTTTTAAGATTATATTTAGGGAAAATTTAAAAAATATCTATTTTATGATGTCTCTTTTCAAAAATACCACGTTTATAACTTTTATACAGTTTTATAAGATAATAAATAAAAATGTAGCAATTTTTAAACATTCATAATAAGGTAGTTATGGTAGTAAAAGAATGTTTATAAGCATTTAAGTTATTTTTAATGTTAAAATATAGTTTATAAATGTTTATAAATATTTTTTTAATTTAAAAGGTTTTATACCAGATCTTATAAAACTGTATAAAATGGTATTTTTGAAAAAAAGTATCACAAAAAAAGTATTTTCAAAATTTCTTTTTATATTTAATGCTTATAAATAATTTGGATTTTTCAATAAATTCATGCGCGGACAATAACTAGTATTTTAAAAAAATGGGAGGACAACACATGCATGCGTACCATCTTTTCAGTTTAAAAAAAAAATAGAGACTAATATATTATTTTAAAGAAAAAATTTTAAAATACCACTAAAATATGTTTTTGTTTCAAATATACCATCACTAAAAAAATTTCCAAAAATACCACTAAAATTTTTGTTTTTCCAAAAAATACCACAAACACTAAAAATGAGTTTTGAGGGTTTATAATTTAAATTTTTTTATTTGGATTTAGTATTTTGGGTTTAGAGTTTAGTTTTAAGGGATTAGTGTTTAGTTTTAGGGTTTATGGTTTAATTTTGAGATTTTAAAGTTTAGTTTTAATTTTGTGGTTTTGGAAAAAGAAAATTTTTAGTGGTATTTTCGGAAAAAAAACTAAGTGATGGTATATTTAGAACAAAAATTTATTTTTGTGGTATTTTTGAGAATTTTCCTTATTTTAAAGTATATATTATATAATATGCACAATCAAATAATGGGTACCTTGTTGAAATTGTGTAATGTCGTTGAGTTGGTTTATTCTCATTATCTCTATACAAAAGAAACTAATATTTGAGAAAGAAAAAAATGGTAAATATGCACAAGAAAACAAATGGTAATCTAAAAAGGAAAAAGAGAGTGGTTCAATGGTAAATACGTGGAAAACATGTTCGACGATAGCTGCAGAAGCAATGGAAGAAAATAGAAGAAGGAGGAGGAAAGCTTGGATTGCAATAAGACGATGATAGCTGCATCATTTGTCGTTGCAAAGGATATCAAAATGAAGTCGCTGACCAAAAAAGGATGAAACGACGACGTTAGATAAGATGTTAGCTTAATTTGGCAATTGGCTCTTTTGTTGAAATATACTAATACTAATACTATATCGTCCCTTAATGGTGGCCCAAACATTAATTTCAGTTGATGAGACGGATGAGATCTTTCTTAATTTATCTATTCATTATTAAAACGTTGAAATATACTGGTTATTATTATTTTTAAAATTATTGATTAAAAGTTTTGGACTGAAATCTATATATTCTTACGCATCAAAACATATAATATTATTTTCTTCCACGCACATATTAAACTTCCGACCTGCGAGTCCAAAGGCTCTTTGATCAACCAAATCTGCTACTAATGCTTGGAGAAATATACTGGTTGTTGACTTATTTCCACAACTATAAAATCAAAATGATGCATTACAATAAGAATATATGCATTCCATATCAATAAATTGAAGGGAATTTTTTCTGTAAATGAGGGCAGTTAATTAATTTTGGACGATTTTATCTCTCGCATAACCGTTATAGAAAACGTGATTTCTTTCCGTTATTTCTCAAAACTGCGGAAACAATAACTATGATTTTTCGTAAATCTTAAAATAAAAATAGCTAGTAAGACAAATCAACGTTAGCCTTGTGAGATTCATAGATTGTCGGATCACGAGTGCATTGCGGAAGATTTGACAATGGAGGTGGCAAGCTCGTTTCCGGAGTTGGCCCATTTTCAACTATGAAAGCCATAACAACTCCGTACGGTAAATGTGCATCCATGTGACAATGGAACATCCATACACCTGCAAGAAAAAAATATATACAACATTAAATTTTCAAATTAACCCATCAACGTTTTGTATGTATATAGTTAGATGAGAATCAAATCAAAAATATTTTTAACCAGGATTATTAGCGATAAATCTGAGGACAGTCCATCCAGCTGGTGGTACCCCGATGGTATTACGCATTTGCGGGTTAACTAGATTTAGTTTTCTTGCATCGCGGATTGGATCATAGTTACCGAATCCATAACCAACTACATAGAAATTGAAACCGTGAAGGTGCATGGGATGACTCTCCGTGCTGATTATTCCTGTGTTCTGCACAACGATTTCCACTGTTGAATTAAATTTAACCATCTTGACGCTAGTCTTTCTCTCTGGAAACATCATCTTGTAGTCAGAATCGGTACGGACGTTAAAATTTGTGTAATCAAATTTGAGCGGCGGTTGATCGGGAAAATCGTTGGTGTAGACTCCAGTGATGTTGTAGAAATAAGCCTCTTGCATAGAGATTGTTTCCGGGATTACAAAAGTATAATTGTTGAGAGAACCAGCGTACCTTTGACCTAACGGTCCAATACACTTGGTTTCATGAGGACATGGGTCTAAGCCAAGCCCCATCGTCATGAACATCTTCTCATCCACGTGGCGAGGCACTGGCTTCCAGTGTGGTCCACCCACTAGGCCAGTGATGTTCGAAGAGAACCTATGAGCGGTGGGTATGTCATTCATATAAGGCATCAAAGGCGACACTGGAGATGATGATGTGACACCCTCGTAGACGATTAAGCCATTGATGGGGTTGTTAGCAGGGACCGGTATACCATGTGCACTAATGTAAGGGCTGATGGACATGTAGTACATTCCAAGAGGCTGGTCGGCGGTGAAAAGTGCGTCCACGGTTTGTCCCGGCGTTAAGACCATCACATCGCTGACGTAAGGCGTTGTGTAGACAGCGTCTAGAGCGACAACTGTCACATTGTGATTGGCTATTTTGAAGAAGAGGTGAGTGTTGAGCGCCGCGTTTATAATCCTTAGCAAGTATGTTTTGCCTTGTACTACCTTGAGGTTAAACATCCCTAACGAAGCCAAAAACCAAAAAGAAAAAGAAAAAAGAGTGTCAATAAAATAAGGAAATGTCTTGGTAAAGAAGATATTAATAATTAACTTTTGATTTAAGTAAAGAATGAGTATTACTATTCTTTGAGCAAGGATATGAATCTCCGGCGAGGCCATTGATGAGGTAAGCATCAGAAAGCGGAGCTGGCCGTAAATTGAGTAGTCCAACATCTATGTCCCACCATTGTTCTTGCATGATCATTTTTTTCAAACAAATCAATTAATAATTTGAATAATATCTTATAACGAATGATTATTGGGAGAATTTCAACATTCTTCCGATAAAAGGCAATGCTTACCAAAAATGAGAGGAACTTCTTTGTAGGGTTTAGGAAAAGGGTAAGGACGACCGGACCGGGGACGGATGATTAGAGCCCCGTGAAGAGTGGCTCGTAGATTAACGACGTGTGCGTGCCATAACAATGTACCTTCTTGCCCGGTGATATCGAACCGATACGTAAAGTTATTATTTGGTTGAATTGGACATTGAGTTATCATATTCGCCCCATCCATCCATGAGCTCTTCAGTTGAAATACTCCATGCCTATATTATATTTGTGTGCCATAAAAAATAATTTTATTAAACGTACAAAAAAATTATTATGTGATGAAAATATTAAGATTATTAATTCTTATGGGATTCTAAATTAAAATCAATTGGTAGTTAAACGATTGACTCCATGTCTTGTATATATCACGTAGATATCATCTTAACTTTGTGGAACTCCTAACAGAGATTAATTAATGAACTAGTTAATTACCAGTGAATGGTTATGTTGTAAGTTGAGTTGTTGATGACATGAACCACAAGAGTGTCGCCTTCTCTAACGTTTATCGTTGGACCGGGAAGACTTCCGTTAACTGCCGGTATCATTTGCTCCTTGCACAACGGTTTCACCAAGACGTTTTCGACCTGTTGTTAGACTCCGTTAATATTGTCCTATCATATAGTATTAATTTTCCATTTATAGCATAGTTAAAAGAATATTAAAGTGTAAACTGTTTGTTTGATTTTACGTTTACAATTAACAAACAAAAATTACTAATTAAAATGATTAGATTGTGGACTCATTTGAAACTTTTAGTAACAAAAATTCTTGAAAACCTTTACGCTTGCAGTGTACAAGTAAATACAGCTGTAAACGCAGAAATGCACAATAATATACGAAAAATGTTTGAATCCACCAAATAATATATACTACATTACTACTCGGGGCAGTTAGACTTTAGATCCACCAAATACGGAAGGTTTGTTTTTAATAATGGGAGGAAAACAAAGGCATGCCTACCATCTTTTAAGTTTTTAGAATATAGAGACATATATATATATTTATATATATATATATATATATATATATATAAATAAGTGTGATTCTAAAAATAGCACATTTAGCATATTTTTAAGTTTTTTTTTTCAAAAATAGTAGCACTTAGTTTTTTCTTCAAAAATATCACTAAAAGTTTTTGTTTTCCAAAAATATCACAAAACTAAAACTAAACTTTAAATCTTCAAAACTGAACTCTAAACTATAAACCCTAAAAACTAAATCGTAAACCAAAATATTAAACCCAAACTCAAAAATTTAAATTATAAATTCTTAAAATTTATTTTTAGTGTTTGTGGTATTTTTTGGAAAGAACAAACTTTAAGTGGTATTTTTTGAAAAAAAACAAATTTTTAATGATATTTTTATAAAGAAAAAAATCAGTTATGGTATTTTTGAAACAAAAGTTTTTTTTGTGGTACTTTTAAGAAATTTCTCAATATATATAATATCCCCGATAAAATAATGGGTAATTTGTTGAAATGGTGTAATGACGTTGAGTTGATTTATTTTTTATTATTACTATAAAAGACAAAAAAAAAAAAAAATGGTAAATATGCACAAGAAAATAAATGGTAATCTAGAAGAAGAAAAAAAGAGAGTGGTTCGATGGTAAATACGTGGAAAACATGTTCGACGATAGCTGCAGAAGCAATGGAAGAAAAGAAAAGGACGAGGAAAGCTTGGATTGCATGAAGACGATGATGCATCATTGTTGATGCAAATGATATCAAAACGACGTCGTTGACCAAAAGTGGTGAAACGACGACTTTAGATAAGATGTTAGCTTAATTTGGCAATTGCCTCTTTTGTTGTGGTTTGTCAAGGAGACTCGTATGAGTATATATATATATAGTAAGGTGAGAAATGTGAAAACGTTTTAAAAACGTTTTTGAGTTTGCAAAATTATTATTTAATCAGTACTGGCAAATGGCAAATCTCAAACGTCGTGCATAGTCAGAAGACGTTATTAAAATCTATTCATACTAATTACACTAGTACTGACTATTTCGTCCCTTAATGCTGGCACAAACATTTATTTTAATCGATGTTTCCAAACTTTGTTTTTCCTATTACCTAACATGCACGATTATACACTTTCCTTACACATTCGTCATTTCAAAATATTTAAAACTATCGGTATAGTTTTATTTACCATTTGTATTTAATATAAAAAAATACGTACAAAAATTCGTACGTATTTTTTGGCATCTCTATTCTGTATTTTGGATCAGTGAGGATCAAACACGTGATTAAGTATATATGCAATAAGCAATCTCATCACGAATTGTCATCTGCGTACAGTGTCTTACTTTCTTCCGCGCTTGATCAACAAATTATAGTTCATTTGTTAGACTAATGCGAGAGATGGTTCTTGTGTAAACCCCTACAGATTGGAAGTGTGTGTCAGTGTGTGTCGCATTATGATTGGTGAATATCTGATATCTGAAAATTACCCCAGAAATCAAAATAAAAAACGAATTTAATCAAAACTTTGCATTATCATAGAAAATGTAATTATTTTTTGAGAAAAATAGTTATAAAAAAAACAGTTATTGTAAGACGGATGTAATCTTTATCTATACAGTATTATTATCATAATCTTTTTCCTTCTCCGTCTTCGTTGCAATCTCTTTTTTTCGATGTGTTTTCCTTCTGTCGTCGTCGCTTTCGGATCGAAAAATTAGATCTAGATTATTTCTCTTGTCATTATCACTTTGGAAAGAAGAACTACTAATTTAGAAAAATAAAAAAAAAGGGAATATTTGGTAGATAAGAGGGGAACATCTAAGTTCGATCGGAATGGAAAAAAAAAAAGAGAAAGAGCTAGAGAAAAAAAAAATATATATATTCATTTTTTAAAATAAAAGAATGACACCATCGTAGATATTTAGAAATATAAAGTTATTTGTTAAAAATAGTTTATAGCCCACGACAGTTTCCATCACAACCCGACAAATTTTTTCTTTTTTTTCCAGTTCCCCACCCATGCCATGTGACCCACGAGATCTTGTTTTTGATTTCTTGGTAATATAATAAATCAAAGGGCAGATTTT
Source organism: Pseudoturritis turrita (assembly GCA_900406555.1). Lineage (NCBI taxonomy): Eukaryota > Viridiplantae > Streptophyta > Magnoliopsida > Brassicales > Brassicaceae > Pseudoturritis > Pseudoturritis turrita. Next base: position 884,549 of record OVBL01000813.1, read on the forward strand.
GACGACCGAATTGGAAAATATCAAATATAGAAAAATAGACACGTCGTTAGTTAGGAAGTCTTGCAGACGAGGTTTGTTGGTTATTTTAGGGTTTTAGTTGTTGGTCTTATGGTATCGGTTCCGAATTTCGATCCCATTAGTCTTTAGACTTTAGACTTTTAGTTTTGGGTTTTTGTAAGATTTTTTTTTTTTTTTGGCAGAATTTAGTCTTTGAAAATATTTTTATTATCCGCCCATTTAGTTTTTGGAATATTTTTGTTAACCTCCACGTTTGGATTTCACCAAAAAAATTAATATTATATATACTTCAGATGAAAAACAAAAATAGCCACGTCTGTTTTATTACACCTATTAGACGGATAGAAAGAGAAAGGTGTCAATCTCGTGGAAGGAAAGAAAAAAAAAGACTATATACATATATACTCTTAATATATTCTTTTGTTTTTAAACGGCAATTCCAAGATCAGATTGGAAAAATGATCAAGAACGCCAGAGGATCTCAAACCCTTGATCTTGGAAAAGGTTTAATACATTTTTTCATAATACTGGCAAAAAAAAAAAAAAAAAACATATATTCATGTTGTTTGGAATGCAAAATTATGGAGATTATATGACGCCAACTTTAACAATCGATCGGACACTCTACGTATTTAAACGATTGTGGCGATTTTTCTTTCATCACCGTATCAAAATGGTAGCGATGATCATGCGCTGAATATGGTATATATATGTATATTAGTGGAACTCCATTTGTATTAACGACAAAAATGTCGAACTCCTTTCAAACTTTAAATACACAAAATATTAGTGATTTCAAGTGAAAAAAACTCTTTTACTAGAGTTTATCTTTGTCAATATTCAACAAACCAATCATTTTTTATCAAAGAAAAAACCAATCATTTTGGAAAGAAAATTTCAGGACTCCCACCTTTTGTAGAAGAAAATGTTAGAATTTAAATTCGGGATTTCACTCGAACCGGAATAATCACATGAATATTCCATACATACACATGAATAATTCATACATACACATATACAGTAAAATCTCTATAAATTAATAATCACTATAAATTAATAAAAAAATTTAAATACATGTAAAAAATAGCAAAATTTGATAAGATAATAAGATAATATTTTTTTTTGAAGTTCCAATGTAAAAAATGGTCCCAATAATAGTTTAAATTAATAATTATAAACTCTATGCATATATATATATATATATATATATCTTAGAAAATTTAGTAAAATATGATTATAGTATTGTATGTTTATATATAAAGTTGAAATTTCGTTGGAACTAATTTCTAATTTTCCTTACTGTATCAAATTTTTTTTTGTGTTGTCATCTAGATCTCCTTCCAAAAATTGTGAAGAGTTCTAGATGTGATAATTGTTTTATTACGCGTAAATATTTTGGATAGTGTTATATCATCATCAACGTAATTTTCTAAACTCTGAATTTTTTAGGATGTATCTTTTTATCCGGATAGCTAGTGGACTATTAACGTCTATTATATTACAATAACCAAAATTATTAATATAATGTGGAATAAAATGAATATGTAAACAATCAAGTATACAAAATTTTAAATAAATAAAAAATTTGAAAAATTTGTACGAATTTAAAGTAAACTACTTATTTTATATAAAAGATATTTTATATAAAAGATATTTTACAAAAATCATGAACTAGAAAATCTCTCTATAAATTAATAAATATTAATTTTCGATTAATTAATAACTCTATAAATTAATAAATTTTGAAAATCCCAACATTATTCATTTATAAGATTTTACTGTATACCATATATGTATATAACCTATATCCATGCATACACCTATATGGCTATATGTACATAAATACACCTGTATAACTAATATACATACAACGTAACTACACACTATTAAGATGTATAACAATTAACACATAGAGATGCCTATGTATATGTGTAAACATCTGAGTTTGTATACATATGAGTCTGTACTCTATAAATCAATTACTCTGCTTTAAAAGGAACTCAAATAACAAAGATTCACCGACTCTATAATCTAAATCCGTTCTTTTGTTAACATCGTTGGTTAGTTTATTGATAATGTAGTGAAAACCATGGAGATTTTGGTTGTAGATATCATTATTGGGCCAAATGACACAATTTTTTTATTGGGCTGATTTACGTCAAATATTAGCCCATTTAGGTCCAAAGAGCTAATAACATATTTTCACACACTAATAATAATCTATTAGCCCATTTTGACAAATTTTTATTATTATTCTCGATTTTTTTTTGAGCAAAGATTCTGAACTATTTTCTTTCTTTTTCAAATATTAAAAAGAAAAAAAAACATATAACCCGTAACGAGCGTCCCATTAACCAAGTGAATATTGAAGATTCCAGATTGCCAGTAATAATAATTTAATTAACCCGAAAAATACCAGAAAAAACGATTGATAACTACGATTTATTTTCTAAAATAATGTTTAAATTAATAATAAAAACATCCCCTTTATAGTATTCGGTTAACTATACAGTCACAAAAGCATGATTCATGACCAAATGACACAAGTAAACAGCAGATATATTTCTTTTATGATATTACAATATCCGTTTGACATTTTTTTCTCCCATTGTTAAACATATAAAATCATTATTTAATTAGTTTTCTTACCATTATAAAAATATGTTCCTAAATGTTTGATAATTTGAATTTGTTTCAAAAACAAACAAAAAAAAAAATTGGAGGCGGGAAGTCTTACTCTTTAGCCGGACAATTTTTCGCCGGCGACGATGGGATGCATTTGTTTCAAGTCTTGGCGGCAACAATCTTCACCGTCGATTACATCAACGGTCATCGATGATTTGGATAACGACAGAGACGATGACGACGACGACGAGGGACATTACCCACTGATTTTCCGTGAATTCAGCTTCGAGCAGCTGAGAATCGCCACCGACGGATTCTCCACCGGAAACATCGTGTCGGAGCATAACGATTTTGTACCAAACATCGTCTACAAAGGAAAACTCGGCGACGGTCGTCGTATCGCCGTTAAACGGTTTCAGAGACTTTCTTGGCCTGATCCTTTCCAATTCATCGTTCGTCATTTTGTTCCTAAATTTGCTTACCAAGAATTTGAAATTTTAGCTTTTGATGATATCTATGGTGGAAATTTTCAGAATGAAGCACAAGCTGTTGGGAGATTGAGGAGTGTACATATGTCGAATTTGATCGGTTGTTGTTCTGACGACAAGGAGAGACTTCTTGTTGCTGAGTATATGCCTAATGGAACATTAGCAAAACATCTTTTTCACTGTAAATTAATCTTTTTTTGTTCTCATTGGTGGGAATGATGTTTTTGGTCCCAAAGATGGTTTGCTTAAAGAAGATTTGTTAATGTGTTTTTCAGGGGAGAAAAGACCGATGAAATGGGAAACGAGGTTGAAAGTTGCGTTGCATACCGCAAAAGCTTTAGAGTATTGTAATGATAAAGGAGTAGACTTATACCATGATCTTAATCCTTACAAGATATTGTTTGACAAGGTAATGTAATGTGTCAAGCTTCTTTATGTTTCTTGATCTGAAAAAAAACCGCGGAATCTTTAATCCCTGATTGAGTGTTTGAAATGACAGATAGGGAATCCTAAGCTTTCTTGCTTTGGTCTCGTGAAGAATAATAGCCGAGAAGGGAAGAATTATAGTACCAACTTAGCATTTGCTCCTCCCGAATATTTGCGCATAGGTACATTACATAACAATCTTTTGATGTGTGTGTCGATTCGAAGAAGATGAAAGTTTGATTCGGCAATGACTTTTCCAGGTACTGTGATACCGGAGAGCGTCACGTATAGCTTTGGGACCTTGTTATTGGATCTTATGAGCGGCAGACATATTCCTCCAAACCATGTAATAAAAAGTGGCAAATTTAGTTACATTTGTAACATTTTGGACTGATTCCGATTAGCTTTTTTATGTTTACTGTGTGATATTTTTTGCCAGGCGCTTGATTTGTTCCAAGGCAAAAACTATTTGGTGCTAATGGATTCAGCTTTGGATGGTCAGTTCTCTGATGAAGACAGAACAGAACTAATGCACATAGCTTCTCGATGTTTGAAGACCGAACCCGAAGAGAGGCCAAGTATAAAGTTTCTTATGTCGACTCTTTCTAGACTTCAAAAACGAGCCGAGTTATGGCCTATCAATGTCAAAAGACTCGTGCCTGTAAGTGTCACTCTCAAGAATAGTCCCTTTATGCAGAGTTAATTAATGGGACTAATAAATCATGTTAATGACAGTCTCCATCATACAATCTGCCTGAAAAGACTAAACCTACAACAGAGCCATTGAAGTTTACTCCTTTTGGAGATGCGTGTTCGAGAGCAGATCTAAGTAGCATACACGAACTACTGGAGAAACTCGGTTATGGAGAAGATGATGGGGTCGCAAACGAGGTAAGCTGATGATAAAGATCTCATTACTATCTGAATTTGAGAATTGGATGTTGCTGATTCTGAATAAATATATGACAGTTTTCGTTCCAAATGTGGACCGGCGAAATGCAAGAGAATACGGATTACAAGAAGCATGGAGATGCCGCATTTCGTGCTAAAGATTTTGATACCGCCATTGAATTCTACACAGAGGTTAAACCTCCCCCCTCCCCGTTCTTTTATAGTCTATAATGTTAGACATTGCGCCATTCCACTTATTACCAATTGGTTTTGAGACCGAAACCATAAACTCGACACATTCCGCAACTCTAAATCATATAAAACATCAAATCATGAAGAAGACTTGATTCATTCATTCATTTTTTTGCAGTTCATGAGTGGAGCTCCTAAGGTGTCACCAACAGTATTAGCAAGAAGGTGTCTTTGTTACCTGATGACTGAAATGTTCAGCGAGGCTCTAAGCGACGCGATGCAAACGCAAGTAGCTTCACCAGAATGGCCAATCGCGCTTTACTTACAAGCGGCTTGTCTCTTCAAGCTCGAGATGGAAGCTGAAGCTAAAGAAGCACTTAGACATGGTTCTGCTCTTGAAGCTTACTAAAGTTTGTGAAAATACGTATATTTCAGAAATTGTGAATACACACAAGCCAATATGGATAAGTGTTACCCATTCAGATTTTGGGTGCTATTTTTTTTATTATTAATTTAACTCAATTATGAATTTTTTTTTTAATTATTTCGATTGTTTGATATGATTGCACTCGTGCAAAAAGCTAAAACAGGAATCACATTCCACACAAAGCAAAAGAAAATAAGATTTGAGAACAGAAAAAAAAAACAGAGGATTTAATTTTTAATCTTCTTTTTCATTGTTGTGAAGGCAAGTTAAAGTGGAAGAACCATGAGATTACAAATGCAGAGACCATACATGTTAAAAGAAAGTTAAGGAATCTATTTCCTCTCCAGAATCTCCGGTCATCGGAATCGATTGTAGCCACCACCGTTGATGAATTTCCGGCCTCCACGTCATCTACATTGGTTTCAATCGTTGTTTGATCGATCTCATTGGCAACTTTAGAGAAGTTTTGAGCTATCGAACGACAAATCTCGCAAGTCCTGAAAATTTGCACTTATTAAATCCAACATGGTTCCTATTGGTAACATATCCGGAATGGAATGACACAATCATTAAATAACGGAAACTTAAATTTAATTACAAAATATCGGTTTTAGAATTGCGTTTTTTCATTAATCTCGCGGAATAACAGAATTTACCAATAAAAAAATTACGATTCCTCAGTAAATTTTTTAATTCCGTCATTATGCGGGTTACCAAAAATGAACAAATGTTTCAAACATTTAATGAAGAGATTGAGAATAAAAAAAAATGATTGGTTGGTTTAATTATGCTTACTTATTACCCTTGATCTTGAACCAAGTCTCGGCACATTGCTTATGAACATAACCCAAATCATCTTTACAAGAACATCCAAGAACCATTGGATCTCCACATTCATGTCGACTACTCTCTAAACCCAAATGGCAAATCCGGCAATCTTTCTCCGGCGACACTCCGATTGATCGAGATGGTTCTGATTCTGATTCCGAGCCGTCGTCGTCGAAATCACCAATCTCAAACTCGCCGCAAAAGCTTCGAACAGCTGAGTGAAAATCATAGTCGTGGTCACAAGAGGAACTGTCATCTCCGATTTCGGTGACGTCATTTCGACGGTAATGCCTCTCGCCGGAACCATTTTCCAAATCAATGTGAGAGATTTCGTAAGCTGACGACATTTTTATTTTATTGTTTAGAGAGAAAGAGAGAGAGTGTGAAGACGAGACTTTGCTATATTATGATTAGTACAAGACTTCTCTTACAAGTAAACGTAAAATCTTGGATCAAGAGATTAAAAAGCAATAAAAGTTTAAGGAAAGAAAGAAAAAAACATCAAGGGTCGGAAAATCTGAAAGACTATGTTTTGTTCTGTCCGGGGACCAAAACAATATTTAGATAAAACTTTTTAAAATTTGTTTAAAGAGAAAAAAAAACATAATACAGGCTTTAAGCTGGTAATACTCGATTGTTCACTAATCCGCACGCTAAGTATCATCGTGTTATTTGTGATTTTTTAAAGGCATGATGTGTTTCGTGTTATACTTATAGTTATTGAAATCTTTTTTTCCTGACCGTTGATTTGAGTCTTCGAAGTGTTGAAAGTCAAAAATATGGACGGTTGAGATTACATCACGAGCGTGGGAGGCACGTGATAAGAGTAAGTGTTGTAGTGCGGCTAAGTTTTGGGACCACCCGCCTTTGGTTCTGTCTCTCTCTCTGCCCTCATGCTTCTCTTTCACGCCACCATTCATTTCTTTCATGCTTTTTTTCTTCTCTCTTTTTTTATTAGTTACAAAAAAAAAGATATATGTGATTTAACTGATTTATGTGTTAAACGACAATTAACGTACACTTAACGGTTGACTTACGAAACTCTGATTGTCTCAGTCAATGTAAATTTGAGGAATAAAATTAAAATCCGAATAGTTGAGGAATAAAAACACCACATCGAAAAACTTAAGGAAACGTAAGCGAAAAAACCAAACCAAACCAAATTAAATTTATTAATTCGAAACCAATCTAAATTTGTTTATAACCCAATTTTATTTTGCTTTTATAACCGGAAGATTTTGAGTCGAAAACCTAATCTAATCTCAAGCTTGATATTCTTAAGGTGCACACAATAGCAAACCATAAGTATAAAGTGATTGTTTTGTTGTTATGAAACCCAATAGATTGAATCGACTGATTTTAGTGTATGCATACCTAGGGCCGTCTCAAATGACGCGATTTTTATTAAATGTATATTTAATATAGTAAAATATTTTTTTTTAATAAATATGGACTCCAATTTATGTATATAATTAAATTTTTCTAAAGGAAATTTTTGTATTTAAGTCGGGACCCTGTTTAACTGCTCCACTTGCTCGTGCTAAAAGACGGCTCTATGCATACCATACCAAACCAAATAATTTGAAATTCATTTAAGTTTCACAATTTTTAGATACATATAATCTCATTACATAAATGAATCAACTCATTATTTATTTATATTATTAAATTATTTTTTAACTAAAGCCAAACCAAACCAAACTATATCGAAATAACATCAAATCAAATCGAATTACAAATGGTTTTATTTTCTATAAAATCAGTAAACCGAAAAGAGAAAAAAAAAAAAAAAAAAAAAACTTGGAAAACAAACTAGAAAATGGATTGCCCACTCCTAAAATTATATATATATTCATGAGTTGCATTTGACGGAGGTTACTAAACGGCCGTCGTCGTTACCGTTACCCTTACCGGACTTGAATGTAAAAAGTGTTTAGGTTGGTTAGTTGGGTCGCGTGAAGACCACGCTCTCTGAATCAGAATAAAGGCCCATTAATAATAAAATTGAGTCTTGCTCAGGCCCAAAAGTCTATCAAAACAACAAATGCAGATGAGAGAGGATATATAATTATTAATTAACATAGCAATAATAGAAAACAACATAGTTAGTACAAACAAGAGTTTACTGGAGCAGAGAAGTGGGAAATTTTAGATACAAAACAGTAGGAAGATCACGAAACATCAAATGAGAGAAAAAGATTTTGGTTTTCTTATAATGATTTTTAACCACCTTCTTGAGCTTGTGGAGGTGGAGAAGAAGAAGGAGGCTTAGGAATATAAGGATTAAGAGGGCTTCCATGTTCGATAGGACCTGGTTTTATCGAAGCTTTTGTCGTCGGAGATGGATCCACCGGAAAATTGTAATCCTCCAAACCCAATTTCATTTCTGCGTTTATTTAAAACATTCTCATTATGTGAATCCACTAAAAGAGAGAGTTTAAACAAAAGATTATTGATTTACCAGAAGAAACGAGTGAGGCACAGAGGATTGTTACAACCAAAAGGAAGACAAATCCTGATTTCTTCATCTTCTTCTTCTCTAGAGATAAACAAAGAAGAAAGTTTCTTTCTTTTTTTCTAAAGAGAGAGAGAGAGTAGATTTTTAAAAAGATGTGGATGATGAAAATGGGAAATAAGGGCATGTGGGTTTTTGGATCTCTGTGTCTTGAATGTGGAGTTGTGGGTTAAAATCGAGATATGTCATAGTTATTGCTCTCTCTCTCTCCCTCTCTGTGTCTGCTTCTATCTCTATTACAGAGAGAGGAAGCATCTCAAACAGCTCAAAGCTCATTCATTGGTATACACTTTAATGCTCTTCCATTACTTTACTATTAATGACACGTGTCCCAAATTTCTCTACCTCCATTAACAACGTCTTCTCATCGATCACCATTGATATAAACGAGGCTGAGAAAAATGAAGAAGACAAAAATGGAATTTTATAAGAAATTATAGATTGATGAAGGAGACAAGGTGGAGGAGAAGAAACAGAGGTTGAAGCGGCGATTTTTTTTCTTTAATACTACAATATAAGTGTAGTTGTTGTTGACTATATTATTTCTTTGGGTTTTTTTTTTTTGACTTTTTGGTTTTCAATAGTAACATAAAATAGTAGTGTATGTAATAAGAGAGTTAATAATAGTAGTAATTGAATTAACGACAATGGCATATTTAATGGTACTAACATATGAGTAAATAGCAGCACAGCACAATAATTAATGTTATTAACGCCATGCAAAAACAAAAAATAAATAATTAATGCCTTTTGGCGTTAGTCCCCTTTTAAAAATAAAATAATTCCATTAAGTTTGAGTTGAATGCTGTGAATGACAACGAAATTAACTTTTTTTTTGCCATTCAATATGCTTTTTTGTCTTTTACGTTTCTGTTAATTTTGTTTTTTGATGTTCACGTCACTTTTAAAAATATATATATACTATAGTTTTCTTTTCAAACTTCTCCGTAATTTTTGAAGGCTTCAAATTCTCTTTACTTTCAATTTTAAAATACGTTTTGTCGTTTTCTAAAATAATGATATTCGTATAAATAGATAAGAAAACTGAAAATTAAAAAAAAAAAGTTAGTCAGTTATCATATAAAAATGTATATACTCTGGAAGCTCTATCTAAATATATACATCGATTGGGTATAATTCAGTTCACACTCCACGTTCCACTCAACCTACGATTTTAGCTAACTTTGTTTATAACGCATTATGCATGTGTACATAATTAGGACTCTATAACTAGATGGAGGAATCAATAATATCGATCGGTGGTGGGATTTTCGTAATTCACCGGTGGCTCCAGAGAACAAAGAGGCAAATCAGGCGGCGGCGAAGGCAAGCTAGTCGCCGGAGTCGGCCCATTTTGGACTATGAAAACCGTTATTATACCAAACGCCAAGTGAGCATCCATATGACAATGGAACATCCATGCGCCTACACATCTCACATAAAAAAAAATGTATATACATATTATGGTTAATTTAATATTATAATCAGATATTTGAAACAATAAACAATTTGCCTTGGGTCCAAAAACTCGAATATTTCTAAAGTTGATTCATGATAGTGTCTATTTCAATGTTTGTTTTTCCTTAAATTTACGTTTGCGTTTCCATGTTATGTAATTATAATCAGAACCTATAAGACTAACATATTTTGCACTGACCAGGGTTATTAGCCACGAAACGGAGGACAGCCCAACCACCGGTCGGTACTGCTATGGTATTGCGAATCTGCGGGTTAACCAAATTGAGTTTCGTCGCGGTTTGATTCGGGTCATAATTACCAAACCCTTGAGCCAGCACGTGGAAATTAAAACCGTGAAGGTGCATCGGGTGATTTTCGGTCGTGATCAACGCCGTGTTCTGGAGCACAATCTCGACGGTCGAATTGAATTCGAGGATCTTTACACTAGTCTTTCTCTCCGGGAACAACATGGAGTAACTTGAACGGGTTTTGATATTCGTGTAGTCGAATTTGGTGGGTGGTTGGTCGGGAAAATCATCGGTGTAGACACCAAACACATTGTAGAAATAAGCGGCTTGCAAAGGCAGCGTCTCCGGGTACACAAATGAACGGTTGTTCAACGATCCGCCGAACAACTTACCATAAGGTCCAGGACATTTTTGGCCTAAGGGGCATGGCTTTAAACCAAGCCCTGTTGTTATAAACATTTTCACATCCACATGGACTGGTACCGGAGTCCAGTGGGGTCCACCGACAAGTCCGGTGATATTGGAGAAAAACTTATGAGCCGTGGCCGTGTCAGTCATGTCAGGCAACAAAACAGCTGATGGAGTTGACGATGACGTGGCAGCACGGTAGACTAAAAGTGCCGTGGTCAAGTTACTAGTGAAGGCTATGCCAATTGCGGTATTGTAAGGGTGTGAGGCCATGTAGTATGAGCCCACGGGCTGGTTAGTGTCGAGGATCGCATCAACGGTTTGGCCCGGGGCTAGGACGACGACCTCGGTTACATAAGGAATCGTGTAGGCCGCGTCGAGGGCAACAACGGTTAGATTGTGATTAGCTATCTTGAAAAATAAGTGTGGGTTTAAGGCTGCGTTTATAATCCTTAGCAAGTATCGCTTTCCTTGTGTCACTTCCACCTTAAACATTTCTAGGAAAAAAATATAAAATTATTTAATTAATAATGCACATATATATAACAAACAAATAGAATTAATAAAATCAACTCACTATTTTGAGAGCAAACGTATGAATTTCCGGCGAATCCATTTATGAGAAAAGCATCGGAAAGAGGAGTCGGCCCCTTTTTTTGATATCGTAGCTCTCTGTCCCACCATTGTTCTGCATATCCGATTTATCAAATCGCACCGATTGATACACGTTTGTTATATGTAGTAACGAGTCTTTAACATATATATATATATATCTTTCTTTTTTTTTCCTCACCCAATATGATTAGAATTTCTTTGTAGGGTTTAGGAAAAGGATAAGAACGACCAACACGGGGACGGATCACGAGTGCACCATGGACGAAAGCTCTTAGGTTAATGTTGTGCGCGTGCCACTGCAATGTACCTTCTTGTCCCGTGATGTTGAATCTATACATGAAACTATCTCCATGCTTAATCGGACATTGTGTGACCATATCAGTTCCGTCCATCCACGCGCTCATGCGCTGAAACACTCCATGCCTAAATTTAAACAAAACATACAAATGTTACCAATGCATAGAAAATGCTTATATATATATATATATATATATATATATATATATATATATATATATCAGCAATTATGAAACAAAAAAATTATGTAGAAATTAGCGATTTTGAATATTACCAATGGATGGTGATGTTATAAGGTAATTTGTTAAAGACATGGACTTCAAGAGTGTCGCCTTCTCTAACGTTTACCGTTGGTCCGGGGAGACTTCCGTTAACTGTTGGTATCACTATCTCTTTGCACAACGGCTTCACCGTTAAGTTTTGGACCTACCGTTAAGTGTCCGTTAATATTCATATTTTTAACAGAGAAACCAAAGTGAAAATGGAGAGAGATGAATATTAAAAATTACATAAAAGAAGTGTTCCACGACGGAAGCAGAAGAGTGGTGAGTGACGACGGCGGCGGTGAGGAGAAGAAGCGCCGTGACCAAACCATTGGCGACGGCCATGAATGAAAACGACAACGTTTGATCAAAGCTAAGAGAGAAATTAGATTTCTAACGATTTTTTTAATTTTTGATCTTCTATTTGACGAAGAGACTTTTGTATATTTATTGAACTCTTTTTATTCTAATGATGCTCTTAATCAGCAAACTATACAAACAAATAATTTCAAAATATATAACAAGAAACAGAGTACATGTTATGATTTTTGAAAAAAAAACATTTCTATCGTTTTCTTGAAATACCATTCGTCACAAACTCTACTACTCCCTTTTTATTTTAACTTTTTGTTTTTGACTTTTCACTAAAAATTCCTAAATATTCTAAAAATGGACTGTTGTACAAAACCATGAATCTATTTCTATTTGGATAATAACAATCTGAGTCTGGCTACCACAAAGGGGAAGCCAAATCGAAATTGAAGAACGTTTATAGTTCGTTGATGATAAAGTGAAAATGGACAAACGTGTATATAAAACTTATGCCTTTGGATTAATGTGGGCAAAAATTTATATTTTTGCATTATAAAAGACCAAACTCGAAAAGTGACCGCGGTTTAGTGGCATTCAAAAATTCACCTAGAATCGATACCATTTTGTCTGAGATCGAGTCCCCTCCTTTACAAATATAAAAATTATATAGGCCAATGGACCGGTTTGTTGGGGTTCAAATAATGATAAAAAAAAATATATATATATATATATATATACCAAGTTCAGTGCGTGATTTCCACATAGAATTGATAGTTCTATTGATATTGATCTCTCTCTATTCTAGTTAAATTACTAAACATTAAAACTAATAAAGTTTGGTTTTTTCCTAGTAATTAAGGAAACCGGTCCTGGTTTGGTTGTTGACAATCAAGTTTGGTTTTTAGTTAAGAAGGTTATTTGATTTTTAGTGGAAGTAGAAAGTAACATTTTCATAAATGATGATGATAGGAAATTTGTTCTCATAAACAAAGGACCTCGTATGTTTTACCATAGTCTTTTTTCTTGGTGTTGGACTGATCAATATGGTATTGTGTGTGTGCATGGTCTTGTCTTATAAATTACTGATTGATCTAAAATTTTCAAATTACAAAAGAAAAAAAAAAACGAACTTAACTAAATAACATACATGAAACAAAAATGTATAGGTCATATAGCAATGGGGCTAGAAGCTGGCGCAGCCTTAGGGGCTTCCGGCAATAACTCGTCGAAAAAAGAACCAAGAGCAGCTCCTGAGCTAAGGATCTCAAACATCAAACGGTGAGGGTTGATCCGTCTTGCAGCACACAAATCGGGTAAAAATGAACCTATCAAAAGTATATATCAACATTCAATTCACAATGTTATAACCATCAATTTTGTATATATCAAAACAAATGCAAAAATCTAAAAACTGAATTAACCAAACTAAAAACCGGATTGAGCAAACTTAATTTCTTACCTTCGGCGGCAACGAGATTGGAGTAGAGATCAGCAATGTTAGGGCAATCTTCTAGACATTCCGGAGAACAAAGCCTAACGGCAAATCCTGGCTCGAGAAGAGCATCCGAGGAAATTCCAACGGATCTCCGATCAACACCGCACGCGTAAACACACTCATCGCTCTCGATATAATTAGCCATCATACCATCCACCTCGATCTCCGAACTCCGGCACCAATAATCTATCCCACCGGACTGCTTCACTTCCGTCTCTAGCAAACATCGTTTTCCGGCGGCTGAGATCGAGAACGAGCATACGTCCTCCGATAGATCCTCGCATATTACATTCGCTACCAAAAAATAAAAATATAAAAACTATAATAAAAAATAAAGAATATATAAAAAAATAAAAATATTTTCAAAATCTCATAACTAGTGAATTTTTTTTTTTTTTTTAATAGATTCAAAGAAAAAGTTACTTACCTTGAGAAGAATAAAAGGAGCAAAAAGAGATCAACAGAAGTAAACGAATTCTTGAAACAAAAACCATATTTGTTTAAGAATGTGATTAGAAAGTAAACAGACAAAGTCGGAGTTATGTGAGGAATAGTTGTTACAAGATGTTGGCTATATATATAGGCTACAAAAACAAAAATTGTAAAAAACGTTGCGACTTTGATTTCTAAATTTAAGTTTCTTTAAATTCGATTTAGTGAGTAACAAAGAAATTTCCTCGTCCATATGCTGCATGGTTGACGACGACCCTCAACGTGCCCTTTGTAAACGTTTTCGGTTGACTTTGACTATGGAACTTTTATTATAATCCAAGTGGAAAAGGTCCGGTTCATATGTTTTTTTTACCGTTAGAAAATCAGTTTTGATAATCAGTGCGATGACTTATATCAAGACCCTAACGACGTATTTCCGCCGAAGCTTCTGATGAGAGGAGCTTAAGGGAGGGAAGAAATCCCGACCGAACCAAGAAAATAAACAAAACCAAAATTCATTAATCCCAAACCGAATCGAAGTCTTTTTAAAACGTTTTCATTTATTAAACTAATATATCAATGATATTTACAAGGAGCAAAATTATTTCCTTTTAAAAAATAAAGTTACATGATGTTTTTTTCATAGTCGTCTCAAATATATATAGCAACAATATGGTCAAGCATTGGCTCTTTAATGCACATTTGTAATGCCTCTGTTTGGAACCAGAACCGGAGCTAAACTGGTTACAATCACGTTATTGAAGCCCTATAGTCTTGGTATGACCAATACTTAATTTAAGATCAGAATAATAAAGTTGGGTTTTAGGGTGTTAGCACTAAATGGACACGTGTGGATGAAACTTATTTTAGTTTTTTAGAGTTTAGGGTTCGGTCGAGTCAGGGTTTGTAGGGTTTATGTTTTACAATATGTGATTAGGGTTAGTATTTTTAGGGTTAAGGTTTAAGGATTTATGGTTTAAAGTTTTAGGTTTAGGGTTTTAACACTACAATTTTAATACGTCAGGGTAGGATTTAGGGTTTAGGATAGGATTTATGATTAGGGTTTAGGGTAGGATTAGAGTTTATATGGCTTAGGGTTAGGGTTTGTAGGGTTAATTAGTTTGAATTAGAGTAGGGCGTTGGGTATGAAAGTCAACTATGACATAGGTCCGAATGGCATATATCCGAATGGCATAGGTACGAATGACATATGTCCGAATGGTATATGTCCGAATGGCATAGGTCCGAATGTCGTAGGTCCGAATGGCATATGTCCGAATGGCATAGATCCGAATGTCATAGGTCCGAATATCATAACTCCGAATCCTACGGGATGTACGACGTCCGAATTCCACGGATGTATGAGGTCCGAGTCCTACGGGATATAGGAACTCCAACTGATGATAAGCCCGAATCTCCAGAAGATAGGTTCGGAGCTGACGTGTCAACCTAATCCTAAACAAACTAGGGTTTGAGAGATCTCTATAAAAGAGAGAGCTCCAAACAGAGCGAAGGGGACACAAGAAGAAAACCCTAAACAATATACTATCACCGTTTCCAAGAACAAGCTACGAGACCACGACAGAGCTCTGATTCCTGCTAATCGGACCTCTAGAACAACCTACGATTCAGCGACAACGTCCGAATCATCAAAGATTTTCTTCAAGCAGCCACTTAACGCTTTCGATTTATTGTAACTATAGGTTGTGTTGTTCAGAGATCAGTCATCAATAAAGAACGATTATCTTCCGTGAATCCGTAAAACTTTTAATTCGAACGTGTTAAATTTATCCCAAACAGTTAGGGTTTAAAAGGTTATTTATGATTAGGTCGACTTTTTTTTTTTTGAATAGTACGTTTCTCTTCTCTTGTGTTACATTCTCAAACGAGATACATTTTGGAGTCTTAGAGTTGAAAGAAAGAAAGAAATATTACAACATGTTACATCGAGATAGTGATAAGAGAGCAATCATGAAAATTATACGCTTGAGCCATGTGATGTAAAATGAAGAGCAAATTAGTGTTGGATGAAACCGAATCAGGTGGAGAGGAAGGTTTCACTCCCTTGACTGGCTAGCGATGTAGTGGAATCAGTAATTGGAGGGATCCTGTCTAGGCTAACTAGTTTGCTCTTAATAATTTGTTGAATTTCTTTGATCTTTATAGAAGGCAGGCTAGAGCCATGTAATCTTGAATTTCTTTCCAAAGTTCATAGATGGTACTTTGTAGGATGAGCTCGACTTAGTGTTTCAAGGTTAGGATTTGTAGAGTTAATGTTTTAGTGTTAGTGTTGGGTGGTTTAGGGTTTGCTTGGGGTTTAGCGCATGCTCCACTGCATTTTTTGTATTTAGGATTCCCTTATATGTTCTACTCAGAGAATTTGTTTTTGTGCGTGTTGTGGCGATGTTTAGCGTTTGTTTCCTTTTCTAGCGTTTGCTATTTCACCCTATACATACATCGATGCATAAACAAATATCATTCATTCTCATCTATACCCTAAACATACATCTATATTTACATCGTTCTCAGTCATACATAACTACATCTCACTATCGATCTGTCCATAAACACACATTAAGTTTCATCCACACGTCTCCATTTAAAGAAATCTACAGTAAAATCTCTATAAATTAATAACATTGAGATTATGATATTTTATTAATTTATAGAGATATTAATTTATCGAAGTATTATTTAGTTGATAAACCTATTTTGAGACCAGAAAAAATTATTGATTTATCGAGGTATTAATTTATCGAGTATTATTTTATAGAGATTCTATTGTATATAGATATTTAGTCTCGTGGACCAAATTTATTTAGCGTCGCTCCCTGTGCAAAAATGAATAAAATAACAATCCATTACAACCTTTTTCCTTTATTACTACAATGTCTGTGCAAATGATCATATACATTATCCAAAAATCAAGAACATTTTTACAACATTAATTATAATATAACATCCAACATTTGTAGTTATTTTTTCCAATCAAGACTAACAATCGTTCACTATCATAACATCTATGTTTTGCTTAGGCAGCACAATATACTAAATTTATTAAAAATTAAATATATTAATTTTCAAATAAATTTAGTAAATTTAAATGTATTTTTCTATATATTAAAACGAGATAATCTTAGTGTATAGAATAACGTCAAAAATCTTAATGGAAGTGTTTCCAATATTATTCTCTGAATAATGATTTTTTGTTTCACTAAAATTTAATTTTATTGTCAAAAAAAAATACAAAAAGGGATACATGATGTGAATTACAATATCAAAGAACCTAAATAAACCACAAGAAAATACAATGATCAAACCAGAATCTACAAAGAGATCAGGATGGTTTTTCGATGAAACATTGATATTATCATAAATTTTTTGATACGTGTCTTTCACATGACCACCATAAAGAATTCTCGCACAAGAAGCTGATCTGAAGATGGGTTGCGACATATTTGACGATAACTCGAACACGAAGCCTGATAATCTCCGAAAATGATGAGTTTCTTTCTAAGAATTGCTTTTATCAAGTTGATCATGGAGAGAAACCGATAACTACAGTAATCTTTCAATCGCCACACCAAAATAATCAATTTAGCTACGTTTTAACCGCACCAAACGAATATCTAGAGGAAAAAATATCCCAGCCAAAAGCCCTATCTACAAATTAAAAATAAAATATATAGCCGTGGAAGAAAAGTCTATCCCCAACTAACGAAACAAAGCCCAAAAGTGTAATAAGTGATTCTATAGTTATAGTCTTCAAAAAAAGTGTAATAAATCCACACTCATGTTGCAACTTGCAAGCCCAATAATATAACTACATCTTGGGTACACAATGGGCCTAAAAATGGCATGTAACTACATCTTTTCTGAACAAATGGAATTGAAATACGGTTCAAAACCAAACTAAAATCCAATTTAAAATATTTATATTTTCTAATGAAATTGAACTTAAATTTTGATTAGGCAAACTCTATTAGTTTCAATTTGGTAACATGTACTCCAAAAATAATAAACAAATAAAATCAGATTAACTGAATCTAAGTTAAACTGAAAAAATCGAAATATTCAACCCTATATAAAAGTGTTAATTTTTGTTTTTGACGACATTAAAAGTGTTAATATTACTATATTTTTCGAGAACTAAAAAGTGTACCATTCTTTTGTGGTCAATATTATTTAAGGATTTGATTATTTGTGGAGACATGTAACAAGAGTCGGACAGAACATTAATGGTCCATGGTTTTAAGTATTAAATTGGATGCACAAAGTGTCAGTGAGCTCTTTTGTCAGTCTTTGAAATAAATGCAATCCAATTTATTTCTATTTATCTTGAGTATTGAGTATCTCGGTTTTTTATTCTTATATAATTATTATTTTTGTGAAACAAAGCATTTAATTATGTCTCAGTAATATTCGCTGGTTTGTTTTGCCTTATTCCATACTCGCATATGTAAATAAGAATAATCGTTACAATGTTGCAAGAAATTAACACAAAAAGTGGAAAACTATAGTAATTAGTATAAAAGTATTTCACCCAAAAAAATAACAAATGATTTATATAAAACGTAAATCGGTCTATGACTGCTACTTAAGTGATTAATATGTGATGCATAATCTAGAATTCCGTTTCAAAATTGTGACGATACTAGCTAACCGTGATCATGAAACATTGATTTCATTTCTCCACTCGCAATTATTGTGTTATTACTTATTAGACTGCATGTGACGATATATGAATATAGTTAAAAATAAACGATATTATATTTTTCTTACATTAAAATATCCCTCGAGTAACTATAGTTGGATGGTCTAGAATTGTTTCCTGAGCAAAGAATGAAAAAAAAACTCACAAATTCTCTGTAAACTAATAACTAATTAGAGAGACAAGAGACTGCCAAAGGAGAAGGTTCTTAGAGTTGAAGTCACTCCATTTTTATTTTCTTTTTGACCTGAAAAGAAGAGAAGGTTTCACTAACTGTTGTTTATTGGTTGAAGATTTATCGATTAAAATTTAGAGTTTTTATTGTGATTTTAATCTTTACATACTTCGTTTTAAATGGAAAGAATACGAAGTTTTTCTATAAATATCGAAGATTAGTATAGATTTCGGTTAGGAATTTTTTCATCATCAAAAATAACAAATAAAATCGAGCGACACAATCTGATTTTTTGAGGGAGCACGTTATCGCTTGTTAAGTTGGCCTGATGTGAGCATTTTTTTAACTCAATGGACAAGCCACGAGCAATTTGTTATGGGCACTATATTTTATTTTTTTCCTTAATTTGAACTTTTTCTAGCACTTTGAAATAAAGAAACTCGGTAACATAATCAATGGTTGTCCACTAATTAACCCTATTTATTAGAGATACGAGATCATCCTTTTTAGATTCCATCTTTTTTTTCTTTCTCTTGCCAACAATTCCACCTTTATTATCTCAAACCCCACATTTTTCTATTTCCTTTTTGCTTGTGGACAATAAATATGATTTCTCTTGCACTATCTAAAAAAATGTTATGACCTAATCTAATTGTAACATCATAATTGTCATACTTTTCTAAATATATCTTCTTATACGATGTTTTGAATAAAAAACACCAAGAAACAACACCTTATTAATGTTATCCTCTTGAAAATCATTCATACAGCATTTTTTTCTTTCTATTTATAAGATTTGGAAATTAGTCAAATCCTACATCGTTACTGTCTTACTAATTAATAGAAATCAGATTATCGTAAAAAAATTTAAAGGAGTGGGGCTAAATGTCACAATCTAGAACATGGGGGCTACCAAAGAGAGAAGATAAAAGTAGTGGGTATAAGAACAGAGAGATAGCATTAATTGAATATTTTCCCTTACTCAGCAACCACTGAGAGAGAGAGAGAGAGAGCGAATCAAAGGTTTCTCGAAGAAGAAGATGAGTTTAAATTCTATTTAATTTCTATCTGCTTTTTTCATTTCTTCATCAAAATCCACACATTTATATATAAAACCCCCTAAATTTACCCCTTTTGAGAACTGGAATCCATTCACGAATCCTAGAAATTTCATCCAGAAGAAGAAAAAAGAGAGCTCCTTTCCAGATTCTTCAAGCTCAATCCCAATTGCAGCTATGGCGGTTTTGAAAACCCTAGCTTTTCTGTTCGTTTTATGCTCCATGGCTGCTGCAGATGAAAATTCCTCGTTTTCGTTTGATGGGTTTGTGAAATCTCCGAGCTTTGACAAGAATGTTGCTCTGTTTGGAGATTCGAAGCTCGTTAATGGCGGTTCGTCGATTCAATTGACTGACTCAGTGAGTCGGAGCGAAGGGCGAGTCATTTACATGAAACCCATCAAGCTGTTACAAGGTAAAGAGAGAAACTTCTCCGGATCATTCTCGACTAGTTTCTCGTTTTCGTTGTCCAACGAGATTGGTAGTGTTCTGGGTTTTGTAATGGTTCCAAGTGGTTTGGATCTTAGGTTGTTTGGTAGAAAGGGTAACACTTCCTCTGGTCTAGGGTTCTTATTGCAATACGAGATTGTTGCTGTTGAGTTTGGTATCTCCAAGAGAGGAAATCGTGTAGGGATCTTAGTTGGTAGACCTCAATCTGCTAAGATTAGAAACTTATCATCTCTTGGTGACCATTTCAATGGAGAGAAGAAATTGAATTGTTGGATTGATTACGAGGCGAGCTCAAAGAGAATAGAGGTTCGTTTGAGTGTATCTACTGCCTTAAAGCCGGTCGATCCATTCGTCTCTTACTCAGTTGACTTGGCTAAGCTATGGAAAGATGGGAAATTCATGGTGGGTTTAACTTCTTCAAATGGAAACTCTTCCAAGCCACATTATCTCCATTCATGGAGCTTTAAATCGAGACTTCCCTCGATGAGGATTCACTCGCAGCCGCTTGATCCAAACGAGGTTTCCAAGACTGTTAAGGAGGAGGAGAAGACAGTTGAAGTTAAAGGGAAAAGCAAGTGTATTTGGAGAATGCTCGGTGCATTGGTTTTGGGTGCGGTTTGTGGAACTTTAGGAGCGATGTCAGCGTTATACCTTTGGACAATATGCGGTAATAGGCGGTCAATGGCGATAGTTCCTGAGGAATGTGCTAACGAAAAACCGGATATCATTGTGATAAAAGCAGATGTTGTTGATGAAGAAGGCAAGAAGTAGTAGTTTGGTGTTTTTTTTTAGAATGTTGTATTTGTCTTTGTGTTTTGTAATGTAAATTCTTGAGTCTTTCTTCTTCTTCTTCTTCTTCTGTTTGTTTTTTTGTTAGTTGCAGGTTTGGTGAGATGAGTTTTCTTTCACATGTAGAATCTTTACAATATGTATTAATTAAGATCTCAAAATCTTGATCAATGCAATTGTCTTCTTCTTCTTTATTTCTTGGCATTTGAGGACAAGAGGAGACGTGAGTGTATTGAAGTAAGAGTTTGTCCAAAAAAAGAAATCAATGGGTTTCTCGTGAATTCAACAAAATGCATTTATAATCAGTTGCCACTTTCAGACATCTTCCTCTGTGTCTTCTCTCTGTCTTGACCAAGAAGAAAGTGAGAGGAGAGTAACAGTGGAATGTGCATTGTCTCCAATGGTCCCCTTCGTCATTTTAGAATTCAATGATTTAAACAGAGTTCGAATTTAACTTCCGAAGACTAGAGAGTAGAAACTTCAAATATTTTTTTGGTTAACAAGAACTTTTTTTTGTTAATCCGGTTAATGAGAACTTAAAATACTTGTAGGTTCAATCTAGTTTCAATTTGATTTTTGGTTCAGATAATTCGGTCTTCGGATTTTTTTGTTTGAAAAAAATTGCTACTAAATTAAACCCGATACGATCGGTTTGGTACGGTTTTTGAATTCTATATTTTTGTGATAGAATTCTATGTTTCTATGATATATTTTTATGTTTTTCTAATAGAATTCTATATTTTTATGATAGGTTTTTTTATTATAGAATTCTACGTTTTGTGATAGAGTTCTATGTTTTTTTAAACGACAATAGAGTTTTATGTTTAATAGAGTTCTATGTTTTTAGGATAGAATTCTATGTTTTCTTATAGAATTCGATGTTTTTATGATAGATTATATATTCTTATGAGATAATTCTATATTTTTATGATAGAATTTTATGTTTCAATGATATATTATATGTTTTTCTTATAGAATTCTATGTTTTCTAATAAAATTTTATATTTTTATGATAGAATTCTATATTGTTATGATATAATTTTATGTTTTGTAATAGAATTCTATGTTTTTATGATATAATTCTACATTTTTATGAAAGAATTATATGATTTGTGATAGAATTTTATGTTTTCTAATAGAATTATGTGTTTTTATGATATAATTCTATGTTTTATGATATAATGTTATGTTGCTACAATAGAATTCTATATTTTTATGAAATAATTCTATGTTTTGTGATAGACTTTTATGTTTTTATGATAGAATTATATGTTTTCTAATACAATTCTATGTTTTATGAAAGAGTTTTATATTTTTATGATATAATTATATGTTTTTATGATATAATTTTTTGTTAATATGATAGAATTCTATATGCTCTAGAATTCTGTTTTTTTATGATATATTTTTATATTTTTCTAATAGAATTCTATATTTTTATGATATAATTATATGTTTACTAATATAATTCTATATTTTGTGATAGAATTCTATATTTTTACGATAGATTTCTATGTTTTCTGATAAAATTCTATGTTCGAGTGATAAAATTCTATGTTTTTATGATATAATTTTATATTTATATGATAGAATTCTATGTTTGTATGATATAATTCTATCTTTTGTTAAAAAAGAAAATATGTTTTTATCTTATAATTCTATCTTTAATTATAAAATTATATTTTTTTAATAGAATTCATTGTTTTGTGATATAAAAAATAATAATAGAATTTATGTTTCTATGGTGTATCTTATGTTTTTTTATAGAATTCTATGTTTTCTAATATAATTCTATGTTCTTATGATAGAATTCTATATTTTATGATAAAATTCTATATTCTTAGGATAGAATTTTATGTTTTGTAATAGAATTCTATGTTTTTATGATATAATTCTACATTTTTATGAAAGAATTATATGGTTTGTGATAGAATTTTAATAGAATTATGTGTTTTATGATATAATTCTATGTTTTATGATATAATTTTATGTTGCTACGATAGTATTCTATGTTTTTATGATAGAATTATATGTTTTCTAATAGAATTCTATGTATTTTTGATAGAATTTTATGTTTATGTGATAGAATTCTATATGCTCTAGAATTCTATTTTTATGATATATTTTTATGTTTTCTAATAGGATTCTATATTTTTATGATATAATTATATGTTTACTAATATAATTCAATATTTGTGATAGAGTTCTATATTTTTATGATATATTTATATATTTTCTGATAAAATTCTATGTTCAAGTGATAAAATTCTATGTTTTTATGATAGAATTTTATATTTATATGTTAGAATTCTATATTTTTTTTAAAGAATTCTATGTTTTTGTGATAGAATTCTATGTTTTTATGATATAAGTATGTGTTTTTTAATAGGATTTTATGTTTTTATGATATAATTATATATTTTTATGTTAGAATTATGTTTTGTGATAGAGTTCTATGCTTTAGTGATATAATTTTATGTTTTATGATAGAATTATATATATATATATATATTTTAAAGAAATCTATATTTTGGAATAGAATTCTATGTTTATAATAAAATTCTATGTTTTTATAATACAGTTATATGTTTTTACATAGGTTTTTTTGTTTTGCGATAGAAATCTTTATTTTTACGATAGAATTCTATGTTTTTATGTTATAATTTTGTGCTATTTTGATAAATTCTATGTTTTCTAATAAAATTCTATTATGATAAAATTCTATGTTTTGTTAAAAAAAAAATTATATGTTTTTATCTTATAATTCTATGTTTTAATTATAAAATTATATTTTTCTAATAGAATTCATTGTTTTGTGATATATAAATTGTAGGGTTAATTAGTAGAATAATACATTTGTTAGAGAGAATTTAGAAAGTAGCATGTGGAAAAAATAATTTAGGTAACTAGCAAAGAGAAGAAAAATTTTGACGAAATTGTCTCTACATTCACTATTTTCAGAACATAGTTACATATTCTATTGATCTCAGAACATAGCTAACTACATCATAATATTT
Organism: Pseudoturritis turrita; assembly: GCA_900406555.1. Lineage (NCBI taxonomy): Eukaryota > Viridiplantae > Streptophyta > Magnoliopsida > Brassicales > Brassicaceae > Pseudoturritis > Pseudoturritis turrita. The sequence goes on from OVBL01000813.1 coordinate 908,684, forward strand.
TTGTAACTATCTAAACATAGCTACCTATTTTCAGAAATAGCTCCCTATTTTCAGAAATAGCTCCCTATTTAAAAATATATATCTACTCTACTGATTTCAGAACATAGTTGATTACATAAAAATATTATTATAATAATAACTTATTTAAACAAACATAGTTACTATTTGTCAATACAAAACAACTATGTGGATATATAGTTTGTTTTATATATAGTTAACTATAAAGTTTACTTATACTAAATATATAAAGAGAGTTATTTACGTCTACATGCATTTTTAATAGAAATATAGGTAACTACATGTAAATATAACAACTATATTAATGTATAGTTAGATATAATGTGGGTATATAGTTAAAAATATAGTTAACTATATGTATATATAATCAACTACATCAATGTTTAGCTAAATACTTTTGAAATATAGATAAACTACGTGTAAATATAATCAACTATATTAGTGTATAATTAGCTATAATATGGGTGTATAGTTAGAAATATAATTAACTACATCTATATTAGCTATTTAGTATATAGTTAGCTATTTTGTTTTCAAAATAAGTTGAGGATATATTCGAGAATTCACAAAAATAAAATGTTACTTACTAACTTTGAGATTCTGATATGTTAGAAGTTTAATTTTATACTCAATTCCTATTATAGAGCCAAATTTCCCTAAATTCTATTACAAAATATATATATAAGATTATTAACCAGATTATATAAGATTAAGTTTTAATTCAATTTTGACTTTCTAAATTTAGAAATATTACTTATTTTGTATCAAAATATAAGATGTTTCATTTTTAAAAAGGTGAAACATTAAAAAAATTATTTTTGTCTAAAAAAAAATATTTGTAATATTTAATTTAAAATAATTCAACCAATCATAAAATATTAATTAAATTTAAATTTTATTAAACACTTGAAAAATCTTAAAACTTAAAAACGGAGAGAATACTATTTTATCCATATTAAAAAAATTAAACTCAATTCAAGTTTGAGATATTATTGTTTCGGTTTGGTTCTGGATCGAATCGGTTTATTTGGATTCACATCTCTATTTGTAATTTTGTATGATCAATGATTCATATTCGTATCTGAGTCCACAAATTTTGTCTCTATTTCTCTAATTTCCTACTGTAATTAAAATATCTTTTTAATAAACCTAATTACATTAAAAAAAAACAAAGAACAAAAATTATGTGATTCACTCGTGTGTGTAATTAATAAAATACCAGTCTGAACCCCTCTATATCTGGTTATCTCAGAGATTGAGCTCGTAAACTTGGTCTTTCAAACCGGTTACGCCCGGTTTGTTCCTCAGGCGTATCACACAAGCAACCTGGAAGAGGGTTTGCATAAAAATTCTCCTCCAACTTAGGACTCAATCCTGCCTTTCCTGGCCGTCTAAGATACGGTGCTCCTACTCTATTCCGATGTCTCCTCTTAACCTCCGACGAGAAATCTTCCCAAGACATGAGTCCTGCGTCGAGCCGATCAATCAATTTCACGAATTTCAACCTGAAAAACCCCTAAAAATGTCAGTCTTAAGTGCAATTGGTAAAACCAAAAAGGGGTTTCTTTTCGCGCAAGAAAGATAAACTGTACCTATCTGGATTAATCGTTTTTCTAAACCCTTGGAATCTCCGGTGACCTTGAACCGCTTTCGCCATGTTTCCATCATAAGTATAAGCGAAAACGTCGCTTTCGAGTGCTAAATTGTAATCAAGAGCAGCTAATCTGTTCTGGTAAGGTTTGATAGTCGAAAGCTCTTCCTCGGTAGCCAATGTAGAGTGAAAGAAAACGTTTGGGAACTCTTCGTGGAACTCAGTCATACTGTTCTGACCATAGATCTCTCCAGCAACAATGTAGATCTTCGTTGTCGTGGGAAACCCCATTGCCTTGAGGAACACGGCAGCTTCACGCGGGGTCATAGGGCAATTACCTTCAAGACGCCGCTCTGTACCATTGATCACTTTTTCTTTCCAATGCGGAATACTATATCTCATCTTCTCAAGATCAATCGATTCCTCCTCGGTTAGACTGTGATTGCATCCGGTAAACGCCAACATATCTTTCTCATACCTATAAGAAAATTCCGATTAATCGACGATTCTCAACATTCATTAGAGAGAGATGGAGTAACAGTAGTAGCTTGTACCTCAAGTGAAGAGCGAGGTAGGGTTCGTTGTTTTCTCTAAGTTTTGAAGAGAGGACTTTGCTTAGATTCTCTATATCTTCAGAGTACCGAAGAGCTTCATAGTTTGCGCGGCATCTAAGCCGTTGGATCGAAGGAGGCGGGCTGTTATTCGCTAGCCGAGAATCAGTGTGATTGAATACAATCACCTTATGCTTCTTCAGTAACTTTGAGATCGAGTTTCTGTAATAACTCGCCTGCAATCAAACCATTTACAGAGTTAGTTAACATCAAGAAAACAGAGAAGCTGAAAGCAATGACTTTTGATTCGAGAGTTTACCTTAGACCAGGACACAGGATTCTTTTCAAGAGGCTTAATCGAAGCAAATTCTTGCGGTAAATACTCGACAATATCGACATCTTCTGCTAGTACTTTGATGAAATGTCTCCAATCGAAAACGTCCTTAAACGTGCTGGAAAGAGAAGAAAACACAGAGCTTAGATGATGTTGAAAATTGATCATCTTGATTGATGATGATGATGATGATGATGATTACCTTGGATCACTCCAGAAAGATGAATGATCAAGAAACGGAAGAACAAGACTAGCGTTCATGATTTTGGCGATTGCGACCATATCGCATATCTGTGAAGGAAAACGAGTGAGGATTACGAGAAAATGTTATGCTGGAAGCTTAAAGAAGAAGAAGGGACTTACACCAGTTCTCATCTGATTCAAACCACCGTTGGAGTGAACAAGAAGGTAACCATTGGTTTGCTTGATTGGTCCTAAACCAAAAAAATCGAATCAAAAACCGATTATTATTATGCCTGAAATTTCTCGGTTTTTTCAATCGGTTAAACCCGGAAATGAGGAAACTTACTTTGGTTCTTAGGACGAGCTACGCATTTCTGATAGTTCCCAGTGTCTGGTTGATTCCAAATCTCTGGGATCTGTCGAATAAAAATGCAACAAAGCAAAAATTAGTTTCACAGAATGAAACGACAGTGTTTTTGACGAATGAATAAGCCCAATGGGCCAACGTACTAATAAATGTTTCATAAGCTGTTGTGATGTGATTAGTTTAGTATTGGATTAGTTATTTTTAAACGAGTAAAATAATTAAAGTCAAACCGCTGGAAAAATCAAAGAACGAATGTAGAAGACCCACGATGACTTCGAATTTGAGGGGAAAAATCAATTGAATATTCTCTAACGAACTTTACGAATTTTCCTTTTACGAAAAACTAATCCTCTAATTATAAAAATACGAAATTAAAAAAGAATAATCTCTATTAGTTTTTGTATATTTTCTAATTAGATTTAGCTCCGAATTTTTGTCGACATGAACAAAATCCTAAACATGTTTTGTTTTTTTTTTTCTCGAGGAAAAATAAAGATTTGAACACAAAAATCAGAACACGGAAACAGATAAAAACAAAAAATTAGAACTTTCAATGATTTTGTTAAAAAAAAAAAATTAAAACTTTAGAGACTGTTCTTGTTTTTTTCTGGGGAAAATTTGAGTTTTTGAGCTTACCAGTTTTCTCTCTGGAACAAGGACTTGAAGGGAATTGTTAGATTCTTCTTCTTCGATGATCTTCTCAATGTTACTTCTTGGATGAATGGAGACGACGAACTCGTGTTTCTCCACGTGTCTCCGTCGTCCGACGCCGCCGGAGAGAGCGACGATGAGGAAAAAAGCGACGACGACGATCGTTAATAAGGTAAGAATCAAACGGCCGAGATTCGTCGCCGATCTCATGTTCCGAGCAATCCCAGCCGTCCATTGAGATTTGTTCTCAACCATAAGCATCCACACGAGCCTGAATTTGCGGAGAGAGAGAAACCCGACGAGGTAATTGTGGTGGGACCCACTCGAACAACACGAAGATCCTCCTCCGCCGCCGCAGCTCGTGGCTTCTTCTTCCTCGTCGTGGACGTAAACGACGGCGTTTCCTCCACCTCCTCCGGTGCTGAAGTGGCAATGATCTTCTTGTGAATCAGCCACGCGCCGTCTTGTCGTTGTTGTTGGCGCCGCCGGTAATTGGCTGCTGCTCGACGGGTTCGTCGGAACGCCGACTGACATGTGGCCGGAAAACAGGGGATTTTTCAGGGGAAACAACAAAAAAAACAAAACTTTTTCCGGGAAAATTGAATATGAATTGGAAAATCTATTGCAGGAGAAATTTTGGAGTCAATGATTCTTAAAAACTCTCTTTTTTTTTTATATCTGCGCGATCTCAGGCCGAGCAGACAAAACAATCTCTCTCAATTTCTATTTCCTCTCTCTTTTGTATGTATGTGGGCTCTCTCTCTCTCTCTCTCTCTATAATATATATATATATATATATATATATGTATTTGTGCTTTGTATAGGAAAAAGGAAGTTAAAAAAAAGTCGTTTTATGTTGTCGAAAATAAAAGTTGTTTTATTTTACTCTTTTTTTTAAATCTCTCTTTAGATTTTTCTTTAATTCACATGTAAAAGGTTTGTTATTAAATCATTGAACAAGTCCGAAATTTTCTTATAAGAAATCATCATAATTTATATGTCGAAATATTTTTCTAATTATATTTCGAGAGTAAAGTTTTTTCTTTTTCTTTTTGTTGATAAACGTCTCGAAACGTAGTTGAGATAATTACTGATTTCTTTTTCATTTTTTTTAGATATCATCTATTGTTTTTTCTATCGAGATTGTATTGGTTAATATTCATTGGATTTGCCTAACTAGTAACTACTAGACACGTAGAATTTAGAAAGCAATATAGATTTGCATATTAATAATTTGTTAGTATATTGACATTTCGTACACTGTTTTATGTTTGGTGTTATTATTGAAATAAATATGCCTAAGTCAATTGTTTGCACGTCGTCGAAAGATACGCATAGTTAAATTTAATATTTAGCTTTTTTCAACTAACAAACAGTTTAAACTGAAATCTCTAAAATTGATAAATATCTAGATTCAGTGAAAGATAATTATTGTGATAACCTAAATAAAACTACTACATTAATATTTTGTTATGCAGCTGAATATTGACACTATCAATTTTTAAAACGAAGAGCTTCTATAATCTATTGATAGTTATCAATACATAAATGGTTTCATATATTGTAAAAGGCCATATCAAAACCTTTAAATAAAGTTTTCAAGTTCTTCAAAATTAAGTAAAACTGACTCTTTTTGGTTTTAAGAAACTAACTTTTCTAATTTTAAAATTGATTACTACAACAAATTTTTTTTTAAAATTATTATTTTTTGCATATGTTAAATTCATTCCAAAATAAGTATGGATTTTAAAATTAACATATGCAGACTAAACCCTAACTATATGATTTGGAGTCTGGACACTTTGTATATACAAAAAAAAAAAATTAAACCGAACTATTCAAATTCATTCCAAAATAAGTATGGATTTTAATTAAAGCATCAGATTGAAATATTTTTGTCAACTTTCTTTTTCTATATTAAGTTTTTTAACCAATACCCACTAGACGGGTTTATGTAGAGAGTCTCTACTAGAGACTGACCTATTCCACCAATAACACTATACATTTAAATAGCAAGTGTTTATCATGCAGTCAATTTTTCCGTATTTCTTAATGTTAAAATCCTTAAGAAAAACAGTCCAAATAATTAATTTTGTTACTTTATTCAACAATTAGTTTATCCGTCACATTATTCATCACACATGTATCTTTTCCTTTCTAAGAACAAAGTAGAACAAATAAATCACTATACGCTAGAGATTACGTGTAGCTAATAATCAAATAGTTAGGGTTCCAAAATCGTATACAAATCATACGTCATACGTTTCCATATCTTAATCCAAAAAAACATTATTAATATTTTGACATTCATAATACGGTTCTTTTATTATTATTTTTTTAAAATTAATTTTTTAAAATACCATTAAAATATATTTTTGTTCCAAACATACCATCATTAATTTTTTTTTTCAAAAATACAATTAAAAATTTTATTTTTCCAAAAATACCACAAATACTAAAAATGAGTTTAAGGGTTTATAATTTAAATTTTTGGGTTTAAGTTTATTATTTTAGATTTAAGATTTAGTTTTTAAGGGTTAGGATTTAGGATTTAATTCCGAAGGTTTAAAAATTTAGTTTTAATTTTGTGATATTTTTGGAAAAAAAAAATTTAGTGGTATTTAAAAAAAAAATTAAGTGATAGTATATTTGGAATAAAAAATTATTTTTGTGATATTTTTGAGAATTGTCCATAAATTAATGCTGGTGATATAAACATATCCTTAAACAAAACATAATAAATCAATTGAAATGGTACAAAAAAAAATGCAGAAGATGTGATAAAGAGGTGCTTTCAGAATATAAATTACCAAAAATATATATACGGTAAATTACATGTGAAACAAACAATAACAATGATGGCCTTTATGCAAGTTTTGAGTATGAAAAAGGTGAAAAGAAAGGCCTTTATGATAAATTCGAACGTTCCTCGATTTCCCAAATTGTTTTGTCCTCTTCCAACGTCCTTTTCTTTAGATCTCTCGATTAATATGATGCCCATACCGAATAAAATTCAAAATACTACTATACAAAAACTAAACGCAATTAATATATGGGGAGGAAAAAACGCAATTAATATACGATTACTTCCGTTTTTGGTAAGAGTTTTTCTCCAAGATGGTACATGGATGCTTAATCCATGTTTTACTTCAGTTTTGTTTTGAATTTTGATTTTAGAAGATTTCTAAATGTGAGGCTGAGTTTATGTAATTTAGTTTAGTATAGTCTTTGTTTCAGATTACTCTTTTAAGCCCGTATTTGGATAAGTCGGAGCCGATTGGGCAGCCATCCAAGTAAGAAATCACGTTAAATTAAATGTTTCAACCAATTTTTTTCTTAATTTTAAATAAATTATTTTTTTCTGTATTTCCAGTTCATTGTCGATTTTGTTGTTGTCTACTTCATATCATTTAAATTATTTTCACGAAGTTGAGCATAGTTTAAATTTTTCTTAAGCTTAACATTATTACTTCTTTATTAAAAAAAACATTATTACTTCCAATGAAAATAGTCTTAGTAACCAAGTAGTAGTGACAAATAGTTTCGCCGTGTTGAGGAGGTTGGTTCATATCAGAAAAATATATATTTAAAATGTTGAATTATCTCACCGCTTCATTCTGTCATCTATAACAATAATAAAAAAATTAAAATTTTGAATAGCGATGTTCCGCACTAAACAATAATAAAAATTTATACTTATATATATATATCTCTAATCAAAATTAATATATATATATACATATATATATTGTTATTATTTGAACCGTCCCGCACATCGGTATATATTCTGTTCCGCACTGTACTGTAACACCATTAAGAGCTTAAATTTATATAAATTAAAAAAAAAATAGTTTTGATTTTGACTTTAAAAAATTTAGTTATAAAAAAAATTGTCTTAAATAGTTGGTGCCGTGCCTAAATTTAGTTTCACGATCTAAATTTTGTTTTTTCTTTTATCAAGAGATGGTAAGATCCGTATATTTGTACACTCCCAACCATGTACGAACGAGCTAAGTACGCAACGTGGCAGTTACTTGATTCTAGACACGTCTAAGAAGTTTCATTAAAAACATAATAAGACTATTTAAAAACTGAAAACGTCGATTTATATAGAAAACTTGTTTGGGACATTGGGGTTTAAGTATTTTCTTAATTACTTTATTTGATACTTTAACCCACTTAGTTTGGTAACCGTTAGAGTTCCATCAATGTTAATAAACACAATTATTTTAATCCTTTCAAGTTAGTGGTATTATTTACAGTTTTTTATTCTTTACTTCTGAGCTCGAATCATTGTTCTCTTGATTTTGTCATGTTTAACATTCTTAGAATGGTGATATTGATGGATAATAATACTACAGAATTAAAATATAATATTATGAGAGAAAAATATATAATCATTATAAAAATATACGATTACAAATGTATTGTTGTATCTGATTGCAAATCCAGTGCTACGTTTGGAAGATATGATTTATGTTTGTAATCCATCACAAATATTATATAAGACTGATCTAAAATCTAGAAAGATAACGAATGAGTCGAATATTCGCAAGTTTTTTTTTTTGTTAATCAAATATTCGTAATTTTCCGGCTAAAGAAAATAGAATCATTAAAAACTTTCATTTAATTGTTAACCGTAAAGTGATAAATTTGTTAAATTGCGTAATTTTGCATAATCTTAATATTTTAACTTTAAAAGTTTAACGATAAACAAATACATTTTTTGTGTATTTGAAAAAACAATTTTAAAACTAGAGCTACGATATAAATCATTAATATAGATAGAATATCAAGCTCATTGATTTGATAGCCGACCCCAAGCTTCATAGGAGTATTTTAAAATTACATCGTCGTTGAATAAAGTAAACTTCAGAAAAAATAAGTAAGATTTAAAGCATTAAAACAAATCATTTTGGGAATGATGATTTACCCATTGTGTTAGTTTAGATGTTAGTTCAAGGAGTTGATTTTATTGTGTTCTAAGTTCAACATGTTTTTGGAATGGAAAATTTATGTCGTGTCATAATATTATCAACCGCTTAGATCCGAATCCACATAGATATATAGGTTTCGACCCTATTTGCGGTTATTAACAAAAAAAAAAACATTAAGCGGGTGATTGGTTAGGGCTGTGACTGTAAACTTTTATTTTATACTGTAGCTGTTAAAACTTTTACTTTTAAATAATGACTGTGACTTTAAAAATAAATTAAAGCCATAATTTTTGGCTTTTAAAAAAAAATCTCGTTTCTGAAGAAAAAAAAGAGAAAGGAGCTGTGAGAAAATTTATGAGAATTTTTAGTACTTTTAAGACTTTAAATCTATTAAAATGTGATTGGTTAAAATTTAACTTTAAAAACTTTAATATTTTTTAAAGTTTTTACAGTTTTTAAAGTCATTATGCGAATCACCTCCTAAATCAAGTCGACCAATAAAAGATACTTATATATATAGAGCTTCAATCACAGATCTTCCAGTAATAAATATCATCGCATAATGTCACAAATCGTGACGTGTATTCTCAATATTCTAGACAAGACATTTTGGTGCAGTTAACTTCTAAAGCTCGTAGACAAACGTTATGTTTATGTATAAGAAACTAATAAACTAATTTAAGACACTTTTATTATCGTGGAAAACCACAATATATCCATCAACCGGTAATATAGCATTTTAAGATGGTAACGTACCTAAGACGATGGACTTTTACAATTTAAACCCAATTAAACCAATTACTTATTAACTATAGTTTAGTAGAATAATCTACATTCTAACCTTATGTTTTTGGTATTAGACCATATAACACTCCGAACCGCGATTTTCCACGTTCTCTCAACCAATTCTCTTATTTCATAAAAGCCGATTTTCCAAACGCAATTTTAAAAATATTTAAAACAACTGAAGAGGAAGTGGAGTTCGTTCGAACTGCAATGACGTCAAAACGGACCAAACTCGCTAGAACCATTGGACATTTGGTCGACATCGTAACACGCTTTTAAAAATCGACTTGGCGACTCAAAATTGACCCATTCTCTAGAAGCAATAACGAGACAAACACACACACAGTGACACATAACACGTGTGAGCTATGTATGCATTCGTCAACGTGTATATTATAATCATATTGCGAATCATAGAAAGAGGTGGTGAGTGGGGGCCACGCGCCATTTAGGTGGAAGTCAAAATCCATACCTACGCCTGAAAACCAAAGGTCCGTAGGTGGGATGGTTCATGGTTGTTGTTACTCGTTAGTTGGCAAATTTATTATTCCTATTCTGAATCCGTTTTAAATTTCGTGTGATCTTATAAATCGTATAGATATGAATATGATGATAAATTCTATATCCGAAAAATCTTATCCGATTCAAGAGTTTGTTTCAATCCGTTTCTAAAAACTAATGCGTCTATAGTTTCATATACGTATAGTAAATTAGGTAGATGATATATCCCGAACCTAGATGATGAATATAGAGATAGTATAATAATAACCATTCATTAATAATTCTCATATACATTTGACTGTTCTAAAAAGCTTCAAATGAATCTGATTTTATATATGATATACTATTATTTTATTTGGACTATATATATTTAACTAACTTAATATGCAAGATATATAATATATTGATACGTCGAATATGTTTGTTAGCAATATACAACTCGCATATGATAACAACAAACGCGTACGGATTGTTGTTCTTGTTCTCCGTCCCCACCGTCATCACCGACAAGTCGTTTTAGCTCTTCAATTTTTATTTTTTTACATCAGAACCATTCTTTCTCGTTATACACCAAAATTTGAAAATTAAAAAAAAAAAAAAAGGAGGAAGGACTAAATGATGGATTACAAGAAATCGGGGTCTAATGTGAAAATGTTATAAAGTACGGGGACCATTTTGCTATTCAAGAAAATCAAGTTCCTTGAGCTTCTGCATTTGTACCTCTTTGGTCCTTTAACCAAAAAGCATCGATATCAACTCAATCTAGGACCAGCTTGGAGCTACACAAGTAGAGAAATCGCCATAGAATCGAGCAAGATTGCAGATAAAAACTGTATCAGAATTGATCATCAGGAGAGAATCCTCTCTGCAACATCTCATCGTGAAACCGAAATGCCTCGGTTAAGTTATCTTGAGAAACAAATCCATTGATCAGAGAACTATACGTTGACCTATCAGGATTTACACCTCTCTCAATCATCTTCCTTAGTACAACCTCAGCTTCTTTCATCTGATTTTGTCTACAAAACCCATGTAAGATAGAATTGTATGTAAAGACATCAGCCACTAATCCTCCTTGCTTCTCCTCCATCTTCTTCACCAAGCTAAAAGCTTTGCTCATGTTTTCTTCTTTAACAAAACCATGTATCAATGTGTTGTAACTGATGCTATCCGGCACAAAACCTTCCGAGATCATCTTGTTCAAAAAGCTTTCTCCATCCGAGGCATTACCAGAGCGGCAATAGCCCTTTACCATAGAGTTACAAATCATAACCGTTGGCTTTATACTTTTACCGACCATTTCATCCCAAACTCGAAATGCTTCGGAAAGATGGCCTTTACTGCACAACGCGTTAACCAGAATGCTGTAAGATACTGGAGTTGGAAGTATCTCTCTTGATACCATATCTGCCCATATCTCTTTTGCTGTATCGATATCGCCTACTTTGCCAAACCCATCTAACAGCGTGTTGTATGTCACAACATCGAGTTTGATTCTCTTTTCTTTCATCTTCTTAAAAAGCTCCATTGCGTTTTGCATATTTCCGAGCTTACAATGTCCATCAATAAGTATGGTTAAAGTGTAAGAGTCTGGAAATAAACCCCTTTCGGTCATTTCTTTGAACAATTTATCCGCTTCGCCCAACATTTTCCGTTTGCATAAGCCGTGCAAAATGGTATTGTAGGTAACAACATCCATAGCACAACCCTGCCGAAGCATTTCATTTCTCAAATTCATAGCTTCGGAGATCATACCTTTTCTACAATACCCTTGGATAAGAATTGTGTAGATCACATTGTCAGGAATCAGTCCCGCATCCTTCACACTGTTGAAATACACTAATGCCTTGTCGATATTTCCACTCCGAGCAAAAAGACTCATTATTGAGCTAAAGCAAACCAAATCCGGAACAATATCCCTAGATCTCATATCACTGAAAATCTTTTCTGTTTCGACCGCATCTCCCTTCTTACAAGCCTCCATCAGCAATGATCTGTAGGTAGCGGAGTCGGGACTCAACCCGGATTTTAACATCTCAGCGAAAACTTCCTTGGCTCTCTCGTATTTCCCATTCTTACAAAGTCCATTTATCAAAGTATTATAAGTATAAACACCAGGACTAAACCCTTTGCTCGGCATAGCATTCATCAACTCAAATGCCTCTTCCATAAGACCTTTACTAGAGTAGGCGCTTATTAACGTGTTATATGTTACAATATCCGGATAAACTCCCTTCTCTTGCACTTCGGACAAAAAAGTTGCGACTTTTTCCATTTTACCATCTTTGCACAATGCATTAACCATGATATTGAGAGTGTAAACATTAATACCAATGCCACTCCGAGAAATCTCCTGATAAACTCCCCAAGCCAATTCTACCCACCCGATCCTCACCAAGCTCCCGATGAGAGCGTTACACGCATCGATAGAAACCATGTAACCTTTGCTTCGCAGCAATGTAAAAGCCTCATATGCTTCTCTTAGTTTTCTAGCCTGCACATAAGTCCTAATCAACAAATCGAAAACCGAATCATTCGAACCACAGTTACTATACGTCGAAACCAGAGAATTCACAATCTCTTCCCTTGAAACACCACTCCTCCTAATCATCCTAAGAACACAACCCTGTGCATCCGATAATCTTCCACTCCTCACCAAAATATGAATCATTGCGCTTAAAGACAAAGAAGTATGCTTGAAATTAGGTGAATTGGAACCTAATTGATCCACGAACCTTTGACCTAGACTTAAATCATTGCGGCAACGGTACAAAACCTCAACGACGGCTAAAGGGTTTAATCGAATCAGGTGACTTCGCAAGGAAGTCGCGTTATTACCTTGTTTCAAACTGAAACAGATTTTCTCCACCAAAAACGAATCAGACTCCGAAGCCGAAGAAGAAGAAGAGGCTTCTGATTCGGGAGATGGTGATGACGATGTTGTCAAGGTTTTGAGATGTTTAAATCGAGTGCGAGGGTCTTGTACACGGGAGATTCTCGAAGGTATTATCCGGTGAAAAACCATTTTTTCCGGTCGACAGAGATCAAAGAGACGAGTTTCGATCAATGAAAAAATGGAAAAGAGAAAACTCAATTTCGTTCTTCGAGCAACTGAAACAGAGATAGCTTGCCTAGAGCTCACTTAAAACGACACCGTAATGAGCCGGATCCGGATCCATCGACCCATGACGGGTCAAATAAGGCTTTTTAAGATAAAAGCCCAATAACGAAGAGTATTGCTTTTAAGGCCCAAACTCTTAAATAAAATAATTAAAAAGAAAAATATATATTTTCCCGCTTCTCTCGTCTATTCATCTTCCTCGACGAATACTGTTTAGAAAAACCCTAAGTCCTCTCTCTAGAGAACGATTGTCTAATTCACTGTGAAATTTCAGCAGAAAATTAGTCAAAAAGGTAAGATCTTTCTTATCGTATAACGCTCTCATGTTCACGTTTTTGCTTCCCATCATTCTTGTTTTTTTTCTTGCAATTTCCCGAGAATCTACTGCGTAAGATTTTCCCAGGAATCGATGGGTTTCGTTGTATCCTCTGTCTCTAAGCGAAAAAACCCATTACTGTTTCGGCGACAATAGTTTATCTTCTTCGGAGATTTCTGTCAATTGTTTGCGTATTTTAGCACATATGGACATAATCCGCCTTGTTCGTTTTTCTGGTTACCAGCTTTTGTTCATGATCTATCCGATTAAAGACTATAGATTGATCTGCATGTGTAAAAATGTTAACTTTTTTCTTATAATTGTAACAATGCAGATTTTGTCTCAAACTTGGCTGGATTGATCTGTATGTGTGAAACCTTGACCCTTTTTTCTTATAATTGTAACAATGCAGGTTTTGTATCAAAACATGTCAGATACTTTGGAGAATTCGGTGATAAACTTGAAACTACTCATAGATGAAGACAAAAACAAGGTTGTATTCGCTGAGGCGGGTAAAGATTTCGTCGATATACTCTTTAGTTTTTCGACATTGCCAATGGGAACAATCGTTAGGTTACTAAGACTATTTTTATTGGAAGATCATGGTGACAGATGATCTGATCATTACTCCTTCGAACTCAACCTCAACCATTGGAATGTTAAAAGATAAACAGACCCGATTAGATGAAGTCGAAGTGCGAGTGATCAATATGACAAAAGAAGAGGTAAAAGCTTGTCAAAGATGATTTGTTTGATTTCAACATACATATTACCAAATTATACATCCATTGATCCTGTATATGTGCATATGCAGGTTATCAGATTATTGGGAGCTTCATTGGTGACATCATCTGCATCAAGCACTGGTCTCCTAGGTATGGAATCAGCTTCAACAAGGATTCCTCAAAGCCGGTTTCGCAAGAAGCCGAAGATTGAGACTTGAAGAGCTTCAAGTTCTAGCTATATTCGATCGCTTGAGAGTCTTTTGATTAGCATCTGACTGTTTTAGTAACTTTGTCTAATCTTTTAGTTTCAGCTACATCTCTTTTGTTCTTTTTGTAAGACGTTGAAGTTAAGGTTTATTAGAAACTTAAATAACTAGCAGGGTTATCTTTAAGAACATGAGAAAACTTGTGCTTAATTTTGTGCTCAAAATATCTAAGCACTATGATTTTAATGGGTTTAAATCGGAAATTTCATCATAACTCAAATGACGAAGTAGTTCCCGTGGTTCTGATTGATCCAAAATCTCATGGAAACGATCAGTTAACAGAAGGTAGCGGATTCGCCAAGAGAGACGCAGAGTTTACAGTAACAGATGATCTGATCATTACACCGATGAACTCCAGCTCAACCTTTTGCTTACTGAAGAATTTGCAGATTCAAGCAGAGGATCTTGAGGTGCAAGAAATACGCATCACCAGAACAGAGGTATGTATGCTTGTAATGATATGTACTCTTTTGTCAAGAGTAGAAACATTTAAAGAATCTCCCAAAAAATCCTCTTCTTTTTGTAATCAGGCTACAAATTTGTTGAGAGCTTCCTTGATGACATCCTCTGGATTAAACACTGCTTTATGGAACTTGACTTTGAAGAAACACAAAAGACAGTGATTCTGGCAAAATCCACATTGTCAGTCTTTTTAATATTTCGGTTTTTTAAGTGTTTTTTTTAGCATTTGGTTACTTCCATTGTTGATGTTTATTTTGGAGTAAAAAATTTACAGAGATTCTCAAAAATTCCCAATTTGCAGTCAAGAGGAAGCTCAAAGGGTTGCTTTTTTTAAGTTAATGGCTCTTGGGAGTTGATGAACCTCATTCAGTGTTTAGAATTTAATCTCTCTTGAAACTTTAAACTTACTATGGTTGGTTGGTTTTAATTGTGCAGTCAAGGAGAAGCTTAAAGGGTTGTTTTTGACGTTGATATGGCTCTTCGGTATTGATGAACAGTTATTATTCCTCTTAAATGTTGAGCCGATGGGATTTGAATATATGAGTGTAGTAGCGGATTGCTTATGCTTAGTGTTGTTTCCCAAATAATTTCTTCCGTCTTTCATTCTTCTTTCATCTATATCTGATTTGATATGGCTCAAAGTTCTGGGGAACCAAAGTTTACTTTGAGACTTATTGTTGATGAAGAGAAAAACAAGGTTGTTTTGGCTGAGGCTTGTCGGGATTTTGTTGATGTGCTCTTCAGCTTTCTGACACTGCCAATGGGCACCATTGTCAGATTGCTTGAGAAGCATCGAAAATCTGAGACAGTAACTGTTGGTTGTTTTAGCAACCTCTATAAAAGTGTTGTGGATATGGTCATTGACGAATTTGAGACCGAAGCTTGTAAGCAGATGTTGCTTAATCCAAGGAGTGTGAAGGAGGTCAAGTGCAAAAGGCTAAAGCTCAACATAAACCCTACTGATGATCTTAGGTACTTTTAAGTGCCCCGATTTCTGTGTCTGCAACTTGTACAGTAACTTTAGCACTTCTAGATGTCGATGTGGAAAGTTGATGAACGAGGAGATTCAGGTATCAGAAACAAAAGTTGTTGAAGACATACAAAATGGTGCTGACGGAGTATTTATCACTGGAAGATCTGCATTCATAATAACCGATGACTTGAAAGTTGCAGTCAGGTCCACTGATCTCTTCTTGAAAAAGCTGAAATCTCAAGGCTGTGGTGATGTTAGCAAGCTGGGAGAAAGGCTTGTTGATGTTGGTTTTGAAGAGGTATCTCTTACTTTATTCTCCCAGCTATGTGTCACACCTGAAAAACATGCTCTGCTTCTAATGTCTAAGCTCTCTCTCTGACACTGTTTTAAATTTGTTCTAGGTACTATCTCTGCTGGAATGTATATTCTCCTCAACTGCTCCCTTGACGGACACTTTCTTGAACAAGCAAACCCCACAAGGTGTGACAATGGTTTATGAAACTTCAAGTCAATGTATGGAGAAAAAAGAAGTTGAAGCAGAACCGGAAAAGGTAGTAACTTTGAAAGCAATCGTGAGGAAACAAGACATGAAGATTTTATATGTTGAATGCGGAGAAGACTTTGTTGATCTTCTCTTCACTTTTCTCGCTGTCCCTCTCGAATCCGTATTGGAAATCTCTGGTAACATCTCCACTTTTGGGTGCATTGGAAACCTGTTCAAAAGCTCCAAGGACTTGAGTGCTACACATGTTTCAACATCCAAATCTGTGCTCCCCCATTACTATAGATGTCAGAAGCAGTTGCTCGATATCATTACTGAGCAACCTCCACTTTACTATCGCTACAGGGTTTACAATTATGGTGCTGCAGTCGATTCTTTGACGAGAAACTGTAATCAGACTCTTTGTTATCGGAATGACAAAGTAGTTCATGTGGTTCTGATTGATCCAAAATCTCATGGATGCGATCAGTCGACAGTAGGTAGCTGGTTTGTGAAGAGAGACACAAATTTTACAGTATCAGATGATCTGATCATTACACCGATGATCTCCAGCTCAACCTTTTGCTTACTGAAGAATTTGCAGATTCAAGCAGAGGATCTAGAGGTGCAAGAAATACGCATCACCAAAACAGAGGTATGATTGTAATTGTATCCATCTTTTAGAAACGATTCTGATTTTTTTTTGTAATTAGGCTGCAAGTTTGTTGAGAGCTTCCTTGGTGACATCCTCTGCATTGAACACTGCTTTATGGAACTTGATTGCGAAGAAGCCAAAGAAAGAGACTTGAAGAAACACAGAGTTGGAGAGATTCTAGCAAATCCTCATTGTCTATCTGTTTTTTCACATTCTTTCTTTAGACACAAGTGTGTTTTAGTATCTTGTTCTTATGTTTCTTCCAGAGCTACCTTTTTCAATTTCTTTAGACTTTGCAGATGTTTACTTTTGGAGAAAGCGTTTTTGGTTTTTGGTTTTCTAATGTTTATTCAAGAAGGCGAAGATTGAGACTTGAGAAGCAATGTTCAAACCAAAAACTTCAACTTGTTGCTATATTTGATCGATCTTTCGATTAGTATTATCTGACTGTTTCAGTAGTTTCTTGGACATCCTAAACTTTGTCTAATCTTTTTTTCATTTTAGCTACGTTTGAAGTTTAGGATAAAAATACTATTCCAACAAAATTGTTATCTTTTTGTCTTGTGGTTCGTTCTAGTTTAGAAAGGTCTTGGATTTAATTTTCTACAAAGGTCTTATTTGAAACTTAAAAAACTACGAGATTGTTTTTAAGAATATCAGAAAACTTGTGTCCAACTTTCTAATTCTAAACCCTAATTTCCTTTTATTATTGCGATGAGTTTTAGGGTTTTTTAGTCTCTCTGTTCAGGCATATATAAACCCTTTTAACACTTTGCTTCTTCTTTCAGATTGTTCTTCCTTCGAGGCTTCAACTATTTTCTTCTCTTACTCTTTTCTTGTCTTGCTCTTGACCTAAAATGTCTGAAAGTTGTGGAGAACCAAACATAAGATTGAGACTCTTCGTTGATGAAGAGAAAAACAAAGTCGTTTTGGCTGAAGCTGGTAAGGATTTTGTTGATTTTCTCTTTAGCCTTTTGACACTACCAATGGGAACCATTGTCAAATTGCTTGAGAAGCATCGAGAATCTTCTATTGGTTGTTTCAGCAACCTCTATAAAAGTGTTGTGGACATGGACATTCATAATTTCGAGACTAAAGCTTGTAAAGAGATATTGCTTAACCCGAGGAGTTCGAGTGAGCTACAGTGTCGAAGGCTTAAGCTCGACATAAACCCTATTTATGATCTCAAGTTCTTCATGTGTCCAAACTTATGTAACTTGTGCAGCAATTTCAGCACTTCTCTATGCCAATGTGGAAATTTGATGAACGTGAAGATGCAGTTATCACCGCAACCGCGAGTTTCAGACAGCATACAAAACGATGTTAATGGAGTATTTGTCAGTGACAGGTGTTCATACATCATAACCGATGATTTGAAAGTTGCAGTTAGTTCCACTGATCTTGTTTTGAAGAAGCTCAAATCTCAAAGCTATGGTGATGTTAGTAAGCTTGGCGAAAGGCTTGTTGATGTTGGTTTTGAAGAGGTATCTCTTACTTTATTCACCAAGCTAGAAAAACATGATTTGCTTCTAATCTCTAACTTGTCACTCTCGCTAGAGCCGGTCTTGAGCCCAAGCAGACTAAGCATGGGTTTGCGTTTGCGGTCTTCTAAAAATTAGTGTCAATTCTTTTTACAAAACGGTCCATTTTTTTAAATGAGTAAAACTAATTTTTTTTTCTAGCTTGTGGTTTTCTAAAACTCAGAGTAGGCTCTGACTCTCACCGTCTTAATTTTGATCTAGGTACTAAATTTGCTTGAATCTATCTTCTTCTCAAGTGCTCCCTTGACGGATACTTTCTTGAACAAGCAAAGTCCACAAGATTCGTCAAAGATTTATCAACTTTTGAGTCAATGTATGGAGGAGAAGAATGTAAATGAAGAAGTAATAACTTTGAGTGCGGTCGTGAGGAAGCAAGACATGAAGATTCTATATGTTGAATGCGGACAAGACTTTGTTGATCTTCTTTTCACTTTTCTCGTTCTCCCTCTCGAATCCGTAATGGAAATCTCTGGTAACATCTCCGCTTTTGGGTGCGTTGGAAACTTGTTTGGAAGCTTCATGGACTTGAGTGTTAATGAAAGGACAACACACAAATCCATGTTCCACCATTACTATAAATGTAAGAAGCAGTTGCTTGATATCGCCACTGAGCAACCTCCGGTTTACTACCGTCATCTCGGTACTTATTACTTGACGACAGACTGTACTTCGGACCCTATGGTTTTGATGGATCCAAAATCTCATGGAAGCGATCATTCACCAGAAGGTAGCGGATTTGTGAAGAGAGACACAAAGTTTACAGTATCAGATGATCTAATCATTACTCCCATGAACTCTAGCTCAACTATTTGCTTACTGAAGAAGTTACAGATTCGAGCAGAGGATCTTGAGGTGCAAGAAATAAGCATCACCAAAACAGAGGTATAATTGTATCTACCCTTTTATCAAATACTAACATTTAACGATTCTCCCAAAAAAATTCTGATCTTTTGTTTTGTTTTTGTAATTAGGCTACGAGTCTATTGAGAGCTTCCTTGGTGACATCTTCTGCATTGAACACTTGTTTAAAGAACTTGATTGTGAAGAATTCCAAGGCATCATATTCTTTAGACGAGAGATAACAATGGCAAAACTACACTGTCCATATTCCCTCCGTTTCGTTTCATTTTAAGTGAAGAGCTTTCTCAGTTTCTTCAGACTTGCAGGTGCTTATTTTTGGGGAGAAAAAAAAATTAATAATTTCGTTGGGTTTATTTGAAACTTCAAAAACTACGGG
This sequence comes from Pseudoturritis turrita, assembly GCA_900406555.1. NCBI lineage: Eukaryota > Viridiplantae > Streptophyta > Magnoliopsida > Brassicales > Brassicaceae > Pseudoturritis > Pseudoturritis turrita. Next base: position 928,380 of record OVBL01000813.1, read on the forward strand.
GTTGTTTATGTAAAGAATCATAAAGTTCCGGGATGGATAAATCTTGGGTTTGTTTTTTATTTTAAAAGCCCACTTGTTCTTTAAAGCCCAGATTGAAATAAATCTTCTGTTTATGGATCTGCTTTTCCAACACATCGAAACACTCTGAGTTACATAGAGTTTCTTCTTCCTTGTTACATAGGTTAACTATTTGACACACAAATCATTCAATGTTGGAATTTAATCCCTCCTTAGATTGGTTCATCGAATTGAATATGATTTCAATTATTCAGTCAACGAGAAGCTCAAAGGATTGTTTTTTTTAACGTTTATGGCTCTTGGGTATTGATGAAAATTTATTATACTTCTTAAATGTGAAGCCTTTGGGATTGAATATATATGTGTAGAATTTTAGCACATTGCTTTCGTTTATGAGTGTTTTCTGAAATATTTTCTTCTGTCTTTCATTTTTCTGATCTATGATGGCTGAAATTTCAGAGGAACCCAAGTTTACATTGAGACTTATAATTGATGAAGAGAGGAACAAGGTCGTTTTAGCTGAGGCTGGTAGAGATTTTGTCGATGTACTCTTTAGCCTTCTGACATTGCCAATGGGCACCATTGTCAGATTGCTTGAGACGCATCGAAAATCTGAGATCGGTTGTTTCAGCAACCTCTATAAGAGTGTTGTGGACATGGGGATTGACAATTTCGAGACTGAAGCTTGTAAGCAGATATTGCTTAACCCGAGGAGTGTGAAGGAAGTTGAGTGCAAAAGGCTTAAGCTCAACATAAACCCTACTGATGATCTCAAGTTCTTCAAGTGCCCTTATTTCTCTGGCTGCAACTTGTGCAGTAATTTTAGCGGCTCTGATTGTGCGTGCGGAGAGTTGATGAACAAGGAAATTGAATTATCAGAAGAAGGTCAAGAAGTTGCTGGTAGCGTACAAAACGATGTTGATGGAGTGTTTGTCAGAGGCAGGTCTTCATTCATCATCACTGATGACTTGAAAGTGTCTCTTGATTCTACCGGTCTTGTCTTGAAAATGCTCGATTCTCTAGGTTGTTCTGATGTTAGTAAGCTTGGGGAAAGGCTTCTTGATATCGGTCTCGAAGAGGTATCTTCCTTTTTTTTCTTAACTTGTACTATTGTATTGTGTTACGCTTCAAGAAATGCTTTAGGCTTCTGTAGTACTGACTTTTCTTTTTCTTGTCATATAGATTCTGACTCTTCTTGAGTATATGTTCTCCTCAAAAACTCCCTTAACAGACACTTTCTTGAAGAACCATGACGATTTGAGTAATTATTACAAGCTTTGGACTACATTTGTGGAGGCAAAAACAGATGTAGCAGAACCAGAATTTACTTTGGATGCAATAGTAACGAAGCAAGACATGAAGATTCTATATGTTGAATGCGGAGATGACTTTGTTGATCTTCTTTTCACTTTTCTCGTTGTCCCTCTGGAATTTATTTGGGATATCGGTTTAGGGTGCATTGGAAACTTACACAGAAGCTTCAAAGACTTGAGTGTTGATAAAGGCAAAGAAGATTCAGCTTCAAAATGTGTGCTTCCCTATTACTATAAATGCCAGAAGCAGTTTTCTTATATCACCACTGAAGAACCACCGGTTTACTACCGTTACAGGAATTCGAATCCTAGTCAACCGGACTACTGTTTGACTACAGATTCTGATCGGACTCTGCTGTATCGGAAGGACAGACTAGTTTCCGTGACTTTGATTGATCCGAAATCTCATGGCAGAGATCAGTCAGAGAATGGTAGTGGTTTTGTGAAGAGAGGAGCAAGGTTTACGGTTTCGGATGATTTGATAATCACACCTATGAATTCTTTAAGCACATCGATCTCCTTTCTGAAGAAGTTGCAGATCCAGGCAGATGATCTTCATGTTCAAGTAATTAGAATCCGTAAAGCAGAGGTAACATTTCTTCTTTCTCAAGTAATTTACTTTACTTTTTTCTCCCTTTGTTAACGAACTTTGATTTCGAACTCTTCTTTTAAATCAGGCAATGAGCTTGTTGAGAGCTTCCTCGGTGACATCCTCTTGTTTGAACACTGCTCTTTGGGATTTGATTGCGAAGAAGCCAAAGAAAGAGACTTGAAGAAACAGAGATCCACTGAGAGAAACCTGAGTGTTGTGTTAGTATCTATCTGCAAAATCCACATTTTTTTCCTTATTTTAAGTGCATTTCTTTTGGTTTCTCTCTACATCAAACTTTATGTTGAACCTAGATTGATCTGAATGCTTATTATCTCCATGAATTGAACACAAATTGATGCACTTATTGCAGACCTATTTTACCAAAGCAAGTGGGTACTGTTTTATTGCGAAAAGATACAATTAAATCTTCTTGTTATATTCTAGGAATATAGATATTTTCATTTCCTTATCTTAATATCTCTGAGATCTCCCAACAAAAATGTGAATATAAAACCAGATCTGGTATGAGTCATTCCGAGTGTGAGTCAAAGGGAAGAAGCTTAAAGGGTTGTTTTTTTTTTGTCATCTATCTGATCTACAATGGCTAAAAGTTCAAGGGAACCAAAGATTAGTTTGAGACTTATCATTGATGAAGAGAAGAACAAGGTCGTTTGACATTACCAATGGGAACTATTGTCAGATTGCTTGAGAAGCATCAAAGGTCTGAGCCAGTTACTGTTGGATGTTTTAGCAACCTTTATAGAAGTGTTGTTGACATGAAAATTGATGATTTTGAGACTGAAGCATGTAAAGAGATGTTGATTCATCCCAGGAGCGTTAGGGAAGCTCAGTGCAGAAACTTTTGAAGGCTTCAAGTGCTTTGTCTGCTCATCTTTCTATAGATGCCGTATGTGCAGTAATTTTACTACTTCCCTATGTGTTTGCGGAAAATTGATGAACGACGAGATGAGTTTCTTAGAAGATGAGAAAGTTGCAGGCAGCATGGAAAATGATGTCGATGGAGTATTTATAAGAGACAGGTCCTCGTTTTATCATTACCGACTACTTGAAACTAACTGTTGACTCTACTAGTTCTCTCTTGAAAACGGTCCAAGAACTAGGTTATGCTGATGTTAGTAAGCTGAGAGAAAGGGATCTTGATATCGGTCTCAAAGAGATATATATATCATTATGTCATTACAAATGCTTAGCTTCTAATGTGTAAGAGCTCTATGTATTGATCACGATATAGGTAGTGACATTGCTGCAATGTGTATTCTCCTCAAATGCTCCTTTGACTGAGACATTCTTGAAGAATCAAAGTTCACACAAGCTTGTGGGGAAGGTTTATAGGAGGCTGAGTCCATGCATGGAGAAAAAAGTAGATGAAGCAGAACGAGACAAAGTGATAACTTTTGATGCAATAGTAAGGAAACATGACATGAAGATTATGTATGTCGAATGCGGTGAAGACTTTGTTAATCTTCTTTTCACTTTTCTCGCATGGGAAATCTCTGGTAACAATACCATGGTGATCGATCAACAGATGGTAGTGGGTTTGTGAAGAGAGGGACAAAGTTTACGGTATCAGATGATCTGGTCGTTACACCGAAGAAGACTACTTCAACCTTTTGCTTACTGAAGAAGTTGCAGACTCACACAGACGATCTTGAGGTGCAAGAAATTAGCATCAGAAAAGCAGAGGTATGTATGTTTGGTTGTATGCTTTTTTTATTCTCTGTTCTTGGTTAACATTGATGGAACCTATCTCTTAAATCAGGCTTTGAATCTGTTGAGAGCTTCATTGGTGACATCCTCCACTTTGAGCTCGGCTTTTAGGAATTTGATTGCAAAGAAACCAAAGGAAGAGAGAGTTTTTTGGAATCCGATTTCAAAGAAACCAAAGACAGAGACTTGAAGAAACACAAAGCTGTAGAGAATTTGATACATTCATTTCCTTGTGAAATTCTCAAGCTTAGCACAACGTCTAATATTAACGATGCCTAAGTAAAGATAAGGGGAAACTCAAAGGGTTGTCTTTGATTGTGACTTTTGAGTTTTGATGACCAATTAAATATTTGTTCATTCAATTAAATACACTCTTATTAAAAAATAGTATTGGTTTTCGAGTGTGAAGTTAATGGGAAGCTCAAAGGGTTGGTTTTTTTGCTTACGACTCTTAGGTATCAATGACTCATTATTATTGTTCCTTTCACTTTGCTTGCATCTTTTAGTCTCATAGAAATATTCTCTTTTGTCTCTCTTTCTTCTTACTTCTTACTTCTTACTTCTTACCTACAATGGCTGAAAGTTCTGAGGAAGCAACGGTTTATTTGAGACTTGTCGTTGATAAAGAGAAGAACAAGGTTGTTTTGGCTGAGGCTGGTAAGGATTTTGTTGATATACTCTTCAGCTTTTTGACACTGCCAATGGGCACAGTCGCCAGATTGCTTGAGAATCATCGAAAGTCTCAGACAGTAAGTGTTGGTTGTTTTAGCAACCTCTATAGAAGTGTTGAGGACTTGGGCATTCATTATTTTGAGACTGAGGCATGTAAGCAGATGCTTCTTTATCCGAGGAGCACCAAGGATCTCCAATGCAAAAGCCTTAAGCTCAACATAAACCTTACCGAGGGCGACAAGTATTTTAAGTGCCCAAGTGCATACTGTAAGTTGTGTAGTAATTTTCGCACTACTCGATGTCGATGTGGAAGCTCGATGAACGAGGAGGTTCTGGTACCAGAGGTCAAAGTTGTAGACAACATACAAAATGGAGTATTTATCATAACTGATGACTTGGAAGTGACAGTTAAGTCCACTGGCCTTGTCTTGGAAAAGCTTAGATCCTTAGGATGTACTCATGTTAGTAAGCTCGGGGAAAAGTTTGTCGGTATTGGTTCCAAAGAGGTATCTCACTCCATTCTCCATGTTATGTTATTGTGGTTACTTGTATTATATAAAACATTCTTAGCATCTAATGTGTAAAAAGCTCTCCTCACACTTTTTCTAGGTACTGACTCTGCTGCAATGTATATTCACTTCAAAAGCTCCCTTGACGGATGCTTTCTTGAACAAGAAAAGCTCGCAAGGTGTGACAAAGATTTATGAAAGGCTAAGTCCATTTATGGCGATAAAAGAAGAAGCTGAAACAGAGAAAGTATTAACTTTGAGTGCAGTCATTAGGAAGCAAGATATGAAGATTTTATTCGTTGACTGCGGAGACGACTTTGTTGAGCTTCTCTTCTCTTTTCTTGCGGTCCCATTGGAATGTGTATGGGAAATATCTGGCAACAATATCAGTTTAGGTTGCATTGCAAATTTTTGCACAAGCCTCAAAGACTTGAGTGGAGCAAAATTGCCAGCTTCTAAATGCGTTGTGCTCCCTTGTTTTTATAGTTTCAAAGTGCAGTTGCCTGGTGTCATCACTCTCGAACCACCGGTTTACTACCGCTACAAATATTCCTCTCACAAGAAACCAATATATGCTCTGACTAGAGACTGTAATCAGCTTCCTTATTACCGCGATGACAAACTTGTGCCCGTGACTTTGCTTGATCCAAAATCCAATGGAAACAATCAGTCAAGTCATGGTGGTGGTGGGTTCTTGAAGAAAGAGACAAAGTTTACGGTATCAGATGATCTGATCGTTACACCGATGAACTCCTGCTCAACTGTTTGCTTACTGAAGAAGTTGCAGATTAACGCAGAAGATCTCGAAGTTCGAGAAATTTGCATCAGCAAAGCAGAGGTAATGTATGTATGCATGCATATTTTTGCATGTTTATAAGCTTTTTTTTTATTCTCTGCACTTTTTTGAACATGGTGAAAACTTTCTTTGAATCAGGCTGTGAATCTTTTGAGAGCTTCATTTGTGACATCTTCTGCTTTAAGCACTGCCTTGTCTGATTTGATTGCAAAGAAGCCAAAGAAGAGACCACTTTGTGAAACTCAACTTCGAAGAAGCCAAAGGCAGAAACATAAGGCCAATGAATGTTAAATCAATCCTAAGTTGCTTACTGATTTTGATTGTTGATCTGCAAACAATCCACATTTTCCACCCTTTGCTATGATGTTTCTTTAGTAGCCTAAACTCAGGAATTTGAATTTCCATTTCCATGCTTGTGACTTGACATTTGAAGGTGATGATGCTGAGATTTATCTAATCAAAAGGGTTTTATTTCAACTTAATTAACCATTCCATAGTTTTCAAATCAAATCCATTAGTTTATAATTAAGATTTCTATTGTAGTTGACCAAAATCTGGAATGCCTCTGTCTTGACCAGAGGTTTCTTAACATTTCCATTGTGAATATATATTTTATTTAATAAATATAAATTAATCAAACAAATAAGAAATGAGGAATAAAATCGCTTCCGTTGCCCCCAAAAAAAAAAAAAAATTCGCTTCGCCGTTTTCGCCTCCGACGTGATCTTGAGAAGAAGTGAAGGAGAGAGATCTCGAATATCTATCTCCGACTTAACTTCGTTCTTAGTGTTCATCATCGATGTAATGAACACAGCTTTGATTTCTCATCTTCTTGTTTTGATTTGTCTTTTTCTTTAGGGTTTCATTGATGTAAATCGATTTTTCGTTTCTTTTTGATTTACAGCGACAATGCTTCAAATTCGGCTTAGGAGGGATTCTCCGACGGAGACTGGAAATGGAGCGAGGCCTTCTCCGACGGAAACTGTGACTGTAGCCTGTCCCGACCACCTCGTCCTCGCCGATCTTCCTGTCGCGAAAGGGATCGGTTCCGTGACTCCAACCACCGTAATCAAACCCGTCGGTCGCCGTTCTCGCCGCCAGCTAGGCGAGAGAGTTCACTTTTGCGTCCGTTGCGATTTTCCGATTGCAATTTATGGTCGTCTGGTAAAGTTTTCGGATTTATGCAATATTGATTTTTAAGCGGCTAGGGTTTCTTCTATGTGATTGAAGCTTTTTTCTTCTTTGTTTTGTTTGTTTACAGATTCCTTGTGATCATGCGTTTTGCCTCGAATGTGCTCGTAGTGATTCCATCTGCTATCTGTAAGGATCTTCTAACTATGCTTCAAATTCGGCTACTTGTCTCTCTTTTGCAATGTAGTTTAAACCTTATGAACCAAATTTGCTCAAATTGATCAAGAAATGTTGGAAGAGCAATAGTTTCAAGTATGCTTGTGTTTCGTATGGGGAATTTTAGAGACATGGAAGTATATCATTAGAAGCTTTGGTAGATAGTTTAGATTTGTTAGGCAATGAGGGATTATGAAACTGAATTCTTGTTATCTCTTGTGTGTGTTATTGGACAGATGTGACGAACGGATTCAAAAGATTCAGACAATCAAGATGATGGAAGGAATCTTCATCTGTGCAGCTCCTCATTGTCTCAGGTCTTTCCTGAAGAAACTTGACTTTGAAGCCCATGTACATGAGCTCCACGGCAGCCTATTACAAGCCGATGCAGAGAAAGAAGACGGTAACGAGTCAGACGTTCAGAGCACAAAGCAGCAATCTTCGGCTTCAGAATCCACATTGCGAGGTTCCTTAAGATCCCAGCAGCAACAATCCCGTGAACAACAGCCGTTACTACACAGATCAGCATCTTTGTCAAAGCCACAATCTGGATTTGGTCAAGTCCAGAATTACCCTGCAGAGAGCGATAACTCTCGTCCTCCGGGATTCGAAACCGCTAGTCCTAAACCGGGAATCAGGTTCCCAGACTACCCGCCGATGAATCTTATGCAACCGCCCAGCCTGCCCATTCCCATGAATCAAAACCCGGGTTTACCGCAGCAGTTTGGTTTTCCGTCTTTTCCAACAACAGATGGATCATCTCAACAATTCTATAGCGGTGCACCTTATGAGATGACAAGACCAGAAGGCAGCGGGTCAGAACAAGGTTCATTGCTCGGGTATCCCCCTTCGCCAATGATGAATATGAATTTCCAAGGATCTTATCCTCCTCAGTCATGGAATCCCGGAATGGCACCGCCTCACACGACCCAGCAGGTTAACCGGGGTAGAGATGGTCAAGGTTTTGGGTGGCAACAAGAGAACCGTGATGGCTTTGGGCAGGAGTAAGAGTAGACTAGTTTGAACTCCATAGATGGTTTGTGTAATGTTAAAAGTATTCGTTGGAACGTTTCTTAAAAGCTGTCGTTTTCTTTGGTTCTAATTCGATTAAACCAATTTGAACCGAGTCAAACTGTGAAATCGATCCAATCAAACCGGTTTTACTCTGCTTATTGACTATGCTGAAGATTGAAGAAATAGTTTTAGTTTTAGACGTCTTAGGATTGTTTCTATTCTTCAAGAGTAAGAAAAAGGTTACAATTGGTTTGTTTCCACCCATAATGTAAATGTTCAATCTGCACACGTGTCATATCTCAAGTGTATGTGTAAAAATTTAGGTCAGGTAAAAAAAATAAAAAAAGAGTTAAAAATGTTCTTAATATAGTAAAAAGTCTAGAAATTTGTCATGTTTCTGTGCTTTTTGTTTTTGTATTGGCTTTAAGTAAAATGCTCACAGGAGAACAGTTTACAGTCTCTTTATTGGGATTCCTTCACTCTACATGTGTATTCACTATTCAGCAAAACTTTAAATTTCAGCCAGCATTTATAACAAATTTATAAATTTTGATGTTTTGTATTTATTTTGTAATTTTTAAGGGGCTAATGGTTATAGCCTACTTTTGGTATTCTGATGGTTAATGTGGTTTTTTTTTTCTAAATTATTTGGGCAATTGGAGAGTGTATGGCCATGAGAAATTTTGTTTCAAATGGATTCTCCAATTATGAACCATAATGATACATAGCAATATTTGCAAGACACCATTATTTCACATTATGAGATTGGAAGAAAACTGAGATCTAAAGAAACTTTTTCCCATGTTTTTATTAATTATTGCGATCCCCGTATAAATTTCAAAATGTAAAAAGCTAATCATTGTCGTGATTTTCATGATTAATTACCAATCATTATGACCAGCCAAAGATAATATATTATAGAACGTTAAACTAATTGCTATGTGTGTAAATAACAAGATATGGTTAATTGTAATGGGGGTGTTGTAAGTTCATATTTTTTATACACCCTATAAATAATTTAAAATTCCCTTTTAAAATTTTTTCGTTATTTCATTTTGTTATCAATCAATCGCCGTGTTACTGACGATATTGTTGGTTTTTATATACGTATTAGTGTTCAGATATTTTTCATTTCGAGAAAATAACATTTCTTGGAAAAATTTGTGAATATGAAAAAAAGGGAAGAAGAGAGAGACAAAACAACAAATAAGATTTTGATGGCGTGAGTTTGCTTTTTCCGCTTTTTCTGCTTTTTATTGGCTCTTTAGTTTGGAATCTTGGAAAATCCAATGCATATCTTTACTTATTTGAGTATAAAATATGATAATATTTTACTATTCTTTTAGCCCAATTAGATCTCTCTTATATCTCTATATATAGTATTATTTGCAGCGAAACCAAAAATGTTAAACGGATGAAACAAACGTACTTTGGTGATATACCTGAAATATAAACAAACATACGACAACGCCAAAAAATAAAAGAAAAACAAAAATTCAATAAAATACAATACAATATTTTTTCCATTTCATAATATAAAATATTTTTGAGATTTTTTTTTGTTTTTTAAAATATAAAATGTCCTGAAATATTTTTTTTGTTTGATTAGAAACATGATTAATATTTAATGTCTATATATGAATTTAAATTTGACGAGTAATTGATTAATTGTACACATACTAGACGAAATCATCTAACTAGCTTTAAAGATTCAATTGTAAATTGTAGTTGTCGTTGCTACAAAACATATAATTACAGTTGTTGTAGAACAAATATGTATCGTCGCAACGACATATTGATGCATGTGTTTACACTATACAAACAAAGTTTAGCATCAACACAAGTGATCTCAATAGTTTAGCTAGCTTGTTCACGGCCTATAGATTAATGAATAAATACGTTTCTATCTAAATCGGTTTGATCATTCATAATGTTAAAGAAAAATTTGATGATTATTGTATGTTTTGAAGTGACCATTTAGTCTTCGTTTTTCTTTATTTATTTTGTCCATCTGCCATTTCTGCATTAACTTTAGATGTTTTGTTCATTCCAAATGTTTGGTTCGTTCTACTACACATGTTTGGGTCATTCTACTGTCACCGTTTAAAATATCAATGTTCTAAAATATTGAATAAACAATATGTAGAAAGTACCACGGTTTGGTACAATTTTATTCTAAAAAGTAAAACTAGACAAGAAAAAATCAACTAAATAGCTTAGAAATTAGTGTTTTTAAGTGCTAGACGTTGTGTAAAAAAGGGTTATCAAGCCTCTTATTTAATTTTATTTTATTTTGCTAAAATAAAATTTATCAGCTTGAAGACAGAAAATAACACCATTATTCTGATGTTAAAAATTAAAATGTTCAGACTTCAGACTCTTTTTCAATTAAAAACGATTTGGGCAGATTTTATCTGACACCTGCAAAATCCATTTTTTTCAGGCCCATTGTAATTTAATTTAATAATGATTTATTTATTTAAAAATGTGGTTTTTGGATTTTCTATAATAATAATGATTTATTTATTTGTTTACTACTCGTTAATTGACTCTAATAATTATATAGTTTTGTTTTCTCTTCATCTCCTATCTCTTTCAATGTCCGTTGGTAACAACAGACGAAAGGCTTCCGACATAACAACATTTCTTATCTCTCACTCTCTAAGAAATTAAACATAGAGACAGTGATGATATGAGCAGAGAGATAAGGAGGATCACTCATCGTCTCCTCTCATGAATCCCTCCACCGACCAAGCTTCCGTCGCCGTCGACGAACTAGCTCCGCCGTCTCAACCGCATCGCCTATCTACATCCTGCGATCTCCACCCAGACGAGCGATTCTCCGGTTTCTGCCCTTCATGTCTCTGCGAGCGTCTCTCCGTCTTGGATCACAACGGCGCTCCGCCGCCGTCTTCTTCTTCCCGGAAACCTCCCACCATCTCCGCCGCGGCGTTGAAAGCTCTCTTCAAGCCCTCCTCTAGTGGTAACAACAACAACAACGCAAACGGCCGGGTCCGACCCGGTTTCTTCCCGGAGCTCCGGCGTACGAAATCTTTCTCGGCGAAGAACAACGAAGGATTCTCCGGTGGGTTTGAGCCTCAGCGTCGGTCTTGTGACGTTAACGAGCATAGAAACCTTCCTACCAAAGAAGCTGCTGCCACCGTCGTCGTCTCCGGCGGTAAGATCGAGGACGAGGCTAGGAAGTCTAGCGTGAGTGAGGCAGTTTTCGAGTTGAATGAAGAAGAAGAAGAAGAAGAAGAAAATGGAGGTCACTCTGAGATCGTGAACGATTCCGGCGAAATTGCAGAGGAAAAAAGCGGCGAGATTGTTGAGGAAGAAGAGAAAGTAATCAGCGAAGAAGAGGAATTGAAGCCAATGAAGGATTACATGGATCTCTATCCACAGACAAAGAAACCATCTTTCGCCGGGAGTTTCTTTTCGGCGGCCTCTGTTTTCAGCAAGAAGCTTCAGAAATGGAGGCAGAAGCAGAAGATAAAGAAGCCGAGGAGCGGTGGCGAAGAAGGAAGACGGCCACAGTTGCCGCTGGAGAAGGCCACTAAGAGGCAGCTTAGGGATACTCAGTCGGAGATCGCCGATTACGGATTTGGCCGGAGATCTAGCGACACTGACCCTAGATTCTCACTTGACGCCGGGAGATTTTCCGTTGATATCGGTCGGATTTCGATGGACGATTCTCGTTACTCGTTAGACGAGCCAAGAGCGTCGTGGGATGGGCACTTAACCGGAAGGACGGCTTTACTACCGGCGGCTAGGGTTCCTCCGCCGCCATCGATGCTATCGGTCGTGGAAAACGCGCCGGTGCATCGGTCAAACATGCGGATTCCAGTGGAAGATCCGTCCATTAGTCCGATTAACAGAGAATCCGACCCGATTATCATCATCCCAGGTGGATCGACTCAAACCCGAGACTACTACACGGAACCTCCGTCGTCACGGAGACGGAAGAGCCTCGACAGATCCAATTCAATTATTGCGACGGAGCTGGAAGATGTCAAACCGGTGTCAAATTCGAAGGTTTCTCCGGCAATAACTATAGATTCGAATTCGAGAACGGAGAGAGACGATTACTCCATGGAAACAGCGGAGATCAAAGGAAATCAAAACGGTGATAAGAAATCGAGACGGTGGGGAAAATGGAGCATTTTAGGGTTTATATACAGAAAAGGCGTTACCAAAGACGAGGAAGAAGATAGGTACAGCAGATCGAACAGCACCGGAATAGTGGAGAGGTCATTATCGGAATCATGGCCGGAGCTGAGGAACGAAGGAGGAGGACCGAAGATGAGGAGGAGTAACAGTAATGTGAGCTGGCGGAGCTCCGGCGGAGGATCGTCGAGGAATAAGAGTTGGAGGTATTCGTCCAAGGATGGAGAGAACGGAATGTTGAGGTTTTATTTGACGCCGAATTGGAGAACAGGCGGCGGTGGTGGTGGCGGCGGCGGCGGAGGCGGCGGTGGTGGTGGGTGGGAGAAGACGGCGGCTAGGGCAAATAGTCACGGCCACTCTATAGCGAGGAGAGTTATGAGGCTGTATTGACCAAATTGTCCCTCTTAATTTTAATTTAATTGGGAGGTTGTTGAGGTTTTGGTTGGGGGTTAATTATCTGAATGAATTGGTCATTTAATTGAACCGTATTAAACCGGACCAAATTTAAACCGGGTCATTTTCCTAATAAATCAGAGACGTAATGTCACAACCTAAACAACACTCGCAATTTTGGGTTATGCTCACTCCGCCGCCGCCGTCGCCGTCGAGCTGAATGGATTGCAGTTTCGAGAAAGCTAAAGGCATTTTGGATTTGATGTTAAGAGGATACGTTTGTATAGTTACAGTCTCTGATCGACGATATTGCAAAAAAGTAGAAATTTGAGTGATGCTTTGGAAGTGTTCGACGAAATGTCTGAGAGAGAAGTTTTGGGTTATGCTCACTCCGCCGTCGTCGAGCTGAGTCGATTGCAAGTAACGACGAAGAAGAAGCAGTTTCGAGAAAGCTAAAGGCTTTTTGGATTTGATGTTAAAAGGATGCGTATGTATAGTTACAGTCTCTGATCGACGATATTGCAAAAAAGTAGAAATTTGAGTGATGCTTTGGAAGTGTTCGACGAAATGTCTGAGAGAGAAGTTGCATTAATATCAGTCTTGGTGTGTTCTAAACCGCTAAGTCTTTGGAACAACTGAATAATTAGAGGCTGGATCGTGACTCGAGATGCCACATTGTAAGAATCAGGTATCTTCTTCTCTTAATATCACCAACTAGCTAGTCTGCGTTTGAAGATTTTCTCTGTGTCTGTATTATCAAAGAGTGCATAAAGATGGAATCTTACTGGACAGAAGACATGTACCATTTTAAGTAGCTTAAACAAAACAACTCTGATGCTTTTCAAATACACAAATGGTTGTTGAGTGAGCAACACAAGCATCGGGGAGACACACATTGGTCTTGGTGGTTTGAGTAAACATCACCGAGATCTGTTTATTTTACGATGCAAAAGCAAATGTAATAGTAGCTTGACGTATCAAGCCCAAGTTATAAGTTTCAAACTTGGGTCTATTAATCAAGTTATATGAATTTTTTTCGATTTGTCCGACTTGGTCTCCTCATTCTTCTTCTTGTCGCCATTTCCCTTTATTTGCTTCGTCTCATAACTGGTTAATTGAATGTTGCAGTGGGACAGGAATTGCTTCAAGAATGGCGACTTTTTCTTCAATCAGACTGAGGTGACGAAATGAACACGAGTCATCAATTGCGAGAACCAAAAACACGATTAAACTGAGGTAAACACTTCTCTGGTAAGTGATTTTCTCCTTAAAAACTTATCATCTGTTCAATCCTGCAGGTTCCTTGAAATCTTGTATCTGAGTCTCAATGCGATTGATTTCACTCGACCACGGACTCGTCACTAGGAAGTAAAGCAAGTGGTATTGTTCAAATTGCAATCAGAGAAAACAAGGTCAGCCACTGGAACCAGAAAAAAATCTACTATCCTTAAAAGTAGTTTCACTATAGAATCTCAACTCAGGTTTTGTATATGTTCTTGCTACTGACTTTACTATACTGGGTGAATAACGAAAAATGAATATGATTTTGTTTTTAAATAACCCCAGATAATACTGTAAATACGCTAAACAGAGCGATTAAGAGTGAAACAAGAAAAAGAATGATCCGAAATTTCTATTAAGATATTGCAGACGTCGTGACGTTTCTTTATCTTCAGAGCGCATGACCCGTCGCTTTCTTGTAAGTGTACCATTTAGCAATCCAAAGGTAGACCAAGAAATTCACGAAACTCAAAACAGCCAATAGCCAATAGAAGTAATCAAGATGACCTCTGTTCAGATTATTCGCGATCCAGCCTGGTCTTCCGCCGGAGGTCGTGATTTTAGTGACCACCGTCACGAGCAATGTGCTCAAATAGTTCCCTAATGCGACCGTGGTGAGCGACAAAGCCGAGCAGAGACTCCTCATAGCATCAGGAGCTTGATCGTAGAAGAACTCAAGCTGGCCTATAAAAGTGAAAACCTCGGCGCAACCTACCAAAAAATACTGCGGAACTTGCCAGAAAATCGTCATCGGAACTATTTCCTGATCGTAGAGATTGTGTGTTCGAACGTAGCTTAACCTTACGACCTCGAGGATTCCCGCCGAGATCATAGAGAAAATAGAGATTACGAGTCCGATTCCCATCCGTTGAAGCTGCGTGAATCCGCGGTCGTGGCCCGTGAACTTCCGTGCGAAAGGAACGATTAGCTGGTCATAGACGGGTGTCCAGAAGAGAACACTAAGTGTGTCGAATAAGGAGAGTGATGCGGAAGGGATTTTGAAGTTAGGTCCCATGTGTTGGTCCATTTTGTTGCCTTGTAGTACGAACACTGTGCTCATCTGGCTATAAACCGAGGCGAAAACAATCCCTGTAGCCCAAACCGGTAAGAGACGGATCAGTGCTTTGAGCTCTTCTACTTGTGTCACTGTACATAGCTTCCATGACGACTTAGCTTCTTGTTTGCTGTCACTCTCTGTCTCCACTGCTGCTTTGTCGAAGAATCTGCAATGGTTTTAAGTTAATCAAAAGTTAAACCGACAACACAAACTACAAATTGCAATGGTAATGAGAGTTAAGTGGCTTACGTTAGTTTAGTGGTGTGTTGGAGTTTTCGGCTTCCTTGGATATTGCTTTCGGCATCTTGGATCTCGTAGAGAAGAGATTCATCTTCAGGGACTCTAACTTTCGATTTTCTGCAAGAAGCGACGATGACTTGAAGCATTCTTGTGATAGGACTTCCTCCGGGTTTCTGAAGCCTATAAAACTTGCTTCCGGCGAAGAAGAACACGACGGCGACAGCCATTGCGACGGTAGGAACCCCGAAACCCCAACCCCAACCAACATTCATCTGAATCCAGACAAGAACAGAGGAAGCAATCATGGCACCAACGTTGATCACAAAGTAGAACCAATTGAAGAAAGAGCTCTTAGACTCTTTCTCTTGTTCGTCTGTATCATCAAACTGATCAGCACCAAACGACGAGACACAAGGCTTGATCCCTCCTGTCCCGAGCGCGATCAAGTAAAGCGCTACGAATGTAACCGCGGTTTGAGCCGCGGTTGCGTGACAATCTTTTCCGTTGCAAGTTGGTGTTAGACCAGGAACCGAAGCTGATAACGTCAGTAACGTCATTCCCTAATTAACACAAAAACAGAGCAACATTTTCAAGATTCTGCGATTGATTAATCAAGAATCGATTCTACTCTCTAGACTTACGCAAATGTAGACGATAACGAAGGAAGCGATGGTCCAGTATCGACCGAGATAAGCATCGGCGATAAAAGCACCGATCAAAGGAGTAGCGTAACATGTTCCTTGCCAGTTTGTGACACTAGTAGAAGCAGTGACGCTTCCCATATTCATTTGTTTCTCGAGATAGTTTATGAGATTAGTACTCATTCCATAGTAAGCCAATCTTTCACAACACTCGGTTCCTGCAAAATTTTGATGCAAGAAATCATATCGAAAACTCGATAACCATTCAGAAAATCCTTTTAAATACCATACCGAGAATGAATCTGCAAGCTTTCCAGTTTCCAGTTTTCTTCTTGTTTGCTGGTTTCTTGTAAATGTCAAGAGTCCCATCTTGTGTATATGTTTCCATATCTTCCTCAATCGTCATCTTCAAGTTTTTCAAATTTTGCAAAAAAAGGGTCTATTGAAACAAGAACAACTCGAACAACGTATAATATCTAGAGAGATGACTTCTCGTCCAAGTAAAATCTGCTGATAAGCAAAATACAATGATCACAACTAAGAATAATTTTATCAGATTTTTAGATGGATAATTCCTAATACACCATATCAGATAGATATCTGTGACTCCACTACGAAACAGAGTCGAAGAAGAAGATACGATTTTTTATGACCATTGATCTGAGATAAGCCTAAGTAATTTCCCTGAAACACATAATTACACACACAAAACGACGATAAATCTGTGGATCTGAAAATTCGAAAACACACACTTCTAAGAACATCTAAGAACACTTGTTCTGCGCATGTGAATGCAATACCATTTTGTTTGATTACAGAAAGAAAGAAAAAAAACAGATCGAGGATATAATTTTCCGAATTAATCCACAAACAAAAGCTAATCAGAGAAAATTTTAATTTATCGTTGGAGAGATTCGTACGTACCTCTTCCCGTAGATATATAATAATTACAGAAAAGTCGACGACGGCGTTTTTTACCGGCGACGGTGGAAGTCTGTGCCGGAATATCAACTAAGTCGTTGAGCCGTGTGCTATATTTATAACACACTGAATCAATAGTGAACAGAATTAGGTTTTGTCTTTTTTTCCATTTACGTCCCTGTAATTTATTCTTTTTCTATTATTGCAGATTTTTTTTTTTTGGGGTCAAGATTTTTTTTTTATATTTCTAATAGAATCAGGTTTTGTATTATTGTAGAATTTGACTTTGGATTTTGGTGCCATTTTCGAAAATTCCTATCTTAGTAATGTAGCATTAAAGAGTGTGGTTGTGTAGGTTTTCAATTTATATATCAAATTTAACAATATACTACCAAATTCAGAAGAAAAGGGGAAATTTTATGGAAATAAATCCATAAACGAAAAGAAACAATACAATCATAAAAGTTATGGATGCTTTGTGGCCAGATTCATAGAATGGTGGTTACATGATACAAAATACATCATTGAAATTTAACTCATTAAGGACTACTCAAAGAGTATAACAGATTTAAAAAAACAAAAACTTTGTAAAACTCTTCTATTTCTGAAACGTCTAGCTAGTATTATCATTTTATTAGCTATATATTAGTCGAGATTCAAGAAAGATTTTTTAAGTGTAACCTCTCAAGATGTATGTTGAACCAAAAACAACTCACCACACACAAAAGAAGTGTTAATATCCTGATTTACATGACTAACTTAAATTGCGCACGCATTAATTAGCTGTGATTTAGAGAGATATCGATAAAGAAAAATGCTTAAGTTAGTTGGAATATATGCTAATTTTAACCAAAAAAACAAAAATTATGGAAAGACTATTCTATGAAACTGTCCAATATTGCGTACAATAATTTAAACTCGACTTTTCTTTAGAAACAAAAAAATAAGATATGATTTTCTGTATCTCCTCGAAGATTGATGCTATTTACTATTTAGATGCATATAGTCGCTTGCTTCATGGTAAATGATAAAGGTTGTAATGATCGTTGAAAGAAATAAGACGTTGCAACCCAAATAAATATAACATTCAGGGATCTTTGAGCAAATGTCTTCCCTTCTTTCGATGTGATATTTATCCACGAATGTTGCTGTGTTTATTTTCATGAATTTATGACCAATCTTGTTGTATTTTTTGGTCAAACAACGTAAGTGATTTTTTTTTTAAGTGATACAAAGGTGTATTTGGTTGGATTTGTGTCTAGGGACATTTGTATAAACCAATATTTCTATTTCTCTTTCTTCGGTTTAAGACTTGGATTGGCCTTGGTTTACGGGGCCAATACACTTTTTCCTAATATTTTGCTTTTCATTTAGTGAAAGAATTAGTGGGCGTTAAGTATTTTTAAATAGTTCATACGTTTTGGCCCATACAGACAAAATGGGTTTAACTACTATTCCACTGATATTTAAATTCAATTTCTGCAATGCTTTATCATTTAAATTTCGGCCCAAACAAATTAACAATCACACATAGACAAAATATAAATAGATCGCGATATGTGTTATTATTAATTTAGATTGTGACATGTGTCAATATAAATAATATAAAAATAAATTCTCTACATCATTTATTTTGTTAGATCAAATTGTGTTACTAAAAGAAAATAATTAGCTAAAAGAAAATAAAAATAAGACATATTATTAGATAAGTAAAAGAAAATAGTAAATAAAAATACTAAAAAGGAAAATATGACATTATTTCTAATTTCTAAAATATTAGTGTAATACATGACAAACTTGCTATTCATGAAAAAAAATAAAAAAATTAATTTAAATTCAAATTAAGTATTTACTGAATTTAACCATCATTTATTATTGACTACAACTATATAATTAACTTAATTTTGCTTATGTGTACTCCGACCAAAGGTTAATTATGTTTGCAAAATCATTTTTACATGTTAAATCGACAAAACTGAGCAAATAAAATAAAGCAAAACAAAAGCAAATTGCAAAGAAAAATTAAGAAAATGACAAAAATAAAAATTATATGTTTAAATTTGAGACATTAACAAAAATAAATTATTATTTACTATAACTACGCCAAAAAGTTAATAATATAAAGAGGTAAAATAAATTGGATTTATAACGGTGATTAAATTAGTTAAATTAGGTGATGAGACAAAGCAGTTGGAAACGGGTCATAATTTAAATATTTTATTAAATAAGATAACGTGTATGGAGTATAAATTTAGTTTTAATATGATGGAAAAAGTAGTTGGTTGCAATATGAAGGGCATGAAGTTTAAATTCATTGTCCAAAATAGTGTGCGAGTAACCAATCAGAATCTAAAATAAGTGTGCAAGTAACCAATCATAATCTAGATATTTACATCAATAAGATTTAACATATAGCTCTTACACTTTCATAAAATTTATCTTTATTACATCTAATCGATTACCGATAATGGATATTTTATTTTGCTTCTTGTCATATATAAATAAATTATTATTAAAAATTCGCATATCACGCAGATCCTAATCTAGTATTATATAAGTCAACAAATTCAAATACAAAATTTATCCCCAAAATTAAATCAAAGGAAGTATATATTAATAATATTTATTTATTTGAATTTTAGATTACTGCTCCTAATGAACATAATATATTTATATATTTTTAGAACGATATAAATTAAGCTACTAATTTTTTACCCGCAAAGAAGAAAAATACCGTCGCACTCAAATATAGGTTGACTACTTTTAATTCCTGACCAAACGAATTAGTTCGGTTATTGCTTCCCAACAAATGTAATCATTTTCTGTTAGATGTTTTCCTCCAATAAGATTTCTTGAAAGGTAATTCTCAACAATTTTTCTTTATATTTTTTTTTCTGAAAATAAGGGTTTTAGATTTTAACTCCTTTTTTAACCGAAAGTTTCAAATATTCTTAGTTACATTTGTCACACGTTACAAGTTATCAATAGATGTCATATGATCCAATATCTTAGAATGCTTTTTTTGGTTAATTATTATGGTAATTATCACTTGAAAAAACTATTGTTTTAAGTAGAGCATGTTCACACGTAAAATTTCATAAATCTTTGTCTTTCTCATTTTTATTGATGTCTTGTATAATTATAGAAAGTATTTTTTAATCACAAAATATAACAATATTTGATAATTTAGTTTTCATGGTGTTCGTCGATAATATTCTATATAAATGTTATTTTCTCTTCTTTTCCTATGCATAGTGACAGATCAAATTTAAAGACATAATCGGACTAAAATAATCAATTTTTATTTGCAACCTATATAAACTACAAATTTAGACATAAAAACAAAAAAAAAGACATTGAGAAGATTGAAATAAAACAAAAAAAGAATCCAACCTACGCTTAGGTTCCAACACACAAAGAGAAACATATACTTTCCCTCTAAGCTTTAATTTCACCAAACTGACGAAGCACTATAACCCAACATTTGCATCTTTATAAGCCAATGATCATGAATCATTTTCAAATCACAAAAGAAAGAGAGAAAGTAGAGAAATCAATAGAACATCAAAAGAGGAAAGTTTTACTACGGTTGAAGCTAAAAGGGCAAGAAAAATGGAATTTCCAATCCGGATTTTGGTTCTTTTCGCATTGCTCGCTTTTCCCGCATGCATCCACGGTGCAATCCGCAAGTACACATTCAACGTAAGTCCGCATCAATGTTATTCATCATACATGATTCAATATATTATAATCTCATTAAAGTTTATTTCATTCATTTTGGGTTTAAATTCAAAATTAGGTGGGTGTTGGATGTGAATTTATTAAATAAAGGTACTAAAACGTAATTATCTAATATTTCAGGTGGTAACGAAGCAAGTGACGCGGCTTTGTTCAACGAAACAGATCGTTACTGTTAACGGTAAATTTCCGGGACCCACAATCTATGCTAATGAAGACGACACAATTCTCGTTAACGTCGTTAACAACGTCAAGTATAACGTCTCTATCCATTGGTGAGAACTGAAAAGTGCCCCTCATATTTTTAAATTATGAAAATTTCTTCCCCTTAAGTTTAGAAACTCCCCAAAATAGACCTTATTTACTTTGTATGTTTTGAAGGCATGGAATAAGACAGTTAAGAACCGGTTGGGCCGACGGACCGGCTTACATAACCCAATGTCCAATCAAACCGGGTCATAGCTATGTTTATAATTTCACAGTCACGGGGCAACGTGGCACGCTCTGGTGGCACGCACATGTGCTTTGGCTCCGAGCTACGGTTCATGGTGCCATTGTGATTATGCCTAAACCGGGTCTACCTTACCCGTTCCCTAAACCACACAGAGAAGAAGTCATCATCCTTGGTATTATATTAAAGTCAAACAAAGAGAGATTAATTAAGGAAAGCGTTAAATTTTTAATTTGATTAATAAATTGGAATTCCCGGCTTATTTTCTATAGGTGAGTGGTGGAAATCAGATACCGAAACGGTTGTTAATGAAGCATTAAAATCCGGTTTAGCACCTAATGTCTCAGATGCTCACGTCATTAACGGTCATCCTGGTCTTGTCCCAAATTGCTCATCCCAAGGTAAATTAATCCGGTTTTCCCATCAATTCGAATTTGTGAATCCGGTTTTACATATAATGAACATCCTTAATTAATTTCTTTATAAGCTCGACCAAAAAAATTATTTACGACAATTTCGACCCAAAGAAAAAATTTATGACAAGCTAAATTTTTATATACATTTATTTATATATATTATTAATTTATCTAAATATTACTTTTTGTCTTTTTATAAATAAAGGTAATTTTAAATTAGCGGTGGAAAGCGGGAAAACATACATGTTACGGCTTATAAACGCAGCAATGAACGAAGAGCTCTTTTTCAAGATCGCCGGCCACCGTTTCACCGTCGTTGAAGTCGACGCCGTTTACGTCAAACCCTTCACCACCGACACAATCCTAATCGCTCCCGGTCAAACCACCACCGCTTTAGTCTCCGCCGCTCGTCCCTCCGGCCAATACCTAATCGCCGCCGCTCCATTCCAAGACTCCGCCGTCGTCGTCGTGGACAATCGCACCGCCACCGCCACCGTACACTACTCCGGTACACTCTCCGCCGCACCCACCAAAACCACTTCACCGCCGCCTCAAAACGCTACCTCCGTCGCAAACTCGTTTGTTAATTCCCTCCGGAGTCTCAACTCAATCACATATCCGGCTAAAGTTCCGATCACCGTCGATCATGATCTGCTATTCACCGTCGGATTAGGAGTCAACCGTTGTCACAGCTGTAAAGCCGGGAACTTGACACGTGTCGTCGCCGCGATAAACAACATTACATTCAAAATGCCTACAACTGCTCTCCTTCAAGCACATTACTTCAACCTAACCGGAATCTACACAACCGATTTCCCCGGAAAACCACGCCGGTTTTTCGATTTTACCGGAAAACCGCCTTCTAATTTAGCAACCATGAAGGCTACAAAGCTTTACAAGCTTCCGTACAATTCGACGGTGCAAGTTGTTTTGCAGGATACCGGAAATGTGGCGCCGGAGAATCATCCGATTCATCTCCATGGATATAACTTTTTTGTGGTTGGTTTTGGATCTGGAAATTATAATTCTAAGAAAGATCCTAAGAAATTTAATCTTGTTGATCCGGTGGAGAGAAACACCGTCGGTGTACCTTCCGGTGGTTGGGCGGCGATCAGATTCCGAGCAGATAATCCAGGTAAATAACTAACCACATAACCGAAAATATGACACGGCGACGATATTAATATAAACCATTTAAGATTCAAGCTAGGAGTCATAATACCGAGTATGTGTCTATAATAAAATTATAAATCAAATGGTTACAATTATAATTCATAGTGAGTATTTGAAACAAATATGTATATATATGTGGTTGCAGGGGTTTGGTTTATGCATTGCCATTTAGAGGTACACACAACATGGGGACTAAAGATGGCTTTCTTGGTGGAAAATGGTAAAGGCCCAAACCAATCAATTCTTCCTCCTCCGAGTGATCTTCCCAAATGTTGAAAACCACAACATTATTTTTTGAATCAGTCAATTCTTTTCTTGACATTTATTCAATTTGAAAATTAATTTGTATACTCGATCAAATTGTCAATAACGTCATTATATGATTGTGTAATTGTGTTACACTTTAGTGAAAGGTTGAAAACAAAAACCCTTTTTCAACTCACCAACTTTTTTTTATAACCAAAAAAAAAACTGTGGAACTTTGATCCATCATCGTTTACCCCAAATTTTGGACCATTTGTCAGTAATACATGAAAAAGACCCAAAAGAAAAAAAAGTATTATCGTTCAAAACACAATACCATACTAAAATTTAGTTTTAGCTAAAAAGCCTAAAGTAGTCGTTGGCAAAAAAATATATACAGCTAAAATAGTTTTCTTTGAAATAATTTCGTTTGGATAAAAAAAAAATTGATTTAAATCATCATCGTGTCTTGATCAATGTATATCAAATTTAATCCGTCCATTTTAATTAGTAGTTTTATGGTATTAAAAATATATTTGATATGGAAATTGAAAATAGTCTTTTTAATGTTTTTAACTAATACGTGCATAATTTGACGATCTAAATCGTATTCTTGTAAGAAAATAAAAATTGATATAGTAAAATAAGACTAATTCGGATCAAAATTTTCGTAGAACAAATTTGAAGACAATATGGAATCAAGTTATTATTTAGTTGGTAAAAAACAATAACGTTTCTAACTAATGCAAACATATTTCGAACTTTCACCTAAAAGTCGTGACTCGTGTCTACTCATGATACTATACAAATAAATAAAAACAAAAGAGAAAAGTTTTTAAAAAAAAATCGTTATCAACGCAGGATTAATCAGTCGTTGAATTTGATTGAGTAGGTGCAATGTCACATTTCCAATATAACAAAAAAACGGGAAATAGAAAAACAAAATAATCCTAATAAAAACGATGGAAATCAAATAAATTGAAGCAATAGTAATAAATTTGACAAAGAAAGGTATTACTTACTAATTATAGTAAGCGAATCTTCCTTGATATAGAATCCAGGAATAAGTCACTCTCTGTCGAACAGAAACTTGTGTCTGATACAAATCAGCAGATGACAACTGTCAACACGTACATTTTACGCTTCAGATTTGAGTGTTGGTTTTTTTTTTTTGTTAATTTTTTGTTAAAAGGGTTTTCATTAATTTAATTTTTTTTTTTTAATACAATGGAAGCCTTGTGTGTTGTTCCATGCATGTGACACCTTAAATTTCGTGTTGGATTCCATTTTTTGTCCCTGGCATATTTTATTATTCTTTTCTTTTTTTGCCGGCAACATTTCATTGATTAAAGTCCAAAAACACGTGTAGAGTTAAAAGAAGTTCGTCTACTACATGACAGCCATGGGTGCAGCATCGAAATTAAGCACAATCTTCACCGCTGATGAGGCTTGTTTCTCAACTCCACCGCCGGCGAGCGTTCTCCATCACCATCACCACCACCACAAAAGCTTCTTACTGCCTAATCCTTTCTCCAAACCACCGAATCCTTTCTGCAAAAGACACTTCTCCCAAACCTCCTAGCGGCCCAAACATGGGGGACGCAGATTTATGCTTTTCGGAAAAGAGAATCACGCACCGGTTGAAAAGGTTCCGTCACAAGAATCAAACGGAATCGATATGAACCACAGAGAAGGGTAAAACAAAAACAAACTAAAACAAGAAAATCCGAACGATGTCGGAAAAAGAGATCCGGTTATAACCGGAAAGACAAAGCTGGATTGAATTCGGAACCCGAAATCCGAATATCATCGGAAGTAGAATTTCGGCTTTCTCTCTCTGAAAGATTTGAGAGAGAGAGAGAGAAAAGCGGTCCCTTTCAATAATCTGGTCTTCTATAAATACCATATTTTATTATTCCTAATATATATCGTATTACACTAACTATTTTTTGTGTATTTCATTGAACCTAATTATCCAAAATTGGGTTTTTTCACGGGTGATTTTAAATTGGCTGCAACCTATATTTTCATCTTTAAATTTTTAATTTTAATATATTTATACGTTCATTATATAACATATTTCGAAAATATATAATTTTCAAAAAAAATTGGATTTGTTTATGAATAAAATTATAAATTCATATGTTCTTTTCGTTATATCGTGACTCAGTTGTTACAATATTTGCTAGTATGTATATCAGCTAAAAGATAGATGGGTTATTAAAAAAAAAATGGAAGTGAGATCTATGTGATACAAGTGAAAGTGATCAAAACATAAGTATATGTCGGTTTATGTGCTCTATTCACTTTATCAATCTATTGTGTGTTGTTATCATTCACATACTCGTTTTCTTTGGTTTGATAATATATATAGAAAATAACGTGTTTTGATTTGGTATATAATTGAAATATATTTGGTCTAGTAGACTAGCTAGTGTTTATACTTTATACGTTTATCACATGATTCTGGATTCAAATTTTGGAAGCAATTTTTCTTGCTGATTTTAGATGTGAAAATTTTAAAGACTAATGTACCGTAGGTTAATCCGTTTGCCGTGACCATGTGGACCGTGTATTGCAGATAGTTAGATTTTACTATATTATGTATCTTAGATATTCTTTTTTTTGTTTATGTTTTTTGAATAACTTTGAAAGACAAGAGACATGAGTTTGTGAAAATACTAAGACATGTTTTTGGTTATAATAATTGGTTGCAATGCTTTATACTTTTACGAGTCTTTTTTTTTACGAGTCTAGATTATATAATTGGCTATAAAGTGGAGCTGTGGTACCGTCCACATGAGGTGGTGAGACATTAATATATAAACTTTTAACAATATGAAAGCAACCAACACATACATCCTTCGTAACATCTTTATATGTATGAATAAAATAAACAGTATTAAATTCTGAAATACTAGATAAACATATCATTGGTTACTTGCCACCCACAGGCCACAGCTATGTTCCAATTTTTTTTTTTTTTAACTATTTAATGTTTTGTTCACCACCTAACCCATTTACACCACGGTTCTATAGTTTATGTTCATTGAAAAATCAAAGAATTACTAATATATTGGATAGTATACTTTCGAACCCCTACTTTGATTCGCATCTTTCCATTCGGTAGAAGAATTCTAAAATTGATAATGACAAAAACTAGGAATCCAATGAGATTATTTGGTCCATTTAGATAATATGTGTATTGCTCATTTTAACCTCTTTGCTTTTCATTATGACAGTAGAACAAAATTTCGAAGAAAATTTCATCCTCTTTTTTGTAACCAACAATTTTTGGACCTCTAGATCCATAATTTTTTTGGATTGGAGACAAAAAGGTTAAATTAAATCATATAAATATCGACGGTGTTCAAATTCGAAATCTTTCCACTTCTTTGGATGCATGGTCAAGTGATACGTTGAGATACCAACATTGAAAGGCGTAGCCAAATTTCCAAATGATAAAAAAAAAGAATAATATTTGTAAATATTATGACTGTGAGCCAAATACATATAATATTTATTTTATCAATTTTGCTTGCTTAGCTTGGACAAATTCACATATTCTTTATTTTTATCATCTCTATTTTTATAGAGTACAAATACTTAATATTTTAAAAGGTGGAATATTCCAACTTGTCTTTGTATATTTGTTTAGTTTATGGTTGTGTGTTATTGTGTGAGCTTGTGTACTAAATTTAAATATTGAATGGGCTATTTCGTGTTGACAAAAAAAAAAATGGGCTCTTTAGTTAAATGTTTTGTAGATAGTAGATTAAACAACCAATTAAGAACCGGCCAAACCATTGAACAGTCGTTTTCTAGTCTTTGTCATTTGATTGGTTACACCTTCTTTGTCATAAAATACTAATTGTTATACTTTCTTTCATATATCGACACGTGCATTTGGTTAAGTCTAATCCCATATCAATTATCTATAAGACTTCATAATAGCATAAAACAAATATGCTAATTAATAATTATCAAATGATAAGCCATACTAAACGCATTTATCTAGCCTTAGTTTTATAAATTAAAAAAAACATTTACCAAGGAGTTGTCATAAATCTATTGGCTGGCTTAGATTTACAATGAAAAAAAAAATTATTAATGATTTGAGATAGGAAAAACAAAAAAAAAAATCTCTGGTTAAATCAAATATCTAACTTTTTCCTCATCCTTTTTACTTTTTTCAACACCTTTTTCTTGTTCAGTGTAGTGTATTCCTATTGATCATCACGTGAATTATCGAAAAAATAATAATTAAAAGCATAATCCACTTTATGCTCTGTTTTTATTTCTCTTTGTAATAATTATTTCGAGAAAATTCTGAAAAAAAAAAAGTCGCTTCTTTTTTTCTTTGTCACTCGAGACTCCAACACAGTCAATCAAAAAGCCATTGATTCTCTTCTTTCTCTCTGTTTTTCTTTTATTCTAGATTTCAAAGTTTTCGTGAGCTAGCTATGTCGTCGACGAACGGAGGTTTCGAGTTTTTTTCACCGGAGAACACAAACTGGATTTTCCAAGAAGTCAGAGAAGAAGCCACGTGGACGGCGGAGGAGAACAAACGGTTCGAGAAAGCTCTCGCCTTTCACGACGACAAAGACAATCCAGAGAGCTGGCTCAAGATCGCCGCTTCGATCCCCGGCAAAACCGTAGCTGACGTCATTAAACGATACAAGGAGCTTGAGGATGACGTCAGCGACATCGAGGCCGGACTTGTCCCCATTCCGGGATACGGCGGCGGCGACGCCTCCTCCGGAACCACCGGTGACTACTTCTTCGGGCTAGAGAACTCCGGTTACGGTTACGATTACGTCGTCGGAGGGAAGAGGAGTTCACCGGCGATGACTGATGGTTTTAGGCTTCCGATGCCGGAAAAGGAACGGAAGAAAGGAGTTCCGTGGACCGAGGAAGAACACCGGTAATAACCAAAAACTTTCACTATTTTAACTTAATTTTTTTAAAAATCAATTCTTAAAAAATAACACATTTTATGTTTTATTTATTTAAAAAAAATACCACCAAAATATAAAAAATACCATAAACTCTAGGTTAAGGAATGACTACTAGATTATTTAGGAACACTAAAGTTTTATGAATCTTTTCTAACCTAAAGTTTGTGGTAATTTTGAAACTTTAGATCTTGGTAATATTTTTAGAATTAAATCTTGTTTTTGTGGTATTTTGGATATTTATCTGGGGTTTAAATAATATTTATTGAATTTCTTTTGCTCTAATTCTTTGTTTTTTATATGAAGCTATTAAAATATAATATTTCTTAAAAAAATCGCCGATTGTTTCTAATAGGTATAAGTTATACCGTATAACAATTTATCAATATTTTAGTTGAATAGTTCAATTATTTTCTTAAAATTTTTTATCTTATGCGTAGTTAATTAAAAATTTAATATATATATAATATTCTTTTGGTTTGTTTGGCAGACTATTTCTAATGGGTTTGAAGAAATATGGAAAAGGAGATTGGAGAAACATAGCAAGAAACTTTGTGACGACTCGAACGCCAACGCAAGTCGCTTCGCACGCTCAAAAATATTTCATTCGACAGCTCACAGATTGTAAAGACAAACGACGATCAAGCATTCACGATATCACAACCGTTAACATCGCTGAGGCAGACGCATCCGCAACCGCCACAACCGCCGCCGCAACACTCTCTCCAACTCCAACCAATCCTTTTGACGTTTTCCTCCCTCCGAAGCCTCATCACAGTTTCGCGTTTGCGTCTGCGTCTAGTTATTATAACGCGTTTCCGCAGTGGAGTTAATTAAATCATATAGAAATTCTAGAGTTTGTTTGTCTCATAAATTGTTATATCGTATATGTTTTCTACGTACAAAGTTTGAAAGTTGTAAATATTTGTAAGAAATTTGAAAGTTTGTGTGATTATGCGATCCATATATTAGGTTTGGTTGATTGTAATTTTCAGGTAAACAAGTTTATATTACCAAATATGTGACTTACATATACACAATTTGTTTATAGGCATACATATATACTTTAATAATCATTTATTATAATATTATTACCGTTGACTTTAATGTCAATGCTAGCTTGTTGTTAGTTGCTTTTCTTCCCGACAACTTAGGATTAGTTCGAATCAGCATCTAATTCAGTTTTTTATTGTTCAAAATTAAAATAAATTTAAATTGGCGAAGTATCTGACTATGTTCTTCTTTTTATTTTATTTTATAAATTACTTGATATTCTTCCCATGACTTCGCTGATCGTTCAATAGAAGAATTATATTCCATTTTCGTGATTCCATTTCCCTTCAATTATTATCGGATAACTTTGTTTGGATTTCGCTTTTTTTTGTTTGGTATATAATTGTAAATTCGATAGTATTACACTTGTAAAACGAAACGTTAAGCAGTTTTATAGAAGCACATCTATCAGAAAAAAATTGAATATACGCCTTTAGCCCATGCACGACTTTTATTTTGCTATCAACTTTTATTTTGTTTACTTACAAATTATAATATACCGGAATTTTGTAGTATAGCATAGCTTTAGTAGTAGCATTTTAACTTCTTCATGGAAAAGATTCCCTTAACCTTTTACTATAATCACTATAGATTTACACCCGACGAGGGTTTCGGTACAAATACCGAAGTAAACAAGCTCGGTTTGTGTAAGCCCAGAGGAGAAGAAATACCTGATGCCCATTCAACTGTGGCCCAATAAGAGCCCCTATAAGATGCACAGATTTATCTATTTTCAAATAAACGATGCAACCCATATCATGTTGGAGTCTCTAAATCGACAATAAAACTCATAACAACCTCTTAAACAAATAAATTCACAATCTACAAAAAAAAAGAGTATAATAGGAAGTTCCAACCTTGATCTAATATAAACATTAACTTCTTTTTTTAACCACTCGACCGTTTTTTGTACAATATATACTGTAAATCTAAAATTTAGAAACGTGGTGACTAAAACCAACTATAGTATTTTAAAAATAAATATTTGTCTAAATAATTTAATTTTTTTAGATTATAAACTTCCAACTCAAAATTAATTGATAAGTAGAGAAACTCGAATTTTCTGTATACTATGTTAAATTATCTTCATTTTCGATGTGAAATATTTTAACATTTTTAGCATTAGACGAAAACATATCGAGATCAAAAATTGGAAACTTAACTATATAGGTTGTGAAGTTAGAAATTCAGATACAGAACTTATGGAATTTAAATATTTTGATAAAATTGTTCTTAAAACCTCGAGGGCGCTCGCACCACATGTTTTTCATATTTTCAAATTGACCAATCGTAGAGAGTTATAATCAAGACTCCCATTACCACACGTAAAACTAATAGTAGAAGTATAAAAGTAGATTGAAGCAAGTACACTTCCTTTGTCTTTTCAACACAAAGAAGATAGAAAACCGTCAAAACAATTCTAATAAACTTTGTCAAATAACTATAATTTTTCAATCTTTTTATTTTTTGATGGAAAAAAAACACACAAAAATGTTTGGAAGAGTTGTAGTAAACTATCATAATATTATTTTACAAATTACATACATATATTTTATAAAGATAATAATAGAGGTAAATTTCTTGAACAAATACAAATGTAAATAATATATTTATAAAAAATCTACGATTATATATATATATATATATATATTTTTTTTTTTTTTTTTTTTTTTCTTTTTCTTTTATCATTCTACCATCGAGTCGTGCTCTCGGTCGAATCATTGCTAATTTAAGGTTCGAAATCTCCATCGATCTCTTAACACTTTTGCATGAGGAAAACATGATATTTCTACATCAGAAGATTAAATGATGTGATTGGTGAAATGTAAGTTATGTAACGGCCGCACACAAAGTTTTACCCTAATATCCATAAACGATAAAGAGCAATACAAGTTATGCGGATCCAACAAAAGAGATTGTAGCCGCCTTTGTTGTGTGAATTGTTATGGGTGTCACCGAGCACTAACACCAATTGAATAATAGACACGCACTTGTATAGTTGTATTTATAGGTTTTGGTCCCTCTTTTCTTGCTTTTATAAATATATAATCTTAGAAATCATCTATAACAACAACAAAAAAAACTCTAATTACAGTTTATACATTTTTTTTGGTCGAAGCATATCTATATATACACACACATATGTATATATTGATGTTTACAAAATAGCTCATACAAAAAATCATACAAAAAAACATATATGGGTAGTGTTGTAAATTCAACTTCCAACAGGTCTTGTCGGATAGGATGCAAGGGAGAGCAACAAAGAAACAAATAACCAAAGACCACATTTTTCCTTTTCTCAAACAATACATGTTCTTTGTACCAATTGATGTTTTTTATTCAAACAGTAAAGGAAGAGAATTTTGTTCCTCTCTCTAAAAAACATTTTCTCTAAAAAATTATCTTTTTTTGAGTAATTTTCAGATCTGAGTTCATTTTTCTGGCCGACGGTGTGGGCTCTCACAGCCACGGCGTCAATCCGGTTTATATTTTATGTGTTTTTGTGTCTATATATTTAGTGTATTCGGCGAAGTTAATGGTGGTGCTTGAAGACTCGTCATGTGGTTGTGAGCTTAACATGTCTTTTTTACGTGGCAAAAACTAAACCATAATTTTATGTTGTTCTTATCATAATGTTTGTCTAAATTATGCTTTAGTTTTGGGCCGTTAATTTCATTTGTATTTTTTTATGGGTTTACCCTTCTGTACTTGCCCTTTGAGCTTCTCTAATGGAATTGCCTGAAAAAAAAAATGTTTTTTTATTCAAGCTGGTTCTAAGGGTAGTTTCGTCATATTATCATATCAATCTCCTTTAATTATGACGTGGCTTCCGCATCGGATGATTCGTTTTTAGTTATAACCTCCGAAAATAATTTCTCTTATTTTAATTGTTGTGTACCTGATTATGCTTTAAATAATTAAGCATATTGTGCGGTAGCCGTAGATTAGACTCGGAATCACAAACCCCGCAGACAATTATAACTAAGTAGTATTATTAAGAAAACAAAAAAAAAACAAAGGAAGAATACACCAACTATTTCTGAAATTTTAGAAAAATACAGAAATTTTTAGAATTCTCCGAAAAGTACATGGACCAAATAAAAAAAATGAAACTAGACAAAATTTATATAGCCACGACCGAGTTAATAGTTGAGAAAGTTTTTTTTTTTCAAAAACAATACCATTAGTTTAAATTGTCAAAAATATAATAAATTTTCATGTGAAAATACTTGTTTATCATAAATTAATTACAAACAAAGTTAAAATATTATGTGTGGGTTCTCCTTTTCTAATTTATGGTTTAGATTCTCATCATTAAAAATAAGTTTTTAATCATTTTGATATTAAATCTATGCTATTTAAAAAAATTCAAAACTAATGATAGTATTTTTAAAACGAAAATTTAAAAATGTGGTATTTTTTAGAATCACCTTTAATAATGTTATCAATAATAACTGGTTCTAGAAAATGGATTTTGCAATCTAATGGCTTTAAAATGTCTATTAAACCCGTTGATAAAAAAAAATTGCATGTTTTCCGTCAAAAAAAAAATTATACATACACATGTACCATATAGTTAATGGTGGAAATTAGGGGGTCACATGCATGCATTTTGGGTCATTTTAATGATTAGCATGACACTAAATAAATAAGTTGGTGTTACTATTAATTAATAAAAACGGTATATGTATTGCTCACTCAAAAAGTATCTGATTAGTGGGAAGTTGAAAAGTATTAATTCATACCCATATTGCACCCTGACCGGTTGATAAATTTATTATAAAGATCCATTCACGCATATATATATATATACGGGTACATGAAACCTATATATTTGATAATCCATTGTGTGTATATATATGTTGCAGTGGATATTCGTAGGATGTTCTTTAATCCGAACTCCAAAAATAAAATCTTTCTCGAATAAGTGACTTGTCGTTGGATGATATAAAACCGATGAACGATATCTATAATGTATAATACTCCGACTGTTTATATTTTTCTAGTTATTTGCTATATATTATAGCAATGCACAATTGCACATGCATCAAATTGCGACAAAATAAAATTTATGTGCACGGATTTATTTTCAATGTATCTGGATTGGTTGTTATTTTTCTTTTCATGTCGCATTGTACTCGCTTAACTATAATTTTTTTTCTCACGAAAGGTACTTGTTATTAATTTATGCGATTTATAATTCTAATTAATAGGTAAATCATCTACGATATTCTTTTATAGAATCCCAGACAATTCACGTATATTCATACGTTTCGAAGGGATGGTAAGTCTTCAATGGAGAGTAGTGCACCATATGCCACTATAGGATTATTTATGTCAAAGTTTAGCGGAAGTTGTTTATTTCACGAGTTAAAGAGGTATATTTATAAAAATACATAGGTTTAACCTAACTAAAAAAAAGTAATTACACAAAAAAAATTTATACAAATATGCAAATATATTAATATCAAAGATATTCTCCAATACTCCCTTTCAAGTTGGAGCATGAAGATCACGCATGCCCAATTTGATAATAAAAGTTTCAAATTGTTCACGTCCAAGTACTTTGGTAAGTACATCAGCCGGTTGCTTATGTGTAGAAATCTTAGTTGGAGCAATCAGACCATCTCGTGCAGCATCACGGAATTAAGTTTGAATCGTCTCTCTAGCGTCATTAGTTAGCTATTAATCATCCCAAGTCGATTACTCTGTCCAAAACCCATGTTTTTTCTTATTTGATCAGGTTTTTAGTTGTTGACTTTACGGTTGACTTTTGTTAACTTTTAGTTGACTTTTGCTTTTAGAAATTGTTTATGCTTAAATTCTCTTGCTTTCAACTTGTTTAGTATTTGTTTATCCGTTTGTTCTTGTTTATTTTTCGTTTGCTTTATCATTTGCTCGTTTTGTTTAGTAATTAGAATTTTAAAAACCCAAAAATATCATCTTGAATCGCTTAGCTTAATTGATCGTTTGGATTTTTAGTGTAGTTATTCCGATCTTCCTTGCAGAACCGGCTCTGACATAAAGCAAGTGAAGCATATGCTTCTGACTATTATTTTAATAAGTATAAAATCGACCGCTAAATTACAGAAAAATGATGTTAGTCTAGTGGTTTAGTGGACATTTATAGCTTAGTAGAGGTGGTGGTTCGAAACCACTAGTATATTTGATTCGATCATATGCTATGCTACAACAATTAGAATGTGTTATTAGCAAGGACTAGGTACAAATAAAATTTGACGCACATCAACTAGTTTTGACAAAATAATTTTTAAATTTTAGAACTGTAATAATATTTTTAAAATCATTTTAGGATATTTTTATAAATATAAAAGACGCCACAAGTAAATACTTACGACAAGGAAATCATGTAAATCGAATGAAAGTGAAGCCGAATCTATCTACCAATTTGGTGTTCTGGGAAATCTAAATATTTTTTTATAGATTAGGGAAAGGGGTTTTAAATTGTCCCTACCATAATAATATGGAGAAAATGGTCAAAGCACTGAGTTTTGGTAGATTTTATAGATGCATTGAACATGCTTCTTATTAACACAGTTGACTCTTTTTACACCCTTTACTTTTTTTTATATAATATATATATATATATTAAAAAAAAAGTAAATATGAATTGTGTACACTAAACAATCCACTTCGAAACGATAATTTTTTTTTTTTTAATGTTTAATAAGAGCACATCGTATATATAAAGTAAAACTGCGTCGCTTACCATACTTCGATGGGTTATATATTAATGAAATTCATCATATATCAACTATGAAAACCAAATCAAACCAAAACTTCAAATGTCCATTCCTCTTAAAAACTAGTATTAATCCATGAAACCTACATCAAAGTATCACTTTCACATATTATATTTGGAATCCGAGTTTTGAGAGTACAGATTGTATATTTCTAGAATTCTAAGTTAATTTGACAGCTAAGAAAATGTTGAATTTGCAAATTTTAGATCATTTGAGATTTGGATGTATGATTTCCTTAGTGAAAAAAAATGTCTAAGCTAGTGGACTACCTATAGGCCATAAGGGTAACTGGTGGGGTAACTTTATCTAAAGCTTTATAATACGACAGCAAAAGTGGAAGATGTTGCAATTTTCCAACTTTTAGTTTCTTTTTCTTCCAAGTTTCTTGATTTACATATTATCCACAATCTGATTTTACTATTGTTTTTTCTTTTTTTTTGTCTTTCTGATTTCTCATGGCACATTTTTCTCATAATGTAATCAAATTATTATGCTTTTAAATACCTTTATCAATCCATTAATGCCACTAATTAAAATAAGAACCATATTCTAAACTTTTCACGTTTTAATCGCTGTAGAAAATTCGTTTTGTTTTACAATAATTTTTTTAACATTAGGGGTGTCAAGTAAATGAGCAAGCTATTTTATTTTTATCAACAATATACATTTTAAATGATTTGAATCAGGATAATGACATAACAGAAAACTACTATAAATCACTAATCTATAGATTAGGATCAATGCCATAATATATTTGTTTCATAAGTAATATTGTCTTATATTTTTTATCAAACTTAGTAATACGTCGTCATGAAAAAAACGTAATATAATATTATACTTAAAATAAAATTAGGACTAAAGCTGTTTTAATTTATGGAACGTAAAGAGTATTACAAATGTGTAAAGATAGTTAATATAACCCGTACAAAAATTATTATCGTTATTTGATAATAGTATCAATCATTTTCCTCATTGTTTTTATTGTTCGTTATATTCGCTCGTCATTATTAATTACCATATGAAGTGATTATAACTAATTGTTGCTGTCAGAAGCGAACCAGACTTGAGATTGAGAATAAGCAATGATTAAGAAGAAATATTAGTTCCTTGGAAATGCAGTTGAATTATTGATTTCCTTAAAATCAATAATTGTTACAATTGTAGTAGTTGGAATTTGGAAATGCATACTAGAATTTTTTTATTGTAGTTGGGGAAGGAATAATTAATAATAATCATGTTTCATGTTATTTAAGTTAATAATGGGCCATGTGATTATTGAATCATTAAATGTTTTTGTTCTTTGAAATGACCAACTAGAATCAATGCGAATGACACATAGCGCATTTTATGTCACATACATACCTCTATCGATATAATATATTAACTGCATACGTATATCACAAATTATTTTTTTGTTATTTTACTGTTTTTTCATGTCTCTCTCGGCTGAGAAGACATTATGCATATCCAAATCGGATACTTTTGATTATGATTGTAGAAGTTAGTAGAAAGTATAAATTCTAAATTTCATTCAACTTTAATTAAATATTTATTTAAATATAAATAAAAATTGAGAATTAGAGAGGATAAAAAAGAAACTTAAAAAAAAAAAAAAATTTGACATAACAAACAATTATGATAAATATATTCGCTATATATAAACTTTTCTATTCAACTTATATATCGTATTCAAATTACTAGATTACAAGTCTTAGTTATCTTTTTATCGAAGGATCAGAAAAAATTGGGTCCGGATCCTAGCTATAATCTTTTCTTTTGTATATTGTCACCGAAAAAAAAGCTTATGTTCCCCATACATAATATTGGGATCTACTATGAAACAAGTGAAAAAGGCAGACTTCTTTAGTTTCCTATGAGATTTATATTGTCTGAAGATTAGATTTTTTGATTCTGGAGGACTTTCTCATTGAATAATTTATCAGTAAAGAAGA
Organism: Pseudoturritis turrita; assembly: GCA_900406555.1. Classification (NCBI taxonomy): domain Eukaryota; kingdom Viridiplantae; phylum Streptophyta; class Magnoliopsida; order Brassicales; family Brassicaceae; genus Pseudoturritis; species Pseudoturritis turrita. The sequence continues at coordinate 964,818 of OVBL01000813.1, forward strand.
AGAAAAAAAAAACTGATAAATAAAAACAGAAGAGTAGGTCTTAAGGCTCCATCTGTTTCCCGTGGAGGCTATCTGTCCTTTCTTCTCCTTCCGACCAAACACGTCCTCTTCATTTCTTTCTTGTTTTCATATAAAAAAAATATTAACAAATATATATATATATATATATATATAAAAGATTTATATGATATTTATATTTGTATTATATATATATATATATATATATAATATTCCCATTTGTGTACCAAATATTTCCGTTTTTCTAATATTATTTTATCCGAAATAAAAACATACTTATGTAAATATGTAGGCATAATTTACATGAATCATAAAACCGTTAAACATTATAATTAATCACTAATAAAAAGCACAAATAAATGATTCATGAACCTATCACAAAAGCCATGCTTTTTTAGATAGAAGAATTAGATTTTTCTCCTTTTGTCTATAAACCCTCTTTTATGTGTTGTGTTTTAGAGATATTTTTGTAAGCGAGAGTGATAACCCAATTTCTTATTAGGATTGATTTAGAGTTAATTTTGACCGCCCATCAAAATTGAAGATCTTTTGTATAACCAATTTTAATGATTACCAAATGTATTAAGAAATGACAAATTTTAATATAAAATATATAACTATAAAACCACGTAATAGAAAAAAAAATATTCATCCTGCTCAATCATTTTTATTAATGTTTTATTTCATAAATCATAAAATTAATGTAATATGCTATATATTGTTGCTTTCATTTGGTCATAAGAAGTATTTGACTAATCTAATAATCAATAGAAGTTATGGTCGTCACACATCATTTTGTAACATATCTCTTTCGTGAACTATTGTATTGTCTATCTTACGTCACATACATACATGATATATATTAGTATTTTGAAGATAACTGGACCTAATTAAACTAAAAATACAAGAAGGACTTCAGTTGCATATGCAAATTAGAGCAGGACACTCAAATTTTCCTCTTTTGTCCAAAATGCTAGCATATGCTATACAATCAAACGATACACGTTGGGTAAATGTAATTTGGTGGTTTTGTCATGTGTGTCTGTGATATAAATCAATTTTCAGAAGATACGCATGACTAATACGAATATATACTCTAAATTAGCTAAAGGTAATTTGAGCTATAACCCTAACAATCGAAACAGAACCGATTCTAAATCCAATCAAACAAACAAATAAATAGCATGACAGTCTTATTGATTCAATTTTATTATTAACCCTCTAAAAAAAAAAACCATGATATTGAAATAGAATTTTTTTATTTATAATCTTTGCTCCATGTTCATTAATCTAACGTCAATATTAAAAATACATTCATTTAAATTTTATCATCTAATTGGTCTTGCAATTAATTACTGAATTAATGTCATCAAATTTAGCTAGCTGAGCTACGAATGTGTGATTGTCACTGATTGGTATCTGTTTTTCTATTTTTTTAATTGTTAATGGTATAATTTTCATCTAATTTTAAACAATTTTTTTGTGATTATAGCTATCATTGTTTTTTCCATCCGAATTATATATTAATAATATTTTAGTGAAATATAAAAATCGATGGCTAACATAAAAGCTCCGGAACCTAAATCGACGGATAACAAAATATTTTCGAAAACTAAACCCTAAAAAAAAAAAAAAATGCAATCTTACAAAATCCAAATATAAATATCCGAAAATATCCAAAACACACCCGCTAACCAAAACTCCCAGGAAGACAAACGAAGTGGCTTGCGCAAGGAGAAGGAAACAAAAAAAAAGAAAAAAGAAAATTATTTTGATAAAGAATAGGACAAAAATAGTAACCACTCAAGTTCATGAATCCAACCATTGGTCCGACCGCTATATAAACCCCCTTTCCCCCATAACTCTACTCCTCACCAATACGGCAAATTACCCATAACTTCTAAATATTTTTGAAAAATAAAATAAAATGCCTTCTTGTGTAGTAACAGAAATTTCGAAATGCATGGTGTATCCGGAGAAGAGGTCCACCGTCTCCGATCTCCGTCTCTCCGTCTCCGATCTCCCTATGCTCTCATGTCATTACATTCAAAAAGGTGTGCTCCTCACGTGCCCTCCTCCTTCCTTCTCCTTCGACGACCTTGTCTCCTCTCTCCGCCGTTCTCTCTCCTCCACTCTCTCTCTCTTCCCTCCTTTAGCTGGCCGTTTCTCCACCACTCCCTCCGGTCACATTTACATCACCTGCAACGACGCCGGAGTCGAATTCGTCGCCGCTTCCGCCAAACACGTCACCGTCTCCGACGTTCTCTCTCCCGGTAAAGACGTTCCTCTTCTCGTCCGTGAGTTTTTCGTCTTCGAGCGTCTCGTTAGCTATAACGGCCACCATAAGCCTCTCGCCGCCGTTCAGGTGACGGAGCTCGACGACGGTGTCTTCGTCGGATGCACCGTTAATCATTCCGTTACAGACGGAACTTCTTTCTGGCAATTCTTCAACACTTTCGCTGACGTCACTAGCGGTGCTTGTAAGATCAAACACCTTCCTGATTTCTCCCGCCGCACCGTCTTCGATTCTCCCGCCGTTCTAAAAGTCCCTCCCGGCGGTCCACGTGTCACTTTCGACGCCGATCAGCCTCTCCGGGAGAGGATTTTTCATTTCAGCAGAGAAGCGATTTCGAAACTCAAACAGAGGACTAACAACAGAGTTAACGGAATTGAGACGGCCGTTAATACGGAAGAGATACTTGGGAAAGTGAGCAACGACGGAAGGAAGTGTAACGGTAACGGTAACGGAGAGATTAACGGAAAGATAACAACCGGTTTTTTGAAAAGTTATGATCGAACGGCTGAGATTTCGTCGTTTCAATCTCTAAGTGCTCAGCTATGGCGATCCGTTACGCGAGCGAGAAACCTCGATCCGAGCAAGACGACGACGTTTAGGATGGCGGTTAATTGCCGGCACCGGCTTGAGCCTAAGATGGATCCTTACTACTTCGGAAACGCGATACAGAGCATACCGACGATGGCGTCTGTAGGAGATCTGCTCACAAAAGACCTCCGGTGGTCCGCTGATCAGCTTCACAGGAACGTGGTGGCGCACGACGACGCGACGGTTCGTCAAGGAATCGCAGCTTGGGAAAGCGATCCGAGGATGTTCCCTCTCGGAAATCCAGACGGAGCTTCGATCACGATGGGAAGCTCGCCGAGATTCCCAATGTACGACAACGATTTCGGATGGGGAAAACCTTTAGCGGTGAGGAGCGGCGGAGCGAACAAATTCGACGGGAAGATCTCGGCGTTTCCCGGTAGAGAAGGGAACGGAAGCGTAGATCTGGAAGTAGTTCTGGCGCCGGAAACCATGGCTGGGATTGAGAACGATCACGAGTTTATGCAATACGTATCTGAAGTCACTTACGACTGCTGAAAAACGACGTCGTTTTCAAATTTGATAATTAAAAAAAAAAACAAATATCTAAACCGATAGAGGAAACTGATGGGATGGCATTTTAAACGGTTGAGATTTTATCTACAAATTTTTAGATATTTCGACATATCTAAGAGTTGTGAAACGACGGCGTTTTTTATAAGTCATAATACTGGTGGTCTTTGTTGTTTCCTTCACTGGTCACGTTCACAATGTGACAAACTAATGTACAAAATCACGTCTTTTTCAATTCGATAATGCAACTTTTTTTTCTAATTCCATAAATTTATATATGATTTTAGAAACTTTATTACACTTTGTTTTTCACTTGACTTTTATATATGATATATTAAAAAAAAAAATTTGTTCTAAATATTGAAATTTTTTTTTTTCAAAAATATCACAAAAATATTTATTGTTTCAAAATATCACAAAATTAAAATTAAATTTTAAATCTTCGAAATTAATTTTAAAAATTAAACCTAAACTCAAAATACTAAACTCATATCCAAAAATTTAAATTATAAATTTTTTAAATTATTTTTTAGTATTTGTGGTATTTTTAGAAAAATAAAATTTTTAATGAAAACCAACAAAACTTTATTTTATTTTAATGATATTTTAAAGAATTTATTTTAAACAAATTCCCGACAGAATAATTGACTTGAGACTATCTTAATCGTGTTTGTTGGGGTTAAAGAAAGATTAGTAATGGGACCCAGCCCATGCTTGTAAGTTGTCCACTTGTAACAAAAATGTCCATAGTGATAAATGGGCCTATTGATCAAACGAATAGCGAATACCCTAAATTGTGTGGGTACGTTATTTACTACTTTGTCCGACCTTTAATCAATACAATAAAACCAGAAAAATCTCCCCATGTGTTTACATCTCAGCATTTTCAATTGTTCTAAAATTGCCACATTTCATTTTTTTTGAAAAGTAATTAGAACATTTTATTTAATACACATCACAAATTATTTTTTCCACATCAGCTTATTTGTCATTTTTAAACCTCTCTAAATATTAAATGAAATTGATGATACAAAGTCTCATTTATTTGTTCGTTTGTTGTTCTATTGGTGTCTTTAGGTCAAGAAGATCAGAGTAGGTACTAGGTTGAGGCCATTGAGTTACAAAGGAGATTATATATTTGTCTTGGCCTTTTCGCTTATCAACAAGGCGAGTTACGAGAATGTACTAAAGAAGAATATGGATCAAGTTAGTAATCGTATGAAAACTAATCTTAACGAAACTAAATGAACCGTTTTGAAAAGTAATTACACTCTTGAAGTTTTATATTCAAGAAGAATATGGATCAACTTAGTAAAGCTGTTATAAAGATAGATTTTTGAGATGAAATTAGAAAACCAAGTCCGAAAGGAATCAATTCAATGAGAGTATTGGTGTAGACGTGTAAGGCATTTGCCTCTTCAATAGAATCAGAGACCTTCCTGTATTAAAACAAAAAAACTGCAACTTCGGATAAGCATCTATCGACTTAATGACATCTTCACAACAAAAGAGAAGCTCACAAGAGGTTCATCAGATTGTATACCTTACAAATGATAAGACATCTCTCTCTGTTTTCTCTGTATATCTTTTTTTATCTCAAGTTGTTATTTAGAAGAATGAAAAGTTATACCATAAAACTACAATCAAAGTTATAAATAATGATCCAAAAGTATGTTCCAAACCAAATTACAAATCCACGGCCTTTAAGAAACAATGTCGTACTATGGGGATCATTGTTGTTAAATGCGCTATTTTATATTGTTATTAATAAGACAAATTCAGATTCAATGATATAGTATTGTTGAACAAGGATTTTGTTTGTATTTGTATATCTTCCAAGAAAAATCCCAAGTAAAAGAGATCCAAAGAATTATCATGTGAAGTTTGCAAAGAGATTTAATAGAATATCAAAGCTCAAAAAGGCCAAGAAAAAGTTACGAGAAAGCACATTTCTCATAAATTCAAATCGTTTTTCTTTTCTATTCTAAATCGGCGAGAAATAAAAAAAATAATGATAATGAAAACTTTAAAAATTAAAGGAGAATATGATAAATCATAAATCTAATTATTAGGATATATTTTTTAATTGTTTAATGATTTTATTGTTGTTGACAACGACTATAAATAAAATTTGAATATCGTTTATCTAAACTAAATATTTTTATCTAAAAATATATTAAAAACTAATTTTCTAAAAAATATATACTCTAATTAGTTATATAATTTGATATTTGGAAAAATTATGTTATTATCTCAAAATATAAACTACATCAAATTTACAAAACTAAAATTTATTTTATAGAATCAAAATTATAAAAAAAAATCTACGGCGTAGTACAGATAATCATCCAGTAGATAACAAATTAGCAAGAGAAACATAAAACAAGCTGGTAATCATTTTACAAAAAAAAAATTAAAAAAAAATAGCTGAATACATTAAAAGACACAAAGTCGTGACCTAAAAATACTAAAACCCTAAAGGACAAAAGTCTAAACAAGGTTTTAAACCTCCCCCACTAGACATAGATAAGACACATATCTTACATTTTACCATTTCATGAACACATAAGCAATACAAGTATAAGATAAAACACCATTACCCAAACAGAGGATTCTCAGCAAAAGAAACCATAAAAACGATCAAATCTTCACAATACAAAATCCTCTTTTTATTGCTTCTTCTACACGGTAACTTCCGGCACCGGAAAGAGTCGTTTAACCAACCAATTGACTGGTCCCAAAACCTGAACTTTCTTCTTCCTCCAGAACCAAATCGCTGCGCTGTACTGTTCATTGCGTATCTTCGTCGTTGCTGCTCTCCAATCATACTTCTCGGTTTCTTCTCTTGCCGCTTTTCCAATGATCTCTCTTGTTTTGCTGTCGTGCAATAAAGTTCTTAGCTTTGTCACGCAGTCTTCGACATCTCCAGGATTGAACAGAAACCCGGTTTTGCCCTCCTAAAAGCATCAGAATCAGAAACCCATAAGCTCAATATCATCTAAATTATATGTCCATTGATTTGGTTTGGCAGTTGATTTTAGTTCAGATAATTCACTGACCTGGTCTTCAGGGATTATATCAGGGATTCCACCAGCTCGAGCCGCAACAACGGGAAGTCCTGAAGCCATTGCCTCAAGAACCACAAGGCCAAGTGTCTCTGACTCTGATGGCATCACAAACACATCTCCGCTTGCATAAGCTTGTGAGAGTTCATCGCCTTGTAACATTCCGGTGAAAACAGCAGGCATTCCGGTGAACAACTTCTCAAGATCCCCTCTTTAAGAAAACCAGATAGATAAAAGCAAAAAAGTTACAATGTTTCCTAAAAATCCTTGGAAAACAATATGACCAATCTTTAACGAAATTAGTACCTGTATGGTCCATCTCCAATGAAAGCAATCCGAGCTTCAGGTAATTTGTCCATTACACTGCACACAAGTTTCTCAATTTGAGATTTCGATACACAACTTAAAAAAGTGAGTCCAGTTTAAAGCTAAGAAAATCTAACCTTTTTAGAAGCTCCAAACTCTTTTCTACACCTATACGGCCTACATGGATCACTAGTGGCTTTTCTGGTTCGCCACTACTGTTAATTACAAAACATTAAACAATAAGATTAGCACAGAAAGTATCAATGTTCTTAATCCTTCTAAAGGAAAGTATATTCTATCCTTGCCTCAGTCTTATACGCATTTCTTGAGAACGGAAACGTGGATTGAAGCTTTCGGAATCGACACCCTTATTCCAAAGTCGAAGTTGATTAGCTTCAAAATATGAATAAAAAGAACAATGTTAGTTTTTAACAATCACAGAGTTTGTAATTGTATAATAAAGTATTGCGTTTATCTTCCTTCACCTGCAGTTGCACCAGCTGCTATAAGATCTTTTCCAATGGCAGCGGAAGGAACTAATGTGAGATCAGCCGCTCTGTGAAGAAATCCTGATAAAAGATTATTCAAGTTTAGTTGCATATTACTTGACTAAACGAGAAAAAAGAAGAAGGAAATAATTAGGACATTTTGAGAAACAGAGTTTACATACTTATTACTGACCACATTGGTTGGACCAACCAACTAAAAGTGTATCTTGGGATGTATCTGCACATCAACACAACAAAGCTTAATCTTCAGAAAAATCTCAATAATTCACGAATTATAAACAAATAATTTCCGATAACAATTCAACCGAGGCATATAAGAAGCTTACACAGGGACGTGTGTGTGGTAAGACATTACTATTGGTACAGATAGCATTTTTGCTATTGCCAGAGCGCCAAAAACCTGAAAATTTAGTAAATTGTGGATTCTCAACTTCACTGTTTTGTTAGTGTTTTTAGCGATGTGATTTCTCAATGGCTTTACCATTATTCCAGGAGATGAAGCGTGGATTATGTCAGGCTTAAACCGTGCAATTTCCGAGATTATTCTCGGACTAAGCGCAAGCGAGAGGGGAACCTTTTGGTACCAAGGGCATGGGAAGCTGCAGAACAGAACAGAACGAAAAATTAGCGATATGGCCAAATTGAGAACATCCATTGAGTTGTTGAGTTAGCTGAAAGTTCCTCCTACCTTCTTGATCCAATGACTTTGGCTCCATAAAATTCTTCGGGAACACCTTCATGTGTCGTCACGACTATAACCTATGAAGCAAAACAGTTTAATCAGGTTAAAAAAGGAACATTTTTCACTTTTCAAGTAATTCTGATTCTGAAAACAGTTGCTGAAGTATTTAGCTCACTGAAACTATACTACAATAGAAGAAGTAGATAGTTTATTACACAAGAAAAGAACAAACCTCGTCTCCCATTTCACGCAGATACCTAATGAAATTCTGGAATCTGTTTTTGTATCCTGAGACATAGCTGCAAAATCAAGACGAAAATTACTTTAATTAGACGACATCCAGATGTTAAAAAAAAGCTTCTGATCAATAGATTTTAGCTGTAAAATGCATATGAGAAAGAACAAGAAAAAATCCCGATCTAGTGGTCCCGAGAGTCTAGGGATATTCTCAACCCAACTCTTCTCGCATCTAAATGTGAAAACTTTCAAAACCATGAATGAAATTGGTTATAATACGATCCATAATTGCAAAAAAATTGTCATATAACGGGAAAGTCAACCAAGAAATAATCATCTACTAATGAAGCAGACCCAGCACAATCCCATTTCACAGAGGCATTTCGTCGAACACAAAACAGGCAAGACGACTCTTGTGTAAGAAAATCAATCGAGATTGCAAGAATAAATTGAAGAACAACACTTACGCAAACGGCGAAGGCTCAACAAAGAGAGCAATTCTCCTGGGTTTCGATAACGACTCAGGATCGAGAAGCGGAGCCTCAATCTCCGATTCGTCTTCTTCCCTAACTTCAGTAATAGTCATATCGTTCGACCCAGAAGCAGAAACCACTTGTCGTCTAATCTCTTTACAAAAGACCTTGCTTTTCTTGCGAATCAAGCTAATGGGTGATCTCTGGGGACACGAAACACCAACGGAAACAGGGGAGTTAACAAAAGACCACCTGGGAGAACAAGTGGTTGCAGAGGAAGGAGAAGAAGAACAAGTGGTGGTGGTCGTCGTGCTAGGAAGAAAATAAGAAGTTAGAGAGAGATTTATAGAGAGAGAAGAAAGGGTCATGATTTTTATTTGACAAAAGCTTCTTTAAATTATTAGTTTTTGGTGATTTGGGTGTCGTAAAATCGATTAAAACAGCAACGTGAGAAAGAAAAGTTCGGATTTTTTTTTGTTTTGGGAATCTGAAGAAGAAGAAAGAGTAAATAAAAGGGATATCCTCTTTCTGGGGCAGAGACAGATAAGCATCAAATGAAACGTTTTTAAAGCATATGCTTCGAATTGGTGTGTTGTCTCGATTTTTTATTTATTTAATATAGGGTGAATTTGCTTAATAACAAAAAAAACATAATTGCAAAACTAACCAAAATTTTAAAAAGAGATAGGGAGAAAAAAAAGAAAATTGTTAGTTTTTAGATTATAGTTTTTTTTTCTGGTATTTTTGCCAATTTTTCTTTAATATATCTATTTTATTTATTTTTTAAAACTATTTTCTGGAACCAAAAACAATAGTATTTTTCTAAATCTATTAAAAATATTTACTTTTATTAGTTTATCTTTTATTTTGATTGGTGGTTCAAGTTTTAAATCCCGCAAAAAAATGATATTGTACAATTTTGATATTATTTTATCTGTTTTACATTTTATTTTATTCAGTATTGTACCGCCTCTATTTAAAAGAGTCTAATCGGATAGTAAATCATGTTATTGCAATGGTTTATATGAAAATTATGTGGTTAAAAATTGGAAACTTTTGCAATGGAATGGCCAATTTTGCGGTGGAATCTGATGATTTTAGGATGTTAAATTTTTTTTTTTTCTATTTTTTTTTTTATTATTGTACGGATTATCTCGTAAAAACGGAAAGTACGAGATTTTTATACATATTCGTCGGTTTTGAATTGATTTTTTTTTTAAGATGACATTTTCTGCAATTTTAATGAATTAATTATGGTTATTTGATGTTAATAAAATAAAAAAATTAGAAACTCTTCGTAAAGTAGAACAATAATTGTTCTATCGATTTTATATTTTTAGAAAATAGTTCCAAATTGGGTTACATACTTACAGTGATTGATACGGTGCCATTACTAATGAGACAAAATTTTAGAGAAGCGGCCATAAATTTGATTTTGATATTTATTAGGTGAATTAATTATTTATCTTTCCTTCTGATAATTTTTGTTTAAAGCACATGTCCACACAAATGGCTGACTGACTCCATGTATTTTGCGAGACCATTTTAATAATTTATAAAAATAAATCTAATTTATATGGATCCTGTGCACCAACTTCAATTCTCGATTAATCGAAAATTTTGAATAAGAGAACACAACCTTTTTGTTAACTATTCACATTTTTATTCCTATGCTAAATGATGATGATTATACGTGTTCCTGAAGACAAAAATTTGACTTTGTTATTATTTTGGTCAATAGTTTTCGTTACGCAAATCAAATCATTAGCCACGCTAATTACTTCGATTATCCAATTACTTGTAGATCAAAATGACGTAAACTCAGATCAATACGCCAAGACAACCTTATATATTTCTTTTTATATTGCATAAATACGCGAAAGGGGAAAGAAAAAAAACCAAAGTGGAGAAAACTAGAAATATGGTATCGAAATTTATTCCATTGAATATTCGTTTCACGTATAAGCATCTTATATTATATATACACAACATACAAACTACTTGGCTGTCCCATATGGATGTGGAACTAAGATCCAACTTGAAGAATAGTTATTTTTCTGAATTACCAATCATTTATGGACTTTCGGTTTATAATAAAAAGTTTGAATCAACTATAATCTATAATCTTCGTAAGCTGTCTTTTCTTTTTAACCTATATTGTTATTAGGGCTGGGCATCGTTATTCGTTACTCGGTTTATACTTGCTATTTGTCATGTACTCGGTTTGAAAAATCAAGTACTTGTCGTTATCAAGTCGGATAACAAATAATCTAATTTTATTATTTGTAAGTGCGGATCAAATATCAAATATCATTTTTTTCTTAATACTTGCCCCGTTATTTGTCCTGTTACTTATTATTCGTTACTTGTTTAGATAAATACTTGATACCTGTTGAATAAAAAATCAAAAAAGCTATTTTATTTTTTAAGAACAAAATCCAAAATAAAAATTTCACCCAAATAAAGAATTTGATTTTATAAACCAAACCCATATATAAATATTAAAGCCCAACAAATTAACTCATTAGTTTATACTAAATATACATTTTCGAAGAAAAAGCAGACTTTCGATTTTTTTTTTCAGTTTTCAAAAAAAGAGTTAAGGTTTCAAAGTCCAAAATTTCAATCCTACTATTTCAGATTCAAGTAATAGATAATGGCAAAATGGCAAGTAACGGACCAAATAACTTGCAAATATTTAAATTTCTGACAGATACTTGATATAACGAGTACTCGTTTTGGATGGGTCAAATACAAATAATAATTTTAATTACTTGAACGAGTCAAGCCGGATAACAAGTACCTGAAAATTAGCGAATACTTGCCCCATGCCCAATCCTAATTGTTATACTCAAATTTACATAACTAAAATAAATAAATAAAATTCTTCTCCAAAAATACACCTATCTTTTACCATTATCTACATATTACCACTTCTAAATTCTAACTATACATCTATTTTTTACTGTTATCATTTACTACTAAAAAATCTTTTGTCGTTTATGAAAATCTGATCGATTGATTACTATTTTTACTCATGACAACATGATTACTTTCAAGATTTCCTATGGCATATTTTATTGTTTATAATTTTTTTAAGTAGAAGAAAATTGTATTAAATGAGGATCCAATAATCCATTACACCAAATGGGTTATCATGGGCCCATAATATGTTGAACAGATTCAGACGTGGGCTACATTTTCTTTGTTTTATTGGCCCAAAAATGATTAGTTACAAAAATTATATGGATATGGCTCGGGTTACAAGAAAAGAAAAACCAAAACAAAAGAAGCTGACTTTTTTTTTGGCTTATGATATGATTTGAAAATATAAATTATATGTATATATATATATATATATATTTCGTAAAAAAAACAACAAAAAAAATAAAAATCAAATATAACAGAGTTTATAAACATTGAGATAAAAATACTTCAAATAAAACTTTAAAACATATAATTGACACAATCTAACATTGGTAAGAAGAGTATTGTTCAACTGTTATTACATCTTGGTTTGAATTTAAAAATGTGGCATTTTTCCTATGTATTATCTGCTTGAGATAATCAAACTTTTATCTAGAAGTCTACATGTCTATGTTTACACACAGTGAAAGGAAAACATTGGGGTAGGAGTAGGACCTCTAAGATTTCACCTAAAAAAAGCAAAGCTGACAAGAAGAGAATCAATCTTTTCTTGTTTGTCTTATTTTAGTTCATCATACATATGTAATCTATCTTCCTACTCATATCGCTAATGAAAAATCAAACCCAATTATATTATTATTATGTACAATTACAATCAAACAAATCTAGATTAAGAAACCCATTTCATGTAGAAAATACATTAATTGGTTATTAATGTAGTTGTATTTAAACATGCAACTTCTTCCCATTATTTTATCTACTTAAACCCTCTATTTTCCCTTTCTTTATAATTTCTCCCCACTATTATTCTTCCTCGAGACACTTCCCCCCCCATAAGTACTCTTCAAAAACCTCTCACGTCTCTCTCTCTCTCTCTCTCACTCATAAAGTTTCAGGCAAGAACATGTCTCGAAGGACATGCAAAAGAGTGAGCTTTAGTCCGGACCCAGAAGCAAACGACGAACCGATCTACCCAACACACAACGGTCTCAGCTCATCATGGCATGGTCGTCGGAGGGTCGTCGTCGGAATATTCGGTTTCGGCGTCAGAACCTCGCCGGCAGCTAGGAGATTACTCCGGCGACTTGGAGCCAGAGTCGCTAAAACGTTGCGTTTTATATCCTCTGGGAGGAAGAGTACTAACACAAAAACGACGCCGTCTTCTTCGTCTTTGTCTTGTTCATCTTCCTCCTACTCTTCTTCGTCTATTTATCTGGTGAAGTCAAAGTCTCTAAACGAGTCAGAGTCTCACCGTGCAGAAGCCATTGAAGACTGCATCGAGTTCTTAAACTCTTCTTTTTCTCTCTCGAGATCAAACTCGATCTCAACGTGGTCTTGCTAAACGGGTTTGACCCGATTCAGGTTCGGGTCGATTAAAAAAAAGCTCCAAGAGATTTTTTTTTTTTTTGTAATGTAAAAGAAATGAAATTGAGAGTTGCATAGGTCAGTTGATTATAGTTTTTTTTTTCCTTTCGATTCAATGATTTTATATAGCTAGTGACTACAAAAAGTTATACAATTCCTCAATCTTCTTTTTTAAGTTTCGTTACAAACTAATATAACCAAAGTTTTTTATTGTTACCAACTTACCACTTCTTCGCAAAAATATAATTCGACCGAAGAAATAAATCATATGGTAAACAATTTCAACATAAATTAAATGTTATTACGCTATTAATTTAAATTATCATGTTGTTTATAAGTCTCACCGTTCACATCTATGTTTAGTTTTCTTTTCCAAGTTGTGCAGCTTTCGAATTTCAATGAGCCATTAATCGTTGATTTCTTCTAACGATAAATTTAGTAAATCTCATTCTAATACAAAAAGTAATAGAAAAAAAAAAAAAAACGAAGTGTCCCAGTTTAGAATTAAAAAAGAAGAGTCGAAATCAATCAAAGGACCCACAAGACAGAAAAAGCTTCTTCTTTATTGACCCAATATTTTATGTCTTCCTAGCAGAGGAAATAAACAAAGTAACAATATTGGATTTAAAATTCTGATTCTATATAATAAAGTAAAAAAATATATATAATATAACCTCTCATCATAACAAACATTAAGCGTTTCAGAAAATTGTAGGTCCATGAACATTACTAAACAGTCTTTTAAAGAATCCAATGAAAAGCTTTCTTCTTATACTTTGTTTGTCTTATTACCTCAAGAGTTGAAGCTTTGTGCTGAAGCTTTCTTGAGCTCAAGAGCTCGTTTATAAGGCGGTGCGATCGGAGGCTGAACCGGGTCCAAACTCTGGTATGACGATCCATCTGCTTCTTTAGGGAGTGGGTAAGACCGGTCTGAATCATAACCGGTTAAGTCACCACATGCCAAGAATGGAATATAAACTTTGTTGGGTCCTTCAAGCCAACCACTACTGCAATCTGTAGAGTACCAAGAAAATAGAGATTCTCAAGAACAATAACAAAACAAAACAAAAAACTGTTTTTTGAAGGTGACGTTTCAAAGAAGTTTCTTTGTCATTGCCCAAAAGGTTAGATTCACATGAAGAGAGCATTTTTAGGTGAGAGTTAGGTTGAGGAAGAGTAAACTGTAAGTGTACTACTCAACAATGCACAAGTTAGTTGTGTCTAACTTGAAGAGCTTCAGATTTTGAAGATGGAAGGTAAGAGATTTTCTTACCGAGATCACTTCCACCTGAAGGGCTTCCGACTTTCTCCAAGAGACGATGCAGATCTCTCGGGTTAAATCCTTCTGGTGGGGAGTAATTTTCGCAAACCGCAAAAGCCTCTATAAAAACAAAGTGGAGAAATGCAATCAGAATCTCTTAAAAAAAACAACATTTTTCATCTTTGATGATTAACCTTAAGTGCAAGCAAATCATAATTGCACATGTGAAAGTTATACTCTTTTACCTATACTAGAATTGCGGCTGCTTTTCGGTTTCGCAAAAGTTACAGATGGGAAAAACAACTTCAGCTACATATATTAAGAAATAAACTATATCAGTAAAAGCAACAGGCGATTTCATAAGCACAGTACTTAAAACTTACCTGACAGTACAAGAGACTTGTATCTTTTCCCCGGAATATCTTTGCAATAAATTTTCCACCTTCTTTAAGAACATGGGTTACAATTGTTAAGCCCTGAGGGAAAAAAACAGATTTGTTTGTTATTTGTTATTATCCATGAAACACATACATGCTTTGGGTTAATGCTAATTTTTTCTCAAACATGACACACTGATTCTTGTAAACAGAAACCAAGCAACTTACCGCTAGTATGAGTTGAGACTGGACAAATTCATCCATGTCATGCAAGCCGGTAACTGCAACCCAAATGGTGGAAGGCGTTATTCAAAAGCATGTGGTAAAAATTGAATGTTGAAAAAGACTATAACTACTATTTTACCATCTGGAGCACCATCACAAACAACCAGGTCAGCCTTGCAACCGTCAAAATGTCTAATGACCTTGAGGAAAAAACCAAAAAGGGTAAGCCTTAGAAACAAACACAAACTTCGAGCATAACGGAGGAGGAATAAAAAGATGCAAATAAAATCTAAGAGAGAGGAGTCAAGAAAATTTCACCACTTCGGCTGTCCGAGCATTAGTTATGTCCCCTTGAACCTGGATGACACCTTCGATTGGAGCCATAGGCTGCAAATCTATGGCCACTATAAGAGGAAGATCTCCTTCTCTGCAAAGACAACAAATCAGTTCAACTTTTGTCAACAAGTGTGACTTACTAAACGAGCACAATTAAACAATTGAAGAAAAACAACGTTAAAGTGTGATAATTATGTGACTAATTTAAACAATGTGAAACTTACTTTGACTCAGATGAGGACTTTGCAGGAAGATACAATTGACGACTCAAGACCTACAAATGAGGTGCACTGATAAGATTCAGAACAAGTTTCTCTTTATTTTATCCACTGCGAATCGAGGAACAGATAATGGACAAAGAACGAACTTAAGCGATGAATTCTAGATCATCCCCTGCTCCTCCAACTCGATTTCCCGATGCCTATCGCCCCCTGTTCTCCTCTATTTAACTCCTCCCATACTACACTAACCGAACTTAGTTGTCAATTGGCTAACTGAGATTCCAAATCAACTACAATCCTATGCAAAAAAGTTGTTGTAGTGATAAAATATACTCTGACAATCTAAAAATAGCTCTAGTTCCAACTTTTAGACTTTCTGAGCAGTTTCTTCTTTATTCTATGAAACAAGGTCGGCGGTAGTTATCATTCACACATAAGAGATTAGCTAACTTACTAAGCCAAATCACATTTTGCCAAACATGAGTAAAATCATCTCAACATCACCGTACCTGACTCCAGCTACCAGGTGCAGCACATAAATCTACAACCCTCTTGACTCCTGCATATTATTAAGAAGATAAAGTCGAGATTTTTACCTCATCGTTTTTTTTCTTTTCATATCACATTGTTCAGCTGCAGATATTTCGCTAAACAGTACTGCATTCATTCATTTGGTAAATTCAAATGGGAACAAAAAAAAAAAGATTAAAGATCCAAAGATCACCTTCAAAAATGTTGAATTCTTCATCAATCTGAAGAAGCTTAAACGCACTTCTCGCACGCCAACCTTCTTCTTTGGCTTTTCGGTAGTAGATATCCTGCAAACAATTGGTCAACGCAACTATCAAAACTCTCGAGTAATGCGCAGCTTAGAACCTAATAAATTTTATTTAAGGCATACCCTTTTGTCCCGAGAAGCTTTTCCCATGTCTTCTAAAGTAGAAAGATGAGTTGGTTTACTGTTATGAACACGAAAAAGTCAAGAGAAAACTGAAGGTACAGTCACAAAGGCGTCTCAGAGGCATTCTATCAAACACATTAAGGGCAACAAAAAAATCTCTGCAAGACGAACAATTTCGAGATTGGTTCGATATATAATAAAACCCGCCAAAATTACCGCTATCTATCTGAAGAGTAGTAACAACAAAACGGAATTTCAAGCTAGAGCGAAGTGAAGGAGACTTCCCGTGAGAACAAAAGGGTTTTTTTTTTTTTTTTTTTTCCGTTTGATCTGTGCCCTAAATTTTTGGAAGCCAACAATGTTATCGTCTGGTTAATTATTGGGCCTGAGCCCAACGCACTTCACCATTGTTACAGAACAAGAGACGCATATATCACACTATATTGCTTTTGAAATTTCCAAGAGTGTGACACGAGATGGAAGGTCCGGTTTAGCATCCTTTGATCTCTTTCTTTGAAGGTTGGATCGTCATACCAGAGTTTGGACCCGGTTCAGCCTCCGATCGCACCGCCTTATAAACGAGCTCTTGAGCTCAAGAAAGCTTCAGCACAAAGCTTCAACTCTTGAGGTAATAAGACAAACAAAGTATAAGAAAAAAGCTTTTCATTGGATTCTTTAAAAGGCTGTTTAGTAATGTTCATGGAACTACAATTTTCTGAAACGCTTAATGTTTGTTGTTATGATGAGAGGTTATATTATATGTATATTTTTACTTTATTATATAGAATCAGAATTTTAAATCCAATATTGTTGCGTTGTTTTGTTATGATGAGAGATTATATTATATATATATTTACTTTATTATATAGAATCAGAATTTTAAATCCAATATTGTTGCTTTGTTTATTTCCTCTGCTAGGAAGACATAAAATACAGCAAAGATTGACCAAAATTAGAACCGTAATAAGTAAAATCAAAACAACACCAGTATCCGATCAAACTAGTGATGTTAAAATGGGCGGGCCCGGCCCATTTAGGTCCGAGCCCGTTTAGGCCCGCCCCATTTAGCGTTAGCCCGTTTAGGTCCGTTTAAGTCTGAACCCGATTAACACCCGTTTACAGTAAAGCCCGTCGGATTTATACAGGTCCGTTTAGGCCCGATTAACATGTTTTACATTTTTTACTAATTTTATACTTTTGTGTTAAAATATATATTTTTGGGTTAAAATCGTAAAACATAAGTTATTTTTGGGGATTACGTTTTTTATTTTATTTTTGTGAATATAGTTTGTTACGTTTAGTTTTTTTTTTTTTAATAAAATTTTATTAAGTTAGTTTTGTATAAATAGTAGTAGTAATATGAGTTATATCTATAAGTCAAAATACACATTTCTTCTTCCATTAAAATGATTAAATGTTCCACTCAAAGTCTCAGATGATCACGATTGTGCTTTTTCTTTGACAAAAGCAAAACAAACCAAATTTTTCTAAATATTTTTACGTCATTTTTTCCAAAAAAAAAAATTTAGAAAAATAAACGGGCCTAAACGGGCTGCCCGTTTAATTGCGTTAAAACCCGTTTAATAAACCGGCCTAAACGGACTAGCCCATTTAAACATGTTAACACTTAACTCATAAACGGACCTAAACGGGCTCATTTTATAAAACAGGCCCATTTAGACCCGTTAATTCTAAGCCCTAATTAACATCACTAGATCAAACACACAGCGAAGAAAACGGATCTTAAGAGACAAGCAAATGAAAACCCTAATTTTCTTAGAGAATCGCACAATCAAGCAAACAATTGAACAGATCTAAGAACTACGAATCAAGGCGCAGTATAGGCAAAACGAACAATCAATCATGCGGATCCGAGATCGGAAAAACAAACGATAAACGATTCGACTATCGAAGAAACCAGAATCGGAAATCGAAAAAACCGGATCGAAAGATCAGAAGCAAAATCAAAACAAAAGAAATCGAAGAAACATGTTACCTTGAAAGAGAAAATCGAAAGAGAAATTTTGCAGAGAGCGAATTAGGGTTTTTTTTGGGAGAGATGAAGAATCAGAGAAAAGCGAAGGGGTGAGAAAAATCTGACACAGGTAGAGCATTACACCATTTTTTACACTAAAATAATTTTAGTAATGTAACTTCAAAATGGTATTGTAAAAAATGGCGTAACTTCAAAATGGTATTAGATTTTACTCCAATGTATATACTATTTTTTACACGAAAAGAAAATATTTTAAGTATATTCTTTTTTTAATTTTAATATTAAATGTTAATAAGATACTCTATTTTTAAATATTTACGAATTATCCCAACTATTTTTTTTTCAAATTTCCATAAAATATAATATTATTTAAATTTAACATTTATTAATTAAAAAAATATACATTACACCATAAAAAATAACAAAACATAATAGATTTTGATTTAATCATCACCATTTGTGTATTTTTCCCATAAATATTCAATTAATATATTCAGAAACGGAAAATGAGTGTCTTTATTTTTATTTTTCTAAATCGAGCAAGAAATTCTTGGAACCGGATATTATCATCCTCGACTATTTCGACTTCTAGAGGTGGGGCTTTTCTTCCAACTTCAATTGGTGCATCGAGATCGCGTTCATCTTCGATTATCATGTTATGTAAAATTACACAAGTAGTCATTACGTCATGTAACACATTCTTTTCCCAAAAACGAACCGATCCTTTCACAATTGCAAAACGAGATTGGAGAACTCCGAATGCACGCTCTACATCTTTCCGACATTCTTCTTGCCGCGAAGCAAAATATTTTTTCTTTGGACCCATCGGCTCGTAAATAGTTTGTACTATAATAGACCACTTTGAATATATACCATCAGCCAAATAATAATAACCCATATTGTATTCTTTTTCTTGAATGATATAATAAACAAGAGGAGCAATATCTTGAGCAAGATTGGAGAAAAGATCGGACGACTCCAAGACATTGATAAGTATGGTTCCTAATTAAAAAAAAAAAAAAATATATATATATATATATATTTTTTTTTAATCCAGAGCGAAGTGAAGGAGACTTCCCGTGAGAACAAACGGGTTTTTTTTTTTTTTTTTCGTTCTGTGCCCTAAATTTTTGGAAGCCAACAATGTTATCGTCTGGTTAATTATTGGGCCTGAGCCCAACTATTTACTTATTGAATTTATGAGACCGCGTAAAAATGTCCGTGTCCAATTGAAACGGTCGGCCCATGTAAATTTTTTTTTAAACGTCTGGAGTTTTATTAATGAAAAAGTTCACACCATCAAGTGTTTTAAAACCAAGCCAAAAAAGCAGAAACAACAACAAAACATCTGTTGTGATCGAAACTTCGAATCGCACCTCACAAATCACTCAATCTCACTCGTAAGCTCACTTAATCTCTCAATCACTCGTGTTTTAAGCAAGAATGAAAAATGATAAGAACATGCACAAGATTGTTTACCCAGTTCGACCTCGAGAAAAGACCTACGTCTGGGGTTTGACGGCACAAACTAAATCCACTAGAATCAAAGAAATTTTACAACAAGATCTACAAGAGAATGCTCTACAAAGATGAACAAGAACACTCTCTCAGATCTCTCTACTCTCTCTCGATCCTATCTTCTTTCTTTCTGTTTGTGATAAAGGATAACAAACTCTTCCGCTTTCTTCTTATGAGTAGAAGAAACCGGTTCAACTGAACCAACCAGCTCTAATAACCAATCTCGGTTATTACAAATTGATCTTTGAACCATTAAGCTTAACCAGTCCGGTTTAGCTCAATCAACAAGTGTTGCAAGTCACGAGAAATCAACAACATCCAACCTTCAAAGAAAGAGATCAAAGGATGCTAAACCGGACCTTCCATCTCGTGTCACACTTTTGGAAATTTCAAAAGCAATATAGTTGGATATATATGCGTCTCTTGTTCAAAAGAGCAACTCTCAAACAATGCACTGAGTTTTCGGATGCGCTCAAGGAAAATTCGGTATTGGGGCCAATTCTGAAGTTTTAGAAAGAACCTCCACCGGCCCGTGTAAATTATGACTTTAAAAGCTTCAATTTTTTAATTTATTGTCAACCTTCGATTTTAGTTTAGCTTCCAAAATTGAATCAAATTCGTTTTTTATGTCTATACAAAATTCTTTTTTTTTTTAATACCAAAAATAACAGTGGATTCCTAACACACCCCATGGGCTTTGAATTCCAATCTTGTTAAAGAAAATCACATCCCCTGATTAGTTTCATATTTCACTTGTAAAATTATTATTATAAACCACCGCTAACTCGGCTCTAATGGAAATATTCTCCTCCCAATCGATCTACAGAGAAATTGGGAAAAATATGAGAGAACAAAAAATATATAGGTTAGGATTCAATTTAAACTATGATACCATAAAATCCTTGAAAATTTCTCTTGAAATGATATTGTTTTCAAATGAGAATAAACACGTACGATCCAAAAGTTACAATATATAATACAATATAACCATTATAGATATATTGGTTAGATATTGCTATTGTTATTATTGGAGTCAGCATGCATAATAAACTCAATTTTTAAGTAATGATGAAGAAATGGATCTTTTCAACGAGTTGATATGCCAACAATACGAATGGTCGGTCGATCTATTGTAATGGTCTCACTTCACACAACTATATCCCTCATACGTTTGTCTTGTCTCCCACCAACTTTTATATCAAACAAAATCTGCTTGATTTATCTTCTCAATCTCCTTTGATTTTTTTTTTTATCATCTTCAAAATAAAATCCCAATTTTTTTTTTTTTTAAACATGTAAATTTGCACTTTATACGAAGATTAAAATGAAAAAATTAAAATTAAAAATTAAAATAACATTCCCTAAAAGTATGGAAAGCAAATCATACAATCTAGCAAATCATTTGTACTGGTGATAAAAATGCTAATTTCTACCGTTTCTCAATTATAAAGTATTAAATTATAATAGAAACAAGTGACTTCGAAAATATTATGTAAGATTATACGTGTGAATAAATATGCTAGTTTTGATAAGTAGGTTTTCAAGTTATAATTGATAAATGCATATTTTAATTTTTGCTCGATAATGACTAATATCAAAAACAGCTAGAAAGATCTTACGAGTATTGTATTTAAATAAAAATTAGGTGACTTTCCATATATACACTGGAATAACAATTTAAAAATAAGTTCGGAAAATTTTGATATTATGTTTGGATGGTATAAGTCATTTTTTATTTTTGTTAAAAACTGTTTAGATACATGCTTACTATCTAATCGCATAGTTTGTCTCGGAATTCAAAGAAAATCTAACGGTTTTGATCCTAATTGTTCGAATAAGTGTTATCTTGTAAGGGTGGAGACTTGATCGATAATCACCAATGTAATCTTTGAGTTGGAAAATAATGATTTACGAATTGACCTTGTTTCAAGATATTATGATACCTCTTTAAACCGTTATATATTTTCTCTGGATTTTAGAAGTTTACTCCATGAAATTACTCAACTCTTTTTCAAATGTTGTTCTCTGAAAATAAAAATTACCATATTCACTAAAAATTAATTTAAATTTATTTTTATCTTTTTATAAATGATATGTAATTGTAGGCTAAAATTATGTAAATATGATGGAAACGGGACACAACCAAAAGTTAGAAATATAATGTTATGATTTTGGATAAAAATAATGCGAGAAACTATTATTTTTTAAAAATAGATGAAAAAACTATGAACAACCATAAATAATGATCAATTCCACGAATGACTTTTATATTCAACAATTAATACGTGACAAAATATTAAAAAAGAACTTGCAATATATTTGGATGCTAAATTTGTTGTTAGATGGCAAATTGACTTTAAAAAAATGTGAAGATTTAATTTTTTTTTTCTTTTTAAAAGCACATTTTATCTAATCAGATTTTAGTGGGTTTCAAAGTCCTAAAAATTCTCTTAAAAATTCTTAGAGCCACTTTCTTTACTTTTGCTATTGAACGATTTTTTTTCTGAAGTCAATAAAATGTGGCTTTAATTTTTTTTTTAAGTGACAGCCATTATTTTACGGTCAAAATTTTCACAGTTAAATATCGTACTAGTATTGATGAGAGTTTTTTTATATCAAATTTTAAAGGGAAATTACGTTGTGTAACCAATAAAAAAACTATAATTAAGAAACTAACCAATTTTTTATATCTAATGACTATGATTTTGCCATATAAAACACTTTTGGTTAGTTTCTTAGTTATAATTTTTTTTGGAGTTATTAACCAAATTAACCCAATTTTAAAACAAATTTTTGAGAATCGATTTGATAGTGTGGCAGATTTTACGAGTATTGTATTTAAATAAAGATGATTTGACATATCTTACGAGTTTATTATAAACAACCAGAAAAACTAGAAAAATATTACGAGTATTGTATTTAAATAAAAACAGCTAACGAGTTTTTCATTCCATACAGTGTTTTGAAATTGATACTATAGACACTAATCTTGGTGTTTAGATGAGAGTTGAGTCGAAGAATCAAATCAGAGGGGTAAAACAAAGTCTTCGGAAGTCTCGATCCATTTGAAAAGACCCAAACGCATCAAAGTCCATTACTTCTCCTGTGGTGCCAAACGCACTCGAGCCCAAATTTTTTTTTTCCTCATGTAATTATGTAAATATGGTTCACACATGATAAATTCGTACCATTATTGGATATGGATTTCACCCACCAAATAAATGGGATAGGTCCAGGAATCGTTTTAGCCCAACCAGGAGAACACATCAATAATTCAGCCCGTCCGACCCAAAAACCAACTCAAGACAAACCTTGATTAAAAGAATCATTAGATTGAGTAACTATAGTCACTATTTAACTATAGTTACTCAACCAATATTTACCTATAAATAGGGACCAAAATCTTATAGTTTGGAAAAAAAAAATTTTCTCATCCAATGCATAAGAGATCCAAGTTTAGGTCTCTAACTCGAAGAACAAAAATCAGGTCCGACCAAAAAATAAACTACAAAAGAACGAAGCCCTCTCTTTCAGTTCGACGAAAGCATCCGACTTCGTCTATACAGCTCAGCATTACAAAGCTTCCGTTCTCACTCAACAAAGATCCAGTTCGACAACAAGACCCCAATCTCAACTACCGACCTCGTTACATTGATGTCACTCGTAATCCGAACTATATTCTCTGTAACCTTGTATTTCCGACCTGAATTCAATATAACGAGAATTTCCGAATTTCCTCTTTCTCTTTAAAATATCAAACTGCTATCCCGTGGTTCAACACCCACGACGAAATTGAATGTTTCTAAAGTCTTAACCGATCCGACCCCATCGGTTTGGAAAGATGATCCGACGGTAGGAAGATGGCGAGTGCACAGTAAATAAATGGAGGCACGCGTAGAGGAACACGAACGCGCGTGGTGTTTGCTTTAAACGCGTGAAGTTTAGTGCCCCATTAATGGCTCGGCTCAAGCCGAATGGTATATTACACTGTCACTCTCACTCCCATCTCTTCCAACATTACTGTTTTTTCTTCAGGGAATAAGAAGAAAATCTTTATATAAATCAAATATTTTTTTAAAAAAGCAAAAAAAAAAATCTATTGAGATAAATTTATTACCAAAATATATTAACAGAAATTTTGGTACAGTGAAGACTGTGAAAATAACTAATAAAATGTAACAAATTTTTATTTTTTGATGGATATTAATTGCGTAGTAGCGTATTTTGTTTATTATATCATTAACTACGATTTCGTAGAATGATGTGATCCATAAAAAGAGAATTATAAAACCATTCTATTATGTCATAGTTCCGCATATTACCAAACAAAAACCATAGACGTCTAACATATTTATACGAAATTTAACTAATTTTCAACACAATTTAGAAAATGATTACAAAAGCAAAAGATAAGGGTTTTAATTATAGAAGTCCAAATGGTGGAATCATAGAGAAGCAGGTAAAAAGGAAAAGAAAGTGAAGAAAAAGCTTCCTGCTTTTATGCTCTCTCTCTCTCTCTCTATCTCTCATCTGAGCATACTTATAACAAAGGCGGCCGCATTAAAACAGAGCATTTTAAGTAGACTTCGTTATTACAGTACTCTCCTACTCACTCACCATTGTTACAGAACCAAACCTATTCTCTCTCTCTCTCTCTCTCTCTTTGTGGGTCTCTTTATCGTTTGAATACTCTGTTTTGCTTCGGAGATTGGAGAACGAGACAGAGGTAAACAGTCTTTGTGTTTCTTCTCAGACAATAAGGAAGACAATCTTTCTTTCTTCAAAAGATTATACCTTTTGATTAACCAAGAATAATCAAAGACTATAACTTTTTTCAATTTTTTCTTTGTTTACCGTACAGATATCGATTGCTAATGTCGTCGGGTGAGAAGCAAGCGGAGGAGGCAATAGTGGTCTCCGGCGTTGAAGAGGCGGATGATGACGTGGCCGGTAGAAAAATGGAAGATTCAACGGCGGAGGACATTGACGGCGGCGGCGCCGGCGATGGATTTAGCATGAAGAGCTTCCTCTGGCATGGCGGGTCCGCTTGGGACGCTTGGTTTAGCTGTGCATCCAATCAAGTAAGGAAAACAAAACTTTGGATAATTATTTAATATAATATTTACAACCTTCAACAAACAAATGTTTCTTTATTATAATAAGACCAAAATATTCTTTTTTTGCTGGGGGTCAGTCGTTACCAAACTAAACTTTTTTTTTTAATTTGTTCAAAAGTTTTTTCTTTTTCATAAAACTTTCTTGAAATATAAATTACGTCTGTAAGAGAAAAAAATAATAACTCTATCCCATTAATCTCCTTTTTCTTGTTTTTTGAAAAAAAAAAAAAAAAAAAAAAAACTATGCATGATTGCAGGTGGCACAGGTGCTGTTGACACTGCCTTATTCGTTCTCGCAGTTGGGGATGTTATCAGGAATATTGCTTCAAATATTCTATGGATTAATGGGTTCTTGGACTGCTTATCTCATTAGTGTTCTTTACATCGAATATCGAGCCCGAATGGAGAAACAAGAGGCCAAATCTTTCAAAAACCATGTTATTCAGGTAAACTCCCAATGTTTTTTTTTTTAAAAAGGTTTAAGATTTGATTTTTCTGTATATATATTAAATTGAATTTTCTTGGTGTGTGTGTGTGTGAATAAATATGTGAAATGGAAGTGGTTTGAAGTGCTTGATGGGCTGCTGGGTCCGTACTGGAAAGCAGCGGGGCTCGCATTTAATTGCACCTTCTTGTTGTTCGGATCAGTCATCCAGCTCATCGCTTGTGCCAGGTTTTTTTTTTCCTTTTTACCACCTTTTCTTTTCCAATCTTTTTTAGAACTTACAAATATATTTTCCATGCAAAAATAATCTTATAAACAAATAAAAATGAAGATTGTTTCCTATATATATACGGGTAATGTTGTACTAATATAACATATGTCATGTGACTCATTTTTGTGTTGGTGTGTTGTAGCAATATATATTACATAAACGATAGGTTAGACAAGAGGACATGGACTTATATATTTGGTGCTTGTTGTGCCACGACCGTTTTCATACCATCTTTCCATAATTACCGTATTTGGTCATTCCTTGGCCTTGCCATGACAACCTACACCGCTTGGTACCTTACCATTGCCGCATTTCTTCATGGCCAGGTATGTCACACCATCAATTAATTCGGTTTTCAATTTGAAATGTGGTTTAAACCGGTTTGTGTTATTGTGTAGGCGGAGGGTGTGACACATTCCGGTCCGACCAAACTTGTGTTGTACTTTACCGGAGCCACCAACATTCTCTATACCTTCGGTGGACACGCTGTGACCGTGTAAGTCTTTTTTGTTTTCCAATTCATTGTATAATTCGCAGTAAATTTGTTAAAAATATTTAGGTTGTGAATAATGATGCATTCGCAACAATTAGTCGTATAATAATGCATTTCTGGTTAAGTTAAAACATTTTTTCCACAGCATTTATTTTGTAATATTCAGAATCTTATAGTTTTTTTTTTAAAGGTATTTTCTCTGAAGATCATGTTTCTTCTTTTTAAAATACTCTTCTCTTTTAGCTTCTATATATATATATATGCAGCTTTTGCCGGTTACTTTAGGTTCAGTCCTAAACGCACAAAGAGACAAAATCATTATTACGAAATAAATAAAAGACATATTTACCAGAAAAATCTTATTTACCTTTTGAGCACACTAGCTATTGAACTAAAATTCCTATTTTTTTTTTTTATTACATTTTTACTCACGAGATATATCTTTGAGAGTACGTAACTTAACCACACTGGTCAGACCGGACGGCCAATCTCTGGTCGGACCCATAAATCCAACCTAAAAAGACTTTTATGCCCTTAAAAAAAAAATTGCAGGGAAATAATGCATGCGATGTGGAAACCAAGGAAGTTTAAGAGCATCTACTTGATTGCGACACTGTACGTATTCACGTTAACGCTTCCGTCAGCCTCCGCCGTGTACTGGGCTTTCGGCGACCAACTTCTCAACCACTCAAACGCTTTCTCTCTCCTCCCTAAAACGCGTTTCCGTGACGCCGCCGTTATCCTCATGCTCATCCATCAGGTTCCTATCTAACTTAATATTTTACAATGTCTCACAATAATTATACTATACATTAATGGCTGGTCCAGTCCCATAGTTATACCGGTACATACTAAGAACATTATTCTCTTTCCTAATGAATTTACTACTAGTAGGAATGTCATGTAGGTTATATAAACATGTTATAATCCAATCTTTTATAACTTGTTACAATCTTAACGTCTAGGAGAATAAATTTTACAAATACACTGTTATCGGATGATATATTTTCTTCAAATATTTGTATATTGATTTTGAGTTTTTTCTTTTTCTTTGGGATTTACAGTTTATAACGTTCGGGTTTGCATGTACGCCATTGTACTTCGTATGGGAAAAAGCGATCGGAATGCACCACACGAAAAGCATATTTCTAAGAGCGATCGTGAGGCTACCGGTGGTGGTTCCGATATGGTTTTTGGCCATCATTTTCCCATTTTTTGGTCCCATAAACTCCGCGGTTGGAGCTTTACTCGTTAGCTTCACCGTCTACATCATCCCTGCTTTAGCCCACATGCTCACCTACCGCACCGCCTCTGCCCGTCGGGTACTAACTACATTTCTCTATCGGTCACATTAATATCCTCGGCTATTTTTTTTTATAGATATATGAAGCCAATGAATACATTAACTTGATTAGAGAGTTTTGAATATCAATACCCCCCAAAATAGGGGAAATAATTGGAGAGAGATGGAGATATAACATAGGTTGAATTTATAGTTCATGAGCTGGCTTAGACTTTTGCATTTAATCCTAAATCAATGAGGTAGGTCCATCGTATATAATGTCACTTGACTAGTTTATAAAATTTCTGTAACATATATTCTCGTTGATGATTAAATAAGTATATTAGTAGTTTAATACGATGATACGATTTATTAATTTATTTTTCTTTATATATGATGACGTGGCAGAACGCAGCGGAGAAACCGCCGTTCTTTATACCTAGCTGGGCCGGAGTTTACGTGATAAACGCTTTCGTGGTGGTTTGGGTCCTAGTTCTCGGGTTCGGGTTTGGTGGATGGGCTAGCATGACCAACTTCATCAGGCAAATTGACACTTTTGGTCTCTTTGCCAAATGTTATCAATGCAAACCGCCGCTTCCTCCTCCTGTTCCGGTCACCGGAGATCACCACCGCCGTTAAACTAAGCCACCGCTAGTGTCTTGTGAAAGTGTGAACCCTTTTCTCCTATGTATAAAAGAACGTATCTATATTTCAAAGATTTGATTATGCTATAGAAATTTGAAATTTCGTTAAAGTCACGTGATTAGCGAGCTGGTTCCCGTTGTGTTTGTCACGTGCCAATCTTCAGTTTTATGACAGACTATCTTCCTAACTGGTAGAAAACAATTGGATGCGGACAAAATGGTTAGTATCATCATTTAATCAATCAGCCAATCTGTTATATTTGACTCCGAGGACAATAGTTACTAATATTTTTTCCTCCAAAATTCTACAATTTTTTTTTGTTGGTTTATGAAATTCTACAAATTACAGATTTCTTCCAAAATTCTACAAATGTGAAATTTCACCTTAGATTTTTTTTTTTTTTAAATGTGAGCTATAGATTGCTATCTTCTTATAAATAATCAAAAAAAAAAAAATCCATACTAGACTCCGAGGACAATAGTTACTAATATTTTTTCCTCCAAAATTCTACAATTTTTTTTTGTTGGTTTATGAAATTCTACAAATTACAGATTTCTTCCAAAATTCTACAAATGTGAAATTTCTTACCCTTAGATTTTTTTTAAAAAAATGTGAGCTATAGATTGCTATCTTCTTATAAATAATCAAAAAAAAAAAAATCCATACTAGAGTAAAAGATACGATAATATAATTCTTATAACTTTCGTCATATATATGTAGTTTTTTGTTTTTTAGCAATTTTTTCATCGCAGTGGAATTCCCGTGCTTAAAGATTTTACAAATTGAAGCAGGGGCTCTTCAAGATGATAGGTAACAATTAAATCATGTCGGTGATCAGGTATCGCGATCTCACTTTTCTGAATCAGAATATCCTTTCCAATATCTTGTAGATGCATCTTGATTATCGGATCAAGCCAGAGCAGGTGTGGCCTGGTGTCTAGTCAATGATCAATGACAAGTCCTTCAAAACTCAGTTTCTATAGCAGCTATCAATTCAGTCTTTGAAGCAGAAGCAGAGGCGTTAAGGATGGCTGTGTTTGAGATGCACAAGTTGGAATACAAAGAAATGCTCTTTATGGGTGATGCCAAGCCCTTGTATGATATTCTCAGTCAGGACTCACAAATCAAAAAGGGAAAATGTGATAAATCTGTTATTACCTATGTAAAAGATATAACCTCACTGGCTTACTTACATAACAATCAGTTTTTTTATGTTTAGAAGAAAGTTGGTGAATGTAGATTACCTTGCTAAGACAGTTAGAATACGTAGTTCACCTTATGTAATCAAATGGATGTTCATGTAATGTTTTTTAATGGACGAAAAAAAAAAAGATTTTACGAAAAAAAAAGATTTTAATGTTTTTTAAAAGTTTGATGGGTCTTTTGAGAAGAGAGCTATGAGCTATCTATCCGAGAAGTGAAATCCTAGCAGGCTTATTTAGGCCCAATAGTTTGGGCTTTTCCCCTAATTTACACACGACTAAGCCCCAAATTCGAAAATCAGATATTTGCGAGCGCTAGAAGAATCGATTACTGGCAGATATGGCGCCGTCTCTAATACCTTCATCTTCTCTGCCGATTGTTTATCTGAATCAAAGCTTCTATGGTTTTTGCTTCTTCCAATTCGATTTTCTTTTGCTGTATCGCCGACGATCTCCTTCCGGTGGAATTGATTCCTCGCTCGCGAATGCGGTTGCAAAATGCTCGCTCTTTCCTCCGCCGCCGTAGCTTCCGTTCCATCTCCGATCAATAAGATTGAGATGCGAAAAAATTACGGTAAAACGATGAAATATGATGTGATTTTGTGGAGTTTCGTTAGAGATAATCCCTTGAAGAATCAGTAAAAGCTCTTCGATTCTGCGATTTGTTTCTTATTTTGTATAATCTGACCCGAAGAAAATTCAAGGGTTTTCAATTTACAACAAGTTATCTACAGTGTGATTAAAACGAAACAATCTCAATCAATTTCACAGATTATGCAGTGATCTGAAACCAATCTCCACATTGCACTTCCTTGTTCAATTTCGAATTTCTTGCTAAATTTATTCCATAGATGCAAACCATAGCTTCTCTTGTGCATCTGAACAAGCTTGTTTTTGACCCATTTCGAATCTTTCTCTGTCTTAGGCACTTTGAAGAACTTCTCTATCTCGAGCCAGTTTACAGGATAGAACACAGAAGGTCGCAGGACGGTGAAGTTATAGTCACTTGATCCTTCCACGGCTCTAGCCACTCGTGATACCAGGTATGGTCCGTTGTATCCCCATATGTTTCCATTGAAAGTTTGAGCGAACTCTTCGATGAATTTGAGTAAGAGAGGATGATTCTTGTCGAATATGAGCACTGCGTTGTTCAATCTCGTCCAATTTGTCGATGAAGGATCGAGTGTCTGAGCTCCAATCACGTTTTTAAGACCTTTGAAGCTTTTCAGAACAATCATGTCTGTGTCTAAGTAAACACCTCCGTATTTGTACAAGTAGGCAAGCCTCATGAGATTTGATAGATTCTGAGCTAAAGAAATCTTGCCTGGATTTCGTTTCCCGGTCTTTATTTCCTCCAGCCACGATTCTCCGGCGGTTCCTTTGAGTAGAAAAGGCAAATCCGGCGTGACTGCAAGAATTTTGTAGCCGCGGTCAAGAAACGGCTTCAAGGTTGTATAACCTTGAGGAGAATCCATGGTTGCTGATAGGATCATCAAGCAACCACGAGGATGAGACTTAAAGACACTTTCAATAGCTAAAAACTCTCTCTTGCCGAACAACTCTGCTGATGAAATCCATGTCATGACGAAGTTGACTTCACATCCATCACCGATAAACTCAATTGCCCTCCTTTCAAACTTCTCTGACAAGTTATTTCCACTGAAAATCTCAATAACTTGGAGCTTCTCGTTTACTTTGATGTTCAGGTTAGGCGAAGTCATCATCACTTGTGTCTCCTGCTTGATCGGATTGTTGCTTTTACCTTCCTTCTCAGAGCTAAGAGGTAAGTGTGGAATCACTCTCTTGATCTCTATCTTCACCTCTGAGAAATCTCTTTGTGGTTGCATAGAGAAATTAGACATTAGAACCAACGTGGTAACCACGATCAGAGTTATAAAGCTGATCGCAAACGCGGTGAAAAGTGATCCAGATTGGTTTAGCCGTCTGTGATCAGTCACCACCGTGACTCTCTTCTCTATATCATGATCCATGATTAAGTGAATTGTTCTCAAATTGGAAACTAGCAACAACAAAAAAAAAAGGAAAAACTTTAGATAGATAAGAAAGAAACCTGTTCAGTTTCTATGTCTGTGTTTTAACTTGTTTTTAGTCTTTTGACCATGTTCTTGCTTCTGGAGGCTGTCTAGTTTTGAAAAATTAAGAACTCGACGTAGACTATGGGTTTTTTTAATCAATATATTAATTAGTGGGGTCTGAAAAAGTTTTTTTTGGCATTCACCGAAATTGATGTTAGTAAAGCGAGAAATGGAAAAATAAGTAATCTGTTTTTCCATTTCTTTTATCAACTATTTTATATTTACATTTACTCGTTGCTTTCAATCGAATTATAATAAGATTGAGTTATATTAATTCATAATTAAATTAATATTTTATTATGATGGAGGTAAAAAAAAAATATATAGCGAAAATCTTATAAATTATATAGTTGTAAACTCAAAATTTGCCGATTTCTAAAGAAGTAATTAAAATTGTTTAACTCTAGAAAACAATTAATTGTTGACAAAAAAGAAAACAACGAATTACAAAGAGAGATGTTATATTTTTTTTGTCAATTACAAAGAGAGGTGTTAATGCATACTATTGGATCATAATGTTAATGTGTAACACTTTTTCTCATGATTTCTCTTTTAATAGTATTAAAGATATTTCTCCGAGTTTTAAAAGTCTTTTGATACTCCTTTCATTTTTTAGTTTTTTTCTTATCATTCAAAACTTTGTTATTTTTTTTTTCGGCCATTGAAAGCTTTTATAGAACCGGAGTCGTACCCTTAACACTATCAAGAATTGTTTTATGTGTAATCTACATATTTTTTTTTTTCAATCTTTAAATAGTTATATTACCTACCCATCATCGCGTTATTGGTCAACTTTTTTGCTAACACGGAACATAATAACAATCATAATCGAAATGAGTTTTTTTTTTCTTCTAAAAAAATATTAATTTATATCTAATATTATATTTCTGTTTGAATTGAATAAATTATAGTATTTTTAATTGGTTGTTGCAAAATCATTCTCGAAAAGGCATTGTACTAGTTTTCTTATAGACAAATTGTCAAGGTATTTAAATCTTCTAGCTTTGGTAAGATTTTCATTTTATAATACTAATTAAACCGTGTTTGTTGGATTGAAATATTCGTCCCGACTGAATAATGCTGCCATTCATGCATGGTTGACTAAGAAGTTTCAAAAATTAAGACATTTTATATTTTGTGTGCAATAACGACGAAAATTAAGAAACACGATTGGTTCTCTTAGTTAAAAAAAAAAAAAAAATCAAACTTGATTGGTCCATGCATAATCAGCTTCCTTCACACGACTTGTCAAGATATGTAAGCATTTTGACCGTGACAACTGAAAGCATAGTAAAGAAAAGAAATATGTATCACATTATTGTAATCTCATTATTGTAATCTCATTATTGTTGATTGGTAATACTAGCTCAACAACTAGACATGCAATTTGTGAACTAACTAGGCTATCGTCTATTGTAACGAATAACAAATTAACGTCTTTTAGTTCCAAAGTCAACGTCAGTGGCCATGAATGGGCCTTATTTTTTGTAACTCGCATCAATTTTCCTTTTCTTACCTATAATTGGCCCATGGGCTTTTATTGCTTCGTGCTTTCTTTGAATTTATTGAGTCTAATAATGACGTTTATACCCCTCAGGATTAGTGGACTGAGGCTTCATCTCTCACCTCAGGATTGGAAGCTTTCTTTCACCGTCACGCACAATCCAAGGAGTCGGTTACGGCCACGTGGGAAGCAAACGCGTGAATCCGACGGCACAGATTTAATGCGGGTGAGCACCGACCTGTCAGTTTAAGAGAATTCCAATACTGCTCTGACGTTGCCACGTGGGCTTATTATGCTTTGCTTTCGCTCCATACAGTAACATTACCTCCTCCTCCTTTCTCACTCACAAAAACGAAAACCGCTTCTCAAATGGTGAAGATGATTGGAACCCTAACTTCTTCTTCTTCTCCATCTTCTTCAACGAAGATCATTCTCGAAGATTTTCCTGCTGGGATTTTCCGTTGTGGAACAGATATTTTCCCTTCTTTTCCCAGGAAAACGTTTCACCTCAAGCTTTTGCGTTTTGATTCTGTTCAGAGCAGGATTCTTAAGCCGATTCCGCTTCGTTCGTCGTCGATTCAGGTTTCGCAGGTAAGAAACACCTTCCGGTTTGTCTCTGTTCTCTGCAATTACGTGAAATTTGTTTTGCTCTGTTCACAACGGATAATTGTGTTCATACATTTCTTTAGGTAAATATAGAAGATGCAGAAATTGAAGCTGTAGAAGAATGTAAGTTACCTTCCTAGTATTTGGATTTCGTGGATTGTTGACAGCTGAGTGATCAATTTGCGAAGATTTATGGTTTTTTTTCTTTCCGGATTTCATCATCTACTAAATAATCTTGCAGCCCCTAGAAAAACGGTTCGTGTAAGGTTCCAGTTGCGGAAAGAGTGTGTGTTTGGGGAACATTTTTTCATCCTTGGTGATGATTCTGTGTTTGGCGGTCTCTGGGAACCAGAAAATGCCTTACCACTAACCTGGTCAGATGGGCATGTTTGGACCGTAGATCTGGTATGCATCAGTTGGGGAATTTCTGTGTCTTGTTAACATGATCACGTAGATTTTGTAAGAGTTTAAGATACATGAATGTGTTAGCTTACTCATCAGTGTTGTGATGTGGTTTCTTTCTATGCTTAGGATCTACCTGTTGGAAGATTGGTTGAATTCAAGTTCATACTAAAGGCAAAGACAGGGGAGATCTTGTGGCAACCAGGTCCAAACCGGGCTCTTGAAACCTGGGAAACTAACAAGACAATCAGAATATGTGAAGACTGGGAAAATGCTGATCTCCAAATGATGATCGAGGAAGATTTTGTGCCAGTTAATCAAGAAGAAAAGCAGTCTACTGTTAACTTGGATATGCTTAACACCAATGTTTCATCAAACGGTGCAGAAGAGGAGGATGAAGTGCTTGGTACTGTACAACAAAAATCTTCAGTAGTAGTTGAATGGAATGCAGGATACGTAAGTGACAAGTCTGAGAAACAATCGAGTTCCGATATCCAAATTGAGAAAACCATGGAACATTCGAATGGAGCTCTAACTGCTCGGGATGCAAATGTGACCAAGGAAGCCATGTTTACTGAGGAAGAAGGTCCAGTTTTGGTCCCCGGATTGATTCCTCTGTCTGACTTGGAAAATGAAGAAGTGAGTGGACCCATCACTCATGTGTCAGTGGAAGTTATTAACGAAGGTAAAGCCGAAACGTTCCCGGAGGTAATACCCTGATAAGTTTGAAGTTTCATGTTCCTGTTTTTTCTATAAAACCTTCGTGTACGCGGATCCTCTAGGCTTCTTTTCCAACAGAAGGAATAGAAATGCTCTGCTATGTACATTGGTGTTTCATGAACCCTTAGAGCTGCTGTTATACACACGGCATGGCAATGAAAGCTTTGCATATTGATGCTTTAAGACATCGTTCATTGTAGAATAAGACCGTACAATGTGTACTGTTGCCCCAGTTCATAAAAAAGTTTCCTTAACCATGTCTTGAAGCTAGTTCCACGGTAGAACATATTGTATTAAAATTTAAGGAAGGTGCGCTTATCTTAGACTGTTGAATTATTTTCCAGCAATAAGATTTTTGGCTGTAAATGCCCTTATTGTCTAATGTAATGAATGGAGAAGCTGTTTGCAGGTAGATAAGAAGCAAGAAACCAAAGGAGAAAGAAACGAGAAAGAGAAAGTAAAAGCGGTTTCATTATTCGAATCAGAGCAAGAAGCAGGGAAAGGTGTAGAGAAGAGGCATTACAATGCAGCAGAGGAAGAGATGCAGCAGCAGCGGCTAGAGACAGATCCGCTCGAAACGCCGCATGTGGTTTTAGAGAAAGACATCCAATGGGGACGCAGAACGCTTTACAAGCTTCTAAGCAACTTTGGGCTTTTCTAAGCTCAGCAAAAGTGTCTGAGTGCACACATTTATGGACAAAAGAGCTTCAAGAAGATGATTCTCTTAATATTTTCAGACAGAACTGTCTTAAAAGGTAAGCTACCTTCTTCTGCTCTGCTCATCTTTACATTTGTAATCAATGAGAATTGAGAATAGATTGAAGCATGTTGTGTTGTGTTTGTATATATGTATGATCAACCGGTTTTTGCTAAGTACATAGGATGTATCATGTTGCTGTCTTTTCATGTGGATATAATTTTGTAGTTGTTACATAATGATGATGATCATATATATATGATTGTTTGGTCTTAAAATTCCAATTTCTTGCATAATGATGATGACCATGATTGTCATACGAGTATTTAAGTTTTTGCGGGAATTCAAGTAACTATTTTAATGATCTTTAGGAAGGCCTTGCAATTACCGACGCCGTACGTTTAGGAGCACTTTTTTTTCTCTAGAATTTTATATGTTTTGTAAATCTCGAGAGGCATATGCTTTATAATATTATTGATGGGCCTCATCAATTTCATCTATCCTTATTAAATTACCGTCTCAGCAATCTTAAGATTGTAAACAATTCTTGACCCAAAACATAAGCTGATATAAAATGAGTATATATAATTTGTGAAATTATGGGGCTTTGCTGCATACCGTTTGTAACTAAAGGATTCTTTGATCAAACTTACATAAAAAATCCCTTGCAACTCCACATGCTGCTCTTAATGACTAGATTAGTCCAACAAGAAAAAACAAGCATCAACTTAAGACTAAAAATATACAATCACTATACACAAAGCCTAGTTTAGGTGAGGTTTCATACTCGGCTTCTCAAAACCAAACTAAACACTTAGTCACGAGACCAGGCTCCTAAGGGAGGGAAAGGCTAATATTGACTTAACCATCAAAAAGCCCCTTATTTGGGGCAACTTTTAAAAGATAATAATAATGTGATTAAAAGAAGCCTCATCTTTGCTCATTCCCTCTCACAATTGGTAAGGAATATTTACCTTATGTCTTCTTCCCCACATACATATTTCTCCTCCCTTGTTAAGGCCATCACCTAAACTTCGCATTTCTGAGAAAACTCAACTCGTAAAATGTTTTCTTTAGGTGGCTTCCTCTTCCAGTCCTACGTTTGATACAGCTTCACCGCTTTCCCACAAAAATCCATTTTCATTTCTGGGATCCCTCTCTGCTTCTCCAGAAATAGGTGAGACATGTGCAACATATTTTTCTGCAGAAAGCAATACAAAGAAGATTGACCAAACGTGCACAGTATTATACAGAAGACTAAAGAACAATCTGGAGACTTAATCAAGTGGTAAATAGATCCACGGAAGAAAAATCCCCCCAGTAGAAATTTTACCAGCCAAACTTCGAAGAGCATTCTCAGCCGCTTGTTGATGTGCATCTTTCTTAGTTTTCGCCATCCCAATGCCTATCTTCTCACCCGTGAACAAAACCTATGTCAAATTAACAGCAACAATCAGAAACATTTGACAAGGGGGCTTCAGTAACGAACTAACTAGGAAAGATCGAAAAGCGAGGAACAAATTCCAGCTGACCTCTACAGAAAACTGTAACTCTTTGTTGGTACTCATCACAGTCCTAAACTCCACCTGCAAAATCGTACATAATTCTCACATCCCATGAAAAGAGAAGAAGCAGTAGCTTGCATGGTTATGAAAATATGTACCTTTGAACCGCATCTTCTTCCAATTTCTTGCAGCGCACTCACAAATAAATGAGATTGCCCACCATTACTCTTTCCACCATCTGTATGATGTTCTCTACCGTTTGACACTAAATGATTATGGGATATTCCACCTTCTGCAAATAGTTTGAACAAGTGTTATGTTAAAAATAACACACTGAATATAGGCTTCATGGAGAAAACAAGAAACTCAACGATCGACTATCCATCTTAATAGCAGGTCGATTACATTAGTGTTGAAACTAGAACAAACCTGTTGTTTGACGTGATGGGTTTTGCCTTTTCAGGTCATCATCCATACACACCTGCAAAGAAAACTCTCAGACCGTAGACAGCATACTTTTGATGTTGTACGAGAGATACTTCGAATGCAAAACTAACCTCTTCGCTCCTCAAGTGGGATGGGTGTGAGAATGAACCAACAGGAGCAGAACCTGGAATACCATGATGAGATTGATTTGGATAAACTCCTGAAGGTCGACCAGGAAAAGGAGGTCTATTCTCGTCATCTACCAACCAACCACCCTGAGAATGCATAGAAGACGAAGGTGGCTGCATAGGAATCCTAGCCAGAGTAGGCGGTTGATTAAAGTTTTGGTTCCTTATATCTACACCAGGCCTCATCATAAGGGGTCTTCCACCATCAGAAAATGTGAAACCATCCCGTCTAGGGGCTCCAAGCAAACTAGGTTCTACATTGTGTTTGAATACGAAAGATAGAGAATGTCAGAAACAAAAACATTAACATGCAAAAAAAAAACTGTTCCAGGGTCAAAATTCGGAGTTATATTAAGTCAAAAGTTCGTACTTTGAGAAGGTAACAATGCTGCTGCAGTTGTCGTGCTAGCGTTATTCGGTATAATTGCTATCTGCGGCTTAGGGGTTTCAGGTTTCTGCTCGGCATTACTTGTTGCGGGAAGAGTAGAAGAATCAGCTGCAGCCTTCTCATCCCCAGAAATCGAAAAGTCAACAGAAAATCAGATTACAACTGACAAAACAGATCTCAAATTGTGTATCTATTTTCTGTGATTATTTTACTGACCGCTTGGTTTAGTCTGCGTTCCACTTCACCCCCACACATTCCTTCGATAATTGGAGGAGCATTTATGTTTCCATTTGAGGCAAAGCCAGGATCCTGCAGACAAATGTAGCTAGATTGCATATTGTAGATAGGGCCAAATGTCTGTGCAATACATTAACAGAGATAAAGTTCTAACTAAACTTACCTCTATAATGACATAGTTGCTCACATCCGGTGATGGGGGTAAATTTTCCACATCATCTTCATAGTAAACCAAAGATATACTACTCATTAAACTCTCATCAAATTCCCTGGCATAAATGTCCGGAAACGGTAAGAACAACCAGCATGAATTCATTACATAAACAAATAAAAACAAAGAAAACTTACTTGAAAAAGTAACCTCTGACATTGCATGCAACATTTCTTGCTACGCAAAGAATTGGAACGAGAAGGGCTGTCTGATAAATGGGCAGAAGAAAATAGTTAGATACCCACATGGAAAATTAAGCGATACAGTATTTAATTCGCAGCTTAATGCAAGAGCAACAACATGCCTCTGCCTGTGGAGCATAATACGGAAGATATGCAGGAACAACATGAACCCGTGGTTGATCCTTGTCCTCCCAAACCTTAATACGGTCATCAATGACCATTGCCATTTTCGGGTGGCAAATGCCACCATTGAAGACATTTAACAACGATTTCTTGGCGTCTGCAATGCAAAGAGCAAGAAAAAAAAAATTGTTAGTTTTGAGCTTCACAGAGAGAAAGAGACAGATAGTTGGGTAAAAACATCATAAGATTAATCCCTGAATACCTAAACTGAGATGTCAGCAAATCAAATCAGGCATGAGAGAGGGAGGGAGAAGAGGCAAAGTATAAATAACATTTCACCACAAAAACAGTAAAGAAAGAGATAAGTAAACTGAATTAAGAAAGCTACACCAATGGCAGTATGGCGCCTATGTACCAAAACCAAGATCAAGGGTATCAAAGAAGCTGGAGATGGTTTTGACCTGATCTAACGCATACAATACGATCTCGAAGCTCCTTGAGACTTATCAGGTGTGCTTCCGGATCAAGTAGTCTCCACATTTCCAAAGCATAATCTCTTTCAGCCATGGTACAAACATAAACTTCAAAACGTTTCCTAGTTTTTGCTGTCAAATAGCTTCTTAACTCCTCCCACGCTGGTCTCAGTTTTACAAGCACACTAGTGTCACGGATCTGCATCAGAAATAACCCCGGACATGAGACAAAAACTTCGTAAGTTCCAACAATATTAAAACTAGGTTACTATGCTTAAACGACCTTATCCTATCACATGTCAGAAAAAGGCAAGTCCAATAAATTAGATGAAATAAATATGTATACAAAACCACAAC
Source organism: Pseudoturritis turrita (assembly GCA_900406555.1). Taxonomy (NCBI): domain Eukaryota; kingdom Viridiplantae; phylum Streptophyta; class Magnoliopsida; order Brassicales; family Brassicaceae; genus Pseudoturritis; species Pseudoturritis turrita. Next base: position 1,004,419 of record OVBL01000813.1, read on the forward strand.
ACAGATAGATCTTCTAACCTCTGGATTAATCCGAGTAAGCACAGTATTCTTTTCCGGCAATCTAATCACGGGTCTATAAACTTTCTCGAGGCCATCAGAAGTCGGTCGGACCTCCTCAGGTTGAGCCTTTAACAAAATTCCGTTATCAAATGCACAGTCGTTATCAATATACTGCTTCAGCAGCATCCTATCATCCATATACCTTTTCAATTCTGCAGACATTCCATTTATCCTCGTAGGATCAATCTCTCGTGAAATCCAAACTTTAAGAGCCTCGATTCTATCCTCAAAGGACTTCATGGTATTCGCAACAATCAGTGTCTCATCCAAATCAAACACAATAGACAGACACCGAGTGTTAAGCATCCTTAAACAGGAATCATAAAGACCTAAAGGAACTGAGAAACACCAGAAACACGGAAACTTCTTCTCCTTGCTCGGCATCGCCACTAAGTGAATCTCCTCATCTCCGAGCAAAACCACCGCAGTCTGTAATCACAACGAAGTGTCAATTCGTGTCCAATAGACATCTCGGAAATCTAAAACGAGCCATGTTACCTTCAATTCATGGAAACAGACTGCGTGTAGATGCATCAACTCAGGAGGTTTGACCGGAGCCGAGGACTCAAGCTTGCATCGAACGGCAAAAGAAGCGATGGTCTGGAGAATCGCGAGCGGAGGACACCTTTCGCCGGCCGGAGAAATGTGGTGGATTCGAATCTCATCGTTTGGGAACCGAAATTCGTTCCCTGAGGAAACCTGGTTGACATCGAGTTCCCCTAAACGCAACTCTCCGTGATAAACCACGGATTTATGACCTAAACGACTCATCCAAAATTCGTCAAAACGATTTTCTCAAGAACGAATCAGCAAGTGGGAAAAAAATTTCTCGGGAATGCGTGAGAAAATCTGCAGATTCAAGAGAATATCTCTTCTTCTCTCTTCTTCGTTACTTTTCTCTGTGATTTCTCGCTAAAGAGGGTTTTTCTGGGTCCCAAAATTTTCTTCGACACGAGAGAACACGGCAGGGTCGGATATTTATAGGCTAGGAAGGCGTTTTTAATTGTTACGACATCGATTTTAACTAAATTACGAAAAAACCTGAAATTTCTTTACACGTGGCGTAAGATGCATTATCCTGTTTCCACCAGCATCGTATGTCAGCCGTTAACTGCCTTTCCTTTATTCACCGTTCTCAATTCAACAAGATAAAATACAATTGAGAATTATTATTTTTTTGTCAACATATGAATATTGTTATTTTTTTTTTTTTGAGAAATTGAATATTGTTATATTTTTTTTTTTTGAGAAAAGATTATCCTTCGAATTTTTTTTGGTTTTTTAACGGTTGAGGATTTGAATAGTAACAAAATTCATATATACATATATAAATATAAATATTTATTATTATTTAGTGGGATGTACTATTCCGTTCGAAATCTTAGGGGTATTATTCAATAATAAATTTTAATAGAGTTTAAATCTAAGCAAAATTCACTATTATTCAATCAATGATTCTAAATCATATTTTAAAATCTGGTGTTATTGGATATGATATTTACAAATCATGTCTTAAAATTTTTAAAATCTGGTGTTATTCAATAAAAGATTTTAAATCCATCATTAAAATCCAGTGTTATTCAACATTAACACAAATAGACTCTATCAAAATTAAAATTTTGAAGATTTTTAAAATCGATGGAATTGACTTTAAGTCATTAATAACACTTCCTTAGTCTCATAAATCCGACTTGCATTACTACAAACTATCATTAATATTGCTATGTTGTGCTAAGAATTCTTGCAAATAATTTTTTGTGTGATGAAAACGGAACAAATCAGCAATTTTTGTTGTTCAGATAGCTAATGTATACAACTATATAGTATATTGTAAAATGTGGAAAGTGGAAACGTACTAATGGGACAATTACTTGAGATTAACAAATCTTCTTCTTTTTTTCTCTTGTCATCGTTTATACAATCTGTATCATCATTAATAATGGGACAATTTTTTATCGCAAGTCCAAACAATCGCCTCTTAACCAAAAAAAGATTCTAAAATAATAACCAATACATAACCCAAAATTCATGGCCACTCTAATAGCTGACCTTAAGCAAGACAAAACCAGAAACACATAAGTCATTCATGATTCAGACTCATGAGATACTTTTCCATATCTTTCTACTACAAACACAAAGAGAATATGAAAAATAAAGAGTTAATAAGTAACTCTAAGAGTAGCTTATGTCGCTGAGATTATCGTCGCTACCGTCTAAGCACAAGATGTTGACACTCGATTCCGAGCTCCCGCTGCTGCTCACAGGCCTGTTTCTCCTGTTTCCTGACTGTCTCACACTGTACAATGAAGTTGCCGGAACTTTCGTCACTAGCGGTCGGAAATTCCCCTTCATGCTTCCTCGTTTAACATCCTATTAACACACAGAGAAACCATTACAACATTGGAAACAGAGTACTGAAAGATCTTATAGAGAAATGCTCAAAATTGTCCATTTTAGCAACCAAAACAAAAAAACTATGATTAATGTCATTTCATTCTTATAAAACCAAACATGTGCATTTCTAAGACTTTAAATATGGTATATACGACTGACTAAACTGATTAATCAGCTGATTGAACCTCTTAACCCACTACCTAAACTCATTGGTTGGTTATTTAGTTTTGGTCAAAATTGCGACACTAGAATAGTTTCTACCCATTTTTTTTAACGAAATAATCTCATTTGTTACCGTACCATATGTCTCAAGGCCATATCGATGGAGCTTTTAGATAGGTTTCTCCCAAACCCAAAACCATCAGATCCCGAGCTCGACTTCCCGGCGATGGAGCCGCCACCACCACCTCCTCGGCCGCCGTTTTCTTTCAGTCGCGGTGGAGCAAATTTTCGCATATTCACAACTCTTTCGTCTATAGCCAGAGGACTGATCAAGCCACCATCATCGTTGCTCGTCTTTCCTCGTCGTCCACGCAACATATGAACAGCTCCATTAGCGTTTCCAATCGGAGCTCGGTTTCTAGAAGGCGAACAAGACTGCCTCCTTGCAACGCCGCGTTCTATGGATGATGATCTTGAACCACTAGACGCACCAAACGCTCTGGTTATGCGACTTGAGGCGGTATGTGGCCTATCCGGTAACGTAGTTCTGAGATTCGATGGTGCTTCTAGAGAGAAACCAGGCATCTCATAAGGTTCCCATGGCCTTGATCTCAATGTTGGTGAGGGAGCCGGTTTACTCACCGGTTTAGTTGGTTTAGTCCTCAATACAGTTGATGAACCGGTCGGAGTTGATGGACGGCGAGTAGGAGTACTTAACCTCGATCCCGGTTTTGTATTCGGTGCCGACATTGGCCGGGTCGTGGGTCGAGTAGAGGTGGCTGAACCGGTGGTTTGTCGAGCGGTTGAGGTGGTAGCACGTGCAGCGGTCAAGTTAGCACGTGTGGTTCCGGAGCTAGAAGCTCTTCTGGTTGGTGTAGAAGGTCTGCTCGTTGATCTTGAGCTACGAGTGGACAAGGTTAGTGTGGCACGTGCAGCTGCTGAGGTGTCACGTGAGGTTCCAGAGCTAGAAGGCCTTCTGGTTGGTGTAGAAGGTCTGCTCGTTGATCTTGAGCTACTAGTGGCCGAGGACGAGTTTAAGGTACCACGTGCAGATGTTGAGGTGACACGTGAGGTTGGAGTTGTTGACCTTGTGGCTGGAGTTGTAGACCTGATTGGTGTGGAAGGTCTACTCGTTGACCTTGAGCTGTTAGAGGACGAGGGTCGTTTGAGCCCAATAGTTTGGTTTTTGGATGATATGTTGTCCCTCTCTTCTTCTCGGCAGTTCAGTAACTGTAGAAAGAAATCATTATAGAGTAAAACGAAAATTCAGACACACATAAAAGCCTAGAAATTGGCGAGACATAGCGAGTTTGTACCCGTGGTTTAAGAGCCATCGGGTTAACATCGGGTGCATCGAGTTGGTCCAGTACGCTTTTACTCGGTGAGCCTGGTGGCGTAACTAGCCTGAGCATTAAGAAACAATTGACAACAATAACAACAAAGATATAAACCCATTATGTTTATGATGTCTTATTCATGGCCGTATTTGATGCATGCCATATGAAACATTGACAAATGCTTAAAAAAAGATTGAATATTGAAAGATCATACTTTATAAATTCATTTTTTATAAGTTTTAAGTCTTAGAATGCGTACAACCTCGAAATCGGATAAACTAGACCTGACATCAGATTACAATCTAGCAAGAATGTCCAAGAAAATTGATCAAAATTACTTTTTTGGTTGAATCTCTGTTGTGTTCTATCCTAAACCAAGAAATACAAATGTGTTAAATGCAGAATGTATAGAAGCAAAACAGAATAAGTTTTGGGAAATGTTAGAAAGGTAAAATTTCTGAAATTATGATCAGAAATTTAAAAATCATAATCAAAATCGAAGGGGGAAAACATTACGTACCAATCGTAATCGGACTTCTCGTTCTCGGAGTACAAGAAGTTATCGGCGGCAGTTCTCCGGCGAGGGTATGGTTGAGACGACATTGTCGTCGTACTACTAATATTATCAGATCCTGCACAACAAAAAAAAGATTAAAATCGGACAACATATTAACACATGAATATACAATGATCGATATATATATACACGAACATGGACCCATTAGAAGCGAACCTTGGTGACCTTTCTCGCGACCTTTCTCGTGACGACGTATCTCCATGAACAAAACAAGCTCTTCATCTCTGTCTTGGGTCAACATTTTTGTTTAGGACATTTTTTAATTGGATATATTGTTGATGAAGGAAGAGAGTGGTGAAGATGTTCTTTTCGGTGTTTTTTCTTTATTTAAAAATGTCAGATTTCATACTAAACAACCCTTGTTGTCTTGTCGATATATAAGAAAGTAATTTTTTTAGTTATATCACTAGAGTTTAATATTCTATATATATTAATAGATGAAATATTAGAAGAAAATATCAACGAGCAATTTGAGCAACACGTCATTTAATTTAACCAATTAAAATTATATGCCATGGTGAAAATTTCTACATATTCTTCTTAATTTTATAATATAAGTTCATTAATACATCTTTTACATATTTAAACCCACCTGAATGTTATATTTTAGACTTATCATATTATATACTTTTAATTGTTTTTATATATAAACAAGTCTTTTATTGGTCAACAGATGTTAATAAGTTATATCTATAATTTAAAAAAAAAATCTTAGTCTCTATTGATTTATGTTAAATAGTGTTATGGTATTATTAAATTACATTAGATTTTTTGTTTAAAAGCATAAAAGATTAAAAGTTATTATATATTTAGAAAAATGATACTACTAAAAGAACCTTAATTTGTGGAGTTTTTTATAACTTTGTAATATTATCTCATATTTTCTCATTTATTATGCTAGAGAAAGGTATTTATGTCCATTCAATTATTCTCTCGTGCCAACAAAAAAAAAATTATCCTCTCATTTTGCCTATTTTACTATGTTTTCTCTAAGCTTCACACCAAGTACAATCGAAAGCTCACGGACGGTTCATATCGTTTATTTTTTGCTAAATTAAGATTTAAGATGATATTATGATTACAAAATGACTAATTTTATCAAATGGTCGCTAATAATACGGAATAATAACATTAATCGCTAAAAAGACACAGAGTAACTGATAATTGACGATTAATATTAATAGAGCTAGAAACCTAAAAACACCAAATCACCGAGTCGCTCGTTGGTCGGACTATTCCCACCGTGAACCAGCATCCCTTCACGACCATCCTTGACCGCGACCGCAAAAGCGCACCACCCGCGTGGGCTCGGCTTCTCCTCCTCTTTAGTCCCATCCACAAGCTTCTCCCACACTAATGTCTCAGTATCCAACTTATAAACCTCTCCACAGAATCTCCCAGCACCCATATGCATCAGCTCATGCGGCTCTTCCTCTCCACCATATATAAAAACGTGTTTCCCGCAAGAAACCGCGGGAAACACACTTCTCGCCTCTGGTATTTCCCCGGTGGTTTCCACGGCGGTCCATTCTCCACGAGACAGGTCAAAACAATGAATATCATCCAATTCATTACCATCAAACCCAAACAAAACCCATATTTTCCCTTCCACAACCACAAGCCCCGGTGCTCCTCTCCCTTTACAAGCTTCCCCAGCCGCCGGATACTTAACCCATTTCCGATCAACCACATCGTAAGCATCGAGCGTGTTTAAACGTCCTTTGGCACTAACACCACCAAAGACGTAAACTTTCCGATCATCAGCAACCATCGAGTGGTAGCTACGACCCGGAAGACCTTCGTCCGCGGGAGATAGCATTTTCCACTCGTTGGTGAGAGTTTCGTAGGAATATAAGCCGTTGTATTTACGAGATGCGTCACGGCCACCGTAGACGTATATGGTCGAGCCGATCGTGACCATGCAGACTCCAAAACAGGGGAAAGGAGCGTCTCCGGTTGCAGCCGCTATTGACCATTCCTGAGTCTCGAGATCGAAAACGTAGAGATCGTTGTCGATTGGGATCGTGGGTTTAAGCTCACCGCCGAAACAATACACTTTGTTCCCCACCACGGTCATGGCGTGTGAGCTTCTTGGCCCAGGACCTGCTCCTTTTTGCCCCACCTGATCAACATAATCATCAAAAACTTATTTTTAAATTTTCGAGAGGTTCGAAGAAGCAAATCAATTAAAAACTAGCCTTAGTTTATGTTATTACCTTTACCCATTTGTTGTTCTCCGCCACAGGACTCATACCTCTCACAAAATTTCGATGCTCGCCAAAAAAAGTTTTTACGGAATTAATGGAAGAGATGTTTGTGGCTATTGTTGTTGTTGATGCGTGTACTTATAGGCAAATGTAGTTATCACAGGGACCACAATTAGAATTCAAAGTAAATTAAGATTTTTCCACTGTTGGAAAAGAAATGGAAATACGTTACACTTGCCCAAAAAAAAAGAAAAAGGAAAATACGTTACTATCTATAACACTTGTTTCCTTTTTATAATAATTGTGACAGTTGTTAAAATCGTTGCGTAAGGAAGAAAAAAAAGGAAAAAAACAAACCTGATTATGCAAGTGAAATACATACTCCAGTGCATGTTTCTTGAGAAGTTCTTGATTTTAAAATTTATGAACTTTTTTTTCCTATAATAACTTTTTTGTTTTATAATTTTATTCTCAAAATCAGATGTGTTACTATTAGGGGTAGGACGGATCCGGATATCCGGAAATTTAAGGGTATCCAGATCCGGATCCTTCGGATCCGTGGAAAAAGTATCATGATCCAGATCCGTGACTTCCGGATATCCGTGACTTCTGATATCCGACAAAAAATTAAGATATCCGCGGATATCCGGATTCGGATCGGAGAATAATAATAAAATAATTAAATTAATTAAATTAAAATATTAAAAAATAAAAAAAAATTATAAATTTAAATTATATATTAATTTTTTGAAAAAAAAATTTTCAAAATAAATATAATATATTAGAAAAAGAACTAAAATCAATATATATGTATATATTTTTATATAAAAATAATTTAATATATGTAAAATTATATGTTTTTAATATATTTAATGCATCCGAATCCGGATATCCGGATTTTAAAATTTTACTATCCAGATCCGGATCCGTTTTTCACGGATCCAAGATTTTACTATCCTTATCCGGATCCGGACATCCCGGATATCCGTATTTCCAGAACGGATACCAGATCGAATCTCGGATAATAATTCCACCTCTAGTTACTATGCACTTTTGTGTAATTCTTAACGATACTCACGACGTGGCTACCGTATCACGTGGGGGCTTTATCTTTATGGCTCCACTTCGATCAAGGGTCACATGCGACTTTTTGTTTAAAAAAAACAAACAGAGAAAACAAAAGCTGAATTTGGTAAAAGAAAAAAAAAAGACGAAGAGAATGAATGTAGACAGTGGAATCTGGTCAAAAATCCAAGCAACATTAGTATTTGGATGGGGACCAAATTTTTGCAGTTTCGCACTTTTACTCCTTTCCTAAATAAGCCTTAACTTTGTTGATGTTTTCTTGAACATCTAACTATTCAAATACAATTATACCAAAGAAAAACCAATGATAGAAATGATTTATATTTTCTCGCATTTTGCATTTGGCCAACATGTTTCAGCTACTTTACAAAATGTCTTGTACATTTCTATTGATGAATATTTGGTTTGTGTTTTGTATTGTCAATCTTTTAACTCCAGCAATAAAATAGAGCAAAGAAAGGGGATTTGAGAAATATTCACTGATGAAATCAAAGTTGCAGGTAGTATAAAGAGAAGAATCATAGAATGTATAAACCTGCTAGTTGCATTCTTCAATCACACTATTCTTCTTCCTCGTCATAATCGCTTCCATCTGGTGGTCCATTGAGCTTAAACCTACAAAAATGAAACCATTTATCAAATCCTCAAGAAACAAATATCGAAAGAGAGTTGAGAGAATAAGATGATCTTCTTGATGGAACATCGCCTATTGATCAAGAAATTTCCTTCATTGTACATCACTATCTCTACACCTTCCTGCGTGGAGGAGCCAATGAAAAACCGTCATAAGAAACAACAAATAACAAACCAATGCATGATATGATTGAGTTGAGACCATTGAGCTTAAATCTACAAAAATGAAACCATTTAATCCTCAAGAAACAAATATTGAAAGAGAGTTGAGAGAATAAGATGATCTTCTTGCTGCAAAAAAAAAAATGGATCATCACCTATTGATCAAGAAATTTCCTTCATTGTACATCACTATCTCTACACCTTCCTGTGTGGAGGAGCCAATGAAAAACCATAATGAGAAACACCAAATAACAAACCAATTCAGTAATGAGACTAAAGTTGATTTTAATGGAAACTGAGTTTTCGAGTCTTTTATACATAGTTCAAGCCGATATGAGAGCCACAACCGATATGAGAGCCACAACCGATACAGAACACTTCAAGCATTGGATCGTCATTTGCTCCATTCTCAATCATCACTTCATGAGTTCCAACCACAACATTGAAGCTGCCATCAAAAGGGTTTTTTTTTAGTATAGGGGAAGTTTCTGTCTTTCTGAGAAACAAACTAAGCATATACTTAACCATTTGGAGAAGTAATATAGTTTTCCATATCTGACCGGATATTCAAAGACCGCCGGCATCTGCAAAACACAACCATGGACACACAGAAATCAGGTCAATCTCAAGAAATGTAAGTTAAACAAATGGAAAATGTCAAACCCTCCCTCCAGGTTGTTTCTATTGCTAAGAGCACACATAACAGCTGAAAACTTGTGGGTGAGATCTAATCATGTTCCAATTATATACTAACACAAAGCCAACATATCTAATCAAATAGTGATCTTCCTGAAGTTGACTTCATCAATGTCCATCGCCATGGAAGACAATTTATCAAGAAATAATTTCAAACAAATCATTCCCAAAAGCCCCTATTTGATTCGACCTAGAAATACCAAGAGGAAATCGAAAATAAAAAACGAGTTTGAGCAAGAAGCGGAAACAAACCCTAGTGATTGGATCTTCGTAAACAGCGAATTATACTTTGCAGAATCTGTAGACCGCTTCTTCGAGATCTGTCACGAATAATCTTCCCATTTTCGATCAAATTCCACCAGATCTCAACATTTTACGCCTGCTAACAAATATATGACGAACACAAGATTCTCGTTGATTCAATAGCTGGAAAACGGAAGAAATCTCGAGAAATTCCTCAACGATGCAACCAAAACCCGAGAAGAAATGCTCAATCGAGAAGAAATGAAAGTAAGAAACTTAAAAATCCAGAAGAAGAGAAACGCCAGAGAGCAGAGGAAGAGTTTCAATTTTTTTCCCCAATATTTATATTTATAGTAAATATAAAATTAAATATCCCATGATCCACCATGTGTATATTAATTGTCCAAGTCAAAAATTTAAAATGATTATTGGTTTATTGATGTTAACCGATTTTAAAATTCAAACAAAATTACGTGCCATTGAATTCATGATTTTTAAATCCATAAATTAGTTAAAATCAAATGTTATTTAATATTAACAATTTACAATTTTTATTTTGCATATAGATATTGAAAAATTTACAAGTTAAAAATATAAAAAATTATTTTCGGAAAAAACTTATGGATTTACAAAGATACGCATATTAAATTTTATAATTAATGAATTATACAAAGATTTATAAATTAATTAAAATACAAAAACTAATAGAAATTTACAAGGGAATAATAAGTGTTTCTTTAAAAAAAAAATTAATCAAAAATAGTAAAAAAAGTCATATTTTGCCCTTAACAGTGCCATCTCTATATATATACGACTTTTGTTTCTCTCCTTCCTCAACGACTCTCTTCTTCTCCTCTAGTGTAGGGTTCCGACTTTCCCCAGAACATTACAGGCTTTGTGTCCGATTGATTCGTCTTTCATCAACGCCTTTTCGGATTCGTGACCTTCTTCCTGATTATCCTCGGACATCGCTTGCTCTCGGTAAAGTTTTCTCGACTCTTCGTGATTGGTTTCGGGTTGATTCTGGAAATTTTCAATCTCTTCCGTTTCGCTGCTTGATAAGAGAATCAGAGAAAACGAAACTGTGTCGATTTCCTTACCTTGATTTGGGTTTCCTTCATTCTATTTACGGTTTGCCGATGCAGAGAGAAGCCAAATTGGGAATTGGGGATTTTGATAAATGCTGTTGTTTTGCCATTGAATGATTGCTGCGATGGACCTAAATGCTTCACCTCAGCCCGAAGAAGACGATGAAGCTTTTAATAAGAGACATCACGAAGATCGATTAGAGTCTGCGGTAGAGATCGCAAGACGGGTACTTTACCATTTGATATTCTACTTTCTTCAACACGAAATATCCATAATCACACACTGTGTAGTTAACTACATTACGAAAATCTATTCTTGATTACTGATCCATCTATTGCTTTTAGTGGTTGAATCATGAATGTAGTTCTTATTTGCCTCTTCTCATGCCTATAGAATTTGTAACCGTGCACTATGTTCTTTCTAATGTTAGGAGGAAGTTGATACTTTGGATGATATCATATTTCGTGTATACAACATCATTCTCTCGCCATTATATTTCGTGTATCGAGCTGAGATAAAGCAGTTTAAACATTATCTTTTGTTCAATTGTTTTAATTTCGTTCTAGGAGCGTGAAGAAAGAAGGAAAAAAATGAGAGTAGACAACCCAACCCATACCTCTCGGCCATTTTTCCGTGATCAGTTTTATCAGAACAGAGATACTAGAGTTTATGATATAAGCAAGATTCCTCAAGGTAATGTACTTCCACTGAATGATTACTTTGGCATTTCCTCAAATGATTATGTTCCCTCTAGTTCAATGGTTTTTTTTATTTTGCCACTACAGGTTGGCTAGATTGTCCTGGTTTTGGTCATGAAATAGGATGCATTATTCCTTCAAAGGTTCCCCTTAGTGAATCTTACAACGAACATGTTCCTCCTGGCAAAAGATACTCTTTTAAACAGGTGGTCCGTAACCAGAGAATAAATGGAAGAAAGGTAAGTTTGAACATGCATCAATCTTTTTTTCTATGCTATGCAACTCTCTAAAGTCTGTGATCTAAGTTAATGAGTCTTTTTCAGCTTGGTCTAGTGATTGATCTAACTAATACAACTCGTTACTATCATACATTAGACTTAAAGAAGGATGGCATCAAGCATGTTAAGGTGAATGGAATCCATGTTGCTTTTATGTTTGTATCGTCTACACCACCATTAGCGGATTGCTTTATCTTTTGTTTCCTGTTGTAGATCGCATGCAGGGGTCGTGATGCCGTGCCAGATAATGTTTCTGTGAACACATTCGTTAACGAGGTACTTGTTTCATAATTCACAAATTCAGTCCTCTTGATTGACAGAAAAACAAAAAATCAATTCTCTTTAAATTGTATTAATTTCCTCTTGAGTTTTAATTGAAGCACAACCTTATCTACTGTTAGTAGCTAATTCAAGGATACTGTCTTCAGGCTATTCAGTTCATCCTTAATCAAAAACACACAAAGAAGTATATCCTTGTCCACTGTACGCATGGGCATAATCGGACAGGCTTCATGATAGTTCATTATCTTATGCGCTCTTCGCCGACGATGAACGTTACACAGGTTCAATTCTTTTAGATTTGTACTTGTGCACTCGTTGTATTGATACTTTTTAGAATGGAGAATCTTACCTCTGTTTGACCTTTGGCAGGCGTTGAAAATGTTCTCTGATGCCCGCCCACCTGGGATTTATAAACCGGATTATATTGATGCTTTATACACTTTTTATCACGAAATAAAGCCTGGGAGTGTTACTTGCCCACCAACTCCTGAATGGAAGAGATCTGCCGAGCTTGATCTTAATGGTGAAGCAGTTCAAGATGATGATGATGATGATAATGCTCCGCCTGGCCCTGTTCAAGTAAGCGTCGTGCAAACAAGTGCTTATTATTTCTTAAGCTCTTAAGTAACACCCACTTAGAGAAATTTCCATTAGAATGAATATCTTGGAGTGCCCTTGTTAATACAGACCTAATAATCTTATGAACGACTTTTTTTTATTCTAGCTTCGTAACTATTGTTTCTATGTCATTTACTTACTACTTAGTGATCTTGGAAAATAAATGGTATCATCTAAACAAAGATAAGCCGTTCTTAAGATTATCTTTGGGTGCATATTAATGGGTGCAGTTGAGTCTGTTAAAAGCTGACAAAGTTCATAAGGTGCCAATCTCATTTTACTTACTGTTTGTTGCTGATCTTTCCTTTCTTACTGTTTGTTGTTTCAGGAAATCAATCAAGAGAATGTGAAGATGTCAAATGATGACATTTTGGGTGATGAAATACCCCATTATCAGGAGGAATCTTACCGGCAATTCTGTTATAAGATGCTTATGATGAATATTGGGGTAGGAATTTAAAATGCTTATTTGTTATTCCTAGTTTTTTTTCTCTATGTGCTCTTATGGAATATTACGTTTAGCCTGTTTTGTTTTTCCTGCATGTATGCTTCATTAAAAGCATGCTAAATGTTTGTTGAGAGTCTGAGACTAATGCAAGAGATTAAATTTTCTCTGATCCAGGGAAGAGGATTTATGCAATTCCCAGGTTCGCACCCTGTATCTTTAGACAGGTCTGACTCTCTGCTTTACTTTTGATATTGCTTACAAAGAGGATTTAGCAAGTGTATGTTTTTTATTTCAGGGGGTCATTAGTCGTACTTTCTCAATGTTGTTAAATCTTACACTTTTGGCATACACTACTTATGCACAGGGAGAGTTTGCAACTTTTGAGGCAGCGGTACTACTATGCGACATGGAAGGCTGATGGAACACGTTATATGATGCTCTTAACTATAGATGGTTGCTATTTGATAGATAGGAGCTTTAGGTTTCGAAGGGTACAAATGCGTTTCCCCTGTAAGCACCCAAGTGAAGTGAGTAATTTTCTGTCATTGCTTAGAGGCCTTTTGTATCGATATCTAAAACTTGTGAGTTCCCTGACCCTTTTGGTTTTGGGTGGTAGGAGATTTCTGATAAAGTGCATCATTACACTTTGCTTGATGGAGAAATGGTTATAGACAATCTGAATGATGAAAAAGGGCAGGCGAGGAGGAGGTACCTCGTATATGATATGGTAGCAATCAACGGCGAATCAGTCGTAGAGGTTGGAACTGTCATTATTTCATCACATCCTTGGGTTTTGGTTCCCGTGTTATCAATTCCCTTGGAATGAGTTCATTAGCCCAAGATCTTAGTATTCAGTATTTATCTAACTGAGAGAGTATGTGCGAGGTTGTTTTCCAATATGTGGCCGTTGTTTTTACTTGGTATCAACCAGTGTCAGGTATTTTAGATGCTAAAGATAACTTACAATTGATATCAGCGGACTTTCTGTGAAAGATGGAACATGCTCGTGCATGAGGTGATCAGAGCCCGTGAGGATGATAAGAAGAAAAGTCATTGGTACAGATACGACCTGGAGCCTTTTGGGGTGAGTTGCATTTTCTGTCTCGTTCCACTTTCCCCTTTCTTTGTATAAATTGTTGGTTACAATTTTGTTTGGCCAGGTACGAACAAAGGCTTTTTGGTTACTTTCTGCTGTTGAGAAGGTTTTGAAGACTTTGATTGCGTCGCTTTCGCATGAATCAGATGGCCTAATATTTCAGGTAGAGGGGATGTTTATATATTTAGGTCTGAATCGATACTTTTTTCCTAAACGCAAACAGACACAAATTTATTAGTTTAGTATTTTTTTTCTTTTTCCTGAAGAAAGTAGGAAGATTGCACTTCGTGAGCTGACATAAATTGGGTTTTGTGGACTAATAATAGGGTTGGGACGATCCTTACGTTCCTCGAACCCATAAAGGTCTACTGAAGTGGAAGTATGCGGAAATGAACTCAGTAGACTTTCTGTTTGAGACGGGTGAGAATGATGGGCGTGGAATGCTTTTCTTGTATGAAAGAGGGAAGAAAAAGCTAATGGAAGGATATTCGGTTGAGTTTAGAGATGATTCGGAGCCGTCAAGTTACAATGGGAAGATTGTAGAGTGTTCATGGGATAAGGAGAAGAAAGTTTGGGTCAGCATGCGGATCAGAGTTGACAAAACTACACCAAATGATATCAATACCGCTCGTAAGGTCAGTTGAACGATTTCTATATTTCAAGTATTGCTTTTTGTCAAATGTTAATTTTGTTTCTTTGCGTTGTTAAAATCAAAATAGGTGATAAAGAGCATAAATGATAACATCACTGAGGAGGTGTTGCTTCAGGAGATCAAAGAGATCATCCGTCTCCCAATGTACGCAGACCGCATTCGAAATGATAGTCGCCGCAAGTAGAGATTACATCTTCAGTGATGATTCTATTATCTTAGTAACAATTAATAATATGGTTTTGGGGGGGGGTTATGATGAATATTGGGGTTTAGGGTTCTCTTCTCTCATACGTATACAGTTAAATCAATTTGTGGACAAACAGTTTATTAGTACTTAAGTCTTTTTTTGCTAACCATGAAACAAAAGGTTTAGGTCTCGGTACCAACTACAATGCATTTGAATCTGATATAATCGTCTATGGATGTTAGAGAAATATATTTATTTTGTATACATATTTTATTGCATGATTTTAAACGTGATTTCCATCTTATCATTCTTTCTCTATTTCTGTTTCTTCTTTCTTTTATGGTTCTTCTTCCTTTTATTTACCATTTTCGAACTTGATCCTTCTTCGAATAACACATCCGATGTGCGGTTTGCATCATGTATCATATCAAGAATTTCAACTACAACGAGAATCATAGGAAAAAACAATATATCAATTGATTTTAAATCGTGTTAATTAAATATATAGTTTTATCAATCATATAATTAATGCATAAATACCATACGAACCATGTTGCAAATGATGAAGATGTTCGGACCTATGAAGTATCGTCCTGGTCGATTTCTCTTCTTCTTTCACCTCTTCCCATTCATGCTCGCATTTAGCTACTCGCTCACTTAAAAAATCTACTTTCGTCTTTTTAAAAGACCAACATGTTAAAATACAGTGTTATTATTCAGCTAATTGTTTGCTTTAAACCGAATTTAAAACTCGATTTTAGTTCATTGATTTATGCGATCTCAATACAGGAAAAGGGATTCACCATTAAAGTTTCAATATGTAACTCCAAAATGTCCATATATTTAGACGTGTAGTCATTGGGATGTGAAGAACTGAGGAAAATAAGTCCAATACATTAATTTGACAAAATTTGAAAAATACTTTACGACAATACCAAAATCATAAAACATAATCCAGTGAAACTCATGTTCGTATATAAAAGTTTACATAACACAGTGAAACCATCGTGACATATATGAGCAATTCAAATAACTAGATAGAAAATCGTTTTGATCGCTTTAAATTGTAAAATATCAGTAAGAAGATAATTAATTTTGAATACCATTTTGATTCATCATTTAGCATTTTGGTGTCGCTTTGTCATATACCGACCGCCCAAGATGCCTCAGATTCCACACCAATTTACACCTTTAGTTTCACTGCAAATGTTTATACCCATAGAAAAAGTTAACTATATTTGAAATTATATCCATACGAAAAAGCTTGTAAATTTTTTCAAAAGTATACCTGAAATTTGGTAGAAACTTTGGGTTTATACTTGATCGTCAAAGGCTTTCCCAACGAACTTTTTGTTTGTAATTAATTGTTTTGCTACGCATCATCATTTTATAGTACAAAAATGTTGAACTGTTTATGGCAAGTTTATAAGTTTGTATTTACTATCATTAAAATGAATTTTTTTTTTTTCCGTTTTTGAGTTTAAAAAAAAAAACAGTCACATAGATTAAATTGATTGGATAAAAATTGTATTTTGGTCAAATTTTGCTTTTTATTTAGTAGATATTTAGTAGGTAAAACTATATTTGTGTATATTTTATATTAACTTTCTGCTTTATAGCTTTTAAAATTTATGTCAACAAATATATTAAAATAAATATATAACAGTAATTTTTAAACTAGATAGTGATTCTGAACAACACATTTTAACCAAATTATTGTAATTCTTGAGATTATAATAAAAATTAATTTATTCCTTCCATTAATTTTTTCTCTGCTGGCAGCACTTTGAAAATCTCATTTATTCAGTTAATTAATATTTATTAATTTATTTTGAACTATCACGGTTTAAATATATATGGTTGAAAGTTGGAACACGAGAGATGGTTTAATTTATCAAAAGAGTATTTGATTTTTGAAAATTTATTTTATTTCTCAAAAACCTTGGTTGATAGCCCTTCTTCCTTCTCACAACCTTGATATATAGTCATATAGATATATGATACAAAAACAAAGAGGGACCGACCATCCCTAATACTAGGGTTAAGCAAACGGGGCGACGTATTTAGGCCACACATGTCAAGATTGCTTCTCCAAGCACATGCTCTTCAATCGCGTCCAGCAATCTCTCTTTCGTCACCTGAGTTGCAACATTCAAACAAACCCAAACTCCTTATAAATTTACTGCATATCATAAACAAAGTTGATATAACCAAATATATAAAAAAATTAAAAAAAAACACTCTAGTTCCATTTTATATGACATTAATCTGATTAACAAGAAATCTAGAATAGCCCCCTCGATCATTCGCACTTGGTTGAATTTTTATTTAAAGCTTTGAGACTCTAAAACGACGTAGTTTTTGGTTACCGTGTGACCAAGGCTAGGTTTATCGTCAAGAGCAAAGAGCTTGAAGTGGAAACGGTGATCGTGACTAGGCATGAGAGGTCCATGCCACCCCGGAATCTTGTGATCGTTATTCCCTTCTCGAATACCGGCGATCTGCTCCTCCTTGCCGGAAAATCCTTCCGGCAAACCTTTCATCTCCGGCGGAATGTCCACGACCACCCAAACCGTCCACGGCACGAGCGGTCCACTAGGATCCGGGGCATCAATGTCCTCCACCACCAACGCTAGCGATTTCGTACCTTGTGGGACATTGTACCTACACATAATATAGAAGACTCTTCAGATTAATCATCGATCAAAGCCGTAAATTAAAAACCAAATTTTAAAAATAAAGAAGATACCATTCAAGAGGAGGAGAGATGTTCTTCTTGGCACCTTGACCTCCCTTCGTATACTTTCTCGGTAGCTTCCCTTCGTTGTCTATCGTCGGCGACACCAACCTAAATTCCTCACTCGCCATCAATTTTCTCTAGTTTTCTTCTTCTTACAAATGCTCGTGTCGTGTTTCTAATTTGTATGGATCTCTACGTGTACAAATACGGTGACACGTTAATGACACGTGGCGTCTTTTGAAATCTGGAACGATCTGGAGAAGACTAATAGTAATAGGTTACACCGTGGTGTGTTTGCGAGATGACTTCTGGCGCAACTCCATATTGGGCATTTCATTAATTACTTAATGGGCCTATATTATTTCTCGGCCCATTTTGTTTATTTGATAAAAAAAATTTACAAAATTATAATTTGGGGGGGAAAACATGAGGAATTTTATCAATTTCATACAAATTATAGTAATTTTTCCGTAAACTTAAGTTTGATACATTGTTGTCTATGTTACTAACTACTTTTCAATATAGTCCAATATGGTCATGATGTTCTGAACAAAAAATCTATGATTATCAAAGGTCTATAGAATTATATGTTAGGCTTTTTAATTGTTTGCATAGATAACAAAGAAATGGTCGATGTGATAGGTGCATTGCAAATACCGACGGTGTTGTGAATATGATCATAATATTGAATAATGAATCAATTTCTTAATACACGTTTCACCCTTCAAAAGATCTAGCTACAATATAAAATATCCAATAATAATAATGTGTGTGTATATACAGAGAACGTCTGCTAATTTTACTGTGTCTGTGTCACTATGCGGCTGGAAAGGTACCAAAATAAATGTAAGACAGTAACATGAGTCCATCACCATCACCAAAATCCAAACCTTCGTTTTCGCATTTATTTTACTTATTAACCACTACGCCTTTAGTGTTTTTTATCTTTTTGTTCTCTTTGTTGTAGTTGATCTAGTTTGGCAAAGGTAGGCATATCAGTTATCACTATCCAAAAACCTAACTTAAATTTCATTTACTTTTTAAGAAAAACTATTTTTATGTTGGTATAACACATTTCACATTTTCATATTTTGGACACTAAATTATACTGTATGTATGACATTTAAAACAATAATTTGTTCTTCTCTCGGTTTTCATCTCATCTGTAATTCTGCTACACATTGTATATATTGAGAATATAAGTAGTTAATTTTACCATATCTCAATATCAATCTGTTAAAACTAAAATTTAGGTTTATTCTACAACAACATTATAATGTACTGACATGTTTTCATTAATTAGTAGGTTTATTCTACAAATTTTAATGACGTAATATAAAATTATGCCTTATGGTTTTATATATTGGTATTAATTTGATAAATAGTTTCTTAAGTGACAGTCGCGCGAAATGATTTTCCGTGGAATGGCATTTTAGATAATTTTCAACCCATGGCTTTTAAATACTTTTTTTCTGTTCAACAACCCATTTTAAGTCTTTATAAATCGTTTCTTTCGTGTGAACTAGCAACTAGGAAGGGATAAATAAGCGAATCCAGTAAAAATAATTGAAGGAAAATAAATCAAAAGCTCGAAAATATTTATCTTACGTAAATGTAACGTCTAGTTCACTCAACAGCTGAGTCGACAATTACCTATTTCACAGTTTAAACTTTTATAAATTAATTTAGCACGATATAGAATTAAAAAGAAGAATTCGTTCTTCATATATATAATATTCATATATTTTTTTTTTTGGATAACTCAGAGTAAATCCCAGACCTATGGAAGGGTCCAAACTAATCCCTGGGGGAAGGACAACCCACGGATAGGCCCCCACCCGGGTTTTCAAATGGGCCGTAAGCATGGACCCATATCCGTGTGGGTGTCCAAAGCAATGTGTTTTTGTTTCGCATAGCAGGTGGATCGAACTTGGAGCACTGTAATGCCCCAATCCCGTCTCCTTACCACTTGACCACAAGGCCTTGGACATAATATTCATATATTAAAGAAGAAATTGAGTAGAAAATAAAATAGAAATATTAGAATGACCGAATCCTGGAGTATAGTTACTGTTTCAAGCTCATGCGTTTTCCCAGCATAGTTGTTGTTATCCGTTTCAAATCAATGTACTTTCTTTCTTTGTAAATTTTGCAATTCTAGTCCAATTAAGTTAGACAATTTCCGTTTTTAAAAGAAAAATATATGTACAAACTATTATATTCACTCATTTGAACATACAAAATTCTGTGAATCAATGATATGATTCTGAATAAAATTATGAGATCAAAACGAAGATATGTCGGACTTCAACTGTTTTCAAATCTGTATGTCGCGTGTTTGGTTTTTTAACCTTTGATTGCCTTAGACAAATCGTTTGTATCTGGGCTTAATCTCAATTTTTGATTCAAGTTTGTTTCTTGAGTATTCGACCATTTGGTCAAATTGGGTTCAAGCCATATAATGTTTTATTTTCTGCATTTTAATAGAAAAATTTTCTATAAAAAAAAAAAACGAAGATATGTCAAGAATCGGGACAACTGTATATACATGTGCGTAACGTGTTGTGAAAATGTAAATTGTAATGAAGGCAGTTGTTTGAGAAGACAGTACGTAGAGTTTGAGTTGTGAGAAATGATTAGGATTTTGTTTATCGTCTGCTTTTCAGTCCAATGTTTTCACCGAACCCCACTACTACTTGAAACCCGGAGCCTCACGTGTTCTTTCATTTTTTTTTATGGAAATGAAAAAAAAAATTTTATGACTAGGGTGATCCGGATTTTTACCACCGACTAATCTCCAGAATGAGTGTAGCCGTCGAGTAGCCTACTCACCGGATTTTTTAATAGACCTAAAGCGTGGCATCATTTCGACTGGCCAAATGGAGGTGAAAATATTTTCAAGAAAAATCGAACTCAGGTTAAAAGAGTTTATTTCTTTTTCTAATCTCTTTGACCACGACCAAAATAACTAACGTTATTTTTATTAAATAAGTAACTAACGTTACCACTAGACCTGACTAGTTCGTATGTAACTATATATATACACATACTACGTAACAACACAAACCACGACAATCACAATGGATCATTTCAGCTTTTGTAACCAAAACCCTAATTCACCATCCGCCACTTCCTCATCCTCTTCCTCTTTCCACGGCCACAAGGGCAAAACCCAAAACACAAAACGGTCAACGTCCACGTTATCGACGGATCCACAGAGCGTGGCTGCGCGTGAGAGACGACACCGAATCAGCGACCGTTTCAAGATTCTACAGAGCATGGTCCCTGGTGGTGCGAAGATGGACACAGTCTCTATGCTCGACGAAGCCATTAGCTACGTCAAGTTCTTGAAAGCTCAGATCTGGTTTCACCACAGTATGCTTCTCTTCTTCAACGACCAAGAAACTACGTCCTCTTGCACTTACTCTCCCGCCGGCGTCGGAGAATGTGAGCCAAAACTCTTTAGTTGTGATGACGATTATGTCCCTGTAACGGAGACGTATTCACAAGGCATGCCACTTACGTTTACGGACTCGGAGTATTCGATGTGGTTTGGTTCGGTTGATGATGAGCAGGAAGAAACCATGCCTCGACGTGGCTTGTCTTAGTCATTGCCATATGCAATCTTTCTTATTGTCGCAGTCTTTTAAAACTTTAAGTGTAAGGATTTTTATGCTTTTAAAATTTGAATTATATGTATCTACAATGTTATTGTATTTTGGAGGATGTAATATATCTTAGAGTAGGGTAATTAACTTAGTAGATTGGTTGTTTTCATTTTAAGATATGAGTTTATTTATTTACGATATTGCCTGTAAGAAAGTTTTGTTTTGTTTTGTTAAATGCTTGTAAGAAAGTTGAACGTGGTTTCCATCAAAAAAAATTCTTAAGTTCGTATAAAATCAATTAATCTTAATGTAAATAGCTATCATTCCTTCGTATGAATCATTGAAACATGAAAAACAAATTGTGGGCAATTATAAGCGAGTCTAGCCTCGCACTATATATATTATATATGAACCTAATAAGAAACATCGTTTTGACCTTTTGAGTCAAGTAATTATGAAGATTGTATCTTTTTTTTCTTGATGATTATTATCATTTTGGCCGAATAGATTTTAATTTCTCCAACTTTTTAATTGAAAACTTAAAATGATGTCAACGGTTTTTAAACACACATTTTTGTTTTTTTTTAAGTCAATAAGCTGCGACTTAAAATGTTTATATACACTACTTTGAGAAAGGAAAAAAATTTCAATTCAGCTGCCCCATCTACCAGCTCAAATTATCTTTTCTATACCGTTATTATTTGTTTTTTACATGTACCAATTTCAATTCCATGGACATCAGAGCGTTCCATGGAATATGGAACAACAACACGCCGTTTTTATTATGCTGACACGCCACGTATTCCAAACACACGCGTGCCACACGACACGCATTACGAGGTTCCACTGCGATTTTCTAATCGGAGAAACAGAGAGACGAGTTCTCCGATCAACGAGAGAAAAATGGAAATGCAAATCGAAGACTCTGGTAATTTCAAACCTTTCCTGCTTTACTTCTCCTTCAATTTCTCTAGTGTTTTTAAAGTAAAGCTTTTTTCTGATGAATTTTGCGGCGATAATGGCGGAAACTGAAGCAGAGAAAGCGAAGCAGATAGTGGTGCTTCTGATTGGTCCGCCAGGAAGCGGCAAATCGACGTTTTGTGACTCCGTCATGCGTTCCTCTCACCGCCCTTGGTCTCGTGTCTGCCAGGTCTCTCTCTCTTACTCGGTCTCTATCGATTGCTTTATATTGCGCATAAGCTGACTGATGAAATTCCTCAACGAGACTTTTAAGTATTTGGGTGTTAATTGAAAACTTGAAAGCATGTCAACGAGACGAAGTGAGAATCGTGGATGGACTTATGAGATTACAAAACTTTCTGCTATCTTTTACTCACAGAACAAAACTTTACGGTGTTGAGTTGTGAAGAATATCTTTAGAATTAGAGCATGGTGATTCTCATAGGATATATGTCTTATCTGGCAGATTTGGTTGCTATTAATTTAAGATTTTGTGTTGGCTTAGATTTCATTTCTCTATCTCATGTCAGGACATTATTAGCAATGGCAAAGCAGGAACCAAAGCTCAGTGCCTAAAGATGGCGATAGATTCTCTTAAGGAAGGCAAGAGCGTCTTTATAGACAGATGCAATCTTGACAGGGAGCAGCGTTCGGAGTTTATTAAGCTCGGTGGTCCTGAGGTTGAAGTCCATGCAGTGGTTCTGGAGCTTCCTGCTCAGGTTTGTATATCTAGATCAGTCAAAAGAACCGGTCATGAAGGAAATCTACAAGGCGGAAGAGCTGCAGCTGTTGTGAATAAAATGCTTCAGAGTAAGGAACTTCCGAAACTGAATGAAGGGTTTTCTCGGATTATGTTTTGTTACAACGACGCAGATGTTGAGAATGCTGTTAACACATACAGCATGCTTGGTCCAATGGATACTCTTCCTTCTGGCTGTTTTGGCCAAAAGAATTCGGACACCAAAAGTCAACCCGGTATAATGAAGTTCTTTAAGAAAGTCAATGCTCTTCCTGGTTCATCTTCTAATGAAGCTACTGAAGCAACTCGCAAAGCTAATGAAAAGACAGACATTTTTCGAGTGCCGCCAGCTAAGCTTGGTTCTACTGATATTGTACATACACTGGCATTCCCGTCAATTTCGACTGCAGATTTCCAATTTGATCTTGAAAAGGCATCTGATATCATTGTCGAGAAAGCAGAGGAATTCCTGCCTAAACTTGGGACTGCACGGCTTGTCTTGGTGGATTTGAGCCATGGGTCAAAGATTCTATCTTCAGTGAAGGCCAAGGCTTCTCGGAAGAACATTGACTCAGCAAGGTTTTTCACATTTGTCGGAGATATAACTAAGCTTCATTCCGAAGGTGGTCTGCACTGCAATGTTATAGCTAATGCTGCTAACTGGTAAGCTTCCATTATTTTCTTGCTCTGCAGTAAAATGCGCCATATTGCCAAGTGAGATTAAAAGGATACATCTTCTATGAATAGCTAATTTCGTAAGCTAAATAAATGTGTGCAGGCGGCTTAAACCTGGAGGTGGAGGTGTGAACGCAGCAATATTCAAAGCTGCTGGTCCAGATCTCGAGGCTGTGACAAGAGCACGTGCAAATACTCTTCTTCCAGGAAAAGCCGTGGTAGTTCCTCTGCCTTCTACTTCCCCTTTACAAAATGCAGAAAGAATTACACATGTGATACATGTTCTAGGACCAAACATGAACCCAAACCGACCAAACTACCTCAACAACGACTACACCAAAGGCTGCAAAACTCTCCGGGAGGCTTACACATCTCTCTTTGAAGGTTTTCTGTCGATAGTACAGGATCAATCGAAGTTTCCCAAACGAAGCAATCCAGCAACTGTGCCAGATTCTGGTGAGAATGTCAAGGAAGTCTCTGAGAGAAACAAAAAGTACAAAGGACCACAAGATATGGCCGTAGCTAGTAATTTGGAATCAGGATCTCTGGAGGATATGAGAGACAGTGGAAAGAAGATGAGTAAAGGGTGGAGCTCATGGGCATTGGCACTCCACAGCATCGCGATGCACCCAGAGAGGCACGAGAATGTCGTGCTAGAATCTTCAGACGACATAGTTGTGATAAACGACCAGTACCCAAAGGTAAAAGTCTTGGTGCTGATTTATAATAGTACCTTTCTTCATGAAACGGATGAAAAATCAGAATTTTTTCAATCGGGTTTAGGCGCGGAAACACGTGCTAGTACTGGCGAGGCAGGAGAGTCTAGATGGTCTTGAAGATGTTCGCAGAGAGAATCTTCAACTTCTGCAGGAAATGCATAATGTTGGTCTGAAATGGGTTAAGAGATTCCATGACGAGGATGCATCTCTTATCTTCCGCCTTGGATATCACTCGGTACGATCAAAATCATTGAAATTTTTCGTTTCCCTCGGGTTTTCATCCAAACTCTTGAGTTTAGACTTCAATTTTTGCACTCTGTTACTCCCTTTAGAGTCTAGAGCTAAGAGAGTTTGTTAGCCATCGAAATCGATATGTTTAACATGGATTGAGATTTTAATTTCAGGTTCCATCGATGCGACAACTACATTTACACGTTATAAGCCAAGACTTTGAATCAGATAACCTGAAGAACAAGAAACACTGGAACTCTTTCACATCCTCGTTCTTCCGTGACTCGGTCGATGTGATTGAAGAGGTAAAGAGCCAAGGCAAGGCCAATGTGGAGAGCGAAGATGTTTTGAAAGGTGAGCTGCGTTGCAATCGGTGTAGAAGCGCACACCCGAATATTCCCAAACTCAAATCGCATGTCAGAATCTGCCGTTCTCAGTTTCCTGACCATTTACTCCAAAACAATCGTCTTTTTGCTCGACCAGAGACTTGATGAAAAATCAACCGGTTCGATTTCGGTTAGGATTTATAATTTCGGTTAGGATTTTATATAGAAACTTGTTCAATATCGAATCTAATTTTAATGGGTGATTTTGGTTCAGATTCAGTTTTTATGGCGAAAAAAAAACTTTGCTTTGAATATTTTTTAGGAAAGAAATTAAATTACAGCTCTGTTTTTCCTTATATAAAATTCATCTAATTTAACTTTTTCGGATATAGAAAAAAAAAACAAAAAGTAAAATGCTAAAGGAAAAGAAATTCAAATAACTTTTAACTAAAATTGAGCTGATATGGTTTCATTTAAGATTGAATCAATTGGATTTATTCGGACTTTATGAAAGAGAAACACAATAATTGAGCTTAGAATGGAAAATGTAACTTTTTATTCCATGATAAAGCGTAGTAATTGGAAAGAAACAAATAAAGCTCTAAACACAATTAAAACCAACGGCCGAAAAGTCCAAACCAATAGGAAAATAAACTCATTAAATCGCTAAGAAACAAAAGATGCGTGAGCCCCACTCAAAGATTCCTCTCTCTCTTCCTTACTTCCTTACTGAGGATTCGGAGGACGACCATTAGCAGCTGCGACGCGTGAGCCCCACTCAAGCAACTCTTTGCTCGTATCATCTTTGTGAACAATCACTTCAATGAAACAAAGACAATCCTTCTTCTCCGATGTAGCTGTCTTAATCGCTTCCACCAACTCCTCCTCGTATCTCACCTACCAAAACACAAAAATCCATAATGTTACTTCAAAACCAAAAATTAGGGTTAATTTCAATTTGTAATCAATCGTTTACCTTTGTGGTCCAGCATTTGCCTTCACCATTATGAATAGCATCGACGAGAGCAGTGTAGTTCCAGTTCTTGATCACGTTGTACGGACCGTCATGAATCTCGACTTCAATTGTGTAGCCACCATTGTTAATCAAGAAGATGATCGTTTTCTGACCGTTACGAAGCATTGTCGATATGTCCTGAGCCGTCACTTGGAAACTTCCGTCTCCGATGAAAGCCAACACTCGTTTCTCAGGTGAAGCCTGTGCGTATCCCAAAGTCGCACCAACGGACCAACCAATCGATCCATACTGCATCTGAAACTCGTACCTAGAATTGAAAACAAGACTGAAACTCTGTGTTTGTTGCATTAAATGTAAAACACTGAAAGGTAAAAAAAGATTTTGAGTGTGGTTTTATGATACGTACCCACATCCTTTAGGCAGCTTTAGTTTCTGGCAATTAAACCAAGAATCACCGGTTTCAGCAATCACAGCGGTTTCGCTAGAGATCATCTTCTGAATGTGTTGGAACATTACATTGACTCTCAAAGGCTCTTTTGGTTTGCATTTCAATGGTTTACCTTCAGGGACAAAGATCCTGTGGTAATTCTCATAAGCCGTCTTGTTACGCTTCACCCTCTTAGCCAATTCACTTAAGAACTCACTCATCAAAACACATCCGAAAGTAGGACCATTAGCCACAGTGACACGATCAGGATGCACAACGATGGCTTTTTCTTTCTTGAGCAGAAGAGAGTAACCAACGGAGCTGTAGTCATTGAAGATTGGACCTGCAAAGATGTATGCATCCGCAGATTCGACAATCTCAGAGCAGAAATGAGTGCTTACTGCTCCCCAATAAGTACCAATGAAATGAGGATGATGCTCTGGGACTAAGCCTTTTGCAGATGGCATCACCGCCATGGCGTAGCCTGAAGCATCAGCTAGCTCAACAAAGGCATCACTGGCTTTGGCTACACGCAATTTAACACCACCAACCATGACTGGCTTCACAGCCTTGTTCAGAAACTCCAGCGTTGCTTCAACCGCAGCTTCGAGACCCATCTTGTTGCTAAATCTGAACATAAAGACAAAAACCCATTTGACTAGTCTGAAAACAAACCTTGAGATTCCATGAGTTCTTTTGAGAATTTTATAACCTTGGAGTTAGAGAAAAAGGGACTGGATCACGAGAGAACGTATGATGAGGAATTGAAGCTAAGTTACAGCTTATGCTTATATACACAGGTTTGCTTTCTTTCAAAGCTGTTGATATCGCCTTATCGATCTGTTCATGAGCATCCTCCAAATGATTCACCACAGCCTGAGATCTCAATAAGATTGTCAAAATCCGACGCTAATCTCTCAGATTTCATCGTTTCTCAGCAAAAGAGATATAGAAAATGAAATCGAATTTGTTTGATCTGATCGATTGATTTTGTGTTTGTGATTGTTACCTGGTAGCAAGTAACAGTCTGGAAACACCGAAGCTCTTGGCTGAAATCAGGTAATCCGATGGTGTGATGAAGAATCCGATTAGTGCCGAAATCGTTGGAGTTTGGACCTCCGACGATACAGATAACCGGAAGATTCTCGCTGTACGCACCGGCGATCGCGTTTAAAACGCTGAGACCTCCGACGGTGAAAGTCACCACGCAAGCGCCGACTCCACGAGATCGAGCGTAACCATCGGCAGCGTAACCGGCGTTTAGCTCGTTGCAGCAACCGATGTTGTTGAGCTCCGGCTCGGCGATGAGGTGGTCGAGAAGAGTTAGGTTGAAATCGCCGGGAACAGAGAAAATGTCGGTGACTCCGGCTTGGACGAGACGGCGAGCTAAGTGACGGCCGAGAGTCGCTTCGGAGGAGCCGACGGAGATTGCGGTGGCGGGAACAGAGTCGTGGATTGTTGCGACGGCGCCGTTTGGTGGACTACCGACGTCGCCAGTTGTGGGTTTACACGCGTCGATGGATCCTATTTTGGAGTCCATTGGAAACTGGGAAAGAAGTTTTAGGGGTTGTTATTGGGTTTTAATAGTGAAGTTTGTGAAACTTTGTTTTTTTGGATGAGTGATGAAATTATGGAATGAGAAGGGCGTTTATATAATTGTGGGAATAGAGAAGAAGAGGTTTCGGTTTAATTGCTTGGGCAAAAAGCATAAAAATAATTCTGATATTTGACGAAAAAATATATATTCTACACTGCTGTCATTCTATTTTAATTATTATTATTTCTATAATTTGCTAATTAATAACAAGGGACATGTACATGTGTGACATGTTATGCCGTGATAAAAAATATATATATAGAAATCAAATTTTGTAATAAAAATATCACGAAAAAAATTATTCACTTAAGAAAAATATATAAAAAATTTAGCAATAAATGTCTGAAAATAATGATTAAAAGGTAAAATAAAAAAACATAAAAAATCAAACCAAAGGCTTTGTAGCCATTTTTTTCTTATTATATAATTGTGGTTATTTTAAAAATATATTACGAATATTTCAAACAATCGCATAACCTTTATATATATATAAATCGCTTGTTTTGCTTACTAGATAGCTATTCGTGTCTAAATGCATTAACTGTATGATTAGTACCGTAACAATATTGTATGTGCTTCCTCGTTTATGAATTATTACTAATAGATTTTTTTAAAATACCGTCTTATGATTTCTTTTCTTTTTCCGTAAAAGATGTTCTTTCGTATTTTCAATGCAAGTTTTTTTAATATAAAGTTTTTGTTATACAATCGAAAGTTCAATAATTTGTTTAATATTTACTGTAACAAACAAGTTTTAAAAATATTTATAATGAAATGGATGAAGTTAAAAAAACCTTTTTACATTACGGTATTTAATAAGAAAATCATACATTGATAGTTGTCCTTGGAAAACAAGTTCAAATAAATTCTTCTTAACATCGACAATTTAAAATAAGTTATGCCCGTCTTCTTTAGCCTTGTTTTCCAAGATTAACCATCAATGTAATCATTATTCTTGCGATTCTCTTATTAATCGTGGTATTTTTTTGTAAATTAATTTTACGTGGGAACAAAATTACCATATCCTTACTTCTAATTTAAATATTTGATTTTCAGAGTTTAGTATAAACCGCCAAAATAATTTGTATGCATATTGACTTATTTGGCCAGCATAATATAGTTACTATGTGTCAAAGGCGTCAAAACGACAAGAGACGTGATGACATTTGCAATTGGTCATCACTCAGTAGCAACATATTCCGACCATTCTTCATGCATGTGAATTTGAGATTTGCTTGTATCATTATGCATGTTTAGAAACTTAAGTTAGAAAGATCTACGATTTTTTATTCATTTAATAACTTTTGTTATATTAATCACTGAAAAATGAATGTAGATCTATAAGACTATAATCCGTATTTTTTGTAGAACTTTCAATAATTTTTATGTGATATGTAACGATAATAGCTTAAAACGTTATTGAAAAATACCGCTATTCTTAAATAATTATTTATCAAAAATACATTTGTCATAATGCAATTTGAACATTAATTTATTTGACTATACTTTGATACCTTTACTTTATCAGATTTTTAATTTTTATAGAGTTAATTAAAAATATGTTCAGCCTTAATTACAATAAGTAAACTTTTACTAACATATTTTTTATTAGAACTTAATTTTTTTTTTTTTAATCACACATCCAGAATCGAACATGCCACATATATTTTCTTAGTTATCAGGTTAGAATAGTTACAAGCCACCCAAATGCCAAAACTTATGGTTTCTATTTTATAAATACAACATAGTTTTCTTAATCTTTTAGCTGAATTATATTTTTTATCATTTGTTTTTATTTATCATCTGCACATTTCTTTTTTAAATTAATTGATAATCAAGACAAATATTTATATGAGCAGACCAAAAATATTTACATGAAGGGACCCGTCCTTCAAAACCGTCTCTTTGTTTGTTTTCACTTTTCGCAAACCAGCGGAGTCACCAGTATTCTCATTTCCTCCAACTAGGCTTCTCCTTTCTAAATAATTAATTACTTTTTTATATATTTATCTAATAATTTAATTCTTGTTCTACTTTTTGGTTTAAAACATGAAAATAATTATTTACTAAATATTTGATACGTATATATCTTTGAGCTTGTTTACCAAGATCTACCTGATGCATATCCATTTCTATGGTATACAATTTATACTAGTAATTTTACTTGTGAAAAAAGCAAAACAACAAAAAACAGTATAATGTAATATCTCCCGTTTTTTCCCCACCGAATTTAATATGGATAACTCCATCTATAACGATATATATGCTTTTACTCTTTATTTTATGATATAATAACTTTATTTCTAACCCTAATTATCGTTTGTATAATGTATACTGAGTTTGACTTATCTATGGTCAATAGGCTGTTATGTTATTTACTACGTGTCAGCAAAAACACATTCGGACCATACTCCTTTTTGGAACGTCATTGTTTTGAGATTTTGGCTTTGCCTCTTAAACTATGATCTTATGAATAGTTATACAAATACTTTTTCCCACTTCGGTTACGTTAGTGTTCGATTAACCATGTCCCTTCCCTCTGTTTACAAACAAAAAACACTAATGATCATCAGTTTAAATGTTTTTTTTTATTGAAAATACAAAAAGTGTTATTACCGGAAACAAAACAAATTTATTTTTAATTGTCGATAAAGAAAATACTGGTTCCTTGTTCAAAACTTCAATCACAAAAAAAAAAAGAGAGTTGATATTTGTTGAATTAATAGATTTAAATATTCCATCAAACAGTTAAAAAAAAAAAGACGAAGTGATATATATAATTTTAATTTCTAAAATAGATTAGATGACTGGGAATAAAAGCTTATTATATATAGAATACATGTGATGAAAGTGAAACAATTAAATTGCCCTTTTTAAACACCATTTCAGTTATTATTTAAAAACCTAATAATTGAATTAAAAAAAATACACGCTATCTAGAAATACCTGAAATAAAATAAAACACATTAAAAATACAAATTATTTTAGCCACTTGAACTCATCATCAATCAGTCTATTCTTAACGTGTATTTTTTTTTGTTGGTCAACTCTTAACGTGTATTTTAATGTGTATTTTTAACGTGTATTTTTTTTATTCAAATAACTAGATTTAGATCTTGCGCAACGCACGAGATTATTTTAGTTTTAAATTGTTAATAATACGAATTATTGAATATAAATATAATTATTTTTATTCTAAAAAATAAATTTTTATAAATATTTATATATAAATTTAATCAAGCGATTTATAATTTAATTATTGTTGAGAATAATTTTTTTATTTTGAAAAACATCGAATTGCTAAGTGTCACGTGGTAACCAAAGTAAATTATGAACCTCGCGAGAAAAGGAAACGGTTTCGGTGACCATCCCATGATCCTTTAGCTCGAAAAAAGTTTTTTTTCATATTAAAGTCTAATAAGCACATCTCCCAAGAAAGCTTTAATATTGACAATTGACTCAATCGTAAAAATAATTAAATGCGGATGCAGACATAACGCAATCCCAAAATGTGAATGTGCCAAATATAAACTATTATTTACTTCAAAGGTATGAACGAAATACTCATGATGTTACAATGGGTTTGGTGATGATGTTTTATCCATAAAAGCAAGTGCAGCGTGCGATAATATAATTTTCGATCCAGTCATGAATAGCCCTATCCCATTTCACATATCACACTTACATGGTGAAACGATCTAGCTCGACTTTAAATCTGATAATCCGGTTCAATAATCCATGTAATGTATTTTATGAAACTAATTTATTTCACAGTGAATGCGATCTAAATGATTTTATGTTAGTCTTGTGTATATATCTTTCCGAAATTTAGTCAAATTCTCTTCAAACAGTTTTTCACTAACATTTCTTTCGCCATCTTCTGATACACATTCCTGTTTTCTTACATCTACTTTTGTTTCGCCTCCCTATATTATTATTACCAAAAAAATATTTCATAATTTGTATTTATTATTTTTATTCATTTATTTACTTATTTTCATTTTTAATTTAATTGTAATCTTTAGTAATTATAAATAACAATAAATATAAATAAACATGAATTAAATGAACATTTATTATAAATTTTAATGTAACATTTTTTGTTTTGATGATGTGGACACCCTAGACGAAGAGAGAACTCTTTAATTATATATATGATTTTAGCAGTTCATTAGTAAGTTGTAATAATTTTAAATCATTTTTCCATATAAAAAACAATCAAATAATCCGACGGGATCCCTCGCAGCTGTTTCGCTGTTTATTTCACACTATATATATATATTTTTTAAAATGTTTCTCTATAAATTTATCTCCATTATTCCATGCTTTTTGGATAAAAAAATAGTAACTAAACCAAAACTATCATGATTTGTTGAAGCTAATGTGCCAACGGGAATCTTTCACCGTTGTTTTGGCCTTTCTCGACGTTTTTGGTTCGTCGCTTCCAAAGAGCCTTTAAGAGTTTCGAAATATAATGTGATTACTTATCTTTAGTCTTTTTCATCTTTCTGTTCCAGTTATGGGTCTAGTTCTCGTGTCGTTTTTGGTTTTTGCGTTGTAATATTTGTGGAGTAATAAATCATTTTCTTTTTGTACTCACATCTGTATTGAAGAGGACCCGTTTGACTGTTCCAGAACAAATTTTATTCCGCTAATTAAAATATGACACGTGTCGCTCAGTTTTTTCCTAAAAATACTGAATACCATGATGACACTTGGCGTCCATGCGTCTGCTAATTTCAACACGACCGTGACATAGCCACAGCCAAAGCTTTCGTTGTCAAAAATACGTTTATTTCGAGTAATATCGCAATGGAAAATTAGCAAAAATAAACCCAAAAAACACAAACTTAAAACTTAACCAAAATCTTCTTTGTGATAAAATTCTGACCACTCATTTTAAAAGTTTTGATTAGGTTTTTAATTTTTTTTTTTTTGCCATTCAACAAATCAACCATACCGCAATTATCAAATTCGAACACAATTCGATACTTAACATCATCTACTTCCCAGGAAACAGCATGTAACACAAGAAACTGCATAAAGTATCATGGTGTGTATCTAATTAGTTCTCCAAATAAACTAAAATAAATACCGAGATTATGAAAAAAGTAAAAGATAACAAAATATACTATCAACCCATTTATTATAAAAAGTTTTCAAAGTAAGTAAAATGAAAATTCTTTTATTTCCCCTTTTAAAGACAACATTTTTAAATAAAAATAAATCTCTGAAACTTTTTCTTTGCTCGTCTTCTACAACATTCATGATCGGCGGCTTTGGCCACCAAATTTTTATGTTTTCATTTTTTATTTTTTTCTTTCACCTTCGTGAGATCTGTTTTTCCAGAAAATTGTATTAGTTTATTTTCAATTTTCTTGGGATTCGTTTTTAGCATTGTCGAAACCAATTCCTCCGACATACATATCATCACTGTTTTGGAACAGATCTCCTTAGTGATTTGTACATATTGGATAATGATTCTCTCGAGGGTTAGTGTTGTGGCAGTTGTCACTGTTTTATTTCTCTTTAACTTGGTGTCGGTTCAAACCGGCGATATCCATGTGATTTCAGCCATGATTACCGGTTTTGTGAATCAATATGTACATATAGTATAAATATAATAATAGTTGATCGAAAAGCGTGTGGATGGAGACGTTCAACGATTTCTGTAGAATAGGTAAGCATTATTTCTCTAGATCCAAATTTTTTTTCAAGACAGAGAGCAAGAGAAAAAAAAAGAGAGAGCATCGTCGGTTTCTCCGGTGGCCGGCCCGTCATCGCCGGTGCCGTGAGATCTTAAGTATATAAAAGTTTGTTTTCTTCTTTTGCTTGCCATTGATCCTTGCGGTGTTGATCGAGGAGGCCAAGGATTTTAGGGTTCCGTCGAGGGTATTGAGATCTCAGATCTGGTTTATCGAGGGTTCCGTCGAGGGTATAGCTTTGACCGAGGTTCAACATCGGTTTTCGGCTACATATTAGCCCATTTCGATTCTCCCAGCCTTTCGTTTTCTTCTGCCTTCTCCTTCGTTGGTGTTTGCAATGAAGGTGCGTGAAGAGAGTGTGTTTGGAACGGTGGTTTTGGGGAACAGTGGAATTGGTGCGTGGAACGGTTTGTGGCGGCCATTGTGGTTAGTTTGGTCTCTGTCTCTGCCCTGGTTCCTGACATCTTTTGGCTAGATCGATCTTTTGTAGGGTATTGGTCATTTGTCTTGTTGGTTCTAGGATGAGATTTAGTGTTGCATCTTCGATCCTCAGTGTCTTTTCTTTCTCGGTAGGGTTTGTTTCTCGCGTTGGCAGTAGTTGGTTTGAACCTGTCCTAGTGTTCTTTTGTCTTTTCCTACTTGAGATTTCTCCTCTTTTGGAAGTGGCTTGGTTTTCTATCCGGTTTCGTTCTTTTGCCGTTTTGATGTCTTCTTTTCGGCCTCAACCAGTGTAGATGTTGCATCGCTCCTCGTCTCTACTAAGCAGATCAGTTAGGGATCTGATCCTTTTGTTGGCAACTATTCGAGGCGTCACCTCAGTCTTACGATAGCGCCGTCTCTGGAAGGCTTATAGTGGTACAAAGTGTGCTGTTGTCTTGTCGGAGTATGTTGCTTTGGTTATTTGAATTGAGAGGTATATCATATTCGCTATAGGAGGTTGTTTGTATCGTTGGTTATTCTTTGTAGGCTCCCTCGATATGTCTTCTCCCAAGGATTTTTCGGAGTGGGTTTCACTTGTAGGGTTTGATTTTTTGCTTAGGTTAGTCTTACATCAGGTTTCTGTCTTGTTTTGCGGATTCGTGCTCTGTTTGTATTATATTTTTTTTCCCTGATATAGGGCTAAGTTTCTGGAGAACATTGAACACTCCAAAAACACAATTATGTTTTGCCGGCTTTGTTTTCAAGATAGTATCAAGTGCTTGTGGGCTTTGTATTTCTTCACGTTTAAATTTCAAATGACAAAAAAAAAACAGAGTATAGAATTTCTGTAACACATTGGCACAGGAGCCATTGCTTATGTAAGCCAACGTTGAGGCTTTTGGAAAATCTGGCCCATTTGGACCCTTAAGGCCCAAATGAAATCCTATCATTATGATGAATAATTCTGTAAACATCGGCACAAATCAAACCCAATTACTCAGACAGAAGGTTCGATGATCGAAAACCCACAAGTTTTTTAAAATTTATTACTCTCTTGTCAACAGTGTCGCCGGTTTTTTGTTTTAAAGAGTGTAGCCGATTCTTATTCTTGTTGTTAATCCCGTTTCGGGAAATTGTGTATCCGTAGTAGTGTGATCTTGAGCAGAAACGAGTTAACCGAAGACTAATCAATGGTTAGAATAATTCTCAGAGTTAAAACATTCACAAATACAGCATAGAACTTACGTCTCTTTTGTTCTTTTGTCTTTTTGAAATTCCAGTATTCTCGTCTTAACGACAAAGTTTTTCCAAACAAATGTCATTAAACACAATTTTTTTCTGTTCTTCTACAAACTTAATGCTAAATGTCACATGATAGGTTTATAGACTTTAATGCCACGCCTCCAAAATCAGATTAACCATGAGAAAAACAGCTACTGGATCCAACACACACAACAACAAAAAATTGTAAGAAAATAATGTAGCAGCAAAGAGGAAAAGACCGATTATTATCAACAATTAATCGATCAAGTTATTCCTCACAAAGCCAATATATAATTTTGGCAACTGGGAAAAAGAGAGAGATCGATGTTCGATTCACTCGGCAAAAAGTTGCCTTTTTACTAAAACCATTATTCAAAAAATTTGTAGCAAAGACATCAAAGCAAAACAAGCTTAAGACTTTGAAGAATCGTCTTAACACCATAAAACAAAGCTTAATTATTTAGGCAACAGGGAAAAAGAGGAAATCAAAAGATTATATTTTATAATCACCTCGGCAAAAGGTTGCACAATTTTTTTTCAAATCAAGAGATTAGATGTTTTAAAAAAAACAGAGAATTTCCCATCAGAGTAACTATGACAATATAGCATCATATGGATCAGATCCATAGCTTTTGATATGTAATCCTCATTGGGAAAAATTGTGGAAGAGTTTAACAGTAAAAACAAAAAAAAAACGTTTCGAAGAACAATAGAGGAAGATAGAAGAGAACAATACACAGAAATAGAGTCGTATAAAAAGGAGAGGTTGCGATTATGAGATGAAGATGGCGTCGGCAAATTAGGGTTTTGGTGGAAGTTATGGGCCTCTATGTTCCAACTCGGCCCATAATAATGTGCGGTCCATTACAGAATCACCCAAAATTGGCGCTTACGAGTTATTTTTATCTGGCCGATTATAAAATGACCCTAGCCCAAA
Organism: Pseudoturritis turrita; assembly: GCA_900406555.1. NCBI lineage: Eukaryota > Viridiplantae > Streptophyta > Magnoliopsida > Brassicales > Brassicaceae > Pseudoturritis > Pseudoturritis turrita. The sequence continues at coordinate 1,040,647 of OVBL01000813.1, forward strand.
GTAACAAGGACACCGTAATTTCAAGTTTATTTTTTTAATAGCTGTTTGTGGAAATTTAATTTACTGTTACTGTTGGCAATTTTGAGGTACTAAATAAGTTTGGAAAGATGGAAAAAAGGGGTTAATTTGTCCATTAATCCTATAAAAAAAATATTTAGGCTAATAACCAAAAATTTCTTATGTGGCACAATCACATCCATTAATTTTATGGTTTTTGGTTATTTGCCTAATTATTATTGTTTTTTTGGCTATTAGGCAAATTAACCCAAAATGAGTTAATTTGCCCATTAACCCTAAAAAAAAAAGTTTAAGCAAATAACCAAAAACCTTTTATATGGCACAATCACACCCACTAATTTTAGGGTTTTTGGTTATTTGCCTAATTATTATTGTTTTTTTTTTGTTATTAGGCAAATTAACCCATTAACCCTAATCCTAAAAAAACAAAATTTAGGCAAATAACCAAAAACCCCGTATGTGGCACAATCACACCCACTAGTTTTAGGGTTTTTGGTTATTTGCCTAATTATTATTGTTTTTGGCTATTAGGCAAATTAACCCTTTAAAAAAATATTTAGGCAAATAACCAAAAACTCCCTATGTGGCACAATCACACCCACTAGTTTTATGGTTTTTGGTTATTTTTCTAATTATTATTGTTTTTTTTTGGCTATTAGGCAAATTAACCCAAAAATGGTTAATTTGCCCATTAACCGTAAAAAAAAAAAAAATTAGGCAAATAACCAAAAACCCCTTGTGTGGCACAATCACACCCACTAGTTTTAGGGTTTTTGGTTATTTGCCTAATTATTATTGTTTTTTTTTGCTATTAGGCAAATTAACCCAAAAAGAGTTAATTTGCCCATTAACCCTAAAAAAAAAATATTTAGGCAAATAACCAAAAACCCCCTTATGTGGCACAATCACACCCACTAGTTTTAGGGTTTTTGGTTATCTGCCTAATTATTATTGTTTTTTTTGCTATTAGGCAAATTAACCCAAAAAGGTTAATTTGTCCATTAACCAAAAAAGGGTTAATTTACCCATTAACCCTAAAAAAAATATATTTAGGCAAATAACCAAAAACTCCATATGTGGCACAATCACACCCACTAGTTTTAGGGTTTTTGGTTATTTGCCTAATTATTATTGTTTTTTGGCTATTAGGCACACAATCACACCCACTAGTTTTAAGGTTTTTGGTTATTTGCGTAATTATTATTGTTTTTTTGGCTATTAGACAAATTAATCCAAAAATGGTTAATTTGCCCATTAACCCTAAAAAAAAAATTATTTAGCCAAATAACCAAAAACCTCCTATGTGGCACAATCACATCCACTAGTTTTAGGGTTTTTGATTATTTGCCTAATTATTATTGTTTTTTTGCTATTAGGCAAATTAACCCCCAAAAAAAAAGAAAATGATCTATTATTTCACTATCCATGATTGATGAATGCAAAGTTCTCTACAATAAAGAAGTTCATAGAAACAGAAGAACAAACATAAAAAAAATGTTGAGCTGTGGAGTCTAATCTCTCGGATCCGCTGTCTGATCCGACGATGTCGGATGTTCCGATCAATGTTGCCATTGGTGATGAGACGAAACTTCCAGATAATATTTTTAGTTAAGAATGTTTTTCTTCTCAACTAAAGTGAAAACCGCGACAAATTAGGCGCGTCGTATTATTTTTCTTCTTTGATCAAATCCAAATCCTAACAAGAATTTAAGAAATACACCAAAAAGAAACTTGATCTCTCTATAGAGGAGCATTCAAGAGATATCTCTTCTCATAGAGACCAGTCACCTGATCAGCAACAGCCCACATAATGGCTTGTCCCGGAGGAATCCTCATTAGTCTCGGCAATAATCCTCTCCATAAAGCTACTAATCCTTCCTCTGCATAAATCGTTCTAATGGCATGAACCATCCCCTTATATTTCACCCCGCCTTCACTGTCTCGGCTTTGAGCCATCAACCTCGTTTTAACCACATCAAATGGTCCCGTGCAGAACGGACCTGCGGTTCCAGCTAAGAACCCTGAAATCATTGATTGCCATGGCTGCAAGACTCTACCGTCGCCTTCATGTTTGTTCCACAAGAGTACGTCAAAGGCGTTTTTTGCTGTGAACATTACTGCTTGGTTGGTACCGTTACGCATAACCGTTGGTGCTGCACCTGACCAAAGCCCCAATATGCTTTCTTCTCTCACGATGGTACGAGCACAATGTATGGGTCCTTTATACTTGAAAAGCTCGGGACTTAATCCTTTCTGTTGCTGAAGTCTAATCTTCACCACCTGGAGATTTAAAGGAAACAAGAACAGAGAACTCAACAGTGTTTTTCTTGAGTGAAAGGAATCATTTGAGATGTAAAAAACTCTATAACCTTATCTCTATAACCACATAAGAACAAGACTTTTTTAATTAAGATAAGCATTGAACAAGCAATATTCATAGAGAATTTCATTTATATATGATTAGGTTGAAGTTGACTCCTTGAACGAGAATTACATGAATCTTTTTCATGAAACCAGTCAAAGACTCAAAATAATGTTAATCATTATCACGAGCATGATTCTCCGGATCAAGATTTGGCATGAACAATGGGACCATAAGCACTTGCCCATCTACGTAGCAGAGAGATTCGATGGCATTTACCAAAATCAAACAGATCTGAACAAATAATTCTCATTTCCATGACTAAATATATACTAATTTATTGATAAACAGATGATTCTGGTGCGAGAATCACGCATGGATACCAAATCTTTCCAACTAACAATTATTAAACTATAATTTAATTCGATTCGCAATCTAATAAGATATTAGGGAAGCATGTGATTTCGCCAGAGTATTGACCCGTAAAGCAAGCGAAAAGGCAAGAAAATGAAGCTAACCTCAAAGGGTGTAACAATGGCGAGAGCTTCGAGAACACCAGCGCCAAATCCGGAAAGCAAACGGCCACGGTTGCTGAGTTTTCCGGTCTCGGAATCCTTGAAAGCGGTTTGGAACAGGGCGTTGGATCCCATCCGAAGCGTGTACTTGAGCGTGAGGTGAGTCGCGAACGGCGTTAAACCCTTCCACAGAGCACGAACTCCTTCGGTACGAACCACCGTCGAACCACAGTGAGCGATTCCTTTGTACGCGCCGCCGCGATCTAGCTGTAGACGCGTCTTGATTACGTCAATCGGTTGCAGACAACACGCCTCGACGACTCCACCTAGCGAACCGGAAACTGCCTTCATGTACGGCGGAATCAACGCTTGGTTCCTCGATTCCGTCGTCGCCGCCGCCATCTCCGGAGATCCTTGGCTGAGAGGTCCTCTATCGGAAGCAGAGAGTGCTGTCTTACACTTCTTCGTCAAATTTATTTGTTATTTTTATTTTTGTAGAAAAGGAAGATTCGCAAAATGTTTTTATTCGAAAGCTAACAAAATGAAACTTGTATCCTTAATTTATTAAATCGGAAGAAGTGTGAGAGAGAAAATGACCTTTTTATACAGGTGTCATTCTCACGAATATTCTCATAATAAATTGTTTTATTTCAGAAATAGAGTCGTATAAAAAGGAGAGGTTGCGATTATGAGATTAACAGTAAAAACAAAAAAAAAAGTTTCGAAGAACACTAGAGGAAGATAGAAGAGAACACTACACAGAAATAGAGTCGTATAAAAAGGAGAGGTTGCGATTATGAGATTAAGATGGCGTCGGCAAATTAGGGTTTTGGTGGAAGTTATGGGCCTCTATGTTCCAACTCGGCCCATAATAATGTGCGGTCCATTACGGAAGCACCCAAATTTGGCGCTTTCGAGTTATTTTATCTGGCCGATTATAAAATGACCCTACCCCAGAGTAACAAGGACATCGTAATTTCAAGTTTAATTGTTTTAGTGGAAATTTAATTTACTGTTAATGTGGGCAATTTTGAGGTAGTAAATAAGTTTGGAAAGTTGAAAAAAGAAATGGAAAATGATCTACTATTCCAATATCCATGATTGATAAATGCAAAGTTCTCTACAATAAAGAAGTTCATAGAAACAGAACAACAAACATCAAAAAAAATGTTGAGTTGTGGAGTCTAATCTCTCGGATCCGCTGTTAGAAATCTTTATATAAAAGAAATCGAGAGAGGGTGTTATAATCATAAACGTAACGACATATAAATTCATATCGTGATTAGTTTGACTTCCTGATGTTTCGTAACTTTAATTTTAAATGCTTGCGACAGAAATCAGAAAAGTCCATTATGAATTCCACTCCCAACTTTCGAATCAAGCCTATACACACACACGTTATTCAAACCAACCAGAATATAAAGAAACCGTAACATTGTTCTATAAGAGTGGAGAGAACCAAAATTCGCAACTTTAAGCCACAAGCTTACATTATTACATTTGCACATTCTTGATAGCCCTAAGAAACATAATCGCATCTGCCTTTTCGAGCTTTGCCATACGTAACAAACAAGATTTTGGACGATTCATCACGAGACCTTATTAACTATTTCTGCATGACAACTACGCACTGAGTTTGGGAATTCTGATCATAACTTTCAAATCGAGCCCATATATATACACATAATTATAAAACCAGCCCAAACCATAAAAGAATCAATGACTGCTCTACAATAGGAGATCAAGAAGCAGAAGACTTCGCAAATTCCTTCACCGGATTTCACAACAAGGTTAAGTCAAGGTCGAGTTGGGTTTTAAAGAAGATAAAAAGCCCCAAAAGATCACTGGTTGTTACCAACAAACTTATTACTTTTGAACATTCTCTATACAAAGATAAAGAGACCTCGCTATTTGAGCTTCACCCATGAAATATTCAGGAGAATTATTTCTTGAAAGACTGCAAAAAAGAACAAAAAACAGAGTTGTTTAGTTTTAAATGTCACAATATCTTATGTAGAATCTATATAATGTGCTTCAAAAACCCAAAACTGATTAAAGTTTTAGGCAAAAACTCACGTCCATGTTCTTTGAAATTTCTTCCATATGCTGAGCGACTTTCTCCTTATTTTCTGCGGCTGAAAAGCAAAATCCAATGTTAAATAAGATTGTGCAACAGGAAGGAGAAAACAAATAAACACACACATTCCTGAGCTAAAAGGTTAGAGACAAACCCATTTTTGAGATGTTTTCTATTCTCTTTGAAGTCCTCACAGCAAATCTCTGGAAAGCATGGCTGCCAAAACAGAAACAAAAATGGTAAGTTTTTTGGTATATACGCAAATCTTGTTAACAAGCCAGAAACACAACAATTATAGATCAATCAGTGCTCAAGGGAGTGTCTGAGAAAACACAAAGATTGACATCAAAAACATATTTTGATTTGAAATAGCCTCAGACTCTTTAGATTCAAGATAAACGTCATGTCTATGATCAGGACAAGCCTACGAAAATCATCACAGGCAGATACCAACAAAATAACTACATAACCATTGAAAAACCGACAATTAAAATAAAGTACATAGTTCCTGAATCTCTCAAAACCCATGTGGACAAATCTAAGAACATAGTGTTTTCAAAACAGAGAAATACTTTGAGCAATCAGCAATCCGAAAAGGAAGGTAGAAATAACCCAAGGAGGCAGCAACATGAGGCTCAAGACACTAAAGGAAAACTAAAATATACAAGGAACCTAAAGTAAAACGATCTCAAAAACTGATAACAAAGACATAAAAAAGCCATTTTTTTGTTCACAAAGTAAAACAAAATGTATCATTCTTCCTACGCTGCAGCGTATGGTATCTGACGCAGCAGACCAGCGTGTAAGTTGAGGTTATCTCGCTTCGATATGAACGAGCCGATGAGGAACATAAGAATCCACTCAGCCAGAGAAAGAAGCTTATATACAAAGATCAATCGAAAAACAAAAAAAAACACCTAAATCGACTATGAGAACGAAGGTACCTGTTAGCCAAACCATTAACTATCAGCTCGTTTGCAAGATATGTAAAAACTCTGCCAAAGAAATTTCCTCCTCCCGCCATAATCGCACTTTCCTATCAATCAGATGCAACGAAACCCTAACGTCAAAAAAATTACCCCAAATCACAACAAGTTCTGGACAAATACAAACCCTAAAAGAAAAAATTAGATTCAACGAGGCAGAAAGACTCAGAAATCTCGAATCTAGACCTAAGATTTCGATGATAAACGATTTCACGAAACAAATGAAACAAAAATGGATAAAAATTTCATCTGAATCAAGAGATCGTAGAAGAAAGAGATCAAATTTCGTTGGAATCAACCTCACCTTATTGCAAAGAGGGATTTTTCGAGACACAACGAAATCTGTGTGACGTCTCTAAATTACGTCTTCCAGATTTGTCCATATATATAGAACTCGACAACTTCCTCGTGACGGCGATGAGTTGTTGCGTTATTGGGCCTTAGGTTTATCATCGGACGGTCATAAACTCCTAAACTAAAATCCAACGGTGCAGATTACAACAGTCCAACATTACCCTAATTACCATAGTAAGGAAACTCCTCTTTTACCCTTACATTATCCCAACGTTTAATTTTATTGGGAAGGCCCATCTAGGCCTTATTTTATTTCCATGTTTTTTTGTCATTTCAGCGTAGATGGGCTAGACTGCATGTCGTTTATAAGTCACAAAACGGGCCGATTTTTCTTTTCGTTTTTCTTGGTCACGTCACAATCACATACACATTCGAAAAACAACACAGAGCAGAAGAGAGAGAGAGAGAGAGGAGTTGGGTTTTTCCCGTTTTACCCTCATTTTCCTAGCTTTATTTACAAATGAGCCAATAGGATCCGATTCCACGTATCGGGTAATCCAGGTAGACACCAATGTATACAATCAGCATGACGCATGGGATCAGCCCTCTGCTCAGCCGTTAAGATCTTGCCACCTGTCTCGGTGTAGACTGATGTGTGTGCGTCGATGCGGTACTCAGAGAGCTGAGTTATGTTGATGACAGTCACGTGCGTGGTCATGTGCTTGACGACGCTTGCCACGACTTTCATCATCTGTTTGTTGGAGCCAGTTCCCCAAAATCTCTTATCTTTTATTGGTTTCGTCTCGTTGAAACACTTCGTGCCGTTTGGCTTCCCCCAATCCGCACTCCTGAACGTTTTTAACATAACACTTTAGGTTAATCACAAAGCAAACACAATAGAGTTGGGGGTTTTGATTGTTTTTAAACGAAAAATATATGTTTTTGAGTGTTCAATCGATGTTTACATTATATATATATATATACACTATAGCTACATTTCTTTTTATTGACCATCGTTTGTTATATTGTGTTTGCATTACGCATTAAAATATTGTGGTTGTAAACTTGTAATTAGTAATGGTGAGTGGTGCTTTAAACCAATTCGTTGTTCTTTTCGAAAACTTATCATTTGAATTTTTTAACATCTTTAATATATATAAAAAAACTGATTGTTAATTTTCTCTATTTTTCTTTTGCCAGCCAATATGTTTTTTAACTACTGCTATTTGGTATCTTAATGTGTTTTTAATCCAAATACATAAATAAACATAAAATTAAGTGCTGTTTACCTAGTATGAGTAGGAGACATGGTGGTGAAGAAGACTTTGGTCTTGTTAGGGTCAACGGTAGAGTCAACCCAATTAGCCCATGTCTTGAGCCCTAGCCGGTAAGCCACCGGTGTGTCTAGCGCCTCCGCGCCTCTCTCTCCATTTCCAAAGGAACCCCACAAAGCTTTCATTCTGAGACCACTCATCCACCAAACATAAGTGTTGAAAACTAGAATATCAGCTCCTTCCCAAAACTTAGCTCGATCTTCCAGTGAATCCACTTTCACTATCCTTTTCTTCATATCCAAAATCACAGGCAAATCTGTGTTCGATTCGACGATAAACGGTGCCCAGTAGAACTCTATACTCGCATTGTATTCCTATTAAACAACAAGAACAGAGAAAAACCAAATCTAAGATTTGCTTGTAACACAAGGTACAACGATATCTGACCTAACAAGAGCGATCTCAAAACGTACCTTTGCTTTGAAGACAAAGTATTTTTTGCTACGCTCCATTGATTTTTGTCCTTCCGGTATTACTGATTCCACCAAACACACGAACGATTCCCATTGGCTTCGTTGCAACGAATCTCCGACAAAAAGCAACCTTTTTCCTCTGAGTTTGTTCATTGCTAACTTGGGACTAAATCTGTTTCGATATTCAAACAAAGTTTATAAAGATTCTGTCTCAAACCCTAAACCGAGCTAGACTTATCTTGCGGAATAAGCTGTATTGTTACCGTGGGATTGTACAGTCATCAGGCTGCCATTCCCACCGAAGATAGTCAGTTTCTGGTTGTCCGTTTTTCATACAAGAGAATTGACGGTCGATGTACGGACATGATTCATCGGTGTAGAGTGGCTCGGCTGAGCTATTGTAAACCCATTTCCCCGCTGCCACATTACACTCTTCTGGATCGAATTCGAACCTGTCGTCAAGCACTTCCATATTCTCTGATCTCTCCTCCCTAATTTTCTCCTCTGACCAACAAGAACAAACAGAGGAATTTCGTGAGATTACTTGCGTTACAAGAAAAAGGAACACCAAAAATCAGACAAAAATTGAGTTGTGCGATTCAGGTTTCTAGTATGTGCTTACTAGGTTTCGAGCGAATGTCTTTCCTAGGACAAGACTTTAATTTGAGGAAAGTAGAAGACGAAGACGACGAGGAAGAAGAAGAAGAAGAAGACAACAAGCTGATTCTTTCGGTGTATAAGAGAATGAAGAACATGAAACCACAGAGAACGAGAATGATGATGGAGAGAGGAATCTTGGTTCCTCCTCCTGCTCCTCTGTTTGGAATCAAGAAACTCATAGTGGCAAATCCGGTAATTTTGGGTGGAAAACGTGTCGAGTTTGGTATTTAGAGGCTGCTAAGAGAGTGTTTGGTTTTTATTTGGGAAATTAGGGATTGAGTAGGAGTGAAGCTAAAGGCATGTTTGGATGTATTGTTTCCATCTTTTTCCCAATTTAATAAACATGTGGTTAGGGAGGTTAAGGTTTGATATGATTGGGTTTTGTATATTGATTAGAATCTGTAAACGTGAAATGCACATTGTTATTCATTAGGTCGTTTTTTTTTCAAGACCTCCGTTTAGTTGTATGTATAAATTTTGTGATGATTTGCAAGAAAATGTCATGGTAAATTTCATAAACTCATTCATTACTTTTAAAAACAGTTAAACACATACTAATTTGAATCATATCAAATTACTTGTTGATTAACTTTACTTGAGTCGATTTGATTTATTGTTTTCTTTTATACATATAACTTTCGTTTCAAGCTTATACACATATATAGAAAAACATCTTTTGGAGAAAGCATAGAGCGACTTATATGACAATTGGCACACACGGAAGTTACATAAGTGACTGCTGATTTGATTAGGGTTAATCAAATCGCTAATCAATAATCCTTCTTAAAAAGCCGCTTAATGTGAGGTACAAATAGTTCAGGAATTGTTAATCTTTGGCACCAGTATCGAATTAAACGACAAGAAAATATTCAATTTATCATGGCACATGAAAACGAAATAAACAGACACCAACTTGGTGTTGCTTGTAAAATCAACAATATATTCTTTTAGTTATTTTTAGTTTTGATGATAATTATATCAAATTATTAAAGGCAAACACAAATCATTAGGCTTCTACTTTCGCAATTGATAATGCGTATAGTGAAAAGGGCTGTGAGTTGTGACATACTTTTCGTCATTAATCTGATTTAATCCGACATTAAATTAAGGTTTTAAAAAAAAATGGAGATGCGGGGTATCGATCCCCGTACCTCTCGCATGCTAAGCGAGCGCTCTACCATCTGAGCTACATCCCCATTGTTGTTAATGTTTAGGATATGAATTTTATTTAATAATTAAAAAGTTATATCTGTCCATATTTTGGGCTAATTGGCTTTTGGATTTTCTTCCAGATTGGGCCTTTTGAATTTCCGTACAAGCCTGCCTATTAGGAGTTCGGCCTAAAACTGTGAAACAATTGGAAATTACGACGATTAGTGATATATATCCATAAGATAAATGGTAAATACCTCAAACGCAACTGAAATCTTGAAAAAAGAGAGTAAAAGATATAATACCAACTCTCTCGTTATATAAACCAAGTCTTTTTTCTTTTTTCTTTTTCTTTTAATCAATTGGCTAACCATTGAGTGAAAAACATTTTTACTGTTTTTAAGTTTGTTAAATTACGCATTATAAATGTAAGATACCTATACGAATTTAGATAATAGTTATAATTTTTTTTCAACAAGTTGTAATGTGTTTTTTATTTTATTTTGCAAAGTTATTTGTTCCATTTTTATTTATAAAAAGTAAAATTAATTTGGAGACTTGCTTTGAAGAAATAAACACATTTTGCATTGGTCGTGAGAAATGATAAGCAAATTGGCAAATGTTTTTCACGCGCGTCAGAGAATTATTTAGGTTTGTCTCTCTGTTCGTTGCCTCTTTTCCCGGTGTGAACTAGGCGACCGGAGTTACTTTCAACTTCATCTTTGAAAATGACGCCACGCAGGAAAAAAAAAACATCGTGTTTTTATTTTGAAAAAAAGGTGGATAAAGAAGGAAAAAAGGAAAAGTAAAAAAAGAATCTGTAAATATTTTATACCATTCTCTTCTTTTTCTTTTTACACTTCGAATTTGAATTTGGAATCTTCGATCTTGAGGATCATATCTTATTAAATACAATATTTAGATGGTTAAGCTATCATTTTTCTTTTTAAAGTTGTATTTATTGAAAACATAACAAATAGCATCATATCCTAAGAAATCAAAAGAAATACTATTTTGTGTTACCCGTTGTTGATGTATTATACTTAGTGGTAAAACGGATCTGGATATCCGGATCCAGATTCGAATCCGTGGAAAAAGTATTCGGATACAGATTTTGAGTATCCGACAAAAAATTAAGATATCTGCGGATATCCGGATTCGGAAAAAATAATTAAATTAATTAAAATTAAAATACTAAAAAAATATAAATTTAAACTATAAAATAAAATTTTGAATATTTTTTTCAAAATAAATATGATATATTAGAAAAATAAATAAAATCAATATATATATATGCATATATTTTTATTTAAAAATAATTTAATATATGTAAAACTATATGTTTTTAATATATTTAATGCGCCCGGATTCGGATCCGGATATCCGGATTTTGAAATTTTACTATTCGGATCCGAGATTTTACTATCCGGATCCGGACGTCTCGAAAATCCGAATTTCCAGAGCGGATAGGAACGGATAACAGATCAGATACCGGATCCCGGATAATAATTCCACCCCTAATTATACCAATAACTTAAATTATAAAACCAAAATTCGTAATGGGACAAAGATAATTAGATCAAACAAAAGATCTATATACTTTTTTAATATTGTGAAATTAATCGAAACCAAAAAAAAATATCTATATATAACTACGCTATACTTGGACTATCCATTATGAAACATACTAATGATATGTAAATGTGATGATCAGATTAATCATGCATACATTATTAATACCTTAAAGTAAGTTTGCTCCAAGCCTCCAATGTTACACCATATGTTTTTAATTTTTTATACTAATAAAGCGAAATAGATAGGTTTCGAAGAGGCCTTTTGCAACTTTATAATATTCTTCTGAAGATTCTAAGCACTATTCGAAAACTTGATCCCGCCAATCTTGTATATATGGTAAATATTTAATATTTATTGCTTAATTTAATTGTTCTACTGTGCAGTGCACAATGATAAATAAGCTAGAAATTTAATTTTGTTAACCTAGCGTTTTGCTATTTTTTTTGTTACTGTCGTATAATACTCACATTTTACATCCGTTAGAAATTATTTTCCAGTTTTTACTAACGTCTAACAAAAAGAAAAAAAAATCAATTTATTTTAGTTTTTTTTTGTTAATTTAAAATTAAATTTTCATTGGCACATGCAGGATTCCTCAAGTTAGCAAGACTTAGGGCATGTTCGTTTGTTCATTTAGATGATTCATCTGGATGAAAATGAGAATTGATGTTTGTTTAGTGCCAACAATATTCAGATGGATCAGCTGAATGAGTTTTTAAAATTCAAGGTAATTTTTTAAAATCATTTGGCTGAACCAAATTAGATCATTTGAGTGAAGATGATTCATTCAGATGGAACACTTGGATGGACCATTTGGATGGAAATGACGAAATGAACATATCCTTATTGTTTTTCGAGCTGTCTTCATAATTCACTTTTAACCTTAAATTACATTTACATTTGAATTTTCTCAAGTTTGAAAAGTAAATTACATATAACATGTTAAAAGCTTTAAAAGCTTGACCATTCTAAGTTCTAAATAGCATAAGGAAAAAACTATCCTAGTTGCATGACCTTTATTTTGAAATAATCGATAAGGCCATTATTAATCCTGATTTTTTCAAAAGTTTCAAAGTTTCTTTTCTTCCGTTGAGTTTCAAAAACAGAATCTTCTTCTGTATATCACTTTGGTTAGAGTTTTACTTTATTGATCCTTGGTACTTTTTCCTTTACATGTTACCAATAATTAACCTATTCTGTTTAAAAAACACTAATAGGTGAAAGAATTCCGAACTATGAAATCGTGTTAAAGAGAAAGTGAAATGTAATGGGTAAATCATTAAATTAAAACATATTTTGCAAAACAACTAGTTTATCTTAAATTTGTGAAATGAATTACCATGAATAGTAATTTTATAAAGATATGTGATAAGTATAAAAATATGTGAATAAAAAACTAGTCTTTGAGTTACCAATTTAATATAACTGAATTATAAACGTTTATTAAATTATAATTTCACTTAAAATATAAAGAATGACAATACTTAACAAAGAGTATATTTGTTTACCCATATATTTTTGCTTTAATTTAATTAGTTGGTGGGCCCTCACAAATAATGAAAAATGGTTTGTCCTTCTTGTCATTATAAATACCAAGAAAGTCTTCCACATTTTCAACACACTCTTCTACTTAAAACACTATCTTACATCACCATGACCCAACGAGCCAACCCTAAGACTGGCTGCCTTACGGCGGTTGTTCGCCGTCTTTTATGTTCCGGCAGCCAACAAACTCACCCTTCCGACAACATCCTTGACTCCGACGAAACACTCCAATTACTAATCCCTTACGAAGAAATCGAAGAGCCAAAGAAAGAGATCAAAACCGAAACCGAAACCCAAAACGACGACGTCTCTCTGCACCCTCCTCCTCCTCCTCCTCCTCCCAACGTTGTAGCAAAACTCATGGGGCTAGATAATCCCGTACCGGGATCAAACCGGTTTAGGTACTTTGATGATTCTGGTTCGGCTGTCACACGCAGCAAATCGGTTAACTTCATGGACTACATACTAAGAGTCCACGAGGAAGAAGAAGAAGAGGAAGACGAGAAAGATGGTCAACGCCGGTGCCGGAGAGTCAAAGCGTCGGTTTCTTTCCGGGAGATAGTCCCAACCTCGGCGAGATGGAGCTCTAATCAACAACAAAAGAAACACGATTTCTTGCTGTTGTATCTCGACAAGCTCGACGAGAAAAGAGAACTTGTCGGATCTTCGTCTTCTTCGAGGTCTAGAAGGTTCGAGAAGGTTGTAGAAGATTCCAAGAAGCCGCCATTGCCGCCGCCGGCGAAGAAGAAGGAGAACGAGAAAGTTGCGAAGAAGTTTAAAGACGAGCCGAGGAAAGTTGCGAAGAAGAAGAAGAATGAGAATCGAAGTGACGTTAACGGAGCTAAGAAAGTTCGTTGGTTTCTTTCTCCGTCTAAGAGTAAGTCGTCAGAGAAGACGGCGCTTCTAGGAGGAGGAGAATCAAAGAATACTCCGGCGGATGAGTTTATCGGAAAAGAGAGCGAGTCGCCGGAGAGCAAGTCGAATGCAAGTCCAGTTTCGGTACTAGATCGAGATCTTTATGATTATCTAATCCTTGATGATGACTACTACTACTCTGGTGAGTCTACAAAATAATATTTATTTATTTATCTATCTATTTCTAAGTTTTTTTTACATTGTTTATTGAAATATTTGAACGTGGTTACTTGTTTTTTTAATTGAATTTTGGGCGAAAAAAAAAAAACAATTTTCTGATTTTTGATGCAAGGAGATAGTTAAAAAAATTCGACAACATTTAAAGCACTTACTTTATTTTATATATTTAGTAGTAATATTCAAAATTTGACCAATGTGAGTTTTTTTCCTTAGTCTTCGACGTCAAATAAATCTAATTTTGAATACGAACAAGGACAGTTTTGACTTGTGTTTGAACATTTTTCTTGGTTTTACTGTAAAAAGCTGCGAAAATGAGACTTTGTCAAATTTTACCCATTTTCAATAATTTTATATTTATTTTTCCAATAAGATTTTAAATCTACTTTAATTTGAAAAAAAAAACAAAAAACAGGAGATTCAGAAAGTGCATCGGAGTTGTCAACAAAGCAAGTAGAGACATCAACAAAATCTTCGTGTTCTTCATCACCAGCAAAAACAAGAACAAGTCCCAAGAAAGAAAACAACAACAGTGATTCTGAAGAGACAGAGTTTATCACAAAGCTAATGAATATGCTCTCAGATCTCTCTGAAGAAGACATGAAATCTTCAACTTGGGTTTCTACTTCGTCAACTAAACCCGTTGACTTTAATCAGGTCGAAGATTTTTGTGTTGAATTTGGTCAAGAGATTCTTGACCTTGTTATGGACCAGTTAGTTGATGAACTCTGTATCTAGTTTAAATTTTAGATCTCAATTATCAAAACTATGTCATTTTATGATCTTATAATCCAATCGTTAACCAAAGACTCGCAACAGTCGTAATTCGTATCACTCCACAATTTATGGAATTGTTATGCATATATAACCCGAGTTTGCAAAATATTATATACTCAAATGAATTTAAAATGTTTAATTGGTGGAAATGATGTCATATAGTCATTTAAACATTGTAGGACTTTAAGATAAAATAAGATATTTACATTTGATAAATAATGTAAGTATTTTCCTAGACTGTAAATTGTAAATTAATGTTTGGAAAAAAAAACTACAAATGCATACATTTTTTTCCGTCAAACATATAGCTTAACTAGTGTGTGGGTGTCACTTTCAAATTTAAACTCAGTAGAATGTTACCGAATGGTGACACACAAAAACCATAGTAATAGTATAAACAAATGTACTTATCCAAAACACAAGTCCATCGTGTGAATTAACTATTGATAATCACACGATAACCATAAGCACAAGATAATCTTGATTACTCTTATTAAAAAATGAGATTATATATATATATATATATTCAAATTCGATATGATGATGAAACATTATAAATATATTAACTTTTAAATGGTCCAAAAACAGTCAAATCGATTTTTCTTCTGAAATTTGCAGAGCCCCGTAACTTCGAAACACGTACTGTCTCCTTTATGTCTATTTCACATGCAAATTGTGGTCTCCTTCTAACGTTACTTCTTTGACGTTTTTTTGTATTTTTCTGTTTTTCCGTTTGGGGTTCACATGTAAAATTCATGAACATTTTCCCAATTTAATTTTTTTAAAACATTTGAATTATAAATATTTAATTTAGTAAAAATATTAATTTAAAAAAACGCAAAAGTGATAAATGTTGGAGGTTCGTACCGGTGACCTTTTAATTAAGGACTATCCTAACCAATGGAGCTGACGCAACGAATGAGCTGACTAATATTTATTTCATTTAATAACCAAATATGTAAGTGTGAACGCGCTAAAACACGGTTTCATGTTTTCGGTATTTTAACTGTATGTTCTGTTGGTAGCTGGCTTGCAAGAGAAGAAAAGAATAAATAAATTCTTTATAATTTAAATATATAATTATGAAAAAATATATATGGATATATGATCACAAATAACGCGGTGAAGTAATGTAGGACAAATGTGAATTGGAATTTTGGAACAAAGACTTTTGGTATAATTGTTGTTTATCGACTGATTAATAATTATGAAGCATTCTTATTAACATAATCAAGTAGCTAAGAGTATTAATCCAATTTGTTTATGGTCACCTATAACTATCAAAAGTAGAAATCAAATTAGCATCTATTTATCTTTTTTTTTAGTGCGTCAACAACATATAATTATCCATCCATTGGAAATTTGGAATATATGCTACTTTAACCTTATTATATATAGGGGTTTAACCGATTAATTTATATATTCTTTTAATTTTTTTTATATATGAATGTGAATTTATTTCTGCGGAAGAAAAAGTTCTGCTTACAAAAGATATCCTTTTTGTAGTGATCAAAGTGAGTTTGGCATTCTTAATTTGATCAAATTGAAGAGAAAACACAAAAAGGATCGTTAAATTAAATGAGATGTTTAGTTATATTTAGTACTCCATGCTCTCGTTTTACTCGTTATTTGATCTTCTGTATATCTTTTTAAACTTTCAATTGTTCATATAAATGAAACAAACATTAATTTAAATATGATCAAAAGAGATTTGCCTAACAAATTAACTAGTTAATTAACTCATGCTTAATTAAAATTATGAAAATTAGAAACCTTGATGATGATCATGATCATGATCTCTATGAAGCTTATTAAGCAAAGCATCAATGAGAGTATCTCTTTTCTGAGCCCTAGCTTCTTCTCTCAAACGTCTCTCTTCCTCTCTCTCCATCCACCTCCTCTCCGCGGCGGCTCTCTCCTCCTCTAGCTCCGCCATTCTCCTCCGCCACTCTTTCTCTCTCTTCTCCCTCTCTCTCTCCTTCATCTCCCATGCATCTCTCCATTCCTTCTCCATCTTCACCGTCTGCCTCATAAAATCCTCCAATATTTCTTTCAATGTACTTCCTGCAGTTTCAGCTCTGGTGCTACCTGTAACGCCTTTTCCTTTTTTCGCACGCTTTCTTGGATTAGTAGACGTACTAGTAGTAATCACTTCTGTCTCTTTCTTATGTGTCTCTACTAAAGACAATAGCTCCTCGTTGATGTCTTGATTTGGCTCCTCAACTTCCTCCTCTTCTTCTTCGTCAGATGAAAACTGATGATGTTTTCTCTTCGAAGAAGTACTTGGTTCTGTGGCTTCTGACCACAACATTCTTTGCATTCTTGCTGCGAAAATCGATTGAATCTCGTTGTAGAATGGGAACTGCTGCCTAATAGCTTCTGGCTCAGTCGTTTCACACGCCTGTCCCATAAATATTCAATTATATATAGTACCTACACAAAATATATGTATATTTTTCATGGAAATATGTGACACTATTAACATAAGCTAAACGTTTCTAGCTTGGTAACCAAGTATCTTATAGACTTATACTCGAAATAACAATCTCGTTTAAACTTAACGTATGTAGACATATTCAACTATCATGTGATTAGTAAAATGCTTCTTTTTTATTCAAAGGTTTGCATCCGTTATATAACGGTAGTTGGAAATTTTTGTGGCATTTTGTGAACACGAGATATTAATTACTTACTTACCATGTGAAATTTCATTGTAATTAACAAAAAGAGAGAGAGATATTATTGTATAACGGATCAAAATGTGAACATATATACTATGCCATATCATGAAATTCACCAATAAACGCGTTAAAGTCTAATCTCTAGCTCGTTACCATTAATGGCAGGACAATATCTAAATAACCTAAGAGATTAGGTTAAACTTATTAATTAATGTATGTATAATATAGTTCATCTATACATACACCAGAGACTAGGTTTCCAATACGCATACTTTCAATCTCACCACACAAATTAATGATATAATACATACAGATAATCCCTAATTATATGATGCATATACTTGTAAACATGATCATAAACCACATTTATAGGTGACTATAGAGAGAATCATTAATAGATAGATATAGTAGAAGGTTACCTTGTATCTAGTGACGAGGTTCTTCCACTTGCTCTTACATTGTTCTGCGCTCCGGACAAAACCCTTGTCGGCCATCTTAGCAGCGACGACTTCCCAAAGAAGCTTATTACGTTTGGTCTCCATGAAAGTCTGATCAAGCTCTTCTCTTATACCCAAAAGCTCCTTTGTCTCCTCTATGCTCCACTGTGGGATTCTCTCACCTCCTCCGCCGCCGGGATCCATCGCCGTCGTGCTCTGCGGCGGGGGAGGAAGCTGTTGCTGTTGGATCAAGTGATGAAGCTGATGATGGTGGTGATGATGGTGGAAAGGGTTACGTCGGTCCATGATTGAGATCGAAGTCTTTGTGACGTAAAGGGAATAAGAGAGGGTTTTTTTTTTTTTTTTTGTGGGTACACTTATAAATGAAGAGAGGTTTCTTTGAGAAGACAAAGAGGAAGGAGAGAAAGAGAGATTTTAATTAATTTATAAGGTGGTGGGAAAAGAAGGTGTGAAATCGTCAAGGATAGAAGTATAGTTTTTTGTTTTTTTCTCTAATTTATATTTAATATAAGATTTCTTTTTAATAATTGAATATACTAAAAGTTATATAATTAATTAGTTGAATAAAATACGCAACACGAATGTCTCTTTTCTTTTGGTGAAAAGGACTTATTCCGTGATTAGATTAGCAAAATGATAAACTTTGGATTTCTTTTTTTCCGGATGATAAATTTTAATTTGACTAGATTAAAGCAGCTAACTATAATAATAAAAAACACTCTTTCTGTTTTTTAATAATATATTTTTAAAAAATTTCACACATATTTTTAAAGTTTACAATTATATAATTAATTATGAATAGAAAATAAAAATAAAAAAAAAAAAATTTGAAACAATTTTTTGTTTTTTTTCTAAAATATCTAATAATTAAAAACGGATGTAGTATTTTGCTTTCTATCCTACAAATTTGAGGTACTTCAAATAACAATCTCCAAAAATTATAGGGGCAACTTAATTATGGAAAAATCGAATTAGATTTTCTTACAAATTGATGATTTGTGTGCATCATTCTATAACGTGCATGCTTGTAAATTTGTAAACTTGTGGAAGCTTTTATTTTTTTGTAAGTAGATGAATTTTATTTTATTTTCAGTTTTTACCCTCTATTGACGCGGAAACTCAACTCAACGGTTCTCATATATATATTTTTATTGGTAATTGATAATTTCGTCCCAATATAACACTGCGTTATTATTTCGTCACGCTTACGAACTTAAATAATCATTTTTGGCCTTTATGGTCAATTGACCCACTAGATTTTCCTTTTTCAATTTTTACATATTAGTTAGAGACACCTAACATTCCTATCAGTATAAAAAAGTACTTGGCTACTGAAAAAAAAAACTACCGTTATAATTAGCTAACAAATTTTATAGATATTGTAAATTATCAGGTGAATAAAGACTTATCATTCAATTAAATGATGGTAGTTTAGTGATAAAAAATTCAGAAAAAATGAGTAAATCCTTTTAATATGAATTCGATTTTTCTTGAAAAAAATTTCATCTCTATTTAGTCCGTCTAAATGATATATACCACGCTTTAGACTCGTTAAAAAAATCGGTAAATGAATTATTCGGTACACTCACTCTGAAGGATAGTCAGATGGTAAAAAATCGGATTATTCTTTCGTTATCAAAAAAAAAGAAAAGACTATTGTTAAATTTTGTTTTATAATATATATATTCTCTAATGATTTTATGAATATAATTTATTTTCGCAGTGGGTAAGAAATAATTAATATATACGAATATAGAAACAAGTAGATGTACTGTCGACCAAAAAAACAAGTGTATGTACTCATCCTTCTTCAATTTATTGGATCCGATGCATTCCTATATAAATTTTATTAGTTAACATATATATATATATATATATATATATATACAACTGTCATATGGTACATTATAAAGCCGCGTGAATGCATATAAATACAATGATATAAATAGTAATGGGACAAAGACATATATATAACAGTGAATCAAACTTGTAATGTGACAAGTTAATATTATTTGTATCTAAAGATTTGTTGGGTGTTTTGTGTTAAAAGATATTTGTGGGGTTTGGCCTCTCTCTGATATGTAAGAAATAGTAAAAATAACTACAAAAAAAAAAATGTAATAAGATAGTCAGCGAAGTACTGGTCCATATATTCTGATGAACCGTGTTGAAAGTAAAACAAATCTTTACATGACATGCACTTGACTTAGCTCCCACCTGTCATTCCACGTGGATTCACACGTTAAAAATACTTAAATAGTGTCGACTAAGTTTAATTTCTTAATTTTTTGTTGAAATTTTGTGGTCTTTAGACTACAGTTTTGCATTCCATTTCTGTTTAATTTATTTTGTTTGTCGGCATTTTTGTTTTAGTTTTAAAAGGGAATGAAATTGTGAACGAAGTTACCAAAACAAGAAATTATATGAGAAAGAAACTGTGAACAAAGGAGGAATAATCAAATTGTTAAAACACTCAAATTGAATAATCAGCTACGCGGTGCCTTGTTATATTCCACGTGTAAACGCCCACCATATTGTTCCACGTGGCGTTCTAGAGTTTCGTCTTTAGATATAGAGTGGGTCCCACTCTCTATCACAGATCATCATTCACTTTTTAAGATTTTTCTCCTGATGTTTATCCGCCTATACGGGGATTTTCTTAGAGCTGTCAAACCGGGTCAATCCGCTCCGCGGCAGGTTTGACTTTTTTTGATCCGCCTCAACCCGTTCCGCCAAAATTTCAAAGCTAAAATGTTTAACCCGCACCCGCCCCGCATAATTTTGCGGGTCCCGCGGGTTACCCGCGGATATTTAAAAAAAAAAAAAAAAAAAAAAAATATACATATTTTAAGTAATTTAATAAATAAAAAATATTAATTTATACATATTTTAAATATTATAAAACATAAATACATAGTTTTCTTAGAAAAACTAAAATTTTGTTACTAAATTTATATATATTATATAATTTTTCAATAATTTAGTAATAATATTAGGATAAATATTTAAAATTAATATATTTAAAAAAAAAAAAACCTGGATAACCCGCATCCAAAATTTCTACGACCCGCCCCACTTTATACAATTCCAACCCGTTTGACCCGGGATTTCGATTTTTTTTTTATTTGGCCGACCCGCACCTGCCTCGCGGTGGGTCAAATGAGGCGGAATCCGCAGATAAAGAGTCAAATTGACAGGCCTAGATTTTCTGTAAACGAATACAGCTATGCCACGTCATCGCCAATTATGTGTTTTTTTGTCGTTAAAGCACATAAAATTAGTCATTAATGTTATTTAATTAGTTTGTGTTGAAGTCGACGGAAAAAAATGTGCTGCAAGTAAATTTTCGGGCGTCTCTCCGGATTATTCGTAATTGAGTTGTGCGGAAGAGGTTTTGGAATATTCAACTTACGCAAAATAAATCCCTACGCTCATGGTGACAAACATACGATCGATGCTCAAATAAAAATATGCAAAAGAGTAAATATAAGTAAATAATTTGCTTTTTAAATTTATCTTTACCTTTAAAAAATATATCTAAAAATCGATTTAGGGGAGCTTAAGTGGTGTCGTTAGGTTTCCAGACGAGTGAGTGTAATTGGTGAGATTTCACCTTATATGTAAACCTAGTATATGTTATACAGGTGTGCTCGTCTACAAATATCGGCCAGAGAGATAGTTATGGATTCTTTCGTAAACCACATTAAATTTGACTAAAATATATAATTTAGTAATTATGTTAATTATCACCTATGTTCATAATGTATGTTTCATGTTGTTGATAAATAAAAAATTACACTAAATTAGTAAATTCACTAATAAAAATAACTCATATATGGGGAGATAAGTAAGTTTTCTTTGGCAGAAAAATGGAATAGAAGCATAATTAGTCAGCTTATTTTTTTATTTTATTTTTGTGGACAAGGAACAACAATTATTCTATGTCAACATCTCCACGTTGGGGTTGAAAAGATTCTAATAAAGGGAGTTAAACGGGACAATGTCAAAGTTGAATGTGAGAAAAACGTAAAGATTGAATTTTTAAACAAGAAATTAAAAATTGAAATGTGAGAAAAACGTAAAGATTGAATTTTTAACCAAGAAATAAAAAGGTTTTTAACTCAAATTTCGCTACTATGATTAATGAATTTGACTTGAAAACTTTGACAAACTCACTGAAACATGTCTCATTATTAACGTACATATAAAAGTCTTTCAAAATCTGTTGACAATTTTTTCTATTTACCCAAAAATTGAAGCTTTAGAAAAGACTCAAAGAGAAGACGATATTAAGAAACTTGACTAG
The DNA here is from genome assembly GCA_900406555.1 of Pseudoturritis turrita. NCBI lineage: Eukaryota > Viridiplantae > Streptophyta > Magnoliopsida > Brassicales > Brassicaceae > Pseudoturritis > Pseudoturritis turrita. The sequence continues at coordinate 1,062,892 of OVBL01000813.1, forward strand.
TCAGTCATTACTTAAGTGTAACGGCATCATTTAGTGATATTTCACAATTCCCTTGAGCTTTACCAAAATGCAACAAAAAATAAATAAAAACCCCATAAGCATATCTTCTTCTTCTAAACGATTCCCAAAAAGCTGGCGGATTAAAACAAAAACTGAAACGAGATGATTCGATTTTTGGGCTTTTTCAAGATGAAAACATCCGCTTGATCCCTGTTTTCTGCTCAGTGGTTAGCTTCGAAGGGAACCTGATGCTGAATTTGATTCTCAAATTCCCTTTTCTTGACGGATCTTTAGGGATCGGCATGCCTTCGCCTTTCACAACCTCTTCGTACGACGGACTGATCACATTGTTTACCGGAACCGTTAGGGTTCTTCCGTCAAGAGTCGTGACCTGTGCGTTGTAACCCGTGAGAGCTTCCACGAGAGAGATCTTTTGAATTACCACAAGATCATTCCCGTCTCGTTTGAATACGGGATGCGGTTTCTCGTCTACGATGAAAACAAGATCCGATGGTATGATTCCGCGCTGCTCGTTACCTTTTTCCGGGAAGGTTATCTTTGTTCCTTTTTTCCAACCAGGTTTGATTTCTATCGTCAGGATCTCCTCAACCGCTGTTGGCCTCCTGCAATGAAGCAAAATGGCATTTTTAATCAGCAGAAGAGCAGAGAAACTATAAATTCAGTAATGTCCCGATACTCGTGGTATCAGAATTACAGAAAGTGTGAATGAATTTACTATTGGACTCACTCGGTCTTTGCGAAAAGTAGGTATTCAGGAGAACTTAACCAGACTTTCTAACAAGGGTTAGAGATAAATCAAATCGAAGAAAAGAGACACTTTTAAAGTTTGCGAGTCCAAGAGATTTCCGGTTTAAAAAAAAACAGATGAAGTGAATCTATATAGGTAAATCCATAATGAAACTGGTTAACTAGGCCAAGGAATGTCCTGGTTCGCTATCGGTTTCTACACTTACATCTATCATTTATGCGTTGAGACTCTAATCTATAGAGATCACAACTTAGATACTGACCAAAACCAGTTTAAAAGAAGAACTTTCTAAGCTGACTCTATAGACTATATAGCTTTCATTGACATATTCTCTGGTAACTTCACGTCAATGATTCGGAACCAAACTCCATAAAACAATCACAAGAGAGAGTATAAACTGTCCCTAAACCGAAATAGCCAAAAGCAGCAGATATATTTACTAAAAGCCAATGTATGATGATTAAAAAAGTAAGTAAATTCCAGTGATTTCATGGGGAATGTAGCTGATATACAAAACGGAATTCGAAAACTAACCCGCTAGAATCAAGAACATCACGAGAGATCTTCATCTTCTTGGTGATTCCTTTATACATATCCTCCAAACTACAAGGCAATTGTCTCTCAATCGGAGCAGCTTTCCTTGCAGGATTCGAGGTTTCGCCTCCTCCGGAAGCAGCCCTGAACGAAGCGAAGATGTCATCACCATACCTAAAACCAGAAGGTCCTGCTCGTGAGTCACTTCCCATACCAAAGGGCCTTGTGAAACCAAAGAACTCGGAGAAGATATCATCTGCGCTTCTTGGATTAAACCGGAAAGATGCTCCGGCGTCTGATCCTCCCGGAAATACGCCGGCGCCGGGAGGTGGAGCCTGGTTCTTTAATCCTTCTTCTCCGTATTGCTCGTAGATTGCTCGTTTTTGAGGATCGCTCAAAACCTTTGGAACAATTTACAAACAGCAAACAAATCGAACAACATAAGATGGGTAAAAGCCATAAAGCTATAATTGTTCCCAGAAAAACGGCTAAAGTTTTGTAATTTCTTAGCTAAATCGCGAAACTGCATGATTGCTCAAAAACCCAAGTCCGAAAACCTAAAAACAAATCCCCAGAAGAACATAAACCTTAAATTTGAAAGGGGTTTAAGGGTTAGTTACATCGTAAGCTTCGGAGATCTGCTTGAATTTAGCTTCGGCTTCTTTTTTGTTGTTAGGGTTCTTATCAGGATGCCACTTCATGGCGAGTTTGCGATAAGCTTTCTTTAACTCATCATCATTCGCACTCCGATCCACCTGAAGAACCTTATAGTAATCGACTCCCATTGAAGCTTCTTCTTCTTCTTCGTCTTCTTCGTTGTCGTCGTCGCTGATTCTTCACGGAACACTCAAGCTGGTTTTTTTTTTGGTTCGGATTTTAGGGTGTAAATAAATATTATCTCCGACTAGTTATATATTTTGTTCCGAAGTTGGACATTTAAACCGATCCAAATCAAGAACCAAAATTAAATTGAATTAATACTACTAACCGTACGTGATTTAAACCGGAATCACTCAAAATTGGATTTTAATAATAATAAATAACCCAAGTATCAAATAATATTTCCGTTTAAAAGCCCACATGTTCAGTTTAATTATAGGCCTGAATATTGAGCCTTTTGAGCTGATTGGTTTGGGAAAAACCATACAACATTCACAACCACAAAATTTGAGAAATCTCTCATCGGTGGAATTGCTTTTTCTTATTAGTCTTGATTCAAAAAAAAATTACAATCGCTAATGATACAGTCTTGAGTCTACAAAGACATCTTTAATTAATCAAATCTACAAAATTCATTCGAATTAAAATCTTTTTAAAAAATGCTACAATACACATTGTAAGGCTTCTCCCCTGACTGATGCATTGTTCGTCTCTGACAGACAACAAGTAGAAGCAGACTGGTTTTCTGAATCTGTTCTTCTCTCTGGAGTCCAATTCATTCCGATTTAAATCTGGTCACAGAAAGTTACACTCACTCGTCTTCTTCTGCAGAAGATTCCTTTGATTTCTCAATTTCCGTCGTCTCGTTTTCCGAGGTTGCTGTGTCGTTGTCTATCTTCTCATCATCAGGCTGTGTCTGGCTTGACACTTGAGAATCTGATGTCTGGGTATGGCCCGTTGGTGCTGGAGGATCCGAGTCCGACACTTGGGTGGTCTGACTCATTTCAGACTGGCCTGCACCAATGGGACTGCTTTGAGACTGACTCATTTCAGACTGGTCCGCTCCAATGGGACTGCTTTGAGACTGACTGGCAACTACCGGACTGGTTTCCCGGTGATCTGTTTCAGAGCGACTCAACGGTACAGAAACGTGCTGAGACTGGCTCGTTTGCTGTGACTCGCTTGCTTGCTGCTGTCCCCGACTCGTCTGTGTCTCACTCGCTTGCACTTGACTCATCTGTGTTCCTTGAGAATCAGGGACAAGTCCAAGAACAACTAATGTAGATCTACCAACAAAAATGTTTCATATCTCTGTGATCAGCAAATGGATTTTAAATAACTGAAGATGTTTGTTTTGATTCGAATTCATGGAAGCTTGAAAGAGGATATATCACCTTGGAAGTGAAGACCGGATCTCTAGCTGGCTGGCATACGCGGTTAGAGGAGCTCTTAAGGCTGAGATTTTAGTCAATGCATTTTCCAGCTGAGGTGGAGGAAGCTGGACAAAAAGGAATTTCAGTGCAATTGTGGAAGAAACAATTAAACAAGGATCATAGTCTTGTGTTCTCAAAATCGCTATAACGGGTATCTTTACATTACAGGTGGATACTGAAAATCTCATACAAAGCGAGGAGTGTAGAGATTTATAATCGCACCTGTAGTAAGACCTTGTATGATTGAGGCTGTGTTGACTGTGCACATTTCAAGAATCCTACCCACAGTTTCGGATATTTCCATATCTGAAGAACATTTATCAATCATAAGAATGGACAATAGAGTGAGCATAACGTTCCAAGGACATTACTGACCTGTTTGCTAACGAGACGAGAAAGGATCTCCAGGATGAAGTCCGACTAGTAGAATATCAAGTTGAAGAGATTATTAAGTGAAAAATTAAATTGTGATTCAAAAAGATAGATGTTATAAGTTTGTTACCAGAGCCGGAAAAGCACCAATAGCTTGTAAAACTGTACGCATGAATAACATTGGCAGCGGAATTTGCTGGACCTGCAGCCAGAGACTCGCCAATGAGGAAAAATATTCGGAAAAAAAAAATGAAACCGGAATCTGAATGTCAATATTTAATGAAATCAAATTCTGGATGTGAGAAAAAATGGAGATTGTTATTGTACCAGTTGATTCAGAACGCCGGCTAAAACCTGTTGAGTGAATGTCTGCCTCTGTGCAAAACAAGTATTGCATGCATCTGTGACCTGATAAGAACGTATTGATGAATCTATGTAAAGCTATTCTTCGTTTGCTGTATGTTTCAAGGAAATGGTCGAGATATACCTGTTTAAGCGGTATTCCATCTCTCGCTGGGTCAATGCTATGGATAGCAATTAAAACTTCAGATGGAGAAAGCACAGGGCCAGACTGAGATGATCCCTGAGAACCAATTTCCAGAGTGAGTAAACAGATCAAACTTAAGTCAGAAGCAAGAGGCAAGAAATGAAAAGCTAAATAAGATACCTGCAGCACACGAGAGAGTGCAACTTGGAACTTCTCCATTGGAAGATTTACCAGATGGGGGAAAATGCGTAGAATCTGATAGAGAGACAAGTTACAAGTTTAGGAAAATAAGAAAACTATAACCCAATGCGTCAATAGAAGGAGAAAAAGGTATGAAAGAAGAATTTACATCGTCTCTTGGCAGGAAAGGCAAAATTGGGAAAATAATTTCAACATCCTGCAGTCCCATAAAAAGTTCAAAACCCAAGAAAATAAAGAAGAAGCAGCTCATAGTTTCGCTATTAAGGAGTTTTTATTGAAACAATCTGTTGTCTTCACCTTTATTCTTGTATCAAACAACTTTCTTATAGTATGTATCAATTCTAAAGAAGGCGTGGGCCCCTCGGTAAGGGTTTGAAGAACCTGTCATCAAGGAGGAACAATAAGGAAATAGTAAACCTACCCACCACTATTGAAGCCTTTTCCTCTATTTACAGTATAGAAGAAAAAGTTAAGAATGAAGAAAACCTGCATTAGAAGGTTCTCACTCCCACTCGGTGGGTCTGCTATAATTTTAAGAAGCTCAGAGGATGAGCCCATTGTACGGACTAGTATTGGGATTTGGCGATGAATTGCCTACACAAAATAAACAGTTAGACGAAAATATACTGATATTTAAAAACTTACTCGGGCTCCGGTCTTACCTGCTTAACAGGATCCGATGCATTCTTGAAAATGCTGAACACATGAACAAAAAGGGAGTGCTTCTGCAAATCAAATACACATAGCAATTATAAGTTTTAGCAAAAATTAGCTGCAAACTTAAAGGCTAGATTTGTCATTTAGTCGAAGAATGGTAAAAAAATACAAGACCTTTGTACAGAGAGCAAAATAGAGTGACAAGCAGCGTTGAGCTTCAGTAAATGATGTTGCTTCGGAGGACGTATCCATACCCGTACCACTAACCAGCTGGAGTTTATTTGGTGGATTTTCCAGATCAAGATCCTTCTGAAAGACAAATGAAAATATTATGGTCACATATTTTTTATGCAATGCTCATAGAGAGTAATCATAAAGAAATTATAAATGCATATACAACTCCAAACATAAATTGCTTTAGTGTACAAGTGAGCACCTTTTTACAATCATCAATCAGTGTTTCAGCATCTCCTCTCTCTGAAGGAATGCAACTTGCGACAGAAAATAGATTGTCCTTTGCAAATTCCTCAATCTGCTGTGTAATGAATGATAAAGAATAGAGCTTGTTTGCCACCTGTAAAATGATACCCACAAGTATTGAAGTGGTAAGACATAAGTAGCAGGATACATTAAATCACAGGTTCTTACAGAGACATACCAGGCGGATTGCTTTCATGCGAATCTCTTCCAAGTGATGAACAGCACTCTTCCACAAGAAAAGAGAGAGAAAAAAGGAGGAAGTTTAGTGAGAGCCATAAACAAAACAAAAAAAGAATATCTACACCCTCGACAATATGAAACCGTCAAATGCTGATCGGAGAAAATGGGAAAAAAAGAGGAAGGAGAAAGAACCACAAGCACAATGCCGGAATAAAAAATGCACTGAGATGAAATTAACGGCTGCACCATAGGAAAAAAGAATAAGCAAAGAGGTAAGATAGAAGGAACCTGCAAAGCAATCTTCAGGCAGTCATTCCGGATTCCAGGTCTCATTAAAATCAGGCTCCAAACAGCACTGAGACCTTGAGTAACACGGTCTCCACTTTGTAATTCCTTTTCAACGTTGTCACCACTTCCAGGACAGCAAAACGATTCCAACAACTTCAGAACTGATTTCGGCAGAAATGGAGAATCTCCGAGCAATTTACTTAAAGATTTGTCTGAGGGTGGAAAAGAATCTCTAAGGGCTTCGGCCTAGAAGATAAAAATGTTTTCTGAGAATTTTCCAAGTAAAAAGTTGACTACGATGCAACAAAAACTAAATGCTTACCACAGTCAGCAGGAAACTTTCATATGCAGATGCAGCAGTAGTTGACGAGAAGAAATCTTGTTCTGCTTCTGCCTCCCCATATAGCCTGTAAAGAACCCGCACAGTCAACTCATGTCCCTGAAAACATAAGTGATGATAATCAGATAAATGGCTTTTGACTCAATGAGGGATGTCATTTAACATTTTCAAGACTAAGATATTCTAGGGTTGAGCCAGTTTGAAAGCCCCAAAAATTAGTAAATATCCCAGGATACAATCTGAAAGTCAGAATCACTATCTCTAGCAAAAGAATTTCACCACCAAAATGTTTTGATGCTACCAAAAAACAATAAGCATGTATCAAGAATTCACAGGATTCAACAATTTCAATTGTTCAACTTCAAAGTCACGAAAACAAATTCTCACCTCATGATTCAAATAATCCGAGAGAATGTGCTCCTGTAATATTTTCCAAGGGTCCAACTCTGAAGGAAACTGCAAAAAATGCAAATGTGACGATCAATTACCATGAGACAGAATGCAATCATACTTCCAACGATCATCTTGCCGACATATTGGTAGCGGCTAGGATGCATTTAATAGGTAAAAAACAGGAAAACATGAATAGTCATAGAAATCATATATAACAAATCAGTAAGCACTAGAAATGTTCATTTTCTACCACAAACCAGGCTCTTAGAGTAGAGGCAAGTGAGGCAAGAATCATGCAGAGGCCAATAGGTTCAAAATTTATAAAAATACCCAAAAGAAATTTTCCTGGAGTAATAAATTATAAGCTGAACTAAGAGAGAGCCAGAAGAGGCCCGTCTCCTTGGAACGCTTATAGGATAAAAAAAAAAATGTCAAAAATATAGTTTAGAAAATGACCTCAACTCCCAAATGAGCAAGAAGAGAAAAGCGGAGTTGTGAACCACCAGACATTGATATTTGCTTATATGCTTCAACAATGCGCAAAAACACCAGCTTCTGCAAACTGTCTTTCTCTTCATCAGAAAGGTCGACAACAGGTGCTGATATCTTAGGCAAGACAAACAGAGGCGCAGAAGCAACTGAAGTTGCCGTTGAGGAAACCAAGCTGTTAGAACCTGTGCCAGCCACCTTTGGACTAGATTCCTCAGACTTATCCACAGACACTGAGGGAATCACATCGAGAAGGAGGTTTCCACTGAAACTCACATCTTGATTCTTGCTAGCAGCCTCCACATCTGTAGAACCCAATACAGAAGTAACAAGAGCTTTTGATAACACATCATGCTGAGCAGAAGAGTTCAGTCCAGGTATTCCACTTTCTATGTTCAATATGTAATTCACATTTGGTGGAAACACAATATTGCCATCTTCATTTGCTGGAAAGGAAGCATCAGAAGAAGCTGATAAGCCAGTGTCAAGAACTGCCTCTTCAGCTGGAAACATCGCCTGGTCTACATGATCAGCACAGAGTTCTTCACCTTCCTGTTATTGTTGAGATTTTAATGTACAATACAATCTTAAAGACTAGAAAGCAAAACAAGGAACAGAAATGACGTAGTAAAATATAACAGATATAAATACTTAATTGAGCACAGAGCAGCCATACATTTTCCATTTTCGGTATGTGAGGATTTATAAGGGCAGCAATTGGTGGGAATGCAGTTGACAGTGAAAGGACACCAGCTACAAATGATGGTGGATATTTATTTTGAGCTTCACTGCCAACTATACACATGTTCATCACTAACTCATCCGTGCCATCAGCATAAGAAGAACCATTTGATGGAATATTATGCATATTAGCCATCACAACATCGGCAAGCAAATCTGCAGAAATACTTGAAATAAGAATCTCTAAAGAACCAATTGCTTTTTCACCCTGAGCAACCAAGGCTCCGAACATAGCAACCAGTTGCTGAACAGGTCCAGTATCACTCACTCCTCTGCTATTACTTGGTCCAGTTGAAGTAGAAGCAACCGGAGGTAGAGAGCCAACATCATTACCATTTAATCTTTCAGTAGATTCTTCTGACACAGAAGGTGTTACTCTTGCACGTTTTCCGCTCGAAGCATCTCCATTCAGATCAATATTGTATTCTGATCCAGATCTTTTCCTACCAGAGTTACTTTCCGCAACAACAGAACTTGCACAGAGAGGATTCTCTCCCACTGATACCTGGAATTAATATTTCTTGGATTTTAATGTCTGCGTCCAACATATATAACCAATATCTTTGTCCAACATATATAACCAAAAAAGGGAAAGAGGAACAAACTACCTTGGTATCCTCTACACTGTCTTTGTCCTGAATGCTTCCGTTAGTCTTGTAAAACAGATCTTCAGCTTTGCCTGCCCGACCTCCACCTTCTATCTCTTTAAGAGCACCGATCAACCGGTCCTTCCACTGGAGAAAATTGACAGTAGAGAGATCTAAATAATTGCAAGTTAACTATGAAAAACAACTCCATGGAGAATATACCATCACAAAATTTATAACAATAGTTATACCACTATTGGTTGATTAGTAATAATAGGATAGCAAGTAAGCCAGGTCAGCATAATACACAACATCAATTACATCCGAGTGCATAAACTAACAATCTACCGCAAACTTTTGGGAAGATCAAAAACAAAGCATTGGACTATGGTCGTTTAGTTGCAGTGACAATGTATAAAGAAAAAAAATCAATAGTAAAATAAAATAACAGTGAACTAAATCCTTGGAGGTGTCTAAAACAAAAGAATACCGGTGCAGCAGCGGGATGTGTACATTTCAAGCAGGAGAGAAATACAGTCTTCAGGGCAAGATTTGCGGCAGCAGCATGCACTCCTTTGAGAAAGCTTAGGGGATCCAAGCTCAGTAGAACAGGCAAAATTCGTCCACAATATGCAGGACGTTTCTTTGCAACTGATGAAAGACTGTATAAGAAACAGAATTAAATGACGAGGAAATCATAAACCATAAGACAAGTTTACATGACATCCTGGATCCCCATATACACAATTTCATGACGAAAGATTACCAAACACAGTTTTCCCTAGAATATTATAACTCTGTATGAGCACCAAAGCATATTTTACATTTACCCCGTTCTAATCAAAGGAACTTAGTCCTCGCTAGATTGGATGCTCATCAGTCAAAGCTCAAATCTAAGTTTTTCATCCATGTTCAGATTACAAAGATTTTCTATGACAAAAATGAATAGACAAGAAAGCCACAGAAAGAAGCATATACAGCTATATTTTCATGAATTCACAGAAAATTTTGCAGGTACTCTTGCCGAGCTCCAAACTGACTGAACATACCAAATTAAACTGCGCATATAGAAGCACTTAACAAACAACTCACCTATTGATGAGAACAATAATCGTCGAGCTATTTAGAGATTTTGCTGCAGGGTGCCTAAGCTGATCAAGCAGTAAACCCAATTTCTGGCTGGCCTCAACCGATAAGTCTCCAATATTCAAAACAGGATGCCCCCCACGAAGAATAGATATTTTAAAATCTGCTTGAATTCCTTCAGGACAGGTAACTAAATTGTATAAGCAACTAGTTTCCATTACGATACTAATAGAACAACAAACTTCTAGATTCACGTAATTGAGCGGATAGATCCATAAAGAAATACCTTCATGAGAAGGAGACTCCAAAGACCCACTAGGGTCAGGTGTATACAAAAGAATAAGCGCTTCCACAAATTTCATCGCGCATAATTTTACGCCACTGTTTCCTTGCTAATATACAATTCAGAAGAAAAAATAAAAAACAATCAGACAAGATAGACAACCCATCGCGAAATTAGAGAAAGCATCAATTCCAACCTTGAAAGCCACTGAGCATATTTCATCCTTGAGCTTAATCATCCACGTCCACGAAGATTCAAGAATCTCATCTAACTTACTAGAATGCAAACCCTGGAACAAAAAAAAAAAGACAGCCAAAAAGCAACAAGCATGTGATATAAGAAGGGATTTACGTACAAAATGCAGGATACATACAGGTCACAGATGCAGAACCCTAAAAAAAAACAACCTGAACTGCCACTCTTTCGAGGGTGGACCGGAATAAATCAGCTCCACAAGCAATGACCTGCCTCGCCACAGCTGGTGTTTCATCTTTGAGAGACTTAATTAAAAGGGGCACTATTTCAGGTAATAATTCCACATATTTCAATCCAATTTCGCCAAGTATCCTGCATTTGAAATAGCATCAGAGGTTCAGCGAGTTAAGTAAATCTCCCTAGGTCAAGAGAGGAACACGTCCTTGATTATATCTAGTCGCAAAGGAACCCTTCTGCAAGCTTATGAGAGTAAGACAAACACTAAACCGTCACTTATAGTCACTCCCTAAAGAAAGATGTTGTACAGAATTAACAGCAAGTAGATGTCAGAAAGCAAGAAACCGTGCGTCATTAGAGTGGCCATATATTTGACAATCCCGTCGTATTACCAAAGACCAAGAATCAACAATTTCATCATTCGATCTCTGGAAATTCATTGATATCTGTGTAATTACAAACAAATCCGAAATCATGCAGAAAACGCCAGCATTGATATCACCAGGAAAAAAGGGTTACATATTACAAAAACGGAGCTTACTCGGCGACAAACTTGCGGACAGCACCGAATCGATCGGAGAGGAGATCGAAAAGGAGAGGAAGCAGCTCGTTGGGGAAAACGGAGGCGTCTCCTTGCAAATTCCGGCGCAAATTTCGCAAGCGGTGAAGCTTCGGAGGTAATTCCGTGGCTGATATGGCGGAGCTCGCGAGACCTTCAAGCCTTTCTCTTGAATACGAAGCCATGATTCCCACCATCATAGGAGGTTCAAGCTATTGATTACTGCTCAGAGCTTCGACGGAAAAGTGAAGAATCGAAACGCATGTCTCTCTCTTCTTCTTTCTATGGCGTAGGGTTTAGGGAGAAGGACGATGGAGATTCGTTTTGTTTCTGATATGAACAATTGAAACTGATTTCCATTTTTGAGGTCTTTCCCCAAAGAGGCAGATAAATAGTGACACGACGTCGCTTGAGGAAAGAAAGATAATTGTAGTATGGTCCCTTGTAATTGTTATTGTATTAGATAAAACTCCAATAATTATGAAGCTATTAAAAAGCTATTGGGCCGGTGATTTATTAAAGGAAACTGGCCCATTTCGAATGATTTGCGATTTTCTTAAAGATCTAAATGACGAATTTGATAGTTAATTAATCATCCGTGTTTTGTGGTCCTAGTGGAGTCTTTTCGGACAAAATGCGTGTGGCGTGCAGCAAATCCCAAAACGACTTCAAAGGTTTGAGCACACGAATTGTAATGCCCAGATAAACCGGAACCGGGACTAATTTGGTTCAATAAACAAAATTAAACCCTTGTTAGTATGAGAACATAATGAAGTGATTTCACTTTGGAGAAAATTGGGCCCGGTTTATTTAGTTGCAGTTCGGTTTACTCGCTGATGAGAAATGGATAACCAACATGATAGAGCCAAGAGCTTAGAGGCTGAAGAAGAAGGGGATATAGTGTTGTGTAAGAACTTCAAGGACTCAGTCTTGAAGTAAAGCTTCATGGATTTCGATAAATGTACATGTCGTATTGCGCATGAAATTTAAATCTCAGAGCTAGGAAATTCCCATGTACCCTCTCACTCCTTTTTACTAATCAGTAATCACATTAACATTGCATTTCTCAAAAACCGATTTAGAATGCAAACATAGCCTGCAAAGAAACCATAAGTCTTAATGCACAAACCATGAAAACGATCAAGGCTTCGGTAAAGCCTAAAACACCTAAAGTCGCAATAACCCAAAAACATCGAAGTCACATTTTGTCCACCTCTCTTGCCAAAGCATATTCTCTTCCTCTGTTAGGACAATTGATATAAGAAGCAGAGGCTGTCTGAATCGAATTCAGGACACTTGTTCCAAACCAAATTTCAATACTGAAACAGTTGCAGAGCTCAGTACCAATGTACGAGGAAGATGTCATTACCAAATCAAACAAGTTTCATCCTTTGTTATCAACCTGATACTAAGAAGCTCTCTGTGAATCTAATACCACCATCTACACCTAATTGAACACCAGGTTCCCACAAAGCTTCAACATCAATGGATCGAAGAATATTTCATATCAAAAATCAACAGATCGAAGAGAGTAAAGTAAATTATTGTAACTGACAACTTGTTCTTGCAAATGGAAGAAATCGATTACGAGATTACAAATAAGAAAAACACTATCAAAGATATAAGTAAAACACAAAGGATACAAACTACGAACAATATCATCTTTTGCAAACGGTCTTAAGATATTCTGAAACCATTTCAGTCTGAAATTTTACCCCTTTTTTCCCAATCACTCGGAGCGATTAGCGAACCTCTCAACCTTCTCATCGTTGAGATTGATCCCAACCATTGCTTCTCCAAGTCCACAGCTCACCTCCACAAGCATCTCTGGGTCACTGTAATGAGTCACAGCCTGAACAATGGCACGAGCACGACGAGCTGGATCACCGCTCTTGAAGATCCCTGAACCAACAAAGACACCATCGCATCCAAGCTGCATCATAAGAGCTGCATCAGCCGGAGTAGCGACACCACCGGCGGCGAATTGGACAACGGGAAGACGACCAAGCTGTTTGGTCTGCATCACGAGATCATACGGAGCTGCTAATTTCTTGGCGAAAGTGAAAACTTCATCATCATCCATGTTTCGCAAAACCCTAATGTCACCATTAACAGACCTCACATGCCTCACGGCTTCAACAATGTTCCCAGTCCCAGCTTCACCTTTGGTCCTAATCATCGCCGCACCTTCACGGATCCTCCTCAAAGCTTCGCCGAGATTCCGACAACCACAGACAAAAGGGATCCGGAAATTATGCTTGTTGATGTGATGATCTTCATCGGCAAGAGTCAAAACCTCGCTCTCATCGATGTAATCGATCCCAATAGCTTCGAGAATCTGGGCTTCAACGAAATGACCAATCCTAGCTTTAGCCATCACCGGAATCGTAACGGCTTGTTTGATTTCCTTAATCATTTGAGGATCGCTCATACGAGCAACACCTCCTTGAGCACGAATATCAGCCGGAACACGCTCCAAAGCCATGACGGCGCAAGCACCAGCTTCCTCGGCGATACGAGCTTGCTCGGCGTTGACAACATCCATGATAACACCGCCACGGAGCATCTGAGCCAAACCAACCTTAACGGAGAACGGAGATTTCTTCGCCTCCGTTATCGCACCGTTACCGTACACCGCCACAACGCCGGTACCTTCCATTATCGGAATCAGAGAGAGAGATTGAGGAAAGAAAGAGAAAATGGAAGAAGATTTGATTGGTGAAGCGATTTCTGGCCGGTCCTCGTCTATCTTGGATTCGGCTTTATAGTGAGAGTTTGTGGCGGTGTAATAAAAGAAAAAAATAGATGTTTTTTTTATTTTATTTAATTAATTATATAGATTGTTATATTGCATTTTCATTGGGAAAAGTGGGATTGGTTATGATCGGGCGGTCTAGATTAAAAGCACGCCATTTCGATTTTCGGGTTAACACACAAGTTTAGTGGACTGCAATTAATATTTTAGCCGTCTGAAATTGAATTATCAAAGTGGTTACTACATTGTTAAAGTATTTTTCACGACATTTGAGAAATATTAACATCTTTAAAAATATTTAGCGTCTCTAAGATATAAATTTAACAATTTTAAATAGAAAACAATAATTTACACTATAAGACTACAGAGATTAATGATTTACCATGTATTAAGTCACTAATGTTTGAATCCTCTATTTAGTCTACACATATTAATCATATAGTCAAACAATTAAAATTGTTCTACAAATACCTTTTTTATTATTTTGAATACATATTTAAATGGAATAAAATTTCTAAAAATCTTCTGACACCAAGAAATGTAACTGGACCTCATAGAATCCACGACTGTCGCTCTAGTCCCCATTAATTATTAGCATAAAAGACAAAAAAAAAAAGTTATCAGAAAATGAATTGCACGCTTTTAAAATTTATTATGGAAAGCATATTTTTTATTTCTTAATAACATCTTTAAATTTCTTTATCAGACAATCGATAACCAATCATTTTTCACAATTGTACTTTTAGTTTTGTAATTGAAATATTTTAAAACAAATAATTGAAAAAGGAAAAGATTCCTAAATAAATATCTGAAAAATAGCAGTTTAAGATCATAAAAAGAAACAAATAGGCGGCTGTGGTTGAAAAGGAAGACCCGCCTCTCGTTTGTAATCAATAGATTTTTCCACTCACTCCGACCCGGCGGCCCAACATTTCCAACTTGGTCTTTTGACTACTTGACTACAATCATATCAATTACATCAAGTCTAAAACAATATTAATAATATCACTTTCTTTTATAAGGGCTTTCAAATAATAATAATACATTCCTTCCTATACTAAATTTAAATTTCAAAATAACTAAAATAATAAAAATTTACCGAAAATTACCAATAATACATAAACATACAAAATGTTATTTGGCGCTTTTATTACCATCTTGATTGATTACACGCGAGTAAAATACAAACAATATATTTTTTTACTGCACTACAAAAGATGACACCAATTATATTCAAATAAGAGTAAACATTTAACCGAACCAAAATCAAACCGATCTGAAATCACTTCTGTTGGAGATTTGCTTATTACTATGATTCAATCGAAACTGAATTTGAAAAATAAACAAATTTTATAAACGGATTATGTTCTTGATAAGCAAATGAAACAAAAGCGAACCAAACTTGAACCAACGATATAACTGATGACCATAATTTCTGTATATAAAAAATTCGCTACAATACTTTAAGAAAAGAATTAATAAACGATTTTGAATAAATCTAATCAAATTGTGTAAATATATATACACAGAATAAAAAAAAATGATCTTACGAGCAATCAACGCACACAATCAACCCATTCTCGTTACACAACAAACACTGAATCCTTGTTCCATCACCAGAGACAATCCGGCGACTACCTCTGCATCCATCACACATCAAAAACCTAAACCCATCGCACCGCAGGCAACGTTTATCTCCGGCGAGTGGAACGCCGTCAAACAAAACCCTAAACTTCCCTTGCTCGTGCAGACTCAACACTCGCTGAGCTCCGCCGATGCACCTTCCCTTTACGAACAGAACCGGAGGCAAAACCTCTGTTTCCTCCGCCGCTGAAACTCGCCGGAGCTCTTCCCTGTACTGTCTGTGCATCGACACATCTCTCTCGTAGTACTTAACCTTAAAGCTATCCAGTAGAAATCGGATCATGTTGCAGTCGTCGAATGTTTTTCTGATTCCCCGGAGAGTCGTTGTGTAGAAAACAACGGATTCCTCTCCTCCCGGAGGACATCGTTCCTCAAATTCCAATAACGGGTCGAGAAGGGTATTTCCGTCTTTTCCACACTCGTCTTCTCCGATGAGTCTTTTCTCGAGTCCGACTTTTACTATCTGAAGGGTATCATCGTCTTTTCGGAAACCTCCTTCATTTTGTTCGGCATCATTGCGAAGGACATTTTCGTCTTTCCGCCTATCTTCTTCTTGTTTTTCGACGACGCCTATCACCGGAGACAGGGCTTTCTCGTCTTTTTCGATGGTCTCTTCCTCGACGGGAAAGACGATATCGTCTTCATCATCATCGACTCTAGCTTCTCCGGAGAAATCGTTTATTCTCCTGAAGCAGACCACAGCTAAGTCGAACGCTTCGAGCAGCTTGGGATCGAAAAGTGTGCTCGAATTCAAATCAGGTCTTCTAAATCCAGATCCGTAACTCTTCCTTCCGATATCAGATCCGCAAGAAACTTCCGATTTACTATCTTTCCGGTCACACGAAACTCTCGGAATTTGGTTCACCGGCGGCCGGACATTTTCCTCATCGCCGACAAAACTTCCAGAAGCTTCTTCTCCTTCTTTATGGTTATCCATAAGTTCCGTTACATTTGCAATTTGATCTTCAATCTTCTGAGGGGATCTCCACATAGAGCCTGCAGTTATCTGGGAAATGGGATTAGATATCTTGGGGAGATAATCGGAGATCCCATCTGCAGCTGAAAGCATATGGAGAATCCGATCCTGATTGAGATATTCGCCGGCTCTAATCGATTTCAACTTCTTTGCAAACTTCATTCTCGATGACTTAATCTCCAGTGTTTTTAACTTCACCGGAGATCTGTAGCAATCAAATCAAAATTGGGGAAAAGAAAACAAATTAGGTTAAAAGAAAAAGGCTGATGATTAGAAAGAACAGAGTGATGATGATTCAATTTCAACCCCAACGGCTAGAAAAGACGGTAGCTTCTTTATTTATTTTTTTCGGGGGAAAACAAACGAGAGAGAGTGATCTAGTACGCTTAGGTGCACTGAGATTTTGTATATTAACTACTCATTAAGTGCCACGTCGGTATACGATTACAATGCACGTTTCACGCGAGACGATAACGCAACGGTCCCAAAAAAACTCTCAACTTCCAAGAGGGCCTCTAATATCGGTCTGGTGGGAAAACCGAACCAAAATAGAATTACACATGAAACCTGGAACCGTCAATCGGTTTAAATTTCTATTTTGTGCAAACCCAAACGACGACGTAATCATGCCAACTTAAAAAAAAAAAAAAACTTAAAACCAAAAAAACGATTACAAACCCATCAAGAGGTTTAAAGTCACTGGGTTTGTTTTAAGTACACAGACGCACACAGCTTCAAGTCGTATGTTTTGCTCCACGCTACTTTTCTTTCACCTATGGGTTTTAGTTTCCTACAGGAGTTGTCGACAAGCATACCAACTTCTTCCAAAAAATTTAATCGCTTGTTCCGCTGCATCTAGTTCAGTGAATTCTCTCTCAAGTTGGGCAGGGACTAGACGGGCACGCGCTTGCCCCGGTACTTGTCAAAGAACTACACATCGCATAAACAAAAAACGAGTCAATCAATTGCATCAGGCGGCAACGTCCGGAATATGCAACAGAGTATTAGTTAAAGTTTGATGGAAACTAGGAAAACACAAGGTCTAGAAACTCATGATCATCAGAAACAAAGAGAGAATTATCCAAGAGTTATGTATGTGGATCAGAGTTATGCATCATTCCAACCTAGCTTGAGCAGTTCACATGGATTAATTGTTATCGATAGCATAAAGTAACAGCGTGTTGTATTCGAGTGTCTAAGAGTCTCATGCGAAGTTTTCACCCATAAAAAGTTTGTCTTTCATGTTCTGAGACTTCTTGAGACAATTTAAAAAGTTTTCTTTTGCAGTGAAGTTTGGAGTGTGACACATACCGATCTTATATATGGTTGCTGAATGATCCAACCGAGAACGGGTATCTTTTGAGCAAAAACTGCCAAGGTTGGCCAGAAGCCACTGAAATAGAAAACGCTCTTAGTAACTGTCTATGGTGTTCCATATGCAATAACAGTAAGGAAGAAGAAAAAAGTAAACGGACCTGAAGAGTACAAAAAAGCCATAGGTCTCCAACATCATTCCCAGGATAGGCCATCCAATGACTACAAAGAAGAAGCCGGCCCCAAAAGATATAGTTCCCTGCATGGATAACATGTAAGCAAATATGTAAACACCCCGTCTCACTGAGCCAGAGATACTGACGAGGAAGAGAAAAGTGGAAACCAAACAAACCTTATAGTTTTGACGCTTCATGAAAAACTGCATGGTAGACTTGAGGCCAATGGTTAGACTAACCCCAGAGATGAAAAGAATCTGAAGAAGACCAGAAAAGAAACGAGGGCTGAATAACAGCTCCGAAAACAAGCAAGAATAGCAGTCAAAGCATAAGAAACAGACAGTTCTGAGGTACTTACATTTCCCATAGCAAGTAATCCCTTATCAAAGACAAAGATTATCCCCAAAAACGAGAACAATACGCCAAATCCTGTCAGCCCTAACCCGATTTCTGTTTCAAATCACATAACAAACGATTAAGTATATCCAAGTTCAGTAGGAATAACTTTGTACCCTGATAATAAGATATAATGAAAATCAATGGGTTCCAACAAAAGCATAACATTCAATGATCCACTCGCTCAAGAACACAATTAGCAAAAGATGACACTATAAAATTATGTAAAACTAAGTAACAGGGTATCTCTTCCACTAGCACAGATTAATTTACAGGAAATCACAATGTTGACATACTTTTCCGGTCGTTCATTTCGAAGGACATCATGGTTCCAGGAGTCGACTGCTTCAACCTTTCACTGCCACAGCTGAAATTCAGGAAAGCAACCATTAAAAGGACAACATTAGTGTTTACAAATGTGCCCATGGCTTCGCCATAAATCTGATATACATACATATCCCATAGAGATCCAAAAAACTGGCAACAATCAATATATGGAAACATTCAATGGATTTAACGTCGACTAGAGATACCACTTACGGGATCAAACGTATAACCCTAACATAGCGCGATATTATACTTCTTCAATCGAAAAGAGTGCATAACTCAAACAATAGACTACGAACCGAGCGAGAAAAGAGATTCAACGATACTAGGACCGATCTAATCAGACGAATTGTAAAGAGACGTTGAAAAAATTAAACAGAGGCAAGTGAAAACGAAGATCATAGCAAAGGGAATCGAACGGAATCAAACCGAAACTGCGATGATGCAGAGTAACTTACAGATCTAGAATCAGACAAGGACGAACGCGGACAAAAACCTAGCACGCAGGCTCCTCGAAGACGATCTAGAAAACATTATCAACGCATGAGGCGAATTTGTAGTCGGAATCAACAGATCAGCGAAACAAGCATAAGCAGAAATCGTGATGGTGAACAAAAAGATAAAGAGAGAAGAGAGAAATTAACCTGCTCGAGGAGAGCTCAAGATAAATGGGTAGATGGAGAAACCCAGAGGAGGAGAAAGAAGACGATGCGAGAGGACGAGGAAGAAGAGAGGCCGAAGTCGGGATTTGTTTTCCAGTAATCAATTTTCTGATCCCCTGAGAGAGCCCAAACGGAAAGAATGATTTATTAGTGTTATTGAGAACAATGAAATTATGTGTCCTCACCACTCATCAAATGACACGTGGTAATCTTTTGCAAACCGATGATAGTGAAATTCCCGTAAAATACATTAGTTTCCGATGCAAAAAAACATTAGTTTTCCACACCGAGAAAATTATGAAAGAATAAAAGTGTATTATGCAACGCAAACAACTAGAATATGACTCGATATATAGGTTTTTGTTTTACAAATTTAGTGATGGAAAATCTAATTTATTTAATAGTTTATTATTTATGTTTATACAAAAACCAATTATTTATAGATATAAAATCATATTTGATTTGAAATAAAATTAATTGTTTTTTGAAAAAAAATTTCTGATTGTTATTTGAAAATAAATATGTTTATTTAAAGAGTTTTCTGGTAAAAATACCTTTAACTAATTAGGATTTGCAATTTTATTTTCGAAGTACAGAAAATACAAACCAATTTATAAAATTAGAGTTAACCGGCAATATATCATAGATTTTTTCATTCGTATATAGTCATCTATAGACTATCAAAATTATGTCTGAGATTCGAAGACGAACATCAAACATATTACCAATCATTCTAACACAGATATAATTATATTACGAACATATTTATTTATAACTCTACTAAAAAGAATGGCTTTCTCTCCCCTCGTTCCTTTCTCAGTCTGATGAGAGATGGAGAAGAACGTCAAGAAAATCGTTTACGGTGTTCTTAAAAGCCAATACGATTCTCTCTCCGTCACAATTTCGATTCTCTCCATGGAAGCAACTGTCATGGCCGCCGAGATATCTACATAGATCGCCGATCCTTCTAGAAGCCAGATCTGAAGAAGATCTACAAGATCCGGCCATACCAAAAAGGAGGAGAAGCGGAGCTTCATCAACAACCCCAGATCTCGCCTTTAAGGGCCGAATCCTTTGGGTAGAAGATTCACAACTCTTCTAAATTTGTACATAGGTCCTCACGACGATGGCTTGTCGGTTTTGGCGGTGTCTGATCCAAGCCTTGCCAACTTGGCTGCTGCTGTAGCAGTCCCTGGATTAGCACATTTGTTGGAACACGTTATCTTCAGAGGCTCCGATAAATTCCCTGATGAAAAAGAGGTTATATCATGTTTAATATTTTGTAATGCTAATTAGCATTGAAATATCTTCATTACTTGTAATCCCTTCTGAGCATGGAGGCATGACAAACGGGTGCACAGAGTTAGTGTATTGAATTACAAAATAATCATCATTAAATCACATATGCAAAATGATAAGTATCGCCTTGCTCAACTCAAAGGACATCTATGTCCAAAAGAACATGTTTTCAACAGATTCACTTGCGGTATGTATTATATGACATTATTTTGGAGAAGTCATTGTTTCTTTAGTTTGCGTCTTGTTTAATATTACAGTATTTTGGAATACTCATTTTTTCTTTTCAAGTAATAAGAAAACTTTGAAAATGGAGACTCTCTTGTAACCACTTGAAGGAATTATTCAATATCCACTACATTGGTGCTTCAATGAAGCTTATCCTTGTTGGACAACGTATATGATTTGATAGTTTTTCTTTTGCTTCTTCATCTATTCAATAAGGATTGCATTTACTATACATTTGACTTGATATCTATGTTTAATTTTTTTTTGCAGAACATCTTGATACACTTGAAAGATGGGTGAAGAAGTTTTTTGCTCATGTTAAAGGATCGGAAAGTACTCCTAAACTCAACCCACCCAACTTGGAGCCCATATGGAATCCCGAAATATTATATAAACTAAAATCTGTTGAAGATACAAATTCATTGGAGGTTTCATGGTGGATTCTGCCCAAGTTTTATTTGGAACAACCAGAATGGTACCTATATCAACTTCTAGGTCATGGTAAGCGTTATTTTTTTTTATTCATTGATGATTTTTGTAGAAGTTTTTATAGTAATGTTTAATGTTTCTTTTGCAGAGTGTAAATGATCTTTGTATGCTTTCTTCAAGCGTGAAGGTTGGGTAACTTCTTTGTCTCCAACTATTGGTGGAGACCGATATGATTGCACATTGTTCGGCCGTTCTTTTACCATCACCATAGTACTTACTAAATCTGGTTTAAAAAAGGTAAAATAAGCAAATTCTTTTTTTGCAAACTCTTATTTATTTACATATATATTCATGAACTAATATATGTATTTATTTCACAGAAATATGAACTCGTTAGTTATATATATCAATATATCAAACTATTGAGAGATACGAGTCATAACCAAGCTCCTCACGTGTCCTAGACATGGTAGATTTGACGGTATGAGTGAAAATTATCTTAAAATAGATTGAGAGTATAACTATTTAAGTTCTAACCTCAATTGATGCTTTAATTTGTCATTTATAATGTGATAGAAAATATACAACTTTGCAATTTCCTCCGTTCTTGGCCTTTTGCCTCCCAATTTGGAAATAAATCTACAAACAATGCATTCATGTGAGAAATAACAGATATGCATTCATGGGAGAAAAAAAAACAGATTATAATTGCATTCATGGCAGAGAAAGAACATATTATAATATACATTTGCCAAATAGTTTGATTCAGTCTTGTTTTTCTTTTTGATATCTATTGTGAGTTTGCCTCTAAGAGGAACACAAAGTATTCTTTCTCTCCCTTTCAATTTTTTTGGATGTGGAGATGTTTACTCTTGGAAAACATTCACGATATTCATTGTTTCATCTTTGTAAATATCACCAAAGCATATCCCTTCGATAGTGTTAGTATTCAGTCTAAACAACAAAACAAATCTACTACATTATTGTGAAGTAAATCATAAGTCAATTATCTCGGATCGTAAAATGGGAATAAACAAGAGTAAAATGGGAATAAAGCTCGTGAGTTTCACAAAAGCAATCGACTTCAATACTATCGACGTGTTCTCGTTTGTTCTAGATGACCTTAAGATTTGCACATTCACCAGTTTGATTGGTGAGAAATATCGACCTCGCTGTTACATAGATTGCGCACCATGTTCTCTTTAACAATCTAAAATATTAATTTTGTTAGTTTATATAAATAAACTGATAACCTATAAACTGATATATAAAAAAAAAATACTATAAAATGTTTTTTTCAGTTGGAAGAAAAACTATGAATCTCTTACAAATTTCTGATATGTACGAGCATAGTTTTCTTATATAACCATGAACTTTGAAATTGACTCTGTTGTCATCACATAGTGATATAGAAGTAGCATAGCCAGCTTCCTCAGCCAACATACAAAAATTGATATTATAACATAATAATTGCATATCTTATTATATAAAAACCAAATTCACAAGTTTCTCTAAAAATGACTCACATGGAATATGTTTTCATTTTAAATAATCTTTCAGAAAATCTATGAAAAGCTTGGCGATAAGGTGATCCTTAACTCCATCTCCAACCTTAATATGTATACAGAAGTTTGCATGGGACAAATTTCCATCACCTTTGTGATAGATCTTCATAGAATGCGTGTCCACAAGTTTAGTAAGAGGAAGATCATATGATTCTCTTGGAGAAAAAGAGGCTGGAATAAATGTATTTCTGGGAGAAAATTGCAGAAACTCGTGAACTTCAGGAGTGTTATTTCATTCTTCTTTAAATTTCGATGGAATTTGGTCTTCCATGTAGAGCGAGTTAAACCATGGTTCCAACTTAGCCTCTGATACAAGGAAAAGGCAAGATAAGAATATTTCATCAGAAAAATGAGTATGAAAATAAGTTTAACTCGCTCTACATGGAAGAGCAAATTCCATCGAAATTTAAAGAAGAATGGAATAACACTTCTGAAGTTCACGAGTCTCTGCATTTTCCTCCCAGAAACCCATTTATTCCAGTCTCTTTTTCTCCAAGATAATAAGATGATCATCCTCTTACTAAACTTGTGGACACGCATTCTATGAAGATCTATCACAAATGTGATGGAGGTTTGTCCCAAGCAAACTTCTGTATACATCTTAAGGTTGGAGATGGAGTAAAAGAATCACCTTATATGGCCTTCTGAAAAAGATGATTTAAATGAAAACATATTCTAGGTGAGTAATTCTTAGAGAAATTTGTGAATTTGTTTTTTATATAATAAAGTATGCAATTATAATGTTATAATATCAATATTTGTATGTAGGTTGAGGAAGCTGGCTATGCTACTTCTACATCACTATCTGATGATAACAAAGTCAAGTTCATGATTATATAGGAAAACTATGCTCGTACATATCAGAAAATTGGAAGAGATTCATAGTTTTTCTTCCAATTGAAAAATGTTTTAAGGTATGTTTCTGTATACATTGTTTAATTTATATATCAGTTTTTTATATAAACTAACAAAATTAATATTTTAGATTGTTAAAGAGAGCATGAATATTTCTCACCAATCGAACCAAGTGATGGTGCAAATCTTAAGGTCATCTAGCACAAACGAGAATACGTCGGTAGTATTGAAGTCGATTTCTTTTGTGGAATTCACGAGCTTTATTCCCATTTTACGATCCGAGGTAATTGACTTATGATTTACTTCACAATAATGTAGTAGATTTGTTTTGTTGTTTAGATTGAGTTACTAAAACTATGTGGATTATTTTTTGCAGATATTCATCGAAGGGAAATTGAGAGAGAATACTTCGTGTTTCTCTTGGGGGAAAGCTCACAATAGATATCAAAGTGAAAAACAAGACTGAACCAAACTCTTTGGCAAATGTAGATTATAATATATTCTTTCTCTGCCATGAATGCAATTATAATCTGTTTTTTCTCTCCCGTGAATGCATATATGTTATTTCTCACATTAATGCATTGTTTGTAGGTTTATTTCCAAATTGGGAGGCAAAAAGGCCACGAACCAGAGGAATAGCAACAAAGTTGTATATTTTCTATCACATTATAAATGACAATTTAAAATATCAACTAAGGTTAGAACTTAAATAGCTATACTCCCAATTTATTTAAAGATAATTTTCACTCATACCGTCAAATCATCATGTCTAAGACACGTGAGGAGCTTGGTTATGATGTTCAATGTCTGCCTCATTTAATATCCGGAGTGAACGAGTTTTACATCTATGTCTGTTCTGCAAAGTATAATCCGTATTACTTGGCGAAAAGAATATGCCATTTTACAAACGGTTTTGGGAAGAGCCTGGTAAGCTTGTAGATAGAAAGAAAGTTACTATCTAGTTTTCTTTAAGATTGGTTTATCAATTTCGCTTGTTCATATGGGATCACATGAGTGATAAAACGTTTGAAGACTTCAAAAGTGGTGTGATTTCCACACTACCAGATGACAGTGGGAAGACAATGTGGAAGGAAATTGTAATGAAAAGGTTAGTACATTTGTTGAGATTGTAAATTTCTGCATATTGTCACTAACTTGTTGGTTTTCAGGTACCGTTTTGATTTCTACACTAGAAAAATAATGGAACTAGAGTCAATCAAGAAGGAAGAGCTTATTGAGTGGTTCAAGAAGCATTTTAGATGGCCAAGTTGCCGGAGACTTTCTATTTGTATTTGGTCTTGCAAGACAAATGGTTTAATGCTTGTTCGTATGTTCAAGAAGTTGCCATTACGTCCAAAGATTCGAGTCCACAAGGCTGCCCTCTTGAAGAAGAGAAGAAGCAAAGCCACCACCTAAGACTGAGCAATGCTTATGTTAATTGCTAAGTTTAACTTACCTTTTGGGTACTCTGCACAATGCATGCAGAAGAAGTAATACTGCAATATCAGACTTTTTTAGCCTCTCTGTTTTAAATCAGAGTATTACTTTCCCTGTTTCTCTGATATTTTGTCAAACCAATCCTACCACTTCCAATAACATTTTGGGAATTTTTGATTTTTGAATTTTTGATTTAGTAAAATCAAAATCAATCCTTGGAGCATCTCCATAAACACAGATAATCAAACCCTTAACTAAAATCAAACCGTAAACCTTGCTTATAGTAACATAGATAATCAAAGTGTTAAAATATAGTAGCACTCTCAAGAAAATATCCAAAAGTGAATAACAAAAACATAATGGTAGTAGCAAAGCAACCAGATACCAAAACACTTTTGTCTAAAGATGGACAATGTGGATTTGCAAGAATTTCTCTGGTTCTCTTGTTTCTTCAAATCTCTACCTTTGAATTCTTCGCAATCAAGTTCTTTAAACAAGTGTTCAATGCAGAAGATGTCACCAAGGAAGCTTTCAATAAACTTGTAGCCTAATTACAAAAAAAAAAAACCAGAAATTTATTTGGGAGAATCGTTAAATGTTACTACTTGATAAAAGGGTAGATACAATTACAGGCATACCTCTGTTTTGGTGATGTTTATTTCTTGCACCTCAAGATCTTCTGCGCGAATCTGCAACTTCTTCAGTAAGCAAATAGTTGAGCTTGTGTTCATGGGAGTAGTGATTAGATCATCTGACACTGTAAACGTTGTATCTCTCTTCACAAATCCGCTACCTTCTGGTTACTGTTCGCTTCCATGAGATTTTTTATCCATCATCAAAACCACAGGATCCGAAGTACAATCTGTCGTCAAGTAATAAGAACCGACATGATGCTGCATGTAGTAAACCGGAGGTTGCTCGGTGAGGATATCAAGCAACTGCTTCTTACATCTATAGTAATGGTGGAACATGGATTTGTATGTTGTCCTTTCATTATTAACACTCAAGTCCTTGTCAATGGTCGCAGCCATTCTTTCAAGCCGATTCTTTCTTTGGAAACATTCCCATCATCTCGGTTTTTGCTTTCATCATCATCATCATATTCGGCAATTAGCTTTGCGTGTGAAAACCCAGTTGATCATCTCGGTTTTGAAATGCTTTCTCAGGACTCTAATCGCATTTTTATACTATTCAAGACTACAATGCTGTGAACCACATCAAATTGAAGATAAAGGAAGCTTCTTCACAGTAGCTTACAGATCAGACCAAAACAGCTGTGATGCAGAGTAACTTACAGATCTATATAATTATAAACACACTGACGTTTTTAACACAGAAAAAACTATGGAACCTAGAAACAACGCTGCAAAGTGCAAACCAAACACTTAAGCCGGAGCTATGGAACCGGAAAAATAAAAAACCGGAGTCATTGAAATATGGTTACAACTTGCAAGTAAAACCAAACCGAAACTCCAGAGTCCACATCATTTCATATACACAGTAGCAACACAAACCAGCTGCTGATAAAAGAAAAATAAACCCTTCTGGCTTTTCTCCACCCACACTTTTTGTCTTTACCTCTATACAAATACGGTTAATGCGAGAGAAACACAATGGACACTGTATGTTCTGGATCTCGACATGTTAGACGTTAAAGATCCTCTTTACCTTCCTGATCTTCCTACGACATACCGGGCAAAAGCCCGAGGTTTCAGCTATCCTGCATACAGTAACATCCAATTTCTGAAGTCATCATCAATGTTCATTGTTGAATCATAAGCAGGATAAACCTAACCGATCCGATTTGAAACCAAACAAAAGAACATCAATCTAAAAACTGAATCATATCCTAATATATGGCTAAAATGAATTTACCTTTTTTTTTAACCCCAAAAACCGAAAGCAATTCGAGACTTGATTTTTTGTTTTTTGAACATAATGATATAATTGATTAGCAAAACCCAAACCAATCCATACTAGATTAACAATTTTTTTATCTTGGTGACCAAAATTGAAAACCAGAAAACGATCGAGTGGGTTATTTATTACCGTGTCCCGCATTGGAAGCAAGCAACGCAGTGTCCACAAGAGAGGAAGAAACAGTCTCTAGGCGCATCAAAGCAAATCGCACAGAGATATCTTGTACTACTGTGGGCTTCACCGTGTCCACCTTCCAATTCCTCGGTACTTGTCAAGATAGAACTGTAGGACGAGCACCAGCTCGAGTTATCATCGTCTTTGCCCGGAATAAGAGGAGCTACATCATCATTTTCATCAATGGTTTCGTCTTCAGAGACTGGTTGTCTTTTATTAAAGAGACTAGAGACAATTAACAAGAGTACTGTCACTACACCTGTAATAATAAGCCAAGGGGAAAAACAAAAGTTTATGATAAATTCCAACGACAAGACCGGTTTATATGTCTCATGCAATTAACAAAACATTACCCATGCAAATTATGTATGCAATCCACCTTGGCTCGTATGAGAGCTTTGCGCAGAACTCATTCTTAGAATTGTTCTGAACAACAAGAAGAGGTTGGATTCAGAATGGTTTGTGAGATATCTTATGGTATAACATAGCAATGTGAACTATCTTGTATTGATCTACGCAGAATTTGTAGCGAAAAGTGAAATAGCAAGACAAGAAATGGGGCACATACCAGCTTTGGACCTGGTGAGGTTAGTACAGCAGCATTAGTTCCAAATAATGGAACACTTAGAGTGCACTTGTCGTTAGAGAAAGTGCAGTTGTAATAAGCATTTGTAGTATCATACAATACTGCCTCAACTTGAATGTCGATCGTAGCCTGAACAACGTAGATATGGTGTGAGAGTAATGCATAATCAGACAAAAAGAGAGCTACTTGGGATTAAAAAGGACAATATATTGTAGTAAACTACTAGTAACCGAGGCTCCTGTTTCACATTGTATAGGAGAAAAGTTACCCTATAAATTAATGTTTTAGTGTAAGCTGCTTCAGATTTTACCTTCACTTCATTCAGGTATACGTTGCCTACCGCAACGTAATAACTCGACGACTTAGTTATGTCCTGCTCAATGTAACCACTATCTGTCAAAGATAAAATAGGTAGAGTGTGAGTGAACTCATGAATTTTCAGAATAAAACCCTATCATGCTTAAAACCTTGGTCACTTACCAGAGATTATATGCCATGATAATGTAGTGTCTGGACGCGTAGGGTCTTGTACCCACTCAGAGAGCCCATCCACACCTTCAATTATAAATCCATAAAAAGCTGAATTACTAAACAACTATTCTTTCTTAACAGCCAATAACATTCCCGAGCACAAGAAGAAATTTCAACATCAAATCAGGGCAAGGAACAAACTACACTAGCCAATACACCGCAAGTAGGGTTGTGTATTATTTGCTGAAGTACCTTGGGCTACCACAAGATAGAGGGAAGAGCCCACAGATTCAACATTGTATGAAACTTTTACGCGTGACCCCTTGTTCAAATACTGTATCCAATACTGAATAGAATATCAAAGGGAAAATGCATCAGTCCCCGTTTCATAGCCATTTCTAGATGACAAAGAGCACCGAGAGAACAGACCTTGTAAGAATCATTTGGCACAGCTAAATAGTGCACTTCGGACCAATTGGCCAGAACATCGAGCTGTGGGGATTGGTTTAATCCGTACAGCATCAAACCGGATCCCTTGTTCCCTAATTCTTCCACCTTGAGAAAAAATCGACAAAGGTTGAAACATGATATCAGAAAACTCGACAATGGTGGATCTTAGTGCAAGAGAGGAGAGAACATACGATCACAGTTTGTACGAACACTGAAGTTGGCTTAATAAGGAACGAGGAGTTTGGTCCCAACCATACGTTCGTTGTTCCGTAAAGCCCCAGAATCAAAGTCATCGACACTAAATCAAATTCAGTGACAACACAAAGATCAACAATCAAAAACATTCACACATAAAAGGAAACGCAGCATAAATGAAAACTCGATCTCACCGAAGACACAGAAGGTAGCGACGACGACAACGCAAGACCAAGGATCTTCAGAAGTCGAACTACTCCTCGCGTTCTCCGATGCAACAATGCTCCCATGGCGGTAATCGTACTCCGAGCGATTCCATGGGAGTCTACCACGATGATCAAAACCGCTATCTTGGCCGTGTTCAAACCGAATATAACCGGTTTCTTCGCGGGTCACAGGCGGAGAAGAGGAAGACGACGGGAGAGAATCCGGGAGCGACATCTCGCGATCAGAGAAGAGGAATTGAGAAATCGAAATGAAGAAGGTAAAACCCTAAACGCAGGTTTGGGGTTAATCTTGTTGAGGAACGATCGATGACAGAGATTTGAACGACGGGTCGGCTTCTTCTTCTCTTTCTTCATCGTCACGTTGAACGGTGGATTGACAAATTTGGAGAGAGAAGACTTGGAAAAGGTAAAACAATACTTTCTCTCTCTCTCTTTTTTCTATATCCGTTTTTCTCGTCACTATTTTTTTTGGTTAATAGAAAAAATGGTCATAATCATTTGGATATCAAATCGCTAATCAATACCTTAATAGCAAAATTTCGATTATAGGTTATCGATGGTGAAATTTTAGATCCATTGAAAATAAATTAAATTTTAGATATACATAAACTTATAAAATTTTTGGTTCAGATAAAACAAATTTACACTATCTCTTCATATTTATAAAGATAATTAACTTAGCTTCATATTCAAAAAATGTCTCTCATTGATTTTAAAAAAAAAAAATTATTGTATGGATTTCAGATTATTATTATTAAAATGGTAAAAGGATTGAGATGTATTCCATAATTTCAACCTCTACTTAAGGAATGTTATTCAATAATAGATTTTAATAGAATTTAAATCTAAGCAGAATCTATTGTTATTCAATCAATGATTCTAAATCCTACTTTAAAATCTGGTGTTATTGGATATGGTATTTGTAAATCATGTCTTAAAGATTTTAAAATTTGGTATTATTCAATAAAAGATTTTAAATCCATTATTAAAATCCAGTGTTATTCAATATTAAAAGATTCTGCAAATCTTTGTTTTTTAATAGATTTGAAATGACTTGTAGATGGAGTTTAATGAACAAATGATTAGAAACAAAATTCAATGTATACTGCAGAGATTTTAGAATTCACACATATAGACTCCATCAAAAATTAAATTTTTTAAAATTTTAAAATCGATGGAATTGACTTTAAATCATTAGTTCAATAATACTCAATCGAAATTATGGCCAAATCTCTTTTGGTGCGGACAGGCTGGTCTCGTGTCGTCCTTTAAGTTACTGTAACACCCATGCCCATCTGTAATCAGCGACGGTATTCTCGTAAATACGGCTCATAACTGAGGGCTTATGCGTAAATATGATCTAAACGCAAAACTCGAGTCTTGGTTTCTCTTTCCAGTCTGGTTTTCTAGAGAGGAAAAAAAAAAACCCAGATCTACATAAAAATCCCCAAATTTCAATTTCAAAATTCGAATCCCCAAAGAAACCCTAGAGTTTTCAATCTAGTTGCTGCTTCTCTCAATCGAGCCGGGGTTTGAGACCTCGTACATTTCTCTCAGCGATGGGAGATTTCAATCTCGCTCTCGTGATTGTCGCGATTGTTGTTTGCGTCATTGTCTTCATCTCTAGCATCTACCTCCTCGTCAACTATCAGCATCCAGATGATGCAAACCAGGCGTATTTCCCCAAATTCGTCGTTGTTTTTGGGCTATCAATTGCCATGATCTCCATTCTCATGTTACCGGCAGATGTAGCAAACCGGCATGCTTGTCGACATTCGATTTACAATGGCGCTTGCAATCTCACCTTACCCATGAAGGATCTGTGGCTTGCTGTTTACATTGTTGACGCGGTGCTTGTGTTCTTCATTATCCCCTTCGCTATGTTTTTCTACGAAGGCGACCAGGACAAGTTTGTTTCTCGACGAAATTAATTTCTGAGTTATTAGTTGATAGTTGAAAAATCAAAATTTGTTGATGATTTTTGTTTGTGGGCTTGCCCTTTTTTTACTGCAGGACTCTTGGAAAGAGGATAAAAAGTGCTTTGATTTGGGTGGTTACTACAGCTGTTGTTTGTGCTCTGGTGCTTGGAATCTTATACGGTTAGTTGTTACTGAGCTGTGGTTTCTTTTGTAGATTTGAGCTTCATATTCTTCTTGGTTTGATGAAAGTTCTGAGAATATGCTGATTTAGTTGGAGTGGTGATTGGCCAATAATGGGGTCGTTGAATCTTTCTATGTGGCTTGAAAGTTTGCTTTTGGGTTCATGTTCCTTGAGTGTCTGTTTCTAATGTTCTTCTATAATGTATTAGGAGTCATTGGGAAGGTGGACTTCTCTGTCAGGCACTTGTCTTCTGCCACAACGACTTTCCCTACTTCATGGCAGTTTTCAAATAATCAACCTTGCATCGGTAACACTGCTCGTCAGGTAATACTTGAATTTTGATTGCATTGTTGGTATTAGTTTATCGTTCATTAGTGTCTATGGAAAATATATTTCAGTATGTAACATATTTTCCGTTCTTCTCTGTTGTTTTGATCGGCAGTGCTCAGCATATACAGCTAATGCGGCATCTGAGAAGACATGGACCATGCGAGCGACGTTTCCAGAATATGTTGTTGCTCTCGCTACAATTGTTGGGTCAGTGCTCTTCACGGTATGAACATCCTTCTAATAGGTTTTTTTGTGTTGAAACTTGCACCTCATTGGTCTGGAAGGCATATAATTATTCTTATATCTTTGTGTTCTCTTGTAGTTAAAATACTTTTGGTGGCTGTCATTTTTTGGTTTCCTCTAAAGATTCTAAGAAACTCTTTTATCTTAAATGTTTTAGATATTTGGTGGTGTTGGTATTGCTTGTCTACCCTTGGGACTTATCACTGCATTCATCAGGCGACCAAAGGCTGTTATCACTCGGTCACAGTACATAAAGGTTCACTGTGTTCGTTATTGTTGTCTTTACGTGAAGCTCTTTGAAAGAATGTATGTATTTCGGGTCATTGACACTCTTGGTTGCCTGACAAGTCATCTAAATGTTTTCCAGGAAGCAACTGAACTAGGTAAAAAGGCAAGAGAACTAAAAAAAGCAGCTGATGCACTTCATCAGGAAGAAAGAAGTGGTGCTAAGGGCAGGAAGTGGAGGAAAAATGTGAAAGCAGTTGAAAAGGTACACCACATATCTGAAGGTTTGGGATTTTATTTCAAATCTGTTCCATGTCTACAGACTTGGCTGATGTCTTTGTTGTTATTAGTTACTGATGTATAGAGGGGCTTTTGGCCGAAGGTGCAGTTATTTTTGGGTGATCATTCCTAGTGAAAAGCTAGCTATAAAGTAGAAACCAGTTCTGCTGTAGACAGTATTGATATTGGCAGCTTTATATTCATTCTTGATTGTGATTTGAAGTCTTAACTGCTACTAATTTCGATTTCACTTGCTTTTCATGTACCCTGCAGGAGTTGCTCCAATTGGAAGAAGATGTGAACCTCTTAGAAGAGGTGTATCCTCAAGGAGAGAAGGTAGAGTGGACTGTATCTCAGTACTTTATCTATCTAAAGACTTCTGTAATCCAACAATTCCCTTGCCTCGTCCCTTTTTCAGGCGGAAACTGCTTGGGCTTTCACCGTCCTTGGATACTTGGCCAAGTTTATTCTTGGAATATTAGGGTCGGTGTTTTACATAATCTTCTTATTATTTTATGCTCTACCTCTAAAATCCCTTGGTTCAGCTGTTATTGAATTATTTGTTTTTTTTCTCTTTGAAGATTGATCGTTTCTGTGGCTTGGATTGCACACATCATCATATATCTACTTGCCGACCCTCCCCTCTCCCCTTTTCTTAATGAGGTTTTCATCAAACTGGATGATGTCTGGGGTAACTTCATTTTCTGATCTTGTTATGCTACTCAATACCATGTTCCTTTTGTGACTGACCTGACTCTATGTTGTTGCTACATGTGACATTTTCTTCTTCTCCAGGTCTGCTAGGCACCGCTGCCTTTGCGTTCTTCTGTTTCTACCTGCTACTTGCTGTTATTGCTGGGGCAATGATGCTTGGTTTGAAGCTTGTCTTCATTACCATTCATCCAATGAAGTAATTCATCTTATTTTGGAAATGCTTTGTGCTATTTCAGAGGTCTTTCTGTTTTCTTTTGGTTTCTCATCAGCGTAATTTACTTGTTTTCAGATGGGGAGCCACTCTGATGAACTCTTTCCTCTTCAATGTCGGTCTCATTCTTCTCTGCTCTATCAGGTAGGGCTTCTTTAATCTCATATTCCCCGTCAGCTGATAGCATCAAAAGTATATGGTAAATAGAATCCTCACAATCGATTATTGTGGCTCGCTGAAATTCCAGTGTGATTCAATTCTGCGCCACTGCATTTGGATATTATGCTCAAGCCACCGCCGCTCAGGAGATCTTTGGCCACACTTTGCAGTCCCTTCGCGGAATTAAGTACCTCTACAAGTAAGTAAAATTGGGTTTTTGCAAATAAAGGTCTCATTCTTATACATAAGACTGACTATCTTCTCTTTCTTATCAATATATTTCAGGTACAATGTGTTCCAAATCGGGTTTGTTGTCCTCGCTGGACTGACCTTTTTATATTACATCGCCTTTGTAAGTCTCTTAAACCCTCTCGGTGTTCTGTTCTTTCCAGTAAATGATTCATGTCCACAAGTCATAAATCTTTAGAAACTCATGTTCTTGGTGGGTGATTTTTGGCAGGGATGGAGAAGAAAAAAACCAAGCGGCAGGTTCCAGCTCTCTACCTAACGTAAATCTCCTCTTCTTCTTTTTAAAATCCTTTTTGTTTACCCGTCTTTGGGATGGATCGCGTGCTGCTGAGGATGCTCTTGTCCACAATCATTGTCACATGTTACCGAGATTGGTCTCATGATCTGTGAAAGTGGTCTTTAAATCTTAAGAACAAGCACCTGCCCAAAAAGCTTCTCTTTCTTCTGCTGAGGTTTGTTTTTATTTCACTTGAGAATGTAATATTATTCTTCCTTGTTCCTTTCTTCTGTATCTATTGCTTCTTCTTCTCCCTCTTTTTTTTTTTATTGTATTATATACGAATACGTTCATGTAACCATTACTTGGTTGAGATTGTGTCGGAACTAATTCAGATTTTTGAGTTATTCGCGTGGAGAGCGAGGGATGACAAAAAAGAGACTTCATCTTCACGCCATTGTCTTCGTATTTAGTTATCGTAGGAAAACAAAAATTTCTCAGATCCTCAGTGGTTTGGAATTCAGTTTTTATCTGTTTGGGTGGGTCACAAGTTTTGGTTCTTAGGATGTATTTGGTTTGGAGAATTTTTTTATTCTTCAAGTTTGGCCGTTCCCCTTTTGGTTAGGATTTAGATAAAAGTAACTAAATTTGATTTATCAATATAATTAAACAAATCAATTATGTTTTTGTATTTATATTTAAGATAGCAATATGCAATTTTAAAAAGTTCGAATTTAATATATTTTGATTTGGCCCGGTTTGATGTACGACGGTATCTTTCCAAACACTCTGGAACAGTCAGAGGTTTCCAGAGATCGGAAAACTCGTATAAGCCGTTCCGAGCAAAAGAGTTGGACGAGACGGGCTCGCTACAACTCTACGACCATGGACACAGCTCTCTTCTCGCCGTCTTCCCTCTTCGCCGCCTACGATGACTCCTCCGGTCAGTGATATCTCTCGTCTTTTCAATTTCTGCTTTGACCGAAGAAAGACCATACATAGCGAAGCAACTGTGATTTTTCTCAGATGGAGAAACGACGGAGACGAGCCAGAGCTTCGTTGAGAGGAATCACCAGTTTCCTGGAATCGTAATTACTTCGCTCCCTATATCGTTTCCTAGTAGTAATTTCAATTCCCGAATTATTCTATGTTCTCCGTTGAAGAGTGAAACCTGAGCTTCTGTAATCAGGGATTTTGAGTTGATATTGTAGTTTAGATCTTAAGGTTGCTTTGGGGTTTAGCTATGAAATCATGTTTCCTTCGTTGTAAGGATCCATGGATTCGTTGTAATGGAACAGTCTTTTCTCTTTTGAAGAATGGTTTGGTTTGGTAAAATTTCTTCTGAGATTTAAGTTTAGTGTTAGCATTACACACAAGTTTGTTGAATTGTTGGGGGGTTTTGAGTTGTGTTCTGAGTACTGTTCTTTCGCTGATTGTGATTCTTTCTTGTTTGAATATCATGAACAGGAATTGCATATCCGGGAATTTGGTTTCCACCAGCTGAATGCAAACTTGCTCTGGCCAGGTACATTTGCCTTTGCAGATTGGTTAGTGCAGCATCGACACTTGATCGAGAGGCGGCGTTGTCTCGAGATAGGAAGGTACTTCCTTCTCTTTTCTTCAACTCCACTGTTGTGTATTCTCCATGATTTTTTTCTGCTAATCATGTTATTGGGAAACCAAAGCTGATTGATTTGTGTCTTAGTTGCAACTGCTTATATTCCTCTGTCAGTCCACTGTTTTTGACACTGATCAGATTTTGTTTTGTCTTAAAATCAAATGGGCAGCGGCACGGGTGCTCTAGCTATTTTTCTTAAGAAAGAGTTTAGTCTCGACATAACTACTTCAGACTACGATGATCAGGAGATTGAAGACAATATTGCTCACAACTGTATTGCAAACAAGATTATCCCTTCTTTGCCGCATGTCAAGCGTGAGTTTTCTTGTCACTCACGTTGAATCACATTCTTATCTAAGAAATGGCGTTTCTGGTTGATTATTTTTTGCTCTTTTTTACGTTCTCCTCTATTATGACAGATACATGGGGAGATGAATTTCCAATCTCAGAACCAGATTGGGATTTGATCATAGCCAGTGATATCCTTCTATGTAAATACCCTTTTCTTTCCCATTCGGTTTATCTATACATCTACATTTTCATGCTTTCAATTAATTTGTCTCCCCCTCCTTTTTCGGTTTTTGCAGATGTGAAACAGTACCCAAACTTGATCAAGTCTCTTGCTTTTCTTCTCAAAATCTACAAACCAAAAGACACCAATGTCGTTAGTCCACTAGAATGCAAACTAAATGGTTAGTATCATTTTCAGAATTCCTTTCTTTTTGTCATCACTACTCGCACCAAAGAAATCTTAACATTACCCCTAGGAGCAGACACTGGACTGCCTCGGCCGGTGTTCTTAATGAGCTGGAGACGAAGAATAGGGAAAGACGATGAGTCTTTATTCTTTACTGGTTGCGAAGAAGCTGACCTTGAGGTGAAGCATCTCGGAAACCGAGTTTATTGCATCAAGTTTAGAGAAACATCTGAAAAAAAAACCTCCTGAAGAATAGGTTAAAAAACTCGTGAATCTTCGACAGATCCGGCGCCTCGGAAGTTAGTTTTCTGTTTGTTACTCTTGCTTTTTGGATTTGCTTTCTGGGTCAAAATTAAGGTGAAAATGAGATACCGTTATATGGATGCCAAATCAGTTAATCATTTACTGTCGCTTCTCGTTTTTAACAAACGTTTCGCTCATGGATCTATGAAAAAAGTTACTACATTTCACCGTACTATAACAGAACATGAGGGAAAATTAGTTGCCAATTAGTTAAGAAAAGAATATACTGTAGAATGTTTTGTTTCCTTTAACACTTCCTTTTTCTTTCAAAATGGGGAATTGAGAAAAGTACAATCAAAACTTAAAACTAAACATTTCAAAGAGAATCGTATTCTTGCTTGCTTTGCGTGAGAAAGTTTAATATGAAGATGCGTGAGAGGACATCGTATATATATCAATATAACTTGGCTAATTTTCGTCAAAACTAAAACCTTACCTTTCGCCAAAAAAAAAAAAACCCCTTTAGGCCTTAAATAATCCATGGATCCTCTTCTCAACACTCCTTCAAGTCTCATATGCCCAAAAGAACGATGTGAAAAAGATAACGATGGCAAAGTGATAACAGTTTGTGGGAAAAGTTATCACGTAATCAGCAGTCCCTATTGCATTTCTGATGCTGAAAAGGAAAATGCCAATGATCTTCACTCCTTGCTTTGTCGCAACAAAAAAGAAGGTGAAGTATACGGCTTAGCTTCTTGTCTGTCTTGTTCTAAAAGCATAGTGGAAAAAACATATTACTTCTGCAACGATTGTGATGGGAACTACCACAATGTATGTGTTGAGTCTCCTTCCATCTTCCAATCCTCTGATCATCCAAAACATCCTCTCCAGCTTGTGTGGTTTCCCGCCTTGCATGGAAGCCATTGTTTTTCTTGTAAAGAATCCTTTGGCAATCTATTTTACTCGTGCTTTGTTTGTGATTTTATAATCCACCCTGTTTGTGCGACAAACCCAACACCTCTTACTATCAACAATCCGAAAAGGCATGAGCATACCCTCCATTACTTTCCTAGGAAATCCACTTTGGTTTGCGATGTTTGTGGGTTGGACAACGAAATCGACTACTTATACATATGTCTCCAATGCGATTTCATTCTCCATAAACGGTGTCTCTATTTACCATATGTCATAAGAGTATCTCGTCACAATCATCGTCTCGCTTTTACTCCTAATATACCTTACAAGGAGTGGACTAATTGTGGAGTTTGTCATACAAAGATAAACGGAAATTACGGGAAATACTCATGCATGAAGGGATGCGCTTATGCAATGCATACTAGATGCGCCCTGCGAAGTGATATATGTGATGGGAAAGAGCTTGAAGGAGAGCCTGAAGAAGCATATGGAGATATTAAAATGTTTAAGGAGGAAGGTGATGGGATTATACGATATTCCAGCCATCGACATCATCAAATGAGGCTCGGAAAACAGATCCAAAGAGTGGACGATGAAAACAAGCATTGTCGAGTGTGCACACTTCCTTTTGTTGATGATGGTAATGCGTATCGATGTATGCAATGTGATTTCATTTTACATGAATCATGTGCATATAATCCCCGTGTGAAACTATTCATGTTACATGCTCATCCACTGATTCTAAATCCACAAGTTGGTATAATCCTCGGTTTACCCGAAGGTTGGTTCAAATGTAAGAAATGTGATCGTTACTCATGCGGTTTCACATACGCGTGTCCTCTCAGAAGGTGTGCTTTGGCGTTAGACACACTTTGTGCTTCTATAAGTGAGCCGTTTGATCATCACTCTCATCCACATTCGTTGTTCGTAACCTGTGATGTAAACACATTGTTAGACTGTTCCGTTTGTAAATTACCAAAGCAACAACCTTTGAGTTGTGTTGGATGCAGTTTTGTTTTGTGTTTTGGCTGCGCCACTCTTCCGCATAAGGCGAGGTACGAGCATGATGAGCATTTGCTCACTTTTTCTTTTGAAGAAGAGGCAAATGATGATGAGGTATGTTGGTGTGAGATATGCGAGAAAAATATAAATCCAAAGAATGGGTTATATGCATGCAAGGAATGTGGAGTCACACTCCATATTGAATGTTTACTAGGAAGAGATCCGTCTGTGAACCCTGGACAAAGTGGCATGTTCCGGGTAGATGTGATCCATGTTCTTGCCAACATTAGTTCAACTCGACCTATATGCAATACATGCCAAAGACGCTGTCCTTACAAAATAATGATAGAATCACCTCACCTTTACGGCATATTCTGCTCCTTTGATTGCTATTGGAAAGCGCGTACTTAGCTATGGAAATTTCATTATATATTGATCTACGTACATCAAATATGGTATCAAATCATTTGTTATTTATTTATTTATTTTTTCCTCTAGTTTATTTTCGGCATGTATACAAAATCAATATTCAAATAACACTATTATATTGAGTTTATAGTGCAACTTCGATGAGTAAAAACTATAAACATGAAATATACTACAACACGAATTTTATCAAAGCATATTTCAATTTTCAAATCTGGTTCATGTCTACAAAGTTGGCTAATGTGCTTGTACACAAGGTTTCCCTTTTATGCAAGTTTAGGTGATGATTCCTAGGGATTTTAGAGAAACAAACAAATCCGTAATTATGGTGCATGTTTGTTTGCCATCGAATATATAAGAAATAGATTTTGGTTGTTTAGTATTGTTTATTTCTTTTTTAGGATTCGGAGCACTAAATGCATATAAAATTCCAAAGCACTTGATTACTTTAAATTAAGGCTAGCTATTGATACATACATAAAATATCTTCAGAAATTTCGAGTTAGTTTCGCAAGATGAAGACATAATAAACTCATCTTTTGATTTGTTCATATATAGAACGATGATTCGTAAAATTCGTGTGGAATAAGAGTCGACACGTAAAGACTAAAACAACTACGATAAAGTCAATCGTACATAACTTCAAAAAACTAAGGACTACTTAAAATTTTATTTATTTATTTACTCGGAGTCACTAACCGAAAAAAGTTAGTTTAACTCAAATTGTTTGGAGCAGTCAATATCTTCTGACT
The DNA here is from genome assembly GCA_900406555.1 of Pseudoturritis turrita. Lineage (NCBI taxonomy): Eukaryota > Viridiplantae > Streptophyta > Magnoliopsida > Brassicales > Brassicaceae > Pseudoturritis > Pseudoturritis turrita. The sequence continues at coordinate 1,102,326 of OVBL01000813.1, forward strand.
TCTACACATGATTATCTTAATATAATTTGGTATTATTTCAATAATAATAAATTATAAACATTTAGCAAAAATGGTATATTTTGTAGTTAAATGCTAAAATCAACATTTGCAAGAAGACAAAAACAAACATAAATTCGTATCATTTAGAGTTGCGAGATTTAAGCAATTTCTTATTATCATAATCATAAAACGATGGGATAGACACATAAACGTTGAACAAAACAAAAATGATATAGAAAGACGTCAAAAATAAAATAATATACGATGACACGTTCATAACACAGCCCATTTAATATAAATATATAAATACATTCGAAAAATCACATTTCAGATTTAAAGGAAAAAAGGGTTTTTGGTGTTTTTTAGCAGAGAGTCAACGAAGAAAATGTCTTCGATTAGTACGGAACCATCGGCGAATCTCTTTCTCTTAGAGAATGGTGACCGGAGCTGCGATTGCGGCGGCGGCGATAAGCGAACGCCGACGAGAGAGACGGCGGAGATATCGAGACGTGGTCGGAGAACGGTGCAGAATCTATCGGCGACGTCGTTGATAAGGAAGAGATCGGATCTGAAACTGATTTCGAGGGTTCGTTGGGAGTTTCTGAGAAGAATCTTATCGAATCTTCAAGAAGTTCTTCTCGGAACCAAACTGTTTCTTCTTTTCCCGGCGGTTCCTCTCGCCGTCGTCGCTCACCGTTATGAATGTCCACGTGTAAGTTTTTTTATTTGAAATTTTTCACAAAAAAAGTTATCAGAATATTCACAAAGTTTTTTACTTTTTGCTGATTTCAAAATCATTGTTTGTTTCAAAACCATATGTTTTGTGTGATTGTGTGAAACAAAAACAGGCGTGGGTCTTTGCGTTGAGCTTGCTGGGATTGATACCTTTGGCCGAACGTATCAGTTTTCTCACAGAGTAATTATTTATTTATTTATTTTAACATCGTTGCCTCATTAATTTTAAATTGGTAATACAAAATTATTCGGAATACAAATTGTTACATAAACAAAAAGTATGTGCTATTGAAGACGATACAAACAAATTATATAATGTTTTTCCCTTTACTAGCTAAGTTAAATCCGTTATTTTTCCACGTTATAATCGATTTTATTTTGATGCAAATTGATAAAAATATTATTGATAATATTTGTTTAAATATATTTTTTTCTTTTCTTCCTTAACAGGCAAATTGCTTTTCATACCGGTCCAACAGGTGACGACATTTATTTTTTTTGTTGACTTAATGTAGGCATTTAAATCTTGGGTTATCCTCAAGAAAACCGAATTTCGTATAAACCGAAAAAACTAGACCATACTAAACTGGCTAAAATCAGAAATTATACTTGTAAATTTTTATTAATTAGTTAAATTATTAATTGAATGACTATTTATCTATACTTAGCTTTTAGACTAGTTTGATTTTTAGCTCTTTAAGCAATAAAAGTATAAGAGCATTTTTGTAGTATAATAGATGAAAATTCATATTAATTAAATGAGTGCATTGATCGGTTTTTTTTTTTTTTTTGGGTTTGAATGTGTTGAGATTTTTATAACATTGACACTTGACAGTCGCTAAATAAATGAAGGAAATTGGAATGTAATGCGAAAATGTACATGAGTGTTTGCATATGTTTCCCCTTATATGTAGTTTTTTTTTCAATTTTTGGTATGTTTGGGAATATGAAATTTAATGGTTGAAATCATTGAATATTCAGTGGGGGGATTAATGAACGCGACATGTGGAAACGCGACGGAGATGATAATAGCGATTCTAGCGGTTGGACAAAGGAAGATGAGAATAGTGAAACTCTCACTTCTTGGCTCTATTCTCTCCAATCTTCTCTTCGTCTTAGGCACTTCTCTCTTCTTTGGTGGTCTCTCTAATCTCCGCAAACACCAATCTTTCGACCGAGTAAGTCAATATATTATTCATCTCTCTTCAAATATTTCTTCTAAAGTTGAGATTTCATTTGCAAAATGTTATTGATTTGTGTATAAGAACAGAGACAAGGAGACATGAACTGTACATTGTTGTATCTGGCGCTATTGTGTCAAACACTACCAATGATTTTGAGATTGACAACAAGTGAAGAAGATCAAGATGGATCAGTTGTTGTTGTGTTGTCAAGAGCAAGTAGCTTCGTGATGCTCTTTGCTTACTTGGCTTTCCTCATCTTTCACCTCTTCTCTTCTCGTCTCTCTCCTCCTCCTCCTCTTCAGGTTCTCTCTCTCTTTAAACTCTTCACATTAATAGTTATCTTGTGCTGCATGCTCTTGACCTTATATCTAATGTTTGCTTCGGTGAAATTTATAAAAGAGGGAAGAAGAAGAAGATGTGTATGACGATGACGTGAGTGACAAGGCAGAAGAAGAAGAAGCCGTAATTGGAATGTGGAGTGCGATTCTCTGGCTTATTGTAATGACACTCCTCGTTGCTTTGCTCTCCGACTACCTTGTCTCCACTATCCAGGTTTGCTTATATATATCGAATATATACAATCGCAAGTTCACCAAATTGCTAAGTGATAAGAAAGCTAGAGTTTGAAACAATAAACTTTGACATTTTCTAGTTATTTTCACTAGTTAGTGTAGTTTTATGCATAAGATTCTTAAACTTTTTATTATATGTAAATATATATGAATTGGACATTACAGGACGCAGCAGATTCGTGGGGATTATCAGTGGGATTTATAGGATTAATATTGTTACCGATTGTTGGTAATGCAGCTGAGCATGCTGGTGCTGTCATCTTTGCCTTCCGTAACAAACTCGTACGTTTTAATTACTTCTTTCTAATTTATTACAACAGCAAAATAAAATCATATTATTGTATTATGTGAAAACATTTACATTAATCTTTTTTGTCTATTTTTCCCCCCCAATGCAGGATATAACTCTGGGAATTGCTCTTGGGTCTGCAACACAAATTGCTTTGTTCGTGGTAAGCTAATCAATCTTGTCCCTTATAGATTATTATATTATTTACAATAAAAAGTAAAAAAATTACAACATTTTCTCAGAACATTTCTTTTTAATTTATAAAATTTGTTCAAGGATAGAGGCCATAAATTTTATAAGAAATTTCAATTTCGATTTAGGTACCAGTGACAGTGTTAGTGGCATGGGCAATGGGAATAGAAATGGACCTAAACTTCAACATCCTTGAGACCGTATGTCTTGCCTTGGCCATCCTCGCAACTTCATTCACATTGCAGGTGCAATTTCATTTATTTATTTATAATATATTGAATGTGATTAGATTATATGATACTTTGAATATTGAGGATGTGTATAATATAAATAGTTTTATTTAATACATTATATGATTGAATATAGGATGGGACTTCAAACTATATGAAAGGCTTGGTTCTTCTCTTGTGTTATATTGTCATTGCTGTCTGCTTCTTTGTCTCTAATTCACCCTCAAGTAAGCCTTTTTTTTTGGTTCCTTAACAATTAGTGTCTTCCATTTTCATTATTACTGTTTTGTACGATTAATACTATGATATTCATTTGCTTTGTGTTTTCTCAATTGCAGCCGAAACCAATACAACTAATCATACAATTACGAAAAGGTAAGTTATGTTTAAAATTAATATTAAATCATGTATACCCTATTTCAGTGACATTTTATATTTTAACGAAAAAATGACATTTTATAAAGGGTCTTAAAAATAGTAATATATACTCCCTACTTGGTTCTTATTGCCCATCCACACACAATAGTAAACAAAGAGATGTAACAAAATACAAATATAACATTTTGTAGAATCTATAAAATATGTTGATAAATGTTATTTTTAATTGTCAAGTGACAATCATAACAATTTAAAAAAAAAAATCAAATTATAGAATATTAAAATCATTTTAGATTTTCAGACTAAATTATATATAATGATATATGGTTCATGTTTTTGCAGGTAACTGGACTATGTTTTCTCCTTTTTGTTGTATCTTTTTTTTTTTTTTTGCTTTCATAGTTATTTTTTTAACTATTTGTGTATGGTATATTAATATTTTTATCAAGGATTCCTTTTTTTAACATCATTTTTATTAAGGATTAGGCAACAAAGCATATTATGTATTCAATTTCACATCCACCTTAGAAGAAATTCATGTTCTTAATGACACATGTTGAAAGTCTCGGAGAAGGCCCAACTGAGCCCACTAATTTGACTAGGACTATGTGATTCCCTTGTCGACCCATTAAGTACTGACTACTATTTACAGGAATGCCATCACCGGAGACAATTTATATATTGGACTCCATTTTGTGTGCGCAATTAAAATCTCAGATTCTCAGGCGATATTCGGGAAGCAAAGCAATCCGAAATTTGAAAAATCTTCGAAGTGATCCGCCATGGGAGAAGAGAAATCTCTACTTCAATTCCGTAGTATTCCTTCGCTCAGGACCTCTGATTTCGCTCTCACCGAGGAACCTTCATGGAGGCTGGAGAACAACGTGTCGTCGAATCGCCGGAGAGGGAACAAAAATAGCGGTGGCGGTTGGACCAATTTCGCCTCGTTATCGGTAGCGATTAGAAGAGATCGGAGGGAATCTGAGTTTAATGGTGGAAATGGCGGCGGCGTAGGCGGAGCTTTCGCGTCTGTTTCGGTGGCAGAGAAGGTGATTCCAAAGGAAGAGGACGATTTCGCACCTACTTCGGCTCAGCTATTGAAAAATCCGATCGCTCTTTTGTCATTGGTACCAAAAGACGCCGCACTGTTCTTCGCCGGAGCTTTCGCCGGAGCCGCCGCAAAGTCTGTGACGGCACCGCTTGACCGTATAAAGCTCCTTATGCAGGTAGGCTCTCTCTCAACAACTTCAAGGTTTTGTGGCACGTGTTTTGTTTTTTTCTCCATTTTTTAAAAATAATAAAGAAAAATGTTTAGTATTGGTGTTGACTGGTGAGCATAACCATACGCCATCGTTTTAGACTAGTTCTACTTCTACAAGTGTACTACTTTAATTAGCAAGATCCTTCCATGGATGATTCTGATCATGTTGTGAATCTCACTATCTCAAGTGAAGAAGATTATGGGGTATTTGTGATTGTGTTCTTGTTACAATTATATAGACACACGGTGTTCGAGCTGGGCAACAAAGTGCTAAGAAGGCTATTGGTTTCATAGAGGTATATGCTCAAACTCATGTAATGGAGAAGAGTGATTGTTCTTATTGTAAACTCTTGTTGATTTGGTTTTTGTTTTGAATATAACTACAGGCGATTATGCTTATTGGAAAAGAAGAAGGTGTTAAAGGTTATTGGAAAGGAAACCTACCTCAGGTACTCACAGTTTCTTACATTAATGTTTGGAAAAGGTTTTTGATTTAGTAGAGTTTTGTTGCTCATAATCTTAGCCTGAATGTTCCAGGTGATAAGGATCATACCTTATAGCGCGGTCCAGTTGTTTGCATATGAAACATACAAGGTATATAATCTTTGTATATCTAATTCTAGTTTCATTTCCAAAGTTTTAGAAACTGTCTAATCACTGTTTGTTTGTTTCTCTGCACGTTTGCCTTTTTATGTTTTTTAGAAACTCTTTAGAGGAGAAGACGGTCAATTGTCTGTTCTCGGAAGGCTTGGTGCTGGTGCTTGTGCTGGCATGACGTCTACTCTGGTAACTAATGTTGTTTATAGGCCTAAGTGAGTTTGTCTATCTTAAAAAGCCTTGAGACTCTATTTACTTAATGCAGATTACATACCCTTTAGATGTGCTGAGATTGAGGTTAGCTGTTGAACCAGGGTATCGAACCATGTCCCAGGTATGTTCATTGCATTAAACACTAGCTTTACGTACATTCCATAAATTCTTCAAATTTAAATACAAACATGTCACATTTAGGTTGCCTTGAACATGCTGCGGGAGGAAGGACTTGCATCATTCTATAACGGTCTCGGTCCTTCGCTTTTAAGTATAGCTCCTTACATTGCCCTCAACTTCTGCGTCTTTGATCTGTAAGTCTACTAGCAGTTATACATTACCCCTGAAAATGTTTTAGTCGATTGATATTATATATATCCGCAGGGTAAAAAAATCTTTGCCAGAGAAGTATCAAAAAAAGACACAAGCATCTTTGTTAACAGCAGTAGTCGCTGCTGCTATTGCTACCGGTACTTGCTACCCGTTAGATACCATTAGAAGACAGATGCAATTGAAGGGTACTCCATATAAATCCGTATTAGACGCTTTCTCAGGTAAACGTTACCCTTTCTCGACAAAACTCAAGATGGATAGTTTCTGGTGACTGATATTTATCCTTAAACCGTTTTATAGGTATCATTGAGCGTGAAGGAGTTATTGGCTTGTACCGTGGCTTTGTCCCCAATGCCCTCAAAAGCATGCCAAACAGCAGGTAATTTCTTATATCTATATATACTTTTGATAAAACCAGCTTTTCATTTTTTTTTAATTTGTTTCAGTATTAACAATTTTGGAGTTCTCTTCTTGTTGTTTCAGTATTAAGCTTACAACATTCGACATCGTCAAGAAACTCATCGCAGCAAGTGAGAAGGAGTTCCAAAGAATCGCGGATGATAATCGCAAGATTGCAAGTCCTAACTCAACTGATGAACAAACTTGAAGCTGCCTTTTTTGGATCTCCCGAAGGTCAATTTTTCCGCAATCTTATGATCTTTTTTCTGTGTGTTTGTATTGTTTTGGATGTAATAAGTTGCATCTCTCTTCATAATTCGTGGTCTCTTGCTGGATCATGAAAGCTAAGAGTGTATGACAGATTATGGTAATAGATGTCTATTTGTCTCCGGCTTTACGTTTAGTAGGCACCGGTTATATCCGCTTTTGTTTAACGTATAACCAAATACAACCGGTTCGATGGGTTCTCACTCTTTAAACGACACCGTTTATAAAGAGACGGAATTGGGTTATCTATTTGGCGGTTGCAGACGAGAAAGATGAGGTGATTAGCGTTTCAGTGAGAAGTTGTCGACGAAGTGTCTTTGTATCCTTTCTTCACACCAACGAACCCTAACTCTTAAAACCTATCTTTCTCGTCATGTATTGTACTTTGCGATTTGCGTTGCCTCTTCACGTTCCCCGAACACGAACAATGGCGTCCTGTAAGCCGAAACGACGCCGTGTGGAACAGTTGCGGTGCTGTGCTCAGTCTAGTCTCCGTGAAGGTGACGAAGACGAAGGAGAAGAAGAAGCCGATGATAAGAGGTGATGCATTTTTCATTATCTATAACCTTTCCCTGTTTTGATTCTCGAGAGAAAAACTAGAATGGTTTTTGCAATTGGGGGTTTGCTTTTGTAATTTACGGCTGATGATTGAACTTCAGTGCTCGAGTTCAAGGAATAGTTTCGATTGTGGTGGAGAGATACGGAAATGGCTCTTCGAAAAGGTCGGCTTCAGGTTTCTCATCTGATCTTATTAGCTGAAGATTCAGGTTTAAAACACACTGACTTCTTGTGCAGATATTTGCTAGATGATGATGACTCTCCTTTACAAGGCATTCTCGAGGAGCGTGAAAATAAGCCTGCTAACAAGTCTCAGGGATCAAACTCCTCAGCAAACAACACGCTTTGGCTTCCTGATCTTGTCAAGGATTTTGTTTTTCCCACTGGCTTTCCTGGTACTTGCTAGCTTGAGTTCATGTATCTTTCTGTCTTTTTCCTTGTTGGGAATCTCAGAATGCTAAGCTTGCAGAGGCTTTGTAGATCCTATTATGATTTAAACTCGTAAATCGCATGGCAGGGTCTGTTTCAGATGATTACTTGGACTACATGCTGCTGCAGTTTCCTACCAATGTTACCGGATGGATCTGTAATGTATTAGTCACGTCAAGCCTTCTCAAGGCATGTCGGGGAATTTTCGTTAACTTATTGCGTTGTCTTATCCTTGCTAGAAACTGCTAAGTTCTTCTTATAATAAGACTTGATCTAGAAGTTGTTAATGTTGCAAATTTTTGCAATCTCTTATGCAACATAGGCTGTTGGTGTAGGCTCTTTCTCAGGAACTTCTGCTGCCGCTACTGCTGCTGCTTCTGCTGCAGCCATTAGGTTTATTTTTCTGCAAATGAAAACTTGGTTTTTTCGCTGATGCAATTTTTTTTGTTTTTTTAACTTTTTTCAAACGATGTGCTGTCTCTTCAGATGGGTGTCCAAGGATGGAATTGGAGCCCTTGGCCGTCTTCTTATTGGTAGGGAAACCATGGGAACATTAATAAATGTTCATGGAGTTATCTAAGAACCTCTTCAGTAAGAAGGGTATGTTTTCCAGGTGGACGTTTTGGTAGTCTTTTTGATGATGATCCTAAGCAATGGCGCATGTATGCAGATTTTATTGGCAGTGCTGGAAGGTATGTGGTAGAGGATTTGAACTCTTGGTGAGCCATATATGGTTAAAACTATATATAGCATCATACTGAGTCTTATTATTTTTGTTTTGCAGCTTCTTCGATCTGGCAACGCAACTATATCCAACCCAGTTCCTACTGTTGGCATCCACCGGAAATCTTGCCAAGGTATTCCTCATTACATTTTCACTTTTCCTTCCATCTGAAAATCCTTGATTCACATAGATTCTAATCTGGTCGCCTCGGCTTGTGTACGTACTAAGGTTTCAAATTAAAACAGGCTGTAGCTAGAGGATTGAGAGACCCTTCATTCCGGGTGATTCAGAATCATTTTGCCATCTCAGGAAATCTTGGAGAGGTAGCAGCCAAGGTATGCTCATCATGTATATATAATCAAAACCCAAATGCGAGCATGAAGTAGCCATGTGTTCCCTCTATTAGCAGAGTCTTGATTCTTGTTCAACGTCTCAGGAGGAAGTGTGGGAAGTTGCTGCTCAGCTAATTGGTCTTGGTTTCGGCATCCTGATCATTGTATGTTACTTGTTTGTTGGGCCATTTCCTCAAATCTATTCATTAGAAGTCCCAATTGGATCTCGTTAAAATCATTTTCGTGTTTTCATGTTGAGCGTTTGTGTATAATCTTGATGCAGGACACGCCGGGCCTTGTAAAGTCATTTCCCTTTGTGTCTCTTACATGGACGAGCATAAGACTTGCTCATCTCTGGCTACGCTACCAGTCGCTTGCAGTCCTACGATTTAACACGGTATGAGTTTTGAAATCGATTTGCTTACAATCCCAACATGAGAAAACTCAGATAAATGAAATTACTTTGATTTGAAATACTCCCAGGTAAATCTCAAGCGTGCTCGTATCCTAGTAGAATCTCATGTTGTGCACTCCATTGTACCAGGTAAGAATGTTTCTCCCTTTTTCCAGCTTATTGTTCAGTCTTTAACTAAGACCCATCTTTCTCTCTTTACAGGATATGTTGACGGCAACAAGCGAGAAAACATTTTGTTGTGGCAGAGTTTCATGAAACCTCGGATCATCTTTGGTGTGTCACTTGAGGAAGTATCTGGTCTGGAGAAATCTGTTTCTAAGGTAATCTTCTCCTTTCATTTTAACCGCATCAATATATACTCTTGAGAGAATCTTCTATTTGTGTGTCCAAGTTTTTGAAACCTTGATTTTTTCAGGTCAAAGCACTCCTTAAGATATACACAAAGGAGAAATATATTCTAACATTGAATAAGTTGGACAAGGATACTGAGTTTTCTGTATCCTTTAAGGTGTGTGCGTGACCCTATAAAAAGACTTATCTGCTTCTCATTCTACTCCTAATCTAATAAACCAAACATCACACTTGCACTGTGAGAAAGGCACTCAGAAAATAGTACTCTCTTGTCTGTCTCTCAAGTAACCTGATAGGGATTTATTGGTGGGTAATTAATTTAGCATATCAAGTCAGGACTTAGAAGAGATCATCGAGCTGATTTATAGTTTGCTTCTTATTATATGAATAAGCTACTTGAGACGCATACGAGATAAGGAGTTTTTATTTCGGTTTAATCAAGGGAACATAGCTTATACGCTTGTCGGAGAGCACTCTGGGATATCTTTGGGGATAGAGTCTATCTTTTGTTGTTTTATCAATAAAGGGTTGCATGTTCTCATTATCTCTGGACCCTTTACTCTTTTTAATCATTTCTCGTTTGAAAGTACCATACTATACATAATTTCTGGGTTACTTTACCAACCATTTGTCACATTCTTTTTGCCTCTTGGTTCATCGCTGTGAAACTAATAATGCAGGTGAATGCCGCAAGCAGAGACGTGTTGAGATGTCTTTGGCAAGCATATTGGTTATACGAGAACATGGAACATAGCTTTAAAGACAAGGATAGTGTGGTCCAGTGGCTGAAGCAAAGCTTGTCGGAGATGGACAACAAGTTTGATGATTTCTTGTTCAAGTTGGATACTGCTGGATGGAATCTACGTGAATCTAACTTGAAGATTCCTAACCATATCCTTATCGACCACGAATCTATTACCCCTCTCTAACATTCGATTGGTTTTTCCAAGGAATCTTCAGACTGATCACGCAGTCTCTTGAACAAAAGAAAATAAACACTTGAGGTAAATAATACCAAACCCTGTCAATTTGAATATGGAGTAATCTATTTATTATCTTAGGCATCAAGTGGATCTGGGTGATTTAGAGAATATCTAATATCAAAGTTTGGTACAGCTAATACTAATAGTTGGGATATATCAGGCTTTGTATGGCAACTTGTATTATTTGTATGACCTGATCCATATAAATTAAGAGGAAAAAGTTAGTGTGGATAAAGAGACAAATGGTGAGAGTTTTAGGCCAATGATAGAGAATGATTGTGATTATGCCTCCTTTGTTTGTACTTGAATCGTCACCATTTTTGTGCTTGCGTTTATTCCGGAATTAAAAAAACACAAAGATAACAACAATTTATAATTTGATTTGATTTTTAAATTTTATTAGATATCTTTTAATTTATTAATTATCTACGGATTCAATTTGTAGTCAAGTGAATCTAAAACTACTACAGCAAATCTATTTGCTATTTTGTGGGCAGAGAAAAGTAAATTTGCTTTATTTCTTCTTCATTACCATTGTTGAATTTTGCGGTTTGATGCGAGTCATTATCGCTATTAATTATTTTCCTAATAATAATAACCAATCATGTCACCAAATTACTATTATTGTTTGATTCTTTTTCTGGCCCTCATCCATATTCATTCATTGTAATTTGTAAAGCACACGTAGGTCACATACGTATCCTAAAACCCCAAGTTAAATAAGCAAATTACATGGCCTTTCAAGATCCAAGCATGCAAATATTCCTTAAATATTACAAATCAATGAAGATTAATGTTGTTAATACTGTATTAACTCTGGAGGGGGTCCACTTCTACCGTATGGAAACCGAGACACGTCAAAGGTAACACACACGCTCATGTATTGCGCCACGTGTCCTGGTTTCCACTGACATCCAAAAACAGACGTCGGTCATATATTTCTACTAGGCTCACACACCGCCGCCTGAAGCAGTGACACACGTCCTGTCACTCAATAATTATTGTCATTTTTTTCACTTAAAATAAATAATATTATCCTATCTTTGCTAGGTGGAGCCATACGGAGGGCTTTATTGTAATTTGTAAAATCCCACAATAAAACTTTTTTACTAATCCCACAATAGGTTCTTGTTCCTTCTTGAACAAAAAAGAGCTTCTTTAAACGCTCCTTTTGTGTATTTTTGATCTTACGTGTGCTCTACGCGAATTTAGCTTCTCTCTCTCTCTCTCTCTCTCTCTCTCTCTCCCTGTCGCTACCTGGGTTGAGTAAGTTAATCTAAAAAATCTTATTTTCCCATGGAAATGGGAGAGAGAATCGATTCGAGTTGTTAGGGGTTTGCGATATTTTAGGCTTGTGTCGGTGATCTCGAGCGCAAAAAAAGATTAGGGCTTTAGGGAATAGGTTTTGTTTTCTCACACTCGGGAATCTAAGTTTATATGTTTGGATCGTCTTCTCGGGAAGTGAAGGAAAATGCGAAAATCTTTCAAGGATTCACTCAAAGCTCTTGAAGCTGATATCCAGTTCGCCAACACCCTGTAAATCTCTCTCTCTCTCTTTCTCTCTGGTCAATATATTTGGATGTTTCTGTGGAATCTGATCATGTTCTTAGTCGAGAGTGGTGGTTGATCGCTTCGGAGATTTGTTTGATTTCTTTTAAAAACAGCTTTTTTAGTACTATACCGTCGATTGTTTTGTCTTCCGATTCAATACTGTTTACACGATTTTGAGTTTGTATCGAAGTTTCCAGATGGGATATTTGTGAATCTGAATCTCTGTTCTCTGCTGGGTTTTTGTTTGCTGATGTCAGAATTAAATTTGAGACTTTGCGTTTACGCGACCAAATAATTCCAATACATACCTTTGCGACTCTCAGACGCCACCTCTGCTTTTTGGTCAATCCTTTTCCTTTAGTCATATAGTCTGATCCTATACCAAGTTGACTTGGTTTGCTGGATTAAGCTGTGAAGAAACATGTTCATGTTGTGTAATAATCTCCCCATTCATTGTAATCAAAGATTATACGGAAACGAAGAATTGGTTTTAAAAATTTAATTTTTTTTGTTTTTGAAGGGCATCTGAGTATCCAGAGGAGTATGATGGTGGTTGCGTGCAGATGAGACTATCTTACAGCCCGGCGGCTCATCTCTTTCTGTTCCTTCTTCAGTGGACAGATTGTCATTTCGTTGGCGCTTTGGGATTGCTTAGGATCCTTATTTATAAGGTTGATTTTACTCGGTTTTGTTACTGGATGTTATTGGATCTTGCCTGATATGTGATTCTCTGTTTTTTTTTTACAGGCATATGTTGATGGGAAGACCACAATGTCGCTACACGAACGCAAAGCTAGTATCAAAGAATTCTATGGTAATATATATTTTACATGACCAGGATTTAAGTAAATTGCGCAACGAAGCATTAGTTAGTCGCTTAGTGTGTCTCTGATCTAAACATATTCAGATTAGACCATTTGATATGTTCTTCTGACTATCAATGGATGTTGATGGGCAGATGTGTTGTTTCCTTCGCTATTGCAACTTCACGGAGGGATAACGGATGTAGAAGAAAGGAAACAAAAGGAGATATGCGACAAAAGATACCGGAAAAAGGACACAACAGAGAAAGGAAAAATGTCAGAGATCGATTTAGAGAGGGAAGAAGAGTGTGGTATTTGCTTGGAGATTCGAAACAAAGTTGTTCTTCCTACTTGCAATCACTCCATGTGTATAAATTGCTACAGAAACTGGTATAAGCTTCCTCTCTTTATTCACTCTTTTAAGTTTTTTTCACCGGAACAAGAAATCAATCGCTTTTTTTTAGTGTCGGTAATCCGATGTTTCTGCGTTTTGATTAGGCGTGCACGGTCACAGTCGTGCCCGTTCTGTCGAGGAAGCTTGAAAAGAGTGAACTCCGGTGATTTATGGCTTTACACTTCGAGCAAAGAGATCGTGGAGTTACCGGCGATTTACAAGGAGAATCTGAAGAGGTTGTTGATGTACATTGACAAGTTGCCTCTCGTTACTTCTGATCCAAACTCGTGTCCCTTACGCTCCGCTTCATAGGTGAAAAACATTGTCTTAAGCTCTCATATTGTTCTGCACATAGCAATTTCTATCTATACAATATTTCATCTCTTCTACATTGCTATAAAATTTATGTCTTTTGCTCTCCTGCTTTAATTAGTTTTTTTTTCAATTTTCTGCAGTCTTTTATTTGGATTTGTATATAAACAACCTCTGGTTATTGACATTTATATAGATCCAAATTCAATATCACACTCTTGTTTTTCTTGGTTTACAAAAATTATGAAATATAGGAACCGATTGATTTTTCAGTCGACCGATCTGTTTTATATATTTTTGTTTGGTTTAGTTAGGTAGGCATCGATTGGTTAAATCGTAAACCTTTATTTGCAGCAATTTGAATGAAACATCGGACCGGTCGGCTGGTATATCAAATCGAGGGTGGGACAGTGTGACATTTACACGTGGTTTTTTTTAATTCGATGAGAAGTTATATTACCCAATCAGATTATAGCTCATCTAGATTCTATCGCCAGTGGGAAACTTGAAACATCACCAGATAACAAAGATAAGGTTAGATAGTGTTTTCCACCGTCAGATGGATTTGTCAATCGATCCAACGGTTTTGATCTTCTCTCCAAGATCACTCAGCTCCAATGAAAAATCATCTTCACGCATCTATAATCGCAGATTTAAGAATACGAAGGTTTCTTCTGTATCTCCTGAAATCACAAAACGCAGTCGCTTTGATATAACAAAACGTTACCGGATATGGCCGCAACTTCCACCGCCGCCGCTGCTTCTTCCATCATGGGTACTCGGGTGGCTCCTGGTATCAATTCCGGTTCGGGTCGGTTCACAGCCCGGTTTGGGTTCGGAAAGAAGAAGGCAGCTCCCAAAAAGAAGACGACGGTAACTTCGGACCGGCCTCTTTGGTACCCAGGCGCTAAATCTCCTGAGTGGCTCGATGGTTCGTTGGTTGGAGATTACGGGTTTGATCCGTTTGGTTTAGGTAAACCGGCTGAGTATCTCCAGTTCGATATAGATTCACTAGATCAGAATCTGGCTAAGAACTTAGCCGGAGACGTGATCGGAACCCGTACGGAAGAGGCGGCCCCCAAATCGACGCCGTTTCAGCCGTACAGTGAAGTGTTCGGAATCCAGAGATTCAGGGAATGTGAGCTGATTCACGGACGGTGGGCTATGCTCGCCACTCTCGGTGCTATCTCCGTCGAATGGCTCACCGGCGTTACTTGGCAAGACGCCGGAAAGGTATGGCTTCTTCCTCCGTCGCTTTTTTCTCGCCGGAATATTCGATACGAAATCATTTCTGAAAATCAGTGCCCGAAAAGTCTAATAATTTAGTTCAGTGAGTTATCCAATAATTGCGTTTGCGTTTATTTGTTACTATTCCGTCCGCCCCGCACTTGTTATGTCCACTCAAAGTTGTTGATTTTGTCTACCAAAACAAATAGAAGTGTAGCTAAAAGTCCACTAAAACATAGATGCGTCCAATAAAGTTGTTGATTTTGCGTTTGCATTAGCGTTTGTGTCCTATCGTTTGCGCTAGCGTGTGGGTGTTGAGATAATAATCAATTTCAGGTGGAGCTGGTAGATGGATCGTCCTACTTGGGGCAGCCATTACCTTTCTCGATCTCGACATTGATATGGATCGAGGTGTTAGTGATCGGTTACATCGAGTTCCAACGCAACGCCGAGCTTGACTCGGAAAAGCGTTTGTACCCAGGAGGCAAATTCTTCGACCCGCTAGGTTTAGCGTCTGACCCAGAGAAGAAGGCTCAGCTTCAATTAGCTGAGATCAAGCACGCGCGTCTTGCGATGGTCGCGTTCTTGGGATTCGCGGTTCAAGCGGCTGCAACTGGTAAAGGTCCACTCAACAATTGGGCTACTCACCTCAGTGATCCACTCCACACCACAATCATCGATACCTTCTCCTCCTCTTGAAAAATCAAATCATATCCCCATTATCATCTGATCGTAAATGTAATTTTCGTTATGAAAAAAAACAAAAGTTGGTCCTTTTTGTATAAACAGAGCTATGATGAGACTGAATCGCGTTTCGCGTTTGGAGTTTGAAATTGGTCTGGGCTTTTGTTTGTATGGTCTATTTACTTGTTTGGCCCATTATATTAATACCGACTCCTTATAGATTATCAAAAATAAAATAATAATCCTTAATCCTGGAGTGGGTTATATAGCATATTGAGATTGGCCCAAAAGCAGATTTATTTGGGCCAATATGAGTGGTCTATTTTGAAACGCATCGATTATTAAGGGGTGCATTTGCAAATTAATTATTTCGATTATTAGGGGTGCGTTTGCAAATTAGTTATTTCCTTTTTTTTTGGTCACCCGCTTCTTCCCTGTTTTCGAAATCGATTGGTTTCTTATTTCATATATATACAAACTTTCGATAATCCTCGTCTCTCAAATCGATTCCAGTCACCATCTCTCTGCTTGTTTCGGGTTTTTTTTTGCTTTTCCAGAGAGGTGTTACTCTGCTCGAGCGGCGCCGTAGAAGTTTCTGCCGATTGCATCTTCCGGTGAGAGGGAGATCGGGATTTGGACAGGAGCGAAGAACCTTGCTCTTGCTTCGTCACTTGCTTTCTCTCCATCTGATTTCCTTTTTCGGTAAAATCTCTTTCTCTCAACTTTGTATCAAGTTCTGTATTTGTGTATTCTTTACTTTAGGAATCTATGGCTTTTGTCATGGGGTTTTAGGTCACCACTGCTTCTTAGGGTTTTTGATTCAGCGATTTCGTTTGGGGATTTCCTTTCTACTTTTGTGTTTTTTTGTTTTTGTATTTGTATTTGTAAGTCTTGGTTGCTTTAGACTTCTTCTTAATCATAGTGTGTTTATTATGGTAACACTTCTTAATCATATTCATAGGGATGTTTAGTTTTGTTAAAGGGAGCTTTTGATTTGAAAAACCTAAACAATTTAGAGAACTTGCTGCCATGATATCTTATGCTTGGAAAACTTGCTGGTTATGTTCATATTTTGTCATGGAATTACTTGTGCTTGTCTTTGATGTTTAGAGAGAATAATGGAGATTACTCAATTCCTGGTAGCGGCCCAGTCCGCTGATGCAAGAGTCCGTACTGGAGCTGAGGGAATTCTCAGGCAGTTCCAAGAGCAGAACTTACCACATTTTCTTTTATCATTGTCCTTTGAGCTTGCCCATGATGATAAACCTGTGGAGTCCCGTCGATTGGCTGGTATTCTTCTTAAGAACTCTCTGGATGCCGACACAAAAGATAATCTGTTGAAGCAATGGATTGCAATCGACACCGAGATCAAATCCCAGATCAAAGATCTATTGCTAAGAACTCTTGGCTCATCTGCCATGGAGGCAAGGCATACTTCGTCCCAGGTTATCGCAAAGGTAGCCTCGATAGAAATTCCTCTAAAGCAGTGGCCTGAAGTTGTTAAATCACTGCTCACCAATATGACCCAGCAAGGTAGTCCTGCACCGTTGAAGCAATCTACCTTGGAAACTCTAGGCTATGTCTGTGAAGATATATCTCATGAGGATCTTGTGCAAGATGAAGTGAATTCCGTCCTCACAGCAGTAGTCCAGGGAATGAACCAGTCTGAAAATAGCCCTGAAGTTCGTCTAGCAGCAACAAAGGCATTGCTTAATGCCTTGGATTTTGCTCAGACGATCTTTGAGAATGAAATGGAGAGAACTGTCATCATGAACATGCTGTGTGAAACAGCGCTATCCCAAGAAGCAGAGATCAGGCAGGCAGCTTTTGAGTGTCTTGTGTCGATAGCATCAATATACTACGAGGTACTGGGGCAGTACATGGAGAGTCTCGTTCAGCTTACATCAAATGCGATAAACGGTGATGAAGAGACTGTTGCCCTCCAAGCAATTGAGTTCTGGAGCTCAATCTGTGATGAAGAGATAGAGCTTCAAGAGTTTGGCAATCCTGAATTTGATGACTTGGCTCCTCCCCATTCTGGTTTCATTGCCAAGTATCTTCCTCGTTTGGTTCCCATATTGCTAGAGACTCTGCTGAAGCAGGAAGAGGATCAGGACCAAGGCGATGATGTATGGAACATATCCATGGCTGGTGGGACTTGTCTTGGCCTTGTTGCCAGAACGGTAGGAGATGTTATAGTCCCTCTTGTGACGCCTTTCGTTGAAACTAAGATAAGTGAGCCACATTGGAGGTGTCGGGAAGCAGCCACATATGCTTTTGGATCAATTTTGGAGGGGCCAACAATTGTCAAGCTTGCTCCATTGGTATCTGCTGCCTTGGAATTTCTCCTTAATGCAACAAAGGACGAGATCAAACACGTCAGATACACAACTGCTTGGACCCTGAGTCGTATCTTTGAGTTTTCGCATAGTCAAGCCAGTGGCTTCTCTGTCATCTCACCAGAGAATCTTCCTAGAATTGTGGCTGTGTTACTGGAAGCCATTAATGATGTGCCGAATGTGGCGGAGAAGATCTGTGGTGCTATATATAACCTTGCACAGGGCTATGAAGATGCTGGGGCAAATTCCTCTCTTCTCTCTCCATATCTAACTGAGATAATCCAACGCCTGCTTGCAGCTGCTGAGCGTACAGATGGAGAAGAGTCAAAGCTAAGAGCTGCTGCATACGAAACATTGAATGAGATTGTTAGATGTTCAAACATTGATGAAACTTCAAACATCATAGCGCAGCTCCTTCCTGAGATAATGAAAAAACTATTCCAGACATTGGGCATTCCAATTGTATCAATGGATGATCGTGAAAAACAAGGCGAACTCCAAGCTTCTCTATGCGGTGTTCTTCAGGTCATAATCCAGAAACTCAGTGGCACAGACAATACGAAGCCCGTCGTCATGCAAAACGCGGATGACATTATGACTCTGTTTCTCAGAGTGTTTGGTTGCCACAGTTCAAGTGTCCACGAAGAAGCAATGCTCGCAATTGGCGCTCTTGCCTATGCGACTGGACCTGAGTTTGCGAAATACATCCCAGAGCTCTTTAAATATCTCCAAGTGGGTCTTCAGAATTTCAAAGAATACCAAGTGTGCTCAATCACAGTGGGAGTAATCGGTGACATTTGCCGTGCCTTAGACGACAAGATCCTACCTTATTGTGACCAGATCATGACTCTTCTCCTCCACAATCTCGGGAGCGATGCACTCCACAGATCTGTGAAACCTCCAATATTCTCCTGCTTTGGAGACATTGCTCTAGCCATTGGTTCACATTTCGATTGGTACCTAACTCCAGCTCTGCAGATCATGCAAGGAGCAGCTCAGGTGTGTGCACAGATGGACACAAGCGATGAAGAGCTCATGGATTACGCAAACCATCTTCGAAAAAGCATCTTCGAGGCTTACTCTGGGATACTACAAGGGTTTAAAGATGCAAAGGCCGAGCTCATGATTCCTTACGCTCAACATCTCGTACAATTCATTGAATTTGTATCCAAAGATGCCCAAAGGTATGTTTTTTTTTCCCATCAAGTTTCATAAAAACTGTTTTAGCTCAATTGATCATATTTTTTTGGTTTGTTGATTATGAAAAAACAGGTCACTGAATCTAGTATGAATCGGTTTTGAGTATTAACTTAAACCGAACTAAAACGCTGTTGTTACTTATCGACATGTGTTCTGTTGTTTTGTATTCCTATTTCATCAAAACGTCTCAAGTTTAATTCTCAAAACGTTTTATGGTTTTTCTCTCGAACAGGGACGAGAGCGTGATGAAAGCCGCGGTTGCAGCGATGGGAGATCTTTCAGACGCTTTGGGACAAAACACAAAGCAATTGTTCAAGAACTTCACTTTCTGTGGCGCGTTCCTTGACGATTGTCTTCAATCAGAAGACGAAGAGCTCAAGGAAACTGCGGTTTGGACTCATGGAATGATCGGAAGGCTCATGGTCTCCTCGTGATGAGCTCTTCTTCCTCAAAATTCTCCATTTTGGTTTCATGAGTGTGATGTGAATAGCGTATAGATTTTGTTGGGTTTTATTCGTGAATATCCAAAAGTTGAGGGGTTTCTCCCACATTATTTTTTTATTTTAAATTTATTCGAATGCCAAGATCGGGGCCAGGGAGTGACTTTTTAAAATCCTCTTTAATTTGGTTAACTCCAGCTTCATTTTTTTGTGTGGCTCAGTGGCTGTGTCTGTTTTCCTTATTGATTTATAATATTACTTTTCTTTTGTAATTTAGCTAAAATTTTAGTTCTCGTTTATTTATCTCTTTACGTTATGCTAATTTTCTCCGAAACGTCACTTTGGTATATGATTTTGTAGTCGTAGAACTTCTATCAGAAAAATTATAAATCAAAATTGGCCTGACATTTGGAGATAAAAATAGAACCGTACAAAATGATAGACACCGCGTGGGATCTGGATGAACATGGAAGACTTGTCTTGTGAGATTTCATTGAAAACGATGTCGTATCTCTGTCACTGTTCCGTAATTTGGGAGGATATTGAATAAACGTACTTTTTAATTTTTGATTTTGACACATGCATACATCTTAGCAGGTTTAATTACTTGCACCGAAGAAGAAAAATTCAACAAAAGTTTCTTGAAATTTATTGGACGCCAAGACTTTACGAATTGATTGTAATATCCTCAGAAGAAATATTCCTTGCGGATCATCTTAACTAATAAAATATATAATATGAATATATATAAATGGCTGATTCAACGATCAAAATAGACATGTCTGTATAATAATCCGAATAAAATTAACAAAATCAGTGTCCTTTCCGCGGGGACCATAAGGAAAACATGCGGTAATATTAAACAAATTCATATCTAATGTTTGAATAATCTGTGTGACGTGAGAAAAAAAATGTGTATTATAGTTTTTTTTTTCTGTGGGTAATCCAGACAAACTCAACTAATTCTACGTATATGAAACTTTATAAAACAATGAAAATGAACTTGCCAGTTGCCACCATGTGTATGTGTATTATAATAGGCTTTACACCCAATCACATACATTTCAAACAATTTTATTGATAGAGTGGTAAAGCTAAACAAATTGACCAATGTTGGAAGCCAAACCGAAAGCTAAATGACTTGGTTATCAAGAAAAGAAAAACTAAACGAATTTATTTGTTGACCAAAACTATCCATCGAAAATTTAAACATTGATAATAATTTTGAGTGCAATAGTATAAAATATTTTGCAATGAAAGTACAAAATATTTGACGCTAGTATATTAAAAAAAGGATGGAATTTTCACTGATTGCTAAATAGCTAGGAGTTGAAAATTCTATGATTTCACAAAAAAAGAATAAAATTACTATTGATTAGACTATATTAATTTGACCCATTTTTTTTACTAAAATTTTTAATTGTGACAGTGCGATACAAGATGAGATAGATCTATAACGGTTTGAAATTTATATTTATACTAGATAAAAGATCCGTATATACGCGGGTTTGTAATCTAACATTTTATAACATGTAAAAAAAGTTAATCAATTAAAAGTAGAAATCAAAATTAAATCACCCGTAAAAATAAATAAAATAAAATTGAGAACGCTGATGCAAACCACTAATTCAGAAGCCTAACATTTATTTATTTACTTTGATTATTTTATTATTTGATTTTCAATTAAATTTTATCACATACTTTCAAATTATTAGTTTTTCTATTCTATTTGAATTAATATTACTTTTTAATTCATTTTTAAAATCTTGATAAATTTATTCTCATGTTTTAGTTGAATTATTTTGACTCTTTTAATATTTTATAAACCGCACAAAAATAGAAAACAAAATCATCTCATCCGTAAAAATAAATAAACTAAGATTGAAGACGTCGATGTGAAATCACTCATAAAAAAACCTACAAATTATTTATTGATTTTGATTCTCCTACTTTTTTTTATATTAACTGAATTTTCAATTATTTTTTTCACATATTTCTAAACTATTAGTTTTTCCTATTCCTATTTAAATTATGTTTACTTTTTATTACGTAACTACTCATATTTTTTTTTTAACTCTTAAAAAATTGATTTACGTATTTTTATTTGAATTAGACTTACTTACATTTTTTAATCATATTTGAATTTTATTTTTTTCACTTATGAATCAAGTATTATTTTTCTTCCAATGAAAAATGAATTATATGTGTTTCATCACTTGGTTTCTTACTTTTTATAATTTTCACAACATGAGAAACTTTCAAAATAATTCTTCTCATAAATCAATTTTACAATATTTAAGATGTCTACGTAGTAATAAGTCTTAAAAAAAACCACAATACAATGTACATGTTTTTAGTCTGATTTCAAAATATAATGATATTAGATATTTTTTAAATGAGAAATTTTATTTTGACATGTGGCTAAAGCTAATTGGAAACAAAAAATTTAGAAGAGGTTATTGAAAATTTAAAATTGCTTGGTGGGAAGATCGAGAGAGTACAAAATTGTTTAAATAAAGGTGAAATATTATAATCCTTAAAGATTTGGATACGTAAACCTAATTCTATTCAAAAGATTGTCACATGTGTATTTAATATTCTAATGAGAAAATGTGTTTGATTTTTTTGTCATATCTATTTCTATTTAAAATTAAAATATATGTAATCGTGTATATATGTAGCTTTTTTTTTTATGAATTACTAAAATAAGTTAATTGGAAAATGTTGAGATATGTTGTTTTTATCGAATAAGAGAGTAATCGATGGTTTTTTAATAATAAAAAAAGTTGAAATAAAATTTGTGGAAGAGATTATTGAAGTTTGAAATTTTTTGGTGAGAAGATTGAGAGAGCACAAAAACTTGTTATATAAAGGCAAAATATTATAATTTTTGAAGATTTGGGTATGTAAACCTAAGTCTATCTGAACTCAAAATATTTATACACGTATATTAATTAATATTCTAATGAGAAAATTTTGAAACCTAATTCATCTTAATAAACGTAAAGGAGAAGAGGGAAAAAAGAATGGTTGTACGAAAAAAAATAAAACCGAGACATATAATAAAGTCAATATTTAAAAGAATAGACCATGCTTTTCAACTAATTATTTTAATGAATTATTTATTAGAAACTAATTAATTTTTTTATATATATGTTGATTTTTATAATCTACTTGATAAATACAAATATATAAGTTTAAAAAGAAATAAGATTTGGATAACACATGTCAAAATCTACTTGGAAAAAAATTACATGTGTCAAAAGCCGAAACAAAATTTCTAGAAGAGATTATTGAACTTTTAAATTGTTTGGTGAGAAAATCGAGAGAGCGCAAAATTGTTTAAATAAATGTGAAAGATTATAATCTTTGAAGATTTCGGTATGTAAATCTAATTCTATTCAAACTCAAAAGATTTTTACATATGTATTTAATATTCTAATGAGAAAAAGTGTTTGATTTTTT
Organism: Pseudoturritis turrita; assembly: GCA_900406555.1. Classification (NCBI taxonomy): domain Eukaryota; kingdom Viridiplantae; phylum Streptophyta; class Magnoliopsida; order Brassicales; family Brassicaceae; genus Pseudoturritis; species Pseudoturritis turrita. Next base: position 1,125,183 of record OVBL01000813.1, read on the forward strand.
ACCTTATCTATTTCTATTCAAAATCAAAATATATGTACACGTGTATATATGTAGCTTATCTACTAATTTTTTTTATGAATTATTAATTTGGTGAAAAAATCAAGAGAGCGTAAAATTATTTAAATAAATGTGAAAGATTATAATCCTTGAAGATTTGGGTATGTAAACCTAATTCTATTCAAACTCAAAAGATTTTTGCATGTGTATTTAATATTCTAATGAGAAAAAGTGTTTGATTTTTTGCTTATCTATTTCTATTCAAAATCAAAATATATGTAAATGTGTATATATGTAACTTATCTACTAATTTTTTTTATGAATTATTAATTAGAAACTAATTAAAAAATGTTGATATATGTTGTTTTTTATAATCTACTTGATAAATACAAATATATAAGAATTTTTTTTAAATAAGATTTGTTTGACACGTGGCAAAATCTAATTGAATTTTTTTAACACGTGTCAAAATCTGATCGTCTGATCGATCGGCTGATACGTATTATAATCGTGTTAATTACGAAGTTTAACTCATCAAATTTTATATAATAAGATATGTAAATATATATTTTTATTATTGTTTAATGTAGAATGGTTCAAAACTATCCGTCTCCGTTTGACGCCTAAATTACTAAACTAATGATAACCACTCAGCTGAAATTTTGGTTATTAGAATATGGTGGATTTGTTGAATAGTAAAAAATATATATATAAAAAATAGCAAAAAAAATTAAATTGGAAGGTGAAAATTAAGCCACGTGGGATAGATTTGATTAGATATTAAGTTTGGTTTTTTTTGTTTGTTATATATGCCAATTCTCCTGTTATAATATTATATTGCTTACAAAGAGAAAAAAAAACTCGAATTAATTAACAAAAAACAACATTAGAAGTGAGTGTACACTATCCACCACTAATAACAGAAGTCGAAGAAATCCTGGTGACGAGCGAAGAAGCGATTGAGCTTGACGATACATATCCTACGAATTTCGATCCAAAATCGCTTCGCGAAGAATTTGAATATCCCCAATCATCTTCGATCTCACCAACATCATCATCTCCGTTTAGATACCTAAGCACGTCTCTCATCGACGGCCGAGACGCCGGGTTTTGGTGGCAACAGAGCAATCCGACGGCGAGAGCAAGCCTTGCTTCTCCGTCGTCGTATCCAGATCCAAGTCTCGGATCAATCGCACTGTGAATCTCACCGTTCGCGTGCAGCTCCATAACCCAATCGACCAAGAAGAAGCTTCCGGAATCCGTTGGTTTTCTCCCGGAGACGATCTCTAACAACAAAACGCCAAACGCGAAAACATCAGACGCAGATGAAGGTTTTCCGTTCCGGGCTAGCTCCGGCGCCATATACCCAATCGTCCCGACGAGTGCCGTTGTCTGCGACGGCGATCCGCGTTCGTAAAGCCTCGCGAGCCCGAAATCTCCCAATCTAGGGTTCATGTTGGTTTCAATTAGGACATTGCTCGGTTTCACGTCTCTGTGAATCACAATCTGTTCCCATTCTTCGTGAAGATAAAGCAATCCCGACGCGATTCCTTTGGCGATTTGAAAACGCGCGTTCCACGACAGAACAACGCCGCTTCTTCTCGGGACACTGTAGAGCAGCGAGTCTAAGCTTCCGTTTGGGATGTAATCGTAAATCAACAAGAGATCGTTTTTGTGTTTGCACCATCCATGGAGATTCACGAGGTTCTTATGCCTTAACCTTCCTAAACTCTCGATCTCTGCGACAAATTCTCGAACACCTTGCATGCTATTTGGAATGATCTTCTTCACGGCGATGAGATCGGAATTGGGGAGTTTTCCTTTGAAAACGGTCCCAAATCCTCCAGTTCCGATAATCCCAGTCTCCTTGAATCCATCGGTGGCTACGTAGAGATCTCTGTATCTAAATCTGCGAGGATGATCGATTTCCCAGTCTTCGAGAATCTCTTCTTGTTGCAATCGCTTTTTGTACATGACGAAGAAGAAGAGTAACACAAGCATGATCAGCATTACAGCTGATAAAGCCACGATCAAAACTATGACTTGAGAATTGAAACCTCTCTTCTTCGCCGTATTCGGAGGCGGAGGAGGAAGCTCCGAGAGGTCGAGCGTTTCTGCAATCGGATTTTCTCCGCCGCTTGAGAAACTCCAACCCATCACGTAATGAGCACTCGACTGATCTCTTCCTGTGGCTGCTGTGAATCCAACATACATTTCTTCTTGCACAGTCCCAAGCAATTTTGGAACTTTTTGAGAGATCAATGGCTTTGTGGGTTTAAACCCCAACCTCGCCGGATAAACGGTGACGTTTAGCGTTTGTGTTGGTCCATCATATTCCAAAAGGGCTTGAATCGGATTGCCACTCTCTAGCTGGAAATCCTCTCTTTTGTTAGGATCATCATTGAGGTAATACACGACCGGTTCTTGCATATCCGAAGTGCGACTGTTGAAATTCAGACCGATGTCGTTTCCTATTCTGTCAGTATCGTCTCTGGATCCTTGTACCGTGTCGAATTCCACTGCGAAAACGTGATTCCGAGGATCCCCATCGTTCTCTTTGTTGAGAACTCCCAAGTACTGTGCGGATCCAGCATTGGGACGATTTGGGGTCGGAGATAGCGTGAAGGTGAAGCCGAAGCCGCCGTTGCTTGAGCTAGAAGGGATTATGACAAAGACGAAAGAAGTGCTAAAGGAACGAACCGTGGCGTTAGTGGAATCTCTATTAGTCTCCAGCAATCTCACCGGTTTGTGGTAGAAAGCTGTACCGGTAACGTTTGAGTCTCGGTTAGTGAGTCTCAATAGTCCGTCGGGTTTGATCATTGCAGCTCCTCCTGCAATCCGAATCTCTGATTCGTTTCCTTTGAAACCTCGGAAAGTAAACTCTGTTGTTGTTCTCTGAGCTCGAATCTTTGAGACGCTCAATAGGAGGAAAATCCTGAATAAGAGTGAGACTAAGACCATGGATCTTGCTGTGCCCATGATCAGTGAAGCGAAATGAAGAAGGAGATAACAAGAGATACTAATGGAGATTCTTAGTTTAGAGATTTTATTTTATGGACATGAGAGTTTGGTTTTTTTCTTACAGATTCTGTGATTGAAATGAAAATCAAAGAAGAGGAAAATTCTATCGAAAGAAAATGAAGAAACTTCTTCTTTTTGGCTGCAATGTTCACACCACCTTTATTGAAAATTATAAAGTATTTATTTTCAACAAATAATTTTTCATTACGACCAGAATGCTATCATTATCATTTATCCTCTTTTTAACTACAAGAACTAAAAAAAATTTACACAAATAGATAAGCCAAAAATATGGGATTTGTAGTCGGTTTCTCTAGTAGCATGTTTTAGGAATTTTGTGTTGTCGGCAACATATATTATTAGGATGATTAATAACAAATATAGGAATTATGGCAATGTTATATTGCTTGAACTTTTTTAAAAAGAGGTCCAACGATTTGACCAACACAAAAGAAAAAAAAAAAGAGGTCTAACGCAACTACCAAGCTAACTTTGACAAATTCTACGACGTTTGCTTATTAACTTCCTGAAATTTTATATTTTTCCTTCGGAACAAAGAAATAGATGGCTATAAAAATAGTCACATGGACTTGGACATTTGTGTTTAAAACCTTAAAAATAAAATGTCCAATGGCACCATTGTTCAACCTGTATAAGTGTTTTCTCATGTATCAAGTCTTTACTCTTATTATCACCCACATATAATAGTCATATTAATCGGTTATCACTTTGACTTTGTAAGGCATATGTCCTAGTTTCGCCTTTGTTCATCTGTTTACTCATTTGATTACGTACTACTTAATTATGTTATTTAATTATGTTAAGTCATATCATCACGTGAGTTATGGTTTTAAACGGTGACAGTGCGGTGCAGGATAAAATATATGCACAAAAATTTGAATAATAATAAAAATTTATATTTGTACATATATAAATATATAATTTCTTTTTTACTATTTAATGAAAAACCATGCATGACGTACCATCCTCATTCGAAATATTTACTTCATCTATTTGGAGTGACAATGGTTTTATCTATTAGTGGGTGTAATTTTGTTGGATTATCCATTAAATGATAAGATCGAATAAATCAACAACCAAATCTCTTGAATATTAAATCCAAATAATGACTAGATCGTATTATTATCCCAAAAGGAAATCTTTTTCCAGGATCGCCTTCATTAATAGAAAATTGATTGATTTAACCTCGAAATCAAGTCTATCTTAAAACCAATTATGGTGAGTAAATGATTAGTCAAAATCAAAATTCAATTTGTAAGTACAATTTAATTATATGGTTGGTCACTATTAACATTTTAAATTTATAGCTTTATAGTTTGTTGATTTGCTCATTTGACAACTAAACGAATTTAATTGTTGGCCGACATTTTCCATCGTATATTAAAACAGATCATTTTGGTTTTATATGGTAAACACGAGGGGAATAAAAGAACTTAAATGAATAAAAAATTGATGTATGGAGTATGGAGATTAGAGGAATGTTTGTATTTCTCTAATTCTTCTGCAATTTTGTAGATGGACTTCTTTTTTAAAAGAAAAAATTGTTATATTTTTTCATTTTTTTCAGCATAATTAATGGGTTTTCTATTGTCTCTGCAACTTTGATTATAAATGATGAACATACAGCTGAGTTTTCAATTTATCTTGTGTTATTCTTCTAAAAACACAACCATTTGCATATTTAGTATTATTAGATTCGAATGGCATCATTTAAAGCTTGCGGTTGAAAACGAATAAAGTTCAATTATTAATCGGACAATCGTTTCGTTTTAACAATTTTCATTTCCAGTTTCTACAAAATCACCTAAAAAAAATTGATGCACATTTTTACCATACTAATAAAATATTATTGGGAGTATACGAGAAATTTATGGGTGTGTTTTTCTACTGTTTGAGATATCCAACTAATAAAATATTATTATTATTATTTTAACAATCTTATCCCATGCTCATATTTTTTTTACTAGATTGATTAAACAACAATATCCATACCGTTGAAAAACGCGGGTGATAAACTAGCCGTTATAAACGGTAAATTAAATACCATAGATACCACAACAAGTTTAAAAAAAAAAAAACTTCAACTAAATTAACCAACAACAACAAAAAAGTGTGAATTTTCACTATCTACCACTCATAACAGAATTAGACGAAACCCTCGTGACAGAGAAAGATGCGATTGAGCTCGAAGCTTTATCCGACGAAACATACCCTTCAAACTTTGATCCGAATTCGCTTCTCGAAGAATTTGAACATCCCCAATCACTGTCATCAATCTCAGGAACATCTTCGTCTCCGTTCAAATACCTTAGCACCATTCTCATCGACGGCCGAGTCGCCGGTCTTTGATGGCAACAGAGCAATCCGACAGCGAGGGCAAGCCTTGCCTGTCCGCCGTGGTAACCAGATCCGAGTCTTGGATCGACCGCGCTGAGAATCTCACCGTTTGCGTGCAATTCCATAACCCAATCGGCTAAAAAGAAGCTCCCGGAGTCCGTCGGTCTTCTCCCTGAGACGATCTCTAAAAGCAAAACGCCAAACGCGAAAACATCAGACGCAGACGACGATTTACCGTTGCGGGCTAGCTCGGGCGCCATATACCCAATCGTGCCCACGACTACGGTGGTGTGCGATGGCGATCCGCGTTCGTAAAGCCTCGCGAGCCCGAAATCTCCCAATCTAGGATTCATGTCATCGTCAATCAGAACGTTGCTAGGTTTCACGTCTCTGTGAATCACAATCTTTTCCCATTCTTCGTGAAGATACAACAATCCCGATGCGATTCCTTTCGCGATCTTAAAACGCGCGTTCCAGGACAAAACGGCGCCGCTTTGTCTCGGTCTACTGTAAAGCAGCGAGTCTAAGCTTCCGTTAGGGATATAATCGTAAATTAGCAAGAGATCGTTTTTGTGTTTGCACCATCCTTGAAGGTTGACCAGATTCTTGTGCCTTAACCTTCCCAAACTCTCGATCTCTGCGACAAATTCTCGAACACCTTGCATGCTATTCGGAGTTATCTTCTTCACGGCGATTTGATCAGGCGACGATGATGAGATGCTTCCTCTGAAAACAGTTCCGAACCCTCCGGTACCGATAATCCGATTCTCGTTGAATCCATCAGTAGCAGCGAAGAGATCTTTGTATCTGAGTCTGTGAGGATGATTGATTTCCCAGTCTTCGAGAATCTCTCCTTGTTGCAATCGTTTCTTATAGATCACGAAGAAGAAGAGTAACGCAAGCAAGATCACCGTTACGCCTGACAGAGCCAAGATCAGAGCGAGGACCTGAGAATTGTAACCTCTGTTCTTGGCCGTATTCGGCGGCGGACGAGGAAGCTCCGAGAGGTCGAGCGGTTCTGCAATCGGACGATCTCCGCCGCTTGAGAAACTCCAACCCATCACGTAATGAGCACTCGACTGATCTCTCCCGGTCGCTGCCGTGAATCCGACATACATTTCTTCTTGCACAATCTCTAACAATTTTGGAACCGGTAGAGAGATCAGAGGCTTTATTGGTTTAGACTTCAAACTCGCCGGATAAACGGTGAGATTCAACGTTTGTGTAGGTCCATCGTAATCCAAAAACGCTCGAATCGGATTGCCGCTCTGAAGCGGGAAATCTTCTTTCCGTGCAGGATCGTCGTTGTCGTAATACACGACCGGTTCTTGAACATCCGATGTGAGGCTGTTGAAATTAAGACCGATGTGATTGCCTATTCGATCAGCACCGTCTTTGAATCCTTGTACCGTGTCGAATTCAACGGCGAAAACGTGATTCGTCGAATTCCCATCGTTCTTTTCGCTTAGAAACCCCAAATACTGAGCGGATTCGGCTCCGGGACGATTAGGGGTCGGAGATAGCGTGAACGTGAAGCCAAAACCTCCGTTGCTTGAGCTTGAAGGGATTATGACAAAGACAAAAGAAGTGCTAAAGGAACGAACCGTGGCCTTTGTGGAATTTCCATTAGTCTCGAGCAAACTCACCGGTTTGTGGTAGAAAGATGTACCGGTAACGTTTGAGTTTCGGTCAGTGAGTCTTAATAGACCGTCGGGTTTGATCATCGCAACTCCTGTCGTCAGAATCTCTGATTGGTTTCCGGTAAAACCTCGGAAAGTGAACTTTGTTGTTGGAGTCTCTGTTGTTGTTCTCTGAGCTCGAGCAGGGACGGTCAAAATCAAGATCAAGAACATGAACAAGAGTGAGACCATGAATCTAATCTCAGTACCCATGAATGATCGGTGCATAGGATAAATAATATAGAGAAGGGGTTTGGAAGAAGAAGAAGCAGAATAAGATATCAAGAGATGCTTCTCCAAGATTTGGGGACTTGAGATGTTCTTATAAGAAGAAAAAGAAGAAGATGAAGAAGAAGAAGAATAATTTCTAAGTTCTAAACAAGAAATTGCATATATTTTTCCTCTTCGCTAACTGGTTCACATTAACGAGTATTGAAAATATATGGAACTCCAATGGTTTGTGGACATTTTAATATTTATAAATAAAATAAATATATAATTTTTTTTTTCTTCAATTAATCGATTTTCAATGTTTTGAAGTTGTGGGTAGGAACAAATATTGTCATCTATCATTTAGTTTAGCTATAAGAAATCAATGAATTTAATATTACGTTGATTTTGACATCTATTTATACAATTGTGCTATTAAATCATTTATTTACAATTTTTACTTTGAAATCATGTGTTATTCAGAGTGACTTGAAAATACAAACTAAATAATTAACAAATGTTCACATATTTCTCGGGTAAAAATGCAAAGATAAACATCTCTATTTGAAAATTCACATTAAGATATTACTAGTTTCAGGATATAGAAGTATTTATCTATATTTTAAACCATACTAAAACGTATAATACAAAAAGTAATTTTCCTACTTTGATAGGTAATTTGTAAAAAAAATTATACAAACGGAAGAAATTTAAAGAGAAGTAAATTTAACATTAACAAGTTATAGCTTTGATAAGAATAATAGTATGGTTTAAGATGTTGATATTAGGAAAATATTGGGCATTGTTTTTCTTTTATGCGGGAAATTAATTTGTTTTTATATATTTTTTGGTCAACGCAACTATGACTTTGACAAAATCCACATCTGCTTTGAATCTAGGCATGACAATTAGGACCAAAATCCAAAGTCCGGTTTGATCCGGTCCTGAAAAATACTGGATTTGGATTTAGAAATATAAACCCAAACAAATCGAATTTTTCGGGCTAGATCCATTCGGGCTAAATGGTTTTGGGACTTAGTCCGACTAGGCTCGGACCAACCCGAAAAACCCGAAAATAAACACTTCGTTTTACTTCGACAGTATGGAAACACTTCAACCTTAATGAAAAAAATAGTGATGGTCAAAAAATATTAAAATGTAAGTATTGTGCTGGAATACTTGTGTTAGGAATTTTTTTTTAAACATCAACTATGAATCGCCATGCATTAGGATATAAAGAAAGACCACGAATGGTGATGTAAAGCAACTATTGATTGATGCAGAGATTAGCAAGAAGATTTAGAAGGCGTTGATGGAAATTTGAGTTTATACTCTATTATCTAGATTTTAAGTGTTTTAATTTTAGATTTTATTTAGCAATACAATTTATTTGGATTCATTTGCATTTATTTTGTCAAATTTTTGTTTTTAGTTAAATTGGTTTTGAAAAAAACATATTGGGTTGTTTTTTTTTTTTGTCATCTGAATTTATATATAGATAAGGAGATCCAAATACAAATACAAATTTGGATTACAACGATTAAGGCCAATTCCACAAGACAACTCAAACCACTAAAGTTCGAGATCAACATGGTAAAACATTAGTAAAATCAGGAGTACAAATCCGCTAAGCTTTTCTCACGATCAAATAACTCAGTCAACCAAATCGGAGGACCCCGAGCAACATAAGATTGGTGACGATTCTCTTGAGTCACGCTCTGAGCGATTAGGAAAGCTCCTAAGTTTGCACCTCGATTTTCAAAAATCAGTCTCCATTCATCAATGTTGACCAAAGCATGAAGCAATTCAGAGGTTTGGTAACAAAAAGCAGGCCACGCCGAAGGTCTAGTAAAAGCCTTAACCAAATCTGTAGCATCAGAAGCAAAAATTATATTGCTTAGCCTATGAGATCTCACACTACTAATTGCCCATAAAAGACTTTTAAGATGAGCATCCTCTAAAGTCCTTATATCAGAGAAAGCTCTTCTACTATGCAAAAAAACAACTCCATCCGAATCCCTTAAAACCCATGAAAACCCACCTACACTATTTCTTTTAGACCAAGACATACCAACATTACATTTCAGCCAAGGTGCAGGCGGACGCTTCCATTTAACATCAATAGAGAAGGGAGAAGGAGATAGAGTACCTTCATTGCTAACGTCAATATCTTGAGCCAAAAACCAATCAGCTGACTCATCCTTTGCCTTCAATACCGTGTCAGTGGCCAGATGAAATTTTCTTTCAAAACAAAAGCTATTCCTATTCTTCCAGAGAGACCACATAATCCATGGAAAGCTTTGTCTAATATCTTTGGGGATGAGATTCTTCTTTTCCACAGAGAATAGGAAGTGAAAGTTGGAGAAGATAGAGGTTTCATCAAAACCATCCTTAGGACATGGGAAATCAGAAAGAGCCCAGGTCTGTCGAGCAATGGGGCAAGTGAAGAGCACATGATTGGTTGATTCTACTTCACATCCACAGAACTGACATCTCAGATCCAGCTTCATTCCTCTGTGACTGAGGTTATCTGCAACTGAAATTGCACCACTAAGAACTCTCCATAGAAACAACTTGATTTTTTGAGAAGTTTTTAGCTCCCAGACTTGTCCTCTAATCTCATTTAGTGAGGGCAACATTTTAGCTTCATTGATAAGCACTGCATTGTTAGCCAGATTAACTAACCAATAACCAGAACTTACAGTGTATTCGCCACTCTTGTTGTGAACCCAGCACCAGAAATCACCCTTGGAAACAACCGGTTTTTTAGCAATTATGAGATTGATATCAGCAGGATAAAAGAGGTCAGATAGCAGGTCCATCTTCCAGTCACGTTTTTGAAAATCAATCAGATCTTGTACCTTCAAGTTAAGGTCAACCAAGGAATTCTTCATAAGCGGCATTCGTAACTGACCATCAAATATCCATGGGTCTGTCCAAACACCTACAGAGGCTCCATTTCCAATCATCTTTCTTAGCCCCTTGCAAAGTAACTTTCTGCCAAATAAAATGCTACGCCAAGCAAAGGACGGCCTAGCTCCAGTCGCAGCTTGTAAAAAGGGACCAGAAGGAAAGTACCTACTCTTGAAAATCTTTGAAAATAAGCAATCTGGCTGATGTAGAAGCCTCCACGCCTGCTTAGCCAACAAGTCTTGATTAAACCCTTGAAGATCCCTAAAACCCAGACCCCCTTGTTCTTTAGATAAACACAATTTTTCCCAGCTTAGCCAATGAATCTTTCTCTTGTGCAACAGAATTCCACCAGAATTCAGACATTGCAGCGGTTAACTTCTCACAAGTGGTTTTAGGCAACTTGAAACAAGACATAGCATAGACAGGGAGTGCCATTGCTACAGCCTTGAGTAGAGTCTCCTTCCCACCTAAAGATAAGGTACGGGCAAACCACCCATTAAGCCTAGACTTGAGACGATCATATATGAAATCTAGCATTTGTACCTTGGATCCACTAAAACACTCGGGCAGGCCTAGATAAGAACCTGCACCACCTTCTTTCAGAATACCCGTGATATCTTTTAACCTGATCTGATCTTGGACGTCAACATGAGCCCCAAAAGTAATGGAAGATTTGTCCAAGTTTACTCTCTGTCCCGTTGCATCACCATAAACCTTCAAGATGTTTTGTAAAGTCTCAACATATTGGGTTGTTTAAATTTGGATTTATTTTGATAAATAGTTTTGCTTTTAGATTTATTTTTTTGTCTAAGATTTATTTTTATTTTTAACATAAAAGTTTGAAAAAACCCATAATAGCCATGTAGCTTTGTTCGGGCAGAACCGGACTTCAAAATATAAGCCTGTATTTTCTATGGGTTGAACCAGGCCAGAATAAAATATATGCGGATTTTACGGGTTTCGGACTAAGCCGGGCCGGACTAACCCAATTAACTTGCCTATTTGAACCTGCAGATATTAAACATTTTTGAGAGAAAAAACAAAAACAAATTGACTTTCGGACTTGAACATTATGTGATTTGAAACTATACTAATTATAACTCAAATTATTATTTTAATTTTTTTGTAACGGTCCTAACCATACTCAAATTTTTTTTTACTTTGACTTGATTTTTTTTAATGATAAAATATTAACTATTACAATAACAATTACATAGACGATTCTACAATGGACAATTTTAACTTTGACATGTGAGATCATGACGAACGGCTATACTTACATCCCGTTGAAAATCTCCGATAAATCTTGTCTCCACTAATTTGCATTCTCCATAACTCGAATTTCATACTTTTGATGTAGAAACATTAATGAACACTTGGTCAATCTTCCACTTGACTTGATTAAGCAACAATATCCATACCCTTAAAAACGCGGGTGTTAAACTGGCCGTTATTAACGGTAAATTAAATACCAAAGATACCGCAAGAAGTTTAAAAACAATAACAAGAAAAAGTGTGATTTTACACTATCTACCACTCATTACAGAACTAGACGAATCCCTCGTCACGGAGAAAGATGCGATTGAGCTCGAACCTTTTTCCGACGAAACATATCCTTCAAACTTTGATCCGGATTCGCTTCTCGAAGAATTTGAACATCCCCAATCACTGTCATCAATCTCAGGAACATCTTCATCTCCGTTCATATACCTTAGCACCATTCTCATCGACGGCCGATTCGCCGGTCTTTGGTGGCAACAGAGCAATCCGACGGCGAGAGCAATCTTTGCTTCTCCGCCGTCGTAACCAGATCCGAGTCTTGGATCCACCGCACTGAGAATCTCGCCGTTCGCGTGCAATTCCATAACCCAATCGGCCAAAAAGAAGCTCCCGGAGTCCGTTGGTCTTCTCCCTGAGACGATCTCTAAAAGCAAAACGCCAAACGCGAAAACATCAGACGCAGACGACGATTTACCGTTTCTGGCTAGCTCAGGCGCCATATAGCCAATCGTACCGACCACTACGGTGGTGTGCGATGGCGATCCGCGTTCGTAAAGCCTCGCGAGCCCGAAATCTCCCAATCTAGGGTTCATGTCATCGTCAATCAGAACGTTGCTAGGTTTCACGTCTCTGTGAACCACAATCTGTTCCCATTCCTCGTGAAGATAAAGCAATCCCGACGCGATTCCTTTCGCGATCTTAAAACGCGCGTTCCACGACAAAACGGCGCCGCTTTGCCTTGGTCTACTGTAAAGCAGCGAGTCTAAGCTTCCGTTAGGGATATAATCGTAAATTAGCAAGAGATCGTTTTTGTGTTTGCACCATCCTTGAAGGTTGACCAGATTCTTGTGCCTTAACCTTCCCAAACTCTCGATCTCTGCGACAAATTCTCGAACACCTTGCATGCTATTCGGAGTTATCTTCTTCACGGCGATTTGATCAGGCGACGATGATGAGATGCTTCCTCTGAAAACAGTTCCGAACCCTCCGGTACCGATAATCCGATTCTCGTTGAATCCATCAGTAGCAGCGAAGAGATCTTTGTATCTGAGTCTGTGAGGATGATTGATTTCCCAGTCTTCGAGAATCTCTCCTTGTTGCAATCGTTTCTTATAGATCACGAAGAAGAAGAGTAACGCAAGCAAGATCACCGTTACGCCTGACAGAGCCAAGATCAGAGCGAGGACCTGAGAATTGTAACCTCTGTTCTTGGCCGTATTCGGCGGCGGACGAGGAAGCTCCGAGAGGTCGAGCGGTTCTGCAATCGGACGATCTCCGCCGCTTGAGAAACTCCAACCCATCACGTAATGAGCACTCGACTGATCTCTCCCGGTCGCTGCCGTGAATCCGACATACATTTCTTCTTGCACAATCTCTAACAATTTTGGAACCGGAAGTCGAGAGATCAGAGGCTTTATGGGTTTAGACTTCAAATTCGCCGGAAAAACGGTGAAATTCAACGTTTGCGTTGGTCCATCGTAATCCAAAAATGCTCGAATCGGATCCCCGCTCTGAAGCTGGAAATCCTCTTCACGGTCAGGAGCGTCGTTGTCGTAATACCCGACCGGTTCTTGAACATCCGATGGGAGGCTGTTGAAATTAAGACCGATGTGATTGCCTATTCGATCAGCACCGTCTTTGAATCCTTGTACCGTGTCGAATTCAACGGCGAAAACGTGATTCGTCGAATTCCCATTGTTCTTTTCGCTTAGTAACCCCAAATACTGTTCGGAATCGGCTCCGGGACGATTAGGGGTCGGAGATAGCGTGAAGGTGAAGCCAAAACCTCCGTTGCTTGAGCTTGAAGGGATTATGACAAAGACAAAAGAAGTGCTAAAGGAACGAACCGTGGCCTTTGTGGAATTTCCATTAGTCTCGAGCAATCTCACCGGTTTGTGGTAGAAAGCTGTTCCGGCGTCGTTTAAGCTTCGATCGGTGAGCCTCAATAGTCCGTCGGGTTTGATCATCGCAACTCCTGTCGTCAGAATCTCTGATTCGTTTTCGATAAAACCTCGGAAAGTGAACTTTGTTGTTGGAGTCTCTGTTGTTGTTCTCTGAGCTCGAGCAGGGACGGTCAAAATCAAGATCAAGAACATGAACAAGAGTGAGACCATGAATCTAATTTCAGTACCCATCAATGATCGGTGCATAGGATAAATAATATAGAGATGAAGAAGCAGAATAAGATATCAAGAGGTGCTTATCCAAGATTTGGGGACTTGAGATGTTCTTATAAGAAGACAAAGAAGAAGATGAAGAAGAAGAAGAATAATTTCTAAGTTCTAAACAAGAAATTGCGCATATTTTTCCTCTTCGCTAACTGGTTCACATTAACGAGTATTGGAAATATATGGAACTCCAATGGTTTGTGGACATTTTAATATCTAGGAATAAAAATATAATTTGTTTTTTCAACTAATCGATTTTCAATATCTTGAAGTTGTGGTTAGGAACATAGATTGTCAGTTTGCCACTTATCATTTAGTTTAGCTATGAGAAATCAATGAATTCAATGTTACATTGATTTTGACGTCTATTTATACAATTGCGTTATTAAATCATTTATTTAGAGAAACCATGTGTTATTCAGAGTGATTTGAAAATACAAACTAATAAATAATTAACATATGTTCACATTTTTCTCGGGTAAAAATGCAAAGATAAACATGAAAATTCATATTAAGATATTACAAGTTTTAGGATATAGAAATTTTTATCTATATTTTAAACCATACTACAAAATATTCCCTCCGTTCCATTATATAAAATGTTTTAGAGTTATTTTTTTGTTCTATTTTATTTGATTTTTCAAGTTTCTATGCAAAATTTAATATATCGTGACAATTTATATTCTATAGTATTTTTTTTATTGGTTAATTTGTTTTAAATTGGATATTAAATGATGTTTTTAATGTAAAAAGATAAAGCAAAAATTAAATTTATATAGTCTTTAAACTCCACGCTTTTAGCAAGAAAATCTTATATAATAGAATAGATAGAGTATAATACAATAAGTAATTTTCCTACTTTGATAGGTAATTTGTAAAATAATATACAAACGGAAGAAATATAAAGAGAAGTCAAATTAACAATAACAAGTTATAGTTTTGATAAGAAATTCTTAAAATCTTAATATTGATACTTTGGAAAAATAATACTATGTTTTCTTTTATGCGGGAAATTAATTTGTTTTTTTTTTTTTTTTGTCAAACGCAACTTTGACTTTGACAAAATCCACATTTGCTTTGAACTTGCAGATATTTTAACATTTTCGAGAGAAAAAACAAATTGACTTTCGGACTTGAACATTATGTGATTTAAAAACTTTTGATGATTAGATAAAGCAAAATATTGGTGATTAGATTAGTTCCAAACGTATAGGACTGCAGTAACTTTTCTTCCATTATTACAACAATCTATCAATGATTGGTAATAATATCGAATGATTACTTTTAATCGTTGAAATAAAAAGGTCGTGCTTTATTCTTTCACCAGTTACCAGTTACCACCAACAACGAACTTTTACTGTCAGTTGGTCACGAGTCACGAGTCTATTATTAGTTTATTACTAGTCTAGACACCACATATACTATTATTTAATTTATGACGAGATCTCGAGTTCAAATTTCGGCCTTGATTGGATTGGTCACATAAATTCTTATCAGTTTGACTTTGTAAATGTTGTCCTAGTTTCAATTTTTCCATTTGCGTAGTTACTTAATTTAATCCTCAGAGCACCTCCAATAATGAAAGATTTGAGAAGGTATCTCATCATGCATAATAATAGTATTTTTAATATACTTTAACTAAATAATTAAATTTTAAGTTACAAAAAAATTTAACCAATCATGTGAAGACAAGTCTCATGTGAGTGTCTCAACATTTGTTCATAGTTTATCAAATGAGAAATTCTTGCAATTCCTTCTCCTCTTTTTTTACTATGTTTATTAATTTTATAATATGAGAACTCCATTTAAAAACTCTCCATGGAGATGTTCTTATGGTTATGATTGTAGTATTGAAATCTAGAAGATCACGTCATGGCGGTCGTGATTCGTGAGAGATAGTACGGCAGTGTCTTTAAACCTATCCCATCCAAAAACAAAACCATGTGTGTTAAAAAAAAAAAAAAGGTGTGTTTATTTAGCTGTTGTCACTGATTATTATCCAAAGTATATTAAATAAATTGTTGATTTTCTTAAATATAAATTTTTGAGTAGTTGTACAGTACAACTTGTACTCCATAGATACGATTGAATTTTTTCAAGTGGCAATGAATTTTTGTGTTCAACCAAAAACATAATGAATAAAAACACGTTTTAGATATTGTTTCTATGTGATTGTACATATCTTTATATTTTTATAAGATTCTGATCTATAGTTTTAAAACTATACAATATAATCTAACCTATTACTTATTGCTTTATTCTTCTAAAAACATAAGCATATATGTATATATTCAGTACAATAAAATAATAATAATTTGGTTATATCTCGGAATGGGAATGGATTTGTCTTTGCCAGGATGCTACCAGAATGCTTTGAAGTGTCATATGTCAAAAACAGAATATCTCACTTCTTTGTTTGGAGATAGAAATATTATTATGGACGGAAGTCGACCATTTCTAAAAAAGATAAATTGTTAGTTTTCAAAACAAATGGTTCAAAACTAGTTAACATCAAGCAATCCCCAAGGCCCTAAGGAATGATCCGTTTTCTTCAATCTTGGCGATGAGTTTGGTGTTCCGTACTAAATTTTCTAATTTCATGTTTTATTTGATTTTCCGTTTTTTTTTAAATTTATAAATCACTAGATTTTATGATCCGCATATATGCGGATTTATAATTTATTATTTTATAATATATGAAAAAGAAAATAAACACGAAAAACAGTAATAAAATCATATCACCGTAAAAATATATTGAAAACTCTAATATAAAACCACTAATTAAGAAGTATAATACTTATTTATTTATTTTGATTATTTGATTATTTTATTTTCAATTAATTATACAACATATTTTAAAATAATTAGTTTTTCAAATTTCCATTTGAATTAGGTTTAGTTTTTACTATTTTTTTCTCAGGCATCAATGTTTGCAAAATTTTGATGAATTGATTATCATATTTATATGAATCATTGTTACTCTTTCAATATTTTATAACCCGTGAAAACAAAAAAAAAACATGAAAAAGTGGAAAAAAATATTATCACCCGTAAAAATAAATAAAACAAGATTGAAAAAATTGATGTGAAACCACTAATAGAAAAGGCCTAACACTTAGTTATTCATTTTGTTCTCCTATTTTTTCTTATATTATTTTATTTTAAAATATTTTTTGTTATATTTTTCTAAATAATTAGTTTTATCTATTCCTATTTGAACTAGGTTTACCTTTTATTTGTGGTTACAAATATTATTTCAAAATAAATTGATTCTCATATTGATATTTAAAATTAGATCTATTTATTTTTAATCATATTTGACTTTTATTTTCCTTTTTAAAATCGAATCGACGCATTATATTTCTTTTGATGAAAAACAAATTATAAGTATTTAATCACTTAGTTTCTTATTTTCTATAATTTTCACAACATGGAAAACTTTCAATATAATTTTTTTTTTAAGCATCAATTTTGTAAATTTTACCGCGTCCACATAATGGTAAGAAAAAATAAAAAAACTCACCATATATTGCAATTTATAATGGTATAAGATTTTTGATTTTTCTTGTGTTATTAGATTTTTTAAAATAGATAAAAAAACTTATACGTGTCAAAATGTAATTGGAATTTTTTTTACATATGTCGAAATCTGATTGACTGGTTGACACGTGTCACAATCATGTTAGTTACAAAGTCGACGCATCATGTTTTTTATAATAAAATTTTATTCGGAATCTAAATTATTAACAAAAAAATTATAAAAAATTAATTTATTTCTGTAATTTAATTCAAAAATATGATAGTATTACGTTTTTTCAAACGGAAAAATTATTTCAAACTGAAAAAGAAATGAAAAAAAAAACCATAACACTCATGAAAGTAATAAATAAGATTCATTATGCCGATACGAAACAATCGACGGAGTAGTCTAAAAAATTATTTATTTAGTTGGATTCTTTTTTTTATTTGGGTTTAATTAAATTTTATCATATTTTTTAATGTTTATGTTTTTACTATTCCTATTTGAATTATGTTTACTTTTTATTATTTAGTTATTCACACACGCACATATATATATATATATATATATATTTAGATATACTGATTTTTGAAACAATTTTTTAAAAATTAATGAAAAGAAAATTTGTATTTCAAACTATTTTGACACGTGACAAAATATAATTGCAAAAAATTTTACATGTATCAAAATCTGATCGACTAATTAATACGTGTTGCGATCATGTTAATTACAAAATTTGATACTTCAAGCTTTACTGTTTAACTCGTATCTCTTGAATAGTTTTTTTTTGTCGTAAATGTTTATCCATCGAATTGGGAACTAACAAAAAACAAAATCTAGTCCATGAAGAATATGGATTTAATTAAGGCAACTCAATGGGCTAAGCCCAAATTCGAAACACATTTCCTCAAAACCAATTCAGAAACCAAACCTTAAATTAGTTTAAGAAAAAAAAAGAATGTGACAAAAGTGTTCTATCTTCCACTGACAAGAGAAGTCGAAGAAATTCTGGTGAGAGACGAAGAAGTGTATGAGCTCGAAGCCCTATCAGACGAAACATATCCTCCGAATTTCGATCCTAAATCGCTTCTTGAAGAATCTGAATATCCCCAATTGTCGTCAATCTCAGGAACATCCTCGTCTCTGTTCAGATACCTTAGCACCATTCTCATCGGCGGCCGAGATACCACTTTTTGGTGGCAACAGAGCAAACCGACGGCGAGAGCAAGCCTCGCCTCTCCGCCGTCGTAACCAGATCCGAGTCTCGCATCGACCGCATCGAGGATCTCACCGCTACCTTGTAGCTCCATAACCCAATCGGCTAAGAAGAAACTCCCAGCGTCCGTAGGTTTTCTCCCGGAGACGATCTCTAACAGCAAAACGCCAAACGCGAATATGTCGGAAGCCGACGAGGAGTTTCCGTTGCGAGTGAGCTCCGGCGCCATATACCCAATCGTGCCTACGACTACGGTGGTGTGCGATTGAGATCCGCGTTCGTAAAGCCTCGCGAGCCCGAAATCTCCCAATCTAGGGTTCATGTCATCGTCGATTAAGACATTGCTAGGTTTCACATCTCTGTGAATCACGATCTGTTCCCATTCTTCGTGGAGATAAAGCAATCCCGACGCGATTCCCTTCGCGATCTGAAAACGCGCGTTCCACGACAAAACGGCGCCGCTTCGTCTGGGTTTACTGTAGAGCAGCGAGTCTAAGCTTCCGTTGGGGATGTAATCGTAAATCAGCAAGAGATCGTTTTTGTGTTTGCACCATCCTTGAAGGTTGACCAGATTCTTGTGCCGTAATCTTCCTAAACTCTCGATCTCTGCGACAAATTCTCGAACACCTTGCATGCTATTCGGAGTTATCTTCTTCACAGCGATTTGATCAGAAGAAGATGATGAGATGTTTCCTCTGAAAACTGTTCCGAATCCTCCGCTTCCGATGATCCGATTCTCCTTGAATCCATCAGTAGCTGCGTAGAGATCTTTGTATCGAAATCTGTGTGGATGGTCGATTTCCCAATCCTCGAGAATCTCCTCTTGTTGCAATCGCTTTTTGTATATCATGAAGATCAACAGTAACACGAACATGATCGATATAACAGTCG
Organism: Pseudoturritis turrita; assembly: GCA_900406555.1. Lineage (NCBI taxonomy): Eukaryota > Viridiplantae > Streptophyta > Magnoliopsida > Brassicales > Brassicaceae > Pseudoturritis > Pseudoturritis turrita. The sequence goes on from OVBL01000813.1 coordinate 1,144,656, forward strand.
ATAAAGCCACGATCAGAGCGACGACCTTACCATCGTAACCTCTCTTCTTCGCCGTGTTCGGAGGCGGAGGAGGAAGCTCTGAGAGGCTGAGCGTTTCTGCAATCGGATTTTCTCCGCCGCTTGAGAAACTCCAACCCATCACGTAATGAGCACTCGATTGATCCTTCCCCGTCGCTGCCGTGAATCCGACGAACATTTCTTCTTGCACAATCTCTGTCAGATTTGGAATCGGTTGTGAGATCAAGGGAAATCTTGGTTTGGATCCCAATCTGGCCGGATAAACAGTGAAGTTAAGCGTTTTGGTTGGTCCGTCGTAATCCAAAAAGACTTGGATTGCCTCGCCGCTCATCAGTTGGAAGTCTTCTTTCTTGCCATCGTTGTTGTAATAAGCCACCGGTTCTTGGACATCTGAATTGAGGCTGTTGAAATTTAGACCGATGTGATTGCCTGCTCGGTCTGTGCCGTCTTTGTATCCTTGCACAGTGTCGAATTCCACGGCGAATACGTGATTGCTCTGATTCCCGTCGTTTCTTTTGTTGAGAAGCCCCAAGTACTGCTCGGATTCCGCGTCTGTACGGTTTGGGGTTGGAGATAGTGTGAATGTGAAGCCGAAACCTCCGTTGCTTGAGCTTGAAGGGATTATGACAAAGACGAAAGAAGTGCTAAAGGAACGAACCGTGGCGTTTGTGGAATTTCTATTAGTCTCGAGCAATCTCACCGGTTTATGGTAGAAAGCTGTTCCGGCAACGTTTGACTTTCGATCGGTGAGCCTCAATAGTCCGTTGGGTTTGATGGTGGAGTCTCCTTCTAACTGAATCTCTGTTTGGTTTCCTCCAAAACCTCGGAAACTGAACGTTGTTGTCGTCTCTGTTGTTGCTCTCTGAGCTCGAACACTAAGGATCTCTAGAAAGAACACCAACAAGAGTGAGACCATGGATTTTGCTTTGCCCATAAATGATCAAGAACCAAAAACGAATTGAGGTAATTTAAGGTAGGAAAAGTGAAACAAGAACAGAGATAATGGCTTTGAAAGAAGAAGATGTTTCTTGTAAGGACAAGATAGTTTGGTTTATGTTACAGATTCGATGATCGAAATGAAGAAGTATGGAGACTAAGAATAAGATAACGACTATCTAACTTCCTGAAACCCAAGTCTTTGATAAAACAGCTTTATAAAATGGTATTTTAGGATGCTCCCCTAAAAATTAGGGCAAATATTGAATTGTTTTTTTTCTTTTGTTTTGAAAGTCCAATGCAAGCATAGGGCTGACTTTGACAAATTCCACACTTACTTTGAATCTCCCTATATTTTAAAATTGATGGGAAAAGAAGAAGAAATTAATCATTTGGACTTGGACAATATGTGACTTATAAAACTTGTAAGATCAAATAAAATCTTGGGATTAAATGAAATCCCCAGCTTATAGTAGTACGACTACAGTAAATTTCCGAGTTGCCTGTAAGCAAGATTATACCAGTCATTTTTTAATACACAGGTTGCGGTTTATTTTTGTTTTTTGGGTTCTACACACATGTAATTATTTAATATCTAATTAAACCATTAGTGGTGAGATCTAATTAGTTATCTGTCGATCAGTCGATTCGATTGGTAAGAAAAAGTCGTTGTCAAGTTGACTTTGTAAAAGTAGTCGTAGCTTTAAGCTTCTGCATTCTTACAACGATGTTTGTGAAGTCTAGAAGAAGAAGAAGATCACGTCACGTGGTCTCGTGAGATAGAACTAGGGAAGAAGCCATGTCGGCTTCATTTAGTTGGATCATTCATGGGGTGATAAGAAGCCCAATGGGCCGAGAACACATTTGAAAACAGTTTCTCAAATCAAAAACCCAAATCTCTAGATTTTTCCCTCTGCTTTAGATTTTGTTCTCGGAGAGATCTCGTCTTTTGAGGTTTTTTAAAATCATCTTTCGGTGTCGGAGATGGGTGATCAGTCGAGGAATTTCGAAATGGCGATTTCATATGGAGACGATTTGATCAGTGTTTTGGGTGATAGGAAAGGATATGATGTGTTGGCACAAACTCTCGAGCATCTGAGAGCAATCCAGTTCTCCTGCGACGAAGATTTTAGTGAGATACAGGAATCTCTCGAAGGTTAGTTTTCCGTTTTTAAGTCTGTAATGCCTCTTGAGTTGGGTGGATACTGTATAGTTTTCGATTGGTGGTGAATTTCGGGGGTTTTTTTTTGTTTTTGCGCAGATTTTCAGAAGAAAATCGATGTTTGTAAGGAGAAGACGGATGAGGCAAATTCAGGGATTGCAGATGAAGAAGAAATTGAGCGTCTTCAGAAAGAGCTTGATGAAGAGCTAAAACAGGAGTGGAAGCTAAAAGAGGAGCTTAGATATGTATAATTTGACTCAAGTGAGCTTATAAGCTTCTCCTCCGTTGATTCAATGACATGACCAATTTTTGTTTTTACTTGGTTTATGTCAACACATCCATGGCTGATGAGCTCAAAGACCTGAATTCTCAAGTGGCATTGATTAAAGAACAAAGATTAGCTATAAAGAGGAACGAGCAGGACCAATTGAGAACCGAGTAAGAACCACAAATCCACTTTCTTTCTTTTTTTGGGCTCTTAGCTGCATCTTTAGTTATAACTGCTAATGGTAGTCTCGATTTCATGTTAAATGATTGTTTGAGTGTTTGTGTATGTTGTTAGGTTTGAAAATTTATGATTTTTCTTATGCTCTTTTACTGTTCTCTGCAGGAAAAAGCTTTCTATGTATGCTTCTGTCACTAAAGTTATACCTAACATTGATAATCCACTAAAGACCTCAGGCTGTATCCTTTGCTTTTAATTTCTCTTTACTCTGTGTACTTTCTAAATTCTAATCTTATTCACCTTTGTCCTAAGGGGTGTTGATCCTTGATTGAATATATGACAGACATGGTTGATCGAGACAAAAGGGTAATTGAAAAGGTTGAATTCGATACAGACAAGAGGACTGACTACGAGACATGTAATAGCATTTGGGAAATTATAAACAGGCAATAGACAGCCTCTCCTCATCGCCTCCTCCACTTTGTTTATTTGATATCTGTGTCTTATAACTCTTGATTTTGCTTCTTGTGCACCGTCTGGCGTCAGTTCCTAGCAACCAAACTGACTTTGCTTATGATTTCTTAGATGTAAAAAGCTTCCTGCTCACTGTATTATGAACAATATCTGCCTTGATCTCATGTTAAGAGTTCTATTTTATGTGTTATTTGGTGTTGATTCTTGCTGTGTTTATGTAACAACATCATCTTTTATGAATCAGTGCTTCCAAAATCTTCAGACACATAACCAAACTCTAGAAAGTGCATTGTAGATTTATCTTTTTCTGCAGATTGTTGCAAATCCAGTTTCAAGTTGTAGAACAAATTCAAGAGGAGCAGATTTTGATCGGTAAGCATTTTCTGATTTCCGAAACATTTCAATATTATTGAACTGTCTTAGGTATTTCAGGATTTTGGATTCAAATCTTAGTTATTGGCATAGCAAACTTGGTGAATATTACTTAGCTTCTCCACTGAACTATTGAAACTGCTTAGCGTCTCCACGGAACTGTTGAGGATTCTGCAAGCTTCTGGCACCTGGTTGCTTCCATAAGCATTGCATACATGCATTACAAAGTTCTGGTAGTTCTGTTCACCAAAGACCCACTAATTAAAAGTTTGTTTCTCCTTTGATCTTGAAAGTTATCAGCTTGATTTGTAGGACTAACCTCTTGTAATGGTTGGTTATTCACAACCACCCATGGTACATATTTATGTGCTGGATAAAGTTTAGAGGTTTCTTCAGCATACCTCTGTTCAAGCTGCACATCGTCACAGAAATGTCATTACTTTTTTTCTTATTTGTATAGTTTATAAGTTTAACTCTTTTTGTTTTCTTGTGAGCAGGATTACCTGGTTTCCATACCCGTTAATGTAACAATCAAACGCTGCTCTGCTCAATCCAACCATTTCAAAACAATCAGCCCATTTTTCAAGCTTGTTCTCCAAGACTAGTCGTTCCGTACAGTAGATGTATCCAAAATGCTTCATCTGCAAGACAAAATGTGCAGAGCACATAGCACGCTTATTAATAGTCAAGCCTTTATATGGAGATTCTGCGGTAATTACTCTAATTTCACTGCATAAACCCGAGAAGATTTCATAGGTTTAACTGTTTTGGAGACTTACCACATCAGGGTATGCGTTTATTGCACAAGCATGAATCGCGTTGAGCGCACACTCAGCTGCTCCATGCTGAAAACAAAGCAACACAAAGCATTAGTCAAATGCTATGCCTAATCTTATGTACAATGCAAGTGCCTACAAGAAGAGTCCAAGACCTGGCAGAGAAAGGTTCCATCTGGTCTGATAATGGCGTTGCCCCATGGAACGAGCTGGAGATCAATGGTTGAGATTAAGCCGTTTTCGAAGATCTTAGGCAAGTGGTTAACGATGAATTCCGCACAGTAAGGGCATAGAGATTCGTAGTATAAACTTAGTGCGACTTTCTGGCTTGAAGACAGAGTTAACAAGCAGAAGAAGATTGTGAACCTGAGAATCCTCTGTGATGATGCCATTGATGGAAACAAGAAGAAGAGGAAGATTGCATAGAATTGTTTTGGTTCTTGCTTTATTGTTCAGTCGCATTAAACAAGCAAAGCAAGATCCCAAAAAAAGCTGTTTCAAAGATTCGTTAATGTTAATGGATAATAAACAAAAATAAATTCTTTAATGTTTTATATTTTAACTTTTAAGGCATCTTGTAAGGCTTCGGCGTTTTGACGTTAAAACGTTTGTTGTGGGGCTGTTTGGTTTGATTGAAACGGCACGTAGTCCTTTCGTTACATTTCTAAACGGCGTGATGGTCTGATTTACTTGGTTGGGTTGGGTTAGGCACACACTCACACTTCGTCTTCTACATGTAATCCACCTGAAACATCAACCGATAAAGCCCTGAACCCTAATCTTTTTGCGGCTGGAGAGCAACAATGTCGTCAATGAATTTCAATCCATTTCAAAACTGGTTCGAGAAACCACCGAACCCAGTTCCTTCAATCAATTTCGTCTCGCTCGCTGATTCGTTCTTCCCCAAGTCTCAGTCTCCAAATTTCGCGTCGATTGGACTTCCAAAATTCTCCAAAAAGTCCAAAAAACCAGAAACCGACGAACCTGGACGGTACAAGCAAATCGCCGAACAGTTCTTATGGGAGTGCGAGAACATACCTGATTACAGACACGCTCCTGAAGTGGATAAAATTCTTAGCGAAGATCCAGTTTTCGAGAAGAAGGAGAATCCGAGCGCAGAAGAGATTGAAGCTGAGGAGAAATGGTGGGAGGGATTTCGAGCGAGTCCTGTGGTTCAGTTTATGACTCGTGCAGAAGAGATTGCAGACGATATGAACAAGATGGAGCTCGAGGAAAACGACACGCCTTATCGGAAAGAAGACAAGGATTTATGGCGAGCTGTTCCTCATGTTCCGGGTTTTGATGGGAGGCCGATGCCTAGGAAGGCGATAAAATCCAAGGAAGAGAGTGATGATAAGTTTTGGGATTTCATGAAACAGTTCCTCTTTGGACTCTGGGGTTTCCGGCAAAGGCCTTACCCGCCGGGTCGACCCATAGACGTTGCTCAGGCAATTGGTTACAAACGGCTCGAGAAGCGGTATTATGACTGTAAGTGCCTTCAATCTGCCAAACCAGAGTGTGTGATTTCTTGGTGAATTGATTATATGACTCGCCATGTGATGATGTTACTGTATCGTTGAGGGAGCATTTTCGAGTGTTGATGAGCTTGTCTCATTACCAGGTTGCTTCAAATTGATGTTGTTTCAGTGTTTGTGGGATTCTGTCTAGAGTTTGTGTTTATGAGTAAGGTCAGTAGGTGCCTAAGTAATCCTTGGTCATGATCTAGTGAGTGGCTATGGGATTCCAAGCTCTTGAACTGTATACTCATAGTGTCTTGCGTTCACAGGACATTGTTCAGCATTTTAATCTGTTTATGTTCTGCTCGAAAGATCCAAGCTTGCGCCTGTTGTGGTGTTGTTAAATTGCAGGCATATCATGAAAGTGGTATGCTTTTTGTTGGAAGGTTTGCGTTTGATCATAACCTTTTCTTTGCTCTTTGTCTATTGAGATTGTAGTCATAATGAAAACCGGTGGTTGGTGGTATAAAGACCGACTTGGCCGTTCGAGAGGCCCTTGTGAGCTTATTACCCTTAAGACGGCTTATGGAGCTGGAATCATTGACAGAGATACTTTCATTTGGGGCGAGGACATGGATGAATGGGCACCTATTCACATGATTTACGGTTTGGAACCTGCAATTGCCACTTGGGAAGGTCTGTATATGGGAGAATTTGAGATCTTTGACGAATTTTTTATTTATTGAAGAATCACAATTTTTCCCCTTTTAGCTTCCTATGACTTTCGTTGTTGGTTTTGTTGACTCGGGTATTTTTTTCCAGTGAGGCTTGGTGCAGCGGCAACAGCTTTCCTACACAAACTCCAAAAAGGAATACCGCCATGGGTTCCTCTCAAGGGACGAGAGCCAAAAACATACAAGCAGCTTCAAAAAGAAGCTATTGAGAGTAAGAAACGCGACATGGCAGTTCTCGAAGCAAACGATGGTGTTTGGCCTGGAGTCAGAACTCCCAGCCATGCTCTGTTTCTCTGGGCCAGTGGGTCTGAATTAACAACGGTACTGGAATCTGATCACATGCCGAACAAGTTCATCCCCAAACATTTAAGGTACTAATTAAAGTCCCTTAACAACGTTGACTTTGAGCCGAAATTGGATTTGATTCTTCTCTCAAAGCATGAAACTTTTGATTTTAGGCAAGAGTTGGCCAAGGTAATACCAGGGTTAAGGCCATGGGAAGTGATTAGTATAGAGCAAGCAATGGATCAGATCAGCTATGGTGGAAAGTGGTACCGTGAGCCACTTGGTACCTACACTACTGGTCCTCCTTACATTAGAGAATGGAATAGGAATGTCATGGTAAGTTTCTTCTCCTCTCTTCTGATTTCTTAGACGCAAGCTTTTGACTCTCATTGTATCTTAGTGAAAGAAATGATTCACCTTCTCTCGTCCGTTTTGTATTTTCTGTTTGCAGAGATTGTTCCGGATTTACTACAACCTCAGTGTTCGGGTAGGCCAGAAGCTGGAGAAGACACTCCCTGGTTTCAACACTATAATGGAAAAAGTTCAGAAAGATTATGACGCTCGGATTGCTCGGAGGATGAAGCGGAGGGAGGAGGAGAAGAGAGAACAGGACCTGAGGCATGATTCCGGCCGTACCGATGAAAGTGACGAGGAGGACGACGATGAAAGTGACTCCAAATGATTTAAGCAAAGCCTTTGATAAGGTGATGACTACAAGAAAACGTCATGTTGTTTTTGCATTCTTGGCCAGCAAAGCACGACGTTTTCGCTTTGGTGTGTGGGGGAGTTTGTTTCTCGCATATACACACACACCATGGCGTTCTCGGCGTTTCTGTTTTAATTTTTAACCAACGTGCGACATGGAGTTTATCAAAGAAAAGAAAAAACATGTTCATTTTTCCCTTTTTTGAAAAATTAAAATTTCGATAAATTTCATAATTAACAATGAAATGTTGTTATGAGCCTTTTTTGTCCACCCACCATTGAATCAGTAATGGGCTTCAATTTGCGAGGCCCAATAATTATTTGACGTGTCCTGATATCCGACCCGCTAAGTGTCGACACTCGATAAGGACCTTTTGCAACGAGTGGGATTTGTGTTGTCCCATCATCACTCGTCAGACTCTCAGTTCCCACGAGTAACATTCACAGATCGCCATAGCCGCAAGCTCAGTGGTCGGATATCGATTTCTCGACGACTGTCTCACAATTACGGTCTGTTTTCTTCCCGTCTCTTTCAATTTCGTTGTCATTCTCCAAATCTAAGCACTTGTGGTGTCGCTTTCAACATCTCCAGTGAGTCTGTTCTCTGCTAGGGATTTAGCCAGATTCTGAGTTTAGGGAGTCAAAATTGGTTGATTATCTACAAGATACTATGTTATAGGTGGAAGGATTTTCCAAGTCTTCTTCGGTGCTTTATGCTATGGTTTCCATGATTATTTGACATTTCCCTGCTTTTGATTAGAGCATATTACTGTGTTAAGTGTTCTTGTCTTTGGGTCACATAACAGAATAGTCCAAGCTTGTTTGTTTCCCGTGAGAGATGGACTTCTTCTGTTTGATATGATCTTTGTTTAAGCCATTTCTTTGAAGGAAAACACCTGAAAAAGCTCGACTTATTCGCCATTGTATAAATCAGATTCTCACTGTTTACTTAATGCTTTAGTGGTGTGAAGAACCTTGATGAGAAGATAAGCCATTAAGGGAGCATCTCTCCATTGATAGCTTAGTGGTGTTTTCATACGTCATGTAACTTTTCATGGATACCCATTTTCGTTCATGGTCATGTCTTCTTATTGAAACAGAGAGGTCTTTGTTTGGTTATAAAAGAGACTGTCTAGTGTTCAAGATAGAATCAAAGTAAGAGCATCAGATACTTGCGGATCAAGCATATTGATTTAGATACTGGCAAATATAACCAACTTATCAACTTAATTATGTTAATTGTATCTCTTTTAATTTGATGTGACTGTGATTTCGTTATTGTTTGCTTTTCAGTTGAAAACACAGACAAAATCAAAAAATCTTACCCACTGTTCCACCATTGAAGCTCAAGCTTCTTGTTTCATGTGCGATTTCTTTATCATTCATCAATTACGAAACTGAAAACAATATGAAATGTCTTGTCTACTTCACTCCAAACTTTTTTTCTTTTTTATTTATTTAAAAAGTAAAATGTCCCAGTGACCAGCTTGTCACTTTCTGAGTGGAAAGTGACATAGGCTTCATGCTCTCTTTTTTCATGTTCTTCATAAACAGACAGGTTCGTTATGCTTAACTCTTTCACGTTGGATATTAGCTTTGCGTTTAATTAGTCAAGTCTCCTTTGCGTTTGGTCTTATATCTTAGTCAGAATATAGTAAAACAAAAGTCTTCATTGATTAAGCTTAGGAAATTATTACAAAAAACCATCTTAAACACAAAACTTAGTGCTACAAACTTATTACTCCATAACTTCCAATCTAAAACTTTTACAGAATCTTCGGGTTCTTCTGTGTAAACCCAGCATTGGTCAAGTGAAAGTGAATTTATAGAGCTCCAGTCTCATGCAGAAGCCTCTGGTCGAAATGCCAAACTCCTGCAAAGACAGAAAAATATAAGCTTTTAAAAACTTAATTCAAGTCTTAGAACACTCACTATCTGAGGTATAGGGTTTTGGTTCCTTACCGTGTCCTTTGCCAACCATCCTTAGCTGAGTGATGAAGTCTGAGATCTTCTTGATTGCTTCAATCTAGAAACAAAAAAAACCAAATTTTGTAAGCAGATACTTTCAAGTCAATAGTTCTAATCCAAGAAAAAAACTCACCTGCTCTCCAAGAAACTCGCTCTCAACGAAATCAGCTAACTGGGGATCATTGTTCTCTGATGCCACCTGTTTTTGATGATGTAAATAATGTTAATGACTGATTATTTAATAAGCTAATATTTGACTAAATGGATAAGTTTGGGAACTTACGCTGTGAAGGTTTAGAAGTTTCTCGTTGGTAAGTTTCTCAAGAGACAGAGCCAACTCCATTGCTGAAAAAAAGAAAGATTAGTAAACTAATCTTTTAAAAAACAAAAATTAGGATTAAGATTGTGTTTTTTTTATAGTTTACCATATAATGCATCTCCTTTTTCACCATGTTCGAACTCTGAGAGAGGTGAGACAATCGGGTGGAGTTTCACTCTTCCTCCTCGTTTGTTCTATAATACACAAACCATCAATCACTAATCTTTTAAGCTTCTAAATCTTTGCTTTAAAAAAAAAATGGAAAAAATAGAAAACCTGGTACTCCATAAACTTCTCTGCGTGCTCTCTTTCTTCATCACTTGATTCCTTGAAAAATCTGGTAATTAAAAAACCAAGCTTTAGCATGTTTATCTCCTTTTTAAAAGTATGATTAAGATTTAAAGTTAGAAGATAAATTACTTGGCTAGTCCCTTAAGAGCAACGTTGTCTCTGTCGAAGTAAGCGTACATTGAATGGTACACATACGAGACGTTGTATTCCACACTGTCAAAATCAACCTCCGTTAGATCTAATCTTTAATCAACATTTTCATTTTTTTAACAAAACAGAAGAAGAAGCTTTGATGATGCTTACTTGATTTGCTCGTTAATGGCTGCCTCGCTAGCGTCGGCATACCTCTGGCGAGCGAGTGAGGTATGAGATGTGATCGGAATGGCCAGATCGGCTTTCTTCACCTCCTCAAACGGCTGGAACACGACTCCGGTCATCGGCATGTTGTTCGTGTCCACCGTAGCCGCCGCAAAAACCAGTGCTCTGCCTCCAGATTTCCTCGAGAGCCCGAGAGAAACTGGAGGAGAAGCGCCGGAGACGCCATGGGAGAGTAGTGACTTGGGAGACGGAGAAGGCTTAGTGGCGAAAGACGAGAGAGACCTTGAGGCCATCGTTGGAAGTAGCGAGATTGTAGAGAGTGTTTTTGGGGGAGAGTTTAGGTTTAAGAGCCGCCTGAGATTTGCTTCTTGTTGATGGTGATGATGATGATAAGAGGAGGAACAAGGGTTTATTAAATAAGAGGGAAATGGCGTGTGGTCACCGTTGGATTGGAGATCCACGTGGAGGGCTGAGATAAGGCCAGATGTAGGGGCGTGTGGCGGCCTCGTGCTGTGTCCAATGGGATAGTGTGAACGTGAGGATATTCGATCCACGTTACCATCTCATCACATAAAGTTTGTCTTCTTCTCCCCTTTTTCTCTTTCTCTTTATCCTCAGAATCTTTTTTTTACCATTTCCATTTCCTACTCTCGCGATGCCACGATTCTATTTCCTACTCGCTCTCCCCTTTTTCCCCTACCTTCCATTTTCTAATTATTAAAATATATAATTCAGGTAAACTTGTACTCCATATCATAACAAGGATATATTTTGTTTTAAAAAATAAAATTTGAACCGAGTTTGAATCTGTTTTCTTAAAAAAAAAAAAAAAAATTGCCCTCTATATTAGTTTTTACACATATAATTAACTATCTAACATCATATAAAACAGAATATAGTAACTAGCATTTAGCCCACTTAAAATTTCGATTTTATCCTTAATAAAAAACAACAAAAACTCATAAACGTAGTTAACTATATTCGGAAATCGATATAGTTAACTATGTTCGAAAATTAATAGGTAACTATGTTTCTGATAATAGTTAACTATGTATGTTATTTTTCTATTATGCAAACTATAGTAGGTAACTACGTTCTGAACGTAGTTAACTATGTTTATTAAAATAAATAACTATTACAACAATATTTTTAGGTAGTCAATTATGTCATGAAATTAGATAACTATGCTTTGAAAATAGTTAAGTATTTTTTTAAATTGGTAACTATTTTCTGAAAATAGTTAACTATGTGTTTAGATAGTTACAAATAATGTGATGTAGTTAACTATGTTTTGAGATCAATTGAATAGGTAGTTTCGATAAAATAGTTAACTATGTTTTTAGATAGTTATAAATAATATGATATAGTTAACTATACACGGGTAATTTCGTCCAGTTTTATTTCTCTATGCTATTTACCTAATTCTGAAAATGGAACTGCTACTTTCCCAATTATCTCTCTCAAAAATAATATCTAGCTAATTAATCCAAAAAAAGTGATTTCCAAAAATTATATGAACACATTAATCTATTATTTTTTAATCTCATTTCAACTTAACATTTGTTTTTTCCTTTGTTCTCTCGTTGTCGTGGAGGTAACATTAAGCTACATACGCATGTCATATAACCTTTTTGACTTGTTTTAATCTGATTTAAATTGTTGACTCAAACAATAGATGATAACGTATACAACAAAAGTTAGACGTGTAAAATTCTATCGACTTAGGAGATTGGATAGAGATGAAGTATTTACCCTTTTTGGTCTATAGAAAAGTCTGAAACTACCAGAACAATGGGTTGACATGCTCTCCAAACCGCTTAGTACCATTATGTGGCCTAATTGACGAGAAAGAGGGTAAAGCTTACCATAGAAATGTTTACATTTGTTCTTCCTCTAGGAGATTTGATGGAGACATGAAAATGAAACAGAGTGCGAGTAGCTAATACGTAATCTCCCACTCAGGCGCGCGTGTGAGTTTCCAAATGGTTCCTCGTCTTTATATGAGACAATTACACGTTGGAATAAGTACAATGTGGGCCTCATTACTCACGGCTCGACAAAAAAAAAACACTTTTTTTTAAGTCAGTTAGTGAATAATAATATCAAGGTTTAGTGTTGGCCAGACAAAAACATTAAGCTTTAAAAAGGTGGAGTTAAGTTTGGTTTACTTTCTTGGCTTGATATTTTCCCTGATTTGATCGATTCGTATAATGTGTTAGAATTTTAATATTTTTGACATTAATTACAAAAATAGAGCTGTGGTTCGTCTAAATCACAGAAATTTATTGAATGGATTAATCTTATCAAATTTTCTAGTTGTTTTTTTTTAAATGGAAGGAATAAAATGTTGTTTAAAGAACACATATACATCTTCTGTTTAATTTATCTAAATTGAAGTCTTGATTGTAAGCCTTTATAGTTTAAAATTACTAGAATGGAAGCCTTCAATATACACATATATGTATATTGTTTTTAAAGAATCCATTATTAATTTAAAACCAATAATAATAAATGGCAGAAGATAAATTCAAAGATATAATGCAAATTTATAGAGAAAGAAGACATTAATTCATTGACAAATCCAATGCACTCTCCCAAGGATTTTTTATACTCCTTCCGTTTTACAAAGAGTGTCCTTCTGATATATTTCACGTAAATTAAGAAACTTTAAAATATACCAAAATGCATATATTTAAAGCACAATTAATTCAATAACAATTATTTAAATTTAATATTTCCTAGCCGGGATAAAAGAGGAATTGCATTAGAAAAATCACATTTTTATGAAACGGAAGTAGTACATTTACTTGGAGGATTTAGCATTTGCCACGTGTCATATATTTATTGGTTTTTGGAATAACGAATACAACGGTGCGAGTGGTAGCCAACGTTGTTGTTCCCGGGATATAAGAAAAGAAAAGCTTTCGTCTCTCTAAAACCAAAAAGTCTCCTCCTTTCCCTTTTGATCTCTGCAAAAATCTCTCTGAATAACGAGCGACAAGGAGAGAGGATGGATCAGATATTCAACAAGGTTGGTTCCTACTGGTTAGGTCAGAAGGCCAACAAGCAGTTTGACTCCGTCGGCACCGACATCAACGTACGTCTCCTCGAATCAGTCATTTCGTTTTCCGTTATTTCTGTCGTTAATGCGATCCCCCTATTCTCTAGAATCTCATTCATCTGTTATCGATTTTGATTTTGATTTTGATTTTGTTTTATTTCTCGTTGATTTATGCTTCGTATCATCTCCTAGGAAGTTTTATCGTGATTTTTGGTATCTAGCATTTACGCCAATGTTGAGGTCATTTGTGTTATTATAATTCAATTACTCAATGATATGATCCTGAATCTTCCTTTTTAACATTCTTTGTTTTTTACAGTCCATGTCATCGAGCATCGAAGGAGGAACAAAATGGTTGGTCAACAAAATCAAAGGTCTGTTTTTTATTCTGCTGCGTCTTTCACTCTTAAAGAGCCCTCGACATTCAATTTCATTTCATTTTCGCTCACAGGAACAATGCAGAAGCCGTTGCCTGATTTACTAAAAGAGTATGATTTGCCAGTGGGCATCTTCCCTCGCGATGCTACAAACTACGAGTTCGATGAACAGACAAAGAAACTAACCGTGATGATTCCATCGATCTGCGAAGTCGGCTACAAAGACTCGTCTGTCTTGAAATTCACCACGACAGTCACAGGATATCTCGAGAAAGGAAAGCTAGCTGATGTCGAAGGAGTCAAGACAAAAGTTATGATATGGGTTAAAGTCACAAGCATCTCTGCAGATTCATCAAAGGTCTATTTCACTGCCGGGATGAAGAAAAGCAGAAGCCGAGATGCTTATGAGGTTCTAAGAGATGGCGTACGAGCCGATAAATTCTAACTTGGTTTCTTGCTGTTCCCATTCCTCCTCTCTTGTTGATTCTTATCTCCTAAAGTTTCAAGCTTTTTTCTTTTTTCATTGGGTTTTGATTTGAAGCTGTTAATGGATAACCTTCAATACGGCCGGAGCATTTAGGCGTGGAATCCCTGTAATTGTTATCGTACTTTATTTAACAAAAAAATATAAAAAATTGATTTGTGTGCTCAGTGATTTGATCTTAAATTATTCTTACAAGGATACAAAGATGCGTTGCAGCACATCATCAGATGAGATTTTTCTCAAAATCTCATAACATAAAAGGTTTCAAGTCGTAAAGCATTGGAAGTTACCTTAGGTGGTGGCTTTGCGCTTGATCACGAGGAGATTCTTCTTCTTCTTTTTAAAAGCCTTGTGGAGATGAAAACATTAACATGTATGAGCTACAACAACATAAATCACAATCACCATAGATAGAGATATGACGGTAATGAATGGATGGATACCTTGACTGAGGCCTGGAGGTAGTAGTAACCTCAGACAGCTTTTCCTTTGTAAGAATCAATGGAATATAAGCTGAAGACGAAATTAGAAGAATTACAAAAAGAAAAAGAGAAAAAAAAACCTTATGACAGCAATCTGCCGGCTTAGTTACTGGGCATATTCTGTAATCCGTAGGCTATGTTGATAGCCGCCGACGTCTTGTATCTTTTAAAATGATAATCCAGATGAAAATAAATCATTTAATGAAAATAATTAAATTTAGTAATTTAGTTTGATGGAAAATTGTTTAGTATAGAAAATGATGCATTTTGTGATTAAGCTTTAATTTGTTTTTTAATGTAAGAAAACTCATAATTTTTTTTATCATTTAGAGGGAGTTATTTAATATGATAAGCCCAAAATGAAAAACATTACTTTAAAGTAATTATGATATGTATTATATAGGCTAAGTGCATAACTCACTCGCAATTAAAGCGCGTTTATCTCATCCTATAAGAATAATGCTCCATTTTTCTGCGAAAGATGCTCAAATCTCAAATACAAAAAACACGATTCCTTCCAAAAAAAAAATCAGTTATTTTTTAATAATTTTCTTTTTTCGACAGCTCGACGGATTCAATACATAGATCTCGCAAAAAAACGTCAAACCAAATTGGAAAAAAAAAAAAAAAAAAAAAAACAAGAAATTAAAGAAATATTAATCTCTGTGCTCTCGCTGAAGAAGAAAAGCTTTGGAGAAGAAGAAGAAGGAGAGCTTGAGATGTCTCAGAGATGGAGCAGAAAGAAGAGTCGTCTTCCATTAGCGGGTCTTCTCTTTATGCTCTTAGTCACTTTTATGATTCTCTACAACGAGCGTAGCATTCAGCAGATCCATCACCACACGAATCACGAGCAAAATCTCCGTCAAGCTTCCAGGCTCACTTTCGTCAAGCCTAATGTTCCTGCGAACAAGCTCCGACCTCTTGGTACTGTTTTTCCATCTAATCGGCTTGATTTTCCTTTCTGATCAAGTTTGAAGTTGTTTCCCACTGATCCCAATAACACGAATTGGGCGAATCGGTTTTTGAAAAAATGCAGAGGTTTTGGATAGATTTAGCATATGCAACTCGACGAATGAGTACAGTGGGAAGAAAATCGGATGGGTTGACCCGTATGAAGACCCGGGTCAAGGAAGTGACACTGTTGCAAAGGAGGAGGAGAAATGCGATGTGTTCTCTGGGAAATGGGTCTTTGATAATTCGTCATACCCATTACACAAGGAATCTGAGTGTCCGTACATGTCGGACCAGTTGGCTTGTCAGAAGCATGGGAGGCCCGATTTGGAGTATCAACATTGGAGATGGCAACCTCATGCCTGCAACTTGAAGAGGTATATGTTACTTTGCTGCTTGTTAGATTTTGCTATTTTTTTGTTAGTTTTCCAAGTAAGAATTGTGTCTTGTGGATAGAGTCAGCTTATGTGATCATTTGATCAAATGAAGAATGAAAAACATGGCTTAGAGCCAGTAAAGAATGGTTGAAAGATATCAAAATCCATTATTTAGCTGCTAATTGTTTGTGTATTTGGTAGGTGGAATGTGACAGAAATGTGGGAGAAGCTGAGGGGAAAGAGATTGATGTTTGTTGGAGACTCATTAAACAGAGGCCAATGGATATCAATGGTTTGTCTGTTACAGTCTGTAATCCCACGTGAGAAGCAATCCATGTCTCCTAACGCTCCGCTCACCATTTTCAGAGCAGAGGTAATAAAAAGACGTCGGCTTAACTTTTATGCCTCGACAACTCTTTTCTCCGGTTTTGGTGTGATTGATTCACTTTGGTGTATGTATACCTGCAGGATTACAATGCCACGGTGGAATTTCTCTGGGCTCCGTTGCTCGTGGAATCCAATTCTGATGACCCGGTTAATCACAGATTGGAGGAACGGATAATCCGACCCGATTCAGTTCTTAAACATGCATCAAAGTGGCAACATGCTGATATCTTAATCTTCAACACATACTTATGGTGGAGGCAAGGCCCTGTCAAGATCCAGTAAGTATATGTAGACATCATTTTCTTTATCTGCAAAAAACCAAAAATTTGGTAGTCAACCATAAAGATGATAAAACTCTTAATTGTGTTTTCCAACTAAAGATGGAGCAGTGAAGAAAAAGGGTCATGCGAAGAGGTGAAGGGCGCCGAGGGAATGGAGATGGCGATGAATGCTTGGGCTGACTGGGTTGCTAACAATGTTGATCCGAACTTAAAGCGGGCATTCTTCGTTACAATGTCTCCTACACATCAATGGTAACAATACTTATTCCCGGTTCTCTATCAAATTTTTCTCGTTTTTCCGCATTGAAACCGAGCTGTTGTAACGGAACAGGAGCCGAGAATGGAACCCGGGAAGCGAGGGAAACTGCTACGGGGAGAAAAAACCGATAGAGGAAGAGAGTTATTGGGGAAGTGGATCGGATATTCCGACAATGAGAATGGTAAAGAGAGTTTTGAAGAGATTGGGACCAAAGGTTTCAGTTATAAACATCACTCAGTTGTCTGAGTATCGTAAAGATGGTCATCCCTCAGTGTACCGGAAATTTTGGGAACCTTTAAACCAAGACCGGTTGAATAAACCGGCGTCATATTCTGATTGTACTCACTGGTGTGTACCTGGAGTTCCTGATGTCTGGAATCAATTGCTTTTCCACTTTTTGTGAAAATTAAACCTTTTTTGCCATCAATTTCATTTATGTTTGATGTATTTCCGCAAATAACGGCCCATTTTATTCATTGGGCCCAATTCGGGTTAAGTCAAAACACATCATTATTTCGGGGGATTTCAGTTTGCTATCGGCCTATAGCATAAATAAAGCACACGCGCACCTCTCGCGAGTGAAATGCACCGCCTCAAATCCATGGATTTTTTTTCTTTTGTCAACTGGATTTAGTGGACTATAGCCCATGGAATGGACATTGCATGTTTTTCATTTTTTGTTTTTGTTTTTCAGAAAATATGAAAAACTCGACGGTGTTCCATTTGTTTTTTTGGGCTAACGCTGTCGCGTTATATTCATTGTCAATTACAACCCATCTTTATTGAATTATGCTTTCACCTAATCCACATTTTATCATTTCAATTCAAGTTTGGTGGCTGGATGCAAAGAAACAAAAATCTTTGGTTTGGTTGATTCGTTTGGTACGAGGAACTTGTTAATAAACTGTGGAGGAAGGACATTGTTCTGCACAGAAAAGAAGTGCCACATTGAGAATGGCAACTAGCAGTTGTAAATAAAAGAAAGAGAGAAAAGCGGCAAAAGCTGTAAGTAATTCCAAACCAAGAGAGATTCAAGCTCAAATGAGCTTATTGATATGAAAACGAAAATGATAAAAGAAGTAGCTCATAGAGCTTTATTCAAATCTAAGAAAAAAAGAGAAAAGGAAGAAGTTTATGTTGTCTTCAAGAACAAAAGGATTTTAGATTACTTTCATAGATTGGAAAAGGAGGAGAGTTGCACGGCAACTCCCAAAGTTGTTGTCATAGGTTGTCATTACATCACACACATATATATATATATATATAAGAATCTCAACTTGAAAGGAAAACCCTAGCTACTTGGGTTTGTGAAATTGTTCTTCTCGAGTTGTTTGCCCATTCTCTTTTTGTTTAATAGCTTGCCCATTCTCTCTTGTTTAATAGGCGACCCATGCTCTCTTTGTCTAATGGGTGACCCATGTTCTCTTTGTTTAATAGCTTGCCTCTCTCTTGTTTAATACTTAGGTGGTGGCTTTGCGCTTGATAACGAGCTTTTTCTTCTTTTTTAATGTGTGGAGTAATCGCATCTTTGAACTTGATCGGAGCTGCTTAGCTATTATGCTCAGTCAGTTGAAAAACATTAACACATAATATGAGCAACAACAAACATCACCATCCATAGCTACAACAACAACCTACTAAGCCTCAATTAGCCAAATGAAAACTGATGAATGTATACCTTGACGACGGCTTTGTAAGAGCAGACGACAACTCTTCCTGTTAGATATAACTACTTGTAAGAATCCATCTTTGAATGAATAAGCCTAGAAGAAGAAATAAATTTAAAAGTATTAGTAAAATATAAGAACCTGAAGACGATCAAGCATGGCCTGACGACGCTCAACCCATCCCTCCTTGAGCCTCACCACACGAACAGTTAGTTTCAGAGTGATTTTAGATTAAAAAAAAAAAATACTTTCGTTTGCGTGTGTATAACATTTTTGATGATCTTAGCCATCAAGAGAGGAAGCGATCCAATCGAAGTTGCTGGAAGGGTGTTACTGTTGGCTATTTTCCTTTCAAGGGTCGGAATTCGATTTAGAATGTCTAGAAGAAGAGAGATGAAATGTTTCAGAATATTGAAGAAAACAGAATACGAAAAGTGCTTTTCTCCTTTGTACATTTTACCATTTCAATTCAAAGTAGTAGTAAACTATAAGAACCTGAAGACTATCAAGCATGGCCTGTTGACGCTCAACCCATCCCTCCTTGGGCCTCACCACACGAGCAGTTGGTCGTATTCCTAATACATCAGCACAAGATCTATTGCGACGGTCAGAATCGTAACGAATTGGACAATATAGCTTACGCTTACGACCGTATTCATCTCCCTTGCCAAATCTCGCCATTATTGCTTGGGGACGACGGTGGAAACCCTAGCTACAGCTAAGTATGTGGGCCTGATGGGCTTTTAATGGCCCATGCTAATTATGCCCCAACTCCTCTTTTTCTTTTTCTTTTGGGCCTATACCAAAGTTTATAGTTTGTTAACCAGATAGGTTTTTCTCGTATATGCACAAGATCATTTTTTAGGGAAAAAATAATGTTCGTGTTTTTCTGTTTAATAGTGTTCAATCTACGAAAACAAAACATTAACATAATATTGTACATAAGGTTTGGTATGGTTTCAGTTTTCATTCAGATTTGAGTTTTTAATCAAATATCCTATACTTTTTTGATTAAGAAAGTATTATAAATCTAAATTATATCCGAGAGATACCCGCGCGCAAAAATATAAATATGTTAATCTGTACTCACGGATCCAAATCTGTTACAACCCTTACCCATTACCTTAAACATCGGAATTTTTAAATATCCGAGATAATTTGCCCTACACCTAAATATTATGCAAAGATTGTTTTATTTGTACGAAAATAATGTAGCAAAATGTTTATAATAGATACATTGAGCAATGAGGTTTAGACTTATGAACAAAAATAAGAAGAGATGTGTGTAGTAATTCCCGTTCAGCATGATTGTGCTGCTTTAGAATCACCGATTATAAATACAACTCTCTGCCCAAGTTCATGGATCACCTGAAATTGAGCAAAAACAAGAATAACCCATAACCGAATAATCCAAAAATACCAAAACTTTTGGAACCAAACCAATCGAAAGTAAATAATATTATGATTATAGAAAGAGAACGAACAGAGTTGGAAGAAGAGAGCTTAGCCCATTTTTGGATATGGGCACTGCTGGTTTTGAGGTGAGAAGAGTAAGCAGCTTCTGCATTTATGAAGTAGACTGAGTTCTCTGTTGCCTCACCAACCCACATATCGTTTTTCGCATCCTTTCTTCTTTTTATTAGATTGCAGAATCCTACCTGCCGCCCACAACATTTGTCGTTTTACAAAGAGACTCAATGTGAAACGCTCTGCCACTTGATTGTAGATTTGATGAATTTGTACGTACCACGGATCCGACGAGATTCTGGCTGATTTGGGGAATGGGTAAGTCGTCCATGGATGGGGTGCTGAAGCTTATAGCAAGAAGACTATTTGAGATTTCCCCTGAATGTGAATGTTGAGTGGATCCATCTGTCACAAACACCCACTGCTTCTTTTGCTCAACATCCGTGTATGCATCTCCCACATACACAACGTACGCAGCGATATCAAATTCACTATATCCATATAATTACAGATGATGTTAGGGTATAGCTTAGCAAAGTAAGTTTGGTAAAAAGTGTTTATACAAAGCTTGGGATGAGGTTAACCTTGAAAGAGGAATTTCACCAAGATCTGACAAAGATATTGGTTTACGGGGGTTGAAAAAGGGCCTGAAAAAAAGGGAATTATAAGCGAATAGATGAGATAGATTTGGGTGTGTCAATGAAAGAAAGTCCAAGAAACAACTTACTGAAAACTTTCACAAGCTTTTGGAGACAAAGGCTGCCATCTTGAGCTAGACCCTCTGGCATGTAAGTAAAGTGTTTCTGAATCCGAGTTCATCGGTACTAGCCCTTTCATTATGTATATTCTTCCCTCCGTCAGCTCGGTCCTCTGTCAGAGTAGTAGAAAATGATAACTGTTTTAAGAATCTACAGGAAAAAGGTTGTTGCTCAAGCTAGTGGATGGCGCTCATAGTGAAATAGTACAATGTTGGTAACGATTTTTCTGATATGAACTTCAGTACACACCAACTCTGGCAAGCTTATGATTAGAATTCACCCTTACATCTAAAGCTCATATCAACAAGGTTCGCGTAAACTTATAAGCCATTAGAAAAAGTGCCTTTTTTTAGATTGTGCATGAAACAATCAGATATATGCATTTGAATATACCTGTCTCTCCGTGGGATTCCAGATTGTTACGATGCCTTCTTTTGGATTGTGTTTTCCATCATAACTTAAGCTCGTCAGACCAACAAGCCTAATCCTCATGAATGGGGAGACATCCCTTTCACCTAAGCCAGCGTCTTCCAGAGCCTTTGCCACTGATTTTTCCATCTGTATTTGCTTGGCTGCCTGAAGTTCAGATTGAAGCAGTTAATCAATTTAGCGCTAAACTATCTCTCAAGAAAAGGCAGACAAGATATTATACCTCAAATTTTGCTTTATATGTAGTGAAAGATGTCAACTGCTCTGGACTCATTTCTGCCATTAGGAGTTCAGGTTCCGCAGCAGTCTCTAACAGCTTAAAGACCTTGGCTCCTTCTTCGCTGTCAGTGTCGTTCTGACTGTGGACGCCGTTGATTCCTCTCTGGTACTCGCACATAAGACCCTCAACAAGAGCTGAGCGCCTAAGGCAAAGAGAAAAAAAGGGCAGGTAAGAATGAGAATAAACCATGAGGAACTGCAATCTTTAGCTCGCCTGTTGGCTAAGCAACAAAGCCAGTTGACTAGAGTAATAGTGCAAATCCATCCATATTTCGAAGGCCAGAAAATTTTTCTAATATATACAAAGATTGTGTCTGTCCCAAAAACCAGCCAGTTAGAAGACTAATATTGTTGTATGTAACAGAACCTTTCTAGCTTTGATGAGTTACTCATGACACTCCTTAGACAAGAGATGCATGTGCTAAATTGATCACATAAATGTTAGTGGAAACTCATAAATGTTATAGAGATGAGTTACTAAAAATTGCTCTCTATAGTTATAATGGAAACTCGGCAACTGGCAAACTTGCCTCTGGTTATGCAGCTGGACCATTCTACTTTCCATTCTCTCTGATCGAACTATTGACTTCCTTTCACCTAACCTGTACATACCAAGCAAATATAAGTCTTTGCCAGAAGTATACAGGGGACCAAGTTGCATTAACAGGCACACATCTATATTGACCTTTCCTTGTATACGATAGGGTATATTCGTGTGATTCCAGCTATCGTTTTAGGCACTGGACCTCCATTGTACTTGATACAGTTGAAAGCCAGAGGGACACCAACTTCTTTACCTTAATGGAGAGATCAAAAGACAATCAATATAAAGAAAACAATATGAAAGCACAAAACCACTATGAAATAAGCAATTCAGAGGATGCAGTGAGGTCCACAGCATAAAGCTACTTACAGAATCCTAGTCTGTCCGCCCAGTGAGCTCTGTATGTCCCATTAATATTCAACAACAAACAGATTGTATTTGAAATCACTGCCTGAAAGTTCAGTTGAATGAAACCATGAAAAAACCAACATGGGAAGGTTTCAGAAACTCTAATAAAATTCAAAGTCTAAGAAACCTCAAGAGGTGATGTTGGGGTAGCCCAGCCAGAAAGTCCTGCACCGAGGATCTTCAGATAAGAGATAAAAACGTAAGCATGCTGTGTAAATCAGTGATCTAACCAAAAAAATGTATTGCAAAACAAAATATTTAAACCTTGCAGGAAAATAACTTACTCGAAGCTTCTGCCCGACAAACAATTTTCCAGCATTCAGTTGCTTTGTCAGCATGACATCCAGAGCAGCATTCATCGAGTACCTGTGATGTTAAGAAAAATTCATGAGGAAAGGAGACAAGAAAACAGGTAACCAAACAAGAATAGCAATTTCATACCACCCATCAGTGAGTTCTACTTTCACATTGCTACCACTATCAGAACCATGTGTTTCCTGAGAATCATTATCGGTCTTTTGATTAATAGCTGATATGCAGAGCACCATCATTGACGAAGCTGGAGCATCACCACTCAGAATCCTCTTGATTGCAGAGCAATGACCATGATTGACCTCTCTCTCATATCTATGTAGGTAGATTAACCATGTTAGACTTTGCATGAGCTCAAACAACAATGACAACAACGAGCTATGTTGTGCGATTGGGAAACCTGTATTTTAGTTCCTCGAGAACATTGGTGATTGTCAGAAAGTTTCCTCTGCATTTGGCCGGGTAGTATTTCTCGTAGCATGCAAGTTTCCAGACTATCCACCTGTAGTGATTAGTGACCCACCTGGTGCATATATATAATGATAGATACTTAATAGGTATAGAATTATTGCTCACTGTCTACCTAATAAAATGAGAATCACATGCAAGATTCAATAGAACAGTCACAGACCTATTCTCATATAACAAGCAAATACGATGGGTAACTTAAAACATTTCAAGGGACAGAGAAGTTACTTTCTAGATGCATGTTGTAAGGAAGCACCAGACTCAGCCAACATTTGAAGAAAAGTGTCAGCTCCAACCACGTTAGAGGAAGTCTCATCACGGAATACATATTTATCTGCATTACTTGATTTGATTCTTCTGACATTGTCTGACACATAATCCATCTAAAACCACCCCATAAGTGTGGTTTGAGAGAATGAAAAACAAAAGGTATATATAACTCAGGAACATGTGAAAGGGACAAAAGAGTTTACCTTGGTCGTAGCTGTTGGATGCATTCCAAAATAATCCTTGATATATACTCTTGGAGACCTTTCTGGATATCTTGTAGAAAGCACCTTTCTGGAATAAAGTGTATCAGAAGATGCGACAGATAAACCTGACAATAGACAGGATACTAAAAATAATAAATCTGAGATCAAAAACAAAAATATGTCAAACAAACAAATCATATAAATATTCCTGAATATTTTACCACTTGAAGCATGCTGAGCATTTTTCTTTAAAGGAGTTTTAAAGGAGGAAATCCTTGGCCTTTTAAAAGGAGAAACGGAGACTGTCTTTCCCAGTCTTTTCTTTTGGGTACTGTCTTGTTTATTGTTTGCATAAGCTGTATCAGTGCGATTTGTTATATCGACAAGTGGCTGGTCAGCTAGCCTTCCAAATTGTTTAGCTCTTGGAATGAAACCATTTTCCTTGAAAATATTAACTGCCATATCTGATGCTAAAGGCCTGTCATTTGATAGTCCATGTGTAGCATGTTTAGTAACATTCAGAGCACAGTCTGTCTCATCAACAGCCGCATCAAATTTCTTGATCAAATTACTCCCTGAAGCTAGGTCCTGCAATTTGACTGATCTAAATTGCTTTGAAGATGACCGAAGGGGAGATATAAAACTATTTGACGTATGCTTGTTGCTTGTGTTTCCTTCATGAGCAATATAACCTGTGTTGGCACTTCCATTGATTATAGCAATATCATCACCTAACCTTTTATCTTTCTGTGGTGTAACAAATTGATCACCTGCCGCTACATCATCAAAGAAAGTCCCTAACTCAGGGTCTCCAAGAAGGTTTCTGGCACGTTTCAATGCCTCAGCTGACACTGACAATGATTTTCCGCCAGCAGTCTGAAAATTTGTTGGAGGCACCATTAAAGATGGATTTAAGATTTCAGATCTCTTCCCAGATACATGACACTCATATTGTCCTGGACTTCCTGAATGATGCTGAACCGCTGTAGCATCAAACTCCTCACGATTTTTTAACCCAGACCCCCCATGTTGCTGGTTGGAAGAAGACGACGGGTTCACATGGTTAAAACCATTCAAATCATCTTCTTCTAGTCCTAACAATGCCCTGGCTCTTGCCAGACCGGCAGAAGATACATTAACCTTCTTGTTAGAAGCTGTCTGAAAAAGAGTGTTGGGAACACCAAACCCACTCTCCCTGGGAAGAACGTTGTCTACACGATCAAATAGAAGCTTAGTAAGATATCAACTGTAACAAAAAATGTCATTTCTAATAGTCGTTTCCTTAACAAAGTAAGATGGTGTTGATTATTTGTTTACTACCAGCTCATAACAACCAAACTCAAGAAACTGTGTTGAGCTTTAATGGACGGACTTGAAATGACCACAAAGAACTAACCTAGGAGTTGAATGGAATAGAATAAAGAACAAATTGATATATGAATGTGCACAAAACCATAATGGAAACAAAACTTTAGAGAAGAGGAGATAACAACACACCTGAGTCAATCATATCATCTCCCCCAAGAATAGACAAAGCTTTGGCAATTGAAGACTCTTTCAGTGGGACAGATTTCCCCAAGGCTGTACTGAACATAGGCAAAGTTCCAGCTGTATCCACTGCTCTCTTTTGGAGATTTGAGCATCCTGTGTTCTGCAAATCTAAAGTGTAGCCAAGAACAGGGAACATTCAAAAGATTTTCCTGAACCCATATGACTAACATTAAGTAGGGCATTCTCAGTGGTGATCTGAAGCTTATATGAAAAAAAAAATCCTATATTCTGAAATACTATTTAGATGAAAAACACCTCTTAACAAATCGCTGGTTGAATCGAATTATCAGCACAAAATTCAAGTGGAATCAGAACCATTGGTGTTCACCTAAATCACATCCAAGAAATCACACGAACAACAGATGTAGAAAATCACAGATTTTCCAGAAACATTTTCATATTCCGGGTAACGCTCAAGTTGTCAGGAATCTCCTGTATGATAACGTACCTGAATAATCAACTTTGTCATCTGCTAAAATCGATTTGGCTTTAGCAATCGAAGACTCTTTTAGAGCTACAGACTTCCCCAGCCCAGTCCTGAACATTGGGATTTCCCCAGGCATCGTTTCTTCCCGTTCTATAAGCTTCGAGCATCCTTCATCAAACAAACAAATTAATCTTCCGCATCACAAGACAAACGAATCGACAAAAAAACAGACATGAAGAATCACCTTGGAGCAAGAGATCGGCCATGGAAGATTGAGGAGCTGTGGATTTCAGCGTCTTGGTAGAATCGGAGTCGGACTGAAGAATCCGGCCAGCGACTTCCCACCGGAAACCACCGCCGCTAGAGTCGGAAAATAACTGCCACGTCGACATATCTTCAGTGTTCTAGGGTTTCGAATCTTTCGATTTTCGTTAATCTGATTCAGCCGAAGAACTAATAAATTCTCTACCACAACTAGAGAGAGGAAGTGTGTGTGGAATTTCATTTTTTAGTTTTTATTTTTTCCAGAATCATATTACCAAAAATTAAAGATTTGGGGGAAGCGGGAAAGTTGAAAAAAGCTTTTGGGCCGAAAATGTTGAGACGCGTGGTTTTTAACTTGGGCTTGATTTGAAAAGACAGTGACGTCATTGTGGGACCAGATATCACGCAGCGATTACGAAAGGAGACGACATATCGTTCCAGATCCACGGCGTTTTATGGAGATAGAAACGGCACGACTGCTAAACGGAAGTCAGTTTTTGAACAAACAATACATTTTCTTTTCAAAACATCTGTTCAATTACATTGCAACCAATGACGAAGGATCACAGAGAATTTACATTAACAAACAATCTCCACCGTCAATTTTTCAAACACCAAAAACTACAAGATTTTCTGAGAACGGTTACTATACGGCGGAAGGCGCTGAGGAGGCGGAGCGTACGGAGGAGGTCGTCGTGGGGACACCGATGAATGAGAGGAATCCGACGGCGGCAGGATCTTGCTCGTCGAGGAAGAGATCATCGGGAGCTCTAAATGCGCCATGGACGCAGACCGTTGCTACTCCGATCATGAGAGCGGATATCAGTACAGACAAAACGCTGGTGAAGAAGATCACGGCGATCGTGGAAAGACTCAGGCCACCGAGAATTTCGAGATCGGAGAAAGATCGGCCGAAGACGATGAGAGGACGATCGGCTGGACGGAAGAGGTAGAGGAAGATCCAGGAAGCGGCGAGGCATAGGAGGAGGACGAGAGATAACGGATGAGCGAGAAGAGAGAAACCGAGGATCAGAGCGACGATGCAGACGTAATTCACCCTGAAATAAGATAAATTCTTCCGAAACCGCGTCGCCGCATCGGAAAGAGAGTCCGGTTTGGTGAAGGCGGATCGATCGAGGAGCTCCGACCACGGACGGCTACGTGATAGACCATCACGGACCGTTTCAGTTACGCGGTTGGCAAAGGCACGGACCGCTGGAGGTTGGGATTCCACCACAGCGGTTATGATCGGAGACTGAGTGGCGGTGGACGTTGCGGTGGTGGAAACCGGAAGCACATGGGGATTTGATGACACCATTCGAGATCGAGATCGAGATCGGAAATCGTAGAGGAGAGAGAAGGACGATCGGTGACGTTTTTCTTACCCACACGCGTAGTGTTATGTATTTATAGGTTTTACAATTACGCGTATTTCAACTCCGATTTCTGTTGCTTCACCTGATCGATATTTTGATCCATGTAATCATTTCTGTATATTCTTAGTTTATTTATCTCGAGGGATACAATATTGTATGTATTCTTGATTACTTAGGCAAGGAGCATTTGACCATTAAATGTTCCAGACTTCCAGTGTAGAAAGTTTCTTCATACAAGGAAAATAAAATTACAACTATTAACCAACGCCATTGCTCCGTCAATTTTCTATCCGATATCATATAAAAATTGCCCCCCGCGCCAAAAAAGAAACATAAAATATCTAACGAGAGTGGAAAAGAATAAACTTAACAAATCACAAAACATAAATGTTATTTCTTAATGCAACTCCATCAAACGTTAGATATGTTTACAACGGGAAATAGTTCAAAGTTACTTGATTGATGAGAGTAGATCATCAAAGCTAGAATATTAATATCACACACGTTCATAACTTGCAAGACAATCACACTAATCTCTCACCTGCCCTGGAACTAGAAAGTCGCCCCGTTCCAACCAAAGAAGGATCCCTGCAAGAAGAACCATACAAGCAAAGAAATGTAGATTTGATATACCACAATGGTTTTACATTTACAATTAAGATGATGAATGCTTGGGGAGTTCTGACCCGCTACAGAACGGATTTAGAGGAGAAACAGCACGTGATTAACTCAAAGCAAGCAATAGTGTGGGTGTGTAAAAGTTGATTTAGAGTTCTTGAAATGGTTTCTGCAGTTGATCTAATTGTTTACTTTGGCTTGTTTATATGAGTAAAAGTCATAGGTCTGTCTAATGATGAACTTACACAAAAGATGTTTTTGTTCCCTATTCATGACCTAGTAGTGCTGGTGTAAAGCGTGTAAACACTGTGCATATTCTTGACTTTGATGGGCCTAGAGAAGCAACCAACAATGAAAATGAGACATGGACGCACGAAATCAATCAACACATTTGGTTATGTTATGGTAGTGCATCAAACAAGTTTTCAGAGAGGGAATTGCTTGCCTTGGTGTCATAAAACTTGAGGAAGAATCGAGACTTGGGCACTGATAGCTTAGTCTCTAGAATGGCGGAAACCGCAGCGCTTAGCTTCTTGTTCACATCCGCATTAAGGCCACCGATAGAGACCAATTCACCATAAGCTGCAGGCTCCTCGGTCCCACCAAATGCCATAGGCACTGAGCCTTTCAACACAATCATCACATACTGCCAATTACAATGAACACAAGACAATCAAATAGGGATCCACAACACAATCAAAGGGCACTAACATAGAAAAAAAACAAGCAATCTTCAAAGCAGACCATTTTTTTTTGAAAAAACAATTTCATGAATGAGAAATACAAGATCAGGAATGACCAAGAATTCGTAGTAGAATACAAAGACGAACCCCAAATCCAATTGAATACCATTGCATTTGGTTTGACACATTAACAAGCCTGTTACAACTTTATAAGCCTAGATTGATCCCCAAATGAAAATCAAGACTGTAGAAACAGTCAATAGTCTCGTCTCACGGACTCCAGAAATGTTAACCAGTAAAATAAAACGGATCAACGGGCACATATCACTACTTAGGGTTTCAATATCCTTCGAGTTGTTAAGAAAACAACACTCGAGATCCCTAAATGTCACTGACTATAGAAAACGATAAGCAAAAGAAGAACAAAAAAAGCTCGGACACAACGTAATCTCTGAGAAAACGAAGAAGAAAAACAAAATACTTAGAAAAACTGGATAAATTCAAAATTCGAGCAACGATCGAGAGAGAGAATGAGAGAGATTACGTTCTCAGGCTTGCCGATGATTTTGGCGACGGTGGAGGAAGCTTCGGAGAGAATGGAAGAGGTATCGACGCCGTCGAGGCTAACGTTGGTGGAGATGTTAAGGCACGGCATTTTTTTCTTTTGGTTTTCACTCTCTCTCTCTCTCTCTCTCTATCACTCAATGCCCAATTTTTTTTAGTAAAGCGGATAGACTCAGTGTTAAGAGATTATTTCCCCTTTTGTCCTCGAACCATTTTATTATTCGCTTCGGCCCAACTTCTCGACTCCGTTTTTTTTCTTCTTGGGCCTAACTTTTTCGAGTCCATCTAGTTACGTTGCTTCCACGTATCGTAAATTGTTTTAAACGCTGCGTTTTTTCTCTTTGTATATGATTTAAAAATCTTCTGTTTCAGACAAATCACTATCTATAAGAGCTAACATTTCAAAACTTTGACCGCACAGATTTTTTCTTAAAAAGGATTTAATACTACAGTTTAAAACTTGATTGCCAATTAAACCCAAACTAACTGAAACGTACAAAGGTAAGATGTTTTATTTCTAATTATATATATATATATATAAATATATATATATATATATATATATATATATATATATATATATATAGCAAATCGACTTTGCAATTTTGCTTCTGTTTCACAAAGGAGAATCTTCCCCCAAAACATGATGCTCGGCCTATGAATGGCTCTGTGTCATAACTTGGCGAGAAAAACCACAAAAAGGCTTCAGATTTTCTCACTTACAAAGCCACTGCGGATAGAAAGCTACGCCTACCGATCGATGAAGAAGGCACGTTTTTCCACCCTTCACCTTCCTTGTAACATTCAACCTGGAGACACACACATGATGATCAAAGATTAAACGGTCTGATTATGTAAATGGTGGTTTTTTTATTTCATTTCAAGTCCAGAACTAAATCGTACAGTGTGTAAGATGTCTTCTTCTTCCTCTTGGTATCCTCCAATGACATATATCGAGTCTTTAACCACTGCGGCTCCTGAATATCCTCTTAATTCCTTCATTGGTTCTCCATCTATCCATGTCCCTGTTCGTGGATCAAATATCTCAACACTTGAAACCATTGTCGATCCATCAAACCCACCAATCGCATATCTGCAATTGAAGACAGCCTTTAACATCTTATCCAAATTTTCTTTGTTAATTGTCAACGCAAACGCCAAATAACAAAAGGTTTTAAGTTTGCATTTTGCTTTAATACTTGATGAAAAGCTGAAAAAAAATGTTATATATTTCAAAAATGTAAAGAAACAAAAAAACTCACATGTAAACGCAAACGTAAACATGCAAACCATATTATAATTAGTTAGTGAGTGAATGTTGCAGGTTACTTTTTTTATTTGATAAACTGTTACTATCATTCATAATTTATATTAGCATTTATAATCAGTAAAGCCTATCATATTGTTTAGTAAATCATCTAAGTTTCCCCTTGTGCTCGTTACTAAAGAAGAAGAAAAACAATGGGGAGAAGAAACTTACAGTTTCTCGTTCAAAACAACAAGAGAATGGCAGCCTCTTCCTGTCTTCATCGATGCAATTCTCGTCCACGAGTGCTCTCTAGGATCAAACCTTTCAGCTGTGCTGTTAAAAGTAAGATAGAGAAAGAGAGTTTCCAATAAACCCATTCTTGTTAGCTTCACATTTTCAGCGTATATAAAGATTAGGGGGGAAAACAGAAGAGAAAGCTTCAATGTTCTTACTTCAGGTACGCGATACCATTAAAACCACCAACAGCATAGATTGAACGGTTATGCTCCACGGATGCAACTGCAAATCTCTGAGATCACAGAACAGTGATAACCCAGAGAATCCAAAGAAAAGGACAAGGTATCATCTCACTAAGGCTAATAGCCAATAGACAAAGCAAAAACTACATTTCTAAGGTTATCCTTGAGACTCATTACTTGAAAAGTACAAGTCAGCGAAATAGAGAGTAGTTTTAAGTTTTAACCAAGGATTCTCTTTAAAAACTTATGTCTTTAGCTGTGAGCTTCTGTCAAATTTTGCCCATTGGAGAACTAATTGACAACTTTTCAGACTTTTAGCTTTCACCATATGTCATGCGGATAGAGAAGAACATTTACCTTCTGCTCCATTGATCTTGTTCTGATCCATTTCCCTATATCTGGATCAAGCATCTCCACATCTGAAAAACATGTGTCCTTGTTCCCGCCTCCGATTGCAAATATTTTTCCTTCCAAAGAAGCTCCACCTAAACTTCCTTTTTGCTCGTTTAAGGGGGGGCACAAGCTCCACTGGCCATCAGTCTGGTTATATGATTCAGCTTCAACAGAAAAAAGAAGAGGCAAAACAGAAATCAAAGGCCAGGCGTAAATAATATTTGTTAGGGAGAATAGAAGCGAGGAGTGGTAGACACTAATTTAACATATGCACAGCTGAAGTGAAGTGCATGACGTCAAAAAACCTCACTTCAGAGTAATTTTCTCAAAAATTTTGAGCCATTTAATTTAGTAATTTGCTGAAAATCACAGTAAAATGCTTTTGCTAGCCACATTCGGTTTTTATAGTTCTTTTGGTAGTTTGTTAAAAAAAGGTTCCCATGTGTCGTAAACAGGCTCTAGTGCATTAAATAGTAAACACATTTTAAGAAGAAAGAGAAAGAAACGAGAGGACCTACCTGTGTTGGACCAGCCATTGCCAGCGTCATCACCTCCAAAGACGTAAATTTTACCATCCCATTTTGCCACTGAAGCATTTGAACGGATGCAGCTCATTGAACTATGAGCCTTTACAACATTACTGGATGGAAAATATGATTGCGCTGAGGACAACCATAATTTAGAGTCACCATCAAATCCGCCCAAAAGAAGAATTGCCTCTGTTGGATCTAAGCTTGAATCATCTGGTGAATGGATATCCAGCATACTGCAACGCGCTCTCAATCTATGAATTTCCTTGTGTGCTTCATCCTGAAATACCAAAAATCAAAAAGGAAAATTGTCATGTTTCTCCACTACCAAATTGTTAGCTTAGAGGTTCCAAAAACGAGGGAAAGTGGTATTGAGTTGAACACAAGACTCAAATTGACAGAGAATCATTTCCACTGGTATGATGATTTAACACATCTACACCTAATTATAGTGCACAAACTATGATAGTTCTGTGAAATATCATTGATGTCCGGCTATTCCATGTGTTCACCAGTTTCTTTCAACTGGGGGATGTTTGGCATATCCAACATTCAAAAATGCAAACAGAATTCCAGCAGGAAGGAGGAAAATCCACAATAACTTGTATTAAACAAAAAAACTTACCAGCTTCTCTTCCAAGTAACATATCTTTGTTGAATTTTCCATCCCATATGCCCTGAGTTCCTTCACCTCATGCATCAACTGCAAAAGTAATTTATCCAATATGATCATCTCATTGATTTTGATACACGCCCAAGAGACAAGATAATCTTTTTGAGAGGGAATAAAAAGGCTTAATCAACTGTAGATCATGAATAAGAAGAACTTAGAAGAGGAGCTGACTCGGAGCAGTTTCTGCTTAACGATCCCTTCAATATTATAGCTAATATATTTTAGACAGTTAATACTTGACAGCTTAGATGGGTATACATAGAGAGGGTGAACAGACGTGACATGAGGTTGGGTATTGTAGTTGAGAGAGTTGGGGGTTCTCTAGAATTACTCCCTAGGTTTCCGGTTTGTCGTTGGTTTTGAGAAGAAATAAATTAGAAAGTGTTAACTCGAACAGATTTACACGTAGACTTGTCTAGGAAGCAACACGTCAAGTATTGTAACTGCACACCTAGTGTGTATAAGTACCAATAATATGTAGACGCCAAAGTACCTGGCTTACTGTAGGTTGATGAGGAGATGATACAAGAGAACTGTCATCTCCTTTCCCCTCTGAACATGATTCCTCTTCAAGTATGTCTCTGTCTTCTAAGTTCTTGCAGGTGGGAATGTCGGCTTGTTCAACAGTTTCCATTAGATTATTGTCTCGATGCTCATGACTAAGGGCGAGATCCTTCAGTTTCTCAAGAACATAGTCCTTATCCTTTTGTTTGGAGTTCTGTACGTCTGGATGATTTTCAGATATATTAGGATGAGAAGCAGCAGCTGAGGAGTCAAATTCCCTGCCAGAACCGAGTGACACTTCCAAGCTATCCAACGGTTCGTTCTTAGAAGGCTCAACTTCGTCACTGTTCTCTTTCATTTTACTTGATAGAATAAAGTGAAAAACCTGTCTATTGTGTGATGTACTCACGGGTGGTAGAGGTTTCACAGCAAAAGATGTAAGCAGACACATCAACTTATTAGTCTGAAAATGATCAAGCTCAAACCAAAAATGGTGAGAACTGTAGTAATTATCTTCAATTGCAGGTTTGAATTTATCTTCAGAAAGGGGTTCACACTGTAACCGAACACTGATTTGAACCTGAAAACCATAAAAGACCATTGCATTTTTCATGAGATTTATACTGCTTACGTAAAAGGTTAGCAAGTGTCATGCCTCCTGATAAACCATGTGTAATCCAATGTAATCATAGAAAAACATATTATGGAAGGTGATCAAATCACCCTCTAGTACCTGTGCAGGATATGAGGTTCTCTCGGAACCGTTAGAGGTCCAGCCATAAGGGTCAATATTCAGCTGACCACGACCAGCAGCCTCAAAAATTCCATGAAGTTTACGATCAGAATAGTTGAAAAGAAACAACGGCAAGCCTATATCAATCTTCTGCACGTATGTAATGTGGTTATTGGGTAGACCTGTCAAAATCATCAGCGGATCCGGGAATCATATACATAATAGACAGAAATAATAGGGCCAGCATGCTAACAAGAGTAGGGATGTGACTTGTGAGACTACATCCAGCAACTTGACAATTTCTATCATCAAAGACATAAAATGAGACGCTGCACACAGAAAATGGAATCATAGATACTAAAAAATGGAGGAAATACAGTTTAGAAACAATAAACATACAACAGTGAACAAACATAGAATTACAGTAGGGAGCAAACAAACAGTTTTATCCAGCAGAAGCAGAAAACCAGCCTGGGAGATTACTTAGAAGAAAGACAGTAATAAATATGCTTCCCAGCATAAGCTTTTCAAGAAGACTCACCAAACAACTGTTTCGACAAGCATTCTTTGATGGTGTTCTTTGTGCATCCAAAAACTACACCACCTAGTTGACTTTTCGTCAGGTTTCTGGTTGAAAAGTTTCCCCTCCATTGAGCCATCCTGTCATACATTGGGCGATAGATTAGAACGCCAATGATTCCTAGTGTACAAATCCAGTCCTTCAACTATTAAATCGTGTCCCATTGTCCCAACCTTCTAATCAAGACAGATGCAATCTCAAGAGTGAAAATGGGACTTAAAGGAGGAAAAACTTCAAACAGATGGTGTGCATTATTAACACACTGAAAAGGCAGCTTCAGTTGAGGGAGCCAAAACACGTTTGATGTGAAATTACAAAACCACGAAGATGAATCACAGAAATTTCCATGATGACATTCAAAACACGAAACGCAAACGTATGTAACCAAAAAGCGACATAGTTTTAACAAACAAAACCCAAGCGGAGATCAACAGATCATTTTCAAACAGAAGCGCAGATTTCAGACTAATAAGCAAATCCTACACAAGCAAAATCAACATTACATCAACTCCTCGAAAAAAATCAATAGCAAGCTAGGAACCATGCGATGAGCTACTAGCGATAAATGCGTGAAAACGTTCAAAGGAAATCAAAATCCGACGTTTGGATTTCCGAATAATCGGACGTCCAAGAAATCAAAATCAAACACCAGCTTTGACATCGTAATCGGAGAAGAGACAAGCAGTGCCGGATGGAGAAAAAAAAAAACCTAGGAGAAAGCAACAGACCACAACTGAAACCTAAATGCGACACCAAACTATGATTCGAGCTTGATCAACAAAAAAGGATTCGGGGGTGCGTCTTACTCGAGTCGGAGCGGTGAAAAATCGAAGAAGACGGAGTTTCGAAGAGAGCGCTAAAGTTAGAGAGAGAAGAAAGTTAGGGCATGAGTGGAGTGATGGTAATGGAAAGACGATGACAAGCCTGAGCGACGGAAACTGAGAACCTAAGCGACAGAAATTGAGAGCTAAACTGAAAATTTTAAATTTTACTTTTTTTTTCCTTCAATTTTCTTTATAAAATACATTTTTCGTCAATTTTTTCAGCAATTCCAAGATATTTGAATAGTCAAATTGTTTCCAACTTCGATTTTTTTCGAGTGGACATTGATGCAAAAGAAAAAAAAATTGCTAACAAATTATCTTTTTGCAAATTTTTTTTTATTTCCATAAATATAAATTAGCGTAAACTAATTTTTAATGGTTTTACAGAGTAGGTTTGGAGAAGAAAAATAAGTAGTCGCATCAAACAAAAAAAAAATATAATAAGTATTATCTTACAAAAAAACATGTGTTGTCAAATCATGGCATACAAATTATATAATACAATATTTGTTTTTGTTGATACAATATATTTTTAGTCTCAGAAAAATAAATGGGTGATATTAAATTTCTGACTAAAAATAGGCCGGTGAATATGATTGTACTTGAAAATTTATTTTGTATCTATGAACATTCTTTTTTTTTTTTTGAGAAAGTTCTTCAATATCTATGAACATATTGAGAGAAAGAAAAATTGATATAGTATTAGTAGCTAAAATAATTTTGTATCTATATAAAGACATGAATGTGAACCGTGGAAGCTATTCTAATTATATCGAAGGAGATGCATGTTTCTCTTTTTATACTTCTACCCTTTTTAGATTAAAGTTTAAATAAATTTAGACGTGGACATGCATAAGCCAAATAAATGTATTATCACTAAACTATAAATGTCAAAGTAAAAAGTTGAATGAAACAAAGAGAAGAACAAAATTAAAATAATCTCTGGTTTTGTATTTGGTGGTTGCATGATAGGAATACTGTATTTGTTTAATAAACATATGGTACGTGCGGTCGCAAATGCGTTGAGCGAATGTTCTCTCCCATTTTTTTATGATAAATATTTGGTTGAGTGCCAAGGAGATGATAATACAATGGATAGTACATTTTGGTAATAAATTTACAATCGTTTTATAATTTGTAATATTTTAGATTATACCAATTATAAAAATGATATCAAAAACTTTATCAAAAATATTACATTCAGTTTTATTTATATAATTTTTTCTTACTATTATTTTTTTACAGCTTTGCACTATGCTGTAATGACTTACAACTCAAAAATTTATATTGTTTTAGATTACCAATCGGATCCTTTAATTTACATTTTGCACATTAATAAAATATAGATAGGTCTATTTATAATTTACATTGCACATTTTTTTTTTTATAATTTTGAAATTTTGGGGAGAAATTCCTATATTCCTATAATATTATGATATGTTGCAAATCATTTTTTTTTTTAAATAGAGTTGAACGTGGAATACAAAGCAACCAATAGACTACCATTTATATATTTTTTATTTTGAGCCTAAAAAGATTATATTTTATAAGATATCAAAAATAAAGATATTGTCAATATTATATTATTTTACATTTTAAAAATTTGTATATATTTTTATCGTGATTCTATTAGCTAAGGAAATAGCTTAAATGGTATTTATATGTATGTATATTGTAACTTAATTTTTATGAAATTAAAAAAAAATCCTATGAAATTAAATAACATTTTGTCGAATTCATAAACTCTCATTACTCTCGATGCACTTTGAAGCCCATACCAACTAATAGAAATTGTTGTTAAACTCCCATATCCCTTCGGTGTCAACCACCACCCAGCCTAGTAGCCTACAAAGACTTTGGCTCTGTTGTTGAGATACCCATAAAAGTATCTCACTAAATATAGTATTAATATTTTTAATATAATTTAATTAAATAATTAATTTTTAAATTATAAATAAAATTAAACCAATTGTCATGTGAGTATGAAAAACTTTTGTAATTCTTTTTTTTACTTTTTCTAATTTTTATAATATGAAAAACTTTTTAAAAATCTCAAATGGAGATGCTCTAATCTTCCTTAATAAAAACACGGTAATATTGATATATAAATTTGATAAAATAATAAAAAAAATTAGAGTAATTGAACTCAATATTAATGGTTGACCATTTTATTGAGTAAGTAACAATGATAAATCCAAAATTAGTTCTTTCTCTTCCAGCTAGAAATTTATGTCGGTTTTGTCCTTATATGCCTTGGTACTATATAAAATATCATAAAAGATTAGAGTTACAACATTTGACATCGTGAACGTAAATGCAACACTAATGTTATCAGGTTAACAATTCGATTGTCTCCTTAATAGTTTTTATGACATAATAACGAATAAGTTGAATTAAATATTTGTTGTTCGTACTATTTTACTCTTCATACTGAAATATAGGATTTTCAATGTTTAACATCATTATCACAAGTTACAATTACTATTTTCTAATTAATTATAAAATTATCATGTTAATAAAACTTATGACATTATAACAATTATGTTGAATTAAATATTTTTGTTCGTTTTATTTTACTCCTGAAAGATAGGATTTTCAACGTTTAACATCATTATCACAAGTTAAAATTACTATTTTTAATCAATTATAAATTTTTTTTTATTAATAGGACTTATGACATGATAACAGTTTTGTTTAAATATTTTACTCTCCATGATGAAGCCTCCAAACTTGTACTATGGTGACACAAACCGCATATTAGGTTGTGAATGTATAACATTGTTAGCAGAAGTTGCAATGAGATTTGGCAAGTTAACAAATCAATTGCCATGTTAATAGTTCTTGGGACATAAAATGTACGTATATCAACCACTAACATATTTAATATTCTTGCATCGACAATAATGTAACAGTTAAGTTAGCAAATCAACCATGATGTTAACATGTATTGTTTGAATGTTATATCTGTAACCCAACAATTTACTATTATCCTCGATGTTGTTATTTATTTTGGTTTGTTTGCTTGCTTATTCCCCGTGATTAAGCTCATAATTTTCTTGGTCATTTCCATTACCATTGACCGCCAGTCCATCACTTTCATTTTTGCACCTTCTGTAAAAATAGAATAGATAAATCAACACAATAACTTAATTTCGTTAGCACGATAACATTTATAGTAACATGTTAAACATCTTATCTCTATAATTTCTTCGCCGGTTGTGTTAGCGACATTTTACTCATCATGCGCATTGGGGACGGAGGTGTTAGCCGCAAGATGACCTTCACTTGGTTCAGACTAATAATGATTTTAGAGATATCAAATATATATTTTATCAATAGCATAATATATTAGTTATCGATTTAACTTAATTTCGTTAACACGATAACATTTATCATAACATGTTAAACATTTTATTTCTATAATTTATTCGCCGGCTGTGTTAGCGACACTTGACTCATCATGCATATTGAGAAATGTAGTGCTAGCCGCAATATGACTTTCACTTGGTTCAGCCTAACAATGATTCATTTAACAGCGAATATATATTTTATCAATAGCATAACAGTTTAGTTATCGATTTAACCAACTTAATTTTGTTAGCACGATAACATTTATTGTAACATGTTAAATAGTTTACCCCATATTTTCTTCGCCGACTGGGTTAGCGGCAATTGACTCATCATGCACATTGAGAACGATTGTGTTATCTGCAACATGATCTTCACTCGGCCCAACAATGATCCAAGAGACATACAAAATATATAGCTTATCAATAGTAGTAACATTTAAGCTATCAATTTAAATATCTTACACCGCATCGACGACACAATTACATCATTTGTATCTCTCTTCGGACATAGCCCGGATCGACGAGAGCAATCGACATACATTAACGGATTATCTCTCTTCTCCGTATTGATGGCGAAAATGTTTCGACGAGACAATTATTTTAAAGTGTAATTACATTATTTGTGTAAATATATACCTTCAACTCGTTTTTGTGTCTCTTTTTTCGGTGTATTGTTCAAAGACGGCGACTTGTAAAAATATGTCTACTGGAGAAGTGGTTTCTCTTTCAGTTCTGAATTTTGTAGATGTCTGAAAATCCTAAATAGATCCATCTTCAAATTTCTTTATTTTTTCTCTATTTATCCATGAAATAGAATAATATTCATGAAAATATTTTCATATTTACATATGACACAGAATAACTAGCTACGATATAGCTAAGCACAGATACTCTATTTATTTAACATTTTAGAATTATTTTATTGGATTAATTAGATTAACATATCTCTCTAGTAAGTGTAACTCTACAACAAGTTTACAATTTGATATCTATGAATAGCCAGACACGCGTCTCCTCGATGGTTGTCTTCAGCCGCGTGTGTAACCCTTCCCATATTCCAGACAGTGTCCGGAATCTGCCACGTGGGTGGCGGTGTAGCTTCTACATAAGTAGCGCTTAAGCCATAGTGGTGTATCAAGCAAGAGAAGAGATAGAGAGGTAAAGGAGGAGAAGCCAATGGCACATACCACGATTACGGCGGATGGGCAGAAAACGGAGTCGTTTCGGCTCTTGAGCGGCCACAAAATCCCAGCCGTTGGATTGGGCACGTGGCAATCCGGGTCTCAGGCCACCCACACCGTTTTCACTGCACTCGTCGAGGTCATTGATTCCAAAAAAATTTAGTTTACTTAAAACCCTAATTTCGGCGGCAAAGTCAGATTCTTTTTGTCTTTCCGGATTTTGCAGGGTGGTTACAGGCACATAGATACAGCATGGGAGTATGGTGATCAGAAAGAAGTCTCTCTCTCTCTCTCTCTCTCTCTCTCTCTCTCTCTCTCTCGTTTAGATGTAAACAAATTTTTACTTTGTGTAAGGTCGGTCAAGGGATGAAGAGGGCGATGCACGCTGGTATTGAGAGGAGGGACCTCTTTGTGACGTCGAAGCTTTGGTAAACATCATTTTGTATGATTTTTTTTTGTCGCCATTGGTAAACTATGAGATATTTGGTACATGTGGAATTAAAGGTGCACAGAGTTATCTCCTGAGAGAGTGCGTCCTGCTTTGCAAAATACTCTTCAAGAGCTTCAATTAGAGTATCTTGATCTCTACTTGGTAATGAATCAAGTTGTAGTCTTTCTTTTTACTGTTTCTTTCTCTCTTTACAATTCAAATTTGTGCAGATTCACTGGCCTTTCCGGCTAAGAGAAGGAGCCAGTAAGCCACCAAAGGCAGGAGACGTCCTTGACTTGGACATGGAAGGTGTTTGGAGAGAAATGGAGAAGCTTGTTAAGGACAATCTTGTCAGGGACATTGGTGTTTGTAACTTCACCATCACTAAGCTCAATAAGCTGCTAGGATTCGCTGAATTGAGCCCTTCCGTTTGTCAGGTATAGGTTCTTAATATCACAGTCTTATCATGTGGAAGAACATCAAAATCATATTGGTTTGTTATATTGGGCCTCAGATGGAAATGCATCCTGGTTGGAGAAATGATCAAATGCTCCAACTCTGCGAGAAGAATGAGATCCATGTTACAGTAAGTACTAATATGATTCTTTGTTCATGTCTCTGGACAAAGATTCGCTATTTCGGTTAGCGCATGATTCTATCAATTTAGGCAATTTCAGTCCTTATATCTTCACTATGCGATCTGATAACGGTAGTGGAATTATTGAAACTTGCAAGGCCTATTCGCCATTGGGATCTCAAGAAGGCGGGAGAGATCTGATACACGATCAGACGGTAGATAGGATAGCGAAGAAGCTGAACAAGACGCCGGGACAAGTTCTAGTGAAATGGGGTCTACAGAGAGGAACAAGTGTCATCCCCAAGTCATTGAATCCAGAAAGGATCAAAGAGAACATCAAAGTGTTTGATTGGGTGATCCCTGAACAAGACTTCCAAGCTCTTAGTAGCATCGCTGATCAGGTAAACTAACTAAATTACCAACCAGAATCTTTCGATCATCTGTCGGACTTACCATTGTTTCTTAAAATGTGATAAGATGGCCAACAAAAATTTATCTGCTTGGTATGATGAAATCGCGGTTACTGCTTAAATGGGACAATCAAGTTTATTTCATTTAGGAGGTACAAATATTTTTGTTAGTGAGAAACAGAACAGAGTAAGAAACAGAGGGCTTCTGAGATCTTGTAAGATAACTACTTATCTTACCTTAAGCTACTGCTTAATGGGAAAATTAGTTTGTCAAAACAGAGCACTTCTTTGTCTTCTCTGCTTCTCAGTTTTTGTGAGAACTAATAACAATTGCCTAAGTTTTTGCTTATTCACTCTGTTTTGATCCTCTGTTCACACTTTCGGTCTTCTTTGGCCTCGATGCAGAAACGAGTGATGGACGGTGAGGATATTTTCGTCAACAAGATCGAAGGTCCATTTCGTAGCGTGGCTGATCTATGGGACCATGAAGACTAATAATCCAACCCAAGAATCAAATGGTCATGCAAGGAGTTTGTTGTAAAAAAATCAATGTGTATTTTCTAAAAATAAAGAAAGAGAGTTTCTCACATTTCCTAAAACTGTGAAAACACTATGCCA
The DNA here is from genome assembly GCA_900406555.1 of Pseudoturritis turrita. Classification (NCBI taxonomy): domain Eukaryota; kingdom Viridiplantae; phylum Streptophyta; class Magnoliopsida; order Brassicales; family Brassicaceae; genus Pseudoturritis; species Pseudoturritis turrita. The sequence goes on from OVBL01000813.1 coordinate 1,186,394, forward strand.
TTAAGCCATCTCCGGCGACGGAGGAGAGTTGTTGTTGTACGGCCAAAACCGATGCGGCGAGCTTGAGATCTCTGGAGACAAGCAGATCTCCGATCTCTCCAAGTTCCTCGTTCTCACTCCATACTGATAATCCTTGAAGCACTTGGAAACTCTCTTCGTGTCTGATTCCAACCATTATTAGGTCGTAACTGTTTCCTTCTTCCCTCAGTAGATTCACAAGTTCAGTGGCCTCCTTAATCTCTACCTAAACAACAATCCAGAAACCAAAACGAGCGGTCAAACTAAGCCGGAGAAAAATCTGACTTTCCGGTTTAGTAGATTCTTACCTCTTGTAAGGAGACGTTGTGTTTGTTCATGGTGTCTTGACGGAATTTTTCGACGGCTTTAAAGTCGAGCCTCCTCTCTATGACGTCGTTTAGCTGCGAGACGTTTACGCTGTCTACTAGTTTAAGAACGGTTAGATTTAGGCAGGGGTGGTTGGTCATCCTAACCGCAAAAGCCAGCGTCTCGCGGTCGTCCGCTCCACCGAGGAATATCGAGCAGACGTTGATCTTCATTGAGCCGTTCTTCATGGTCGTTCCCATGTTCTTGAAATCTGGAAGCCGTCCTTGGTCCAAGAGAATCGCGACAGAGCACGGCGAGCGATTCAGGACGTTGCAACAGAGCCGCCGCTCTGCTGCTGTCCCGTCGTCGATCCCTATGATAATGAGATCGGTATCTTTGTCGAAGGCCAACGCGCAGACATCCTCGTGCATTGTATTTCTCGGCGCAACCGCCGTGAAACATTCCATGGAAACGTTTTCTTGCAAAACGTGTCTGTTTCGGAAGTTGTTGAAGGCTTTCAAGATCTGATCTCTGCGGTTCGAAGACGATAATGAGTCCTTGTTGGGATCGAATTGGTGTTGGATAAGGAGAGGGACGTTATGGTGCTCGAGCTCTTCGAGATTGACGGAAACGATGGAGAGCGAAGAGGCGCTCGAGGGACAAGAAGAGAGCTCCAAGACGGTGAGTATGGAAGGAACGGTTTCGCATTGGTAGAAACAAGTGAGGATCTTGAGAGGATTGTTTGGTTCGTAGTGCTGAACGGTTTGTCGCCGGTAAGTGATGTGTTTCCGCTGCGCCCAGCCGTAGAGGTTCTTGACTATGGCCGTGAAAATGGTTGAGTGAACCATTGCTGAGACCACCATTATCCCAAATGCTTCCTTGCTTATATTCTGCATCCCTTAAAACAATTTTCAACATCATTAATTTTATATTCTGTATAGATAAGACACATTAAAGATGCATATGGATTTACCTTGTAATTCAACAACTGTTTGAAGATTTGGACATCGTAGATCCCTTGTATGCAGACGATAAACCCGACAATCGCGGCGTGTGATAAAGGAACCTTGAAGTAAAGCGATGGCACGACGATGGAAGCAAACTTTGCAGCACTGATGGTCAAGAAAAGCAACTCCAAAGTTATGACGTCGCGTTGTTCAAACGCAAAGAAATCAACTTTGTTACCGATCCCGATGACGTAACACGGCACAAGGACCGCCCAACAGAAGCAACCGATCTTGTCAGTGAGGCCTGTACCGAGAGGAGTAGTCTTAGGAGTGACAAGACCGAGAACCACAGATCCGACTACGTAAGGAAACCCTACGGCTTCGGACAGGAAACTGGTGGTGCACAACATGATGCAAATGATGCATAAATGCAAACCCTTCAGTTTCTTTCCTTCAGGTGTTTTCTTCACTATCCATTTGAATATTGGTCGGCTCACAACTACTATAGCAACGATCAGTAGTACCTAATCATTTGTAAACAAAATTTTAAAAATATATACATAAATCTATAAAGCTAAATATAAAATCAAGAAGATGCAAGAAAGCAATAAGGTTAAACGTTTGCGTTTTACTTTGATGTTCAAATGTTAAACTATTGTGTTATTTAAAAAAAAACTCAAAATTTTTGATATTCTTTCATCCAACATCTTTCGAAAATTGTAAACGCAAATGGAAGAAGAAATTTACATTTGCGTTTACAATTTTCAATTGATAGTTGATAACTTGTTAATACAAACGCAAATGCAAATATTTGAGTTTAAAACAATGAGCATATAGGTCTTGAATACACATATATTGCTTTAAAAATCGGCTTCTAGATTGAGTAATCAACTTTTGATAATGATCTTTATACTCACTTACCTTTGTGAAGGTAGGCAGATAAGTGGTGTTGGGGTATTTGTGGTGCAAGAAACTGTTAAACGTAATTAAAACAAGGAAAAACCCCCAGCCGAAGCAGTTAGCCACCATTATGGAGGAGAGGGCTAACCTTCCAGGCTCCGAGTTTAGCATCTTGAGATTCGATAAAACCGAATACGACACTTGAAAATACACTATAGATTGGTTTGTCAGCATATCGTGAAGCTGCGAAGGCGTAGTTTTCGCCACGCTTCCACGTATGTTGCTCGTGATGACGGTACATGCGATGGAGCCCACCACGTAAGGCAACAGAAAAAGAGAGAAACCATTGATGACTGCGAGCTTGCCTCCTCGCTTTATAACTCCCACGTCTACTTGAGCTGTACTTATGTACGAGATGAACATGAAGGATATTGCCTCTAATGTTTCTATTATGAAGAAGCTTCTTGTGTTGAAAAGTTTTTTTACTACTTCTATGTTTTGCCCCAAAGCTGAGGGCCCTAAGAATATCCCAGCCTGTTTCATATCACCCAAAAAAAAAAAAAAAAACACTTATAAAGTTAAAACCTTTTGCGGAAATAAACCATTTACATATAGAGAGATCCACCTACATGAACCACAAATAATTTGGATCATATCTTGACAATATACACTAACAAACGTGTTAAAATGATTCTATTCTTGTGACATGAGATAGTCTCATTAATTTTGATTTTAATAATTCCATCGTCCCACGGCAAGACATTGTTAAATAACTACCAAATTAAACCGTTACAATTTCGCATTGTGTAGGAAAGAAAAATGTCTATTAAACAGAGATATCTCTAATTCATATACATATTTTTTTTGAAAAAAATGTAAGAAACTCCCTAATTCATATCCTATTAAAAAAAAATCGGAAGAGTTTTCCAAAAACAATACTTCCTCGTCTAAACGCCTTTCTATGTTCTTATGAGTTATAACCATAGGAAAAAAAAACACGTAAAATGGTACCAGAATCTGAGTGACAAAGTCGACGTTTGCGAGAGGACGAAGAAGAGCTTGGAACAAGGAAGAGAGAGAAGTGACGAGAGAGATGAGAAGAAGAAGAAGAGGAGTCGAATACTTCAATGGGTCGTCTCCTCTAAATACACCTGCAGAGCTTGATCCCATCCATGCCTCGCATACAAAGTCTTCTGTTGTTCCATTTCTAACACTAGAATTGTTCATCTTTCTTTTTCTTTTTTCTTTTGAGAAATATTATTATTTTCACCCAATGTTGTTCATCTTATATATCCAATTTTGTTTTTGTTTTTGACTTCCGCATAATGCTAATTAACAATTGAGCCAACAGAGAGGTTGTTGAGATGCATGTTTCTTTTTTAAGATTGCAAACAGTTTTTGTTGTTTTCATTTACTTCCCAAACAGATTTTGTTGTTTTTCCGAGGAATTTGTGTTGACTTTATAACCGTAAAATAAAGGAAAAGGGGGGAAAATGTCATTTCTCAGTTCCGCCTATTTAATTTTGGACATAATTTTTTTTTGTTGGCAGCAATTTTGGACTTGTACATTTGTAAAAGATTTTCAGTCTTGTGTAGTTAATCATAAACTTGATCTATATTAATCATAACCATTCAATATAGAACATAGATTAACCTTGACTTTATAAGGATGAGAGCAAAAAAACAAAATATGTGTTTGATTGCCGTTTTTTTAATGAAATGTTATGTTTTTCTTATGCCAACTCCATATTGATAATTAACTATATAAGCATGATCAAGATTCAAATCCACATAATACGTTGATAAAAAAAAATTATGATTTTTTTATTAAAGAAAAAAAAATCATGATGACTAACTTCGTTAACTTTTATTACATCAACATGCATAATATACACACATGTTTGTGCCAATCAATCTCAAGCTATAATGATTATATCAAGATTTTTGGACCACACATAAGCAAATACAGAAACCTCAAAAGTAGGATGACCTCTCCCAAGAAATGAAGAACTAGAGGATAAACAACATCTACAATCCCCTAATTATAGAGAGAAGAAGCAAAAATAAGAATAATTTTACTTTCTTCTTCTTGAACTCTTACAATCCATCTCTCTCCCTCTATGGTTTGACTCTTTAGGGAATTACCTAGAAGGAGAAAATGGCAAATGTGACCAACACTTATAAGTACGGAGGAGTAGTTTGGAATTGCGAGTCATGGGTTGGTGCAGGCTCGATGGGAATCGGGCGGGGAGATAATCCGCTCAAGTTTGCTTTTCCTCTTCTTCTCCTTCAAATATCCGTCGTTTCCTTATTTTCAGCATTTTTTCAGTTTCTTCTCCGACCTTTCGGAAAATTTGCATTCCTCACTCAGATCCTGGTATACATCTAACCGGTTATGCTTTGTCACATTTTTTCATGACCGCGAAATTCCCTGTTAAAAATATAGACTAATCCCAAAAACATGCAGGCTGGGATCTGCTTAGGACCCTCAGTTATAGGACGTAACAAACAGTACATGTCGACATTTTTCTACGCGAGAAGCGTGTTCATAATCGAATCCTGCGAGGCCATATGCTTCCTCTTTATGTGCTACATCACGACATGCCAAGTAGACACGAGGATGATAAAGAGAGTAGGCAAGTTAGCATTTATAAACGGCATTTTACTTTTCCTCATACCATTCGCGTGGGGCCAATTCGCGGCCATCTTGATATCCAAGAGGCTCGGAGGCGGGCCCGCGGGGATCCCTCCAGTGGAGTTCCACCACGTGGCGATCGTGCAATCCACGATGTTTTTTCAGGTGGTTTACGGAGTGTTGTCGAGCCTAAAGATGTTGAACACTGAGCCAGGGAGGTTAGCACTTGCCTCCATGATGGTGCATGACTGCCTCTCCTGGTGCTTTTTCATGCTTAACATCGCCATTAAACTTAACATTGACTTAGCCGATAAAAATCGCGCAATTTACTTGACCGTCTCACAGGTACATATATATTCCTTTTTTTTTTACTTTCAAATATCTGGCAATTTTCTCACTATCAAAACATATCTGATTCTATAAATTTTTACAACGTTAGAAACCTAAAATCCTGATAAAATGCTTGAATCCAATGATAATTACGTAAAAATAATATTTTGATAAATATTTTGAAGTATGATCCACATTGATGCTTTATACTACACGACTTTAAATTTCGTATATTTTCTTTGATCATTATAGCTCTAGTAGTAACTAGTAAATTAGTTTCTATCTATTCCTTTTTTATGCTATTTTTAAGTGTTATAATTAAAGTCGAAAATTAATGCAGATGGTAATGATACTGGCAATAGTATTTGTGTTCCGACCAATAATGCAATGGATGAAGAAGAGAACACCAGAAGGACACTCTCTCAAGGCCTCATATCTATCCGTTATATGTGTCTTGCTCTTCATCTCCGGTCTATGGGCAGAATTTGTCGGCTTACCTTACTTCTTTGGTGCGGTCGTCTTGGGTCTAGCAACTCCAAAACGTCCGCCTCTAGGCACAGGACTTTCAGACAAAATGGGTTTGTTTGTCTGGTCTGTCCTGATGCCTTGCTACATCATCGGGATTGGCTACCATATGGATATCTCGATGTTTTCCTTGAGAGATGTTATCCGTTTTGAGCTACTTTTTAGCGTGGTCCGGTTCGCCAAAATTGTAGCCATTGCCCTGCCTTCCTTTTACTACAATGTGCCTCTTTGGCAAGCCATTCTTGTCGGGTTTATCGTCAATATTCAAGGAATTTACGACGTTCAGATCTACAAACAGAACTTCAATTACACGGTAAAACCCCGCACAATGTCAAAGTAATCGTCAATATAAAAAATATATATATATGCATTTCTAGGATGTCATATGAATATTACTCAGTGGCATATTTAATTGTGTATTTTGGAACATATTTACCTCATGATTTTAGATCAATACAAACAAAATATTTGTTAATGAAAGATAAATGACAATGGATACGTTTGTTCAAGGGCTGCAGAAAATATCAAGCAAATCTTTTGGGGCAATGGTGATGTCAGCAATGGTAAACTCAACAATTTACATAGTGCTAGTCAAGAAACTTTACCGAACCATGAGCAAACGCAACCCTTACAAGAGACGTACGATTCAACACTGCCGAGTCGAGGCTCCTTTGAGGATCCTTACTTGTTTCCGGCAACGCGAGGCGGTCCGCCCCGTGCTCGACCTCGTTGAACTCTCTCGTCCGGCCATCGGATCTCCTATCTCCGTGTTCGCCGTGAATCTAGAAGAGCTAAATAACCATAGTCTTCCTCTTCTTATCCATCACACGCAAGAGATAAGTCCCTTCATCGTGCCTAGCAGAAGAGACCAAATCGTTAAGGCCCTCCACAACTACGAGAAGAATAATCCGGTAAACCAGACTAATCTCCGAAACCTATCTGCATTTGCCATGTAAGTAGTGGCCAAGAAAAGATCTAAATGTTTTGGTTTGCGGTTGGTCAGGAGACCGTATTGATAGAGTGCTTCACGGCGGTGGCGCCGCGGAAGACGATGCACGAGGACGTGTGCTCGATTGCCTTTGAGCAGGAGACAGATCTTGTGATCCTAACTCTTGATGCCGGGATCGAGTCGTGGGAGAGGCTGTTGTGTAGGAATCTCCTGCAAAACTGTCCGTGCTCCATCGCGCTTTTCATCGACCGAGGAAGGCTACCAGATTTCAGGTTCGTCCCGATAAGAAAGCTTAGCATCAGTATATGTGCTGTCTTCTTAGGTGGACCGGATGACCGTGAGATGCTTGCGTATGCTACACGCTTAGCGAAGCATCCGAGCGTCCAGCTTCATGTGTTCCGGCTGGTGGACCAGAACGGAGCCTCACCGGTCAGAGACATGGTCGAGAGAAAGCACGACATGAGAGTCATCAACGTGTTCCGCAAAGAGAATTCCGAAAAAAACATCATCTTCAGAGAGGTAATGTTGTCTTCCCTTCAAAGGGTTTCTTGTTTAACCGAAAACAGAGGTTTTCTTGTGAAATTATATCATAAGTGTTCCTCCTCTGTTTGTGACATTGTAAAGGTGAGAATAGAGATAGCGGTGGATCTAATGGAGTTGCTAAGGAAGGAAGGAGACGACTTCGATCTGATGATGGTCGGAATAAGACACGAAGAGGATCTATACATGTTGGAAGGATTGTCAGAATGGAGCGATATGAAGGAGTTAGGGGAGGTTGGAGATTTGTTGATATCCAGAGATCTCGAGCTCTCTGTTTCCGTTCTCGCTGTCCAGCAATGAGCCTCGTCCAAGTCAGAGGGTTTTTCTTTCTCCGGTTTTACGGATTTGTACTGCCACTTTTTTGGTTTACTGGTTAACTTTGTAGAATGTTGATAGTTTCTTCTTATATATAAAAGTTTTTAAAAGAACCTAAATATATACTATACCACTCAAGAATCTCTTCTTTATTTAAAATCATTCCACCATTGATGACCGGGCCTAATCCAAGAAACCAACTGATGATAAGTTTCTTACTATAGTGCAAAACATCACCAACTCTTTAGTGATTCGACTTCGAAACCATGCATGTTGGTCTAGTGGTTATTGAGTGTACTCAAAGTCACTAATTCAAATCCATTTGGGAAGAGTGATTTACGCCTTAAAATAGTATTATCAACGACTGGTTCGGACACCGGAGAAAATTATGGACAAAGGCTCGAAACTTCTACGATTTATTTTATAAAAAAAAAAACATGCATGTTCCTGTCGAGATATTTTATTCCATCATTTCTTTAGTTTTTATTTGTTTTATTTGCTATTTAATTACCATCAATTCTTTTTTTAACGCTGTAATATTAAATATTACAAATTATAAGAATAATTATATAGACGGTTTTACAACAGACAATTTTAACCTGACAAGTAGAATCATGACAAACTGCTCTATTTGCACCACACTGAAAATCTCCTATAAATATTGCCTCCGTTAATTACCATCAATTCAGTAACTAGAAAATAATAATATACTGAGGCAATTTGCATGTAAATTACACGTCTTGTAAAACTTTTGAGGTTGAAATTTGGATTTCGGAAGACAAAAAAATAAAGGATCAAACTCCACCAAGTTTCTCTACCGTTGTATAGTCTATTTATTTTCAATTGCTTCATAAAACAAACATCGCAAACAGATTTATTATACACACAATAAAAACTTCTTGTTGAGTAGCATTGACTCCACTCAAGAGGTTTAACGTCTGACAATTAGTAACAGCAACAACAAAAATGATCCTACTATGATACCCTTTGCGGTAGAATCAATGGCGACCACGGTGCGACTCCATAACACTCGTTATTGCTCTTACCTGATCTCCAAGAAATAGTCGATATTGCTCGGCTCACGTTTGCTTCTCTTGGGTATGGCCCGTGGTTCAGGTTAAGCACCACCACGGCGCAGTCATCAGCTTTAGAGGCTGGGAACTTTGTTCTCCATGTCCTAGCAGCTCGCTGAACCAAGGTCTCTGCTGCCGTTGACCGGTCCTTACAGGAACCTACAATCTTCACCACTTCTTCGTTTGACAAAACATCCCAAATCTGTTCTTCAAAACACACATAGAAACCTTCTAAGAGTGTTTTCTTTCATCGAACGCATACGTAATAAGACTGAAATCTATACAAGTTGTTTACCCCATCGGTGGCTAGAACCACAAACTCGTCTTCTCTACCGACTTTTCTGCAAAAGACCTCAGGAATGCAGAGCAGTCCATAGTCTTTGAGGCAGAAATCACCAAAAGCTCTTGACATAGCGAGTCCCGGACAATCATCATCAGGCATCCACACTCTATATACATCGGGTTCCTCCTCCATAGCAAACACTCTTCCTTTGCATGACATTATTCTCTCTGCTTCGCCTGTTAAAAAGAACGGAAATTAAGCAAAACAAACTTCTTCATGGGATTTACTTATATGTCCAACTCCACATTCAATACTTTTAAAAGAGGTATCAAGTCTAAAGTTTAGAAATAAAGGTGTAGTTATTTGCTGAAGGAGAAGATACTAACGTTGGACACAGGGTTTCAGATCAACCGTGAGTTGGACAGCTTTGAGATTGTTCTTGCTTCCTCGGGTGCCAAGAACGGCTCGTGAATCTCCCAAGTTGGCGATCACCAAGCAGTCACCCTGCACATGTTTGACGAAACAACTTTCAATCCCTTTTTGATGAACTGTCTCGAGACTTTGTTTCAGACTCTTACATTAGAAGAACCCACAAAGCTCAAGAGACTGATGATTTACCTGTTTGAGGACGGTTACAGCAGTTGTACCGCTGCAAAAACTATCATAAGGAGAGTCAAGACCAAGCTCGCTGTCTATTTGCTTGAAGAATGTCACTAGAACGTCCTCGAATTCACGGAAGAGTCCCTCCTGACTCTGTGAACTATTATTATTCTCTATGTTTTCATTGCCGCCAGATTTTGAAGATCTGATTTTCGAATGGACCCTTGAAGGTAAATTTTCACATACGTGACGCGAAATCTTGTGACCCATGGGACCGTGACCGTCAAATACACCGCAAAAGATCATATCTTCCTCCCCACCAAAGTTCTGGAAAAAAGTATAAGATGCAAAATATGATTGGTCATTGCCTTAAGAGAGAGTTTCAAAATGTAAAATCACATGTGATAGCAGAAACTAAGAAAACAAAGCAGTAATGGTCACAAATGCTAGCGCCTGGAATCGAACCAAGAGAACAAGAAACAAATGAAATGACCCAACAGGAAAAAAAAAACTCTTACCTCCCAGACTGTCATAGCGTCTTGATTTATCCCTTTTTTCCCTTGTTTGATTGACATGGAAACGTGTTTGGATGATCCACGCGACCTTACAACGGCCCCATCATTTGTGTCCCGAACCTCAGCCTCCCCATCTCCATGTTCATTATCCGTACCATTCTCCACAATTATCCCCGTGCCTTTGCTACAACAGACCCCCATTTAGACTGCAAGAGACTAGTACGCAACAAAAACCAAAAACAGGACAAATCAAACAGGAATATCTACAAAGATCTTTTTTTTTTAGGGGGGTAAATGGGGACAAAATTTCCGGAAACACGACGTGTGGTTAGGTCCTGTCGAAGAAGTAATTGAAGGGAGGAGAACATGGTAGAAATGAAACAATCAGATAGTTGCAGAAAAATAAAATTTCCATGGGGTCGGCTTGTGAGGCCTTACCAGGGAAAGAAGTCAAAGGAAGAGGAGAGGAGGATAAACAAGGGAAACGAGAACAGACAATCATGAAAGAAACCTTATGAGAAGAATGATTGCTAGATCAAACAACAGATTACAATAATACAAAATGGCATTTATCTCTTGTTGAAGCTTAAATTGAAAATTATAATGGAAAGGTCAAAAGGGTTTTTCTCTGATGAACAAAAAACTGCAAAGAGAGAGAGAGAGAAAGATATGTTTGTTTTTTCTTTCTCTGTCTAAAAATAGAGGAAATCAAGATGAGCATCATCCAAAATTGGATACTAAAGATTACCGATAAAAAAATTTACCTGACTCAATAGATTTTCCTCCTTTAGCTCTTTAAATAAAATCCAACTTCTCCTTCACCAAATCATTTCCTCAGTTTTGACAAGAAACACTAACAAACGGGGAAAAAGATAATACCAAAACTAAAATAAACAATTAGCTGTCTCTTGTTAATTCTCATATCAAGCACACAATACGGATTGGTCGCTCTTATAATTAAAAATTTAGGTTGTGTTAAGGGAATGTAGGCGAGACAACTTAGAGGTCAGGACTACAGTTTCGAAAACGACTGTTCATAGAAACTGTCTAGCAAAAAACCAACCTGAGAAATCACTCTTTATGAAAATAAAATGACAAGAGCAAAGGGAGAGATGAACATACCTGATTCAAGGCATTTGCATTGCTCCATTTACAGGCTTGACTCTGTAGAAGATCCTCGAACATCACTTTGAAACATTCTTCCAGAGTACATAATTCCAGAAAACAAACACAAACAAACGTGTGTTCTTCCTCCATACATATATAGAGACAAGGAAAGCAGAAATCCTAATAAAACTAGACCATATATACATTAGATGCAGAAAACACCAGAAGCAAGCTACACTATCAGAAAATTAAAGAAGAGTGACAGTCGGGAAAGTGAAAGAAACTCGAATTTCCATTATAAGCTAAACTTCTTACAGTAAAGGGAACTTCAGCACAGACAGTGTATTTTTTAATAGAAACCTACAATATCCGCTTTATATTCTAGAAGAAGAAAGGTACATATATAGATTGGCGAAACGAAATTCACCCAAGCATGAAAGAAGAGATTATGCAGCGTCCTAACCATTACCACCATTGATGGACAAGCACCCCGCTTTGTCTGAGCGAAGTGAAGAGCTCTAAGCATTGGTTATAAGTCTTGTTGTACTTTTGGCTCCTTTGACCCGGACAACATCTCTGCCACCTGTTGTAATGGCATTCAAGGAACAACTCATCAATTAGACAAATTGCTCCTGTCTTGATAAGCCTCGGTATTAGATCGAATTCGGTTCCTTCAACATCCATCTTCATCACAACAAAGTCCCTCTCTCTCACACTCTTCTTCAACCAATCTGCGAAATCAAACCCTTGAATCAAATTCACCTCTCCAGCGGAATCATCGCCAGAGCTCTTTTTAACCGGCTGGATTCTCCCCATTCCCCTGCCTTTTGCTTTCGCTTCCACTTCCTTTCCCGGATCGTGATTGATCTCAAACGACAATGTCTCATTCCTCACCCAGGCTGCATATGGCAATAGCTGCACTTTCTTCTTTATCTTATACTCTTCGTGAAAAGTTTTGTCGGCTTCAATGGCGAAAACATCAAAAGTTTTGTTCTGCTTTGGGTACTCTTTCTTGAACCAACTCCCGATACTCGATCCGTAACTTCGAGCACCAACATCAACGTATACGTATCTACTCTTGAAACGTATATCTACCATAGAAGGGAGATATTTAATATTCTTTATGTTCCTCTTGAGGGTAATCCATGGCTTTAGAGGCTCCTCTTGAATGATTGGCTCTGCATCCCGAATCAAATCTCTTTTGTAACCCGGAATCCAGCACTTACCACCGGAATCACCACCGGAATTTTTCCGGTGATGAACATCAATCTCAGAGTATTTCTGAATAACAAATTCTCTGATATGAGGCATTGAAGAATCAAAACCATCAATATCACGCATCTTCACCAATTTGCAAGAATTAAACAAATCAAGGAATGAATTGAAACTGTACGTATCTGTAGCACCAACATGAACCACCGCAAACCCTTCGGGTTTCAGTGTTCGAGTAATCTCGTCGGCGAATTCCAACTGCTTCAACGACTTCCCAAGTCGGCCACCACCGGAGAAGACGAAATCGAATGTCTTGTCCTCAAAGGGTATAGCATGTCCCTCGCCTCTCACCACCAACGGCCGAAAAGCTTTCTTTGAGATCCCGACGGAGTTCTTGACACCAATCTCTCTGAGTGAGAAAACCTCTTGCCCAATAGCCGTTTCTACACACAGCGTCTTCGATCCCGGCGAGAGATAACCGTCGGAGATCAGATCCTGAAAGATTGAGGAGTAAAAGTGAACGGCTTTGATCCAATCCCTGCTGGTGTACAGATCATCGCCTGGAGACCCCACGGCCGTAGATCTGATAGCGTCGATAGCAGAAGCGCCGGAGCTAGCGCCGGAGATGACGAAGTTGAGATTCTCAGGGAGAGAGAAGAAGCAGAAGTCGCCGCGATTGCATGATTCTCCGGTAATGGTAACAACATAAGCAAATCGAACAACGATGATCAGAACGCCAAAGAGAAGTACACGAACCATGATATTCCGCAAGAAGCTCGGCTTCCCCATGGAAGTCTCCATAGTATCTCTCACTCTAAAACTACTTTACAAAGCCTCCCAAAAAAAAAATCAAAAAGAACGAAAGAATAGCTCTCAGTTTGTTAAATTGGAACAAATAAAAATCAACCGCCCTAAATCGGAGGAGGCGGAACAAGACTAACGAGAGGAGAAACGAGCAGAGGTGTGATTAGCTCCGATTAGGGTTGGGAAAAGTGAAGAAAAATTACAGATCGGAATCGTAGTAGGAGGAAAACGGGAAAAGAAGCGCATAGTTCGCCAAAGTTTTCCGATAACAATGGGGAGAAGGTTGGAGTTTTTCCGGCGACTATACGGCCAAGGAAAGAGAGAGAGACATGGAATAATCTCAAAGGCAGAAGAAGAAAGAGAGATAAGAAATCGGAAAGAGACCGGTGAAGATAAAAGCGAACGCGTTTCACTCTAGACGCGGATAAAACGGCGAAAACCTGTTTGTTTTTAGGACAAGTTTTCTACTTTATTTTCGAAATTGCCACGCTGACTTCGCTCTGACCCAAGTAACTAATCTCTAAATTGATTATTATATTTACCAATAATTAATGGGGCGAAATCGTAATTTGGAGTTTCGTGTTTACCCGTAATTGTTCCATCCTTTCATAATTTTCATTCATTATCCGAATTCTTTACACTTTTTTTTTTCTGGAGAAAATTAAAGTTAAAGTTTGGTGGATCCAATGCAGTTAAAGCATTAATAATCAAACGATGCTGAATTTAGACGTAATAGTCAATGTTATTAGCCATCACTAATGAACTAACTAACAGTACTCTGTTCAATTATTTAGTTTATAAGCAGTTGTATGACATTAATTTTTTGTATATATATAATAGTATAACAGTATATTGGTTTTTAATTAAAAAAAATATGTAATGACCTGACCAAAGATGGAGGTTGACCGTAAATGGGTTCACTCTTTTTTTTTTCTAAAGAATGTGTATGGAGATTAGTCGTTGGAAAAAAGTAAAAAACACATGTAGCTTGATTATGATTATATTCGTTTTAATCATAATGGAGAAGAGGTGATATATATGATTTAAATATTGTAGGCTGCATTTAATTGGAAAATTCAATTGTTACAGAAAATGATAGTGTTTTAATTATGGGCCGCTCCATAGTTTAATCAGGCCAAATATATAATTAAAAAAAAAGCAGGTGATTAGGGATATAATCATTAGGTTTATTTTCTTTGATCACATCATTTGCCGGTGATACGTTTTGGACGGATCGACATGTGTTTGTTTGGGTAGTTCGATATTACAAAAACAAAAGAATGGTTAAAATAAATGAATATATATGTGTGTACACATAGCAGGATTTTATACGTTGAGGGAAGAACTGGATTTAGTTATTTTTGAAAATTTGGAATATAATTACGAAGCTGTGGAAAAAAAGTCGTGGGCGCACCGAACGGCGCACTAGCCGTTATTGCAATGAGGGAGGGTGGTTGCTGTCACACCGAGTCGCTGACTCGCTTTTTATGTACAGGTGGTGAGAGCCTGGAGTGGACCATTTGCCTCGCAATACTGGGCCCCACTGAGACACGGTCTTTTCGCATAACGAACGAAAGACGCAAACGCGAATTAGCTGACGTGGAAAGGCAGGTCCCACAGAGGCAAGTTGATAGAGGCAATAAAATTACATAACTCGTATGGTTTGATACACCCAAAAAAAGGGAGGAAAATGTCAAAAAGGCATAGAGGCATCGCTTGTGACTCTGGTACGTCCGTTAATTTCGGCATCAACACCAAAATAAAAATTTTAATTAAAAAAAAACACAAAAACTAGAGCGTGTAACCATCACCATGTGACTATCTATATACATATAATGGTGTGTGGGGTACACGCGCCGTCAACACAAAGACCAACAAAATGTTCCAGCTATTACATCCGTCTCACATGGCCCACATTCCAACATGGGCCTGTCTCTGCTCCACACCCGACCCGACCCGACCCGACCCGTTAGAACCCTCTTTTCCGTTCCGAATGCTTACCACTTTAAGGCACAATATCTTCCAGCTGCAGTTTCCAGTACTTGGGATCTAACTCCGCCTGTTCACATTATTAAACAACAACAAAAAACCCAAATTTCAGAGAGTTGGTCCAAGTTTTTAAATTGCAATCATTATAAAAAAAAGTTTCATCAAACTTTTGCGGCTATTCAGAGTAGAGTAAAATATTATTCACTAGTGAAAAGTTACTAAAGATTGAAAATTAAAATACCTGAAGGGTATTGTCTTTCCAGAGGAAGGCGCAACCACGAGCTTCTAAATGGTGGATAAGAGACGGAGGAAGTAATAATCTGAGCGAAGCATGGAGTTTCGCTTTCCTTAATCCTCCACACCCCAGCAACGCTGCTGCTACCCCGCTCGGGCTTAGACCGTTCGGGTTCACAACCGCTATGTTCTGTAAACACCCAATGTTGGCCAGGGAGACGAGTCCCACATCAGTCACCGCCGTGTCCGACAAGTTTATCTGCAACATGGTAACCCCATAAGATCAAGATTTCAACATTTTACTTATCATACTTTTCAGATTTCAGTGTCTTTACCTGTTTGAGACTCTGTGAGAAGTGAGCGAGAGTGAGCAACCCAGAGTCATTGATGTACGGACACTTTTTCAAGTCGAGCTTGGCGAGTCGCTTACACCGAACAGCAATGGCCGCAAGTCCTTGGGAAGTGATGTTAGGACATCCCCGGCTCTCGAATGTTTGTAACAACGAGCATTTGGACAATGAAACCAAGGATTTGTCTGTGATGTCTTTGCAGTATGATATGTTAATTGTTTCGAGATGAATGCAGCCTTGGGCGATCGAGGAGATTCCTATGTCTGTTATTCCCACTGACCTGGAGTAGATAAGAAGAGATTGAGATCGGAGATCTATTGGCCTGCTAAGAAATAAGTTTCTAGGCAACTAACCTATAGAGATCAAGCTCACGGAGATTTGAGCAGCCTATCCCAATGTACGAGAGCCCTTTGTCTGTTATGTTAAGACAAATCCCCAGCTTTAACGAGGAAAGGCTAAGACAACTAGATATGGATTTCAGTCCTGCGTCATACGAGGAAAGGCAAACATGATAAGGTATAATCCCGAAATCATGGTTCAAAGAATTAATCTGAAGATGAGAAAGAACCTTCATCATCAATCTCGTTGTCAGTTAAATCGAGCTCTTCAAGTAGCCGACACTTCTGTCCTATCAACCAAAAGGCTTCTCTGGAAACAAGAGAACAAGACTCCATCTTCAAAGAGACTAGTAAGGGACATGAATTAGCGATTTGGGTGATTGAAACTCCACTTAGTTTCCGGCAACATGTGATGTCAAGTTTTCTGAGGTCTTTCAGTTTCATTACTATGGAAGAGAGACCTTCATCAGTTACGCTCACGCACTTGCTTAAGCTAAGCTCTTTCAGGGAATTGCACAAAGTGCCTATCGCCTTCAAACCGTCAGAAGTAACAGAACAACCATCCAAGCTAATTGACTGTAATGCTGAAACCTTCTTTAAGCTGCTCGCAAAATCCAATGATATCACCTAAATCAGCAAATAAACCTCATATAAGGCATTATAGACTCACGGTGGGTCTGTGCACTGCTATCGATCTCAGATGGTCTTTCCAATAGTAGGTGCAATTACAGCTGTCCCTACTACTAATCAGTTTTTTTGCCAAACTAAGCTGGTCCAGCCATTCAGCCAATGCTTTGATACAGGCCATAACCAGAGAACAAAGCAAGCAAAACATGTTTTGGTGATAATGAGTAAACGTAGAACTTACAGAAGAACAATGTGCTAGATCAAGTCGCTGAATACATCCCGCCCCGCTCAAAAGTGAGGTTAAACCTCTGTGAGTTAGATTCTGGCAGCTCGATGCATCAAGCTTCTACAAAACACAGGTTTTTGGTAAGTAAAATTTCAGATGCCTATGGCTGTTAAAACGAAGATTAAAACAATCAACTATAGACTTCTAGTTATCAGACTTTCAATGATATATACCTCTCTAGGTTTAAGGAAAAATATGAAACCGAATATATTTTGTTAAAGCCTTAAATTTTTCCATCTAATATTATTACATACAAACTGGTGTTGAAAGTATCTTCCAAACCTGTTTATAACATCCTCTCTCGAAAAGTTAAATGTTTCCAGAATAAATGCAGCGAGCAGGAAGACCTGTAACATCTTTTCCAAGCCATATTCTGAGAATACGAAGTTTTCTGTCCTAAAATATCAGCTAAAAAGGCTTTCATGTCGATTCCAAATTCAATTAATGTCATCATGTTAGAAGAATCAAACATGTTTCTTGGAGAAGAGGTTACCTTCAATGACTTGCAATCATGTCTGAGTGATTTAAGACTGTCATCATCTACTCCAAAGCACCCTTCTAGAAGAAGTTCTTCAAGGTGTTGAAGTTTCAGAACATCATGTAAACACTTGCCCGTGATCTGTAAAATATCAAATCCCCAATTTAGGAACACAGAAGTCACACTAATTCAGAAATGAATATCAAATCCCCAATTTAGGAATAGTTCTAATTCCAAATCGAGATTTCGCTCCATCGATTTCCCGGAGAACAAAAATTGATACCGGAAAACTAAAATCGGAAAAAATTACCGGCAAGTAGGAGAGGTCTAAGCTCCGAATGTCCTTGCATTTGACGGCAAGCAAACCAACGCCTAAATCTCCGACGCCTACACACCATTTCAAGCTAACCATATTCAGCTTTCTACATCCAACGGCGATACATCCGATTCCCATGTCCGTGAGCATCTTGCATCTCCCCAGCTTCAGCCGCTCCAGACTCCTCGCCTCCGCGACCACCGCCGCAGCCGCGTCTCTCATCTCCGTCGCGTTGGACAGGTCAATCTCGACTAGATTCACACATTTCACGGCCAATCTGAGCAGCCCAGCGGCGGAGAAGGAGCCTGAACGCGATAGGTCGACGGACATGAGCGTAGGTCCGGAGAGGCAGCCAACGACGCTAAGCGCGTAGTCCGTGACGCGCGGGCAGAAGGTAAGATCGAGATCGGCGGTATTCCGGTAGCGGGTCAAGATTCGAGGGAGATACTCCGGGCGGAGAGGTTTAAGGGATTTCCGGTGCTTGGCCTCGACTTTGTAAAACCATTTACAGGTAAGAGAGAAGGATTTGAGATCGGAAGGGTTGTGAGCGATGAGGTCCAGGATTATGAAGACGAGCTCCTCCGAGAGAAGATCGAAAGGCTTTGAGATTTGAATCTGCTTCACCTTCTTCATGGAGAAATCTCTGTATAATAGTGATGAAGGAGAAAGAGAGAGTTTTTCAAGAATTTGCAAAAGCTCACAGTTAGGCGGATAGACAGTTTCTGTGGGAGAAAGAAAAAACAAACCAAGATTGAAGCCTTGAAGGAGAAGGATACTATGAAATTACATAACTGTCCTTGCTATTTCACCTCTTATCTACACAGGTATTTTACGGATTAAATTAAGAATAAGAAAACAACGACGTTTATTTTATTTTATTTTTTTGGCATCCAGACATTTATGATTTTTGTCTGAATTTTATGTAAAAGTTTGGATTATGCAATTTCAATCAATTAGAAGTTCAATTCATTTTCTTTACAGCAGAAATTCAATTAATTAGAAAATGCTTATTTCAATATTGACACATTAGTTTGAACTTAAATGCATACTTATGCTAAAAAAATTATATACAGTATTTTTTTAATTTACAAAATACATACTAGTCATAAATTCAAAAAAAAAAAATCAATCGAATTATTTTTGATCGGTCAAATCCAAATATATATATTCATATGGTAATAAATAGTTTAACATATACACTAGTTCTACCAAAATTTTTGAGTTAAACTGGTTTTGATCTTTCTACCAGCAATTTTGTGTTGAAATTGAGCAATAGATTATTAACATAATTGTTCTGTTTTAATCAAAAGCCAAATTGTGTTTTTATTAGATTTGGCACTAGTATTTAAAACAAAAAAAATGGAAGGGGGGCAATTGGGTAATTGTAGGGAAAAGTAATTAAAATATAGAACCGTACGGTTAAGGACGAAGGGGAGGGGCAAATAGGTAAAAGCAAAAAAGGAGAAGTCGCAATCAGAGAAGTTAGGTCATATGGTGGAGTAAGCATGCGAGGAAGGACAGATTCGAGTGCGGACAGTACGAGAGAGCCCTTTCTTCCTTCACTTCTCTTATCTTTCTTTCTTTCTCCTAAATATCTCTTTTCCTCTTTTTTTTTTTTTTTTTTTTATTCCATTATTTTTAAACAATATATATTTTATAATCAATATACAATTCGAATTTTTACCACTCCACTAATCTTCATCCGTCGAACAACACATTCATCGAATTTTCCAATTAATCTAAAGTATTACACTATTTCGACTGATCAATTAAAAATGGTTAGATAATTTCACGTTCGATAAAAAAATTGACCAGTGACTTAAACTTACATAACAATTCTTCAAACAAATGAGAACTACTATTCCATTACCATTTAATTTTTAATATATATATATATTTATTTATTTTATTTATATATATATTCAATTAGTTATAAACTTTCGATCCAGATTATAAGTATATAGGAATTCTCATATTTCCAACAGCATCTAAAAATAGTACTATTATCGTAATATCTACTAAGTATATATATATTTTTATTTTTATTTCTTTTCACAAAAATAGACAAGCCGACCAAGAAAATATTCGAGAGATATATGTTCTTTTTTCCTTTTCTTTTGTCATCAAATGTGTATCTATTCTTGTCCCAGACTTTAAAACTAGTGATTGTCAATTAACAATTAAATATTCGATATCTGAGGTTGTTATTTTATCGCGTTTTTAAAAAATTTCTGAGTAAAAACTAATACGTGCGCCTTTTTTTTTTTGGTCCTGACCTAATATTTGATCATGTAATATGCAAGGGAGCTAAAAGTCAAATAAAATAATTATTCTATTGACAAGTTGACAAAAACAAAATATTATTCTATGGACGACTAGTGCGCACCAAAAGACAAATCAGTAAATGTAAACTGGGAAAGACTATTTCAAACTCCAAGGTGTGTGTGACCGTACTTATAACCAAACTATTTTAAGTAATGATCAAATTTTTCTATAGTTTATAAATGGCATGAGGATATGAACACACACAACTAGACTTGAACAAATATTTCGTCACACATACATGTGTTTATACGTGTAATAATCAATTAAGTTGACATAGTTATTGCTACTTGCTGACACATCGCTCTTCCATTTGTGGTTTTCTAATTATTTTTTTTTTTTGTGGAAAGGCTGTGAATTTCCATAACATTTTTAGGCTTTTTTCCAAATCATATTTTTTTATAATGCAACAAACACTAAACTTTGGAAGCAAGTAAACCTAACGTCGAAAAAAAGAGAGAAAAGAATAAGAAAAGGGTTTTTTGTCCAAACAACCACAAATTGATATATATAGATATATATATATATATACTTTATTTTTGTTTTCTATCAAAATAATTTCATTAGAAATTTTGGACCGTTCATTGAAACGGACGTCTGTAAGAAGAAACCTGAGCTATCATGGCGACCAAACACAACAACTTGAGACATGCTAAAAATAGGGTAGAAAAAGAGTTGGCATTTGGCATTTATGTTGCATGGAATCAGAAGCGAGTATGCGGAAGTGAAAGCGTATGAAAGCATAGAAGCGATTTTTTAAAAAAATTAGGAAATGGATACGTGTTGGAAGCGTTTATATATATATATATAATAAAATTCCAAATACCAAATTATATTGAAATAAATTAGGTTAAACAACATCAAATCAAGTAAAATAACAATTAAAAAGAAAATCATAACATTCAAAATCAAACATTTAGATTATCGTTTTCATCCTCATTTTCATCAGCTCCATCAAACAAAACCACTTCCAACTCTGGTTCATCAAGAAAAAGATCCTCAAACTCAAAG
Organism: Pseudoturritis turrita; assembly: GCA_900406555.1. Taxonomy (NCBI): domain Eukaryota; kingdom Viridiplantae; phylum Streptophyta; class Magnoliopsida; order Brassicales; family Brassicaceae; genus Pseudoturritis; species Pseudoturritis turrita. The sequence goes on from OVBL01000813.1 coordinate 1,207,404, forward strand.
CTTCCAAGGTTAATATCATCCAACGAGTCAAATTGGTCGCCTCCAACATCCCACATTTTATTAGGACCTTCTTTGTAAGTAGAACTTCTTCTAGATAAAAGACGAAGGTTAGTGTGCACAAACACCAAATTTTCTGCTCTTTAAGGCGCAATTTTATTTCTTGCTGCAGAATGTATGAACTTATAAGTGCTCTAATTCCTCTCGCAACACGATGATGAAGAAGGTTGTCCAAGCAACTTAATTGCTAAAGCTTGAAGCTTTGGTGCTGAAGATCTGTGGACTGTCCACTATCTTAGAGGTTCTAGAATAAACCTATCATGCATTGCATCAACACTACCAAAATCTTCCAAGCACAAAGAGAAATTGGAATACTCAATATTAGCCTCTCTCCTTTCATCTTGATTTGAAAAATACTTATATTAATTTTTTACGCTCCCAAAATAATAATAAAAAAAAATTCAAAACGGAATCGAAATTTCCAAAACGGTTTCAAATTTGATTTTTTTAAAAATCGTGCTTTCGAGAGCTTTCGATTCTAATTCCGATTCCGAAACAAAAATCGATCCTTCGATAAAGCTTCCGTGCAACATAGCTTGGCATTAAAAACCAAAATTTGTACAAATACATAAATTTGCATGCAACAGCCAATATCTGTCAGGTTCAAGCACATTTTTTTTTTTTCAGTTGACGTTGGAGATGTGTTATTTATTTTAAGTGAAAAATCCAAATTTTAAGTCAAGTTATGTTATGTATTAGATGTGGATGATTTATGAAATTGCTACAATCACGATTAAATATTAGTTTATATATAGAAAAGTTACAAGTTAAACACCTAAAACTGATTGCTGATAAAAACAAATAATACTTGTCAACAGATTTAGCTCAATGAATGAATTTTAAAATACAACGAAGAATTTAAAAATTTTAATATCTTTTAAAATTAAATAGTAGAGTATATATTTATCATTTATTAAAAGCTGATGAATTTTGGATTTAAGTCATTTTTATTTAGATGGTAATACAATAAATACAATATTATTATTTATTTATTTTAAAGTGAATAAAAACGATATTTTTAAACAGAATTATAAAACATTGTTAAAAGAAAAAAAAGTATAATTATAAAATGAATAAACAATGGTTTTTTATTAAGTAAAATTGTACTCTATATGGAGTATTGAAATCAAGTGTATATATATGCGGTGGCGGTGGGATTTGGACTACTCGAAATGCAGCTGTTTTGAATGAAATGACAAAATCACCCTTGTAAAGACGATAATCAATCGGTAATTTCAATTTGGTATCTGCGCGCACAGTTCGAGAAGCAAGTTCATGTCATAGTAAGACACGTGTCAACGTTATGGGTAACAAGTACAGAATGCACGAGTCTCGAGTCATGACTCATGACCGGTGCAGCTGTTAGGCCGGTCATCGTACGGAATATTCCTCGGATCGTACCGTACCCAGTACCCACCAAATCGTACTTGGAAGGAAAGTCAACTCTTACCATTGACTTTTTTTTTCCAACTTTGAAAAAATGGTTCAAGAAGATTCATACAATACGTTGATATCATTTCCAATAACAATTTCTGGCGACGAGTAGGTATCTTCTTCAGACGTTAACAGTTTAAACAAATCAGACAAGTTACAACAAAAACAAAAACTAATTTGTCTATAAATATTTACTTCCCAACACTGTTTTTTTTTTTTCCTTTTAGATGTCATGTCTATCGTCTCTACTTATCATACTTGTTAATTTTGTGCATCTAATTGAAAATATGGAAGGTTGAATTGGCTATTTATCTTGATGTAAATCACAAATGAATAAAAATTAGTTTGATTTATATACAGAATTTGTGTATGTAAAAAAATCAATAACATTATCTTATCATGTAAACTTTCCAACAAACAAATCTAGACGCTGAAACATGAATGGAATTTTTTTTAATAAAGAGAGTAAAAATTGGGTTTACACATTGATGGAAAAAAACAGAGTGACTTACATTTTGTGTCAAAGAGAGCAATAGAAACAATAGGAGATACAAAGAATACAATGTGAGAAAAAAAGCTTGAGAAGAAGCTAACAATTCTTCTATAGAAAGTGTATGTATGTATGATCAATTATGTCATCTATTGGTTACCTCTGGAGACTCATTCACTCCAGCTATCTGAATCGTGCTCGTCATCGCTTCCCGCCATTGCCTACATACATAAATATAATTTCCCATCATACATTGAGTTCTCCAAATGAAACTTACAAGGAGGGAGAGAGAGAGAGACCTGGCGAAGAGTATTGGCTTTCTCTAGAATTGCAGCGACCTTCAAGTTGGTTTTGGGAACAGCTACTTGAAAATTGGGTCTCACCGACGCATCTGCTGGTCTCAGGTTGAACGACTGCTCATGTATTTTATTAGTCGGTGGTGGTTTATAGAATCTGAATAAAATCAAAATCAAAAGATGAATTTACGAGTTGACCTTGCTCCTTATGATCTCTAATAGTGAATCATTCTCGTCCACTCGAGCTCCAACTTGTGTCCTGTTCCGTTCTGACACCTTCCTCAACTGTGATCATACACAAATATTAAGTCACATGAAAGACGCCATTAAACTTACCATAGAGATCTAGACTAGTAACTAATATTTAACGTAATCACCATGCTTCTATCCATGCCGATAACAAGCGAGTCCTCGTCTCTTGGATGCTTTCCAGCTTTCTCATTCTGATCATATGAGTTATTGTCTCGTAAAGTTTGTGGAAATTCGTTTTCCCCTGGTGGTTCTAGCTGAGGTTCCTCTTCCAACTTTGCAGGGTTAGGATTGATATGCTGCTCTCTTAAGTTCCGACTAAACCATTCAAGTGCCATTGCTTCAGTTCTCCAGTCAGCTTCTAAGCCTTCGGCTAGTTCTGCCTCTGGTGTAGCTTCAGCTGTGAGTAGTGATACCGAAGCAAATGGTTCCTCCTTGGGTGTACTTTCATCGTTATGCATATAGGCGTCGCTCGTTCCATTTACTGCTGATGCAGACTGTTCCTCAGTTGCTTCAGATGGTTCCTCCCGTGCAGCACTTGACACGGCTTCCGCTGACGCTTCTGATGGATATTGTGCCTCGGTCACTTGAACTGATCCATTCTGTGTGTTTTCCTCACTATGAATGTAGAAACTCTTGTCTCCACTCTCTGCAAGTGATGGCACTGGAGAGAACTGGGGTTCGGTTGTTTTACCAAATTCAACCAGCTTTCCCAACCACCATTGTGTTGGAGGAAGAGGCGGAAGCGGAGGCGTTATCTCCGGATCTCCCTGAGGTGTTTCATGGAGGGACGTGGAGAAGGGAGCCATAGATTCAGGGGACACGTCCAAGCAATTTTCTTGATCAGTCAGATCCATGGAAAGAGCAGACTCAGAGATATGATCATTTGATAATGTGAAAGTTTCCTGGACTGGTGCAAGAAGAGCTTCTATTTCAATTACGCTCGAAGGGGAAAGCTTTTCTTTGCATGTTAATGTTTCCTCTGAAGGTGAACCCTGAACACCAACAGTTACATCTTCAGACTCAGGTGATGCTGTTATTGAATTTGCTGACCCGGTTTCGGATGGACTCTCTTGCCCTTGGTCCTGTGTCTGTATGCAATACTCAGGTGAAAGACATTCTTGAGTACCTAGAAGACTCTCTTGTGGATCGCTGATATTATTTTCCAAGTCTATTTCGGGCACGGTCTCACTGGCCTTATTATTCACGTTATCGTGATCGACATCCCCTGAAACACAATTACCATGTCTTTGAGTATCAGGAATTGGTACCTCAGGCTCACTACTATCATCTGCAACAATAGAAATGGGTTGTGGATCCTCCTGTCCAGGATATGATGATATCTCAGCCAGATCAGGGTTGGCCAATGCGTCTTCCTGCCAAGATGAGGCTGAGAGGTTCCCGTTTCCTGCGTGAGGATCTCTTGGGATATCTGACATCAGAGTTCCATTTTCTGAACTGATTTCAAAAGTTGAAATGTGTCCAGACTGGTCAGTATTCATGGAAGATCCTTCTTGTGAGTTGGTTTCATCTTCTTTTGGGACAGCATTGTCTTGTTCATCAGCAGCCAGAGACAAATCTTCAAAGTTGTCAAATGTGCTAATATCCTGGTTTAGAAGAAGGCAATCGGACTCCAATGCCGCTGGTATATCTTTTAAACTGCTTTTGCTATCAGGAATGGAAAGACCAGTCTCAGAAGAAATGTCCTCGGGTTCCAGAGCCCCGATGGATGAGAACTGGTCTTCAACTAAACCACTTAAAGATATCTCAGATTCTGTCTCCACACTGAAAACATGTTGAGAATGATGATCTTCAACGTAATTTGTACGAAGAACTTTGGTCCCGCCCTCAGATGCGTCCAGTGGCACTTGTGTAAGCTTAAACAGATACTCTGAATGAGCTTCAGGGGAAATATTAAGCATGGGATCTCTTCCGGCCTCAAAGACTTCACAAGCTTCAGATGATTTCAACCCAATTTCATCAGCATTTGCTTTTTTGTACTGAAGATCCAAGCGACTTCCAGAATCCTTGAGAAGATTTGGAGGATTCTCATTACAAGGCAAACTGAAAGGTGTTTCTTCGAGCTCTAGAGTCCCCATGCTTGCAGAATCTATTTCTGGTGTCATCTGGGAAAATGACACGTCTACTTTTGCAGCATACCCTTCAGCTTTATGTAGTTTGCTTTCAGGAGAAGATCTCTGGATATCAGTGCACAAAATACTAGATTCTCCTTCCTCCGGTGAGTGGTGCAAAACATTAGAAAACTGAGCCACAACCTCTGTTTGAGTCACGTCTTCATTAGTACAGATCTGTGTCTGTCCAAATCCCGGAAATCCAAGGTTACAACCAGCCTTGTGATCACTGTCTGCTTCATTTGCTTCTGACTCTGTTGAAGCAGGAGCATCTGTGTCATTGCTCGCGTTGCAACAAAAATTCACATAAGAACTTCTTTCTAAACAAATCGCTGGTCCTCCCTCATTAACTGTAATATCCTGAGGAACAAAAGGAATTTCAAGTCTTTCATCATCAGCAATGGATTCCATCTCCATCTTATTGTATTTTCTAGTGTCGCCACTGTTTGGATAAACCAGGGAAGGTATTGGTAAGTCTTCTCGTACGCTGCATACTGTAACTTCAGTTTCCATTGCCGGAGATGACTGATCTAGAGTCCCATGAACTCTTTCACAGTATGGCGAAGAATTCTTGAGGAATTTCTCCATGTAACCTGTCCCAGAGCTTGAGTTGATTGGAGGTCCGTTCAGCTGTTTTCTCTTCAGTTTCACATGGAATTCAGGATTTCTGTGTCCGTTCTCAACATGCTCCAATACGAATAGCTGATGCAACCTGTGTCACCAAATCTCCAGGTGAACTTTAGACATAGGAATGACAGAGACCAAACTAAATATAGAGCATGAGTGCTCACTTGGAATGTGATGTTCTTGAATCCCCAGGTGTCTCTCCACTAGTTGTGTGTGATACTTTCTTCTGCATATGAAAAATATTTGATCATATGTAACACGTAATACCCAAAATTTGCAATTCAGATGCTTGTTTAAGACAGTCAGTGTCAGTGGCAGAGTGGGGTAAAATAAAACCAGAATAAGGAAATGTACTACATGAATACCTTTGGTTTACGTGGTCTCTCATCTTTGCTGAGTTTTGATGTTTCTACTACCGCTGATGCAGTACGCGTCTTCAACAAAGATGGATCAGAGTAACGCTTCAAGCATGATCCAGACCCAGCAACATCAAACCTGAAAGACAGCAGAAACAAACAAAAAAAATTGTAAGCTAAGTTTAGCACATGACGAAAATTTCTGAAATATTCACGAGTCACGGAAATGTACTTGTCAAGAAGGAAGAGCTGTGGCGGACCACGGCATTCCTCATATGAATCCATTATACAACGAGGCAAGTTGCGTGGGGAAATCAGGTTTTCATCTGTTTGCAGATTAGGATGCCATTCCAAGCCTGAAATAATGCAGCAGGAGCTATCAAGTCAGTGCTTGGGCCTAATATACACAGAAAGGATCTGTAACCCAGAATAGGAAGATGACTTGCCTGGATCATAAAAGAAAGTTGAATGATTGGTTTGAGACAGAATGGGTATCTCAATTGAAGGAAACTCTGCTTCGAGTTGTTGGAGACGCATTGCCAAACCATGCCCTCGGGCTGCAGTTGTCATTAGTTCTTCATGCAGGCAGTGGAATACCTCAGCAGCAAACCTTATTAGTATCAAAGAAAGAAAGAAAAAAAGAGCAATAATTAATCCACTGGTTTCAGAAATTGAAGAATGAAATTATATCAGGCTTCATGCCATAGCCATAGAGGTTTCATTATCAGTCCGAATAATACAGTCTACAATTTATTTATCCATACTCCGTCATTGAAATGAGAGAGCATCGTTAACCTTAATCTACCGCCGATCCAAGTTTTCTCCGAAATTCGATTCCACAAAACCTTGAAAACTTCCTATTCTCTACACTCTGATTCTCAACGATACGGGACTGGGCCCCAATTCAAGCAATATAGAAGGAGAGAGAGAGAAACTTACTCAGCGAGGTCGCCAAGCTGGCGCAAAACGCCGACGAGTCCAGCCATTGATGCACCTTCGAGCAAAGCTTCAGGATCCTCTTTATTGGCGGCTTGGTACAGCTCCTTATCCGCCAACCCATACTCGTTCCTTATCTGGTATCTCGTCAACGCCATTACGCTTCGAAGCTCTGAAATCGATGATTATCGTAAAACCCTAATTATTTCTTATGGGTAGACAGTAGACACTATCGGATTCCTCTATCCTTTGACTTGGTTTCCGCCATTAAAGAGCATCAGAAACTCCAGAGCGAACCGCCAAACGCGTCGGAGAAGAAAGAGAAAAATATTTTTATTAATGTTTGTTTGGTAATGTGAGAGGTGGAAATATATAACGGTCCGTGATTTTTCATCCAACGGTTATCATTATCGGTTTACCGTGAGTTTGCCGCATGAGATCACAGCCTCGGGTAAAAAATAATGTATTTTGTAAAAACTTAAAAGTATTTTTTATTCAACCGGTGATGTGAACATGAGTTAGTTAAAACCGTTGATTAGATTACACGAACCTGCTTACCGGTTTAAGCTAACCCATCAAACTATAATTTCATGTATGCCTATACAACTTAAACTCTTATTAATAACATATCGAAATATCCGTTGCCAAAAAAAAAATGGTATAGCGAAATATTCATTTAGTAATATCAAATATGTAGATCTAATTATAGTTACGCAACGAACTAGAATTTGCAGGGTAAGTAATTTTGATATATTTTGTTTATTTTTCTTAAGCAGGCTGATGTTAAATCGATTTGAGTTTTGTAACACATTTACACGATCCTACATGTAGAAAAATATAATTTCGAGAATTGGATTATACAGTAAATGTCGGCTTTCGAGATGCTGATCCTCTCTTGTGATAAATTGGTAATGCTTTGAAGTACAGCTAATGTATCTCTAGCCCTGCTTAAAGAGCGACAAACTTTGCTTAGAATCATAAGATATAGAAAAACACATCTATTTTATAATTATTGCAATGCAATTATATTGTACGAATATTGTCTTCAAGTGGTTGTGGTTGAGATCAGTTAGTGTATTGAACCTGCTTTTGATGGTTACAGCCACCTTCACCTAAGTTTTTTTATTATACACATTTTTATTGATTACGAATAGTGATCATATAGTGGGAATTGTTTTAATGTTCTAAGGACTGGGGCAATTAACATTGCAGGTCTTAAGAAAATTAGATCGAATGCCTAAACTTCCTAACAGTCATAAATTAATTATTTTGGTGAATAAAGTTTTGGTAAAAACATAAATAGTAAAAATTAAAATAACTAAATAGACAGTTTATAATTTTATTTGGAAAAATATCAAAATTCATAAGAAAAACAGAAAGGCTTGCGGCTTAGGTGCCACCAAAGTTATTATATTTTCATTCTTGACATAGTTTTATTAGAATGATAAATAGTTTTCTATTTAATTCTTATAATTAAGGTCTTTTTTATTTTAATTATTTGGTACTACAGTTGAAAAGCATCACGCAAATAGTATCACGTAGGCTTACAAGGAAAGATTACATGATTACTCCAATTAACTTTGTCTCTATAAACATACAGACAAATATATATATTCTTTATAGATTAAAGTATGGTTTGGTAGATTGTTAAAGTTATCCTAATGAGCATCATTCATGCATGTGTCGTTCAAAAGTCAAACGTCATATGACGAGCATCTATGGTCGACGTGACAAGTTCTAAATGGTTGGGCCTGATTGACTTATTTAAGTCCAATAAAAGAGACTGAAACAGTTGTAGCCCATTACTTGACCCAAATTAGAGTGATGGATAAATGAAAAAAAATTCCACCGTAAGATGTAGAGGAAGTACAAGGTTATGCATAAACGCAGCGTATTAAGTTGACAAAAAAGGTCGGTCACCAAACACTACAACAGCCTAAGGCTTGTGTTTGTTATCATAATATATACAAAAACAACAATTTTAAATACAGCTCAGAATTGGCTGGCTTAGTGATTTCGAGTTTTCAAAAGATTTCATACACACGAGTCGGGATGACACAAGCAGCTAGGAGGACTTCAAAATCCTATGGCGCTGGTTATTTTTATTTTTAAAACTAGCATTATAAATATTCTGTTTATCTATTGTGATTAATCAGATGATGTATTTGCTGTGGTCGGTTAATCATACTAACAACATTTTCTAATAGTTGAAAATATAGATATTTGAGTAGGTCTTTTGGGATTTCTAAATTTAATCATTTGCATATGATTGTACACTATAATGATTTGGTATCACCGTTTTCTATACCTTAGTTTCTGCAGGGATTATTGGTACAAGGTAGAGAAAGGAGGGTGCGGGAGTCGACCCCAAAGGCAGTCTAGGAACCGATTAAAAACTGACACATTCGACAAGGTACAGTGAACCAGAAAGCCCATTTGATTTGTCTTGTATCATTTAATTTGACCCTTCATAACTTTGCTACATGCAATGTTTTTGTGGTCCAACAAACATTACTCTTTCCTTATTCTTCTTCTTCATTAGTTTGAACAAGTAAATTCATTACACTGAGAAGTGAGAACTTAGATGTAACTCGAACTTCAATCCAAAAAATTTAACCACTCCGAAAAATAAAGATACTATTATGTTGTTGTTTGTTCATAATTTCGGATTTCTAGATCTTATTTTGGTTATCATAATTTCCAGGTTTGGATGGTCAAAGTGACATCTAGATGGGCATCAAAGCTGTTTTTTAAGAAGAAGAAAAAACTGGTTAATCTTAACCGAGCTGGTTTTGAAAGATCAAACCAGAACTCGTGGCTTGGCTTCAACAAAGTAATGCAATAAATTGATGGGGCATAGAAACTTGAAAATTCAAATACATATTTGGGGTCAGAATCAGCGAATAGTACAAATTAATTAATTTTAGGTTTTAAGAGAATGTCCAAATCCCGACAGTGTGCACGAGGGGTTTAGTTGGATCCAACTTGTCCTCTTTATTGCTCATTTAACGATACGTGGACTACACATTTCCTCCATTTAAACCATTGATAATTCATTATTACTATATAATAATACTATAAGCTTCAGTGTTCAGTCATCTTGCAAATCTCTTTATAATTCTGGTAAAGTTTAGTTTAACCCTTGAAAATGTGGCTCTTCAGTTTTCACAATCAAAACCCACAAGGCAGAAACAGACACTACCATATATATTTTTTTATAAATTATGAAAAAAAAAAAATTTCTAACACCAAAAGGTTATATCACTAAAACGTTTGTGCATTCAATTTTTTATTGGCTGGCTCACTCCACAAGAACAATTGGACGAATCTAGTGGGGATATTGAGACATATTCTAATTGTTCACTAGAGACAAAAAAAGTAGAAGTGTATACGTCTGGTTCAGGTTCTAACTATGAACCATCTTAAGCATACTAATTAGTTACTAACTTACTCGGATCATCATCAATAGAACGACATAAGAGCGTTCCAAACGAGTTTTTAATTCGTTAGGCGGTTGGTTTATTAACAATGTTTTCTTTGTTTTAGCGAAGAAAGTTAGAGGTTTTGTTAAAATATTTTATTCAAATTGGAAAGCTATTAAAAACTGAAAAAAAGTTAGAAGCATGGGAACAACTAAGAAGGAACGTAGAAATACCTGAAATCTACGCCTGCTAGCGAAAAATAACCTGTGGACATCAAGATTTTACGGGGATTAGTCGAAACTACAAACTATATAGTAAATCAAACACCATGAGACCATATAAGTTCAAATTAGATTTGAAATCAATGCAAGCAACACTTTAGAAGCGATCATAAAATGCTTAAAAGTACCTCGGTCAAAACTAAACCTACAAACCAAACAATATCTGATGTAATTTTAGGGGATTAGTCAGAAAAATGACCTATATTATTGCGATTATCAACTACAAAAAAAAACTTATCATAAATAAAAAAACTTAAACAAGACAACTGTTGGAAAAAGAACCAAGTCATCAAATGACCCTTTGTACCGAGGACTTATGTTGACTATAAAAGGGACTGAAAACTAGACAGAAACATACAATAGCAGACCAAAGAAAAAATCTCTCTCTTCAAAACCTATATCCTGTTCTAAGTTTGAAGAAATAAATTTACAAATGGAAGCACACAACGTAGAGATTTTGACAACACTTACCTCGGAAATGAAAAACCGGGAAACCATAGAGTTACTCTACAGAGCGTTGCAGCAAGGCGATGCCTCTACGGTGGCCAAACTGGTGGCCAGTGATGTCGAATGGTGGTTCCACGGACCGCACCATTGTCAACACATGATGAGGCTACTAACAGGTGAACCACCGAGCCAGGTTTCCTTCAGGTTTGAGCCAAGCAGTGTACAAGTACTAGCGTCTGGTCATGGCTGTGTGATTGCAGAAGGGTGGGAGGGTCCACACGTGTACTGGGTTCACGTGTGGAAGTTGAAAGACGGAGTGGTCACTGAGCTAAGGGAGTATTTCAACACATGGCTAACTGTTACGGATTACAGTCTTGGGCCAATAGGATGGGACATGGGGCGTTGTACGGTTTGGGAGAGCGTACCGAGGGACCTGGCTCGTGGTTCGTTGCCTAGCTTGCTGTTAGCTATTTAACTATAGACCGAAGATTAAAGTAACACACAGTTTGTATCTGGTGGTTTCTATGTTCTAAAAGAGTGTGTTGTGAAGCAACAAGGGAAAAAAATCGTGTATATTATTGGTTCTTGTCTTTGTTCTAAAACCTGTCTCCACAGATTCAGGTTCATCACTTATCATGCTTCAGGAAGTGTAATTAAATTCAGAATAAAATAACTTAAAAGATACGTTGATCCTATCACTTGCACATTTAATTTTCTTGGATCATATTGAACTTTGATATCTATTTTACGAATAACAGAGCACTTAAAGCTTCTAGTTTAAAAAAAAAAAAGAATGATGAGAACTTACTTAAATCACTCCAATTCGAGAACGAGCAGCACACGGAAGCATTGGCAAGGAACTGCTCTGCTAATGCCTGAGCTTCCGAGCAAATTTGACTTGGTGTCAATGTCAATGACTGGAGTTGTACAGAGAAGACCTGGTCTGTTTTGATCCACCAGGTCTTAAGCCTAGATTCAAAGACCAGGTGGATCAAAACAGTTGAAGGAGTTTTTCAGGCACTCTACTCTATTCACCTCTATAACCAACACCTGCAGAACAGAAAACGAAGTTATTTTCAAGAATGAGAAGATTTGGAGTGTAAATAATGGCCAAAGATGAATAATCCAAGAAGGTTGAAATAACCAAATGAGATGTTTCAAGTTTATTCTCAGAGCTTTTGCATAGCATTAGAACAATTCTAGTTAAGAGTCGTAATATTAGCACTTGCAGTAGAAAATAAACTCACAAAGAGTGCAAAAATCTACTCAGGTTTTGGTAACAATTTTCCTGTTCCAGAAAGCTTCTATAATCTAAAGCTCCACTCTGCGGCTTGAAATCAAAATATGCAATAAAACATGTCAAATTCCATAAACCTGGGCAGGAGAAATTGCATTGGCAATGAGATTGGGATCTCTCTAATAGAACAAAGGCGAAACTACAGAAAAAACCTAAGGATCCAATTTCTAAAAAGACTTGGGCGGAATCTGATTCGCAAAATACAACGAACCTGAAATCAATGTGATCGAAAAACCGATCTAGCCGAGTCGAGCGAAATCCTCAACACTTGGCCGATTCTCAGAATCCTATTCATCCATCGCGTCTTCTCCGATAGCGTATTCGTCCGACGCTTCGAGATCTCATCATCTCCGGCGAAATGTCGCCGCCGGAGCAATGACATCGCAGATTTTCCAAAATTACGAGTTTACCGCTTTAATCTCAATACCGTAATGAGTCGTGTTTGTTTCTACTTCTATACGGCATGCGTGTGTGTATAAGACGCAAGAGCTTCTCACGTGTCAATTGATCCGAATAGAGGCTTATTTATGGGCCTTTATCTGGGCTCAATTAGGAAAGGGTTTGCTTACACATTGCTCTTTAATCAAAGATTGTTGGGTTATCTCTTTAAAGCCCAATTCAAAATATTCCACGGTTACTAATATTTAACACAAAATGATGATGTGAAATCTTGTAGATTCGGTTCTCTCCTGTGGTTGATTTTTGTTTTCGTTTTGGTTCAAGACTCCGGTGGTGGTTGATTAAGGTGTATCTCAATTACACATTTGGAATACTTTGTGTTAAAATGATAAATCTCATGTTATTCAATTATATATTTTTAAAAATATGTATTTGAATTTGGTTTTATTAGTTATAATATTTGTAAATATCTTTTAAATTCTAGGTTAGTGATTTAAAAAATTACTTTCAAATCTACTGATATTTTATACAATGATTTTATAGTGTTTTAGAGCATTGTTTTAGTTTTAAAAAAAATACAAATCATAACGATGTTTATAAATTCTTCCAATATCATCTAAAACCTTATGAAAACTAAAATTATTCAAATATTTAATTGAATATATTGACCTTTTGCAGAAATTAGGAGTATGTTTGTTGTACTAGATTTTTAACACCACGTCTTCAGAAAATGCGCGAGAATTAGGTTGGTGTAATAATGTCTTATGTACTGCTTCGAAAACAATTTATGACTTATCCCATCACATGTTGTCTTTGCGCCTGTTGGTGAGATGCATAAACTCTTCTTTAGACTCTCATGTTATGGTGAAAATATCGGCTAACTTGACCCGAAAAACAGGTCTTTAATTAAAAAATTCAACGATATAAAATCCACGTGTTACATCCTAATTGGTTGATATCTAAGAGACAAAAAATTTCAACCATATCAATATTTTATATTCCAATGACTATCAGATCGAAGAATTAAAAAAAAAAAAAAAAATCTCTAAATTCACTCAGAAAATGACATGCGAGCCTAATTTTTTTTTTTTTTTTGCTTTGATATAGGAACAAATTTATTAATTGAATCTTGATAATATTTGTCATTCTTTTTGTTTTTCTTACTAAAAATACTAAGCAATAGGCTTTTAGGTAGGGATATACCCTGAATAATACCTGTATTCAATCATCTAATATATGTATAGATGGATAGAAGAGAGCAGCTCAGATTGACTAAAAAGAACAGATATATAATTAGCACTTGACACGAATTAATTAAGGGATGCATTTGGAAGGCTATTAAGCGTGACAATAGATTAATAATTAATTACATAAAATCTGATTTGCGTCATAACAGTGAGTTCGCATATCAGTGTAAGTGGCAGATTTCGTGTGGTACATGTCTGCCACCTACTATCTCATCAATTTTAAATTAGCGTTTATCTAATCATATATTTAGTCCATGCTTCAAATATATATAATTTTGATATCGAAACTTCATAATCTATTTATCTTTTGCCAACCAAAATCTACATTTTCAAGCTAAAACTTTCTTATATATCAATTCATTTTTCTTTTAGTTTTCATTCATAATTATCCAACTTATGGCGTGGTTACATCGTAAAACTTTTAAATTCCCTGATCATATTTTTTCTGGCAGATGGCTAGACCACATGGTTTGGAACACTTCTCTTCGCTACAGCGACATTATCCCTACGATGGTCCATGACGCCAACAAAAACAATTGAAAAAACTATGTAGAGATATCTTAAAATAATTGAACCGACAGTTAAAAGAGTTATGTGCTTGTTGGTGAGATGTCCATTAAATCTGTCTGAATGACAACCAATATTTACATACTTTGTCTTCTACTATATTTCAACCCAGCTCCGTAACCATTACAATACTAAAAGTGAAATATCATTAGATTTTTTTTTCATCATCTAATAGACTAATACCAATAGTGTGTAATACTAAAATACGTCATTATATATCTTCGGAATAGCAATAGATGATCGATGATGAAGAAGATCCTTTGTTTCAGAACTACACTATTTCATTGCCAATTTACATAATTTATTTAATCGTAATAACATATGCTTTCGTAATTAAACGATGAAATGTAGGTAACGAAACTTTCCCGTGCACGAAGTTCTTCTTAACCGCTTCTCTCCCAAGCATGAAGTTCGCCCTGGCCGCTTCTCTCCTAGACACGAAATTCAAGACGCAGAATCTGCTCCGCCGTGCATCGCTCGAGGATGGACCACCGTCATCGGCTCTCCTCCGCATGTTTCCTCTTCTAAGCACCGTCTTTGTCATACCTCTCGAGATCTCACCATCTTCCCCGAAGAACTCTCTCACGATTTTGAGTGAAGAATTATTCAAACATCCGCCGTCTTAGGTTTACTTCGTCGGCGAGACTCTTTATGTTCTATGCGTTTGGTTTGGGTACAATTCTAATGCTTTTGGCAACCACTCTTTGAACTTCGCCGATTTGGTTTGACTCTCTCGCCCAAGGCCGAAATCTGTTTATTCTGGTGTCATAGAAATCGCTTCAACCGCCGGAGCTTCCAGATCCGCCGGATACCTTGGATCCTCCGCCACTGCCTCCGTTGTTGACCACCAGCGAGTTCTCCTGCAGATCTGCCGTATACCTCTGTGTGTACGATTTATCCTCTCCTTTGTTGCTGCCGCGAGAAGCCCCACATAGCTAGAGAACTCGCACGCTTTGACTTCGTACATGTGTATCATCGCCGGATTTCACTCCCTCCTACGAGACCTAAAAACGCTACTAACCTATCCGCCGCATGTCTCCGTTTTCGAGATGCCGGTGAAAACTGTTCACTTTTCTCAAGCCGAAACAGTGTACATGCTCCCTGCCGGAAAACTCCCTTCCTCTGATGCTCCGGTTGTCAACCATGTGTCTCCGGCCGTCGACCTTGTATCACCGGTTGGAGCTGCAATATTTCACCTTTGGTTAGGTCAAAGAGATTTGTGCCAAAGGGATTTGGGCCATGGGCCTGTGGGCCATAGTTTTGTGTTAAAGGATCTAATGTCATTTGTCAGCCCAATTGTATTAGGGGCTTTTATTCCAAATTTCTCCAATAGGGAGAGATCACTTCCATACATGTCTTCCTTGTTGGAGAGACCATTTCCACCAATTTTTTCCTTTTTGAAGAGATTTATTTCCACCATCTTTTTCCGAGAAGGAGAGATTCGTTCTACCAACCTCCTTCCTTAGAAAGAGTATTTTTAAAAGCTCGGCTTGACGGTACCAAGAGCTCAGAATTCCATTCGCTCACCTTTAATGGCTAAAGAACTAGCACTTGCTTTGAATTTCAATCTGATCGTGCTCACGGTTAATATCTTTGATTTTAACCATCTATCTTATCTTTTTAGTGTTTTTACTTCCACTTTTGTAACAAGTGAGAACTTTTTGATAAATAGTTTTACATTTGCTTATGTTGTAAGTCGTTATTATATTAGATTTTAAAGAAAAAAAAAAAAAAAAGTGTAGATAACGAAAAAGTTGACTACTAATGTTACTATATAATATCAGTTTTGTCTCAAAATAACATTTCGATAACATTGTACCGTTTTTCTTGGTAGTGTTTATAATCAAGTTTTTTGTTTGTTTGTTAAAATGTGTTTATAATGAAATTAGTTATATTTTATTTACTATTGTTGGTTTAATTTTCCAATACAAACATCTAAGATTTGTAATTTTATGCATAAAGTATCATTAATTATACATTTTTAACTTGGATATGTTATTATACCTTTAATATACATATTGATAAATTAGTATATATTGTCTATACAAGCTAGATGATTAAATTTGCTGATGTTGTGATAAACCAAAACTAGAATAGAAAAATATATAATAGAAAATTTTCTCAATCAAGATGACACAAAAGTAATTGATTGGTACTAATTAAAGTGTCAAATCTACAAATTTTTGAGGAAGAATGATTATAACGAGGAAAATATTACACAGAAAAGTCCACCACTGAGTCTAATTTCCCTTAAAATAATATACAAACAACCAGGCGAAAGACATATAAGACACTTCATGATTCGTAATCTATAATGGTGTTCGGTTGATGAAAAATGAAAACAAAGTATATATACTTATGGTTTATGCCCCAAAGTTCTTTATGCATTGACTAATCAATTTTTAGTTTCTGATAAATTTAATTAGCTGGTTAATTAAATTGTTTAATCAAGTTTAACTTGTTTTTTTTATTTAAAAGCTCCACAGATTAAATCAATTGAAAGCGGTATGGTGATTGCTCCAATTGAAAGCGGTATGGTGATTGCTCCAATTGAAAGTGGTATGGTGATTGCTCCGTGGAGCAAGCCATTCCGAATCTGTCTGACTTACATGAAAAAAACAATAACCACGTATTCGTGCTCCTTTTGTAAGGGCATCGGCATAAACATTTTCACTCTGAGGAATAAACGACAAATTGAAAATTTCGAAAGATCTCCTAAGAAGATAAAAGTGGTCTAGCTCCGAATGAAAGGCTGGCCAATCAAAAGGATTCTCCGTCATTTGTATTAAGCTTGTATAGTCCGTCTCGAACCTACCCGAAGCGACTCGCCTTTCTCCAATGCAAGTCATCGCACAAAGTAGCCCGTCTAGCTCTGTGTGTAGTGCTGATATGACCCGTGTTGTCCTGGAAAAACCATCCTAGTCCACTTACCGGTCCATGATCGATCCAAGAGGCATCGATTTGACATATCAGAATTTGGGGTTCCCCGGGGAATCCTCCTGGTCCACTTTGGGATTGTGAACCCTCTAACTCTTCCTCTTCGTCCTTTTGGTTTGTTATGTTCCAACTTTCCGCTTCCAGTGTCGCGAGTTGGAGTGTGTCTCTTGGGAAGATTTTTTTCCCGTTAAAAATCATTTGGTTTCTTGCCTTCCATATATACCAGAGGATCCATGGGAAGGTGTCTCTTTGAGGATCGGTGAATCCGACCTCTTTTGTTCTTCAAAATAGGAAGTCCATATTTCGGTATAAAGATGTACTCGGAAAACAACCCAGAAGGGACGAAAAGTCCGAAAGAGCCCACACTTGTAAGGTCGGTGGGCATTCAAAGAGGAGAGGGTTTATTGTTTCTTTCGGCGCACCACATCGTGGGCAAGTCATGTCCGTGCCCAAGTGGCAGTAGGTAAGACGTTGGCAAGTCAGCTTGCCACATGAAAGGTTTCATCTTTCCCGAGGCTCGTATCTTCCAGACTTGACCCTAGAGGCACGTGATGCTTGGTTCGGACACCACGCGATGTCTTTGTGCGAGTCTGTTCTTGGTTGCTAATTCATATCCCGATTTGTCTGTATACACTCCTGACTTGGTGTATCTCCAGGCATATATCCATCTAGGGAGCGGGTACGACTAGGTCTCAACCCCAAAATGAGAGGGATATCATCCGGATGGACAAGGTTCCTCAGGATTGTTACATCCCACTCGTTCGTCTCTCATCTAATGAGCGATTGAACTAAAAAAAGTCTGATCTCTATAGCTAGATCTTCTCAACTCTCTCGCCAGACGGGCCGGGATATCTGGGATCTATGGGTCTCTCCATACTCTAATATTACAGCCGGAATTAAAAAAAAAAAACATTTTTCTGAGGCCTTAGAGTAGAAGTGGCTTAGCCGCCATGTTATTGTTCCATCCAAATGATGGAGAATAGGTTTCTCTGTCTTCAAGTGGGTCTGATCGTCTATAATACCGTTTTTGGAAGACTCTCGCCAATAATGAATTGAAAAATTGGATAAGACGCCACAACTATTTAGTCAATAGAACTATATTAAAATCATGTAAAATACAAATTTTTCGGAATTTCAATTCATCCAATTTATGAAAAATACAAATTTTGTCACAAGCGGTCAAATCAATTTTAACCTGTTAGAATGAAATGGGATGAGAATGTCATGTCAATTTTACTTTACCGATATAAATAATCAAATAGATGTAAATTTGAAAGTGTTGTTGTCTTTTACATAAAAAAACTTTTTGGCGCGACTTCGGTTATGGAATTATTCTAATTTCTATCACATATTGTATTCTTCCCACTCACATCTCCATCACTCTTCTCTTTTACAGTGGAATGCCACGTGTCGTTCCCATAATTCAAACAGAATATTCCTTTGCAATTAGCAGTAGCACACATATTTTGGAATACAACTACAAAATTGATTATACAAAAAAATATATAAGATTTACAGAAAATTTTGTTAAAATTATATATTTTTCCGTTATAATTAAGCACATCATTTCTTTTTATTTTCTTTCTCAAAACTAACAGGCTACTCCCTCTGTTTCAAAATATAAGATGTTTTAAAAGTTTTTTTTTAAAATATAAAATATTTTCACATTTCTATGCAATTTTTAATTTTCTTAAAATATTGTTTGACCAATAGTATTTTATAGTATTTTTTATAATTGGTTGAATTGTTTTTATTTTATATAATAAATGATATTTTTTTAAAAAAGATAATTTTTTAATCTCCGCGATTTTAATCAAAATATCTTATATTTTGAGTATTTGTTTATATAACCATGCATGGTAATTTGTATTTTTTATTCTTTGTTGAATAAATCAAAGAAAAAGATAGTATGATACTATTTCATTTTCATATATAGTAGTAACTTAAAAAAATAGTTTGGTGTATACTTTGGAAATTAATGGCCATTTCTGTATGAACAATCAATTATCCGTTAAAAATAACCCAACATACGTGATTAGCCTGATAAGGATAAACACGAAATACATGAATAAATTGAATTAAAAAAAAAAAAAACATGAATCGATATGTTAGTGTTAATCAGGGCAGGGGTAATTTTGAACCACAAGTTTGAAATATGAAATATGCGACAGTATTTATATATATATATATATATATATATATATATTATATACGGTCAGGTATCTATCTATATTCAGGTCCATGCAACGCAATAAAACTTTTGAAAATGGAGTCATTATTGTTGAATTGTATGCTCATAGGCTGTTAAAGATTTCTCATGATCTCTTGAAGGGGACTTGTATTTCAGTCACTATATCCCATCTGTGTTTGTCTTTTTCTTTTTACATTTCTCTTCTTCTTTGTTTCTCGAGAAAGCGAAAAAGTGTATACGAAAATTTAAAGTGTGAATTAATCCTTATGGTCATAGATGATTAGTTGATTTGGACATTAGAATGAGAAACAAGAATTTTCCTTAATTCTATCAAAGTCCATAATAATTAATTAAACTTAAATTAATCTTAGCCTACCAGGTTTGACAAATTTAATTAACAGACAATCAATTGTGATAAATTATTGATAATTCCCGAACATTGCATTCTGATCATTGATAATTACTAATAGATCGTTATATGTATGTGTATATAGTATATAAGTGAAGAAAAAAACACAGAAAATATGCAAATCTAATATACCGCCCTAACAATTTAGATTTTGCAAACAAAAAATTGGTTTATTTCGAGAATAGACATGATCGAGATGTAAAACATAAAAGAATTGGTTTAGATCTGTTGAACATAAAAAAAATAGAAGCACGCTTATGTGTATATTGCTTCCAGTGATTACGATTATTAAATTAATTTGTGAACGGTTAACATAAATTCTATTGTACAGTCACAAATTCTATTGTACGGTCACAATTTTAAATTAACCTGAATACTAGAAGGAATGCTAACAAATTTTTTTTGCAGGTAGAGTAAGCAAAGCAATTTTTTTGAAACAAAATATTTGAACAGTTATATTTTGAGAATTTTGAGAAGAAAGAAAAGTTGACCTGATTTATGCAAGTCATCAATGGTGAACCTAGACCTTCAATTCAAAGTCCTATATAAAGTGAAAACATTGAAACTTTGGGGTAAACAATAGGAAAAGAGAAGAAAATAAAAAATAAATAGGGTACAGAAAAACTGTTTGAAGACAAGAGAAGCATCTCAATGATTTTCACGAGATAGGACCTAGAACTTAGAAGTGGACTTTGATCACGACTTTAATTAGGGGTGGGCAATTTTTAGTCCCACATTGTCGTTTCTCATTCCTCACCAACAATCCACCATTTTTTTTTGCCATGGTAGAAATTATAACCGAATTAGATTTAGAAAAATTAAAACATTTTTACCGACTAAACCAAGATTACTTGACAATAATATTCACCACAAAAATAAAACCACTCAAGATCTAACTGTGGTTGGAACAAAAATACATATGGTGTGTGTGTCTGTGTGACATTCGATCGTGTTCTACTTAAATAAATTACGGAGTACTAAAAAGAATATATATTTCGATAGTTGTGTGCTTTTCCAAGATCGTCTACTAACTCTAATGATTTTAAAATTAAAAAAAAATATTTTTTCTCTCATCAATTTTGTAAGTATATAATTTGAGCGTCGAAGTCTTCTCGAAAGACACAATACCGGTGTTCCGATAACTACTATTGATCATTAATTTATTATTTTACTTTCGGTTCATGACATTTCTTCTACTCATTCAAAAAAAATTCATTACAATACATTATCAGATTTTAAAGTATCATAAATAACAGTTTGTTTCTACCATATTATCTATATATAATGGTTTATTCTCCAAAAAATTTAATCTCCTAAACAATCATCCGTAGATTTGGGAGCTGACTCACCCGATGAGATATCCAAAAACCTACATGAACATCTATCATATATGGTACAAGCTACCAAAAAATATTTAATATGGTCCCAACCTAATATTATAGAGTTAGAATCGAATTAAATGTATGCAACAAACAATGGTAGCTGGGGGTATATAACCCAATAAAATAGTTTTTGATGAAAAAATAAAATTATGACAAAAAACTTATGTGTATAAAATATAAAAATATCGCTTTTATATGTGCAAAAAGAATAAAAAATACATTCCTCGTTTGTGACCAAAAAACTCGTTTTCACCATATAAATAGTTATAACTTATTTTTATATCAATACAAAAAAAATCGATTTAAAAAAAAAATTATACATAATGAAATGTAAAATCGATTTCCTTATGTACTTGTTTTTATAAAATCGATTTTATTATGTAAAATCGATTTTATTATGTACTTATTTTTATGTACATAATGAAATGTAAAATCGATTTCATTAAAAAAAAATACATTCTTCATTTGTGATCAAAAAATTCATTTTCACCATATAAATAGTTATAACTTGTTTTTATATCAATACAAAAGAAAATCGATTTTTTAAAAAAATTATACATAATAAAATGTAAAATAGAGGCAATGAAAATTGATTAAAAATAGAAATATTTATTTTGAAAAAATATACCAAATTAGAAAAAAATGCTGAGTTTGCAAAAAAAAAAGTGATTAGTTATATATAAAAAAGCAGGAGAAACCCGTTTTCAATTATCTTTCCTATCTTTCTTACTTCGTTTACCAGATCGCTTTTGGTATGTGCAAAAAAGAAAAAATACATTCCTCATTTGTGACAAAAAAAAACTCGCTTAGTTATAACTTGTTTTTATATCAATACAAAAGAAAATCGTTTTTAAAAAAAAATTGTACAAAATGAAATGTAAAATGAAAGACAAGGAAAATTGATTAAAATAGAAATATTTATTTTGAAAATATATCAAATTAGAAAAATAAACGCTGAGTTTGCAAAAAGAAAAAAAAAAGTGATTAGTTAGATAAATTAGATAAAAGGAAAGAGAACGGATTTGATATAAAGTAATAATTACGACATCGTGATTCTCTCAAGTCTTACCTTAATGTCGAAAAAGAAAAGTCATTGAGCTGTCGGATGGTACTCTTTAATGATTTCACCAGAAATATTTCTCTATATATAGAGAAAATTTTAAATCTCCTACCTAATTCCAATTTTACCTCACTTTTTTCATGGAACAATCAGCTACAATTGGTTTTTAAAAACATGTATTTATATTCTATCAAAAGAAGCCTCGTATGGTAACTGATGCTTACATAACAAAATATACGGGGGGGGGGGGGGGGGGGGGGGGTTAGTATAATATATAGTTTTTGCTACCTAAATTAATATATAGTTTTTGCTACCTAAATTAATGTGTGTATATATGTATATATGCGCGCACACACACTTTCTTTTGAGGATTTTGGGTAGCATGTTCATGGGTCAGCATGCTGTCTCCATTATCTTTTTGATGTATTTTTAGGTTTTATTGTGAGAAATTAAAATAAATGATGTTATCTGTTAATTAGAATTCCAACAAAAGTAGTTGACGACCCAAAAAAAAAAAAAAAAGAACAAAAGTAAATGGTGGATTATCTGGAATCACGTTTTCAAAAATCAAACCTACAAGCACTATATAGTTAAAGGGAGATATAGTGTCATGTAGGTATATGAAAAAATATAGTGTCATGTATATATATCATATACTGGTCTACATGAAAACAAAAAGTATTTTTTAAACACACGAATCATACCCTGAGTTAAACAGAATATTGTTGGGTAATTAAAATAAACTAATATTTCCATTTGCTATAAATGAGAAAGCACTTAGTACATTTAGTTGACTCTAACTGTCACCGAAGCTCCTTCACTCTCTCTCGTCTCTCGTCTCTCGTCTCTCTCTCTCTCTCTCTCGTCTCTCTCTCTCTCTCGTCTCTCTCTCTCTCTCTCTCTCTCGTCTCTCTCGTCTCTCTCGTCTCTCTCGTCTCTCTCGTCTCTCTCGTCTCTCTCGTCTCTCTCTCTCTCTCTCTCTCTCTCTCTCTCTCTCTCTCTCTCTCTCTCTCTCTCTCTCTCTCTCTCTCTCTCTCTCTCTCACACACACACACACACACACATCCCCTTGTTATGTGGTCGGAGAGATAGGAGTGAATGATCAAGAAGGTGTGTGCTGAGCAAGATGGAGAAGCAGGGCACGTGCATTAATAGCTCATCTCTTTGCATATATATACACTCTCACCAAATGCACGTATATATTATAGATGTGTGTGGAGTGTGATGATAATTGAGTTAGTTCTTCATGTGCCCATCTTCCCCATCATGACCACTTCACCTTGATGATGATGATCCCAGTTGTTAGTCACATACTGACGCACGCGGGAATATTTATATCGATAAACACACACGTGTGTGTTTGTGTGTCTATTTGTGTGTACGAGAAGCGTATTTAGAGGAAGTGGATACCCCGCAAAAGTATCTATATATTACGTACGTACGTACGCAAGGGAAGCATAGTCTTTGAAATATCAGGTATGTCTAACAAAGTTATATGTAATTATCACGCATCTTAATCAGAGTCGGTAATATATAAGTTGTTCATAATCCAAATATTATTTCCGGTCGTTTGACACTAATGCCACCACAATCTCAAGTAGTTTCATGTCATAATGAACATACTTTCGGTTAAGGAGAATCAGATAGGCGGCTATTCAGATATCTTTTTTTCTTTTTAAGAATTTTAGAAATAAGATATGTTGCTAATTCTTTCTCAAAAAAAAAAAAAAAGAGAGATATGTTGCTAATTCTATTGGGGTTAGAATGTATTGTACACTAAGGTCACAAATTCGACTATTCGAGTTAGTTTCACCTGTAAAAAAATAAAAATAAAACTAATTGCAAAGTATTACTTTGTGATTTTTTATATGAGACTGTTTATGGATCATGAGGTTCAAAAATTTATTGGTCATCATTAGCACAATTTAGAAAAATGATACATCATTTAAAATTATTTACAATAAGATTGAGGATTTTTTTTTTTTTTTTGTAAAGATGCATGGTATTTTGTTCTTACCTTTTTAAATTGTTTATGTTGTAAAAATTATTATAGTTAATAACTAATAAATAATTTAAAGTAATACATGATTTAATTAACCAAATTTTTGTTGTTTTAAATATATTTTTCTAATGTTGCCACAGGTTTTCCTAATATAATTGGTTAATTAATCATTTTGGAATTAGATATTCTACTTCGCTGTAATGTCTGCATATGCTCTATTTTGATTTTCTTAGATCCTCATTTTTTTGATGGGTGTAACAAAACTCTGATCATTAATATATTTTAAACGGAAAAAAAAATATTTTTCTAACTCAAAATCACTTAGTAATAAGTGAATTTACTCATGTTGCTTATATATTACTTTATAAGGTTATCGTATTTTCGATATGTGATTTCTGACATCGTAATAAGTTATACCAAGGGGAGTGATTGAATTCTCTAAAGAAAAAAAAAAAGTGGAGTGATTAAAATGAGTTATATAGCTCTACATATTTTGCGTTAAGAGCGACCATCTTAAATCTGGGCGATTCTGACCTAACAAGTTTATGTGTCGGCGAGGAAGTTAATATAAAAAATCGAATAAGAAAACAATTAATGTATAAGATTTCAGAGTAAAGATAAGTAATTTAATTGATTAGTGGAGCATGCGTTCGTTTTTTAGAGTATACTTGCTAGTTGGTTACCTTCTTTGCTCTTTTATGGGTTCGTCACGCACGCTTTTGTATGAGTTAATACTTAATACAATAACAATTATATAAATATTGATCGGATGACATAAATGTTTTTTTTTCCTTTCTTTAATTTGGCGTAAATAAGATTACGCATATACAATACACATCAAATTCAAGCGTACGATATACCAGTTATCTGTAAAATCACACATTTCATATTCGTAATTTCATACACCAATTATCTGTAAAATTATACATTCAAAATCGTAATTTCATACGGCTCCTTTAAAAACATTGGGTTAAGTTTTATAAATTTTCAATTCAAATTAATTGGCAATAAATAAATTAGTTCTATACATTATATCATTATCTTTTGATAAAGATTTTAAAATAACAAAATTCGATATTCTAGTAAATTAGTGGTTTGTATTAGTGTTGTTGTTGTGTCATCCATTATATTTAATGCATGTTTTTAAAAGAAAGTTATTTTCAAATATTTTCCATTACATAAATATATTATTATATATACATATTTATAATCAATGACATTTACATTTTAGAAAATATATTTTCTGTATTAATTATGTCGCCGAATAAAAAACTTCTTATTTCTTGGGCCAATATATTTTCCGAGGGCTTGACTAATGGCAACAATATTAAATAGTCAGTGGACTCGATTTGAACAGTTGTTGGGCCATAAATCATGTGAACATTTGGTAGATTTTTTTCATTTAGTAATAATCATACAAATGGTTTCAATCGGACAAAAAGCTGTTTTTGATACGTAAAAGACGGGAAGAATATTGTTTGGTTGGTTTAGTAGCTGAAAATTTTGTTTTAAAATTGAGAAACCATTGTTCGAATTTTTTCAATGTGATTTCAATTCTATAGGTATTTGGAAATTAACATGAGATTCGATATGGGATTTTATATACTTTTTTAACTTGGAAAAATTGGAAAAAAGTTTAAAAATATTACAAGAGTTTTAATCTAATGGTGTGTACCAATGATATAGTCGTGTTATTGGGGCGTGTGTGAGAGTTGTAGTCTTGTAGATAAGAAATATATGCAAATATCAAAAGTGTTTCAAGCGACCGTTGACACGTACGTTGAATGAAATCTGTTTCCGTGTTAAGGTGTTATACACAATGCGTCGTCATTTTTGAACCGTGTTATAAATTTTTGAGGAACAAATATGCTGGAAATTTATATACGAACAAATATTCCTAACTCTTGATTTCATTGTTAACGCTATACATTCGTTTACTTCACAAATAAGAAAATAGTAAACCGGCCTTAAACTTCATTTAAAAAACAAAATCTTTATTTGGAATCTTTTTTAAAAATAACAATTTATCTAAAAGATTTATGCTCGTAGACTTTTCTCCTCGAACAAAAAGTTACAAGTCAACATATTCGATCCAGATATTTATCTTATAGATTATATATCTCATCAGCATAACCAGACCCACAAAAAAAAAAAAAACACATTTCATCAAAGCAAAACAAAATATACACAAAAATACCATTTTTCAGGAGATAGAAAGGAATGGAGCAACCTTATGTGTACGCGTACCCACCTGGCACGGGCCCGTCGGCTCCTCCGCCTCCACACGGCGGTGGCGTCGCCGGAGTGATCGTGGATCCAAGGTTCTGTGCTCCGTACCCGGTAGATCTGGCGGTCGTGAGGAAGATGATGAAGTTAACGGACGGTAACTTCGTTATAACGGACGTTAACGGGAACATGCTGTTCAAGGTGAAGGAACCGGTGTTTGGTCTTCACGACAAGAGGATCTTGTTGGATGGTTCTGGATCTCCGGTCTTGACTTTGAGAGAGAAGGTCAAACAAAAACACAAGCTCGTATGTAATAATGACTATGGTCGGCTTGAAATATTATTAATTAACTTATAATATGTTGCAGATGGTGAGCTTGCATGACAGGTGGCAAGTTTTTAGAGGAGGGAGCACGGAGCAGCGTGATCTGCTGTACACGGTGAAGAGATCTTCGATGCTTCAGTTGAAGACGAAACTTGATGTGTTTTTGAGTCACAATAAAGAAGAGAAGAGATGTGATTTCCGAGTCAAAGGGAGTTGGCTCGAGCGCTCTTGTGTCGTCTACGCCGGTGAATCTGACGCCATTGTTGCCCAAGTAAGTCTCTTTCCTTCTTTTTAGCTGATCCGGGTCAACCCGACCCGATTTAAATGACCATGTGATCTCTACTTGATTCGGGTGGACCCAACCCATCCGATTATTTATGCCATCTCACATGTCTTCGAGTTAGGAATGTTTTAATTCGGTTTTGGTTCAGAATTTTTGGTGGTCGGTTTATCGATTTAGAAATGAAAATGAAGCCAAATTGTGTATGAACTGGTGTTTAGATCGCTTGGGATCGGTTTTTAGATTATAGATATTTTTATCATTTTTTTTTTGGTCAACATTATAGATAATTTTATCTATTTGTATATTGGTAGGTTGCCCATGTTTTATGAACGGTTAGAGCATCCTCGTTAAAATATATTAAAATTAAAAAATCATACTAAAATATTATGGATGTTATAAAAATCAAAAGCTAGAAGTCAAGAACAACGGCAAGAAACTACAATTATGTTAAATATTATTTTGTGTGGAGTCACTCACAAATTTATTTTTATTTGCTTATAAAAAACGAATTTGTTTTATTGTAAACACACAACTCAATTTCAGAAATAATACAACTCTCTCTCACTACTCTCTTTACTATTTTCCACCGGGTATAAACTTTTCGTCTTTTATTAGATTTATTTTTATGATAAAATCTCAAATACTTTTTATAACACGTTATCAGTACGATCACTCTAAAATTCTAACTTTTATATGTATATTTATAATATTTTATAGTGCGTGGCTTATCGCCACTATAATAATATATTATGTTACAATGGTTGCTTTATACACTATAATTATTTATTTCTGTTGATGGTCGGTTTGCTGTCTGATAATTTATTTACTGTTATAATCATTTATTTTTGTTCATGGACGGCTTAGCCGCCACATATTTTATTTACTGCTCATATGTGGATGACTCCATCACCATAATATCGCCGTTAAATATTTGTTTATATTATGATTATTATACAAGGATGTTTAGTCAATTGTATATAAATATTTTATCTGATTTCGTAAATTTTATCTTATTGATTATTGAATATTTTCAGATTAATTTTTCTTTTATACCGTTATTCACAACGGTCACAATTTTTTTTTTTTTTCAAATTTTATACTTTTCCAACTGCTATAAATAGTATTTTCAATCTATAAATACACTCATATTTCACACTTTCAAATCACTCAAACATTTAATCTTCTTCCAAATATTTTTTTTAGTTTTCATCTTGTAAGAAAAAAAAATGTTTCACTTGTTTTAATTTTTATTATCGGTGTAATTTTTACTTGTATTTATGGTCTCTTCTTTAGAGAATTTACTTCCGAAGAATTCATCATAAATATTGGTTTACTTTTTTATGCAATAATGTTTAATGTAATCGCTGTTATCATTTATGTAAACGGTTCGTTCTAAAATAATATCATATTATATTTCTAATAATATTTTTGTGATTTTATTTTTAGAAATAAATGGCAAATATTGATAAGCTTACGATCCCAGCTCTCCAAATCACTGGAGCAAACTACATAGCATGGACCATTGATGTGGAACTTCATCTAGATTCGCAGAATTTATTGAATACTATAAGAGAAGAAAATAAATCGCCTGCCAATAAAAAGGCAAGGACGATAATTTTTCTAAGAAAACATCTAGATGAAAATTTGACGCATGATTATGCGAATATAAAAGATCCTGTAGAGTTGTGGAAAGCTCTAAAAGAAAGGTTTGACAACCAAAAGGCAATAACTCTCCCACATGCCCTCGACGAATGGCAAACTTGAGGTTCTTGGATTTTGACAAGGTAGAACAATATAATTCTGCCATGTTAAGAATTGTGGCTAAATTGGAATATTGTGGTAACCATGTGAGCGAAGAAGAAATGCTCAACAAGATTTACCTTACTTTCCATAAGGAGCACTATGTTATGGAAAGTAAAGAGAGTAGTGAGAGCATAATGCTCCTTATGGAAAGTAAGGTAAGTCTTGTTGAGCATTTCTTCTTAGCTCACATGGTTACCACAATATTCCAATTGATTCACAATTTTTAATATGGCAGAATTATATTGTTCTATCTTATCAAAATCCAGGAACCTCAAGTTTGCCATTCGTCGAGGGCATGTGGAAGAGTTATTGCCCTTTGGTTGTCAAACTTTTCTTTTAGAGCTTTCCACAACTCTACATGGTCTTTTATATTCGCATAATCATGCGTCAAGTTTTCATCTAGATGTTTTCTCAGAAAAATTATCGCCCTTGCCTTTTCATTAGCAGGCGATTCATTTTTCTCTCTTATAGTATTCAATAAATTCTGCGAATCTAGATGAAGTTTCACATCAGTGGTCCATGCTATGTAGTTCGTTCCAGTGATTTGGAGAGCTGGGATCTTAAGCTTCTCAATATTTGCCATTTATTTATAAAAGTAAAATTACAAAATATTATTAGAATTATAACATGATATTATTTTAGAACGAACCGTTTACATAAATGATAACAGCGATTACAGTAAACATTATTGCATAAAAAAGTAAACAAATATTTATGATGAATTCTTCGGAAGTAAATTCTCCAACGAAGAGACCATAAATACAAGTAAAAATTACACCGATAATAAAAGTTAAAAACAAGTGAAACATTTTTTTTTCTTACAAGATGAAAACTAAAAGAAATATTTGGAAGAAGATTAAATGTTTGAGTGATTTGAAAGTGTGAAATATGAGTGTATTTATAGATTGAAAATACTATTCATAGCCGTTGGATAAGTATAAAATTTGAAAAAAAAAAATTGTGACCGTTGTGAATAAGGGTATAAAAGAAAAATTAATCTGAAAATATTCAATAATCAATAAGATAAAATTTACGAAATCTGATAAAATATTTATATACATGGTGATTAAACATTCTTGTATAATAATCATAATATAAACAAATATTTAACGGCGATATTATGGTGATGGGGTCATCCACATATGAGCAGTAAATAAAATATGTGGCGGCTAAGCCGTCCATGAACAAAAATAAATGATTATAACAGTAAATAAATTATCAGGCGGCATGCCGACCATCAACAGAAATAAATAATTATAACGGTAAATAAGTTATCAGGCGGCAAGTCGACCATCAACAGAAATAAATAATTATAACAGTAAATAAATTATCAGGCGGAAAGCCGACCATAAACAGAAATAAATAATTAGGATGCATGAAGCAACTATTGTAACATAATATATTATTATAATGGTGATAATCCACGCACTATAGGATATTATAAGTGTATATATAAAAGTAGGAATTTTAGAGTGATCGTGCTGATAACGTGTTATAAAAAGTATTTGAGATTTTATCATAAAAATAAATCTAATAAAAAATGAAAATTTTATACCCGGTGAGAATAGTATGAGAATGAGAAACTCTTTTATTATGAGATGAGATTAATGTGTTTTACAATATAGAGTATTAAAAATAAATTACTATGCATAGTAAGCTCCACACAAAATAATATTTTACACTAACGTAGTCACCTTTGCGTTTTTACTTTTTCTAGAAGTACTTTTTGATTTATAACAATGGATTATTTCTACTATTGGAGAAAAAAATGTGTTGAAAAAACCCACAATATTTTATTATTATTTTCTTTGAGAATCCCATTGAGAGAGGATGCTCTTAGAAACTTGTACAACACTTATTAAACCGGATTTGGCCAAAAGAAAACTTGAATGCTTGGTTTGTTGGTTTGAATGAGACTAAATGTAATTTGTAACAGATGCACAAGAAACACACTGTCCAGAGCGTGTTCTTGGGGAAGGACAATTTCTCGGTGACGGTTTATCCAAACGTCGATTACGCCTTCATTGCTTCCCTCGTCGTCATTCTCGATGACGTTAACCGAGAAGACCGCGCCGCCAGCTGATCGATCGCACGTCTTTCTCCTTTGAGATTTAATTTATGTAATATGCTTTTGGTTTTGCACGTAATCTCAACTGTCACTCTGGACTCTGGCCTTGTTCTTAGACTTTGTGTGATCTTTTTGGGTTGTTAACTTATCAAATAACTGTGGTGGTTGTCGTTTATTTTATTGATTAGAACTATTGGATATATTTTTCTTCGCATTATTTATTTTTTCATGCCATTTCTTTAGCCTTTTTACATTAACTCAACTGGCTCCAAGTGTTACACCTATATACACGAATACACCAAAACTCTTAACTCTAGGACTCTCGAAATATTTTTTAAGATATGTAAAAGGCATAATGTTTTCTTCAAATTTATCTTTTTTATATTTTGTACACGTCAAGATCTTTAAATCCTTAGCGCATATATACAATACACCAAAACTCTAACTCAGAAACCCGATGCATCTTCAAAGTTTAATGATAATGTCGTAGTAAATTGTATTACATAAAATAATGATGGTGGTGATGAATTAGACATGTTCAAGATGTAAAAAAGAAGAACATGGAGGAGAAAAATATGGTGATAATTGCGTTGCAAGTAAAACAAGTAATAACAAATCTTGAAATTGAGATGTTGAGCTTAAAAAGAGTGAAAATTTGTCATTAATAAGCTCGTGAAATTACCTCTTCTCAATGAAACTCTCTAAAATTAAAGAAGTTTCATCAAATAAAGGGTTTGTCTGTCTTTATTTGATCTATGAATTTTTTTTTAAGTAGAAAATATTTTCTAGCTAAATTTTTAAATTATTAAATGTCACAATGATTCGAAGCAAAACAGCGACCATAATTTATGTTTCTTAATGGATTTCTTATATATTTTAGATGATAATGTTTTAGGTTATTCACAACCGCTTGTATATTATTGTTTCAATTTATTTGTTTTATGTGCTATTTCATGAAACATTTATGTTAGAAAGTATTATTCAGATCTTCGACGTAATTTAAATAACATATGTTTTAAACATATAAATAAAAAGTATGTTAAGGAGATGGTGAATAAAATTATAAAATGAAAGTCCGAGAGATATATTATTTAAACAACAAATGCAAACAAATTTTGTTATGTATAAACTTAGTTCATATTCTGAAAACTACGATGTATGTCACTATATCTATATACCAACTGTTTAACTTTTTTTTGTAACCACATCTATTATATTATTAGAGAGGTAATTATGTTTTAGAATGAAAATTGGCCATTCTGAACCATAATTACCTTTCTATTATATTCTGAAAACTACGATGTACGTTACTATATCTATATATCCCTGTTCGAAAATGCGGCTGCCGCTGCCATTAAATCGGCGGTAAAGTGCTCGGTGGCTCCCGGCCAGCAATTTTGGCATAGGCGGTCAAAAAATCAGAAATCTAAAAATTACACATTTTTTATTGATTCTAAGTTTGAAATCAACAGATGGGCAATAGATTAATTATATTCGAGTAAAAATCACAAAAAGCCAACAAAATCGACAATAATGGTGAAAAAAAATGAATGGCGGCTGAAACTAGGGTTAGATTATTGCATGTGAAAGGTAAAAGACGAGGACAAAACTGTAATTTTGCGATTCATTAAAAGAAAAAACAAAAAAATAATAAAAATGGGCCTTCTTGGCCTCTTTGAAGGTGTGATAACACAACAGACCAATAGACTAACTTATATTTATTGTCTTATTGCGCCATATTTTTACATAAACCCATATAAGTTTAAAACTGTAAAAAAAATGGGACCCGAATAATTTTCAATAAATCTCTGATTTGTTCGTTAGGCACTAGGCCTACCACAAACGTCCGATTAACGCCTAGCAAATTTTTGAACATGGCTATATATCAATAAATGAATATTCACTTATTATTCTCATTTTAAAAAGTGTGGCAGACAAACCACCTAATATGTTTTAATTATAAATTATTTGAAAATCATATTTAAAAAATAAAATAAAATATATTTATTAGTAAAAATTTAGAAAAATTGGAAAATAATTATATTATTAATATTTTCTAAATTCATAATATTAATTAAATTTATATTTTAAAATTTATTTATTTTTGTAAAATATTCATGTCCGCATATAACGGGACCAACCAACTAATTTATCTATAATATATATGGTCGTAGACTTTTCTCCTCGTACAAAAGGTTATAAATCAACAAATTCGATCCGGAAATTTATATTCTAATTTATAAAACCCTAAACCTTATCTCCTCGGCATAACCACACACACAAAATAGAGAGAAGAATACCATTTTTTAGAAGAAAGAAAGAAAAAAATGGAGCAACCTTATGTGTACGCGTACCCACTAGACACGGCTCCTTCGGCTCCTCCGCTTCCAGAAGGAAGTGGCTTCGCCGGAGTGATGGTGGACCCAAGGTTCTGTGCTCCGTACCCTGTAGATCTAGCGATCGTGAGGAAGATGACGAAGTTCCCGGACGGTAACTTGGTTATAACGGACGTTAACGGGAACCTGTTGTTCAAGGTGAAAGAACCGGTGTTTGGTCTTGGAGACAAGATCTTGTTGGATGGTTCTGGAACTCCGATCTTGACTTTGAGAGCCAAGGTCAAACAAAAACACACAAGTTCGTATATATATATATATATATAGTCGCCTTGAAATATTTAATTATATTGAATTTGTATAATTAATATGTTGCAGATGGTGAGCTTGCAAGACAGGTGGCAAGTATTTAGAGGAGGAAGCACGGAGCAGCGTGATCTGCTGTACACGTTGAAGAGATCGTCGATGCTTCAGTTACGGACGAAACTTGATGTGTTTTTGAGTGACAATAAGGAAGAGAAGAGTTGTGATTTCCATGTCAAAGTCAAAGGGAGTTGTCTCGAGCGCTCTTGTGTTTTCTACGCCGGTGAATCCGACGCCATACTTGCCCAAGTAAGCCTCTTTCCTTTTTCTTGCACTTGTCTACGAGTTAAGAGTGTTTAATCTGGTTTTTTTTTGTGGTCGGTGATTAAATGAAAATATTTGTATTTTTGTAACAGAAGCACACGGTGCAGAGAGTTTTCTTCGGAAAGAACAATTTCTCGGTGACGGTTTATCCAAACGTCGATTACGCCTTCATTGTCTCCCTCCTCGTCATTCTCGATGAGCAAACGCACATGTTTCTCTTTTGAGTGTTAATCTGCTTTTGTACGTACGTATTCTCAACTGTCACTCTGGACTCGGGCCTTGTTCAGTTGTTCTTAGGGCTTGAATGGGAAGCAGAATATTCAATACCGTGAACCCTAAAGTGTGGTAAAAAAAAAACCCACACTGTTTCATAAATGAAGTCCGGTTTGATGATGAATGTTTATGTGCAATCGGTTTTTTCTCTCACTCCATGTTTCATAAACTAGAGCTTGCCACGCCAGGAGCAGTAGATATCGTACCTTCTTGTCACGGGAAAAGCTTAGCAGATCGATGATGATGATGGGATTCCCAATTTCATACAAAATCTCTACCATATCGTGTTTGTGAAAGAGCAAGCAAAGAAGATATGATCTCTGCTTTCCGGCGCCTGATCAAGAAAGAAGCCTATCCCATGTTGGGCACCGATTGAACATGAACATACAGGTATGGGTTGACTATCGGTTTTGATATGGTTGTAGATTGAATAAATTTGAACGGTTACTTGACGAACTATTGGATTTATTTATTTTGGTGTATTCTTCTTTTTGTCTTTTTGACATTAACGTTAGGATCCAAAGATATTTGGATTGAATGCATGAGAAATTAAATTAAAATCCGTAACGTCGTCTACTGTTTACATAAAACTCTAAAAAGTCAAACAATCAAACACGGGTTTATCAAGCCCATCTAAAAATATTGGACGGCCCAAATATTGTCACGTTTGACCAGAGATAATATGACCCAACAATCAAAACGAAGAAAAATAATGTGACATGCCACGTGGCTATAATTGCAGAAAGAGTGGGGGCGGGTGTTACTGAGAGAAGACGAGGGAAACGTGGCGAAGAAGATGAAGTGAGAAAAATTTGAACGGAAACACGAATTTGTCGCAGCAGAGAGAGAGAGAGAGAAATCAGATCTGATTAGTTTTCTATATATGGCGGGAAAATTCGATTTTCCTGGAAAAAGCTTTTCTGACTTGATCGGAAAATTTGTTCAAGAGGATTTGGCCAGAAGCTATCATCATGAGGCCTTCTTCTTCCTCCTCTGCTTCTCCTTCGGTTACGCTCTCGTCCGTGACAGTGGCGGTCGATAAGGCCACGAGCGAGCTTCTCCTCACCTCTGATTGGACGATGATCATCGCTATCTGCGATTCCCTCAATTCTAATCGATGGTATTTGTTTCACTTCACATTTTCCTTCTCCTCACCTCTGATTTAGGGTTTCTTCTTCTGGAATGCTAATATGGTTATGAATTTCGATATTCTTTGTCTTTCATTCACACAAGATTTTTGGTATGTTTTGAAATTTTTGTAGGCAATGCAAAGATGCAATCAAAGCTGTCAAGAGGAGATTGCAGCATAAGAGCTCTAAAGTGCAATTACTCACTTTAACGGTATATATTTTTCTTTGATAAAATAATCGACCAACTTGTTTTCACGGTTTATAAGATTTTACTTGCAATTCTTAGTTGTTGGAGGCAATGGTGAAAAACTGTGGGGACTTTGTGCATTCTCATATTGCTGAGAGACATGTGCTTGAAGATATGGTTAGAATCGTGAGGAAGAAGGTGATTTGATTTCTACTCTTTATTTTTCTTTTTCTTTTTTGTAATCTGGATTGAACATTTATAATCTTGAAATTGTGTGTGAAAGGGTGATTATGAAGTGAGGAACAAAATCTTGGTATTGTTGGATACTTGGAATGAAGCATTTAGTGGAGTTGATCGCAGATACCCTCATTACAACTGGGCATACCAAGAGCTAACAGTAAGCCACTTTGAGTTTATGTATGCCTCACTTTTCCATTAAAGATTAGCCTGATTCGATTTTTTTCGTTATTCAATTGGCAGCGGACTGGGGTGAATTTCCCAAAACGTTCGAAAGAAGCACCCCTGATGCTTGCACCGCCTCCCGCTCCTCCGAGCTTGCCACAGTCTTCTTCTTCTATGAATTTAATGTCCATTGGTTCATTTAGAAGGCTCGATGAAACAATGGCTACTGAAATTGAGAGTCTAAGGTAAGCCGTGTTTCTATTTTTCTCAACAACCTATCTTTTCTATGTTATATTCATTCTTCTTGAGTGTTTCAGCCTATCGAGCCTTGAATCAATGAGAAATGTGATGGATCTTGTGAAAGACATGGTTCAAGCCGTAAATCCATCTGATAAAGCAGTAAGTGTGGAATCTCACTCTTTTTGATGATCTCATAATTTCTTCATGTTTGAAAAAAGCAAATAATCTCTGGTTTTGGTATCTAATTTTTCACAGGCCTTAAAAGATGAGCTAATAGTTGATCTAGTGGAGCAGTGCAGATCTAATCAGAAGAAACTAATCCAGATGCTCACAACAACTGCGTCTGTCCCACTCGACCTTCCTTGATCATTCTTCCCTTTTTTCTTACTGATGAACACCTCAGCGCAATACTAATAAGACATATATGTTCTGCCTTCTTCTTGTCAGGGACGAGGATGTTATGGCACGTGGCCTCGAGTTGAATGACTCTTTACAGGTAGTGCTCGCGAGACACGACGCTATTGCCTCTGGTGTCTCTCTTCCAATGTTGCAGGCCCCAGAAACAAGAGAGACGAGCTCTGTCCTCGGGACTGGTAATGCTGCTGCTGCGGCTCTTGAGCCTGAGTCTTCTTCATCATCGAGCAGTGAAAGTGAAACAGAGGAGGGGGAGGAAGTTAAAAATGACTTTATGCAGTTAGCCAAAACGTTAGTCATTATGACTCAAAGGCTAGTATTTGCGAGTGACAAAGTAGCTTATAGACATTATTGAATTTGCAGGCACACTCTGTTAAATGCCGAACACAGTGATGAAGAAGAAGGA
The DNA here is from genome assembly GCA_900406555.1 of Pseudoturritis turrita. NCBI lineage: Eukaryota > Viridiplantae > Streptophyta > Magnoliopsida > Brassicales > Brassicaceae > Pseudoturritis > Pseudoturritis turrita. The sequence goes on from OVBL01000813.1 coordinate 1,244,338, forward strand.
ACATTGCTTCTAGGCAACAACAATGAAAAGACAGCAGAAACAGAAGCGAAGACACAGTGCAAAAATCTTACTCTATTCGACACAACAACAACGACCAAGTCAGAGCAGGACATTATAGAACTTCTCAGCCTAACTCTGTCAACAACAGCTCTGCCCTCTCCACAAATGCAACCGCAACCGCAAACGCAGCCGCAATCAAACACATCGTTTTTGGCTGATGATCATATTCTGATGAACAGCTACGTAGTCCCCTGGGCACAGTCTCAGGCAGAACCGCAAGTCCCAAAAAGGGCTCAGTTTGCTCCATCGGGACCTCAGTTTCAGCCGCAGCAGCAGCAGCAGTTTTCATACGGTTATCCTCAGCCACAATGGAGCGGTGGTCAAGCAAACACTAATGACACAACATTGTGGAGCCAAGGAGGCAATGAGAATAAGGTCTTTGAGAGAAACTTGCACTACTCAAACTCCTTCCCTGCTAGAGCGGGAGGGCCATCTAGTGCTGCGGCTGCGGTGGACCGGCAGCCGCAGAGGACATATGTTCCTCCCTACAAATTGTTTGAAGATCTGAACGTTTTCTGGAACGCAGATGGAGGCGTCAGGAGTAGCAAATGATCTTTGTTCTAGTTGGAATCATAAGATTAAGAAACCTAAAGGTGGTAACAATAATTTGCCCTGCTATTTTTGCTCAAAGGAACAAATAAAGAAACTCAAGGATCCTACCTTTGAAATTTTTTTGGCTACTCCATTTGGTCATTCTTATATATATCCACAACTTCGGAGGCTAAAAAAACTTTTCCTTCAAAGAACAACCCGTTTCTGTTTACATATATAGTAGAAACAAAAAAATATATATGTTACAAAATATTATGAAATTAATATATTAATTACATCTATATCTTCAAATATTAGAAATAAATGAATTAAAGGGTGAGGCAGAAATCTTTCGAAACTAGCAATAAGAGTTGAAGTTGAGAGAGAGAGAGAGAAAGAGAGAGAGATATACCTTTCTTCCCACCATTACTTTACTTTGTGTCATTTTCTTTACACAGAAAGATGAAAGAAAACACACAACTAATTTATTTACATGAGAAAAATAAGAGAGACCACCCACAAATTTATTTGGCAAAAGCCTCCTCAATCAGTGATGCTTCTCATCGGAGGCTAATTAATCAATTCTATAAATAATAACACCCACTTTCCACACTTTGCATTGAAAACACCCATTAACTTACTACTTCTGATCATCTTATCTTGTTGGTTGTGTGTTGTGGTGTGTGTATAAGGAGACAAAGGAGCCAGCAGCCCCGGCGGCTAGCAACACCTGGTAAGGGTGAAATGCGAGGCAGCTGACTGGGTCAATCTTTTGGGCCATGAAGGACGTGTGGTACTTTATGATCCCAAGTTGTTCTCCCTCAAGGCTGAACACTTTTATAAGCTGTTTTGCTGACCCGCTCGCTATGATTGGCGCGTGTCTGTGAACACCCAATGCTGTGAGAGATCCTCTGTGCGCGTCTATCGTCAGGTATGTCTCCTTTTTTCTTCTCAGATCCAGAAACTGGATGTCACCTGCTTGCGACGCGCTCACAATCTGAGACACAACAAACAAGTGAAGTGAGGAACTAGTTTTAAAAATGCCTCTGTGTACCGACTCACGAGAATCAGAGACTGGGTATGTGTAAACCTTTGCCGGATCGAGTCCAGGCTGAAAGCTGAGTCCAACTACTTTTTCTACTCCCTGATGAGGCCGAGAGGCGCACACAAGCCTATATAAATTTGAGAAGTGAGATTTTTTTCAAGTCTTGAATAATCTTTATTACTATTTAGAAGCCAGCCCCCCAGACTTGATATTAAAAGATGAGAACTAAACAAAGCTCTGTAAATCAACTTACCATTCAGGTGTCCTAACATCGTAAAGTCTTACAGATCCATCTGCAAAACCAGCAGCAAGTTGCCCCCCATGCACATGAGAAGCTGACTGCAAATACACACAAAAAAGACTCATCAAGTACGATCCGATCGGTCTGGAGAACATGTCTTCATATAGCCGAAAAAAGACCCAGAAAGTTTTTTTTGTAACATATATAAAAGTTAGAAAATGCCAACTTACAAGGGCTGTGACGCTGCACTCTGATTCAGATGACGCAGATTTGACTAGTTGTTCTCTCTCCAGGTCCCAAAGCATGATTGATGACGATTCCCCAGAAGCATACTGTAGACACCAGTATTGCGTCAAATACAGAGTAAACCAGGTTTTATAACTCCACAAATATAGATATTGCATGCTGCGAATGGAGTCGTTACATACCAGGTAACCTGACTGCTGTTGCCAGTCCACGACAGCATTCAAGCCACGTGCACCGGGCTTGTGACCCTGGATTGAAGAAAACCCTGTGACAAGCTTTTGTCTACCCTTTGTTGCGTAGTCTTTCCATACACGGACTGACCCATCACCTACACAACATTTCAGAGCCACCAGTAAGAAATTTTCAAAAACCATAATCAACCAATAACTAAAATGCGAAGACACTCTGGCAAGAGCTGTGAACATTACATGAAGCAACAAGTAGCAGAGAGTCATCAAGTTCATTGACAAGGCAGAGTTTTGAAATTCCTTTGTCAGGAAAATCGTGATTGTCAAAGCCATTAAGAAGAGTTGCTTCCTCGTAATTCCACACCCTGACAGGGAAGACAGCTAAACTTAGAGTCCAGCAGAGGCAATTAAGTCAAAGAGCAGTTTCTAGACAAAACATTTGAGTTAAAAAGCGAATTTAAGGTGAAGCACTTTATCAATGATGGTACTAAATAGACAGATCCGATCCGACAGATCGTCATTTGGAAATGGTGATTTTTACAACGTTGTGCACCTAAATACCTGTTGTAAGAAATTAGCTTGTATATAGCCTTGCAGAGGCCAGCCCGAATATAAATTTTTTATCTGAAGTCCAAACTTTAATAAAGCCATGAAATTTTTTTGCATACCTGATCCGTTCATTCTCATCGGCAGCAACTACAATAGGAGAAAAAGGGTGAAGGAGGGCTGTCTTTGTTCCCATTTCAAACTTTGTATCCCAATTAGCTATAGGAATATTGTTGAGTCCGCTAATTGCTGGTCGAGAACAAAAAAGGTTGCGATGCAGTTCAAGAAACTAGTATAGATATAGAACAAGACACAAGATAAACAGAGAAAAATTACTAACATGAATGCTGGCATTTTGAAATCTGCTCAAGCGCAAACTTTTCTTTCTCTTCTCTTTGGGCTGCTATCTCTTCATTAGCATCTGCTCCACCAAGAAGAGGTTTAGAAAAGTGACCACAGCTCCAGTTGTAGATAGTTGATTGTGGAAGCAAACTCCGTTCAGATCCGCTTACGCTTACAAGCGGATCAGCCAATCCGGAGTCTGGAGAACTCATCAGATGAGGCCGGAACTCAAGTGAACAAACTCTCCTCAGGCCATTTAATAGGCTTGGTCGAGGAGGGCTTACCGGAGGAGTCCTAAATGTTAACGGCAGATGACCTGTCAGCAACATTTTCATGGTTAAATCACTTAACAGTTAACAAAGGACAACAATTTCAAGATTCACATCAAATGATGATTGAAAAACACTGCATGACCAGCTACCTGTATGCATATCAAACCATGAGGATGAACGAGCTAGACCAGCCAGAGGAGTGTGAGATGCTGAAGCTGCTTCACCTGGTCGGCCACTGGACTTGGAAGGTTTCGCGACAACTTGTTCAATCCCAATAATAGATAGCACACGCCGCCCAAGGCTTGCAATACGTGGAGATGGATCTTTAGCTAATGTAAACATAGCTAGAACGCACTGCGAATAGATAGCATTATCCAGTGTTCTTGGCTTATGGACAGCTCCATTGCTAGTACCATCATGCATGATTCCAGAATCAGAATGCAAGGAAGAATCATCAGATAATGGAGATCCATGCATTAGAGCGGAAGAAGAACCATGAGGGCTGCTTAAGATCCTTCCTTCACGAGCCACTGGTTGGCTATCAGTGCTAGCTCTAGTCAGAGAACCCATGTGTGAAGAAACAATACTTGAAGTCCCAACGTCGTGAAACTTGGCCATTGAAGGAAATGAAGTTCGCAGAGAATTTGTCTGGGACTTCCAATATGAAGCTGCAACTGACTTTAGACTCTGTTTGTGCCCAAAGGCAAACCGTGCGAGAGCTGTGAGACAATAACAGCATGTTGAGTGTATTCAGGAGATACAGATCCAAGCAATTTTTTCAAGTTGTCTAAACAAAGGATGGTCCAATTTGAAGGATAAAATATGAGTTAATATAGACCCTAGATCTCACAAAATACGACTATAAGATAAATTCATTTAGGTGTTTTCCATTGATCTTAATGACACCTGATGAGAATCAAGGAGCCATAGACAATTATGCATAATCAAAAGTTACATGCTTTGCATACCTACAGCAACCTCTGCTCGGACAAGTGCGCTCCCATCTGAAACTACATCTAAGAGACATTTTATGATAATATCTTCAGCTATAATCTTTTCATCATCGTCAAATTCTTCGTCACCAACACCTTTACCAGAGTCAAACCCAACGTCAAGTAAGGTACCAAGGGCAAAAACAGCAGCAGCCCTGACCTGCAAGAGAATGGTGTGGCCAGCAATTAGACTGCTATTTCGAAGCAAAAAAAAATGCTGATATTTGATAAGATGGCTAAGCTTCAGGTGAAGCACCACCTCTGGTTGGGCCTCGGAAAGCAGAGGTATCAACTTTCCAGAAGCATTTCCGTCCCTACCCATTATCTGGGCCTCCAAAAAGTCTTCCCACAACTTTCCAAGACAAAGACAAAGCCATTGTAGAAACAATGGATCTGGTGGTGGATCGCATAATTGGGGTGCTTCGAGGTGCCCCAGACAAACACCAATTAAATTAGCTTCAAGACACGATTCTTGGCCTCGTTTGTAGCCATCGACAATAACAGCCAAAACAAACGCAGCCATAACACGTTGTTCTGGGTATGCATCAGAACTATCCAAAAATCTGATAAAATATATGTGGCCACCGTCCTTCACGAGATCAACTTGACAGGACTAAAAACAAAGAGACAACCCTCAAAACGTTAGGAAAATTCAAAGAATGAATAGGAAAATGAAGTGGCACAATAAAAAGGAACATCTTAATGTCCACGAATAGGAAGCAAGATGCCCACAGAAATGTTAGTCGCCATTTTATGGCATTTAGCATTAATCTTAGGAATAATTATATGACCCAACATTTATCTTGGTCACACTCAATATAGAAAAACGGAGGCTTGGTAATAATACAGCCACAAATGGAACTAGCAGAAGTAAAACTAGAGACTAACAAGCAGATACATAAGAAACCACTCATTAAACACCAACAGTGTACCTTATCAAGAGCTAGAATCTTTGTCCAAATGAAAACAAGAATCTGCCGTAGCTCAATAGTAGTTGTTTGCAGGAGCTTCACTACGTAAGGAAATATTCCAACGGATAAGGCCTAGAAAAATATTGACTTCAAGTAAGGACATACACACAAGATAACACAGGAGAAAAAACTATTAAAAACAAGGTAAAAAAGGACTTCAGGGCATTAGAGGTACCAGATCCACAGCCCAAGGACCCATATCAAGAAATCTTCCAAGAAGTACAAGAGCCCGAAACCGATGGCACTGGCTAAGTAAGACCTGAAATGAATCAGATTCCAAGTAAGCTAAGATGGTAAGATACAAATAAATATAAGCTGGACGGGATAGAATGAGGCCAATGTTTGCTCCTCAGATCGTCTATAGGAAAGCAGCAGTGTGGATAAATGAAAGGTACATATGGATCTTTTCTCATGGACAATAACAGAGGGGCCCTCTCTTGACACAGAAGGAGGTAATTTTAGGGTTCAGGTGGCACCTGAAGAACAATAGGCAACTGCTCCGGTGGCTTCTTATGCTCAGATCCATGATCAAGCCAGACCTCAAAAGCTGTCAGTTGCTCAGTAAAAAATGGACTTGGCTAAAACAAGGAGAGTAACAAGGATTATCAACAAGACAGACATCATAGAGTACTATACAATTACAAGGATATAATAGACAAGACAAACCTGAAACTCCGCATTTGGGTCCAGAAAAAGTTGAGGAAGCTGAGAAAGGCAAATTTCAGCAGCCATGTCCCATGCATCCCTGGAAAAGAGCAGTGGTTAGCTGAGGTCAAGAGCTCACACATATAATTTTATCAAACTGCAAATTAGGGATATTGTCCAATACCACATATGATGCTGATGCGTAGGAGGTAGCATAGGGTGGGATATTGGGGTACAATTCCCAGACCGCATTATCCTCTCAGCAAGTAAGAAATTTCGGAAAAGGCTAGCAACCAACAAGTCCTGTCTGAATAATCTCTGGAAAAGTTCTGTGGGGTAAAACTAACTTCATGAGGAATGGAGAAACACAAACAAGAAGTCAAACTTGAGAGTTTGGCCTTGATACAATTTTATGTCAACAGTTTCGCCTTGATTTATTAGGCGGAAAGTTTAGGAAATACCGCGAGGAAGCACATTCCAGGCAATGGTGTCTGTGACTGCAGTGAAGATCCAGTTTAACTCTCCTAACAGTGTTTTACGGTCATTTTGGCGGCCCGGAATTCTATCGATAAGTGACTCATCTATAATTTCCTTCAGAAGAGAACGTCTGCAGAACCTGCAAAGAGAAGACACTATGAAAGCTGAAAGCCAAACTAAACTGCACAGACTAGATAGACATAAAACAAAGGAAGATAACCTGAAGAAAATATATGATAGGAAACGCAAAAAAGAAACAGAGCCTAGAACTGAAGGGGCGCATCTCAATAAGTAACATGGAAGGAGAAGGCTATCAATAGGATGATAAGATGACCCTATCAGTCTCACCAGAACTACTTAGCAACCAGCATCATCAAAGCTAAGATTCGAAAAAATTATGATGAACCATATGTAAGCCAAATTTTCCTATGCAAACTAGTACGGCAGCTGATAATAACCATGTATCCTGATTAATTCAACTTTTGGGAATTTCTGTATCAGTCACCCTTCAAAATAAAAACATGTGCATAAGGTATTCTAGCCAACAGGTTTTCAATCTTACCTCAGGAGAAAGTAAGCACATGCTAACTAAAAAACTAGCTTGATGGAGTAACCCCACGTTTCAGACAGAAGAAAAGGTGACATCCAAATACTTAAAACAAGTCAGGGATTAAAAGAGAAATTTACCACTTCAATGCCATTTTAATAGGTGTCGTGAGGCAAGAAGTAAAAACATCAGCTGGAAATTCAACACTCTGAGGAAGTGTCTCGTGTACATCGCAAGCAGCCAGTAGAATGCAGTCCTTCAAAGGTCCAGAAGAGCCAGAAGATCCCGAATCATGAAGCTACCGTAACGAGTGAAACAATTTAATCATCTTAGGAAACGTCAATCGTAGAACCAAGCCTTAAACTCAACAGGTATCCATATAATATGAGTAATGTGATCAAAATTTTACCTCTGTGAAGGCATTAACAATCACCCTAGCAGCGGAGCAGTCAAAAACGTAAATTGAGGGTGCCTTCAACCAGGAATCAAGCTCGCTGACTGGCAAGGGAATGTACTGCGTAAAATTCTGCTCACACAAGATGAATAGGTGCCTGATGACAGACAAAAAGAACATGCACACACACTGTAGAAAGAAGGCTAAGAAAAACTCACCTTATTGTATACCCAGATTTCACCATTAGGTGTAGGTTTCGGCACACCATGCCCATTATAATGAAACAAAACTCTCTCGGTCTTTGCATTTTTCCGACAAGACAAGCACAGCTTCCTCACATCGTCTTTCGTAGGATCCAATTGCACCTTATATCGAGCCTGATAAAATTCATAAAATACAAATGAAGAGGAAGCAAACTCAACCAAGCAACGACGAAAGGTGCTGGAATCGAAGTTATCACCCTTGGCAGCCATCTCTCGTACTGAATGCTCAAGTTTTGGCCTATTGTCTCAAGAGCTCTTGTGGGGAACATGGAAAATGGATCTGCGATCAAACAAAAGAAGAGAAAATTGATTGCAGGAAACACATAAACAAAAACAAGATTGGGACAAGATTGAGTTAACTGAAAGTTTGACCTATCCAGCATTCCATTCTTGCGCATGGAGATATCTTAATAACATCCGGGGGATCAACACTAATGTTCAAACACATAACTAAAGCTACACATCCTGTTTTCATCTGCAAATAAAAGAGTGAGAGTCGAGGAAGACAGGAAACGAACATTAGACTTAAGATATCCTCAGCGAAAACCGGAGATATCTTAAGCAATGGAAATTAAGGCAGACAGTTGGGTTCATTTGAACGGTGCTACTTATTGAACTAGTGCTTCATCGTGCCTATTTACGTCACTTTCCAATATTTGCATCAAGAGATAGTCAACAAAAGCAGACTACAAATGTCCGAGGAGATAAATAGAATGGCGAAAACAAGAACAATTCACATTCTAGCCGCACCAAAATCAATGGAAGAGAAACTTACTCAAGCATACTCTCAGCCATTATGCAGATAATTAAACGAAAACTTACTCGCTCTTTAAGCCGCCATCTGGGGGCTTGGACGACATCGGAAGGTCCCAAGGGCGTAGCGGCCTCGGATGCGTCGTGTCTAAGCTCGCGGAGCACGACAATCTGAGGCAAGTATGCCATGCTAGTGGCGGTGATGGTCGTGACATTTCCATAGCCACTGCTAGCGACCTCGTCAATCCTCGGCGAGGCGATGATGGACATACGACCATCATCGTGAACGGAGGCGGCGGAAGTGGAGGTGCAGTCGTCGTCGTATCGGTGATTGGTAACCACGGTAACGGAAGATTGAGAGAACCTAGAGACCATCAAGTCTCCTAATGCCATACAAAAAATCGAAGAACAATCCCGCAGAAATCAAATGGTCAGGCCTAGCTTATTGTTCTGATGGGAATTAGAAACGGAAACGAAATATACGCGAAGAAGAAGAAGAAGAGAATCGAAATCAATCAACGAAGCCACTGCACCAACGGCGCGGGGAGAATGAGCGGAGAATCCAGCTCGAAGAAACCTGGAAGGACAGAGAAGAGGAAGCGGAAACCCTAGGAAGAGGGGTTTGATGGAGACGACGACGACGAGGAACGTCGCAGAAACGGAGAGTGAGGTGGTGGCGGCACAAAGTGTGGATGCGAAATTTGGGATTTTGTCAATAGAGAGAGAGAGAGAGAGTCAGAAGAAAGGGAAAGTCGTCAAATGTGTTGCGCTTTGTCCCCCTTGTCTTCTCCTCTCTCTCCTCTTCCTCTTTATTCCCACCTGGAAATTAACGAATTTCTTTCTTTTCAACAAAACCAAGATTTTTTTTGTTAAAGAATAAAATATCCTCACATTTATACTATCGATAAATACTAGTGAGTAGTATTTGATCAAAACAAAACAAAACATACTATCTATAAATATTAAATTTATTCCATGATTTCTTTCCATATTATCTTTAAAAACATTTTTATGTTGACTAAGTTTTAAGTAGTTTTTTTTTATAACTCAGAAAGAGGAAAATTAGATCCTTTTGTTTAGAAAATAATATTTTTTTTTTCAGTATTATTAAAATATATCTACCTCTAGAACAATATTTTATCCGCTGTAAAAAATATCGTTTGAACTTTTTTTTTCCGTCAATAACATTAGCATACACACTTAAATTTGAGTGGTAACACATCGATATCAATAGCACTAAACCACTAAACTACGTGTCTGGTTCATTTTAACTTTACTTTTTTTGGTTTAAAAGACAGTTGTTTTAAAAACTAAAGTGATTTATTCTCATTAATAAATAGATTAGCCATGCCTGACAGATTTTAAAAAAAAAAAAAAAAAAAGGAAATGACTAGAAATGCCTAAAAGTAAGGTTGAGACGTCCTGTTCGGAGGTTGGAGTCATTGAGTAGAGACATGGGAGCTGAGTTTGGTATGATGGACTTGACTCCATGGAAGATCATCCGAGACTCTCCGCCAAATATCAACACATCTCCAGATTCTAATTTCACTTGTTCAGCTTTTTCAACGTCTCTCTCTTCTCCGTACAGGAACTCTGCTGAATCACCTATGGAGAATGACACAATCGGCAACCCTTTCCTTATGCTCTCTCGGCTTTCGTCACGGTCCTGCCATTATACCAAGACAAAACGCATTAGTATCGACACATAAATCGAGAAGAACCCTTCAAGAGTTCACTGCATACCTGATGGAGACCGAGTCTTCCAGTTTCTATGTAGAAGTTGGCTATGCAAATGTCTGGTGACATCATCGGAAGTATGCTCTCGGCGTCTTCTGTTTCTGATTCTCTATCTACGAGAGCATGTGCTTCCCGGATCGCCTGTTCTACCAAGACACTAAATGTGTCAGGGATATTGGGTGGTTCGCTATCTATCTCAACGTTTTTGCCGTATTTTGTCTGTGGATCCCAGTTTCTTCCAAGGCACATCATTTGAAGACGAAGCTTTGAACCAGCTTCATAACCCGGTCGGTAAAATCCTTTGGGCTTAACGCCAAGTTCCCGGCAAGTTTTCACGATGTCAACCTGTAAGCAAGTAAAAAAAAAGAGAGGGTGCTTACAGCTCCTTACTAGAGATGTAAGATATATGTAGGCTAGGTAGATTTTCACTGTTTTACCTGAACATCATGCGTAAGATAGTGTTTAAGCAGCACCATTCCAGGCCTTAGAACTCTGTGTTTGTTACTAACTTCAACAGTTTGCCCTGTTTCATCCCCATTTGCTTTGTCCTCTATAAACTGATCTCTTATGCATCTGTCATTTCTTTTACTGACTGAAGAACAAATGTCAAAAGGCAAATCTGGTCTCCTCTTAGGACTTTGATCCCTGTTCTTACATCCCGGATACCTGTGATTCCTCTTTAAAGACGAACCATCCTTACGGATTGCCCACTTTTGAGTTTGCGAAAGCTGACTCGGAGTAGAAGGGTTGGTAGAATTAAGACCATTAATGCTTCTTCGTGAGCCATTACCCCTATGCTTAAAACCGGGACCATTTGCTTCTTTCTCTACAAACTGGAAGCTTTTATCAACTGGAGCATTAATGTCAAAAGGCAAAACCTTCCTCCACGGACCTTGACCCCTATTCTTCCTTCCCAAATTCCTCTGCAAAGACAAAGCATCCTTACCGCTTGTCCAATTTTGAGACTGTGAACTCTTATTCGGAGTAGAAAGGACACAATCGACCATACTTGGTCGTGAGCCTTTGCCACTCTTATTATTCTTAGAACCATGAAGTGGTGGAAATTGCTCGTCATAATCATTACCCACTGAGCTGGATGACTCAATCTTTACAGGATTAACACAATGTGTTACTTTAGATAATGATCAAATCATAGAAACTGGCTCAGACTTAGATGCTACGAATCACACTAGCTAATGGAGTGTTGGTGAGTTTATAGAAATTGATTTGAAATAATGAAGCAAGGGATGATTCTCAATCAAATTCATGCGATCAGTGGCATAGCAATGGATCTACTCAGGCCTTACTAATTACATCCTACATCAAAATCAACCAAACTAGACCAAAAGAAAATCACAAGCACGCTGAAACGAAACCAAAAAACAGTCACTCACGCGCTTCTTCGGAGTCGGAGAAGGGACATCTCCAGAGGAAGAGGCTCGACGGTGACTAAAAGGAGAAGTCATCATTATCTTCGCCGACGGAGAGCTGCACGGCCGAAGGAGGATGTGGTGGTGGGAGTAGAGAGAAAACGAGCGACAGAGAGGATTCATGAAATATGTAAGGTGGGGAGAATACGAAACCGCGTCGTTGTATCGGGAACGAAGACGACGATCGTCGCATCGTTTTCTACACCCTTCGCTTTAACTCACCGGAGACCAAGAGACTTTCTAATTTAAAATATTGATTTTCCCAAGTAATCTCAAATTACACAGATTTAATTACGCGGGCCCATGGGCCTCGTGATATATATAGGAAGGGCCTTCCATATTAATTTGTGGGAGGGGAATGAGTTTCCCACTCGCACGATAGGGGAGTGAGGAACACGCTCCAATGGCAGCAGCCGACATCTTCCATGGATCATTTTGCATAATTTTAAATCTTAAAAACAAATAAATATATTAAATGACCGAATGTTCTCAGATTTTTCCCTTGGATTTCATTATATTAGAGTGTAGAAAACCAATCATAGTCGAAAGAAAAATAAACCAATGAAGAATAAAAGAAACCACCAAACCCCATTGCATGTGTTGTCTTTGCTTGGAAGACAGCTAAATTAACACAAAGAAGGGTTGTTTAAACTCACGATTACAATTTACACGAAACCATATATAAAGATTACAGTTGACAAAACAAAATATCAAAGTTTCAATCATGCACTAAACCCAATGAAATGTGACATTTAAATACAATCTTCTGATCAATTACGTAACTCCCCTCACTGTTCACTCCCTTAACAAACAAAACAAGAAATGAAAAAGCATGACACTGTTTGAAGTTTTATATATCTAAATAAATCATCTTATTGCCGACACGATATATTAGGAAAAACATTTATAAAGTTTCCACGTTTTATTTTCCAGTTTGTCTACTGAATTTACCAGATGAAACATCCGCGAAATCCGAAACAAGAGGTGGATCGTGATCTACGAATGGGGTAGTCAATGGAAGAGTCATCAAAGGATGAGAATCTTCTCATGACCTTCCTTTTTGTCTGAAACTTAAACAGATCGTACTCATTATCGTCGATCAGCACCCTCTCCGACATAGACGGCGAAGAAGCCGACAGTTTCTTGACCTTGTTATTGTGATCAGCTGATGATAACCAGAAGAGTCTGGTGGGGATCAGTGCGAGGATTTTCTTGGTTGGTTTTTTGGAGCCACGGCGGATTTGGTCGCCGGAGAAGGAGAAATGAGACGGCGGAGGAGTGAGAGGCGGTAGCTGAGGTAGCTCGGAGGAGGGGTGCTTGGGTGTGCCGGGATGAGATTCCCATTCGAAAGGGATGGAACCGGCGGCTCCGTCGTAGTAGTAAATTCTAAAGGAAGGACAAGCTGACGCCGGCGAGGAGAAGCGTTGTTTGGACGACGGTAGCTTGTCGGAGAAGGTGGCGGCGTCTTGCTTTCGCAGTGACGCTGGACGCTCAGATCCGCCGTTTGGCATTATTGTTTTGACTCTGAGAGTGAGAGAGGGAGAGGGAGAGTGAGAGAGAGAGAGTAAGAGAGAGAGAGAGCTAAGATGCATATGAGACATAAGGAATCTATCAACTATATATGGTGTGCCTGGTGTCTTTGGTACGTTTTTTACTTTTGGGTCACTTTAGTGTGTAAGGAAGTATGAAAAACTAAATGTAACCGTGAAAATTAAATGATAGTCATGTTTTAGTGGTTGAAGAGTAAATTGAGATTAGTTTGAGTTTCGACTCAGAATATCTCGATTCAAAAAACAGACAAAAGACAATAGCTTGTGAGTTTATTATATACGAAAAAGTGATTTACAAGTGAAAGTTCTAACAAATAAATACAGCATAAAATATAAAATTTTGCTATTCAAAACAACAAAAATACATCATTGATAATATAAAATCTTGTAAAATCTTTTGTATTTTTCAAATTTTACACCTTGTTTTGGCTTATTATTTTATCGTTTGTTAGTCACATACAACGTTTAAAATGTATATATGTATCTTTATTGTATACATGGGTTTTACATTTTCAATTAAGAGTTTTAATAAACAGGATTTCGATTCTTCTAATACAACTCAGTTTCTCAAGTATAATACTTTTTCGTTTATTCCTAATCAAAAAGGATGATATTATATAACAGATGATATATTGAATACTACTTTTTTCAAATGATGTTGATACTCAGGCTGTCCAAACCAACAAAATACCATTGGTTCGACCTATATATTTGCGAGACCATATATAACAATTACAGTTTCAAGGAAAATTATATTACATAGCCATACTTTTTACAAATCAAACATTTTATTGACTATATTTGTAACTGAAAATCCACAGCATTTTGTGTTTAAAATAATTTGACAATTCATAATTGTTTATGTTTGCGAAAAATGCAAGATATTTGCATCACAAGTATATATAACAACCACGAATGGTCCATACGAACATTTATAACCTAAATCGGGGATAAACTTATAAACAAACGAGCGCCCATAAACAAACTTATAAACAAACTAAACTTATCGGAGATAAGCATTTATTAGCAGAGTTAGATAGAGTAGGTCCATCGATGAAAACAATATATGATTTGAATCATTGGGTTTTGTAATAGATTGAAATTTGAAAACAATAGTATAATGAATGACTAAACGAGCCACGACCCATGCATCTTACATGTGCTCCACATACCACCGGGCATTGCTTTCCTTGATACACTACACGTAACACACCCCATGGTCGGTCCATTCTATTGCATTTAATTTCTTTCAGTGTCATGCCCCTCTAATAAGAATTATACATTTATTCATTATTACTACTTTGCTTCAACATCTAAAAAACCAAAAGATCATAATCACAACATCATTATTACTTGTGAGGAAAATTGGAGAAATATTAAAAATACATATTCGGTTGTTGTGAACAAGTAAGGTAGTATTTAAACGACACTTATAATCAAACTTATGAAGTATAAATATAGTTAATCGCAGCTGAATAAACAATAAAACTAAGTGTAGTTGATTAAAGATAAGGTTGAATGCTTCACGCTATGCAATTTCCTCTAATAAAGGAAGAAAAGCATTTTTTGTTTTGTTTTAGAAAAGCATCAATTTCTTCTTCTTTTTTGATTATAATCAATTTCTTAAACATAACCAAAAAATGAGGCACAACAAGCAAATAATTGTTGAATGAGGCCATCTGATCTCTCCATAAGTTAATGTGTTTGATAAAACTACAGTGGTTTCACACACACAAAAAGAAAAGATTATAGCAAGTTTTTAAAGATTAAAAATAATACTTTATCCGTTTCATAAAAAGTGTCACTCTACGACTTTATTTTTGTTTTAAAAAAAGTGTTATTTTGTATTTTCAATGCAGAATTTATGATATTAATGTATTAATTAGAAAGAAAAATTTGTTTAATATATTAATAAATGGTATAATAGAATTTTTAATATTTTTATTAATTTATATGAAAAATCGTAGAATAAATCGGAAGAAGTAGCTGCTATGATGTCTAAGTGTTATGATGTCTAAGTTTAAACAAAGCAATTATAGTTGCGGAAACATATAATAAACGACCAATCATATAATTCTGTTACGACCAATAAGATACTCTTGCTTTCTAAAGGCGCCGTGTATAAATAAATAAATAAAATATTTGAGGGAAAAAAAAGTAATTTATTATATTATTAGAAAGCATCGAAGATCGATCAAGGTCCTCTCTTAAACTGACCAGATCTCTGCCAAGATTCATCGGAGGCCGTGTAAGCTCTTCATCTCTCAATCTTTGTTATTCGATTGTTTTATGCATCGATTGATTCGAATTCTACGGATTGTTTATTGTATATATAAGTGAAGTCTCGATTACGATCTGTCAACCAAAGTTTTCAAGATTCGAATAAGAGAAACCTACGATCTGTTTCAACGAATACATAGATTGGATCCGACCCTTTTGTTTAGAAATTCCGAAAAACGGGATGATTCAGAGCTGAGATTATTGGTATCCCTAAATCTCCAAATTTAAATCTGCTCTGATTCAAATTGGTTATATATTTTCAGGCATCATGGGGGGTAAATTTGGAGTCGTGGTCCTCTTCTTCTTGGGGTTGACCTGGTCTTGTGATGCTAGAAACCCCATTGCTCTCGAACCATTCGGTAACATTTACATTCACATCATAGTTTTAAGTTTCTTTCTTTCAAAAATCAACAATGGTTTATAGCTGTCTATGGAAATATAACTAAGGGGTCATTTTTTCATATATGAGATGGGTTTCAGGATATTGCAACCGTGTTGGGGAACTTGAACTAATAATGTATTGACTGTTTCTTTCAGCTCATGACAACCAAGTTTGTGAATTGTGTGATAAGTATGTCACGCTTGCCATTGACTACCTTCAAGATGACGACAACCAGAATGCACTCGTCGAGGCGCTTCACTTGAGCTGCTCTCAGATTCCTCCTTTGAAAAAACAGGTCTTTTCTTTTTTCTTCTTTTCTTAGTGAGTTTGTTATGGTTAACTCTGTGTTTTTGATTGATGCAGTGTCTCTCAATGGTAGATCATTACACACAAGTTTTCTTCACACAAGTCAAGGTTATCAAATCACACCAAATCTGTAAAAAGCTTAACCTCTGTCAAGCAGTGACGGCCCTTGCTTCACAAGTCCATCAAGGAAACTGCCAGGCTTGCCGCGAAACCGTCTCAGAAGTTATCACAAAACTGAAGGATCCCGAGGCAAAGGTACCTTCCTCTTCTCTGTATATTGCTGCTTCAGTTCTTAGTCAAAAGCTTGATAGACTTTTCCTTGTGAATCTTGCAGCTGAAGATAATTCGCTTACTTCTCAAGGAGTGCAAGTCGCTAAACAATTACCAGGACAAGGTAGCTAACCAAAGAACGTCGCAAATCTCCAACATACTAATGATTTTCTTAGCTTCGATGAACAGATTAAACGACTTTTGCATCTTTTCTGATACAATTTCATGGTGATGATGTGTTTGTTTATGATTGTGAATAGTGCAAGAAGATGGTGTTCGAGTACGGACCTCTGATGCTTGCGGAGTTGGAGAAGTTTCTGGAAAAGAATGACGTTTGCTCTATCCTTCGCGTCTGTCCAGCCACCACCCACCGTGACTACGTTCCGGCTCTGGAGGCAGTGGCAGATTCGTAAATTTGACCACCTTGTTTTCGTCAATTCACACACATGCCATGCCACATTTGGTTTAACTGATATTCATGTAAATACTGATATAACATACAACATGCGTGAAAGCTGAAACATTTTCTTCTTGTGTGCTTTGAGAAACGTTGTCCTTATTGGGCGTGTGGCCCATTAATCATTTATTGTGTTTGTGGCCCATTGTCCATCTATAGCCTTGTATGGGCTTTTGGCCCACTACATATATGCCCTTATTCAATTGTTATTCATTTGGTTCGGTGTGTAAAACGCATTGTTTCAGACAGTCTCGTTTCGTTGGTTAGAGATTCGTTGAGTTACCAAAACTAAAGGCGCCAAGCTGTTTTTCTGTTGTGTCTGCAGAGAAGAGCGAACTTTTCCAGCCTACGCAGTGGTTCCCACAGACGAATGAATGTCTGACACGTGTAATGACAAAGAAAGCAAGTTGACGCCTGTCACCGTATCTCTAAAGCTAAAATTAGAGGATATTCTTGCTTACGTGGCACCTCGTCACTGGTAGTTATCAACTTGAGGAATCATCTTCTTCATGAACTACTTGGAAAAAAAAAAAAAATACTACTAAATAAATCTTATATTTTTCAACGTAAGTATCTCTTTAAAATACTGTGATTCATGAACTAAAAACGATTTATTACCTTTTTTAATACAAAAATAAACATTGCATATCTAATCTAATGAAAACAAACCCTTTATTGGAAAATAACTTTATTCTTTCCCGTAAAATAACCCAAGGAAACTTTAATGCATATCCATAATTTCGGAATTAAAGAAATATTAACCAAAAATATAGAAAAAGAGGAAAGCAAACAAAGTTTGGTTAGTGTAATAATGATGAAAGGTAAGAAGAGATAATAATTTTTAAAAAAATAAACAAGTTGATTAGAGAGAAGTAATTAAAGCAAGAATACGCAATTTCCATACACCGCTAGACGACAAAAAAGGTTAGCAACGGCCAAAGAAGAACAGGTTGGGTGTTTTGATTAAAATAGAAAACTACGAGAATGGCATATTCGCAAATCTCTGGTTTGGCCGCCGTTATAAAGGGTTTCTTCGCTTTCGCTTTCTCTTTGTCGCAGCGTCTTCTCATATCGTAACTCTTGTCCGCATAATTGAGGTATTTCTTCGATTCTCTGGTTAACGTTTTTCAAATTGTTTCTGAGTTTCCAAGTATTTTGCGATCTCTCTCTCTCTCTCGTGGATTTCCATGAGATATAGCTGGATCTCGGTGGTCGTATTCTACGGATAAACAAATCTTGCTTCGCTGGTCGATTTGTTGATCTGTCTGTTTCGGTTTTATTAGATTTCGTGCCTGTTTATATTCAAATCGCTTCGCAAACTAGGCGCTAATTTCTGAGTTCTTGATTTCTCCTGGAGCGATTCTGTTTTTATTCATTTTGTTAGTCCTATTTCAGGTTGTACACGCAAATCTTCTTCTCAAGTTCTTGTTCTACGGGTTAATCAAGAAGAGTGTGTAAATTTCGAATCCAGGGAATGCAGAAACATGTATTTGAAACCTGAACACAAGTTCTCTGCTGCTCCAGAGCTCCGTTCTCCCTTTGGGCCATTGTCGTCGCTCGCCCCTCATGAGACCCGGTTTATAGCCCGCACCCTTCATCCCTTGTTTCCCACCTTCCAGCCTTGTTCTTCTCAGAATGTTAGAAAAAACGCCACTTGGAAGCATGATCTATGCGAAGACGGTTGAGCGTCTTCTCGGTTCTTGAGCTCATCAGCCGTCTTATGTTGTCAGCGTTTAGTGTATTGTAGGGTGTGTGTCTATCTTTTTAATAGCCTAGTAGTGCTTTAACCTAATCTTTTTGAGTCAATGGAGAAGAAAGGGACTGTGCTGATGCTCCGTTATGAGGTTGGGAAGTTACTTGGTCAGGGTACTTTTGCAAAGGTTTACCATGCGAGGAATCTGAAAACTGGTGACGGTGTTGCTGTCAAGGTCATCGACAAGGAGAGAATCCTGAAAGTTGGTATGAGCGAGCAGATAAAGCGAGAGATCTCTGTCATGAGACTCTTGAGACATCCAAACATTGTTGAGCTCCATGAAGTGATGGCCACAAAATCTAAAATCTACTTCGTGATTGAGCACGTTAAGGGCGGTGAGCTATTCAACAAAGTGTCGAGCGGAAAGCTGAGAGAAGACGTTGCAAGGAAGTATTTTCAACAGCTTGTACGCGCTGTTGACTACTGTCACAGCCGCGGAGTATGCCACAGGGACTTGAAACCAGAGAATCTCTTGTTGGACGAGGAAGGGAATCTAAAGGTGTCTGATTTTGGTCTGAGCGCTCTTGCCGACTCTAGAAGGCAAGATGGGTTGCTGCACACGACGTGTGGGACACCTGCTTATGTTGCACCAGAGGTTATAAGCAGGAAAGGGTATGATGGTTTCAAAGCGGATGTCTGGTCTTGCGGAGTGATATTGTTCGTCTTGCTCGCGGGTTATCTCCCTTTCCGTGATTCGAATCTGATGGAGCTTTATAAGAAGATTGGTAAAGCCGACTTCAAGTTCCCCAACTGGTTAGCTCCTGGGGCAAAGAGATTGCTCAAGAGGATCTTGGATCCTAACCCGAACTCGAGGATATCCACTGAGAAGATAATGCAGAGCTCCTGGTTCCGGAAAGGCCTAGAGGAGGAGAAAGACTCGGTCGATGCAGAGACAGAGCTTGACGCAGAGGCAATGGCGCAAAAGGACTTTGACGCGAACGCGGAGAAGGAAAAGAAGCAGTGTATCAACCTGAACGCGTTTGAGATCATATCGCTCTCAACGGGGTTTGATCTCTCGGGACTGTTCGAGAAGGGAGAGGAGAAGGAAGAGATGAGGTTTACAACGAACAGAGAGGCGTCTGAGATAACGGAGAAGCTGGTGGAGATAGGGAAGGAGCTTAAGATGAAAGTGAAGAAGAAGGAACAAGGATGGATGGTGAAGATGGAAGGTAGAAAAACGGCGGCTGAGGTTGTGGTGGTGGAAGCGGAGGTGTTTGAGATTGCGCCGAGCTTTCACATGGTGGTGATGAAGAAAAGCGGCGGAGATACGGCGGAGTATAAGAGAGTGATGAAGGAGAGTATAAGGCCAGCTCTGACGGACATTGTATTGGCTTGGCACTGAAACTAATCTATTCTATTATCTTTTATGTTGTCTTTGTGTTTTTTCTTACCCCAAGTGTTTAGTTATGTATTCTTTCTTCAGTCTGATCTTAAGAAGGTTTCTTGTTTTCGAGGTGTAACAAATAATCAACTCATTATATATGAGAAGGACCAATTTATAATGTTTGAGATTATGCCGACCTTAACATAAGTAGTTATCAATCGAAATATCTTTTTGAAATATATATTTTTATTTAAAAAAAAAAAAAACTTAAATTGGGTCTTGATGAAAATAAGCCAATACACCACGCGTTATACTATTTTCTTATCATTTAGTCTTTTATTTAGATGTTGGGTATAAAACAAAAACAACATCTTTTTTCTTAACCTTTTTCGTGTGTGTACAAAAGTCAAGCGTTATATTCCTTCTATCTATCTAACGTCACGTAATTTATAGGTTATCAAAGAAAAAAGAAAAGAAAAACGTCGCATAATTTGTTCGATCTGTCATGTGTGAATAAGTGTTTTCATATGAGAAAGTATCCAATGGTAATACTAATGTTCATACATGGCTTGGAAAATGACTTTGATGGTTGGATCATGATTCTGATTCCAAAACAACGACTTAAGGGACAAGCTCATTGAATTTATGGGCTCCAGTCGGCCCATAATCGAATATACACCATACATTTTTTTTTTTTTTTTTCAATTGGTCAAATCAAAACTTTAATCATAGAAGATGATAGGTAATTCTAGGGATTTTGCTTAGTCCGGTTTTTTCAGTGGGCCATTCCATTGGATTGCAGGAGAACCAAGTAAACGACCCAATTTATGGTATAACCCTCTTGATTAGGACTCTTTTAACCCAACTAACATAACGAGCTTATCTGACTGTTGCCTTTGTAGTTTTCTATACGAATTTTTCTTAACCCATTAAAACAGTGTATGCTTATTAACTAGTGTGCATGTTGACAAAAAACAAAAAAAACAAAACAAAACAAATTCTCAACTTGTGTATTAAACTATTAATGACAATCACATTTTCCCCCATATTAACAGGAAACCGTTTTTACTATAGAAGTTTACATTTGAAATCGTTTTTTAAAAGGGTACATTTTTCATAAATATTATTTTTTAATACCCCTTTGAATTTTTATAAAGTATCGGCTTTGTTATTTTTTTCATACAAAATTCAGTGATGCTAGCTACTATTTTGGTTCAAATGATTTTTTTTCAAAAAAAAATCCTTTGCATATATTAAAAAAAAGGATGATCCAATGAAGAATTTTTTATATTAGTTCTGTGTTTCTTTTTATGTCCACAGTCCACAATTAAGTAATCAACATGTACCATGACAAAAAGAAAAAAAGTAATTAACATGCACAGAGGAAGCACTAGAAAAGTGTAAGATGTGACTGTGTAGAGAGTAAAATGGATAATATAGATCTTGGAGCGTACAAATTATTGCACGGAAAGTGATATGTTAAAAATTAATCAATTACATAACTTAGTTAAA
The DNA here is from genome assembly GCA_900406555.1 of Pseudoturritis turrita. Classification (NCBI taxonomy): domain Eukaryota; kingdom Viridiplantae; phylum Streptophyta; class Magnoliopsida; order Brassicales; family Brassicaceae; genus Pseudoturritis; species Pseudoturritis turrita. The sequence goes on from OVBL01000813.1 coordinate 1,265,852, forward strand.
AAAGTTGAATTATTGAATAATGGGTTCGATGTGGAAGCCATGAAAAGAAAATAATTGGTGAGAATTATTGGTGTATATATCACATGCGATAGGGTTAAAAATGCAATAGTCCACCAACTATACAGTATTATATTCACAATAATGTGATAAGGACAACCTCTTATTTATCAAAAAGGTGAATATGGTTCAGTTAGTTCATGGCTGAAATCTGGACAGCTGGCTTTCAGTCATTGACATTTCATTTGCAATCTCGCAGCAAACACCATTTTCTTTTCTTATAGTACGTATTAGTATTATTACATTTGTATAAACATAAAATACATTATGCTTTGATCTATATTGAAATTAGCATTAACTATAGGATTCTATATATCGAACCTTCCTCTATACTACTGTTCGGCACGATTGCATTTTCATCGCAGTTTCTCGTCCTCCCGATGTCTTAATCTGCTTCGGATTTATATAACTAATCCCAAAGTAATGGTTAAGACTCTAAGTAAGGGTGTCTTATACGCATCAGTGAACGTTCGATGGGCAATTAACATTTTTCTTTTCCATATATGATAATTATGATTACATGAGAAGATTCCGGCCAACAATAAAACAAGATTTCGCGAAATTTCCTGAATAATTTATTCATATTCTCCGGGGGGGGGGGGAGAAAAACAATTACAGATAACCCGGGATTTTTTTTTTTTTTTTTTTTGACTTTTTTTTTCATTTTCGATAATGTTGACAGATACCTAAAACTACTTACGGCGTCGTATTTACGTCACGCAAAGAAGAAGCACCTTCTTGGTTCTGGTCCGTTCCTAAACCGGACACCGTCTCGTCCGGTTTGTGCACAATCTCCATAAGCAAAGGCCTCACTGTATGTGACCATATATCCCGTCCAGATGCGCCGGCTCGTTGTCGCTTCCGCACCTCGATCATTACCAGCTCGTCCGTTAGCTGTTTTATCTCCACCACCATTGCGAAATTACCTTTTTGCCCTTCTATTTTCATCCCCCACTCCTCCTTCTTCGCCACCGTCAGATTTTCCGCCGCCACCATATTCTCCAGCTTCTCCACCACTCTCGCTGCCGTCCACGCCGACACGAACCGCTCCACTCTGTCGTACCTTCTGGCGTCTCCGAAAAGACCGGAGAGATTGAAGCCTGGAGATCCGGAGATGATGTCGAATGCATTCATCCGCCTCGTTCCCATCTCGCCGTCGATCTCGTCCGCCGGTAGTTTCATGTCGGAGTCCTCGAGGTGGAATTTGGACATCCGGTCGTCGTATCCCTGTTTGAACCACGGATCGTGGATGATCTCTTCGATCGTGATCCTCGACTGCGGATTCGTGTCGAGGAGCCGAGTCAGCAGTCGCCGGAGATCCGGCGAGGTCCACTTGGGGATACGAAAGTCCCCCTTGTAGATTTTCCGGTACATGACCATGAGGTTATGGTCGTTGAAAGGGAGATAACCGGCGTTGAGGACAAACAGTATGACACCGCAGGACCAGACGTCGATTTTAGCACCGTCGTAGCCTTTCTTCGCCAGGACCTCCGGCGCGACGTAAGCCGGCGTACCACAGAGGGTGTGGAGGAGGCCGTCGGGTCGGATCTGATCGGCGAGGGCACTTAGTCCGAAATCAGAGATTTTCAGATCAAGTTTGTCGTCGAGTAGGAGATTCTCCGGCTTGAGATCGCGGTGAAAAACGCCGCGGGAGTGGCAGTATCCGACGGCGGAGATAAGCTGCTGGAAATATCGACGGCTTAGATCCTCGCAGAACCTTCCCTTGGAGACCTTAGCGAAGAGCTCGCCGCCTTTAGCGAATTCCATGACGAAGAAGATCTTTGATTTGGTGGCGAGGACCTCGAAGAGGCGCACGATAAAAGGGTGGCGCAGCCGGTGCATGATAGCAATCTCCCTCTTGACGTTGTCGTCAAGACCACCCTTGTGCAGCCGTTGCTTGCTCACCACTTTGATCGCAACACTCTGACCCGTACGCGTGTCCCTCCCGTGATACACCTTCGCGAAAGCTCCGCATCCGACCACCTTCCCAACCTCGTACTTTCCGAACAGCACTCCACGGCGGTTCTCCGCCGCAAATTCCCCAGCGCCGGGGTCTACCATTCAGATCTCTTCTCTATTCAATTCCGGTACTGGAAAACTGAATTCTGCGTCACCATTGCGAATCAAACCCAGAAACAATCAACTTGGCAGAACAAACAAAAATCAAAACTTTCTCGGAGAGTTATTAATAGAATCGAATGAAATCTAATTTAAAAAGTAAAGAGAAGAAGAACAAAATTAACTGATATTTAGGAATCTGTTAGGTCTTAGGTAGAAAGATTAATTGGATTTCGGATAAGAGATAAAGTAGAGCTCTCTGTATCGAGTTGTTACATATATATTAGTGTCTTGAGCTAGGAGACGAGGGTATTTATGTAAATCCTCACTTTTATTTTCTTTTTTCCCTAAAAGACGTGGGAGATTTTCTGTTTTGTTTTTTTCATAAATAAGATGTGGATGTTAAGTTTAATTACAACCATACATGTGTCTCATCACTGTTGCCGTGTTGATTCGGTATCTCCGAGGCTTTAGGCCGTAGGATATAGTATTTTACATATTCGTATCTTCGACTACTCTTATTATATTACCAGAAAAATGTTTCTATATTGTTGAATATAAATTTGTCAAACAACTATTCGCTCTCTATACTATAAATGTTTAAAATCTTCATAGCATGACACTATTATTTTCTTTTATCGATAATCTATTATTATACATATTTCTAAGTGACGGAACAAAACTCTAATGCTAACCATTACACTATATGTCTGTTCAATAGTTGTTGATTTTTAATTATAATTTTTTTTAGATGCATCATCCTAGCAAACTAATGAAATTTGGCAAATCAACCGTGTAGTATATTCAATTGCCTACCATTTATCATTTATGTTATATAATTCATTATTTTCTAAATGACTTTTGTTTTAGTATAGAATTTATAATGATAATATACCTAAATAAAAGTCATGAGACTAAAAAAGACTTTAAATACATGTTTTTAGTTTTTTCTTCTATATTTTGACTAAATTAGTTTAAATTATAATTTGATAGAAAAAATACTAAAGGTTAACAAAAGGCATATCAACTGAAAATTATATCAAAAATAATCAATGTAAGTGTTTGGGAAAAAATTTAGGGATATACTCAATCAAACATATTGGGATAAAGTGGATGATTGGCTGGACTGTAGTTGTAAATTAACTAATGTAGAATTCAGTTTGTAAATTTTTCTGTGTTGTGAGAAAATCTTACATGTTTTAAACTTTTAAAAAATTGTTTTAGGAAATGTATGGGTTATTGTGATCGTTGACATGTTTGAAAAAGAAAAATCGTTTATGTTTCTTGTTTGTAACATATTCAAAGGAATTGATATAGATGATGTTAAACTCGGAAGAGTGGCCATGCTTCATGGGAATTTTTTTCTGAATTTTATTCTTATCCACCAGTTTAGAAATAAGAACACTAAAGTCGATTTGCTTGTAAAGACAACATGTTCGAAGAACTTAGTTATTTTTTTAATTGGTATTTATGTTTTTTTATTGATTTATAGATATAGACAATGTAATTACTTAATTGATAAATAAAATGTATTTGTGATAAAAAAAAAAAAAAAAAAACAAGTCAGTCTAAACTACAAGGCTTTATTAACCTTTGTGAGTCGGCGTTAAACTCTTAGACAAAACAAAAAACAAAAAAAAAAAAAGATTAAGAAAAAAATGTAGTGTCAATTTTATAGAAAAGCTACCACGTGAGCTACCCACCGCATAAGCGGTGAAGGCCAAAATATACATCAATTTCCAAAAAACAAATTTGTTTTTGTAATTTATCCAAAACACACAAATGTTTTAAGAGATTAGATAATCGTATGTGCTTATTTTCGCTGTCATGTTGTGCCCAATTGTCCACATAAGACACGCATAAATTAGTAATATAAAAAAACAAATCAGTAGGTTTCCAATAAAAAAAAAATCAACTAAAAGACATTTTCTTTCGTACGGAAATTAGAAAAAAATCAATCACCACGTGAATAATATACGAAATGGGCAAATAATAATAATGTACAAGAGATTTTTTTGGATTTTGTTGGATGTAATTTTCAGAGATGTTTTTTTTTAAATAACCAAAATAAATGTTGGATCAAAATTCTTATAGAATTTTAGAAGATTATTAAAAATTAGATATTTTGTAATTTAAAACATTTATAGTGGTCGGAGGAAAGGCTACCATAGATAGAAATGACTATAGACATAAAGCGGAAGGTGCAATAGCATGAACCTCAATTTTGATTAATAATTAAAATGATCGTTTTTTTTTGTTAATAATGCGGGTTGAACTGTATGTTGATAAAATGACACTAACCACTAAAACAAATCACATGCATATTAAACTTTTTCGTTTATCTATTATTCAAATTACTTTAAATTTATTTTGATAATATTTTAAAATTCAAAAAGTTTTAAAATATTTTACTAAAAAACAAAAAGTTAATTTTAATAATATCGAGTCGGTCTTGGTTATAAATTTTTTAAGTGAAAAGAATATTCAACTTTCTACATATTTCCGAAGTTAGTCTGGATTAAATAATAATGAAATCAAGGTTGGCTCGGAAGTTATATTTATATACAAAATGGATCAGTATATATACAAAATGGATCAAATGGGTTTCGTGTGGGCGAAAGAAACGTACGATAACATATTTGATATCTCCCGTAAGCATTGTCTTACGTCTATAAATGGTCCGACGACTATATAGCCTATAGTTTAATTCAACATCTAATTATAGAATTTACAAAACCCTTTTACTACAATTACATCCTTTTGTTTCATGGAGATCGATTACAAATCTATCGAACGTACGAAACACATCACATTTGTTTTTTAAATCTTAACAGGCACATGTGTATATAGGTTAGTCAGCTATAAATTATCAGTGAGAATATAGAAAGAAAAAAACAGCTGTTGCAGAATATTCTCCTTTGTAAAAAAAAAATCAGAATATTCTTACCACCAATTTAAGTCTATTGTAATATGTTACAGATAAATTTATTAGTGATTTTTGTTGTCAACAAAATTATTAGTGATTATAATATCGCAGAAAACTTATAAATTAAGGCGAGAACTATAATAAGGTAACGTCAGGCAGTAGCCAAATTCGGTTAAATAATGCGAGAAATTGTTTCAAATAATTATATGCAGCTGATAAGGACAAAACCTAAAAAAGGTCGGTCAGAACAAATTCTGATGACATCAACGGTTTAAACTGCATTGGTAGACTGAATCATTTTTCTACAATTGATTAATATTAAAACCGCATTAAAATTAAATGGTAATAAGGTAACTATACTAATATAAATTACTCCATTAGGTAAAAAAACCTTTGGTCTTTAATCTTTATTGATAATTAACCCCAAACCAAAAAAAAAAAAATATTGTGCTTCGGGCATATATAATCTTGATTTGCCGACGGAACGGATTAAATCATTTCTTAAGAACACAAATACTCTTAGCAAACAACAAAAAAAAGAACACAAATACATAATTAACATTATTTAATAAGATAGGAGTACACGTTGAAGGACCACATCGAAGGTCCAAAAGAGAGAGCCGGGCATAAATAAAAGTATCCCATGGACACGGGAACATGGTTTGTTTCTTCATTATTCTCCGAACCATTCCTGCCTCTGGCTATTTATTACTTATTTCTAAACATTTATTGTTATAACTATTTTTCATTTAATCTGTCTTTTAATGTGTGCCAAATAAATTGAATAATTGCTTATATCATATATGTTTGGTCTGACGATACCCTGATGTTGATATCTCTTCAATATTCTGGTTCTTATGAATGAGTTTCATACATTTTCGTTGAAATCATTTTTAAGGACTTAAAAAAATTATGTTGAGTATGTGGAGTGAGTCAGCATAAGTCGGAAGAGTTTTGTCTTCTTTCTTACGAATAATTTAAGCGGTGATGTGCATATTAAACTAACTAGATTGTCATGTTTTTTTTAATTATCATATACTAGTTTATAGTCACCATAATATACAAAGCAGATGACAAGGCTTACGCACTAATTGATCGTGAGATTGCTTATTATTGACAAAATTAAGAGTAAGTAAATTAGAATTTTCATACGTAATGAAGTCCCACATATGGTGATATGTGAGTATGAATTGCAATATACAATTAAGAAATTAGTCGAAGTTAAAGCTATACAGCAACCCATAAATGAGACCAAATAAATATAACAGCTATGTACACAGATATATATATATATATATATATATATAAAGAAATCTCAGCAAATTTTGTTCTTAATTTAAACATTAAAATGTTATAGCAAATAGGTAACTAGCTCAAACGGTTAATAAAATGGAGAATTATTCGAGCGTGCAGGCAAAATTATATTACCCCATGAAAGGCCCAATTAATGCTTGTTTAGCTATTCATCAATACATTATAAAGTAGCCCTAATTATTTGTTCTTGTATATTGGGCCTTCGGGAGGAACTGTTAATATCATAAGAGATCCCAATTTTATTGTATTGGCCCATATTTTTTTCTTCTCAGAAAATAATACTCCATCCATTTCTTAAGAGAAAGATTTTCTAATTTTTTTATTTGTTTCATAAAAATAAACCATTTTTAATGACAATTAATAATTAAATTTTAAATAAATTAATTAAAAATAATAAATTTCTAAAATAGCAAAAAATAATTTATATTCCAAACTTACTATATCGAGTTTATAACTAAAAAAAAACACAAATTATTGTATAAAAATATATCTATCTATCTTAAATCAATCACAAACAAAATTGAAATATTATGTTCGGGTTCTCTTTTTCGTTTTTAAGGTTTAGATTTTTCCAATTAAGAATATATTATGACTCATTTTGATATTGAATTTGTGCTATTTTTGGAAATTCAAAACTAGTGGTGGAATTTTTGAAACAAAAATTTAAAAGTGTTGTAATTGTGGAAGCCACCTTGGTCTGGTGGTTGACCAAGGGTTTATTAATACTTTTACACCAAGAAGTCTAGGGTTCAATTCCTAGATAACGCGATTTATTAACAATTATGCAAATTATTGGGGGCAAGCTTATATGAAATCTCCAGCATTGTGCAAACAGAACCGTTCGCCGTGATTCCACGCATTGAAGGTGAAAGAAATCCATTATGAGGCATGGAGCATGTAGTGACGTATGTCGTGGATCTATAAAGGTCGGATTGAATTGTCCGTGGTAGAATCATCTATGTAATAGTCCTCATAATTTGTAATAGTTCATAAATCCATACGACAAAAAAAAATGTTGTAATTTTTAGAATCCCCCTTATTCCCTTAATCAGCCTAATGTATGTTTTAGATAAATTTAAATTTAAAAAACACTAAGGAACTCCATATAAATTTGGGGTGGGCGAAAAAAATGGAACCGAACCGAATCAAACCAAACCAAACCGTAATTAGGTGTTTCGGTTCGATTTCGGTTTCATCAATAAACCCGTTTGGTTGCCATTTTAAAATTATTTTGGTTTCGGTTTCGGTTCGGTTTAAAACCGTAAAGCCGTTCGGGTTTTTGGGTTTTTTTAAAATTTTATAATATTATTATTAGTTTTGTTAAGTTTATTAAAACTACAGAGACTACATGATAATAAGAGTCTTTTCTAGTTTTCTCCATCTACCTACTAGTTTTAATGTTTAAAAGTTTACAATTTATTTGATTTCGATTATGTTCTTTAATTTTTTATATTTTTTGTTCATTTTTATTTTAACTTTTTGATAATTTTGATGTACCTTAAAAAATTTTATCTACAACTTATTTGTATATATATATATTTTTCTAATATCATGAAATAAACAAAAAAAAATCGAAACCAAACCGAACCGAAATACAAACGGTTTCTATATGGTTTGAATTTTTGTAAAACCGAAAAACCGAACCTTAACCGAACCAAAAACCGAAACGCCCACCCCTAATATAAATCGGGAAGAAATAGAAAAAATATATATCTTATTATATAAAGGAGGATGTGTTAAATATGAATACGACACATAAGCAAAATTATAACTCACCAGATTGCGATACGTGTTAAATTTAATTTAGATTGTGACATGTGTCAAATCTAAATAATTTAAAAATAAAAAATTTCCTTCTGTAAATTAGTTATTTCTTAAATCAAATTATTGTTTACCTAAATAAAAATAGTAAGATTAAAAAAGAAAAATAAGACATATTATTGAACAATTAAAAGAAAATAGTAAATAAAAACTACAAAAAGAAAAGAAAATATATTATTTCATGTTGCACAAAAAGACATATTATTTTCAATTTCTAAAAGTATTAAGAATTTTTTTTCCTATGCGTGATTTAAAAAAAGTTTTCATTAAAAATAAAATAAAAGTATAAAAAATTATTAAAAATAAAAGCTAAACTTGACGATGATATAAATTTTTTATTTAAATTTGATGATTAATTGCAAAATATATGTGATAATTAATATCTATATAACAGATCAAAAATATTGAAAAATAATTATTTAATATAATTAAATAAATAGTAAACTTGATTAAAATATAAAATTGAATTTAAATTTGATAATTAATCACAAATCATATATGCCCAATCATTTCAATGTAATATAATATTTGTTACTTTGTGTTTTTGTTTTATAGGAATAAAGAAAATTCTATTTTAAAGAATAAGGTAAATGGTAAATTTCAGTAAAATAAAAAATTTAAATTTAATATGATAGTTGATTCCATAAAATAAAAATAAAAATTATGAACATGCAAAACTTTATATAAAACACATCCACCTTTATATAATAAGATATAATCATACTATGATCTTTATCATTATTTTTTGGGAATAGTTTTTTTTTTTAAATAGTTTATACGGTAATATATTTGTATGTTGTTATTTATATATGTGTTTATGTACTCAAATGTTTTGGTGTAAGTGTATATAGATGTGCGGTTTATCTTTATTAAGTTTAATCGGTTACTGACAATGTGTATTTTACTTTTTTTATCGTATATAAATAAAATTAATATTAAAACACGCGTAGATACATGGATCCTAATCTAATATATATATATATATATATATATATATATATATATATATATATTTTTTCTTCTTGTGATGATAAAACATCCATCATCGCCCAAAAAATACATTAAACCTAGGGCAAAAGAAGTTCCATGTTCCCATGTCAAATAGTAATAAACAAATATAGGATGTGGTTTAATATTAAAAGCAAAATATCTATTGGAACTTGGAAGACATCATCACAATAATTATTCATATTGCAATATAATAATGTTCACAAAATTAATTAAGCTTATTAGTGTGTGCATTAAGGCATTGCTTTTGCTGGTGCATGACTGGTGCCATCCTTATAAGCTCTTGTTTCCCATTTTTCAACAATTTAAATAGATACTCAATATATTATTTTAAAACTTTTTAATTAGGGATAACTCTTTCTTTTAATTTATAGATTTTTTGTTTCTTGTGTTGAGAAAAAAAAAGTTTTTTTTTCTTGAAATGAGAATTAAATGGATTTGACCAATTACTTGTTATGTGAAGTTTAAATTTATTTGTTAAATGAAACACATCTCATAGATTGCTTAAAAGAGAAATTACTTATTTAAAATAAAGGGAACTAACTTGTTAATGGAAACATTGTAATATATTAAAAATATATAGATACATTCAATTATCTCACCCAAAAGTGGAGAAAGCCAGCACAGCCGATTCAATTATAATTAATAATAAAAACTATAATGATTAGTTGTGGAGTATTTATTTAAATAACGAAGAAGAGATCAATTCTTCTAACAAACTTGTACCAACTTTTGCATTCTTATGTCATCAAAATGAAGACCTTATCTTCATTTGCACATTTCTTATATATATATTTTATTAGTCGTTGCTCGACAACTCACGAGGTGTGTATATTTTTTTATACATAAAATGGAGGAAAACAAACAAATCGAAGCAGTCATTAGCCATCTGCTCGAATAGTAAAAAAAAAAAAAAAAAGGTTTAATTTCGGAAATATTTGGATAAATGCAATTAGAAGGGGAAAAAGTCAATGGAACGAAGGAATGTTTGATCAGATGAAATATAGAAAGTATTAAATAATGAAAACAGAAAAAGTAAAAATTGATGTGTTGACCACTCGCCTCTTCCTAGGCTCTATTAGGCGGCTTTGTCCTTTGTGCGACTGACCAACTCCTTCCACATCTGACGGCTCCGTCCAGCGTCGTTTCTCCTTCCGTTACCGTTAGTCTTATTTAATATTAAAAAAAAAAAAGAAAAAAAAAGAAATTCAAACGCCAGCTCTGTTTATCTCTGTAAACCAGCTACCGCTAAACTCTTTCTTCTTCCTTCCTTTTTTCCTTTTTTTCATCGTCTCTCTTCTTTCTCCGGCCAATCCAGATTTTCCCTCATGGCTGTTACTCTCGAAGTTTTTCCGGCGAGAAAACGACGGCCGTTGGTGACCGGATCTTTCGATTCTCCGAAGCTGTCTGACGCGAAATTAACTCGGTCTCTGTTCCTCGCGTCTCAGGAGATTTCGTCTATGCAGCCTCTCCGTTTCATCCTCAGAAGCAATTCTCTCTCTATCATACGCAAAGTGAAGATATTAGCGGCGGTTTTCGAGGAGCTTCTCCGATCCCAAATGGTTTATTCTCAATCGGCTCATCTTTGCTTCGAGGAAATGCATCTGGTGATGCAGCGTATGAAGACTTTGATTGAGGATTGCTCAAGGGCTAGCAAACTCTGGTTACTCCTGCAGATCGATAACGTTGCCTTCACTTTCCACGAGCTCATCTCCGATTTGTCCACTGTTCTCGATATTTTACCGGTAAACGATTTCAGCCTCAGTGACGACGCCCAAGACCTCATCGTTCTCATCAGAAAACAATGCTCCGTTTCGATTCACTTCGTCGATCCCCGTGACGATCTTCTCCGTCGAAAAGTGACCGACACAATCGACGGAATCAAGCACCAGATCTCCCCGGATCAGTCGAGGTTGATGGAGATTTTCAACGACCTAGGTTTACCCGATTCTGCTTGTTTGACGGACGAAATCCAGAGATTGGAGGATGAAACCCAGGATCAGATCGACGAGAGATCCAAATCCGCAGCCGCCTCTCTTATCGGACTCGCGCGTTATACAAAGTGCGTGCTATACGGTCCCTCCACGCCGTCACCCACTCCGGATTTCCGCCGCCACAAGTCGTTATCAGACGCAAACATCCCGGCGGATTTCCGGTGCCCGATCACGCTTGAGCTGATGCGGGATCCGGTGGTGGTGTCCACCGGTCAGACATACGATCGAGAGTCGATCGATCTCTGGATCCAATCAGGGCACAACACCTGCCCGAAAACGGGTCAAGTCCTCAAGCACACCAACCTCGTACCAAACCGTGCCTTGAAAAACCTGATCGTGATGTGGTGCCGCGATCAGAAGATACCGTTCGAGTTATACGGGGACGGCGGCGGAGATCCTACGCCGTGCAAGGAGGCGGTGGAGTTTACGAGGATGATGGTTTCGTTTTTGATCGACAAGCTCTCTGTTCCTTCCGCCGTGGCAGAGTCGTCAAACGGTGTCGTTTCCGAGCTCCGGGCGCTCGCCAAATCGGACTCAGTGGCGCGAGCCTGCATAGCCGAGGCTGGAGCAATACCGCAGCTGGTACGCTACCTAGGATCGGAGTCCCCGAGCCTTCAGGTAAACGCCGTCACGACGATCCTCAACCTCTCTATCCTGGAACAGAACAAAACGAGGATCATGGAAACAGACGGAGCTCTAAACGGCGTCATAGAGATTTTGCGTTCGGGAGCCACGTGGGAGGCTAAGGCAAACGCCGCCGCGACGCTGTTCAGCCTGGCCGGCGTCTCCGCATACAAAAGAAGACTCGGGAGAAAGGCACGCGTCGTAAACGGATTGGTCGACCTGGCGAAACAGGGCCCCACGAGCTCCAAAAGAGACGCGCTCGTGGCGATCCTGAACCTGGCGGCGGAGAGGGAGAACGTTGGGAGGTTCGTCGAAGCTGGGGTAGTGGAGGCCGCCGGAGATGCATTCCGGGAGCTGCCGGAGGAAGCGGTGGCTGTGGTGGAGGCGGTGGTGAGGAGAGGGGGACTCATGGCGGTGTCCGCGGCTTTCAGTCTGATACGGCTGTTGGGGGAGGTGATGAGGGAAGGAGCAGACACGACAAGGGAGAGCGCGGCGGCGACGCTGGTGACAATGTGCCGGAAAGGAGGGTCGGAGCTAGTGGCGGAGATGGCGGCGATACCAGGGATAGAGAGGGTTATATGGGAGATGATAGGGACGGGGACGGCTAGGGGAGGGAGGAAGGCGGCGTCGTTGATGAGGTATTTAAGGCGGTGGGCTGCCGGAGTGGATCACGCCGGAGATACCCAAGAGACGGCACCGGAGACGCAGAGCATCGTAGTGCCAACGCCAAGTAGGATTTTTAATCCCGTTTTATGATTTTTGATTATTTTGTTGCCCTTCATTTTCTCTGTAAAGTTTAAAAGGTTTTCATTTTTTTTGGTTTTCCGTTACGATTTGAAAAGAAAGTGATTCTTTTACAAGTGTCAAAGCTGTAATTGTAAATGTGGTTCGAGAAAAATAAACAAAAATATTTTCTCTTATTGTAGCTTTAATAATAGAGCTATGATTTTTTTGTTGAATTGAAAATATGATGTTATCTCTCAAATATGTTTTGACCGGAAATCATAAAACAAACAAATTTGTTAGAAATAGTGTTGAAAGCATAGAGTTATTTATAATGTGTGCTAAGTAAAGACGAAATAAATGGCACAACAATTCAACACAAAAGACAGAGCAATTCCACGAGATTTACACACAAGCATGTTTCCAAAAAGAGTGATAATGATTGGGAAATGCAAACAGTCTTTCTTTTTAGAGAAGCATTTTTTTTTTTTACGTTTTGGATCTTTCAAAGCACAAAATTATCTTTCTCTCGACTTCTTTCTATATGGTCCCCAATTCTTCTTGTCCCTTCTCCAATATATTTTCTGCAATAGATACAACCAAAAATACAAAAAGAAAAGCTGTTCTAGAGTACTAATTTGTACACACCATCGTAAGAACATGCCAGAAAGGAAACAAACAAAATACACAGAAATTTTGTTTAACTTGTATTCGTATGTATACACATACAATATATTCAATGAATATACAGAGGGTTTAAACTTTAATGTCCGTCTTTTGTAAAATGTTGAGATCCTTTGGTAATTTTTGTTCTCTCGAAATATTGTTTTGGTTTCAATTTGACAGATTAATTTAAAGATTCAAGACTGGACTCTCTTGTGATATACTCTTTGGCTGGGTGAAATCAAGCCCTTTCGTGTTAATGTATGGGCTGAATAAACATGTAGGCCCATTTCTCATGATGCAATGGAAAATTTTGTTTGTATCTACAAGAGAGCCCAAATTATAACGTCACACTGATGCTGGGAAAACGGCCTTTTTCAATTTGAACTATTTTCATCCTCCTTTTTTATACATGAATTTTAACCGCTTATTTTAATCCGAACTAAAATATAATTCAAATTCGCAACCTGAACTAGTCTTCTGTGCCAAAAATGACATTGATTTAAACGGGTTAGTCAAGGTTAACGATTTGCTGAGTTGGACGATACGTTGGCAAGATAGTTGATTGTACCTAAAACGATGAAAATTAACTATTTTCAACCTAAACTATTTTAAACATACAATTTTATATCCCGATTTTTTTTTAAGTATAGATTTTATAAAACAAAAAAAAATAAAATATATAAAAAATAAGTATCTTCATTAATAAAAAAGAAAATAAAGTAAAAAAAAAATCGATAGAGTTGAATAAACATGTACAAAATATCAGTTTTTAACTGAAAAACTTGTAAAAACAAAGTTTTATATGATGACTCTAATAATTCAATTGACTAACAATTTAATTGAAACTCAAATAATTAAAAAAAAAATCAAAATAAATAAATAACTATTAAATTTATCTATTTGTGGTTTCACATCGACACTACTAATTATATTTTATTGAAAATCAAATATATTTAATCACATTTTTAAAAATAATTAGTTTTTTTATTCCTATTTAAATTAGGTTTATTTTTACTATTTTGCTATATTTTTAATGTAGACACATCAAATTCAAACTTTATATAATAAAATATCATAAAAACTAATTAATTAATTATTTTTATTATTTTTAATGTATGAAATGGTGTTAACTAAATACTTTGGATACTATAAAAAGAGATTTGACATAAAAAAATAGTGTAATTTTGTTTTTTCGGTCAAAGAAAAATATAGATAATGTGAACCATAATAATATGATAACTATATTAAAGATTTGGATTATAATAAGTTATAGTACACAAACTAAAAGCGCACATTTCATTTATAACTTTAATAATGAAGATTCTCATTTTTTATATATTTTAAAATTTTATTTTATAAACTCTATAATTTTTATAAAACCAAATTAGGGTATAAAATCGCACGTTTAAAATAGTTCATGTTGAAAATGACAATTTTCATCGTTTTAGGTACACGTAATCAACTAGTTTGCCAGCGTATCGCTCAACTCAGCAAATCGTTAATGTTGACTAGTCCCGTTTAGGTCAATGTCATTTTTATACAAAAGAGACTAGTTCAAGTTGGAAATTTGAATTATGTTTTAGTTCGGGTTAAAATAAACCAAATGTTAAAATTCATGTATAAAAAAATACGGTAAAAATAGTTCAGATTGAAAAAAACCGTTTTTCCCACTGATACTCGTTGTAGCGTGCGAAACGAAACCCCACGTGAAAGAAAGGGCTTTTCAGTAAGGTTTGATTTGCATTCTTAATTGTGTCAAACATTTACTTACACGAACATCACGCACAATAAAAAAAGTTGCCACTTTATTTACATTTTCGATAACTAGTACTTTATTATCTCGTGATGCACATTTCAAAAGATTGCACAATTAATTACTAAAATTAGTATTAAACTACTACTAGAGATTCAAAAGGCTTTGAACACTCTATTATGGAGTAGTATATTTGTTTTATTAAAACTAGTAGGCATCTATATTAGTCCACTAAAAAATAAAAAGTGTCAGTGTCAAATGTCAATGTAATTAGGGGAATTGAAAGGCAAACATAATCTAACACAAAATCAATAAAAATGGAGAGCCTCTCACCTATACCTCTCTTTTTTTCTTTCCACGTCTGTGGACCCCACATCATACCCTCTCTCTGGTCTCTACGTTCCTTTATATTTTCGACTCTTTCACTCTCTCACTTTTATTTTCATCTCAAAAAACCATTCAGCCAAAAAAAAAAACAAAAAAACTCAATCAGAGAGATGGGTAATTATCGGTTTAAGCTATCGGAGTTAATCCCGAACGCGTGGTTTTACAAACTAAGAGACATGGGGAAGTCAAGGAAACAGCAGCCGCAACAAAAAAACAGCACGGTGTCTCCTTCTCCCGTCAAGAAACACCACTCTGCTCCCGCGACTACAACGGCACGCATTCCCAGGCCTCCTAGACGATCTTCTTACCACTCAAGGCCAGCCAAAACGTCCGATATCCCCAGAAAGTCTTCCCGCCTTCCAACTCACCGAGCCACCGTCGACTCAAAGTCCTCTGCTCCGAAGCACGTCACTTCCTCCGCCGTCTGCTCCCGGTCCAACCCACTTTTAGATTTCTCCACGACTTCCGGCGATAGCACTGCCACCACCGGAACGGGGTCTTTCTCCCCGGAGTTTCGTTCTGATCAAGTCCTCATCCCTGATGAGTCGTTAGACAGCTCCTGGCTCAGCCCTTGCAGCTGCGTAAGCTCCAAACCCGCCGCAACAACCCCGGAACTCGATCTCCGGCCGATCATTACCAAACCGGCGAATAAACCCACCACCGTGCGGAAGACTGCGGTGAGTTCTCCGGGAGGAGGAGTGAGACTCAGACTGCGCTCGCCGCGGATCTCGACGAGGAAATCGGTGAGCAGCGGCGCAAGGGGAAGCGGGTATTCGCGGCGGAGCAGGGCGGTGGTGAAGGCGTCGTTGGATCCGAAGAGAGATTTCAAAGAATCGATGGAGGAGATGATCGCAGAGAACAACATAAGAGCCTCAAAGGACCTCGAGGAGCTTCTTGCTTGCTATCTTTGTCTCAATTCAGACGAGTATCACCACATTATCATCAATGTCTTCAAGCAAATCTGGCTTGATCTCAATCTTCCACCCCAATTTCCCAAATAAATCAATTTATTTCTTAATCTCTTCTTCTGTTATAAAAATCTTATAGTACTAACTATATATTTATATATGTATGTATGTATGGCTATAAATATAGCTAGAGTCTTAATATTGTACTTGTATGATATGGTCATTCGTTGAAATCAAGTACATCAAATTTCTATCCAAATTTCTATCCTTCTTAGAATCTTACTGCACGCACAAAAATGGTTTCACACAAACCGTTACTTTAAATTCAAATTAACGTGGGCGGTTATTAATTACGTTACAAAATCTACTTTTCCCTCATGAATCAGTTTTTTTTTTTTTTTTTGTCAGGACGTCCTTGATGAATCTAAATAAACGGGCTTCCAAAATCATAATTGTCATTAAGACAAAAATGATGAGGGATTAATATAGTACTACGCATTTTAGTAGACCAACGATACCGACAATTCATTAAAACCGCATCTGCGGTATTTTCAGACCTAACTTTGGATATGCGTGTGCGTGTGCATTTCTCAATTTTACATTTATAGTATTTATTTTATTTGTATATGTAGTAACTTTATTTTTATTTTGACCTCCACGTATTATTCTGTGTAATATTTTTTAGGATCAATTTGTCAACTAAATATATTGGGCTCCGTAATTAACAATATAGCCATGGTGATGGACTATTCTGTCAAGTAACCATTTGACTTGTTGAGCTGTCCATTTTGTTTTTACCCTTGTCTTCTCCTTTTTGCTTATTCGCTCCACTTCTATATCCGCCGCCGTGATGCCATGTATAATTAAATCAAATCCAAATTGTGTCATCACGCCTTCGATTTCGTCATCGCGGTGGATCCATTTTGATTTCGATCCGACAAATCCGGATGAAGATCTTCGATCTGCCATCTCGCTGTTGACTTTGTCTGGAATCGATCTAATGCGGAATCACCGAAATCAATTACGTTTTCCTTCTTTTTCTCCGGTCCCAATTCAAAAGAAGAAGTGGATGCTTCTTCGTTCACCTCCTCAATCACTAGATCCTCTTACCCAGGATTAGCTTCGCAAAGTGGAGATCTACCGAATGATGCTTTGCGGAGCCGATGTGTATTGGTATGATTTATAGCCCACTTAAGATTAAATTGTCGGAAATCATGAAACGGATGAGACTTCACCGACGAA
Organism: Pseudoturritis turrita; assembly: GCA_900406555.1. Classification (NCBI taxonomy): domain Eukaryota; kingdom Viridiplantae; phylum Streptophyta; class Magnoliopsida; order Brassicales; family Brassicaceae; genus Pseudoturritis; species Pseudoturritis turrita. The sequence goes on from OVBL01000813.1 coordinate 1,283,333, forward strand.
GAAGAAGCGAATGAGATTTCAAAGGCAGAATTATCAATTATATATATATCTATATCCTAACCAATATAATGATATGGTTATGCTATTAAATATTAAAAAATTTATGGTTATATTTGCCAATTTCTCTATTTTTCATATGCATGCATACACCCAAGAGTGCGACAAGGAAGAAGAAAACAAAACCATTTTGCTTTTAGGCATGTAAGTGCCAAAGAAAACCAAATAAACAATTGGGCCAATTTTATTTATTTATTTCAGTGATGGGTGACAAATGACAAGAATAAATAGGGGGAAAAAATAACATATTGACAAAAAAAAATACAGTAATTAATGGATATATACTTTTTTTTTAAACCAAGGAATAGTTCGTACGGATACAAACTTTGGCTACCGCTTTCTATATGTATCATTTTCATGTTATTATTAATGTTATCTGGTTTCATTAGAGGTAAACATCATTTAAAAAAAAAAATTGTGAAAAACTATAGACTGAAAAAGGAATACAATTTAATGCGCGAAACATAGATTCATAAACACCTTTCGAAATTTTTCATGTAAAATTTATGTTAAAAACATTTACCAATCTTTTTTACAAATTATAATAAGATATAGAAAAGATCAATCTATACAAAATTAAAAAAATGTTAAGAAAGTGTTGTGAGACGAAAGAAACATAAACTTATTTATACATGTGTGCGGAGTTACGTGTTTGCAACAGATTAAACTTAAAGTGACTATTGCACTGAAGTTCAAAGCAATATATGACCCAAAAAAGGTGAATTAAAAGGTACCCAAAATCCTTCTATCTTTTTCTTTCAATATATATGAGACACTGAGACATTCACACAAAAAAAGACTCAAAAAGCTTTGTCGAGCACGCGGGCCATATTATACTACAACGATTTTTTATAAGAAAATAATCAAAATTATAATAGAATCTCTCCTTTTTTTTTTATCACAGCAAAACTTTGAAATAAAATTTTCGATAGCATCGAAGAACACACCGTCGCGGTAGTACACATTTCTTCTTTTATTTGTAAATTGGACGTACCTGAGTTCGACTAAAATTAGTAAATAAACAATATTTAGGATATTAATACAATATTGCATTGCATGAAATAGTAATATACTATAGTGTATTTCTTTACTGGTGGTGGCCACTTATATCTCTCCGTGTGATATACCCTACCACTATGAATTTTCAAAATCAGCACTTGTATAATAGTATTAATTTTATGATTTGACTTTACACTAACATATCAACATCGAACTAATTGTTTTTTTTTTTTTAATAACCGAAAAGTTTCGAACATAAATCTAAATATATTTCGGACCAAAAACTATAACATGTTAATTAGTCTTTTCCTCGTCACCAGTTTTATCTCTTTTGAGTGATCAAATAAAGTCCATTCGGCAAGAATGTTATATTTCGTAACTAATATCATTCCACAGAAAAATCTGTATACTCATTTGGACATCACAATCCGTTTGTAAAAATGAAGGATGGTATTTTTGATAGAACTGCGACGTATCATAGACGCGTTTTCTATTTAGAATGATATACAAAAGTTGTTTTTATTCTATTGTCTCTCCTTACTTATCACTAGCTCTTTTTAGGATAAAGTTGCAAATAACCCACAAGGCACGACTTTCTTTTTTCGTGAAAATTTTAAAAGTAGGGCCATTTCATAATTACACAAGTTAGAGCAGTATACCTAAACGATTTTTTTTTTCTATTTACGATTTAAATGGTAATAACAAAGTTCAAAAATTCTTATATGTTCACGAAATAAAATAGTCTTGTTAAACTAATACGCAGTGACCACTGTCATCATTTGATCCTTCATTTTATAAAACCTAACCGAATGATATTGCGTTTCTACATTTTAATTAAAAATAATAATATAGCTTTTATTGGTAGCATGAGCCATGAGTTATCATTTGGTCTAAATCATTCATAACTCAAAAATGTTATCAATCATGAATCAAATTAAAATTTAAGAATTTGAATTTGAGTTAGAATAAGTTATGATTGATTTACCATTTTGAATTATGTTATTTGTAAAATTGTTAATTCAAAAGTAACCTAAAATCATAGAAAATATGATGAATTAGAGGTTGAGTTAGTGTTTTTTTAATTCTTTTTTGTTTTCAACGACAATTTTTTTTTTTTTGTTGCTAATTCTATCTTTAACTATTGCACACAAAAATAATTCCAATAATTCTAATTGTTAATTAGTAAAACGGTATCAAATTGGTCAAAGATTTTTGATCGAAATAAGTTTTTCCTATTATCTTAGTTACTGATTTATTATATTTTATGTTTTTAGTTTTTAAAAGTTTTAAAATATACGTCTTTAGTTTTTATCATTGTTACAATTTTTTTTAGTTTATGTTTAAATTCGTATTATTTTATCTAATATATTTTTATTATTAAATTTGTAATAAATATTATTAACACAAATAATATTAAATTTAATTATTTTCATAACAAATACTGGAACATATACATCATAAAAATTACAAGTCAATTATATTAATAAAAATATTAATTCATATTTTTACAGCAAATTCATCACATAAATTTACAGTTTTATCACATAATTTTTACTGCAAATTGCACCTCAATTTTGATATCACATGTTACCTATCGATCCTATATGTAAAATAAAACTTAAACCAAACACCGAATTGGATAATTACCTTGAATCTTCGGAGGATCTGCTACGATCCATATCTGCACTAAATCAATCAAATGGAAAAATAATTATATATATAGTTATGTAAAAAAATTAATATTAGGAGAGTCTTGTCGGTGAGCCGCAAGTGGAGACTCGGTCAACGACCATATTTAACCGAACCTGCCTTCCGATCCGACATTATCACCGGAGATTCTGCGTCTCTTGACCTTGTCTCTCCGCCGTCTATTTTTCATTTTTTTCCCAACCCCCCCACATAGTTAACTAGAATTTTGAACGAAAATTTAGTACACTAAAAACCCAAAAAAACAATTACATTGATTGTATAAGGTTAGTACCAACTTACTATTGGATTTTTTTTTTTTTTTTTTGCACCAAAATCACAGAACTTATATTTTCTGAACGTTTTTTTTGGTTGGACATCTGGTTAATTTTATTTAATTGAACGCTTTTATTGGCTTTTTATGATACCCCCTGGTGTGGCAATTTATAGTTGCACCACATATTACTTTTTAACACAATGATATTTATTTTCGTTTTCTTACTTGTTTTTCTTGTTATATGAGTTTATCGGGAAGAATTGAAATCAGTGGTCATATAAATTTCGTACCAATGCAATAATAATGAAGATGAGTAGATGACTTGACAAATAAAATATTTTTATCTATAAATTAAGTCTTACCTAACAAACATTATGATCATTGTCTTTTTGGATCGTAATTATTGCATGAATATTAGACTAAACATTAAGTTCGTTTTTTACTTCATGCATTGCACCTTAGAACTCTTTTTAAAATCTATTAATCACAATCTTATAACAAGTTTATGACATCTTATCTTTAATAAAAAACGAATGCTGATATATAAATCCTATTAGAAGAAATAAATGTATACAAGGGAAATAAAAAAAGAATTACCTTACAAAAAGAAAAAAAGAGAAGAATGGGCCATTTGGTATTAGTTGATTTATCATTATATTATTACCCTATCGTCGCTGCGTCACTTGTCAAATCTTTTTGGGATTTGATTCTGGTGTGAAATTATCACATTTTAATATTATCTTCGTATTTTACTTTAGACAAAGACAATTACACAAGCTTCCATATAATATTGTTCCCGTTTGGCTGTACCCTCATCACCCTTGTACGCAGATGTGTTTAATTAAAGTTTTAGATTTTCGTTTGCTTTGCAAATTTTGAATCCCATACACACAACGCGGTCGCTAGCCATACCTGAGTTATCTAAGATAGGGCTGGGAAAATTATCCGTTAGATTCGCTCCGATTCGGTATTCGCTCCGATTCGATCCGAAAAATTCGAATATCCGTTATGAATCAAAGCGGAGCAAATAGTAAAATCTAATATCCGTCTAAAGCGGAGCAAATCACAAATACTAATTTTAAAAATCCGAATATCCGCTCCGATCCGTATATTACTTATATATACATATAATATGATAGGTTTATAACGTATATTTGCATTTTTAGACTTTTTAAATACATTTGGCGAAATATTTATAATAAGAATAGGTAGATAGATACTAATTTTTAATTGAAAATATATTTTTTTTCTTAAATAAAAAACATATGTTTCATTTTTCACCATCTTAATCTTCCACTTTTCATTTTTATTTAATTATATCAGATAAAATTATGTAATTTAATATATTTATTACTAGTTAGTTTAAAAATTATATTAAAACAACAAATTTTTTTAAAAAAATATGGTGTTTTGATTATTTTTTTGGGTCTAAAACGGATATCCGTGAATATCCGAATATCCGCAAATATCCGGAAAAAATCCGGATATCCGCAATTTCGGATATCCGAAATTTTTCGGAGCAAAGCAAATCGGAAAACTAGATATCCGCCAAAAACAAATCGGATCACAAATACTGTATTTTTTCCGGATATCCGCTCCGTGCCAGCCCTAATCTAAGATGCACGTTTCCCCCTCCCCCCCCTCTCGTAATTTTAGGTGTTAAATATGAGGAAATATTTAACAGAACTCATAGATAAGTTATTAATTACAGGTATTTTCCGAATTATTTCCACCGTTTAGTTTTCTAATTTAAAAAACAAAACCGTAGAATGCACGTGTCTTTGGCACGTCCATGTAAAATTTATAACGAGAGACGACGAAGACAGATGACACGAGGAAAAACCAACGCTACAAGAGTTGGACCATTCTATGTTTTCTTTCTTAGATCTTTGCGACCTTATTGTAAAATCAATATCGTTTTTAATGTTTTTGTTTCACACCGTAAAATAAAACATTTACACACAACAGATTAATTAATTGCTTTTTTGTACCAAACAAAAAATGGTTCTTAAGCTCATATTTTTTTCGGATTGGAGACCAAAGTTAAATGATATATGATTAATTAAATTAGTAATTTAACGCTTGATAGTCACTTCAAACAAACAAATTCATCTAAACGACCCTCCAAATGCAACCATCTAAGCTACTAACACCGGATAATTGTTTGTCTTTTTCCATAATATAAAATTTATTATTATTTATTTTTCTTGTCCACACCTTTCGAAAAGACTACTATTATGAATGGACTTTCTGCTGCTTAATCATTCAATCATTAGTTGAACAACCCATTTATCTCCTCATTAAACAATGTACCTAAATGTGCCGTATAGTTCTATACTAAGGGTTACCCTCGAATTAATATCTTCTGCAGCAATGGAGTTCCAACTTTTAATTTTTAGTCACAATTAATAATTACCATAGTCACATACGATTTAAATAGTTATAGTTACTATGGGGTAAATACTGACCATATTTCCTCATTAGCATCGTAACTTCTTATAAAATAGTGTTTTTGATTAATAATAACCAGAAACCGTTCCTCTGTAAAATGTAACTGTTTTTTGGTTAATCTTAACCAGAAAAAAAAATTGTTGTAAGCTGGCCTCCATATTGCTTGTGGCCAGTAATTTTATATATTTTCCGGCTCTCAATTTCTAGAAGTTGTCTTGGTGTTATAGTTTCGGCTAGATTTAATCATCGTGTTCAAATCTTCAAAACACCTCTTTATATAATGCATATTATTGGGAAGAAAAAAAAACATGAAAACCAAGTGGATGATACATCTTTGTTTTAACCACGACAATCTTATCTTTTCCCAAACATTTATGAAAACAAATAAACATCAAAACACTCTTGTCAGAAGGATTATTGCGAAGTTCATTCAGATCAAACATATCAGATAGATAATTAAATAACACCCAACACTCTTGCCACCGTTACGTATATAAAGATGAGATGCACACAATTGTACCATCGGCAAATCAAACTGCCTATAAAATAAAAGTTGTTTATATAAATACAACTAATCACGGCCACAGCTAGTTAATCTATTAAAAGCCTGTGGATTATTTCTGTTATAGTAAATTTTGTTAAATTTTTTGATGTAATTACAAGAAAATATATCGTTTACCTATAATCAAAACGAACTAAAAATGGAACATAATATCAAAAGGTAATAATTTGTTTATATTGTTTCTTAGGTTATGTAAATATGAGAAAACGAAACTCATAGTACTAGATTTGAGGAAATGTTATTTAGTGGACCATTCAGTGTTTTAATACATTTAATTAAGGGTCGACGATCTATTTTCCCACAAAAACTATCATATAATTACATATGCAGCCAAAACTAAAGTATCGTGCTATATACCTCTGAAAACAAAGTTCGAAACCTAATTACATCCGAATTAAAACTTTAAAATTTAATTACACACAAATATCGATTTTATTGGTTATGACCTAAACCGATACCAAACTATTTAAAACCAAATTAAACCAATACCAAACCACTTAAAATATTAAACCAAATATAAAACACCAAACCGGTGTTTCAAGTCAAATTAAACCAATATCAAATCAGCTCCTCTCTATGTTCTTCTTCTGCTAAAGACGATGTTTTTTGTCTCCAAAGTCTGAAGAATTCACTCACCGACCCATCAGCTAGACTCACGAACCCATCGACAAAAATGGATGGTCAAGCATCTTCAAATTTGTTTTCTCCATCTCAGCTCTATGCATCTTCTTCTTCATCGCAAGTGCTTTTTTATCAACCATTTTCATGACAAAATACGAGCTCCGGTTATCTTCTTCATCGTCTCCTCCGACGAGACGACATAGGTAGACTGTCCTGATGTCTCTAGTGCCGATTCGACGCATGAGACAAAAATCTCGAAAGGTTAGGCCGTGTTTCCATCGCGCCGAATCTCTGAGTAAGCGTAATCGGAGGAACGGTGAGGTTGAGAGAGAGGAAACTTTCTTCCTCCGGGATAATCGACTGTGGCACGTCGAAAAATAAATGGCTGAAACTGCTGCAACTCTCTGTTCCGCTGCTAATCGGAGAGTTCGTCGTCTCTAAACTCGATCTCACCGTCTGATTCCCATAACATCGCCGGAAATCGAAGGAAAAATGGAGAAATGCGTAGGAAAAAATTGGAATCTGAAAATTAGGGTTTATGATTTGAGAAGAGGAAGTTGAGAGAGAAGGTGTTTCTCAATCATCATGTTCGAATTCGTGTTTCTCAATCTGTAGTTTATTTGTTCGATTTCTGGGCTTTTGTTTGATTCTTTCGGATTGTTAACTGTTTTTGTTCTTGAGGAATATCATGGATATATCAATAGATTTGAAGGTTGTAATTGAATAAGTTTGATTCCCTGAATTCAATTTTGTATTTCAGAGTTTCGAATTTCTTTGATTAGTTTCGGGAATTTCTTTGATTTGAAGGTTTAGCGATTTCTGGTGGTGTTTTTTTATCAGAAAAGGTAGTAGGAAGAAGAAAGGTTTGGTTTATGTGTTGTTATCGGTCTTAATTTGGTTTAGTATCATTTTAATTGGTTAAGATGTATTTCAAAATAGTAAACCAACTAAAACCAATATCTATGGGTTCTGAGGTTTCAAATTTTTTCTTGGGGGTGATATAGGTTTGGAATTTTTATTTTGGGGAGATATATGTTTCGAATTTTATTTTCGGAAATATATATAAAGAAGTCTTAGTTTAGACTGCATATATAGTTTTATGATAGTTTTCGTCGGGAAATAGATCGTCGACCCTTTAATTAATGGCTGTGATTGCATCAACGTACTGTTTATGTTACGCACCGTTTTGGGGAAAAAAAAACACACGTGTGGCGTATTTACACAAGTGTATATTATATGGCAGTGGTAAATTTGTAACACGCCGTGTATGTTACAATGATGGCCCATGACTTGAATGTGAAAGTGAAACCCAAACTCAATAGGCCCTCATCTGTTTTAAATGATGTTGGGCCGGTTGTCCATTAGTCGTCATTCTTAAATCCCTGCTTATGTTTTCAACTTCATGTATGTCTACGAAGAAGAGAATTACATAGCTGATCATGTATTAGCAAAACATGCTACTCTTCTGGATATATAGTGTCTTGGCTAAGTTCCTGTCTTGCACCAAATTACTCTTTAATATTCCACTAATGAAAATATCATCTTGAAGAAAAAAAAAAAGGAAAAAAAAAGAATGGTTAACATTTTTGTTATTGTCAATATCTCTCTTATGTGTTAAAAGATGATATAAACAAAAATTGTGATGATGTGTGAGTTTAAAGTGAAAGCAGAAATTTGTTTTTTTATAGTTGACTAAAATAACAGCTATAGAGACATTTCATTAATTATAACATCTACGGATCTACCAAATAAAATATATAATAATTAAATTTCATCTGTGTAATCTCTTTTGTAATCAATAAAAATAGTTATTAATTTACTACATAAATTATATACAACTAACACACAGTAAATATATTTACAGAAAATCAAATGTTTAATTAGTCTTATATTGCAGCAAAATTTTCAATGAAAGTGTTCAATATTTTGTATATATATATATATATCCGTGCAATGGTGTGGACCAAAAATCTAATGTATAGTATACACAAACAATGATTTTAAAATTATAGAAAATAGTGGGTTTTAGATCAATTGTTGGGAGACGGTCGCATCAGAATATTGGTGGGTTCGTCTACGTGGCGTGGCACCCACTCACTTTTTAAGTTTTTTTTACACATTTATCTTTGTCAACACTTTTATTTACTTCTTAAAAAAAACTATATATATATATATATATATATGTTTTTATCTGCAGATCAAATTTGTTTTTTTTGTTCGCGGATGTAAATGCTAATATATAGATGTAACTCTAATTTATAGATCCCTTTTATTTTATTATAAATGGAATATATTCTTTAATCCCACCTACTACTACTCTCTAATGCCTATCCTTTTCAATAATCTACTTTTTTATTCAATAAGTTAAGAAAGGTATAATATAGTCCAACATGCAACGTCATTTTTTTATTTTGAAGTGTTTTTTTTTAAACGGCTTAAAGTGATGTAATAGACTCTAACAAAAAACCTCGATTGTATTCAAAAGAAAGAAATAAAAAAAATCCAATATGAAACAAATAATATACGGTTGAATCATTAAATAACTCTCCAAGAAGAAAATATCAGAATCCATACGTGTAGTAGGACCCTGATTTCCCAAACTCACGTGTTTTTTGTTTTTGTTTTTTGGTTGATTATTTTTTTTAATACTTTTTCCATTCTATTATATAAGATGTTTTAGAGTTATTTTTTTTTCCATTTTATTTAATTTTTCAAGTTTTTATGCAAAATTTAATGTATTGTGACTATTTATATTCTACAATAATTTTTTTAATTGGTTGATTTACTTTTAATTAAATATTAAATGATGTTTTTAATATAAAAAACAAAATAAAAATTAATATTTATATATTTTTAAAATTTATAGAAGAGAGAATATATATTACTAACTTTATTCCACCACCATTGGAGCTCTGACCTGCCGAAATTGGACACGTCATCATATAGACGTGGCAAAAGCACAGAGGTCTGTTTTGAGAGAGGTATAAATGTACCAAATGTCTAAAATATGGACCTCATGTATTGGACCCATCGAACCACAAGATTACAAAAAGACATTAAATTCGGATAAGCTGTATTTTTCAACTCTTTAATTAAGGCAATATGATACTAGTTAATGTTAACAATTAGTGTTGTTACAAACGGATGCATATATTAGGAGGAAGATTCAAGCGTGATTTGAGAAGTTAATTAGTGGAAAAAAATGATACTATTATTATAGATTACAAAAGTTATGCAGAAGTCGTTTTTCCTAGAAATAATAATAAATAAAAAAAACGTGCTTGAAAAAAAACGTCAAACAGTGTGGCCAAAGCATCAATTCTCGTTCGTATAGTGGTGGACTGATTCCAAAGGAGGCAAGCACGACCCATTAGCCACTAAGCCCATTCTTTGTAGCCGAGCCGAGCGGAGCCGATTACCGTACAAGCACCCCTCGGGGACTCGACCACGAATGTCCAAATCGGCTGCTCGACACGTGTCTTCTTTTGATTCGGTAGCTAAAAACATTACTCCCTCCAATAAAAAGAAAAAGGAAAAAAAAGTAATACTTTTGAGGGGTCTTCTTCTTCTCCATTGGCTTCGTCTCTACCCTTTACTTTTCTGAAGATAAACATTCCTCGCCGGAAGAAGCTCAGAGAAGCGCCTCTTTCTCTCTTCACGGCACCGATCCTCTCTTCAGTTTTTCTCTGCCTTCTCCTGGGTATGCTTTTCTTTTGCTCTGTTTCGTCTTCTCTCTGGGAATTTTTTTGAGCTGCTACTCGACCTTTTCTTCTCATCCGATTTAGGGTTGCTTCGTTCATGAAAGCTATCTTCGAGCCTTGAAGAGACTCCGTTATTTTGAACAGAGCTTCAAGGAAAGCAAAATTCTGGGAATCGGCGTTGTGTTAACTGAGCCCGTACGCGATGGCGCGAGTAGTCTCCTTGGAATTAGGGTTTGAGATAGATTGGAAGAATTGAATATGAATGTGGTTTGAGGGTTAAGCGAATATGAGTTGCGATGAGACGAGGTCGATGCAGAACGGATCTTCGGGATGTTCTCAGCTGACGATTGACCAGAGTTTGCTTGTTGATCCCAAAATGTTGTTCATCGGCTCCAAGATTGGGGAAGGTGCTCACGGCAAAGTCTATCAAGGAAGGTCTGGAAAAGAATCACCTTTCACTTCTTTGCCTCTTATATGTCTAAATAGCGACAAAACTAGTTAATGTTGCAAAGCTTTTTGACCAATTTCCCAGGTATGGTTCCCGCATTGTTGCAATCAAAGTTCTCCACCGCGGGAGCAAACCAGAGGAGAAATCTTCACTCGAGAGCCGTTTCATCCGTGAAGTCAATATGATGTCCCGAGTTAAACACGAAAATCTTGTGAAGGTGTGTTTCCTGGTATATGAATTCACACCTCGAATGTTCTTGTGCATTTTTAAACCGATACGCGTATACAATTTGGCAGTTTATCGGAGCCTGCAAAGATCCTCTAATGGTGATAGTAACAGAGCTGCTCCCAGGGATGTCACTGCGTAAATATCTGATGAGCATCCGCCCTGAGCTGCTCGATCTCCGTGTCGCTTTGAGCTATGCCCTTGACATTGCCCGGGCTTTGGACTGCTTACACGCCAATGGAATCATACACAGAGACCTCAAACCTGGTACTCCCTTCTATGACTGCTAGGAGGGGTAGATAACGTACTTGATAGGGGCTAAGTTTTATTAAACGCTCTTACTTGTTTTGCTTGATGGACTGAAACCGATGGCGCAGACAACTTATTGCTGACGGAGAATCACAAGTCTGTGAAGCTTGCTGATTTTGGGCTTGCTAGGGAAGAAACGGTGACGGAGATGATGACCGCAGAGACAGGGACATACCGCTGGATGGCTCCGGAGGTTTGGCCTTATCATACATACCTGCTGAGCTCTGTCAGTTTTGTACACATTGATTTAGAGACTGCATCAACATTTGTAAAACCATGCATATGTTCATGTTCCCCGTAGCTCTACAGTACAGTGACGCTGCGTCAAGGAGAGAAGAAGCATTACAACAACAAAGTAGATGTCTACAGCTTTGGAATCGTGCTATGGGAGCTTCTGACAAATCGGATGCCATTTGAGGGGATGTCCAACCTGCAAGCCGCCTATGCAGCAGCTTTCAAGGTCTAATAACCTTCTTCTTCTTCAGCTTCTCTCATGTGATTGAGTTATTATATGCAAAACCAAACCTGTTTTGTTGAAAACATTGCAGCAGGAGAGGCCGGGAATGCCGGAGGGAATATCTCCGAGTCTGGCATTCATAGTGCAATCGTGTTGGATGGAGGACCCAAACATGAGGCCCAGCTTCAGCCAGATCATCAGATTGCTCAACGAGTTCCTCCTTACCCTCTCTCCTCCTCCTCCTCCGCCTCAGCCTGAGACTGACACCAGCAAGACCAACGGTGGAGCCATCACTGAGTTCTCGAGCCGTGCAAAAGGAAAATTTGCCTTCATTCGTCAGCTTTTTGCTGCAAAGAGGAACAGAAACTCTTAGAAAAAGTGTTCTTAGACACTGAAGATGTTAGGAAGGAATGTGCCACTGCTTTGGTGAATAAAATGTTAGCAGAGAAGTAAGTAGAAAGTTAAGACTTTAGTTTAACAGTCTATTAGAGTATATAAACTAGTCAACTCCCTTCACTTGACCCTCTCTTTGTTTCTTCTTCTTGTCAAGTGATTTAACTGGTAGCATCACATGCCAAACTAATTGGTCAAATCTTTGTTCATCTTTTTATAAATACTAAAAACAAAAGTGATCAACGAATGTATAATAATAATATTAATTATCCACTACATGAAAACTCAATCCTCTCTCTATCTTCGTATTCCTTCTGAAATTGACAGACAAGGATTTTGGGCCTTGCTCTAGCTTTGCTAAACGATATCCCTACTCCAACTTTAAAAGCCCACAAAATGGCCCAATTCTAAAGATCGTAGCGGGCACGTGACGCGAGCGCGTGGTAAAAGACAGTCAAGATAAATCTGCTTATTTTGGTACAATTAAGGATTTTTGGGGATTAATGAAGGCGCGTCAGACAAAACACTGCTTGTGCTTGGACACTAACATTGTCTTCTTTCACAATATTTCCGAGGGGCAAAAAAATACTTAATACTTACATCAAAAACTATTTTAGTAAATATTACACAAGGACTTATTGAATTTTATACTTTCAAATAATATTTTTATATTCCAAATTTAAATAATTAAAGATTTCTATAATTTGTTTTCTTTAGCATTTAGTATAAAATTTAAAATTTTCGCTAAAATCCACAACTGATATTCTTAATTTGTTAACTAAAAAAGATAAATTCAAATAACTTTAAATGAATTAAATATTTTTTTTATCTATTCATAATTTTCACATCATATATTTTGCTTCTATTTGACTATAATTTGTTTATTGATTATTTTAGATATTAGTAATAACAAAAAATATTAAAGTTAAAAATTGATTCTAAAATCTTTTACTCTTCAAAATTTATTTTGAAGTATTTTTAATATTTTTTTTGTCTTTAACTTAAATTTAATATCTTTTGAGTCTTTGATGTTTTGTAAATAATGACATTGACATGTACATATAAAAAAGGAAAGATAGGTGCACACATGTCATATGTATATATAGACAAAGTATAATTTTTTTAACTTTTGTAAAAAAATGACTATCTTATAATAAATGGGTTGAAATGATTTGATTGTCTTTTTGAGCAAAAATATAAATATTCCATTTCAATAAAAAGTCCAGCTAAGTAAGATGGAGAAAAATAAATGTAACGTATCCTTGAATACAAAAATAAAACCGAAGTTTCTATTTTTGAATTCAAAACAAAAAGATCAGTAAATGCAACTTGCTTAATCTTTGGTTTAGTACAGATTCACAAACAACTAAGCAGTGGACTTATGTTTCCTAACAAAATATGACAATATACCTCATTTTAATCTTTTAAATAAAGAAAGTGTAGATTGAAACCGACAAGTTAAGAAAAATATTACCAAATAAAGAGATTAATTGATAATCTGAAAGCAGAGAAAAAAGGAAAGAAAGAAATGTTGGGATGCATATGGGAAAGAAGAAAAGTGATGGGGCATAAATCTTGAAGAAGATATTTAAAGAATCAAAGGCATAAGGCAAAAAATAGTCTCAATAAGCCGTTTACTTGAATGTTTCTTGCTAAACTTGGGATTCTCTACCATAATTATTAAGATCTTTTAGACATTTAATGATTAGCCCTTCCTATTGATCAATAAATAGAAGCACTCGTGTTCCTCTCTGATCTCATCTCATATTCAGACACAACCCCAAACTCTTGTTTTGTTCCTTTGACCATGGAACTCAGCCTAACCACGCCCACATCATGTTCCTCCAGCAGTATGTCATCATCTTCGCATGAGGTCATCACCAGGACCGGTTTTTTAACCGATACCAAGGGGAAAATGAAAGAGAAGATTGCGGCTGAGCCAGCCATTGAGACTCCGAGGCTAGAGTTTCGCTTCTTGTTCAACGAGAATATAAGAAGAAACTCTAGTTTTGGAGTTTTAGATGAGGCAGGAGGGACGAACAACGAGGCTAAAGCGAGGGTTTTTGCTTGCACCTTCTGCAAAAAAGAGTTCTCTACTTCTCAAGCATTGGGAGGACATCAGAACGCTCACAAGCAAGAGCGAACATTGGCGAAAAGGCGTAAAGAGATCGAGATCAACTATCCTGGACTCTCCTTCTACAGTCAGTACCCACCAAGTGGTAACTCCTACAACAGCAGCAGCTCGCAGTATGATCTTGGGGTTCGTTACAACCCTAACATTGGTAAATCTAAGGCCTATCCATTCAACATCTTCAGATGTCGATTAGGATACAGAGGGCTTAACATAAATTCCCATATCCCTCTCCTGTCTCACCTCTCGTGCCAAAAGACTGAAGATTTGTCCAAAGATTTGATTTCAAACCTAGAGGGTAGCATTCATATGAATAACGAGCAAGGCGAGAAACAAGATCAATCCGAGACTCATAGTTCCAAGGATTCTGAAATAGACTTGTCTCTGAAGCTGTAGATTTGTTTTTTTTTTCTTTTTTTGGTTAAATTTTAGTACTTGTTTCTTTTTTCTTTAGTAGTTGTTTCTTGATTCTGCATTTCTTTCATATTGTGTTTTTTAATCGTAATGTTGAAGCTTATATAATATATTAAAAACAAAAAACAGACTTTGATTTTCCCTGGTCTTCTATATATAGTTCTACAAAAAATAGTGTTCACTATTTTTGTGTTAACTTGTGAATTTCAAAATTTAAAAGCGTTTTCGTGTAGATAACAGCTTATTTGAGTACTTAATGATTAGAATATATGGGAGAGTAACCCTTTTAATATTTGAAATTGAACAATTAATATCATTTATTAATTTGATTGTGTTACTATTAGCAAGAAGTATGGAGAAAAAAAACCGACACTTTTCAAAAGCTACAACTAAAACCGCAACTCAGACTTGTGTTAAATGATTTAATTATTTACTCTACCACTCCAAGACTAAACTTAGAGTTTTAGCTTGTGGATATGTACTGAATACATATTAAAAAAAAAAAAAACATATGATGTAGTTGTACCCTAGAAGATTGCAACCTAAAGATGAACAAGGAAGTTTGGTGGAAGTGTTGTGGTCAATTCAGATAGAATCTGTGATGTGAGTTAAACTTATTTTTAGGATGTTTAATTAGGGGTATAAAGTTATAGCAAAAGGTTACTCTTGTGTGAGTAAGAAGTTGCTATGCCACCAAACAAGTTTCTCTAGCAAAATGGGCTATAGTATAAGAGTTGAGCATTGGTATGCATGTGAACAAGTTCCTAAAGAATGAAAGTGTAAAGAAAGAGCAAACTCCTCTCTTGGGATTGGGTCTTAGTAGGTGAAGGTTGCATTCAATTACCCTCAGCTAGTAGCATTCACTCCTCCCTCAACCACCCACCATACTCTCTTCTCTCCAGCTATATAAACCTCTCTCACTACTCCTAAGCAAAACACAAAACAGAGAGAAAAAAAATAATGACTAGCATGAGAGTTGTGGTACCTATATTCCTGCTTCTTGCTTCCATTGTTGCGAGCGGTTCTGAGGCAGCTGTGTCTTGCAACACAGTAGTGGCCTACCTTTACCCGTGTGCGGTGTACGTGGCGCAGGGAGGAGCCATCCCGGGCAGGTGTTGCAACGGCATATGGATGCTCAACAGACAGGCTAAGAGGGTATCGGACCGCCAAGGTGTATGCCGCTGCATCAAGTCTGCTTTGGGAGGAGTGTCTTACTCTGCAAAGAATCTCAAGAATGCTGCCAGTTTGCCAGCCAAGTGCCGTGTCAATCTTACTTTTAAGATCGACCCTTCCACCAACTGCAACAGGTAAACACTTGGAAACTAGCTATGATGCACTTTTACTAACCGATTCAAAGAAAACATTATTCTCTGTTCTAAGACGTTTGGTCATCTATCTTTACAGCATTAAATGAGAGAAAGAAGCTACTGCGCAAAGACGACGATGCTAAGAATAAAGGACTGTGTGTGTGTGTTTTTTTTTTTTTAATAATTAATTGTGTTTGTGCTAGTGTTATCTCTATATATTGTAACCGGAGTTCTGACTTGTAACGAATCTACTTTAGAAAAAGACAGCAAAGGATCATGGTCCGTTTATGAGAATGGAGAAGAAAATTTGTTATACTAATGAGTAATGACAAAAGCATTAAAAAAAAACATGTTTTAAGGTTCTTAATATCATACAAACTTTATAACATGTATATCAACTTGTAAACGAATGTTCTTAATATCATTTTCTCTCTGGTTCACTTGCTTGTGTAAAGAATGCAAAATACAAAGAATACACTAGAGAATTTACAAATTCGGCGGCCTTCAATGAAGAACCCTGGGTCTCGTAGATAATCTTATAAGAAATCCACACAAAAAATCTTGCTAAAACTCGAACCTTTAGGATTCTCACAATTTTCTCTCTCTCTCTCTCTCAAACTTCCCACACACTTAATAATACAGAGGAACTCTGCTTTTTTATTAGAACATAGAGAATTCGATAACTAGCGGCGCTTCACTCGAGTGGTTGTCAACGTCTCTCTCCTCCAAACCTCTTGTTTGAGAGTGCAAATCCATGTAAAGATGACATAAGATAAGATTACAAATTTAAAGTTGGCTAAAAAGCAAAGCTTCTGAACTACTGAGAATCTCATGTATCATACTTGTCATCTTTGAATCGGACCTTTTGACTCGCTTAGTAGTTTTCCTTTCATTTTTTTTGTTTTATAACCTTGAACCCTCTGAATGATTTAGAGTCTTTACCAATTGAAACCAAACTCATAGTTTCAAAATATTCCCCTTTGATTTTTGCATATATCTCGATTTTAATAAAACTAACAAATTTTCCGCCCTCGAAAATACGTAGAAAATTGCATTATCAGTATCGCTATCTCATATCTATTAGTCTCTGGTATAAGAATAAATGTAGTAAAGGTCAAAATTTTGATGAAATTTGCTAATTTCCACAACCTCACGCGAATTAGTCTTGATTGAAATTATTTATTTCGGTTTTGTTTCTTGAATCCAACCCTAGTAGACATTTAAAAAAAAAAAAAAAAAAAGGTAAGAATCCCGGGAATTTCGGGGATAAACATGGGCCCTGAAGCTGGACTTGAAGTAATTAAGTGGGCCTTCAGTTTGTTTTGTAAGAGTGAAAGCGAAGCCACGTGTGAAGGAATCGACGGGATTTACTCTTTTGTCCGATTGCTTCGTTAGTCTTCCAAAAGCAAAACCAACCTCTTCCGCAAAAATCTATGTGCTGCCGACTGACTCAGGGAAAAAAAGAACAAAAGAAAAAGGAAAAAAAAACAAATCAGAAACATCTAAGATTGTTTTAGTTATGTCATTTTTCAAATTTGCTTAATTTCATATTTAAAATTAAAACCAAAAAGATAATGGCATGTGATGTTATCTTTCACTAAATTAATCATTTATTATTTATCACACATAAGTATACTACTGTCTAGTCATACATTAATAATATCACCAAACTCTTTGATTTAAAACGAGTACCCAAAAAACGTGGGAGGTACAAACCTAGTTAACTTGCATAATAACTTTATATATATATATATATCAATTTGAGATATGATCATTGTTGAAATGACGCAAACAAGTATGTGGGAGTGTGGTGGGCGTTGTTATGATTTCACCAAATAGTTTGTTGCCACTTCTGATGATTTCATCCTTAAAGATTGTTTCTTCTCAGTGCTTTGTGCTTGTATTATTCACCTTTTATTTTTCTTTTTGTAAAAAATGAATAATAAATGACATGTACAATCCTGATTTGAGGGCCCCAAAACAGTTACACCTGATACCGACTCTTAATGTATTTCTAAGAGACAAAATATCTGCCAAAGTGCCAAGAACAGAGAATCTCTAATTCTTGTTGATTTCTCTGCTACTTACTTGTCTACAAAATTGTTCATCCATACATATAAGCCAAAAAATTTAAAAAAAAAAAAAAAAAAGAGATAGAAACAAAAGGAAGGTCCCCACTCTTGTCTTAACAGATAACCACAAACCGCATAGACAATCATATTAGAGGTTTTGCTTAGACTACTCATCACGTCTCTCCGGCACACAATCATCCGAGAAGAATGCACCGACTGCTACTCGAATCCAACGGCGGAGGGAACGAGACGAGCGGCGGAGAAGGGTACCTGAGGGACATGAACTTCGACGCAAACATGGTGATCATACTCGCCGCTCTGCTCTGCGCTTTGATACTGGCGCTTGGGCTTAATTCGATCCTCCGGTGCGCGATGCGTTGCGGCTGCGGGTTATCCTCAGCGGCGGCGGCGACGGTGGCGGTGGCTGACAGGACCGGGTTGAAGAAGCGGGAGTTGAAGAGGTTTCCGGTGGCGGCGTACGGGTCGAGCGAGGTGGAGATAGCGGCGACGGAGTGCGCAATATGTCTGGGGGAGTTCGCGGACGGAGAGAGAGTCAGAGTTCTTCCGCCGTGTAATCACAGCTTCCACATGTCCTGCATCGACACGTGGCTTGTCTCTCACTCCTCCTGTCCCAATTGTCGGCACTCCCTCATCGACCTCCACGTGGTCAGCTCAGATAATCGTGGTTAGTTGGGCCAGTAATCATAATCGGAGTTTGATTATTAAGCTTAAACCTTGTATTATCTTATCTCTACTCTTTAGTCCTTTTTGGTCCTTTGTAGTATTAGTACTACTAGGTTTGTATGCTAGTTGCATTTATGCGGTATATCTGAGTGTTTTATTTTGGAAAAAAATTACGAAATCCGAACGAATGGAAAGGCCGAATTATCCAACTGATTTGGGCCTATTGAGGTTTAACAGGCCCATAGTTAAAACACCATTTCTCTTCTTTGCTGGTTTTTTTTTTTTATGGATTTTTATGGATTTGGAAATCCATGAGTATTTGAAAAAATTAAATAAAATGAATTTGAAAATTAAGTAAAATAGATTTAGAAAAGAAAAAAAAAAGATATGGACTAAAATATTATGATATAAACAATAATTTTTTTTTTTTTTTAAATTTGTAACTTGCTTTTCAATAATTTTTTTTATTTAATTAAAAATAAATTTTTTATTTGCTTATAGTTATTGTAAGAGTATATACATAAAATCATGAACAGAAGAAAATGATTGTTATACAATAGAAATATTAAATTTTATCACACATTAGAATGAAGAATTATGGATATGTGAGATGATATGAGAAATATATGAAGTATGTTTTGGGAAAATGGTGAGTTCAATAGTTTGTTTGGTCAAATCCAATTCAAAATAACAAGGTTTGATTAAAAATTTCAATTTTTTTATTTATAACATAAAATCATTCTCAAATCCATTCTCAAATCAAATTCATGTTTAATTCTTTAATATTAAATAATACTAGATTTTTTAATTTATATTTGAGAATCACAAATTGAATAATACATTATTTTAATAAAAAATTGAAAATAATTGATTGAATAAGATTTGGTTTGGATTTCTTTAAAATAGCAAAACCAATAAACCCAATAAACCCCTTTAAAATAGAAAGCTAGTAGGGTTATGTCGAAACAAAATCCTTGACTGGGGAGTGATGGAAGAAGAGCAGAGGCTGGTGTGGAAGCTTAAAGTCGGTGTGAGATCCACAAGTTTCAACTTGAAGCTCAATCTGGAGAACCGAATCTCTTCTTGGAAGCTTCATCGATTGTCATTTCTCTTTAGATTCCGAAAGCATCTTCTCAAAATCGATTCTGGATCCAAATCCAAAATCAGATTCAGATTCCTACGGAGGCTTCTTCTCTTCAAGTTTCTCCGGAGAAGGAAGCGGAGAGAAGGTGAATTCGATATCGATCGTTGGGTAGATTCGAAGACATTCATCGGATGCAAAGACAAATTGGATGAAACCGTGGGGAATCGATTCTCAAAGAAAGCATTAGTTTCTTTGGGTTTGGTCACTCTCATCATTACAATCCTCGCCTTAATAATAATAATCATGGGATTGTAGAGAGCCAAGGTTTTTGGGCTTCTTGTTTTAATGTGTGGTGCCGAGCCACATTTGCCTGGTGACCCTTGTCTTGGTATAAAGGATCTATAAGAATGGTTTGTTTTCATTTTTCAACCTTTTATACATATTACAATCGTTAAGGCTGGGGTATAATTATCATATTGGTTGGTTGTCCTATGTATTTCCAAAAACCTCATCAAGATTCCCTTCTCTTTCTCTCACCACACACCAAACCAAAAACCCGAAAAAAAGAAACAACGAATTCCTCATTTCTTCAATCGACAATTGGCAGAATGGTCGTAACCACTCCACCAATTTGGGACGAAACCGAAGATGGCTGTATAAATAACAACAAACATACCTCTGGAGAATAAATACTCATGGAGGGGCTTGTTAGCTCAGGGGCTCAGGAGCTCCGCTTGTGTCTCTGTCCTGTTCTTGCGCGGCTGAGGACGAACCGTGCTCTGTGCTTACCATTTCACTGCTCTGCTGTTCTGCTGCTGCTGGTGTTGCTGTATTGGAAACAGCCTTCTGCTTCAGATATGCTTCCAGAGGAAAGGCTGCAGCTTGGAGAAGGCTCATCATGCTGACTCTGGAAGCCCCCGGGTCTGAGTTTAAGTCAATGTTTCCCCCTGCGGCTGGTTCAACCAGTGGAATGCTCTCCACTTCTGTCTCGTCTCTGCACTCCGACTGCGTCTGCTGGCTCGCCTGCCCTGCCTCTCCCCTGTTCCGCTTCCGCATCATCAGCGTCTTGAACCGCCTCTTCACTGCCTCGCAAACCGTGCAAGTGCATGACGGCTTGTGTTTGCCTTTTCCACTCGGTGGCTGGCTGCAGACGATGCAAGAACACCCTGCCCGGTGTCTTGGGTGCTTGGTCGTGGCTGCAACCACGATATCCCCTTGTCCATCCGTGGTGGTGATCGCTGCGTTTGCTAAAGTATTCAGAGCAGATGCCTCCTCGTTTAGCTTTTCGTTTGATGATGCCAGTCTCCTCCTTTTGAACTCTGTGTAATCGAAACTTTATCCTCTATGTAAGCAGTTTATAATGAAACAGATAACCGATAATAGTTGAGGGTCATACCTTTGCTCAGTCGGACAAGTGCATCCTGTTCTCTTGGGGAGAGTTCATCAGGTGCAGAACATGAAGACCTGACGATATAAACAACAACTCAAATTATTCAGGTGGCCCGTGTCAGCGAGGAGTCGGAAATTTATAATAACAATACCCCATAATACCTGCCAGGATCCAAGAGATTATCGGAGCACAACCACTTTGGTGGAAGAAGAGTATCCACAGGCAGCCGTCGCCATTTCCCACAAGCATCACACTGCACCCATTGCTCTTGTTCCCTGAGCATTCAAGGATTACATATCAGAACCAAATAACCACATGTTCATTACTTCAATTCTTTGATCATTCCAAGTGTGCTTAATTCTTCTGATCCTATCATTGCATAATACACGAGGCCTCACCCTGTTTGACGTGACACAAAAACGGTCCTCTTCCCAAAAACTGGTGGTTCCTGCGTAGCAGCAAGTACATGATTTTAGAAAATACAGTGCAAAGGTCCGGCTCCTCTGGAGAATTAAACAGTAACTCACGTCATATTCTTCAAAATCGTGATCTTCCACCGTAAAGATGCTCGGTTTGGCGGATGGGGGCGGCCGCAGCAGTTCCTGTGCCTCCTCCCAAGTTAGTCTCAGTTCTAGAACATCTACGCTATCAATGAGCAGTCGCTTGCTCTTACTCCCAATGTTCCGAGCCCGTTTCCTAGCAGGAATTAGGGACGACTGAAGCAATAAGTTATCCTTTGCCATGTCCTCAGACTTCTCAAGTTTAGACCAGTTGATGTCACCACATCCCGGATTCAAGTTGTTGGAAAACATGTTCAGATTGGGTTCACTGCTTCCCTTGAACATCTGAAGAAACCACATAAAGATTTTTCACTGAAAGCATAATTGTGAGAGCACCAGAAAATAATATTTTTAATTCAATACTTCACTTCACAGTGGTAGTTTCTTATGCCTAAGGGGACAACTCTCTGCTTATCATGCATTTTTGGTATGCTATGATCATCTCAACATGAAACTGGCATGCTTTTACCTGTGCTGCAGTAGAGTTTGTCGCTTTACGGTATCCCATAACCAGTTTTCCTTCAGGTTCTGTGCGGCTGAATGTTACTGCAGAGAACATGGCAAAATCCAAGACATCAGACCTAATAAAAAAGTATCGTTCATCTCTTCGTGGAATGTATTTCACTGTCCTCGTCAAACACAACACATGATCGAAAAGTTTTAATATCAAAGTTTGATTTAATCGTACCAGGGTTCCATCAACATGCTATGAGTATAGTTAACGAAACAAAAGGGTTTGAAAAGTACCAGTATCACCAGCTTGCAACTGCATGGACTGTATGCAAGGAGTCACACCCTCCAAAACGTACATCCTGCTGTTATTATTAGGCCAAAACCTGAACTGGAACACCCATTCTTTCCCTTTTATGTCTTGTATCTTTAACGGGAGGCCCTCGGGTTGAGAGATAGGGGGAAAATATGCCTACATACCACCATAAAAGATACCCAGCATTTAGACAGGTAGAGTTTGGGAATATCAAATAAGCGTACAAAGAAACAAGTTGTACCTCTGCACATGCTTTCGGGAGAACCAGACGACCGATACGACCCGCATCACTTGCACTCAAAACTTTTTCAAAGAGTGGTATGATTTTGGAATTTGAGCTTGGAGAATAAACAGTTAAGGAGTCCTTAGCATAGAACAATAGTGCATAATCGTAGAATAAGAAGAAACAGAAAGACGATATAATGAACCTACAGATGAGGATACTGTCCAGATAGTTGTTGCAGCTCCTGGTCAGTAATCCTAGGCCAATAACGGGGAAGCAATTGGGTCTTCCCGCGACCTTCTGGAGGAGGGCGAGCGACATGAATCTGTGAGACGAGGCTTCCATTAGGCTCCATGCCAGCAGGAGTGGGAGCTGAATTAGCAGGTTTTGGAAGAAGTTGCCTGGAGCGAGGGGCCAGTTGGAAAATGGGAGTAGTCTTACTTGGGTCGTCAAGAAGAGCATCATGAAATGGACTTGTCATGAGGGTAGGTCCAAGTGAAATGCTCAAGTTTGGCTGCAATTCTTTGTTTTCAGTTTTGTGTCTAAGAGCGTCTAGTCTGGCAGGAAGCAGGGATTCTTCTTGTTTCATGTGGAGAAAAGATTGAGTGGGGGAGATTCTTTGAAAGTGAAGCAAGTGATTGAGATCCGTCCTGTCGAGAACACTGCCTAGATGGTCTGGTGAAGCGAACGATGGGAAGTCCCTACCATTCTTAAATTTCCCGTTGGATTGGTGGCAGACATTCATCTGGAAGAGAGAGAGAGAGAGATTGCAGGAGTAAGAGAGAGAATCCAAGAGCAAGCAAGAAATGCGTAATTGATTCAAGGAATGTAGTGTTACGGAAAAGAGTGGGGATTTCTTGGCGCAGGGAATACAGGAAACACCGCCATTATCAAGAAGCTCCATCATAAATCTGGAAGCGATGCATCCACAGTGAAGACGCTGGGAGAAGACACAGATTGTAAAACCAAAGAAAAGAAAAAAAAGAAGCAAATGGGAATATAAGGCATCGTCTTCCTCATTCACCTTGTCACAGGAATTACACTGCCTCCAACCAGATTCCTCTGCGTGGAAGACTTGGCAGAAGATGGATTGTTCGTATGCGGACCTATCATCCAAAATCAATATTGAAATCTGGATTCCCGATCCTCTAGTGTTCTAATTCCGCTAAACAGGTGATCAAATTGAAATTGGTGGTGCTTACCCACACTTGTCGCAGAGAGAGACTAACTCGCCGGATCGCATCGGCCAGCCTCTCCTCCAATCGCCAGACGTGGAGGCCGCACCGCACTGTGCGTTCATGCAAACCTTGGTTGACTCCATGATTGACCAGGGAAGAGGGCTTGTCTGCTATATGCTCAATCGGTCAAGTCAAAGGGGGCGGAGAAGGCGCCACGAACTCACCTCCCTCCACAGCCTATTCCAATCAAAAGACCTCCGAGAGAGAGACAGAGAGAGTCGGAGTCCGGCCAAGTTCACGCAGAGAAGGAAGAGGAGAATATGCATGCACGACCACTAACACGAAAACGAGTATCATCAATTCATCATCATATCGGATGCTTTAAGCCACCGCAAACTTCCTCTCTTCTCGACTTTCGACTCTTTTTTCCTTTTTCTTTTTTTTATTCTTCGTATATTTTAAAACGGGTTTTTAAAGGACTATTACGGAGGAGGAGGCCTTTTCTCACGCGCTCGCTACATCACACGCACTTTCGTAATATAATGATGCTCTTTGAAAAGTATTCATCACAAAAGATTATGGTATTTTTCGAGTAGAAATCACGTAACATTTTTGTTGAATGATGTGAGATACCAAATCATCTCCCTTTTGATTATTTTCCACACATCGTACGTGTAATGCACGATTATGCTTGATTTCAAACTACCACCCTTTTCAATTCTAACTTTTATTTTTTTATACAGCAGTTTTCATTATAAAGAGAATGATAAATACATCATCATAACCTATTATTTGGCAGATATATCGGTCTATCCGGCTATAATTGAAATACCCATAGATATACGTTGACATTAGTTGTTGAGCAACAAAAAATAATTTGATATGCAGGCAAGAGTTGACAAAAACTTGATATTTATAACAGAAGGTGATCCATTCAAACTCATCATATGTATATGTAATATGATTTTATTATAATGCGAAACTATTGGTGTAAGCCTACTCGTTAATTTATTGCAAGAAAATAACTACAACTGTGTATTGACTATTTTTTTTTTTTTTAATAAGTAAAGTGGGTTACAAAAATTCCACGTCACGTTGAAAGGATGAACGGGTCGTCATGGGTCCTCTGCCGTCCATCCTCACGTGTCGACGATCGTAAGGGCACCGTTTGTCATTGAAGAGAGAATATGACGAAAGGACGACGAGAGTATGACGTAAGAAGGTGGCGATTGATTTGCACGTATGGGGTTAAGGGCGCGTGAGATGCAGATGTGTCCGTTGAAGCACGCTAAAAAGAAGAAGAAGAACAATCTTCCACGCACTATACTGTCGGAATCATTATTTCTTTACATTTACACTTAATACTACTAATCTACGCCTCATAGTTTATGACCAACGGTGATGCTGCTGATGTCATCTTTGATACTAGTCTTGTTTTATTAAAGCCCACAACACTCTCTAAGAAGCCCATTTTCTGTGCAATTGATCTCTGGCCCGAATTCGGCCCGTTTTTGTCCACAACCGGAGATATCAGTTGAACCGGGTTTAGGGTACGGACCGGTTTGAGCGAATCCTTCCTTTTCCAGTTTTCCTTATCCGCCGGCAAAGAAGAAGACCGACTCTAAGAGGAGTTAGCGTCTCTCCACACATCCTCATTCTCTGCTCCCAATCTTCCTTGCCGGCGATACAGAAATGGCCGGAAGTTCGACTTTTTGTGTATCTTCCTTTCGCATTTCTTCTTTTCCGGCCTTACCATCACTGTCTTTCCCCAAGCATTCGTCGGTGCGGATTTCCCCCAGAACGACCAGATTCTCCAGTTAAGATCTCTCTCTCTCTCTCTTCAAAATCTTTGTTCGAGCCAGTCACGAGTGTGGTGTTTGATTTGCAGGGATTTATGCTTTGACTAGCAACGACATCAAAGTCGGGATCAACATCGAAGTCGACGGGGCTCCGTGGCGTGTTCTCGGTATTCTTCTACTTCATCTTTTGCTTAACTCTCAAGTGTTGAGGTTAAATCTTTTGAGATTTTGGTTTGTGGGCAGAGTTTCTTCATGTCAAACCTGGAAAAGGTGCTGCTTTCGTCAGAACCAAAATCAGGAATTACGTCAATGGTAGCACTGTGGAGAGAACCTTTCGTGCTGGAATTAGTGTAACCCTCCTCCTCTCCACCTATTCTTGGAAAAAAAGCATGTTTTAGCAATGTTAATGTAATAACAAGTCAGATGTGGAACTTGTGATCATCCCATGTCAATGGAATTTCAGATGGAGGAGGCAAATGTCTTCAAGGAGACCAAGCAATTCACATACAAAGACGGCTCTCAGTTTGTGTTCATGGACTTGGTATATATTATGATTCAGGGATTCCCACACGTTTCAGATGTGGCTGGCTACTAAACCCTTTTTTTTGGTTATGCAGAGCACTTATGAAGAAACACGTTTAAACGAGGCAGATATGGGTGAAAAGACGAAATGGCTTAAAGAAGGAATGGATTGCAATCTGCTATACTGGAAGGACAAGGTACCACTCTGACTTTCCTCATTCTAACTGTCAAGTGAGGAGTGGTTATAAGACCATCTCTGTCTTTCAGGTTATCGATTTTGAACTGCCCATCACAGTTCAGCTCAAAATAGTTGATGTTGATCCTGGTCTTCGAGGTGACACTGCACAAGGTAATGGCTGAACATAATCTATGGTTCAAAGTTTGGTAGAAAAACTAACCTGGGAAGGTGGATGCAGGTGGAACAAAGCCCGCGACACTGGAGACAGGTGCAGTAGTAAATGTACCGCTCTTTGTAAACGTAGGTGAAGAAATAATGGTGGATACGAGAACGGGTACGTACATGAGCCGGGTGTGAGACATCATCTGTAGTTGTATCTGGTAAGGAAGGTGATGCATGAGTGGTTTTTGTTAGAGTGATTAGTCGAGTGAACGCAGAGAATTGTAATGGAAAATGAGGCAAATAGATAAATGATTACAACCATTTGGCTTCTTGTTGAATTCCTGTAGAGACTGCAGTGATATGAGATCCTCACTTTGCCTGTGGGATCACTTTGGGTCTATTGCTCGCTAAACTACTTTTGGATCTCGGAGAAGATATGGGCCCAACACAGCCCAAATAATGTTGGTCCATTAGTCCAGTAGCATACATTTAGTTTCTTATAAAAATATGAAGGTATTACAATTTACAAAACCGAAGCCGAAAGCCAAAAAGTGGAACAACAAAAGTTGTAATGGGGTTTAAATTGTTATGTAAATTCAAAAAAAAAGCAAGTATAATGCACTTTTAGTGTTTAACGAGGAGAATAAAGAAGAGACGCGACACGAGAAAAGCAAAGACATAATGATATTAAAATGCACTCAGAATGAGAAATGCTTAATGGTGATTGTGCCTTATAATGTAATTAGATTTGTAATGTGGCTCCAAAAGGTAAATCATGTTTATTATTTTGACATTCGTTTCTGTGGACCACCATGTGCGAGTAATGTATGCATGGCTTAAATGAATGGAGTTATGAGCGTATGTAAATTAGCTGCTGAAAAAAGTATAATTTAAATTAAATGTAAAGCTTTTGGGAGTAATAATAATGAGAAATGAGTAAGTGTGTGGGGCACTCCATAACTACACAATAATGAAAGCATTACAGAAAAGCTCATGCTTGGACCCTTTGGGACTTTCACTTCACTGTGGTGGGCTTCTCTTTTTCCCTTTTATTTTTTGCTTTATCGTTTTAATTTTATGGAAAAGAACAGTAAAAAAGCCAAGGAATGATTATTATGAACATTAATAAAATTTGTGACAGTGTGCGACTCTGAGTAATGCTTAGTGCGCCTGACTGACTTTATACCCCTTCAAATGTATGTGTAGAATCATGTTTTCTCTCTTCCCTTTTCCACCATGCGCTTACTTCTCCTCATCTTCTGAAAATAGTAAAACATATTCAAATAAAATTTCGAAATAATAGAGCATAGCAAACTGAGAAACCTTAACACAGAGGCTTCAAGGAGTTAAGTCATATGTGGAATAAAGAGTGCCTTTTTTTGATCTACTTTATGAACCAACTTTCAACATTTTGATTGCTATGAAACCCCAAGTGTGAAGAGTCCACAACTCAGCTGGTTAAAAAAAAACCATTTTTAGAAAAGAAGAACTATATATTACGAAAACTGAAGAAGAAATAAAGAAATACAAAAGAAGGATTGTTCCATTTGGTATTGGATGAATCACTCCAAGTCATGAGAGGGACACTGTATGAGTTCTAATATCTTCACCACTTCCTCCATCTCCGGCCTATTCGACGGCACTTGGGACCCACAAACCAACCCTAGTTTTATCACCGGTATTGCCTCCTCCGCGGGAAAGTTCCCTCTCAGCCGACCGTCAACGCACTCTTCCACCCTCCCTTCCTCTAACCCCTCTCTCACCGTCTCACACAGCACTACCACGTCGTCCTCCGCGTATTCCACCGGCCTCTTCCCCGTCACCACCTCCAGCACCAAGATCCCAAACCCGTACACATCGCACTTGTCCGTTATCTTGACCGTCCGGCATGCAAATTCCGGGGCTGTGTATCCCAGCGCGCTCTGTACCTTGCCGCTCAAGACGCATCTGTCCAGCGCTGAGGCCAATAGCCTGGCCAGCCCAAAGTCCGAGACTTTAGCCTCCCCTGTCGCGTCTATGAGCACATTCGTTGCTTTTAGATTGTAGTGAGTAATGTTACTGCCGTGCAGATAAGCCAGACCTCTCGCTATCCCTAGAATGATGCTGAAGCGTTGACGCCACGTTAGGCAAATGCTCTCGTCCCCGTGGAGATGTCTGTATAAGCTTCCCCCTGAGACAAACTCGTGGATCAGAAGCTGCAGCGATTGCGTCCAGTAATACCCTTTGATCTCCACCACATTCCTGTGCCTCAGCTTCCCGAGTTTTCTCATCTCTCTTTCGAACTCTTCTTGCGACTTTATCAGACCCGACACTGTCAATTTCTTAACTGCCACAGGACGCCCATCCTGCAGATTCGTCCTGTAGACAACTCCGAACCCGCCACGGCCCAGCTCGCAGTCTTTGTTGAGCAGCGCATTTGCGCCTGTTGTGTCAAACACGTCCGCTTCGCCTGAGAACATCACAAGCTTTCCAAATTCTTGATCTTTACTTGGTGAGCAGCTGAACGTTTCTCCAACTGACAGAGCGAGAGCAGCAGCAGCTGCTGCTGCATCGTGACGGGAAACGCTAGAGCGGGCATGCACGTTGAGCAGAGTGACGGCCACGACCCCGATGGCAATGAAGGCGGCTGCGCCAATGGCAATGAGCGCGGATATACTCAGAACGCTCTTCCTGATCTGACCGCTGAGAGCTGGACCATTTGCTGGATTGGAGGAGTTGGGATTGAGGACGATTGGTTTAGGGTGGACAGAGAGACAAGAGCGGTTCACGATGGAGCCGCAGAGGGATGGATTTCCGGTGACGGCAGAGAGAGGGATGGTGTTGAAGAAACCTCCAGCTGGCAGCTCCCCAGTGATGTTGTTGTGAGAGATGTTGAAGGTCACGAGGTGCGACAGTTTCTCTATTTCTTTGGGTAAGCTTCCCGAGAGATTGTTTCTCGACAAGTCTATGTACTCGAGGTTGCTCAAACTGCCAGTGCTTCCCGGAATCTCACCTGATAGTTGGTTCTCCGAAAGATCTCTGCACAACCACAACGTATTGTTACATTATTAATATGATGATAAAACCACTAATTCCGAAAGATAAACAGCTTTGTAAATACTTGACTTTGAGAACTAAATGCAATTGACTTCTTGAAAACTACTTACATTGCGTTTAAAGCCGAACAGTTTGAGATTTGCGACGGAATCTGGCCGGAGAGGCGATTTCTCTGCAGATTAAGCTGCCTGAGGGAGACGGCTCCTCCGATCTCGGAAGGAACGGTTCCGTTGAGAAGATTACTACTCAGATCAAGAATCTCTGCGAGTTTCAATCCTCCAATGCCGCTTGGTATGGAACCGAACAGAGAGTTGGTCGACATATTCAGCTGCACCAAACTTCTGAGGATCCAAATGTTAGACGGTATCTCACCGGAAAACCCATTTGACGAGAGATCTAGGACAAGGAGACCTTGAAGAAACCCAACAATGGAGAGAATCGTGTCGTTCCCTGATCTTTTGTCGAGACTATATCTGGGAAGTGAGGAACTTTCTGAGTTTCCGTTGAACATCCACTTGAGCACATCACCGGTGAAGGAATTCTTGCTGACATCAATGGAGATTAAGTTGGAGCAGTTGGAGATGGTCTCTGGGATCTCCCCAGCGAGCATGTTTGCGGATAGATTCAGTTCCTTCAAAAACTCGAGATTTCCGAGGGAGAAGGGGACATTGCCGGAGAAGTTGTTGGCGGAGAGATCCAGTGTCTCGAGGCTGGCGATTTCACCGATCCAGTCAGGGATTTGTCCGATCAGAGAGTTTCCTCGCAATCGAATCGATTTGCACGAGCCGAGGGTTTTCATTGAATCCGGAAGATTCCCGGAGAAGTAATTCTCACTGAAATCAAGCGATTTCAAGGAAGAACATCTTCCGATGTCGGAAGGAACATCACCAGAAAACCAGTTTTTGGACAAGTCAAGGTCATGGAGATCGTAGAGGCCGCCGACCCCATCGGGGATCTCTCCTTGGAGGAAATTGTCAGATAAATATAGGGACTTTAAGCTCTTGAGGAACCAGATTTCTCGTGGTAATCTCCCAGAAAGCTGATTGGTAGAGAGGTTAAGGTGGGTGAGAGTAGAACAGTAGCTGAGGGAGACAGGAAGAGGACCCGTGAGCTTGTTGTTAGCCAAGGAGACGGACCTCAAAGACCCGCATTGCTCGAAGAACCCGTTTGGGATCCGACCCGAGAGATTATTGCCGCTGAAATCGAGGACTTGGAGGGTGCCAAGGTGAGGGAACTCGGGGTTTAGGGTTCCGGTGAGGTTGTTAGTAGAGAGGACTAAGGTGTGGAGGAACTGGAGACGGAGAAGGCCGCGGCCGATGTGACCGGAGAGAGAGAAGCCGTCAAGCCGGAGTTCCGTAACCCGATTGGTGGCCGGGTCACATATGCATCCGACCCAGTTGCAGGGATCGTAGTCTTCGGCGTTCCAAGATGCGAGCTTAGAGTGTGGGTCGTCGAGCCCAGCCTTGAAAACGATGAGACCCAAAACGTCGTCGTTGAATGTCGGGTCTGCCGTCACTGAAACGGCGAGCAAGACGAAGAAGCCGAGTGAAACGGCGCCGTTCAACATTTCGCCGGGGAAAATAAAATAAAAATACAAGGCTAGTCCGCCATGGATGCTGCTGGAGAGGGAAGATAACAAAAAAAGCTTCTCTTTTTCGGAAATTAAGCAAACAGAGTGGAAAAAGACAAGTGGTGCTGCAGTTTTAACATGAGCATAAGAAACTCTCAAATAGTCTGGCTGATAAAAATATCGGTAAACTGATATTTTCCCCAGAGAAAAAGAACAAGAAGGGGAGGCAGAGTTTGAAAGGGTTTAAACAGAGAAAGAGAAGAAAACAAAAGCAGGAGTAAATGGGAAGGTAGAGAGCATTAATGGCGTAAGCAGAGAGAGAGAGAGAGAGAGAGTTGGAAAAAGAAAAAGGCAGAAAGAGAATGTGGGTGTAAACGGCGTAAGCTCCGGAGAGGGAGGCTTAAAGACTTGAAAGTGCGGGAGACAGTCTTCTCCTCTCGCTTTTATATCTTTTACATTATTATTATACTCTTTGTTTTTTTCCAACCAAATAATAATAGAAACCGTTCACGCTTATCAAATTATCATAATACACTAAGAAGATTTCAAATGAAAAACTGGAAGCAGCAGAGAGGATGGAGTAAAAGAGAAGTGATCTCCCCCAAAAGCCTTTCTTGTCCCTTAGCATGCAATGCTACGCCATCATTTCCTTTCGTTATCAGATTTTTCAATTATAATATTATTATTTTTAACAAAGTTAACTCAAATGATTTTGTGTACAAGATCTATGAATTAAGATGGTGTAGAGCTTCCACACCTCAAGCACTACTACTCACGCATGTGTTTTACTAATCTAATCTCGACCTCTCTTTAATTTATGTATAGTTTTTACATTTAATTAAAGTCACTTCAATGCGCACACAGTGGAGAGAAGTGGCGTAAACGGTGCTCACTCCATCTCAGGATCTTCCCGTTGACTTACCCTCCCTAGTAGCCTAGTAGCTCCTCTTTTTGGTTTTTCTTTTAAATAAAAACAGCCAATATTTTATTGGTTTTTCTGCGTGGATCATATTACTAGTGAAATGGATATTAGCTTAATTCTTTGTTATTTCCGAATCGGGGTAATGAAAAATCTATTATTGATAGAAAGAAAAAAAAAACAGGGATAATGATTGAGTGATATGATGAGGATAAAAACATGCCTACCAAACGATCTCAAGACTCTACCTTTGTTTCATTTCCAAGCAACATTTCTACACTTCGCATCATTATGGTACACTTAGGGTGCAAATTATTTTCAATATAAAAAATTGGTGGAACAAGCTGAATAATAATATATGGAATAAAAATTGATGGAATATTAATAGAGAGAGAAATAAAAGGAAAAAAACTAATTAAAATTGTTACGCTTGTTCTATTGACTTTAGAACAGAGTAAAGTAAGGTAAATGCAGACAAATTTTGGACTGAATTTTCTCTGTGTTAAATCTACTGAATGATACTTGAGTCTCTTAAATAGACTCAAGAACTTACAACAACTACAACCGAAATAAACTCCTAACAACCACAAAGTTGTTTCCTACAAACCAGGACAACTTCGACTTATTCTCTTAAACTAAATCAACACACTTAGACTTATTCAAACTATGCCCAAACCAAACTGGATTCAACTACTTAACTGTCTTCATATCCTCCCCTAAACTGGAACGATTTCCTTCCTGTTTAATTCTCCTTTAAGCACACTCCCATCATCTTCCTTAACTTCTCAAAAACTTCAAGTTTCACAGCTTTTGTCATAATGTCTGAAATCTGCTCCAGCGTAGAACAATACTCGAGCTTGATAACTCCTTCACTCACCAAATCACGAAGAAAGTGATACCTCACCGAGATATGCTTGCTTCGACCATGTAATACCGGATTCTTAGAGAGCTTGATTGTTGAGTTGTTGTCACAATACACCACAATTCCTTCACCTTGAGATATCCCTATCTCTTCTAGTACATTTCTTTCCCACACAGCCTGACACGCTCCAAAGGTTGCTGAGACGAACTCTGCTTCGGTCGTTGCTAGTGTAACAATAGGTTGCTTCTTAGATGCCCATGAGACTGCTCCTTCTCCCAACATGAACACATATCCGGAAGTACTTTTCCTATCGTCTGTATCACCTGCATAGTCACTATCAACGTATCCAACCAATCTCGGTTCTCCTCCTCCTCTGTATCGAATTCCAAGAGTTGTCGTACCTTGTACATACCGTAAAATCCTCTTTGCCGCCAGCATGTGTTTCTCGGTTGGTTCTTCCATATAGCGACTAACCAAATTCACCGAGAACATCAAATCGGGTCTTGTGGCAGTGAGATACCTTAGACTTCCAACAATTTGTTTAAACACCGTTGAATCTACAACAGATCCAGCCCCTTCCTTTGTCAATTTCTGTCCAGGAACAATAGGATTCCTGACAGGATTGCAATCCACCATCCCGAACCTCACCAGAATATCTTCTGCATATTTTCGCTGATTGATGAAGATTCTCTTCTCATCTTGAACAACTTCTACCCCAAAAAATATTTCATTCTCCCCAGATCAGTCATCGCAAACTCTTTCATCATCGACTCCTTGAACTCCTCAAGCATCACTCTTGAGTTTCCCATATAAATTAAGTCATCAACGTAAACACTCACAATCAGAATCTCTTCACCTTTGCCTTTGATGAATAAAGTATGCTCGCAGTAGCATTTTTTGAAACCTGTCTTCATAAAATATCCTTCCAATCTGCTGTACCAAGCTCGCGGAGCCTGCTTCAATCCGTACAGAGCTTTTCTCAGCTTATAAACTTTATCTTCTGCATCTCTGATCTCAAAACCCTGTGGTTGTTCAACGAAGACATCTTCCTTCAAATCTCCTTGCAGGAATGCACTTTTCACATCTAATTGAAAGATTTCCCACCTTCTTGAGCTGCCACAGCAAGTAGAGTTCGAATCGTGTCCCATCTAGCAACCGGAGCAAAGACTTCATGAAAGTCAATTCCTTGAGTTTGGTGATAACCCTTTGCCACCAGCCTAGCCTTGAATTTATCGACTTCTCCCTTCTCGTTAAACTTCGTTTTAAAAACCCATTTTACTCCAATGACTTTGGCCTCAGCTGGTAACTCCACTAGCTCCCATGTTTGATTATCCTCAATCGATTTAATCTCTGTTTCCATTGCTTTTCTCCATATTTTATTTTGTGCCGCGTCTTCATATTTTTCTGGATCCTCAGCTGCGATAAATAAAGCAATGACTTCTTCTCCTTCTTCTTCAATAACCAGCTTTACACCATCACACACGTAATCCTTCATCCAAACTGGAGCTTGTTTGGTCCGTTTCGCCACGTTTGCGGCTGAGATTTCCACCGTTTCTGCTTCTGTATTTTCGATAATGTTCTCCTCTTGTACTGGTCCTCTTTCATCTTCGATTACATCACCATTTTCTTCACCCGTGACCTGAATTGTTTCTTCTTCATCAGAGTCGCTTACCATCCCTTCCCAAGCAATTTTTCCTTCTTCTCCCTTACTCTCCCAATCCCATCCTTTATTCTCATCAAACTTCACATCTCTGCTTATTATGATTTTCTTTGACGCAGGATCGTAAAGGCGGTAAGCCTTCGACTCTTTGCTTACACCCAACATGACGCACTTCGTACTTTTTTCATCCAGCTTGATTCTTCTCTCATAAGGCACCAGCGCATAAGCTACACAGCCAAATACTCTCAAATGTTCAACCGTAGGCTTTGAATTACTCCATTTCTCTCCTGGTGTGACATCTCCTACAGCTGCTGTTGGACTTCTGTTTAAGATGTAAACAGCATATTGAGCAGCTTCTGCCCAAAATCTCCTCGGGACCTCCATTCCCAGCAGCATACACCTGGTCATATTCATTATGCTTCGATTTTTCCTCTCGGCCACTCCATTCTGTTGTGGAGTGTATGCTGCTGTCAGTTGTCTCTTTATTCCATGCTCTCTACAATACTCTTGAAACGCAGTGGAATTATACTCACCACCCCTGTCAGACCTCAAGCATACCAATAATTCACCTAGCTCCCTTTCTACCTCAGCCTTAAATTCCTTAAAAACTTGAAACGCTTCTGATTTTGCAGTCAAGAAGTAAGTCCAACACTTCCTACTATAATCATCTATAAAGTTTATCAGGTACCTCTTTCCACTCTCTGATGTTGGTGTGATTGGACCGCAAATGTCACTGTGCACCAGTTCAAGTCCTCGGCTAGCTCTCCACACGCTCCTCTTCGGTATAACTTCACGATTCTGTTTCCCTTTCATACACACTTCACATACCCCATCATTCACAGCAACCAATCCCAAACCGTTCACCACTTCCTTCTCCGCGAGCATTTGAATCCCACGGTAACTTAGATGGCCAAATCTCTTGTGCCATAGATCGTTCGTCCTTTCATTAGCTACTTGCAGGCAGCTTGATTCCTCTGATTCCTTTGGTCCTTTTACAGATGCAAGAACCATGAACATTCTATTTTTCGACATCGTGGAGTGTATGACCAACCGTCTCTGCTTCTTATGCCACACTTCACAAGTGTCATCTTCAACAATTATTCTCAACCCCTTTTGTTGAAGCTGTCCGACACTCAGTAAGTTATTCTTCAATCCAGGAACAAAATAGACCGACGTGATAACCTGTGTCAAGCCGTTTATGTGGAGCCGTAGATTTCCTCTCCCTTCCACCACCAATCTCCGATCATCTCCAAGCTTGACATTTTGGCGGAAACTCTCATCAAATTCCAGGAACCACTCCTTTGTTCCACACATGTGGTTACTACATCCCGAGTCTAAAAACCACACATGTTCCTCTTCAGTATTGATAGTCTCAATATGCGCCATAAGCACCATGTCTTCTTCTTCCTCTTCAACGAAGTTGACGCCCTTCTCCCAAGTAGAACACTCATACTTAAAGTGTCCCATTTTATGACACTTATAGCACTCCACCGTCTCTTTATTGAAGCTTCCTCTACCTCTTCCTCTTCCTCTTCCTCCGTGGCCTCTTCCTTGGTAGCTTCCTTTCCCTCTACCTCCTTCTGGCCGGTAACTCTCCATTTTGAGAGCATGCTCGTCTCCGGTTTTCTTGTTCATGTTTTGCTCATGAACCAACAACGAACTCTGCAACTCATCCACTGTCATGTTTCTTATGTCTTTTGACTCTTCAATGGCGCATACTATATAAGTGAACCTTTCCACCAAAGTTCGCAATATCTTCTCCACCACCTTTGCGTCCGGCATGTCTTCTCCCAGGTTACGCATGTCGTTTGCCACCACCATTACTTTGGAGAAATAATCGGTGATGGTGTCTCCTTCTCTCATCTCCAATACTTCAAAGTTTCTTCGCAATCTTTGAAGTTGAGCACTCTGCACCCTCTTGTTCCCTTTAAACTTTGTTTTCATCGACTCCCAAATATCCTTTGAGGTGTCCTTCTTGGCGATCGTCTTGAGAATGATCTTGTCGATAGAAGCAAAAAGATAGTTCTTCACCTTCAGATCTTTAAGCTTTTGTTCTGCCATCTCGGTTCTCTGTGCTCCCGTCAGGATCACGTTTCTCTCCGGTTGTGGAATTCCAGATTCGATCAAATCCCACCACTCCTTTGACCGCAGCAAATTTTCCATGAGCATCGCCCAATGCTCATAGTCACCGTCGAACTTGGGTATGCTTAACGATGTCTCCCTTTCACTCATTGTGTTTCTCTCCTCACCAAGATTTCAACAGGCTCTGATACCACTTATTGACTTTAGAACAGAGTAAAGTAAGGTAAATGCAGACAAATCTTGGACTGAATTTTCTCTGTGTTAAATCTACTGAATGATACTTGAGTCTCTTAAATAGACTCAAGAACTTACAACAACTACAACCGAAATAAACTCCTAACAACCACAAAGTTGTTTCCTACAAACCAGGACAACTTCGACTTATTCTCTTAAACTAAATCAACACACTTAGACTTATTCAAACTATGCCCAAACCAAACTGGACTCAACTACTTAATTGTCTTCATGTTCCTCTCTTCTATAGAAGAAGAATAATTTTAAGCCGAAAACTGATTTTTTCACCAATTACGTGGATTCCACTGGATTTCTTAAAAATAAATTATATTTGCAAATGGTGTAATTTTGGCTGAATTCAACGGAATAACTAATTCCACCAAAATTTGTTCCTCTAAAAGAACATCCATTTGCACCCTTACATTCATCCCCTATCTTTGATGTTTTAAATTATATTTTTCCTATTTATTGAATTTTTAGTTACTTATATTTTTTATGTCTATTTTTCAAATTTCCACAGATATTTTCTTGATAACTTTTTTATTAACACAAAATTTTAATAAAAAATTGTTCAATCTATATATTTACAAGGATAAAAATCAATCTTCAGATGATGTACTACTGTGAATCAAGATATGAGCATCTTCTGTTTAAAGATGAATGGTTAACCCATGTTACATTTCTGCTATAAAAATTTTTGTACTATGTGTACATGATGTTTATTAGTAGCTGAATAATTTGACACCAAACAAAAAGAAAAAAAATAGTACTGTTATAAGGCCCAACTAACGGATGATGGACTATTTTCTTCTTGATTTTAGGCCCATATTTGAATTGCTCAAGTTATAAGCCTTATTAACGCAAGCCTTTTTAATTTCCATCCAGGTCAACGTTATAATAAATAAACCTTTGTTTTGTT
Source organism: Pseudoturritis turrita (assembly GCA_900406555.1). Taxonomy (NCBI): domain Eukaryota; kingdom Viridiplantae; phylum Streptophyta; class Magnoliopsida; order Brassicales; family Brassicaceae; genus Pseudoturritis; species Pseudoturritis turrita. The sequence goes on from OVBL01000813.1 coordinate 1,321,271, forward strand.
GTTTTCCATATTTTCTGGAGGAATTTGTAATATGTCGAATATCTTTGTTGGACTATAAGAACGATGGAGATGGGCAAATTAACTACTTTGAATTTATCGTGTTTGATCAGGCTACATTTTATAAAATGAAATAATATTATTTACTAAATTTCAATTAATTAGAATGGTAAATTAAGTCTACGCGCTGACCGAAGAGGTACGGAAGAAAGTAGAGACGATTTTGACCAGAAAAGTGTGAATGTTGTAGTGTGTTTATACTTAACCAACCCATCAATTTAATAATAAAAAAAAGACTATTTTTCCACACGGACGTTGCTTTCACTATCACCTCTTATTAACCTAAGCCTTAATTTGGAGTCATCTTATGAATAGTATCTAAATTTAAATACATCTATATTATAATTATAGAAAATTTACGTCAAACATATATACTGTTACACCAATATGAAAATGTAGAAAACGCATTGCACGTTTATAACGAAAATAACAAGAAATTTAAACCTAGATTCTCCGTCGTATCAGAGCTATAATGAGTTTTATAATTTCTTAATAACTATATATTATTATAGGTACATGTCTTTTATACACCTATGCGCATACATGTGCATATTGACATATATATGCATACATACACATGATGTTGAACGTCTGCTGGCAAAAGAATCTTTGATGCATATTTTAAGAAGAAAGATTCCTGTCCGTTTATCCGATTAATCGCTCCTACCTAGATCCATAATAAAACCTAGCTATGACAAGTTTAATATATATATGCGTATACTTTTAGAATTAGCTGTGCCATGAATCACGCATACATCTTGAATGATTAAGGCACCAAACAGTATTCGTCATCCTAACTTTGTTTTCTAGAATATTTAAAAAGCATCTATCTATGGGTTGGGTACTTGATTAGGATAATCTTAATTATCCGTTTTTGAATTGCATCATATGATATAAGCTCACAATTAACAAAAAAGGGGGACCATGCATGAATTGTAAAATGTTATATTTGAATAAAACAAATTATAGAGATGCATTATCGACGTTTGAACTTTTTACAAATCAAAGGAGAAGTATATGCTTAGCTCGTGGAAATGAGATGTTTTTTTTTGTTACATCATTTAGAATATATTTTAATTTTTAAAATTATGGATTTCCAATTCAAAAATAATTAACAATAAATAGAAAGACTCATATGTCTTATATATATATACTATTCCACAAATATTACAACATTCTAAATTTCGAATATTTATTACAAATGAGAGGTTCTAAAGAACCTTTATAATTAATCATATTAGCTATCTATTATTACAAATGAGATCTTCTAAAGAAGCTTTATAATTAGTCAATAGAAAAAGAACTTTAACCAAAAAGGAGATATAGTTTGTTTTTCCTCTGATTATATATGATTAATATTAATAATGTAGTTAGTGGGTACTTAGGGCACAAGGGTCAAGAAGGTCTATTTGTCTTTCCGATCTGCTTCAATGGCAAGTTCATTTGACCTGACCAACAATTTCTAGTCTCACCACTTTTTGACTCTCGTGTTGGAATTTTGTACCATTGATCGGATTAACATGAGCGAGAGTTTGTTTATGAGAATAATACTATTGATATATGTCACAACAACTTTTTTTTCTTCTATAAAATCAATTAATTAATATCTCTGATTACATCGAAATTTATTGCAAATAATACTACTATGATAGAAGTGACGGAAAACATTTTTTCATTGCGGATGGAACAGATTAATCGCTTAAAAAAATAAAACTTTAGCAAGTTTTATGTTTTCTTAAATTTATACCAACGGTGGCGTGGAAGAACTCCGGCGACGAAAACAAGAAATGGTGACAGTAGAAAAACCTAGATTGTTTCTCTGGAATCCAACATTAGGTACTAATTACTCTTCAATAGATCCACCAAGTCTCTATATATCTGCTTCTGCATCACTCTCTTATCTTGTATATTATTGATCATAATTGTCCCGATTGATGGTTAAAGGGAATTAGAAAATTTTGCTCTTTATAAAAGATTTCCGGCAGGCTACAGTACAAGCTTGATGATGTATTATTATAGGTTAATAACTTAAAACAAAAGCTTCAAGTAGCTAGGTACATATACAGAGATCCATTGTATAAAACAAAAAAGTAACAGAAGAAGGATATTGTAGGAGGAAACATATAAGTAAAGAAGCTATGTATGATGATAGATGGACATGTATATGGTCATGAGAAGTCACTTGATGTCCGAGAAGGGTTAAACTGGAAAGCTTCCACCGCGTGGGCAACCTCGGACGACATCCACTGAGATGGAGACCACTCTTCCGCCTTGTCAGGTGTCATGTATTCATCCTTGGTATGATTCTGATTCTGATGTTGATGGAGGCTAGTGGGGGAGGAGGAAGAAAAGCTGGTGCTGGGGTGATCAAATCGGATCATGTGGGATCCATCATGATCAGCGGTGTCAATGGGGAAAGTTGCATAAGCTTGGTGAAGCTGGCACGTGTGGTGGCCGAAGTAAGTGGTTGAGTACAATGGAGGGTTGTGTTGGATCTTTTGGACCTGCTTCTTTGCTTCGCAGTTCTGGTCCTTTGTGTACGCACACTTGTAGTAACTCCTGTCATCATTTCATCATCCTCTTTTTTCATTAGAACCAGCAAGTACACGAGTGTGAATCATCAATGTCGGATATCGATTGATTGATATATACCTTTCGTGATCAGATTCTTTGATCTGCTTTTGTCCATATTTCCTCCAGAGAAAGCCGTCGTGGTAGATCGGGTTTGGGGATTCGTGTCTACGGTAGTCTGAGCTCTCTGCCATTGATGTCTTTCTGCAACCACCAGGCTCGTGATGATGTGCATATCACTCAATATATATGATTCTTGGAAATTTCAATTTATATTTACATACCTTCCCCTCTTGTGATGTGGTTTCTTGCGGCTCTCAAGAACAGGAGAAGAGTCCTGGGGAGATGAGTTATTGGATTGGTCGTCTTGGTGGTCATTAGTATCGATCAAGATGGAGAGAGCATCTGAGAAACAATGGAGGACGGACTTGGCCAAATCCTCCCTTTCCATGGAAGAGTCCGACCCGGCGTGGTCCATGATGAGCTTGAGCTGGTTGGCGTAGCCATGGCCGTGAAGCAGCGTCTCCATAGCCTTCTGTTGGCAAGATTTCATCTTTTGATTTATTATTTGTGACTCGAGTAATTTATGTTTTAGCTAGATCCAAGATTATTAGGAAGATGTGATGGGCCTCTCTCTATATTTATATGGATAGGTCGAGAAGATGAGATAAGGATGTCGTAAGGAAGTTTCGTATGTGTTATAATTCGAATTAGGAAACGTGCGGATTTATGAGTCTTGAGATAACCCCACGATACAAAGACAAAAAACAACAAGTGTTAAAACAGTTGACTTAACCAACAACTCTATTGATTGTCAAATAAATTAGTTTGATATTAATTATGTGTAAACTCATATCTAAGAATCATGACTTTTTGGATCTCTGACTTGTTTCACTGCATATCTAATCCACATTTCAGTACTAAATTGAGGCTGAGCCATCTCCAAATAAAATGAGGAATATCCCTTTTAAAAATCGAATTATGAAAATAGTAACTCTACTAACCAAATACAATTGGAATTTAGAGAATATTATTGGCCCGTGATTCTTCGAAATCATTTTATCAGCAAGAGCGCGTATAATTTGATATATTCACGAAAGAAAAAGAAGTAGTTAGCTAGGGTTGTTAAATAAAGTCACATCGGTGGGAGTGGGCGAGTCCAACAGTCATGTGGCACGGCACCTGAGAAGATGGAACCGCCTAATAAACGGGCGTAGAAAACGGAGTGGTCTGTTTAACGGCGTAAAGGTAGTTCCGTCAAAAGTGACGTAGGCTTTGTGACATCATCTACCGTGACGTAGGGAGGTCCAATTATGGATCATATTAATATACTCCACACCCAACCTCATCATTTTATCAATCCAAACGATGGATATCAACTGCTGCAAATGTATTTTATTCATTTGTTACTATAAAAAATCAGCCAATTCCGCATGTGCTTTCTTTGGTGTCTAGATCTAAGTACGTAATATACCTTCCAACTTTTTATTTCCTTTTTCTTCCTTTATAGATAAAAACTATCTCTTGACTCTTGGTATGTAAAGTAGCCTTTGCTTCTCCTTCAATATCGGCGGCTGAGTTTCTATCACTTTCTTATAACTTTTCCATTACAAAATTCACAACTTTAATTGTTATTGTTTGTTACCATGCTCCCTCGAATAATCATCTTCATTGTGTTGGGATTATATTCTGACCATAAGTATATAGCTGATTATATATGATCATTTTATAAGTCCATAAGTAATACATTGACAATTAAACATTATCTGCTTCGTTCGAGGCTTCGTCACGTGGTATAACGAAATAGAAGAAAAGAGTAAAAGATAATAACAAATCTTGTTTTTTCTTTTTTTTGGGTGGAAATAACAAACATTGTTTTTAAAACTCAAATTTTCAGGATTCAACAATTTATAATCAACTTACATTCGACTACAACCAAAACCAACATATTAATTTATTCATCATTCCGTTTCAGATTCTAATGCACACTAGTTAATAAAATATACGAAATGACATGATTATTCATATTGTTAATTTATGATAAAAACAAGAATAGGAGAGTTTTTAATTGTTTGTCGACAATAAATCGTAGTGAGTAGAAGTTATAACATTTTACATCAAAAATACGGAATATCACTTGTTTTAATCAACTAGTTTAATTATCGCAACGTTAATCAAATCATTAATTAACAAGTTGAGTAATACATGCTCATTGTAGTATAGTCTCGTGTCGGCCACTAGTTGTAAATTAAGATGCATGTGGACGATTAACGGTGTTAGTCTCCGACGGTCTTACCGTTATGTACTTGCGCACAATTAGATGACGTGTCCAACGTCACCGCAGGTGTAATTAAACCATATGCACGTTATAATGCTTAATCCTAGCTCCGATCCAATCTTCGCGCAACATTTATTCGCTAAACAAAACTATAAAACATATTTATCTTTAAATTAATGAAATCTATCTACCTAAAGATAATCCTTCTATGCACCTTTATTTTGGAGGTGTATTCAATCTAACATAAGAATTATTTGAGTTTAATGAGTTTTTAGATGATTTAATAATTTTGTGTAATTCTAAGAAATTATTATTAAAATTATCTGCAATCCCACTTAAAATCATGAGATTTGACTATTTGTATTTTTAACTAAGAAATCTTCTAAAATACCTTAAAATCATTTAAAATATAATCTTTAATATATTTTCAATAACATGGAATTTGAAGGTATTTTTTCAAATCACTAGTTCAATAACATTGGATTTTAATAGACTTTTAAAAATTTATGATTCAGTAACATAAGATTTGATATTTTAAAACAAATAACTCCAAATGCTAGATTGAATACACCCTTTATGCCACCTTATACCACTGTTCCCTTTTTTTTGAGAAAACCAAACTTTATAGATTATTTAAACTCGAACCATGGAGAAAATGTTAAAATCTAACAAAGAAGACATAGATAAAAATTCAACTAAAACATTTGTCGTGCAAAGTATACGAAAGATAGAGATAGAAGAAAAGAGTTCTAAAAGACAAAAGATGTCATATAGGATGCTTTCCAGCTCATTGACAACACCTCTAGACTTGAGAAACTTGATAAGAGAAAGAGAGTCCGTGAACACATTGAAATGTCAGATCTCTATAGTTGAAGCGGCTAAAATTGCAGTTTTAATTATGATCGTCTCCACTCCAAGCGGAAACACCTTCGACGTAGAGATCTCTATAATAATTCCACTAAACACAAGTGAAGAATTTGGGAAGAGAGTAGACTCCATCAAAGAGAAAACATGGCACTGAAAATCCAAACGAACCAGATTCACTAGAAATATATACTTAATAGAAAGTTTCTTTCCAATATGCCACAAGGGAAGAATAACCAAACTCAAAATAACTACCGTCATAGTGACAACGGATCGAAACCTGCAAATAGTACACTAGCACTCTTTTTTTTTTGGTCAACGTGCAATACCACTATTAATTAGACTAAGCAGTGTCGATTTTTCAATTAATAATAACTCAGTCGCAAGGTTTACAAGTCCATAAATATAGTCGACGGTCGATCCAATCAATATGTATATATAATCAAACAGATGATACAAATTAAATTAGTCTAAAATAGTGTAAATAACCAAAATGAAAAATATATACATATAACACAATATCACACAATATCATTTCCTTGAAATATATACATATAATTAATAGTGAAATGATACTGCGATAAAAATAGTGTAAATAACTAAAAAGAAAAGAAAAAAAAATATATAATAGAAATAGCGATGAGTTATTGAAAACAAAAAAAAAGAATATCAATGAGTTTACGGAAAAAATAATAATGATGAGTACAAATAATTCATAATATTTTATAATTTAAATAATAAAATTTAGAGAGATCAACTATAACATGTGGGATATAGTCTTGTAATTCAGAATCTGTATAGATGATCATAGTACTGTATAACAAGAAACTTGCCATTTTAGGTTATATTTTGTGTTAGGAAACTATAACGTATTCATGATTCATTTTAGAGAACATTTGTGTGATGATCATATTGTAGTCTACAATTAAGAATAGAACACATGTATGGATAAACAGAGTGAGTCAGCAATATTTTGTGAATAGTACATACCAAAATAAGTTTCATCAATCCTTCAACCTCTCTTTCTCCTTTTTATGTGTATCATTTTATATCCCTCTTATCTTTTTTGTTTGTCTTAATCATATAAAAAAATTGATTTAATCTCGTGATTTAATTATAGATTTTTTTTCTTACGCATGTGTCATTGTTTAAAATTTTCAAAATGAACACAAAATAACACATTTTCATTTCCCAATATAGCACACAATATCATTTCATTATGTATATACTTTTAAAATTAATAAAATGGTATAAATTTTAATCTTAAATTATAAAATTTAAACCATATCCTTAGCAACTAAATTTTAAACCTCAAAAACTAAATCCTAAAGCCAAAATTCTAACTACTAGCAAAAATAAGTTTTAAACCCTAAAATATAACTTAAAAAATGAAATAATGTATTTTCTTAATTTTGAAAAAATTAAAATGTGGTTTTTTTAAAAAAAATTTGAAAGAAGTAGCCACTATAATTTATAGGTATAGTAACATGTTATATTGGTAAATACAACAAAATAATGTTATATTATATTTATTTAATATAGAATGATATATTTTTATTTATAATCATTTATTTGTTTTTCGAGTAACTATTGTTTGTTTGCGGTTTTTTTTTTTTGGGATTTTTAGTGGAATTGGGACGTTTAATAAATTTATATGAAAAAGTTAAAGCTAAGATAGATAAAATGGTGTACACGATTTCTTTTGACAATACAAATAGAAGGAGAGAACATTTCTTGTCTATGCAAAACAAATAGGAGAGAGAAGATAATGAAGATGGTGTATAATTGGGTAAACATATGTAAAACCTTAACCATATAAATTGCATGATCATCTACTAAATTTTGTTATTAATGGTTATTTAACCAAATTTGTCTTTAATGTATTTTAAACAAGTTGTCTTGGTCATTTCAATTGCCTGACATGGGACTAGAGAGGTTTGAATTAATCTCGTTGTTGGATTCGATTAATAAATGGTGTGGATGAGGTGTGTTTTGTCGTTTCTTGTATTCAACTCGTGGGTTAGATCTTACTTTGCAATTGTTAGATTTAATTGTTTTCTTTAACAAGGAAAAAAATAAAATAAAAGTGAATGATCAGTCACCTAATTAATACTTAATAGAGACGATGGCAATAATAGTTGCTTGATTGTTTATGTTATGAAGGCATTCAAAGCGGACCCCATGCTTCCAATTTAACAATTTGTTGGGTGTATAAATGATTAAATTTGTAGCGATTAGAAAACTAAGAGCTGGTGGCTGATAGATGGCCTTGAATTGAATGTTTTGGCTAACTGACTTGAGTAATGCTTAATATATAATCCCAAATTTAGAAAAAAAAATCAAATGAATACGATGTTTTTGTTAAAATGAAATAATGACATCTAAATTCGTCATTATATCAGATGTAGGATCAATAATGAAAACATTTGATCTAGAGATCTAAAGAAACTTTGTCAAAAGTATGCGATTAAATGCTTAGTTAATTTGATGAAATGGTTAGCAAAAAAGTTGGTGAATGAATTGAGTAAGAGAAGGTATTTCGTATATGGTTTTTCCGCGTGTAAAAGAAATGGGCCTATGGATGAGAGGGCCCAAAATAAAGAAGCCCATTGTAAAGAGGCATTACACAGAAAGAAGAAACTCTCAAGGTGGGCCTGGCCTCATCCATCTATCTCTATGGAGGCGGCGTTTCGGTATTTGCGATCTCTCTCTCGACGGAGCTTTCGTCTTCCTCTGCCATTGGTTCCTGAAATTTGCAGAAGGAAACAAAGTTAACAAACCCTAAACCCCTTTGTGTGGGTGTGAGAGAGAGGTAGAGTGGCATTACGAAGCTGAAGCGCTCTCTCTTCTCCTCCTCTTTCGCTCTCAGAGATCGGATTGGGGAAATTTTCTGATGAAGAAGAAAGGGCAGTTTAAAAATGGCTCAAGAGAATCGAAAGAAGAAGGGATCTATTAGAGAGAATAGCTTACGGAGGAATAGGAGTGGAGCTCCTTCAATCTAAAGAGACGATCGACCTGGATTTCAAGGCTTTTCTGGGCCTCTCCTCTCTGGAGAAGATGGGTCACCTGCAGATCCATCGCTCCATCTCTCTCATTGAGCAGTTTCTCAGTCCTCTCCCGATCCTCTCGCAACCTCTCGAGTTTCTTCTTGAAAGCTCCCAGCTCCTCCGCAAGAGAAGCGTCGATGGTAGATCCAACAGCGACAACGGGAAGAAGAAGATTCACCTTGGAAAGCGTCGATAGATTCTCCTTGGGCTTGAGGAAATCTGGTTGCGGGTTAAGGAGGAAGATGTTTCTTGGCTGCAGAGCCTTTCGACCTGAAGATTTCATTTTTTCTTGTGTTGCAGAGTGAGAGAGAAGCATAACCAACTAAATGGATTTTATCCCTTTCTTTTTTGAATTTGAATTGGGTTCGGCGCTTAACGGCTACTTTTCTCCTTTTGTCTTATATGATGATTAAATCTCTTTCTGTCTATTTTTCTTGTTCAATACAAAACACATTTATCGAAAGTCAGCAAGCGGCCCATTAGCTCAGTTGGTTAGAGCGTCGTGCTAATAACGCGAAGGTCGCAGGTTCGAAACCTGCATGGGCCACTTAAAGGCCTTTTTAAAGTTTTATTTGGACGGAATATAATTTTGGTTTGGAATATGCGTCTCTGGTCAAAAGAAGAAGCGTTGCCGCATACACAAAGAAGAAGATCTCCATCCACCTATGATAATACGACACGTGTCTTATTCACCCGACGCGTTTCCTCTCTCTCTTTTAGTAATAGAAAAAAGAAAAGGGAGCGAAGCGGTTCCGATCACGGGTTGGCTCCTCCCTCTACCTCTCTCTCTCTCTCTCCTCATCTCTGCTTCCTCCGGCGTCCTCTCCGGTAACTCTATTTCCCATTTTCTCGAAATTCCGACTAGTTTATCAAGAATCATGCATATACATATATACCGGTTTTTATGTTTGTTTGTTTTCTACGATCCCAAGCGTTCTTAGGTTTATCTAGATCTGGATTTCCTTTACTTCTCTCTCCTTAAATTTTAGGTCTATAATTTTCTTGTACACGCAGAGCTGAGAACCATACCTTGATGAATTCGTGCGCTTCTGGAGAATCCACTGTTTCCTGCAAATCGGGAAACAAGAACAGCTTTTTCTTCTGGATTTTGGTTTGCTTACTCCCTAAGTTTTTTGGAACCTCACTCCTTCTGCTTGTCGATTTCCTCCTCATTGACGCTGTCGATAGGATCCCCTCGCTCTCCTTGATTCCATCTCTCCTTGATTGATTCTTCTGCTTTTCCAACTCTCTCACCAATGGTCTCCCCTCAGTTTCCTGCCCCCTCCAAGCCACTCCGGAAACAGCTTTTTCTTTCAACCACCCCGCCGGATGTTGTCTTGACCGACAATGTTGAGCTGGATTTCTCTGATGTTTTTGGTCCTCTCCCCGAAGATACCTCTGCAGACTCGGAGGAGATTGCTTTCTCCACCGATTCCGGTGACATTGTCTTCGACGAGCCTGCTGTTGTCTACAGCCGATCCCATTCGTTGGTCGGCCCATCTTCCTTTGGTAGTCATTCTTTGAAGCTTAACAAGCTCACTTTACGGGAGACAAGGGCTCCAATAGACTTGCTGGAGTGTCTTGAAGACGAAAGTGACAAAGCTCTTGAGTGTGGTGACCTGGAAGCCTCATCAGGTGTAGGCATCAAGGACTTCGAGGTTATGAAGGTTGTTGGCCAAGGTGCATTTGGGAAAGTGTTCCAGGTGAGGAAAAAGGGGACCTCTGAGATATATGCCATGAAGGTTATGAGGAAGGATAAAATTATGGAGAAAAACCACGCCGAATACATGAAAGCTGAGCGTGATATTCTCACCAAAATTGACCACCCCTTCATCGTTCAACTTAAATACTCTTTCCAGACAAAGTATAGGCTGTATCTCGTGCTCGACTTTATAAACGGAGGCCATCTTTTCTTCCAGCTCTACCACCAAGGGCTTTTCAGGTATTTGCAACTCCTTGCAGCTTTTTTTGTCGAGTTAACAGGAGCTTAGAGAGGCTGACTCTTGATGTTTTTTTTTCTTTGCCAGAGAGGAATTGGCTCGTGTGTACACTGCAGAAATTGTCTCTGCGGTATCTCACCTTCACGAGAAAGGCATAATGCATAGGGATCTGAAACCGGAAAACATACTATTGGACGCAGATGGCCACGTTATGTTAACAGACTTTGGCTTAGCAAAAGAATTTGAGGAAAACACAAGGTCAAACTCCATGTGTGGGACTACGGAGTATATGGCACCTGAAATCATTCGTGGAAAGGGCCATGATAAGGCAGCTGATTGGTGGAGCGTGGGGATTCTGCTGTATGAGATGCTCACGGGAAAGGTAAACTGATATGCCTTGTTCTTGTTAATTGACAGTATTTTGCTAAGCAGTATGCGTGATGCTGTTTTTTCCACAGCCACCGTTTTTGGGAAGCAGAGATAAGATACAGCAGAAAATTGTCAAGGACAAGATCAAGCTCCCGCAATTTCTGTCAACGGAATGTCATGCGTTACTGAAAGCGGTGAGTATGGAACTCTTAAAACAAGGAAACCTCTTACTTTGTGTCCACTGGACCAATCAATAACACTATGATGCGTCTGTCCGAATGCAGCTGCTGCAAAAAGAGCCAGAGAGGCGCCTGGGAAGCGGAGCAAAGGGGGCAGAGGAGATAAAAGGGCACAAGTGGTTCAAGGTTGTAAACTGGAGGAAGCTGGAGGCGAGAGAGGTGCAGCCAAGTTTTAGGCCAGAGGTGTCGGGAAGGCTATGCATAGCCAACTTTGACAAGTGTTGGACGGATATGTCGGTCTTGGATTCTCCAGCCGCCAGCCCCACTGCGGATGCCAAAGCCAACCCCTTTATCAACTTCACATATGTGAGGCCGCCCACGTCTTTCCTTCAACAGACCTGCTCCTTTGAGTAGACTGCAACCAGCAGTTGTCTTGTTGTTCACTTAAACTTTGTCTTGTTTTTATTATACCATTTTCACTGTTACAGTATTCCGGTTTGATGGATAATTGATGGGCTATGTTGGGCCACTTGAGTCTTTTGGATTTGAGATTGAGAAAACAAAGATAAATGGATCGGAGATTGACGTTTGTACGTTCACCACAAACATAAAATGGATGAATGGGGAATTTTGGATAAAATGTGTGTAGAAAAAAAAGACAATCCACACAAAGTTAGATGGCTTCTCTTCTCTCTCCCGCCACCGCCGGCGCATTTCATTCGAATCTCAAGTGCTCAACCACCGGTTTCTCTCCTCCCTCTCCCTTTTCATCCCAAAACAGCAGCCTTTTCCTCCTCAGCCGCCGGAGTTGCATGAGATGCAGCTTTTCTCCGGAGGACATTCCCGTGGATTTTGTGGGGCAATCTCTCTCTCATCTCCCTGCTTTCGACGAATTTCAGAAATCCGTGGGCAGATTCTCGGATACCCAGAAATGGGAATTCTTTGTGTCCGCCGGACTCGTCTGGTTTTACCTGACGGCGAGACCTGGTGTTCTCATCGGCGCCATTGACGCCTACCTTCTCGCCCCGCTCCAGCTTGGCCTCGACACTGTGATTGGGACAAGGAGGTTGAAGAGGTCCGATTTCTTGGTCACAGAGAAACTGGGCGAAGGCTCTTTCGGCGTGGTATACTCCGGCGTCCTTCTTCCCAAGAACTCTAGTGTTGATGAGCCTCCTTCTAGGGTTAGCAAAGCAAGAGCTAAAGCTATAGACTTTACCGGCCAATTCAAGGAGAGAGTCATTCTCAAGAAGGTGTGTTCATTGATTTTTGTTTTTGTTTTTGTTTTTTGTTTTTCTGACAAAAAACTTGTCAATGCAGGTGAAGGTGGGAGTACGAGGGGCGGAAGAATTCGGCGAGTACGAAGAGTGGTTCAACTACAGACTCTCAAGGGCTGCTCCTGAGACCTGCGCTGAGTTTCTCGGTAGCTTTGTCGCCGACCAGACCAATACTATGTTTACTAAAGGCGGAAAATGGCTTGTCTGGAGGTTCGAGGTGCTCTTCTTACCTTAACATACATATGAAATTCGACTGTTTGTGTTGCGGTGATGGATGCGTGTTTTTTCAACAGGGAGACCGTGATCTCGCTGATTACATGAAAGATCGGAGCTTTCCTTCTAATCTGGAGTCCATCATGTTTGGGCGTGTTCTTCAAGGAGTGGAATCTGTGAAACGCAGTGCATTGATCATTAAGCAGATCATGCGCCAGATCATTACATCTCTCAGGAAAATCCATGATACGGGCATTGTTCACAGGGACGTGAAGCCTGCCAACTTGGTGGTTACAAAGAAGGGTCAGATTAAGCTCATAGACTTTGGTGCAGCTGCTGATCTTCGCATCGGCAAGAATTACATCCCGGAACGCACGTTGCTCGATCCTGACTACTGTCCTCCTGAGCTCTATGTCCTCCCTGAGGAAACGCCAAGTCCTCCTCCCGAGCCAATAGCCGCTCTGCTGTCCCCGATTCTGTGGCAGGTGGTTTTGAAATTGTTTTATGTCAATCTTTGTCTTCTTGACTTGAGTGTCTGTCTGATTTGGAGTGCTGATTCTTACAGTTGAACAGTCCGGATCTGTTTGATATGTATTCTGCTGGGATAGTGCTTCTCCAAATGGCGGTTCCGACCTTAAGATCTACTGCGGGTCTGAAGAATTTCAATTTGGAGATCAAGGCAGTTGAATATGACCTCAAAAGATGGCGGGACAGGACTCGGACAAGGCCAGACTTGAGCATACTAGATCTGGACTCTGGTAGAGGGTGGGACCTCGTCACGAAACTCATATCCGAGAGAGGTTCTCTGAGACGCGGACGCCTTTCAGCCACTGCTGCTCTCAGACACCCTTATTTTTTGTTGGGTGGTGATCAAGCGGCCGCTGTTCTTTCAAAGCTCAGTTTCAGCAAGTAACTTTGATTTATTCTTATGATGTAAATGTACACAACAACTCAACTCTGTTCCTTAAATAAATTTCTGGTATGCTCTGCTTCTTGATTCACTATCAAACGAGTTTTGTCTTTGCCTGAGCGGTTTTGCATATCAAAGCAGCTGTCATCAGGTCTTATTCAGAGGCTGCAGGGGTATATTTTGTATTGATACTGGTCTGGTATCTCTCTCCAGGTATGTTCACTCATGTCGATTCACATATATATATGTTAAACACTTGTATACACTGATCTTTGTATTCACGTAGTTGTGATTCACAAAAGGTTTTAATACTTAAAGCTCGTCATGCGAGAGGAGGGCATCTAGAGCAGTGTGATTCTTTTTCTTGCATCCCCACTTGCATCTCCAGCCACACAAGGAGTTGAAGATGGCGAGTCGCTTGGACTGCAGAGAAATGATCTTTGAAGCGGTGTGAGCTCTTGTGAGGTAAACTGCGTAGCCATCATCCATGAACTCTGCTCCCTGAGGAAAGACATGCCACACCAGACTCCCAGCACCAGCCCCTCCTTTCCTTGTTGAGTTAAGGGTCATCTTGTACACCGTATTCAACATCATATCTCGGAAAGACGTGTTGAAACCAGAGTCATGTGCGGACACACCAAACTCTGTGAACAGAACTGGCATTCCCAAGTAGGTCTCTGCGTCCTCCACATGAGCTTGCATCCACGAGCTAGTGAATTCCAGGAAAGAATCTGATACTGCCGGAGATATCCTACAGTTTGCAATTCATTTACTGCATTTCAGCTGTTCTCTGTTTTCAGATTGAGGGCAGTGTCAGTTTCTTGGTATTTTGCATTAAAAACTTACCAGGAATCAGGATAGACGTGAACAGTAGCAAAATCGACGCCAAGAACCTGATTATTTCTGATGAAGTCGGTTCCGACTTGTGCAGCGTAGGGGTTGGGATTGAATCTGGTTCGCGCCGGGGCAGAGGGACCGTAGAAGCCTTCGAGTCCAATCTCCACCAAATGTTTAGCGTCTAAGCTCTTCACGAACACCGCCATTTCTTGTATCCAAGACTGGAGATTGTCACCGGATGGATCAGAGGGGCAACGAGGCTCGTTCATGAGTTCCCAGGCAAAGATTGTGGGGTCGTTCTTGTAAGTAATGTTTGTGAAGGTGTTCACTCTATTCAGCACCGTCTGCGATGCAACCACATTCAAGTCACAATATTTCGCTGATGGGTAAAAAAAGATGTGCTTTTTTGGATAAATTAAGCAATGAAATTCGCAGAGATGGATGGAATAATCACCCGGACATGGGATTTGTAGTAGTTTCTGAGGGTGGGGTTGGTGAAGAAGTCGTCATCAGAGGTGAGATTAAGGCCGGAGGCGTTGCCCCATTTAACGTACTGAGCTTTGCCGCCATAGGCATCCCAGTTGTTGACCAATGACAGTATAAGTCTGATTTTGTACTTTCTGGCCTCGCTCACCACGAAGTCCAGGGCCTGCCCAATTGCTCAAACCTTTAAACAGAAGATAGCCTTGAAGGAAGAAGGTTTAGGTGTAGAGAAGATGTACCTTGAAGACATCTTCATCGTAAACGGAGGGAGATTTCTGGAGAGCTCTCCATTGGCCGTCATTGAAAGCCCATGTCCTGCCTACCGTCATTCCAACTGCAGAGGCTTGTTGGAGCACTTCTGTCACTTTGCCTCTGGTGGAATTGTCAGCTGCAAGAGTCATCATCCAGTATGTGTTGAAGCCATTAACGTAGAATGGTTGTCCGTTTAGGGTGAATTGCATCCCTTTCCTCTGCACCATCTCCCATTCTTCTTCTTCTTCTTCTACTGATTCTGAGTTAAACCTGCAAAAGAAGTTTCAGTCTGTCATTCTTCCCTCTAAAATAATTCCGAGACGAATGTGTGAATGATCGGTGATATTTAGTACCCATGGGACTCGCTGTCAAAGTCTGCAAGAGCTCTGTTTTGTGTTAGAATCATGAAAAGCGCAGAGCAGAGAACAATTTTGATGAATCCAAGACGGTCATTCATTTTTGCAGGTTTATGGATGAAAAGAGCTTCATCTTTCATCTGGTTGCATGTTTAGGTATATATTCATACCAATAAAGCCAATAGAAGATGAAGCTCTTTTCTAGGTTATTAAAATCCAAAACTTTAACTTACAAGGCAAGAGAATCGTTTCTAGGTTCAGCGATCACTTACAAAACCAGAGAGATGAAACTTGAAGCACATCGTTCCTAGGTATCAATCTTTGGACTGAAATGTGAGACAACTCCAAAGTAACGTGTCACTGCCAAGCTAAGATTTGAAGCGCACCCACTTCTTGACAGTGGAGTTAGCTGAAATGTCAAACTCAGTTTCTTTCGTGCAAGCTTCAGACCAACCATATCTTTAAGTCATTTTCACAAAGAAGCTTATTACATCTTTTGCGATTGATAAAAGGGAAGAATATCCGGCAAAAAGGCAATTACAGTATTTCTTCCACTTTTTTTCTTTCTGGGTTTCTGTTTCAACACGAAATTGCACAATCAATGTGATCATAAAGCAAATCTTCCTTCGTGTGACATCTCAATTGCCGAAAATAGAAATATGGAACTCGTGTCTTTGCATTGCTTTCTTTTACCTGCATATACCAGAAACGCTACTCTCTTTTCTTTCTTTTTCTTGTTGCAAATTTGCATCCGTTTGCGCTTTTACAGCAACAACCGTTAAAAAACATGTCACAAAGTTTTCCGAGAGCTTTGGCTCAGTATTGTAAAGAAGATTATACAACTGACTATCAAAATCAGAAGAAATATCATATCGAATTAACCACTATAAATCTTACAATGGAACCTTGCATATTACTGCCGGCAAGTAGCTCTTCAAGTTGCATATCTTCATGAAAGTTATTCACATGGATTCGGTTCTTTGATGGATGCTACTAAACCACACTGCACAAGAACAGACCCAAATGAAACGAGATCGATATATCTGTGTCATCTTTCCCTTGATCTGAACACAGCAATCAGATACTTGCAGAGATGAATCTACTTACCATCTCACATCTGAGAGTGAAAAGACCATTGTCCTCCGCGAGAGCTGTGTCAGGACTTTTGCAGCAGCTGCAGATTACGAACGCATCTAAGACACAATGAATACATATCAGACAAGACTCCCATTGCTAAAAAAAAACAGATGAACACGGGAAACTAATAATGGAATTTACCAATGTATCTCCGGAACACAGCTTGGAAATCCTTAGAAGACACTAAGCCCATCAACTCTAGCCGCTGCTGTTTGTCCAGCAATCCCTTTGTCTCCATTTGGCCAAGTAAGAATTTCATGACGTGACATGGCTTCCTACGCATCCTGAACAACATAACTTTAAAAGAGTGATGCACAGCTAGAGGAAATCCTCAAAACGATCAATTAAGAAACAAAGCAAGTCGTACGTTCTGCAGAGATCAGAAAAGTTTAAACAAACTGTTCTCTGTGTCCCTTCCACAAGGAGCCGCGGAGGCATCATCACTGTTCCTTTCCTCTCTGTAGAAACCTCGAGATCGTCCTCACGAAGCAGATAAAACACCCTGCTCAAGAGCTGCAGAGCATAGAAAAGCTGGTATCATAATCAAAAACCAGTAAATATTTACCAAAAGCATGATCAAGTCTCAGCTGAAAGTACCTCTTCATAGCCATAATCAGGCTCAAAGTTGTGGCCGGGAAGAAGGCGTCTCCCAGATTGACAGGCTGTTATGTCAACGGTAACAATTATATACAGTAGTAGAACCTCAGGACAATAACTGACTGTCTTTGGAAACATGATTAATTACCCGCAAAGGGTCGTGCTTTCTGGAACAAGATGTCGTCTTCGCGTATTAGAAGCTTCCCCTTCTTCTTCTTCTTCTTCTTCTTGGAAGGATCAAATTTACTGACCTACATCAGCAGAAGCTTTAGCAAACCGGAACACGGAGAAACAGCCAAGTAACACAACAATCAAAGTATACCCATGAAGAAGAATCTAAATGATCGAGTTCAAGTTTCCAACACGGCTGCTGCTTTTGCTGTAAATCCATCGTCGCCGGCGGGGAGAGTCGTTTCAGCGATGACCGGAGGGCAAATAAAAGGGCTGATACGAGGGTTTGTAATTGGGCCCGTATTGGGCCTTGCATTAGGAAAACACTTGAAAGAAGAAAAAGAATCTTTTATATATATATTACAGTGGAAGACCGACAGGGCCCATCAGCTGAAAGTTAAGAAGGTAGTTAGCTAAATAACAAGTGTGTTGTTGTTTTGGGGTATGGTCGAGACTACAGAGAGAGAGTGATGATTGGGTTTGGAGTCAGCGAGGAGCGATGCTGGGAACAACGCCGCTGCTGAGATCGCTTCCTAAAAGGCTCGCCGACTCGTAAAGGTCTCTCGTCACATTCGACGATGATGTTGAGAGCACCGACGAGGATGACGGCGTTTCCACTGATCTCTCCGGGTTTGCCTGGACCAGTCCCTCCAGCTCTTTCACCACCTCCGCCATCGCCGGCCTCATCTCCGGTGAGTCGTCGCTACACCTCAGCGCCAACGCCGCAAACTTTTCTACGCTTTCCATCGACCACAGCTCCATTCTCTTGTCTATCAGCGACACCATCTTATCCCTCTGATCCGCTGTCTTCACCTCTCTCACGATGTTTTTGCCATGGGATATGGCGTGCATACCAGTCAGCAGCTCCAAGAACACAACCCCAATGCTGTACACATCGCTCTTGTCCGTCAACTTGTGCGTCAGGAAGTATTCTGGATCCAGGTACCCCTGCAAACAATGAAAACTAAGCAAATGGATCACTTGTACCAACATATATGCTTTATTTACATCATTCCTTTTCAATGACTCACCGGAGTCCCACGAACAACCGTGGAGACGTGTTTAGGCACATCCTCTTCGTCCTCCAAAGCAGGGGCAAGCCGGGACAGTCCAAAGTCTGCAACTTTGGCATTGAAGTTGGGGTCGAGGAGGATGTTACTGGCTTTGATGTCTCGGTGGAACACTGGCGGGTTGGCTTCTGTGTGAAGGTACAGAATACCCCTGGCTGCTCCCAACGCAACACGGACCCTCATCCCAAAGCTCAATGCCTCCTTCCCTTTAGCTGCATCACCACAGATATATCCCATTAAATGACACACATCTAAAAACACCTACCCAATGAATCTTAGTGCTTTTGTACCAGACAACCAGTCGCGCAGGGTGCCATTTGGCATGAATTCGTACACCAGCATCTGCACATTCAGCAACCTCATAAGCAAATTAACATAATTCACCACGCGGCTTTACTGTGCAGCAAGAGAGTACCTGCTCACCCTCTTCGTCACAATAACCGATTAGTGACACGAGGTTCCGATGATGCAACCTCGAGAGCAACTCTATTTCATTCAAGAACTCCTTTTCACCTTGCAAAGACCCTTCATCTGCTCGCTTTATTGCAGCAACCGTTTTGTCAGATAACACACCTCTATATACCTTTCCATAGCCTCCGCGTCCAACCAAAGTTGAGCTGCTAAAATGGTCGGTGGCCTCTGCTAGCTCTTTGAAACTGAAGCTCCTTATCCCAGAATTCATCAAGGAAGCCTTCGAGGCTGACAAATACAACCAGATTCAATTAAAGTTGGTTCTAAATCTCAGCGAGATAGATTGGGAATGGCAGATTCGGTTACACTTACAAGACCGTCTTCTAGATATCTCACGCTCATGCTTGCCGTATTTTCTAAGCAACAAGGCCGCAACCATGGCGGAGATCGCAACAGCAGTCACCACAGCCCCTGCAGTTATTGCTGCCAAACGCCCCCAGCTTACGCCTTTTCTTTCACTGTTGAAGTTAACTGAGGAGATAAAGAAGACTTCCAGTTAGCATTCAATCTAGATCTGCTTGTGTGGAAAACACTTATTGGGTTAAAGAGGCGCACCATATGAATAAGGCCCCTGCAGGGTGAAGTTGAGAAGCTCATACGGGCCGAATAAGTCACTACCAGGAAATCTCCATGATGCGAATATGCCTCGGATTCTGAGAACTTCACTCGTGTTAAATGTTCTTGTATAGGTTTCATTAACTTTTGGAAAAAGTTTCAGATACATCCTCATACGAGGCCCTTTCTCCCATTGATATGAGTCGATCCAGAGTTGATATGGTTCCATTTGAAGGAATTCGGTAACATACTTGCCAAATTGATCACTATATGGAGGGAAATATGAGAAACTAGGACTTTTAAGACGATATCCAATCCTGAGAGGCGCTGCACAAAAGCATCGTAATGGGGATGCTGGACTGTATTCGTAGAAGTCAGGAGTGGGACAGGCTAGAGGAGGACAGTCTAGCGCAGAATTAGTTGAGTTGGTTGGTAGTGATGTCCACTCCTTCCCTATGGATTCACAGAAGAGGCCTGCGTTTGATATGCTTCCGTTCTTGCAAATCGGATTACCATCAAGCCTGGAGATGAATTAACCTTTCCGTAAGGAGCATTCAAGGCAGAAACATCAATATGCTAACCAAGATACAGATACGACTACGGAGCACCTTAAAGTGACATTTTCCGGAGGAGTTAGATCTCCTTGAACATGTGACAGAGTATTATTCCTGAGATCACTGTAGGAATTGGGAGAAAACAGGAATATTAGAGAAGTTGATGAACTACAGGTGACAGTGAGTGAAGGAGGGAAACGAGGATTTTACAGTAGAAGTCTAGCCTTCTTCGGTAATGAGATATTCCGCCAGAGGGAATCAGGGACGGATCCAGATAACACATTGTTCTTCAGCAATCTGCAGAAGATGAGTTTTTTAATTTTATTTGTCAAGTCGACATTGCTACTCACAAGCTTATTCTCTCCTTTGGATATGAAGAAACATAAACATAATTTCTCACAGCATCTGAAGCAAAGGGAGATCTGAGAAGCTCTGAGGAATGGATCCGTTAAGCATGTTGTTTGATAAATTACTGCAATTAACCAGTATGAAACTTAGAAGCAATACGGGATATATACGTGTAAACATAATTGAAGTTCACCGGTTAAGAGAAAGGAAACAGAATTAACAACTGTATAAAGCATACATGGTTGTCACATCCTTAGAGAGGTTAGAGGAAGGTAAAGGTCCTGTGAGCTCATTCAAGCTAAGATCCCTGTAGCAAACAAGAAGCACAAACACATTTCAAAACATGGGAAAGAGAATCCATGCCTTGCCATTGAGATTGATTGGAACTTACAAGTATTTGAGCCGACGCATCCTGCTAAAATCAGGAAGAGAACCTTTCAAACTACAATTTCTAAGACTCCTGTAAGTGCAAAAAGACAAAGAACATGATAAGCTTCTCTCTATATCTTTGAGATGAAAAAAAGACTTGAGATTACAGTGGCCCGAAACTTACAGCTTCAGCATTCTCGAAAAGTTTCCATAGGAAGCTGGGATATCGGATCCACTGAAGTTGTTATTATCTAGTTGCCTGCAGTGAGAGGACAGTAACCATGAATCTAACAAATACTTGAAGAATGAGGTAAAACACACAATAGAGGAACATACAGGATTTGCAGGATTGGCAATGCAGATAGTTGTGGTGGGAGATTTCCAGATAAGTTGTTGTTGTCTAGCAACCTGTAAATTTAGTTTGATCACTTTAACCATCATGATGTCCCAAATCATGGAAATAGTGGCAACATTGTGGCAAAGACTCACACATGAACGATGTTTGTAAGACTGGAAAGCTCAACTGGAATCTGGCCGCTCAACGAATTATTGTTAAAGTGACTGTACAAGGCCAAAAGCAAAATCTGTGAGATGATACTGAAAAACCAGCGCCTGAGGTTGATATCACTGTATGGCCTGATATTATTAAGACTCACAGATGTTTCAGTTTTTTCAAGTTGGAAAAAGACTTTGGTATTGATCCTGTGATGTTATTCTCATCTATCTGGAACCTATTCAAGTTCGAAAGATAGCCGAGTTCGCTTGGTAAAGGCCCTGAAAGTTTGTTTCCATTCAGCAGCCTGATAACAGGTTACAGAATCAGAAGATAAACAAAGCGAACACACATGCCTATCAAAAAGGTTTCAGCCAGAGAAATGATTATTTATCAGGTAGGTCCAGCTTACAAGAGTACCAGGGATGATATCTGTCCTATCTCCTTTGGAATTGAACCACTTAAATTGTTCCACATGAAATCTCTTCATAGAGGCAACATGAAAGAAAAAATTTCACAGTCAGTAAGAAAAATGGTGTAATAAAAACTATAGGGCATTCCGAAACTCACTTACAATATTTCGAGATGAAGTAATTTTTGTAGTTGTGGTGACAAACTCCCGGAGAGATTCATATTCATCAGCAGGCTGGTTGGCAAGAAAAGAAAGTATCAGGGAAGGAATCCTATTATAGGAATAGCTGGTCATGTAGACAACTGCCCCGAGAGGGAGAAAAAAAAGGACAACTGAACCAGCTTCTCTCAAAGGCAAGCCTGTTTAACTCGAGCATATATACAAGCCGACTAACAAGAGAAGCAAGAAGATGACATAAGAAAAAGAAAGAAAGAAAAACATACAGTTCTCGGACATGCAGGTAGTCGTCAGTACCAATCTCATTAAAGCAGATAACTCCAGTCCAATTTGATCTGCAAGGGTCTCCTCTGTTCCAGTTTCTCAAATTCTCTTTAGGATCAATCAAACTTCTCTTAAGTGATCGTAAGGCGGTGACTGCAGATGGAAACCAGAGTTGAAAAGCACGCAAGAGAAGAAGATGACTAGAACTGGAAGCAGAAAGAGAAGAAAAGCAAGTCACCTTCGGAAGGGTCTGTTCTCTGTGCATCGGAAAGAAGAAGCACACAAGAAGAGGCAACAAGGAGGGCATGTAGATAGAGTCTTGGAGGCAACACCATGATGCGTTTGGAAACGTAACTGCATAAGAAGCAGAGAGATTAATAGATAAAAAAAGAGTCCAACAGATAATTGAGCAGCAGCATATGGTTCCAAATTTAAGCAGCCCTGAGTAATGAATCCAACAGCAAACACAAGGTGCTCGTATTTATGACAGAAATAGACACGGCAACAAAAAATCAACCCCACGCATTCATTAGCTCAAAGCCAAGATCATTACCTCAGTCTTCTAGATCAGCTATGAGAATGAGAATTTTCCGCAGAAACCCTGAAACCGGCGACAAGTCAAACAATGCAGATCAAATCAAAGATAGATAATCATTGGGGAGAATGATTAATGGAAGAAATCGAAATGAAATGACCTTCATGGGGGTTCTTGGTTTGATTTTTCTGCACAGCGATGATGGAAGAGAGACGCCGACCATTAAAATATCCCAAGAAAAGCTCAAACCTTTTTCACGAAATCATGGTGGTAAAATTTCGTAACTGGGTTGACTCTACCTGCTCCATCGTGCGTCAACTTTTTTTGACAAATTAGAAAAGCAAAAGAAAGAAACGAGTCTGAAATGCCATTATCTGTAAATAAATGATTCTCGGCTCCGACGGCGTTTCGAGAGTGAAACCCAGAGACGCGCTCTTGTCTTTGTGGGTCCCTTTCTTCTCGTAGAATACAAGTCAACTCCTTTCTCAGTCTTTGATTCTTCAATAATTGTTACCTCTTTCTTTTTTTCTCTCTCTCTCTCTCTTTACGCAATTATTAAGAGAGAGAGAGAGAGGCATCAAAGAAAGGCCTAAACTTGTTTTTGTTACTAATAATAAAAGTGCTTCCAAAGATGATAACTTTACCGGTCTTATCCCATTTTTCTCGAATGGATGTAAACCAAAGTAAAAGAAGAAGAAACAAAAATTTATGTGTATATATGGAAGCAAATCCAGAAGAACATTAGCGGGGAGCGATGGAGGGAATGACGCCACTGACGAGCTCGTTAGCTGTGAATTGTGAGAAGCTGTTGTAAGAGCCAATCCCTAAGGAGGCACCTGCGAAGCCTGACATTCCCGAAGCAGAGGATTGGACTGAAGGGCTTGAATATTGCTTCTCCTCTTTTGGAAGCATCCCGTAAAGGTTCTCCAGCTCCCTCACGATCTCCAGCATCCTCGGACGCTCTTCCGGGTCGTCCCGGCAACATCTGATGGCCATTTCCATGAATCTCTTCACGCACTCCTCCGAGTACTGCCCCATGCTCCCGTCTATCACCGACAACATCATCCCGGCTTGGCACGCTTCTTTCACCTCCCGGACGATGTTTCTTCCGTGTGAGATGGGGCGCATTCCTGTCAGAATCTCCAGAAAGACTATGCCGAGGCTGTAAACGTCACTCTTCTCTGTTAGCCTGTGGCTCAAGTAGTACTCTGGATCAACGTATCCCTGTAAGTTGAAGACAATCATTCATCTTTATTAGTTAGTCCTCACTCTTTAGGGGCTCAAAAGGTGGAAAAAACAAACAACATACAGGGGTGCCTTTGACGATGGTAGTTACGTGATCCCTTTGCACTCCTCCACCATCTATTGCAATCAGCTTAGAGATCCCAAAGTCTGCCACTTTAGGGTTGAGCTTCTTGTCTAGAAGAATGTTGCTGGGTTTGATGTCTCGATGGATGATTGGTGGGTCAGCTTCTGTGTGTAGATACAGAATCCCCCTCGCAGACCCCAGTGCTATTCTCAGCCTCAGCGCGAAACTCAGCGGCTGTCTGAACCTCGCTGCACTTCCATAATTTTTAAGATCAAATCACAAAATTCTCCAGCAACACTTTCGCACATATATATATATACAAAATACAAGAGATCTTACCAGAAAGTGCGTCTTGAAGAGAACCGTTGGGCATGAACTCATATACCAACATCTGCACAAGACATAACAATTAAACACAAGCTTGAGATTTTTAACAAAAAACAAAAACTGAGGTTTGGAATCACCTGTTCTCCTTTCTGATCGCAGTAGCCAAGCAAAGAAACAAGGTTTCGGTGGTGTAGCCGTGAGAGCAACTCGATCTCTGTGTAGAACTCTTTTTGGCCCTGCAGAGATCCTTTCTCTGCACGTTTGACTGCTACAATCAGGCCACCTGGTAAATGGCCTTTGTAGACCTTCCCATAGCCTCCTCTGCCAATCTGGGAAAGATCACTGAAACTGCTTGTTGCTGAATCAAGTTCCATGAAATTGTAACCCTTAACACTCTCCATGTTCATTGGGGATCTAGGCACTAAACCATGGAGAAGATATATGATGGAGATAAGCATTAGTCATTCATTATCATAGAAAAACATGTACCTAGTTTTCACTTACTGGGCTCTTGTTCTTCCGTGTCGACTTGCCTAATTTTTCTCTTCTTTTGTTTCCTTCTCTTGATGAAGAGGACCAATGCTATAGAGGACAATGCAAGGAAGAAAGCAATAGCTCCTGCAATGATTCCAACTTTGACGCCTTTGCTCATTCCCGAGTTATTCGGGTATTTGAGAGTAACTGCAGCAACAACATGGAAGCAGAATTACTCTTTTGGTTCACAAGGATTTAATAATGAGTAGAAGAGATGGGTACTACCGTCTCTGTAAGGACCCATGAGGTTGATATAGATAATCTCGTAGGGGCCAAGAGAATCATCGGTATCGAGAGAGAAAGTTGCAAAGAAGTCAACAATGCGTCGAAGCTCTGTGGTGTTGAATATCCTTTTCAAGTCACTGTACTCGGGAAAAACCTTCATGTTGATGGCTAGCCTTGGACCTGATTGCCATGAGAATGATTCAATAGACAGCTGATAGCGGTTTATCCCGAGATTGGAGGCCACATCGACCATGTAGGCGACGGTATAAGGTCGGAAGTCGGAGAAACTTGGACTCCTAAGCCGGAGTCCAATGCCAAGGGGTGCAGCGCAGAAACATGGAACTGGAGACCCAATCACGTAGTCATAGTTTTCGCTCAAGGGGCAGGACTGGCGTTTGCAGTCTCCGGTGGTGGAGTTTTCCGAGGAACTTCCAGGAGATTCCACTTCAACTATTGAGACGCCACAGAGATCAGCTAAGCTTCGCTCATTTACTCTTGCACAAACTGGGTTTCCGTAAAGCCTGCTCATCAAATATCACAAACAGGGTGCTCTGATTTCTCTACCCACATTAACTCTACGTCACTGTTTGTGTGGAGATAATCTTACTTGACTGTGACGTTGGAAGGAGGGTTTAGAACGCTTGACGCATTCGAAAACAAGTTGTGCCTCAAGTCCCTGCAAGTTGTTCCAGTCAGCGAAAAACACTAATTAGTAGTCTGGTTTAAAATTGAAAAAACAATTGCCCCCCTGTGTTTTGACGTGTCTTACAAGATAAGTTTCGCCTCTGCAGTGAAGCTCCTATTCTCCCATATCACAGGAATCTCCCCGCTTAAGTTGTTATTCTGCAGAGACCTGAAAATTTAAGACAACATGACTCTTGTATTTTGTTTTATTCCTTGAAACAACATTTATCTTTTGATTAACTGAAAGAAAAAAAAAGGAGAAAAAGTGGATCTTACAGTCTCTGCAAACGTGGAAGGCCTGAAAAATTCGAAGGGATGGATCCGTTGAGCATATTGTTGTGCAGGTTACTGCATGCAATATAAAAGTGCACTTCATGTTGTCAACAACAATGTAACGACATATCAATTACATTCCATTTCTTGGCTTGGTACCTACATAGTTGTGATGTTCGCAGAGAACTTGTTCTTGGGAATGTCTCCTGTGAGTTTGTTGGAGGAAATATCTCTGAAGCATCAACAGGAAAAAAAAACCTTAGGGACTTATATAACACGAAATACTAATTAATGGTTTCTTATTGTTAAAGTGACTCACAAGTAATAGAGAACCGGTGATTTGCTCATATCAGGAATATGTCCTATTAAGTTGCAGTTTCTGAGACTCCTGTTTATGCGTAGCCAACAAAATCAGAACGCCACAGGAAAACCTAAAAAGTTGTACTATGTTCTGTTTCTTACAGTTTGACGAGATTGGGTATCTTTCCGTAAGAAGATGGGATCTCTGTCCCAACGAAGTTGTTATTGTCCAATTGTCTGTAAATGAAGAAGCAAATTAAGTTGAATGTGGAAGAAAGTTAGTCTTCTTTAGTAAGAAGTTGAAGACACAAAAAGGCTCTTACAGAATTTTCAAGCTTGCCATCTGAGAGAGCTCCGGTGGAAGATATCCAGTTAGCTTGTTATTGTCCATCAAGCTGCACAAGTTGAGCCGCATGTTACAGGGCAAGTACCAACAATCCCTGATGTTCAGTAGTTTTAAATAAGATCAACAAATTTAGATGTAATCAAGAAACTTACAAGTGCAGAACGTCGGATAAAGAAGAGTACTCAGGCGGAATCTGACCCGTGATTGAGTTGTTGTTCATATGACTGGCAAAGAAATTACAAGTCATGTCAAAAGGGTTTAAAGAAGGAAGAGAAGCAGAAGAGGGAGAGAGAGAGATATCTCACAAATGCTTCAGTTTTTTCAGGTTTGCTAAGGACGTAGGAAGTTCTCCGCTAATTTCATTGTAGTCTATCTGAAGGATTAAGAGATTGGAAAGAGAGCCGAGTTCTTGAGGCAAAGGTCCCGTCAGTTTATTTCCACTCAGTAGCCTCCAAGCAAAAAAAAGCTGGTAAGTGATGCGGTCTTCAAGGGGAAATTCTGATGAAACAATGATCAAGATTACTTACAAGAAGATGAGATGAGTCAAGTTGCCTAGTTCTGGTGGAACCTGGCCAGTGAGGTCGTTCCACATGAAGTTCCTGTGATGAGGTAATATATAAAGAGCAGGTTTAGGTGTAGTTTAATTGCAAAAGCAGAGCTCTGAGTATGAGACGAAAACATAGGACATACAATATGGTGAGATTTGATAGAAGGCTGAGTTCATGTGCCAGTTGTCCGGTGAGGTTCATGTTTAGCAACCGCCTGCATCATTTGATCAAGCCAAAAACATCATATGACATCCTCAAGGTTTGGCTTTGGAGTTTAAAAAGAAGTTTTAAAAGTCTGAACGTACAACTCTTTAACATGAAGAAAGCCATCGGAAGGATCAGGGATGCAGAAGACACCGGTCCAGTTAGAGGCGCATGGATCCGTCTTTCTCCAGTCTTGAAGATGATCCATAGGGTCCTTCAGTTTGCGACGAACAGCCCGCAGAGCACTGACTGCAAAAGAAAACCTCGTTAGCATCACCCGACGCGTTTCCTCTCTCTCTTTTAGTAATAGAAAAAAGAAAAGGGAGCGAAGCGGTTCCGATCACGGGTTGGCTCCTCCCTCTACCTCTCTCTCTCTCTCTCCTCATCTCTGCTTCCTCCGGCGTCCTCTCCGGTAACTCTATTTCCCATTTTCTCGAAATTCCGACTAGTTTATCAAGAATCATGCATATACATATATACCGGTTTTTATGTTTGTTTGTTTTCTACGATCCCAAGCGTTCTTAGGTTTATCTAGATCTGGATTTCCTTTACTTCTCTCTCCTTAAATTTTAGGTCTATAATTTTCTTGTACACGCAGAGCTGAGAACCATACCTTGATGAATTCGTGCGCTTCTGGAGAATCCACTGTTTCCTGCAAATCGGGAAACAAGAACAGCTTTTTCTTCTGGATTTTGGTTTGCTTACTCCCTAAGTTTTTTGGAACCTCACTCCTTCTGCTTGTCGATTTCCTCCTCATTGACGCTGTCGATAGGATCCCCTCGCTCTCCTTGATTCCATCTCTCCTTGATTGATTCTTCTGCTTTTCCAACTCTCTCACCAATGGTCTCCCCTCAGTTTCCTGCCCCCTCCAAGCCACTCCGGAAACAGCTTTTTCTTTCAACCACCCCGCCGGATGTTGTCTTGACCGACAATGTTGAGCTGGATTTCTCTGATGTTTTTGGTCCTCTCCCCGAAGATACCTCTGCAGACTCGGAGGAGATTGCTTTCTCCACC
The DNA here is from genome assembly GCA_900406555.1 of Pseudoturritis turrita. Taxonomy (NCBI): domain Eukaryota; kingdom Viridiplantae; phylum Streptophyta; class Magnoliopsida; order Brassicales; family Brassicaceae; genus Pseudoturritis; species Pseudoturritis turrita. The sequence goes on from OVBL01000813.1 coordinate 1,349,818, forward strand.
GATTCCGGTGACATTGTCTTCGACGAGCCTGCTGTTGTCTACAGCCGATCCCATTCGTTGGTCGGCCCATCTTCCTTTGGTAGTCATTCTTTGAAGCTTAACAAGCTCACTTTACGGGAGACAAGGGCTCCAATAGACTTGCTGGAGTGTCTTGAAGACGAAAGTGACAAAGCTCTTGAGTGTGGTGACCTGGAAGCCTCATCAGGTGTAGGCATCAAGGACTTCGAGGTTATGAAGGTTGTTGGCCAAGGTGCATTTGGGAAAGTGTTCCAGGTGAGGAAAAAGGGGACCTCTGAGATATATGCCATGAAGGTTATGAGGAAGGATAAAATTATGGAGAAAAACCACGCCGAATACATGAAAGCTGAGCGTGATATTCTCACCAAAATTGACCACCCCTTCATCGTTCAACTTAAATACTCTTTCCAGACAAAGTATAGGCTGTATCTCGTGCTCGACTTTATAAACGGAGGCCATCTTTTCTTCCAGCTCTACCACCAAGGGCTTTTCAGGTATTTGCAACTCCTTGCAGCTTTTTTTGTCGAGTTAACAGGAGCTTAGAGAGGCTGACTCTTGATGTTTTTTTTTCTTTGCCAGAGAGGAATTGGCTCGTGTGTACACTGCAGAAATTGTCTCTGCGGTATCTCACCTTCACGAGAAAGGCATAATGCATAGGGATCTGAAACCGGAAAACATACTATTGGACGCAGATGGCCACGTTATGTTAACAGACTTTGGCTTAGCAAAAGAATTTGAGGAAAACACAAGGTCAAACTCCATGTGTGGGACTACGGAGTATATGGCACCTGAAATCATTCGTGGAAAGGGCCATGATAAGGCAGCTGATTGGTGGAGCGTGGGGATTCTGCTGTATGAGATGCTCACGGGAAAGGTAAACTGATATGCCTTGTTCTTGTTAATTGACAGTATTTTGCTAAGCAGTATGCGTGATGCTGTTTTTTCCACAGCCACCGTTTTTGGGAAGCAGAGATAAGATACAGCAGAAAATTGTCAAGGACAAGATCAAGCTCCCGCAATTTCTGTCAACGGAATGTCATGCGTTACTGAAAGCGGTGAGTATGGAACTCTTAAAACAAGGAAACCTCTTACTTTGTGTCCACTGGACCAATCAATAACACTATGATGCGTCTGTCCGAATGCAGCTGCTGCAAAAAGAGCCAGAGAGGCGCCTGGGAAGCGGAGCAAAGGGGGCAGAGGAGATAAAAGGGCACAAGTGGTTCAAGGTTGTAAACTGGAGGAAGCTGGAGGCGAGAGAGGTGCAGCCAAGTTTTAGGCCAGAGGTGTCGGGAAGGCTATGCATAGCCAACTTTGACAAGTGTTGGACGGATATGTCGGTCTTGGATTCTCCAGCCGCCAGCCCCACTGCGGATGCCAAAGCCAACCCCTTTATCAACTTCACATATGTGAGGCCGCCCACGTCTTTCCTTCAACAGACCTGCTCCTTTGAGTAGACTGCAACCAGCAGTTGTCTTGTTGTTCACTTAAACTTTGTCTTGTTTTTATTATACCATTTTCACTGTTACAGTATTCCGGTTTGATGGATAATTGATGGGCTATGTTGGGCCACTTGAGTCTTTTGGATTTGAGATTGAGAAAACAAAGATAAATGGATCGGAGATTGACGTTTGTACGTTCACCACAAACATAAAATGGATGAATGGGGAATTTTGGATAAAATGTGTGTAGAAAAAAAAGACAATCCACACAAAGTTAGATGGCTTCTCTTCTCTCTCCCGCCACCGCCGGCGCATTTCATTCGAATCTCAAGTGCTCAACCACCGGTTTCTCTCCTCCCTCTCCCTTTTCATCCCAAAACAGCAGCCTTTTCCTCCTCAGCCGCCGGAGTTGCATGAGATGCAGCTTTTCTCCGGAGGACATTCCCGTGGATTTTGTGGGGCAATCTCTCTCTCATCTCCCTGCTTTCGACGAATTTCAGAAATCCGTGGGCAGATTCTCGGATACCCAGAAATGGGAATTCTTTGTGTCCGCCGGACTCGTCTGGTTTTACCTGACGGCGAGACCTGGTGTTCTCATCGGCGCCATTGACGCCTACCTTCTCGCCCCGCTCCAGCTTGGCCTCGACACTGTGATTGGGACAAGGAGGTTGAAGAGGTCCGATTTCTTGGTCACAGAGAAACTGGGCGAAGGCTCTTTCGGCGTGGTATACTCCGGCGTCCTTCTTCCCAAGAACTCTAGTGTTGATGAGCCTCCTTCTAGGGTTAGCAAAGCAAGAGCTAAAGCTATAGACTTTACCGGCCAATTCAAGGAGAGAGTCATTCTCAAGAAGGTGTGTTCATTGATTTTTTGTTTTTGTTTTTGTTTTTTGTTTTTCTGACAAAAAACTTGTCAATGCAGGTGAAGGTGGGAGTACGAGGGGCGGAAGAATTCGGCGAGTACGAAGAGTGGTTCAACTACAGACTCTCAAGGGCTGCTCCTGAGACCTGCGCTGAGTTTCTCGGTAGCTTTGTCGCCGACCAGACCAATACTATGTTTACTAAAGGCGGAAAATGGCTTGTCTGGAGGTTCGAGGTGCTCTTCTTACCTTAACATACATATGAAATTCGACTGTTTGTGTTGCGGTGATGGATGCGTGTTTTTTCAACAGGGAGACCGTGATCTCGCTGATTACATGAAAGATCGGAGCTTTCCTTCTAATCTGGAGTCCATCATGTTTGGGCGTGTTCTTCAAGGAGTGGAATCTGTGAAACGCAGTGCATTGATCATTAAGCAGATCATGCGCCAGATCATTACATCTCTCAGGAAAATCCATGATACGGGCATTGTTCACAGGGACGTGAAGCCTGCCAACTTGGTGGTTACAAAGAAGGGTCAGATTAAGCTCATAGACTTTGGTGCAGCTGCTGATCTTCGCATCGGCAAGAATTACATCCCGGAACGCACGTTGCTCGATCCTGACTACTGTCCTCCTGAGCTCTATGTCCTCCCTGAGGAAACGCCAAGTCCTCCTCCCGAGCCAATAGCCGCTCTGCTGTCCCCGATTCTGTGGCAGGTGGTTTTGAAATTGTTTTATGTCAATCTTTGTCTTCTTGACTTGAGTGTCTGTCTGATTTGGAGTGCTGATTCTTACAGTTGAACAGTCCGGATCTGTTTGATATGTATTCTGCTGGGATAGTGCTTCTCCAAATGGCGGTTCCGACCTTAAGATCTACTGCGGGTCTGAAGAATTTCAATTTGGAGATCAAGGCAGTTGAATATGACCTCAAAAGATGGCGGGACAGGACTCGGACAAGGCCAGACTTGAGCATACTAGATCTGGACTCTGGTAGAGGGTGGGACCTCGTCACGAAACTCATATCCGAGAGAGGTTCTCTGAGACGCGGACGCCTTTCAGCCACTGCTGCTCTCAGACACCCTTATTTTTTGTTGGGTGGTGATCAAGCGGCCGCTGTTCTTTCAAAGCTCAGTTTCAGCAAGTAACTTTGATTTATTCTTATGATGTAAATGTACACAACAACTCAACTCTGTTCCTTAAATAAATTTCTGGTATGCTCTGCTTCTTGATTCACTATCAAACGAGTTTTGTCTTTGCCTGAGCGGTTTTGCATATCAAAGCAGCTGTCATCAGGTCTTATTCAGAGGCTGCAGGGGTATATTTTGTATTGATACTGGTCTGGTATCTCTCTCCAGGTATGTTCACTCATGTCGATTCACATATATATATGTTAAACACTTGTATACACTGATCTTTGTATTCACGTAGTTGTGATTCACAAAAGGTTTTAATACTTAAAGCTCGTCATGCGAGAGGAGGGCATCTAGAGCAGTGTGATTCTTTTTCTTGCATCCCCACTTGCATCTCCAGCCACACAAGGAGTTGAAGATGGCGAGTCGCTTGGACTGCAGAGAAATGATCTTTGAAGCGGTGTGAGCTCTTGTGAGGTAAACTGCGTAGCCATCATCCATGAACTCTGCTCCCTGAGGAAAGACATGCCACACCAGACTCCCAGCACCAGCCCCTCCTTTCCTTGTTGAGTTAAGGGTCATCTTGTACACCGTATTCAACATCATATCTCGGAAAGACGTGTTGAAACCAGAGTCATGTGCGGACACACCAAACTCTGTGAACAGAACTGGCATTCCCAAGTAGGTCTCTGCGTCCTCCACATGAGCTTGCATCCACGAGCTAGTGAATTCCAGGAAAGAATCTGATACTGCCGGAGATATCCTACAGTTTGCAATTCATTTACTGCATTTCAGCTGTTCTCTGTTTTCAGATTGAGGGCAGTGTCAGTTTCTTGGTATTTTGCATTAAAAACTTACCAGGAATCAGGATAGACGTGAACAGTAGCAAAATCGACGCCAAGAACCTGATTATTTCTGATGAAGTCGGTTCCGACTTGTGCAGCGTAGGGGTTGGGATTGAATCTGGTTCGCGCCGGGGCAGAGGGACCGTAGAAGCCTTCGAGTCCAATCTCCACCAAATGTTTAGCGTCTAAGCTCTTCACGAACACCGCCATTTCTTGTATCCAAGACTGGAGATTGTCACCGGATGGATCAGAGGGGCAACGAGGCTCGTTCATGAGTTCCCAGGCAAAGATTGTGGGGTCGTTCTTGTAAGTAATGTTTGTGAAGGTGTTCACTCTATTCAGCACCGTCTGCGATGCAACCACATTCAAGTCACAATATTTCGCTGATGGGTAAAAAAAGATGTGCTTTTTTGGATAAATTAAGCAATGAAATTCGCAGAGATGGATGGAATAATCACCCGGACATGGGATTTGTAGTAGTTTCTGAGGGTGGGGTTGGTGAAGAAGTCGTCATCAGAGGTGAGATTAAGGCCGGAGGCGTTGCCCCATTTAACGTACTGAGCTTTGCCGCCATAGGCATCCCAGTTGTTGACCAATGACAGTATAAGTCTGATTTTGTACTTTCTGGCCTCGCTCACCACGAAGTCCAGGGCCTGCCCAATTGCTCAAACCTTTAAACAGAAGATAGCCTTGAAGGAAGAAGGTTTAGGTGTAGAGAAGATGTACCTTGAAGACATCTTCATCGTAAACGGAGGGAGATTTCTGGAGAGCTCTCCATTGGCCGTCATTGAAAGCCCATGTCCTGCCTACCGTCATTCCAACTGCAGAGGCTTGTTGGAGCACTTCTGTCACTTTGCCTCTGGTGGAATTGTCAGCTGCAAGAGTCATCATCCAGTATGTGTTGAAGCCATTAACGTAGAATGGTTGTCCGTTTAGGGTGAATTGCATCCCTTTCCTCTGCACCATCTCCCATTCTTCTTCTTCTTCTTCTACTGATTCTGAGTTAAACCTGCAAAAGAAGTTTCAGTCTGTCATTCTTCCCTCTAAAATAATTCCGAGACGAATGTGTGAATGATCGGTGATATTTAGTACCCATGGGACTCGCTGTCAAAGTCTGCAAGAGCTCTGTTTTGTGTTAGAATCATGAAAAGCGCAGAGCAGAGAACAATTTTGATGAATCCAAGACGGTCATTCATTTTTGCAGGTTTATGGATGAAAAGAGCTTCATCTTTCATCTGGTTGCATGTTTAGGTATATATTCATACCAATAAAGCCAATAGAAGATGAAGCTCTTTTCTAGGTTATTAAAATCCAAAACTTTAACTTACAAGGCAAGAGAATCGTTTCTAGGTTCAGCGATCACTTACAAAACCAGAGAGATGAAACTTGAAGCACATCGTTCCTAGGTATCAATCTTTGGACTGAAATGTGAGACAACTCCAAAGTAACGTGTCACTGCCAAGCTAAGATTTGAAGCGCACCCACTTCTTGACAGTGGAGTTAGCTGAAATGTCAAACTCAGTTTCTTTCGTGCAAGCTTCAGACCAACCATATCTTTAAGTCATTTTCACAAAGAAGCTTATTACATCTTTTGCGATTGATAAAAGGGAAGAATATCCGGCAAAAAGGCAATTACAGTATTTCTTCCACTTTTTTTCTTTCTGGGTTTCTGTTTCAACACGAAATTGCACAATCAATGTGATCATAAAGCAAATCTTCCTTCGTGTGACATCTCAATTGCCGAAAATAGAAATATGGAACTCGTGTCTTTGCATTGCTTTCTTTTACCTGCATATACCAGAAACGCTACTCTCTTTTCTTTCTTTTTCTTGTTGCAAATTTGCATCCGTTTGCGCTTTTACAGCAACAACCGTTAAAAAACATGTCACAAAGTTTTCCGAGAGCTTTGGCTCAGTATTGTAAAGAAGATTATACAACTGACTATCAAAATCAGAAGAAATATCATATCGAATTAACCACTATAAATCTTACAATGGAACCTTGCATATTACTGCCGGCAAGTAGCTCTTCAAGTTGCATATCTTCATGAAAGTTATTCACATGGATTCGGTTCTTTGATGGATGCTACTAAACCACACTGCACAAGAACAGACCCAAATGAAACGAGATCGATATATCTGTGTCATCTTTCCCTTGATCTGAACACAGCAATCAGATACTTGCAGAGATGAATCTACTTACCATCTCACATCTGAGAGTGAAAAGACCATTGTCCTCCGCGAGAGCTGTGTCAGGACTTTTGCAGCAGCTGCAGATTACGAACGCATCTAAGACACAATGAATACATATCAGACAAGACTCCCATTGCTAAAAAAAAACAGATGAACACGGGAAACTAATAATGGAATTTACCAATGTATCTCCGGAACACAGCTTGGAAATCCTTAGAAGACACTAAGCCCATCAACTCTAGCCGCTGCTGTTTGTCCAGCAATCCCTTTGTCTCCATTTGGCCAAGTAAGAATTTCATGACGTGACATGGCTTCCTACGCATCCTGAACAACATAACTTTAAAAGAGTGATGCACAGCTAGAGGAAATCCTCAAAACGATCAATTAAGAAACAAAGCAAGTCGTACGTTCTGCAGAGATCAGAAAAGTTTAAACAAACTGTTCTCTGTGTCCCTTCCACAAGGAGCCGCGGAGGCATCATCACTGTTCCTTTCCTCTCTGTAGAAACCTCGAGATCGTCCTCACGAAGCAGATAAAACACCCTGCTCAAGAGCTGCAGAGCATAGAAAAGCTGGTATCATAATCAAAAACCAGTAAATATTTACCAAAAGCATGATCAAGTCTCAGCTGAAAGTACCTCTTCATAGCCATAATCAGGCTCAAAGTTGTGGCCGGGAAGAAGGCGTCTCCCAGATTGACAGGCTGTTATGTCAACGGTAACAATTATATACAGTAGTAGAACCTCAGGACAATAACTGACTGTCTTTGGAAACATGATTAATTACCCGCAAAGGGTCGTGCTTTCTGGAACAAGATGTCGTCTTCGCGTATTAGAAGCTTCCCCTTCTTCTTCTTCTTCTTCTTCTTGGAAGGATCAAATTTACTGACCTACATCAGCAGAAGCTTTAGCAAACCGGAACACGGAGAAACAGCCAAGTAACACAACAATCAAAGTATACCCATGAAGAAGAATCTAAATGATCGAGTTCAAGTTTCCAACACGGCTGCTGCTTTTGCTGTAAATCCATCGTCGCCGGCGGGGAGAGTCGTTTCAGCGATGACCGGAGGGCAAATAAAAGGGCTGATACGAGGGTTTGTAATTGGGCCCGTATTGGGCCTTGCATTAGGAAAACACTTGAAAGAAGAAAAAGAATCTTTTATATATATATTACAGTGGAAGACCGACAGGGCCCATCAGCTGAAAGTTAAGAAGGTAGTTAGCTAAATAACAAGTGTGTTGTTGTTTTGGGGTATGGTCGAGACTACAGAGAGAGAGTGATGATTGGGTTTGGAGTCAGCGAGGAGCGATGCTGGGAACAACGCCGCTGCTGAGATCGCTTCCTAAAAGGCTCGCCGACTCGTAAAGGTCTCTCGTCACATTCGACGATGATGTTGAGAGCACCGACGAGGATGACGGCGTTTCCACTGATCTCTCCGGGTTTGCCTGGACCAGTCCCTCCAGCTCTTTCACCACCTCCGCCATCGCCGGCCTCATCTCCGGTGAGTCGTCGCTACACCTCAGCGCCAACGCCGCAAACTTTTCTACGCTTTCCATCGACCACAGCTCCATTCTCTTGTCTATCAGCGACACCATCTTATCCCTCTGATCCGCTGTCTTCACCTCTCTCACGATGTTTTTGCCATGGGATATGGCGTGCATACCAGTCAGCAGCTCCAAGAACACAACCCCAATGCTGTACACATCGCTCTTGTCCGTCAACTTGTGCGTCAGGAAGTATTCTGGATCCAGGTACCCCTGCAAACAATGAAAACTAAGCAAATGGATCACTTGTACCAACATATATGCTTTATTTACATCATTCCTTTTCAATGACTCACCGGAGTCCCACGAACAACCGTGGAGACGTGTTTAGGCACATCCTCTTCGTCCTCCAAAGCAGGGGCAAGCCGGGACAGTCCAAAGTCTGCAACTTTGGCATTGAAGTTGGGGTCGAGGAGGATGTTACTGGCTTTGATGTCTCGGTGGAACACTGGCGGGTTGGCTTCTGTGTGAAGGTACAGAATACCCCTGGCTGCTCCCAACGCAACACGGACCCTCATCCCAAAGCTCAATGCCTCCTTCCCTTTAGCTGCATCACCACAGATATATCCCATTAAATGACACACATCTAAAAACACCTACCCAATGAATCTTAGTGCTTTTGTACCAGACAACCAGTCGCGCAGGGTGCCATTTGGCATGAATTCGTACACCAGCATCTGCACATTCAGCAACCTCATAAGCAAATTAACATAATTCACCACGCGGCTTTACTGTGCAGCAAGAGAGTACCTGCTCACCCTCTTCGTCACAATAACCGATTAGTGACACGAGGTTCCGATGATGCAACCTCGAGAGCAACTCTATTTCATTCAAGAACTCCTTTTCACCTTGCAAAGACCCTTCATCTGCTCGCTTTATTGCAGCAACCGTTTTGTCAGATAACACACCTCTATATACCTTTCCATAGCCTCCGCGTCCAACCAAAGTTGAGCTGCTAAAATGGTCGGTGGCCTCTGCTAGCTCTTTGAAACTGAAGCTCCTTATCCCAGAATTCATCAAGGAAGCCTTCGAGGCTGACAAATACAACCAGATTCAATTAAAGTTGGTTCTAAATCTCAGCGAGATAGATTGGGAATGGCAGATTCGGTTACACTTACAAGACCGTCTTCTAGATATCTCACGCTCATGCTTGCCGTATTTTCTAAGCAACAAGGCCGCAACCATGGCGGAGATCGCAACAGCAGTCACCACAGCCCCTGCAGTTATTGCTGCCAAACGCCCCCAGCTTACGCCTTTTCTTTCACTGTTGAAGTTAACTGAGGAGATAAAGAAGACTTCCAGTTAGCATTCAATCTAGATCTGCTTGTGTGGAAAACACTTATTGGGTTAAAGAGGCGCACCATATGAATAAGGCCCCTGCAGGGTGAAGTTGAGAAGCTCATACGGGCCGAATAAGTCACTACCAGGAAATCTCCATGATGCGAATATGCCTCGGATTCTGAGAACTTCACTCGTGTTAAATGTTCTTGTATAGGTTTCATTAACTTTTGGAAAAAGTTTCAGATACATCCTCATACGAGGCCCTTTCTCCCATTGATATGAGTCGATCCAGAGTTGATATGGTTCCATTTGAAGGAATTCGGTAACATACTTGCCAAATTGATCACTATATGGAGGGAAATATGAGAAACTAGGACTTTTAAGACGATATCCAATCCTGAGAGGCGCTGCACAAAAGCATCGTAATGGGGATGCTGGACTGTATTCGTAGAAGTCAGGAGTGGGACAGGCTAGAGGAGGACAGTCTAGCGCAGAATTAGTTGAGTTGGTTGGTAGTGATGTCCACTCCTTCCCTATGGATTCACAGAAGAGGCCTGCGTTTGATATGCTTCCGTTCTTGCAAATCGGATTACCATCAAGCCTGGAGATGAATTAACCTTTCCGTAAGGAGCATTCAAGGCAGAAACATCAATATGCTAACCAAGATACAGATACGACTACGGAGCACCTTAAAGTGACATTTTCCGGAGGAGTTAGATCTCCTTGAACATGTGACAGAGTATTATTCCTGAGATCACTGTAGGAATTGGGAGAAAACAGGAATATTAGAGAAGTTGATGAACTACAGGTGACAGTGAGTGAAGGAGGGAAACGAGGATTTTACAGTAGAAGTCTAGCCTTCTTCGGTAATGAGATATTCCGCCAGAGGGAATCAGGGACGGATCCAGATAACACATTGTTCTTCAGCAATCTGCAGAAGATGAGTTTTTTAATTTTATTTGTCAAGTCGACATTGCTACTCACAAGCTTATTCTCTCCTTTGGATATGAAGAAACATAAACATAATTTCTCACAGCATCTGAAGCAAAGGGAGATCTGAGAAGCTCTGAGGAATGGATCCGTTAAGCATGTTGTTTGATAAATTACTGCAATTAACCAGTATGAAACTTAGAAGCAATACGGGATATATACGTGTAAACATAATTGAAGTTCACCGGTTAAGAGAAAGGAAACAGAATTAACAACTGTATAAAGCATACATGGTTGTCACATCCTTAGAGAGGTTAGAGGAAGGTAAAGGTCCTGTGAGCTCATTCAAGCTAAGATCCCTGTAGCAAACAAGAAGCACAAACACATTTCAAAACATGGGAAAGAGAATCCATGCCTTGCCATTGAGATTGATTGGAACTTACAAGTATTTGAGCCGACGCATCCTGCTAAAATCAGGAAGAGAACCTTTCAAACTACAATTTCTAAGACTCCTGTAAGTGCAAAAAGACAAAGAACATGATAAGCTTCTCTCTATATCTTTGAGATGAAAAAAAGACTTGAGATTACAGTGGCCCGAAACTTACAGCTTCAGCATTCTCGAAAAGTTTCCATAGGAAGCTGGGATATCGGATCCACTGAAGTTGTTATTATCTAGTTGCCTGCAGTGAGAGGACAGTAACCATGAATCTAACAAATACTTGAAGAATGAGGTAAAACACACAATAGAGGAACATACAGGATTTGCAGGATTGGCAATGCAGATAGTTGTGGTGGGAGATTTCCAGATAAGTTGTTGTTGTCTAGCAACCTGTAAATTTAGTTTGATCACTTTAACCATCATGATGTCCCAAATCATGGAAATAGTGGCAACATTGTGGCAAAGACTCACACATGAACGATGTTTGTAAGACTGGAAAGCTCAACTGGAATCTGGCCGCTCAACGAATTATTGTTAAAGTGACTGTACAAGGCCAAAAGCAAAATCTGTGAGATGATACTGAAAAACCAGCGCCTGAGGTTGATATCACTGTATGGCCTGATATTATTAAGACTCACAGATGTTTCAGTTTTTTCAAGTTGGAAAAAGACTTTGGTATTGATCCTGTGATGTTATTCTCATCTATCTGGAACCTATTCAAGTTCGAAAGATAGCCGAGTTCGCTTGGTAAAGGCCCTGAAAGTTTGTTTCCATTCAGCAGCCTGATAACAGGTTACAGAATCAGAAGATAAACAAAGCGAACACACATGCCTATCAAAAAGGTTTCAGCCAGAGAAATGATTATTTATCAGGTAGGTCCAGCTTACAAGAGTACCAGGGATGATATCTGTCCTATCTCCTTTGGAATTGAACCACTTAAATTGTTCCACATGAAATCTCTTCATAGAGGCAACATGAAAGAAAAAATTTCACAGTCAGTAAGAAAAATGGTGTAATAAAAACTATAGGGCATTCCGAAACTCACTTACAATATTTCGAGATGAAGTAATTTTTGTAGTTGTGGTGACAAACTCCCGGAGAGATTCATATTCATCAGCAGGCTGGTTGGCAAGAAAAGAAAGTATCAGGGAAGGAATCCTATTATAGGAATAGCTGGTCATGTAGACAACTGCCCCGAGAGGGAGAAAAAAAAGGACAACTGAACCAGCTTCTCTCAAAGGCAAGCCTGTTTAACTCGAGCATATATACAAGCCGACTAACAAGAGAAGCAAGAAGATGACATAAGAAAAAGAAAGAAAGAAAAACATACAGTTCTCGGACATGCAGGTAGTCGTCAGTACCAATCTCATTAAAGCAGATAACTCCAGTCCAATTTGATCTGCAAGGGTCTCCTCTGTTCCAGTTTCTCAAATTCTCTTTAGGATCAATCAAACTTCTCTTAAGTGATCGTAAGGCGGTGACTGCAGATGGAAACCAGAGTTGAAAAGCACGCAAGAGAAGAAGATGACTAGAACTGGAAGCAGAAAGAGAAGAAAAGCAAGTCACCTTCGGAAGGGTCTGTTCTCTGTGCATCGGAAAGAAGAAGCACACAAGAAGAGGCAACAAGGAGGGCATGTAGATAGAGTCTTGGAGGCAACACCATGATGCGTTTGGAAACGTAACTGCATAAGAAGCAGAGAGATTAATAGATAAAAAAAGAGTCCAACAGATAATTGAGCAGCAGCATATGGTTCCAAATTTAAGCAGCCCTGAGTAATGAATCCAACAGCAAACACAAGGTGCTCGTATTTATGACAGAAATAGACACGGCAACAAAAAATCAACCCCACGCATTCATTAGCTCAAAGCCAAGATCATTACCTCAGTCTTCTAGATCAGCTATGAGAATGAGAATTTTCCGCAGAAACCCTGAAACCGGCGACAAGTCAAACAATGCAGATCAAATCAAAGATAGATAATCATTGGGGAGAATGATTAATGGAAGAAATCGAAATGAAATGACCTTCATGGGGGTTCTTGGTTTGATTTTTCTGCACAGCGATGATGGAAGAGAGACGCCGACCATTAAAATATCCCAAGAAAAGCTCAAACCTTTTTCACGAAATCATGGTGGTAAAATTTCGTAACTGGGTTGACTCTACCTGCTCCATCGTGCGTCAACTTTTTTTGACAAATTAGAAAAGCAAAAGAAAGAAACGAGTCTGAAATGCCATTATCTGTAAATAAATGATTCTCGGCTCCGACGGCGTTTCGAGAGTGAAACCCAGAGACGCGCTCTTGTCTTTGTGGGTCCCTTTCTTCTCGTAGAATACAAGTCAACTCCTTTCTCAGTCTTTGATTCTTCAATAATTGTTACCTCTTTCTTTTTTTCTCTCTCTCTCTCTCTTTACGCAATTATTAAGAGAGAGAGAGAGAGGCATCAAAGAAAGGCCTAAACTTGTTTTTGTTACTAATAATAAAAGTGCTTCCAAAGATGATAACTTTACCGGTCTTATCCCATTTTTCTCGAATGGATGTAAACCAAAGTAAAAGAAGAAGAAACAAAAATTTATGTGTATATATGGAAGCAAATCCAGAAGAACATTAGCGGGGAGCGATGGAGGGAATGACGCCACTGACGAGCTCGTTAGCTGTGAATTGTGAGAAGCTGTTGTAAGAGCCAATCCCTAAGGAGGCACCTGCGAAGCCTGACATTCCCGAAGCAGAGGATTGGACTGAAGGGCTTGAATATTGCTTCTCCTCTTTTGGAAGCATCCCGTAAAGGTTCTCCAGCTCCCTCACGATCTCCAGCATCCTCGGACGCTCTTCCGGGTCGTCCCGGCAACATCTGATGGCCATTTCCATGAATCTCTTCACGCACTCCTCCGAGTACTGCCCCATGCTCCCGTCTATCACCGACAACATCATCCCGGCTTGGCACGCTTCTTTCACCTCCCGGACGATGTTTCTTCCGTGTGAGATGGGGCGCATTCCTGTCAGAATCTCCAGAAAGACTATGCCGAGGCTGTAAACGTCACTCTTCTCTGTTAGCCTGTGGCTCAAGTAGTACTCTGGATCAACGTATCCCTGTAAGTTGAAGACAATCATTCATCTTTATTAGTTAGTCCTCACTCTTTAGGGGCTCAAAAGGTGGAAAAAACAAACAACATACAGGGGTGCCTTTGACGATGGTAGTTACGTGATCCCTTTGCACTCCTCCACCATCTATTGCAATCAGCTTAGAGATCCCAAAGTCTGCCACTTTAGGGTTGAGCTTCTTGTCTAGAAGAATGTTGCTGGGTTTGATGTCTCGATGGATGATTGGTGGGTCAGCTTCTGTGTGTAGATACAGAATCCCCCTCGCAGACCCCAGTGCTATTCTCAGCCTCAGCGCGAAACTCAGCGGCTGTCTGAACCTCGCTGCACTTCCATAATTTTTAAGATCAAATCACAAAATTCTCCAGCAACACTTTCGCACATATATATATATACAAAATACAAGAGATCTTACCAGAAAGTGCGTCTTGAAGAGAACCGTTGGGCATGAACTCATATACCAACATCTGCACAAGACATAACAATTAAACACAAGCTTGAGATTTTTAACAAAAAACAAAAACTGAGGTTTGGAATCACCTGTTCTCCTTTCTGATCGCAGTAGCCAAGCAAAGAAACAAGGTTTCGGTGGTGTAGCCGTGAGAGCAACTCGATCTCTGTGTAGAACTCTTTTTGGCCCTGCAGAGATCCTTTCTCTGCACGTTTGACTGCTACAATCAGGCCACCTGGTAAATGGCCTTTGTAGACCTTCCCATAGCCTCCTCTGCCAATCTGGGAAAGATCACTGAAACTGCTTGTTGCTGAATCAAGTTCCATGAAATTGTAACCCTTAACACTCTCCATGTTCATTGGGGATCTAGGCACTAAACCATGGAGAAGATATATGATGGAGATAAGCATTAGTCATTCATTATCATAGAAAAACATGTACCTAGTTTTCACTTACTGGGCTCTTGTTCTTCCGTGTCGACTTGCCTAATTTTTCTCTTCTTTTGTTTCCTTCTCTTGATGAAGAGGACCAATGCTATAGAGGACAATGCAAGGAAGAAAGCAATAGCTCCTGCAATGATTCCAACTTTGACGCCTTTGCTCATTCCCGAGTTATTCGGGTATTTGAGAGTAACTGCAGCAACAACATGGAAGCAGAATTACTCTTTTGGTTCACAAGGATTTAATAATGAGTAGAAGAGATGGGTACTACCGTCTCTGTAAGGACCCATGAGGTTGATATAGATAATCTCGTAGGGGCCAAGAGAATCATCGGTATCGAGAGAGAAAGTTGCAAAGAAGTCAACAATGCGTCGAAGCTCTGTGGTGTTGAATATCCTTTTCAAGTCACTGTACTCGGGAAAAACCTTCATGTTGATGGCTAGCCTTGGACCTGATTGCCATGAGAATGATTCAATAGACAGCTGATAGCGGTTTATCCCGAGATTGGAGGCCACATCGACCATGTAGGCGACGGTATAAGGTCGGAAGTCGGAGAAACTTGGACTCCTAAGCCGGAGTCCAATGCCAAGGGGTGCAGCGCAGAAACATGGAACTGGAGACCCAATCACGTAGTCATAGTTTTCGCTCAAGGGGCAGGACTGGCGTTTGCAGTCTCCGGTGGTGGAGTTTTCCGAGGAACTTCCAGGAGATTCCACTTCAACTATTGAGACGCCACAGAGATCAGCTAAGCTTCGCTCATTTACTCTTGCACAAACTGGGTTTCCGTAAAGCCTGCTCATCAAATATCACAAACAGGGTGCTCTGATTTCTCTACCCACATTAACTCTACGTCACTGTTTGTGTGGAGATAATCTTACTTGACTGTGACGTTGGAAGGAGGGTTTAGAACGCTTGACGCATTCGAAAACAAGTTGTGCCTCAAGTCCCTGCAAGTTGTTCCAGTCAGCGAAAAACACTAATTAGTAGTCTGGTTTAAAATTGAAAAAACAATTGCCCCCCTGTGTTTTGACGTGTCTTACAAGATAAGTTTCGCCTCTGCAGTGAAGCTCCTATTCTCCCATATCACAGGAATCTCCCCGCTTAAGTTGTTATTCTGCAGAGACCTGAAAATTTAAGACAACATGACTCTTGTATTTTGTTTTATTCCTTGAAACAACATTTATCTTTTGATTAACTGAAAGAAAAAAAAAGGAGAAAAAGTGGATCTTACAGTCTCTGCAAACGTGGAAGGCCTGAAAAATTCGAAGGGATGGATCCGTTGAGCATATTGTTGTGCAGGTTACTGCATGCAATATAAAAGTGCACTTCATGTTGTCAACAACAATGTAACGACATATCAATTACATTCCATTTCTTGGCTTGGTACCTACATAGTTGTGATGTTCGCAGAGAACTTGTTCTTGGGAATGTCTCCTGTGAGTTTGTTGGAGGAAATATCTCTGAAGCATCAACAGGAAAAAAAAACCTTAGGGACTTATATAACACGAAATACTAATTAATGGTTTCTTATTGTTAAAGTGACTCACAAGTAATAGAGAACCGGTGATTTGCTCATATCAGGAATATGTCCTATTAAGTTGCAGTTTCTGAGACTCCTGTTTATGCGTAGCCAACAAAATCAGAACGCCACAGGAAAACCTAAAAAGTTGTACTATGTTCTGTTTCTTACAGTTTGACGAGATTGGGTATCTTTCCGTAAGAAGATGGGATCTCTGTCCCAACGAAGTTGTTATTGTCCAATTGTCTGTAAATGAAGAAGCAAATTAAGTTGAATGTGGAAGAAAGTTAGTCTTCTTTAGTAAGAAGTTGAAGACACAAAAAGGCTCTTACAGAATTTTCAAGCTTGCCATCTGAGAGAGCTCCGGTGGAAGATATCCAGTTAGCTTGTTATTGTCCATCAAGCTGCACAAGTTGAGCCGCATGTTACAGGGCAAGTACCAACAATCCCTGATGTTCAGTAGTTTTAAATAAGATCAACAAATTTAGATGTAATCAAGAAACTTACAAGTGCAGAACGTCGGATAAAGAAGAGTACTCAGGCGGAATCTGACCCGTGATTGAGTTGTTGTTCATATGACTGGCAAAGAAATTACAAGTCATGTCAAAAGGGTTTAAAGAAGGAAGAGAAGCAGAAGAGGGAGAGAGAGAGATATCTCACAAATGCTTCAGTTTTTTCAGGTTTGCTAAGGACGTAGGAAGTTCTCCGCTAATTTCATTGTAGTCTATCTGAAGGATTAAGAGATTGGAAAGAGAGCCGAGTTCTTGAGGCAAAGGTCCCGTCAGTTTATTTCCACTCAGTAGCCTCCAAGCAAAAAAAAGCTGGTAAGTGATGCGGTCTTCAAGGGGAAATTCTGATGAAACAATGATCAAGATTACTTACAAGAAGATGAGATGAGTCAAGTTGCCTAGTTCTGGTGGAACCTGGCCAGTGAGGTCGTTCCACATGAAGTTCCTGTGATGAGGTAATATATAAAGAGCAGGTTTAGGTGTAGTTTAATTGCAAAAGCAGAGCTCTGAGTATGAGACGAAAACATAGGACATACAATATGGTGAGATTTGATAGAAGGCTGAGTTCATGTGCCAGTTGTCCGGTGAGGTTCATGTTTAGCAACCGCCTGCATCATTTGATCAAGCCAAAAACATCATATGACATCCTCAAGGTTTGGCTTTGGAGTTTAAAAAGAAGTTTTAAAAGTCTGAACGTACAACTCTTTAACATGAAGAAAGCCATCGGAAGGATCAGGGATGCAGAAGACACCGGTCCAGTTAGAGGCGCATGGATCCGTCTTTCTCCAGTCTTGAAGATGATCCATAGGGTCCTTCAGTTTGCGACGAACAGCCCGCAGAGCACTGACTGCAAAAGAAAACCTCGTTAGCATCACACATATATAGACGCTGCTCAGAGAAATATAGAGGAGCGTACCATCAAGCGGGTGAGTGATCTCTTGGGCATCCAGCAAAGACCAAAAACAAGAAGACAACACCAGAATGACTCCAACTGCACCCATCATCTCTTTTATCTAAACTTTGTTCCAAAAACAGATTACTATTTCTTTTGCCCAGAGACGACCTTGAAATGCTGAGAAGAAGTGGTAAACTTGGAGAATGAGAATACAACTTGAAAGAGGAGCAATATATATGGATGTTCAATACAGATGATGATACAAGCAACGGTGAGTTTAAAATACTCTAAAGGAACTATCAATAACCCCTAGTTGCTGGTTTTTGCTGCCATATTTAAATGTGATTACTGAGTGTTGGAAGCGTTTAGAAGGCAATTAACAGTTTGTTCAAGTCTCTTCCCCCATTGGACTTCTTCTGTGTTCCCGCAAGTTACTGTGTTTACTTTCTCTCTTATGAAAAAGTCAAACCTTTTACGTAAAACAGAAACAGCCCAATAGACACAACTTCAACCATATCCACCTCAAACCGTTAACATTAGTTTATTGCTTATAACCACCAAGTTGCCTATTTCTTTTTTTTTTTTTTTTGCGACTAAATGTCAAAACACATCTATGTCACAAGTGTGTGTGTGTACATTTTCTTGCTTGAACGTCGCGGTAGAAGAGAACCATCTTGACTTATTCAGAAAAAATACAGGATAAAATCGAAACAATCTTGACTTGTTCAGAAAAATAGTATCTAGTGACATATGATATAACTAGTTTGTGGAACAGAAATTTGCACATCAATTTGGAATTATGAAAATTGATATAAATCAAAGGAAGCAAGAGAAGCTCCAATAAGAACACACCAACAGAGATTTGAGTTGACAAAAGGTGTTTTATAAGCTTTTCTTTGTTAAAAAAACAGAGTGATGTATTAATGATTAAGAATCTAAGATATTCAAAAGGATCCATTGACTCTGTCCTTTTGCCATTTGTTTGTTGCTAGTGGATGGATTTTGCTCCGACAAGGATTTCATTTCTCAAATCACCATGTCATAAGTTGGGTGAAATAAAATGGAGCAAAAGTAGTGGTGACAAAGTGGACCAAAACTATCGAGATTGATTCTAGTAGAAAGTAGGGTTTGAAGGTGGTTAGTGTAAAAGATTAGATAGAAACTTGGAGTGGAGTGGAGATTGTGAAATAGAGATCTCTCAATTGGTAAAGGGAAAGTGTCCCTAAGAGACTATAATTGAGTCTTTATGGAGCTCCGTGCCACACAACCCTCTCGGCTTTTCTCACGTGCTCTGAATCATATATCACCAAAAAGAATGGTTTTACTCTCTCTCTTTTTTTGGGTATTTGGAGTCGAGATTACGAAATTGAAAGTGAAGATATTAGGGTTTTGAAAATCCGATTTCATAAAGGGTTCAACTTGGAATTACTTTTTGAAAGAAAAAGGTAACGTCCCAAAGCCTATGCTTTTGAAAGGTTCCTCCTCAATACCATTGCCAGAGGGCAGAGGCTGACAAGGGTATTTCTGTAAATTTCATCTTCTTCCTCGTCAGTGTCACAATGGGTATATCGGAGATCCCTCGATCTCTCTCGGCTTCCTCTACTCCTGCTCCTCCCAGCTTCTCCAACTCCTTCACCACCCGGTCTGTTCTCTCTCTCTCTTTCTCTCTAATCTATCTTCCGAGACCCATTTCAAAGTTTGTTCCTTTTATGCAATCTCTGTTTAGCAACACAGAGATTACTCGCGCGATGAATAAAGGATTAGGTTTTACCATATGAAATTGCAGCATATTCTCCGATGTTGCGGGAGACATCACAATCGTTGTCGATGGAGAGCCCTTTCTACTCCACAAGGTAGTGTGATCTGCTTTTTACACGCACAAACTGTTCATTGAATTTACGGTTTTGAATGAATCATTGCAGTTTCCGCTGGTGGCTCGCTGTGGAAAGATGAGGAAAATGGTGGCTGAGATGAAGGAATCTTTAATCCTCTCGCACACAGAGCTCCGAGACTTCCCAGGTGGGTCTAAGACGTTCGAGCTCGCCATGAAGTTCTGCTACGGCATCAACTTCGAGATCAACATCTCCAACGTGGTTGCTCTCCGCTGCGCAGCCGGTTTCCTCGAGATGACGGAGGACTTTAAAGAAGAGAATCTGATCGCACGGGCAGAGACTTACCTCGAGCAGGTCGCATTTCGCAGTCTGGAGAAGTCTGTGGAGGTCCTCTGCTCCTGTGAAACGCTTCACCCTCACGACGTGGCTGAAACTGCCCGCATTCCTGAAAGATGCGTGGAGGCCATTGCTGTGAATGCTTGCAGAGAACAGTTAGTGTTGGGGCTATCACGGCTCAACCGAGGAAGCGACTCAGCGGAACTCAAGAGTCCAGAGTGGTGGATCCAAGACATCTCTGCTCTGAGGATTGACTATTATGCTCGAGTTGTCTCCGCCATGGCGAGAACAGGCTTGCGCTCAGAGAGCATCATCACGTCTCTGATGCATTACGCTCAAGAATCGTTGAAGGGTATTCGAAACTGCCAGGAGCGGACAAAGCTCGACTCCGGTACAATTGAGAATGAGCAGAGGAACGTCGTTGAAGCCATTGTTAGTCTTTTCCCGAATGACAAGGTCCCTATGAGCTTCCTCTTTGGAATGTTGAGGGTCGGGATTACCATAGACGTAGCCATCTCTTGCAGGCTCGAACTTGAGCGGAGAATCGCTCAGCAGCTGGAGACAGTCTCGCTCGATGATCTACTCATACCTGTCGTCCGAAACGGAGATTCCATGTACGATGTGGACACTGTCCATAGGATACTCGTCTGCTTTCTGAAGAGGATTGATGACGAAGAATATGACGAAGATGACTGCTGTTACGAGAACGATACCGAGAGTCTGATTGGGTCTACGTGCCACGGCTCATTACTGAAAGTGGGTCGGATCATGGATGCGTACTTGGCAGAGATCGCACCAGACCCATGCCTGAGTCTGCACAAGTTCACGGCCTTGATAGTGATATTGCCCGATTACGCACGTGTCATGGATGATGGGCTCTACAGAGCCATTGATATGTTTCTAAAGGTAAAGTTTTCTTCTAGCTCTGAATATGGAGGCTGTGTCTCTGTTTCTGTAACATCTCGTACTGATCGAGTGGGTGATGATGGTTAGGGGCATCCGTCGCTGACCGAACAGGAATGCAAGAGTCTCTGCAAATTCGTAGACGCTCAAAAACTTTCACAGGAAGCTTGCAACCACGCGGCTCAGAACGATCGGCTACCGGTGCAGATGGTGGTTCGAGTCCTCTACTCGGAACAGCTGCGTCTGAAGAACGTTATGTCAGGAGAGTCGAGGGAACGGCTATTGCTGTCATCTCAGAAACTCAGTAGCGGAATCCCGAGCGGAGCAGTGTCTCCAAGAGACACGTATGCATCGCTGAGGAGGGAAAACAGAGAGTTGAAGCTGGAGATCTCGAGGGTGAGAGTGAGACTGAGCGAGTTAGAGAAGGAGCAGATGTTGATGAAACAGGGGATGGTGGAGAAGGCAGGTCATGGTGAAACATTGCTGACCTCACTTTCCAAAGGGATCGGGAGGATTTCGATATTTGGTGGAGGACAGACAGAGACAGAAGAGAAGCTGTGGAAGGCTAACCGCAAATCCAGGTCGAGGTTGGGGAGCAAAACCGGTAGGAGCCGAACAGAGTCTATGTATTAGGTAGCTTGGAACGAGTAAATACCATGTATTCTCAACAAAATGGGGGGTGGTTCTTGAGTGTATGTCTCGTGAAAAATCTTGCAAGTATTGGATTGCGATTTATCAAAAATACTCTAGAGGAAATAGAACTAAACAGGGCATAACTCAATAGCTTCGGCAGAGTCTTCTATGTCATTTTCAGTAGCTATCGCTCTTGACAACATTTTTAAGATGAAAAGGATTAGACAGACTAAAAACTGTTGATCTCCTGCTAAAAGGGTGTCACAAGAGATGCAAACTTATCTATGGAAACAAAGACAAAGAGTGACGATCCTTGTGGGTAAACTGTGTCACTTATTGATTGACGCCTAAGAAGGAGAGTAAACTTGGGGTTCGCGGGATCATGCTCTGGAGGTTTCAGGAGCTCCAACCAGGCGCTTCCGGATCTGCAGAGATGAGAAGAACAATTAATGGGAGAGATTGGGAATGATGAGAAAAGAAGAGCATCCCTAAGCGAAAAGACCAAACCTGGGGAAGCTTCTGTCTGAAGGCGACGTCCAGGCGTGCGTCTAAAGTGTTCTCGCAGACAATCTTGCCATCTTGAGAGGCCAGCACCACCCCGCCCGAGCTTCACCATTCACACACCACCATTGTTCATATAGAGGGATATTCGGTGAAGAAAAAACAAGAGCGAGAGAGATTAAAAAAGAAGTTACCAGTGAGGGTCGTGGGAATCAGCGAGCTTAGGATTAGGAGGTGGAGGGAGGAAGACTTTGTCGTCGATGGTGATCTTAGGAGACGAGACTTTGGCTTTCTCCGCGTACTGTTTTTTAGCATCCTCGATGATGGATTCAACAACCCTCTTGTCCATCTCTCTGCATCTCAGCAGCACTGATGGCTCTTTCAGCCGCAGCAAACTCTAGCAACACACAGAGTAATATGTAGTGGTAAGGACTTGTCGAAAATGAGGGAGAAAGAATGGTGGATATACCTCAATGATGAGATTCTTGAGAAGCTTCTTGTAAGCGTTCTTGTCGTTGGAGACACGGAGAAGGTCCTTGGCCGCAGAGTCTTTCATGGAGGTGACAACGTCGTCCTGTGCTTGAAGGTACTTAATCCTGGCCGCATTCAGCTGCGTGGAGTAGTCGCTGAAGACAGAAAATGGAGTTAGTTCCTAGCAAAAGGAGGAGGAGGAAGAAGATGAAGGGAAAAGCTCTCACATTCGCTTGCGGATATCAACCTGCTTGAGCTTGCGGTCATACTCTTGACGGAGCTTACGCTTGGCAGTCTCGAGAAGCTGAAGTCTCTCGATGTTGAATTCCTCCTCGGCGGAGAGGGAGATCTCGTTCGCTTTCTCTTCCGCCTCTTGCCGAATGAATCGGACCATCTGCTGAATCTGCTTTGACACATCCGCATCATTCATCTCTCTCCAACAACAATCATTAAGACATTAACCTCTTCCTTACTCTCTTTTATAACTAACTCGGAGTCCCCGCTTTTTGGTGCCAAATCTTCGTTTTATGGACCATTGACTCTTTCTTCATACCAAAACCAAAACTTTTGGAATCACATATTATGGGCCCAAGATTGTCAACAACTAGTCTAGGACCATTTACAAAAGTAGGCCCATTTACTCTCCTAGGTGCTTACATGGCTCACTCACTATTCAACTACCCCCACCAAACTCATCTGGGATCAAAAGCTTCAACGCGATAGGAAAAAACCTCACTGGAAATCAAAGCTACGATCAACTGTGACAAACACAAGGCTTCAATCATCCACATACACATCGTCATGCCTATCGAAAAAATACACATGAATAAATCCAATGAATGCATCTTTATGCTTTTCTACAATGCCTCCCTTTCTTTCCCTCTTCTCTTCTCTTCCCCAGTGGGTAGTCTAGGACGAAAACCTTAAGAAGACGAGCCATCACAAAACTTCAGCACAACAACCTGTTAAGGCTACTACCCTTTGTTGGATGTGATCAAGTCTTCATCTTATTTTATTATTTTAGAAGAGTCGTATATTATATAGTTAAGTAACTGATTTATGTATAAACTATTCGTATCACACACCGAAGAGATACGAATAGAATTGTTAATTGCAAAACAGTTACACGTGTGTGTGTCTCCACATTGGGTTGTCTTCTAGAGACGTGTCCCTTAGTCAAAGTGTGTTATGTAAACCTATAAATACAGTTTATATATATATAATAAAAGAGTGTGGTTTTCGTTTATAAGAATCAAGCAATACATAAAAGGATTCGAACAAGAAACTGAGAGAGAGAGAGAGAGAGATAAAACAGAGTAAGATCTGTGTTGTCCGATCCTTAACGACTTTGAGAGTTCAAAGTTCTACATGGTATCAGAGCTATGGAGACAACAATGCAGCAAGTTATTCCAATCTTCAATGGTGAATCGTATGGCTTTTGGAAAATCAAGATGATAACCATCTTGAAAACACGAAAGTTGTGGGATGTTATCGAAAATGGAGTTACGTTGAGTTCGTCTCCTGAAAACACACCGGCGTTAACCAGAGAGAGAGATGATCAAGTGATGAAGGATATGATGGCTCTTCAGATCTTTCAAAGTGCAGTTTCGGATTCAATATTTCCGAGAATCGCTCCCGCATCAAGCGCAAGAGAAGCTTGGAACGCTTTGGAAATGGAGTTCCAAGGAAGTCCACAAGTAAGGATGATTAATCTTCAGACCTTGAGAAGAGAATATGAGGATCTGAAGATGGAGGAAAGTGAAACCATAAATGATTTCACAACCAAGTTGATTAACATGAGTAATCAACTAAGAGTTCATGGTGAAGATAAGACCGATTACCAATTGGTTCAAAAGGTTCTTATCTCCTTGCCGCAAAAGTTTGATAGCATCGTTGCTGTCCTTGAACAAACAAAGGATCTATCAACTCTCTCTATGACAGAGATGATAGGTACTTTGAAAGTGCATGAGAAGCGCTTAAGTCTCCGAGAAGAACGTATCAATGAGGGTGCGTTTTATGGAGAAAAGCTTGGTTCGAAAAGAGGAAACAAGCAAGACAAAAAACGCCATGAGAAGACCAATAAGTGGTGTGGCGTGTGCAAAAGAAACAATCACAATGAGGTAGATTGTTGGAGAAAGAAGAACGGAGGTTTTCCGCAAAAGTGCGAAAAACGAAAGAAAATGTTATGTGTGTGATAGACCGGGGCACATAGCTAAAGATTGTAAACTTAGACGAAGTGAAAGAGCACATCTAAGTTTTGAAGAGTCAGAAGATGACAATGAAGATGAATGTCATATGTTCTTTAGTGCCGTTGAAGAAGAAGAAGAAGCTTCAACAATTTGTGAAGAGACATGGTTGGTGGATAGCGGATGCACCAATCATATGTCTAAAGAAGCAAGATACTTTAGTACCTTGGATCGTAGCAAGAGAATCACCATAAGAATTGGAAATGGTGAGAAAATTTTGTCAGAAGGCAAAGGAGATATACGAGTCTCTACGAATAAGGGAGTACATGTCATCAAAGATGTACTTCTTGTACCCGAACTAGCAAGGAATTTGCTAAGTGTCTCGCAAATGATATCTAATGGATATCAGGTTATTTTTGAAGACAATAAATGCATGATTCAAGATCCAAATAGGAGAAAGATCTTGGATATCAAGATGGAAGACAAGAGTTTTCCAATACGTTGGAAAAATTCAAGTGAAGATGCTTATGTTGCATTCGAAGAGAAGATCGAAGTGTCAAGAGACGTGACATTCGATGAAGAGAAGACATGGAATTTGGATAAGAAGGAAGTGAAGAAATCGATTCTTTCACAATTCAAGATCATGTCTTCAAGGGAACAATGAGATCAAGGAGCAAATAACGATATAAACGCTCAAGTAGAACAAGTAAGTGATGCATTCAACCAACTACAAGTCTCAAATAGAGGAGTTCAAAAAACGGTTGAAGAAGGAGAAACATCCGTTGGTCCAAGAGGATTCAAATCGATCAACGATTTGATGCAACAAACAAATGAAATTGAAGAGATGGCTCATATACACGAGATGTGTCTTATGATAGCCGAAGAACCTCAGGCTTTGGAGGAAGCAATGAATGACGTGAAGCGAGTAGAAGAACCAGAGTTGGTGGGATTTTCTGATAGCGATTGGGGCGGATCAAGAGAGGACAAGAAGAGTACAAGTGGCTATGTCTTTACGATTGGATCGGGTGCATTTTGTTGGAATTCTAGCAAGAAGAAGACGGTTGCTCAATCATTGGCCGAGGCGGAATACATTGCTGTTTGCTCAACAGCAAACCAAGCAATATGGTTACAGAGGTTGGTGAATGAGATTGGTTTCAAGGCAGAGAAAGGTGTAAGGATCTTCTGTGATAACAAATCAGCGATTGCAATCGGAAAGAATCCAGTTCAACATCGTCGGACCAAGCATATTGACATCAAATATCATTTCGTACGAGAGGCTGAACAGAATGGGAAGATCAAACTTGAGTACTGTCCAGAAGAGCTACAAATAGCAGACATATTGACGAAGCCCTTAAACACAACAAGGTTCGAGGTTCTACGAGAAGATCTAGGCGTAACGATGAAGCCATGATCAAGGAGGAGTGTTGGATGTGATCAAGTCTTCATCTTATTTTATTATTTTAGAAGAGTCGTATATTATATAGTTAAATAACTGATTTATGTATAAACTATTCGTATCACACACCGAAGAGATACGAATAGAATTGTTAACTGCAAAACAGTTACACGTGTGTGTGTCTCCACATTGGGTTGTCTTCTAGAGACGTGTCCCTTAGTCAAAGTGTGTTATGTAAACCTATAAATACAGTTTATATATATATAATAAAAGAGTGTGGTTTTCGTTTATAAGAATCAAGCAATACATAAAAGGATTCGAACAAGAAACTGAGAGAGAGAGAGATAAAACAGAGTAAGATCTGTGTTGTCCGATCCTTAACGACTTTGAGAGTTCAAAGTTCTACACCCTTGTGCTCTGTGCTGCATCAATGCCACAACCACCAGCACCTTAGGCCGGCAAGTAAATAACACTCGCACACATCTCTTCTTTATATATTAATCCATACCCATCCTCTTCCTCCCTCCCATCTTCTTCTATATCTCACCGTCCAGTTTTTGGGCGTTTCATCGCATTGGAATTGAAAGGAGAGACACTTCCACTAGGCCCTGGACTCTCTTCTCTCAAGTTTGAGTTCAGCAATGCAAGCTCTCGCAATTGCTGCCTCTTGATATAGTCCTGTGACTCGTCCTGCCAGAACATATATGTGAGTCTCATGTATATGGGATGTGTGTTGAGTCTACATAACAAATAATCCTAAACCCTTTCTATTTCATACCTCAAAAGGACCCACCTAAATCTTCTCAATAACAACGACCGTAAAGCAGCAAACATGAAGGTGTTACTTAGAGCGAGGCAGATTCATATAAGCACCTAAATGCTCCTAACACTCTTTCGTCTTGTTTTGGTGAAACCTAACTCCAACTTTGCCTAGCTAATACTTGTAACAAGTATTCATAGGAATGTTGATGGAGTTAACTTGAAAATAAACTGACTAGATCTGGGTTAATATAAAGCACACACCACAGGCTTGAGAAACTCCTCGATAATTTCCTGCGCCTGTCGCAGCCTTAAATCCACGATACTGGCGGGAAGATCAGCCTCAATTAGGATGTGCAGCTGATCAATCAGATGCTCATAGCCTGGTTTCCCCCTTAGCTTCTCTTCCTAGTGTATAGAATAGATTAAAATGAATACAAGAAGCATGATAAGCATGATAATTAAAATGAATACTTTATCAGGGTCTTTGATTGACCCTTCTCCTCTTATATACACACGGCATCCGGTAGTAGCTTCCACTCGTTTCAGCGAGTTACCTCTGGGACCCAGAAGCCTTCCAACAAAATTGAACTACAACCAAAAGCAGAAGACTGTTAATTGACACTTTATTTCTCTCACAACTCTGAGGACAGACAACTCGAACTGGATAGAGGAAAGAGATCATTCAGCTAACATTTGGATATGTATCAACTGGAATATCTAAGCGCAAGATACGCTTCAACGTGTACGAACTTGGGCTTGCAGGGGCACCTTGCCACTCCATTGCCATTGCAAGAGGTCCACCTATCTGTTGGATATAGGTTGGCTCGGCCCAAGTCCATTCCGACCCATAGAAAAGAAGCCCACCAAGATGAAAAGTTTAATCAGATGATGAACTAAATCAGGTAGCTAAAGTTAGCATCAGAAAAAATAAACAAAACCATCATCGACGGTCTGAAGAAACGTCTCGATGATAAGAAGGGTGCCTGGACCAACGAGTTGGACGGGGTCCTGTGGTCATACCGAACTATCCCCGACATTCGACCGGCCGTTCACCGTTCTCCCTGACCTACAGTCTAGAAGCAATGGCACTCGCCGAGATCAACGTCGGAAATCTCCACCGAACAATGATGATTCAAGACACCATCCTAAACGATCAAACACTTCTTAATAACCTAGACACAATCGAAGAAGAAAGAGATCAAGCCCTGCTCCGCATACAAAATTAAAAACAATCAGCGGTTCGGTACTACAACAAACGAGTCCGGAACCGTCAGTTTGAGATAGGCGACCTCATCTTCCGAAAAGTCTATGAAAATACCGTGGAGTGGAGAGCCGGAAAGCTCGGCGCAAATTGGGAAGGCTCGTACCAGGTAACCGAGGTCGCCAGACGCGGAACCTACCGACTTATGACAATGGCAGGCGAAGCCATCCCTCGATCATGGAACTCCATGAGCTTGAAGAACTCCATACGGACCAGACATGACTCTCTATGTGAATCTATGAGAGATCAAAAGAGAAGCATCACTGTCAAAGGAGGGTTTTTTGTTTTTCGGGGTCCGCAAAAATATGACTGGAAAAAGAAGATGAAGAACAAGAGAGGGTGCCAAATGTGCATAAAGGGTGTCAAATCTTTTGTGAGGTTTTCGCCTTCTCCTCCTACTCACATTTCTTCTAAATTTTTTAAAATTAAACTAGATGAATACTCGCGTATACACGCAAAATTTTCTCTAATTATATTTTTTTAGTTTCATAAATTAGTGATTTCATTAGTTTTTGGATAAATGTTTAGAACATCCCATTGGAGAATTACGATAATAAAGTGTTTTATTCTAAATTGTTTGATTGATAGATAAATGAAAAAATTGATGGAAAATACTATGATGTGAAGTTCAAAATAATTTCATACATGCATTCACTATACGATTATTTATACATATCCTCAAATACATGTATATGTATTGGTATATATTTAAGATATTTGAGGATACAAAAATCTGATGAAAAAAGCACTTTGAAACCAAGATATTATCCACTGAACTATCGTAACTTAGAACTGCTACAATGTTAATGATTTAGAAGTGCAAAAATATATTCTTGAGATCGAAGAAGCAATCTCTTTACAATCTTTTCAATAAAATGATGATGATGAAAAAACCTAATTACATCTAAAACACCAATTCCAATTTTTCAGTTGTACCAGAATATGCATGAATCTCCATTAGTATTCTTGAGATGACTTGGGATTTAATCAAAGCAATTAACAGAGTTTAGAAGTTTAAGCTTGCATGGGAAATTTGTATATCTTGATGGTGTTGTAGATTGGAGAAAACAACATTTTGATCATAGTGAGCATCGTTCTTCCACTTCGTAGCATTTGCTTATGTTGACACCTCAATCATGAGCGGCTACGTCACAATTTGTGCGATTCTTTCGTTTCTTGTCTCATATCCTCTTCAACCTCGATTGCGTTTTTCAAATGTCTTATCTTGTTGATTTTTTTAAATTTGTGACCACGTTCCTCAATGACCACATATCCTCCATATCAAAAATCATTACAAAAAAAATTGGAAGCGAATTGTTCAAAACTTTCATTATTAAGATCGAACAGTGAATAAAGAAGAGATAATTAACTTTCAAAAATACTTTGGAATTGTTGTTGTTATGATCTAAAATTGAATTCATTTTGATTTATTCTAATGTTGGAGAGATGAACAACATATTTGACTCTTTGTTCACATTTATTATTTTTTGTATTGATTTTTTTGTTTGTTATGAAAGTTGGGAGAGGAAACTCAACTTTTATATAATAGATATAGTTGTGTGTAAACTTGAATATTTATATATATATATATTTTTTAATTTGACCCGTAACTGTGACTGTGAGGAATCTTTTATGACCTGTCTTCCTAGTCGTTTTCTTAACGGACCAAAGTAGAAGAATCAAATTCGAACTGAAATTGCAACATCGAACACTCGGTGGAAACTGGAAAGGAGAAGAGATGTGTGTTGGGTTTTTTGTTTAATTAAAAAAGAAAAAAGCAAAAAAAAAGTGGAAACAAAAAGAAGGAAAAGGGCCCACCTACAACAACTAAGAATAGAAAGAGCGAGCGTCCCTCAGCCCATGATAAAGCCCAGTTGGAGCCCATAAATGCTGTCTCTCCATTTAGGTGATAGTAGTAGGCCCATTAAGCATGTGGGCTCAAAGAAGTCGGTCGCTTCCTTAAGTCAACCCTTTGAATTGGATTCATACTCACAGCCGTTGATTCATCACAAACAAAAGGATACGCAATCACTCTCTCTCCTCTCCGTAGCTCGCCGGATCTCCGTTGTCTTCTCCGTCTGGCCTCTGTTCACGCTCCGTAGCAGATGCGCGGCTCCATCAGGGTTTGAGACCCCTAGTCAAACCGATCGCCTACCTTTTTCTTCTCCTTCTTCTTTTCCCCTTTCATCCTTTCGCTTTAGGGTTTCCTACACGACATGAGCTAATACGATTCGATTTCACCCAAGCTCCTCCTCCTCCTCCTCTATTGCTTCTCGCCGTTGCAGCAGGTACTGCTATCGGTTTCTTTCTTGCACGCTTTATTCCCTTTTTTTCGACCACCACTGTTGATGATCTTCGATTCTTTGTCATATGTTTAGGGTTTTCTTCTCCGCCCTTAATGGAAACGTCCGGCGCCAATCATGACGCCTTCAGGGGTTCTCCTCGACGAAACTCCATCCTCTCAGCCTCTAACATCATCCAGGCCCCCATATCAACCTTGCTAGAGTATTCGGGTCTCTTTCGACCTAGGACAAGTCCTAGTCAGGAGGCCGAAACCTTGGTTAGTGATGATTCTGCAGCAATCTCCAATGGAGAGGTTGCCATTAGGATAATTGGGAACGGGGAGCAGGATGCTCAAAGTGATAATAATGGTCCGAGGGAAGCCCTTGTCCATGGACAGACTGAAGTTTTGGGTTCTAGTACTCAGGTTGATACCATGGGTGCTGGAGAAGGGGCCTCTCAGGCTGCTCCAGGTGAATCCGTAGCTGGAGATGCCGCAAGCAGGGATTCACCTTACCAAAGATATGATATTCAGCAGGCAGCACGGTGGATCGAGCAAATTCTTCCCTTTTCTTTGCTTCTCTTGGTTGTTTTTATCCGCCAGCATTTGCAAGGTATATCTTTTCTATTCTATTCTGATCGATCGCCACTTTCACGTGTGTCTAGTCATTTGACTTTTGCTGCTTATCCTTCAGGTTTCTTTGTCGCAATTTGGATTGCTGCTGTCATGTTCAAGTCAAATGATATTCTGAAGAAGCAAACAGCTTTGAAGGTTTAACATTGCATTTTTTTATTTCTTTTTCAATTCAAAGCTCCAAATTGTTAGTCTAAGTCTCAAGCATGTCTCTGATATTGATTACAGGGTGAGAGGCATATCTCGGCATTAATTGGTATCTCTGTAGCCTTTACAGCCCATGTTGTTGGTGTTTATTGGTGGTTTCGGAAGGATGACCTCTTGTATCCCTTAATCATGCTGCCTCCCAAGTCCATACCACCTTTCTGGCATGCCATTTTTATCATAGTGGTGAATGGTGTGTACCTTCTCTGCCATATTGTTTCCCTTGTCTTAATGAGTCTCGTTTCTTCAGCTAACAGTGAATCTCTTCTTCATCTCATCATCACAAAATATTAGCATCTCTCTGTTCATGCATTATTCCCTATATGTTTCAATGCAGTATCCTGTTGGATCATTTAGTGCTTACACGACTTGTACTTCTGCCTTTTTTCCTCAGATACACTTGTCCGTCAGGCCTCAATGATATTCAAGTGTTTTCTGTTGATGTACTACAAGAACAGTAGGGGTCGAAATTATCGTAAACAGGTGATGAAGAAAAAAGTTCTTCTCTGTCCCCTTTAGCTGTATTCAGTTTAAACCTGGCATGGCTCACTGTGCGTCTGTCTTGATATACCTTTGGCAAGCGATACATAATTTGGTTATTCACTTTTTATGCAGGGTCAATTGCTAACTTTGGTTGAATATTTGATGCTTCTGTATCGCTCTTTGCTGCCTACCCCTGTATGGTACCGTTTCTTCCTGAACAAGGACTATGGAAGCCTCTTCTCCTCTCTTATGACGGGATTGTATCTGACTTTCAAGCTCACTTCAGTAGTTGAGAAGGTAGGCGTTTTTCTAGAATTTTAGCCTCCTTTTTTTTTCTTCTTTCTGGAAGCTGAGGGGAAATTGGCAATGAATATCAGGTTCAATCCTTCTTTACGGCATTGAAGGCTTTGTCACGTAAAGAGGTGCACTATGGATCGTATGCAACTACAGAGCAGGTACAGTTTAATATCTTGCAGATTCAAATGTAAGTAATGCCTCTTAAGATTCAAGCCCAGACGAGCAAAGAGGTGGCTTTCTAATATGTGCAGGTGAATGCGGCGGGGGACCTGTGTGCCATCTGCCAGGAGAAGATGCACACACCAATTCTTCTTCGCTGCAAACACATGTTTTGCGAAGACTGCGTTTCAGAGTGGTGAGGTGTTTGTGCATATTGCAATTATCTTTGAGTGTGAATGTGGATGCTGAAGGAATGTGATTATGACTGGGCAGGTTTGAGAGAGAGAGGACGTGCCCTCTGTGCAGGGCCTTGGTCAAACCAGCAGATCTAAAATCATTTGGTGATGGATCCACAAGCCTTTTCTTCCAGATATTCTGATTAAAACACATACAAGACTCCAAAGTAAAAAAAAAGACCCTCAAGACTCACTTGCTCACTCGCTAGTTTTCTTAGAGAGTATTTATTATATATACAATGCCATTCGAGCTGTGAACGAAAGACACCACTGATGCCTTGAAGATGTTCATACAATGTCATTTGTCAATATCATGAAATCGCCTTTTTATATTCCGTCCGTTGTAAAAAAAGAAAACAATCAATCAACGACAAGAAGAAATAAAAAAATAATGAATTCAAGAAGCTGGAACCACATTTCCACACACAGAGCTCTCTTGGATGTGATTGTCAGTGACTAGAAGAATCTCTTTAATCATCTCTTGCGTAGGCTCAGCAGGTGAAGAAGTCATCAAAGTTGATACAAATGGGTAAACCTGTGTCACCTCTTCACTGCCTTCGTCTATGTACACAACGTCCTGCATCGTGAGCTGGTGGTATTCTACAATCTCCCTCAAGAACCGGTTCTCCCTCGCGTACACTGAGTTTTCATGACCCAGCCGTGCTTTCTCCGCTAGTAGGCTCTCCAGCTGGAGCCGAATCTGATACAATTGCATCCACACCGTGTCGTTAGATGGAATGCTACACACAAATTAAGGACATGACATCACCCAATTCTTTACCAAATCTTCGTCTGCAGGGTTGCTTCCTTTCTCACGGTGGTTCTCCCTCAGATGTTTGTTCTCTTCTTCAAGCTGAGCACAACGCTCTTTCGCAAATGCAAGATCCGCTTTCACTGTTTTCAGCTCACGGAGAAGGAGTTTTGCTTTAGCAGCCGTGGCCATCGCCACCTGCAGCTCACGCAAGAAACTATCAACGAACAGAGCTCGTATCATAAATGGCCAATCAACCATCAAGACTGGACCTTACATCGCGAGATGCCTTGAGTTGAGTCTCATGTTCCATATGATTTATCTGCATTGGCTGCTCTGGAGACTTTTTCCATGAGCTACTTACTCCATAAGATTGATTCTGATTCTCTTCTTCACCACCAGTTCCTCTTCGTCTGGTTTGAAGTTTCCGTGTTTCCTGGATGATATCAGCTGTTTTGTTCTCCACGAGTGTCCGGCCTTCCTGGAGAAACAAGGAATAGATCTTAAGGAAAAGAATAAAAAACCAGGATGACAGAGAAGAAGAAGAAGAAACACCTCAAAGGCTTTCTCAAAAGTGTCACCAATCTGATTGAGAGAAGATGTAAGCTTATCCAACCCTCTCCGAAGCTTCGGATTATCCATTTTCTTAAACCCTTCATCTGACAGGTATGAAAACCGGGACTACAAACAAAGACCAAACCATGAGATGACGTCAAATCAAGAGGATGGATCATGTATGTACAACTACTAGAGATCAGCAAGAGAAAACCTGAGAAGCTGTTGAGCTATCAGTGGATTTATCGTCTTCAATAACAGATTTCGCTTTCTGGGCTATGACTCCCCACAAGCCCTTTGGCTCGGTCTCGTATGCTGTAAAATTCTGTAGCATACAAACCCAGAAAACAGAGGATCAATGGGAGAAGAAAGATCATGAACCGCAACATCAACACCTAAATATTCACTAGATTCGACCTCAGCTGAATCTGATCAGAAAGTTTAGCTTTTTATACAGTCACAAGTCATTGTTTTCGTCGTCAAGCTTCAGACTTTAAAGATTGGTCACCATAAAAGAGCAATCAGTTAAAGGTCAAAAGGAGAAACCTTAGATCTGGCTTGGTCCAAAGCAGGCGGCGATCTATCCTTAACGGCGGTGATGCTCTCCGGCGGAAGGTGATCAATCTCCTCCTTGAAAGTCGCAAACTTTCCGATCCCCTGCCTTCTCCTATACGCCATAATTTAAGTCTTCTTTATTTGTTTCCTATTTCGGTTTCTTGTCCAAGTTACAGCTTAGCAAGAGGAGAGACGATTGATATTATAAGGACAAATTGATGGATGCGGACCCATGAGGCTCGAAAGAAGCCATTGATTATTTAGTCTTTGTTAATGGCCCTTGGACAACTCGACAGAATCTCTATTGCCTGAGTTTTGTCCTTAAAGTAATCAGCTTTCTATGGAGAACATCTTGGTTCGTTACAGTCTCCATTAGCGTGGAAGCAACTTGAGTGAATTTGTGTGCATTGCCAAACCTACATTCCCCACCATGAGAACACCATCAAAGCTTGTCTAAAAGAGCTGCCAGCCTCTTTCTTTAACAATGATCTCCAATTTCCACAAGGACTATTCTTTTCTCTCTTTCTTTTACCTGTTGGAGAGCAAAACTTATGCTATTGAGTTGCCGAATCAAGAACCGATTTCTACCACTCTGCTTAAATTATATCTTACACTTTATGCAAAAAGACTGGAGCTTTCTTCTGCTGCCACTCTAGTTGACTATACCATGGCTTTTGATGATTCACCAACACACATGGACCTAGATTTTGAATTTACTGGAAGCTTCGAACCAACCGGATCCATCTTGAGTTTCTGAAACACCCTTTTCGCCAGTTCATGTATTGCACGAGCCTGTAAAGCCATCCGAACTACTCAGCCACACATGAGGCTGTCATATCCTAATATTTTGATCCAAAATGGGCAGTTTTTTTGGTGATTTGTCATGTTTACCTGCCTGAAATAGATTGCAGCCCAAGAGTTGAATTGCATAGCATTACTTGATACCAAAAACACTTAGTGCTGAGCAGAACATTAGCGAATGAATGGGAAAGAAAATGTGGGGAGTTTTATAGAGAGGAAGGAAGATAAGGGAAAATCAAATTGCTTAAGAGTCCATTTACTTGTATGAATCGGGAGATCTCTGATGCATACCACAGATGGAACACTTTGCATATGAGGCAAATGCTGCGGAATTGTTAGAAATTTCGGAGACTCTCTTGGTGATTCGGAGACTTTTGTTTGGTTGCTAAACTCTAATAATTATTGTTATACTATTATAGAAGATAAAGGTCAAAAAAGCAGATACAAGGCGGAAATGTCTTCCCTGAGAAATTAACACAAGACCCCATCCGTCGTCGTTGACCCCTTTCCGCCATAAATCAATTTTCTTGCATCTCTCTCTCACCGAAACCATCCGTGTTTGCTTGGGAAGATGACTCTTTCCTAGGTTTTTGAAGATCCGGCGTTTATCTTTTCGTGGGTAATCTCTTTTCTTCAAGCAATTGGCCTTGTGATCTAACCCTGCTTTTAGGTGTTTCCGCCGATGGAATCACAGCCTCAGGATGGTCATCCCATTCCCACGGATAGCAATTCAATCCCATCTCCGCCGTGTAATCTGTGTGGAAGAGTCGTCGTTCAATCTGCTTCCGATGATGTTGAAATCTTTAGCTTATGTGGAGACTGCAAGTTTTTGTTGCTTGAAGATTTTGGCACCCCCGCGCCTCCCTTGTCCCGGAGGCAGACTGCTACAAGGAGGAGGCGGAGGAGACGCCACGACAGCTCTGATTCTTCTTCTGTCGGTGATCTTCCCACCCAACAATTCACACATTTGATAACCATGGCAAGACAAAGCCTTGAAACTAGCTCCCATACCACTCCAACTGGTTCCACAAGATGGAGACTTTTCTCTGAATCTGAAAGTGAAGATTTTGACAACGACTCAAACGCTAGCTTTAGCCTCTACAGATTTGATAACGATGCCATTTCTTTTAGTGCTTACGGTGGGGAGTCTGATCCGGAAATCTCTCTTCAACCAGACGACAGGAGCGACTTTGACTTTGACACTGATATAGACCCGATGCATGCCGGTCTCAACCAGTGGAACTCAGACGAACAAGACAGGGAGTGGGAGGAAGGAGCGGGTCCATCGGGTCTTGTTGGAACACAGTATAGAAATTATCTGGCAAGTCCAAGTGAGAGCTACAGCTCCATTACTCGGTTTGATTCACCTGACCCAGTCCTAGAGAGAGGGTTTCGTCAAAGAATTATAGAGAGGAGACAGGCGTTATCTCGCAACATCTTCACCGGTTTGGAGGATATGGAGTTCTCTCCCTATGCTGCAAATGTTGGGGATTATCTTGATGAGAGAAGCTTTGAAGAACTACTTGAGCAACTTGCTGAGTCTGACAATTCAAGAAGAGGTGCACCACCTGCCTCTGTCTCATGCGTCAGGGATCTTCCAAGGGTTATCATTGGAGAGGAGCATGTAAAGAAGGGCCTCGTCTGTGCAATCTGCAAGGAGCTTTTCACCCTCAGCAATGAAACCACGCAGCTTCCGTGTCTCCATCTATACCATGCTCACTGTATCGTACCTTGGCTGAGTGCACGGAACTCCTGCCCACTCTGCCGTTACGAGCTCCCAACAGATGATAAAGATTACGAGGAGGGAAAGCAGAATGTGCTGGATGTGAGCGAGGATAGCTCCTCCTCTGATGATGGCACAGAAGCGGGGGAAGAGGAGGAATATGTAGAGAGAGGTGAGAGTGAGGCTGGTGTGAGCAGAGTTGGCAGAGGAAGATGGCTGTTTCTGGCTGCTGCACCAGTTGTGAGTCTGGTGGGCGTGGTGTTGGCAATGTGGCTAAGCAACCCACAGAGGAGGGATATAGTAATCTCTCATAGCCAAAGGGGGAACAGAACCAGAAGATGGCTGCCGTTTTTCTGACTGATGACCAGTTCCAGGTGTTTGCCCGCCAGAATCTGTGTTTTCACAGACCCTATAAGAAGATGGTTGAGTTTCTTTTTATGTTTTTCATCTGCTGATTGTCGACTTGCGCTGTTTCCACATGTTAGTTTAATTGAAGTTTTAACCAAAAAAGCTGTGATGTTGCAAATGTTCTTGATATATATATTCAGAGAAAAAGTGAGTGCGCTCATTTGCCATTAGATGATAGTTGATAAAGAGTTATAAACTCACATTTACACAGGAAAGAAAGATAATGAATGAAATTTTGCTTGGTTGGGGCACATATGAATGAATTTCCGCCAGAGTAAGACTAAGAGAGCAGATCAAAGTGTCAAGAAGAAAAAGAAGAATTCAGAAGAGTATGCTGATATACAGTACCATCCATCCAGCCATCGAGAAGATGGCGAAAATGTGAACCCAGAAGAGCACAGCAGCCGACTCCCTTCCACAGCCTCTAAGGTTGGCAACAGCTCCCGAGAGCACTGACGTAGGCATTGTGTGCTGAAGGAGTAACACAAATCGGAACATCTTGTCATCAGCAGGAAGGAACCCAAGTTTGTCTGCTAATGTCACTATTCCTAGTCCTACTGGTGGCACCAACACCAGCCGTCCAAATATAATTGCTGCTGTTGTCTTGAAACCGAGTTTTGAACTTCCTGGTCCTGAATTTTATGCAAGGAACCAATAAGTTCCATATGATGGGCTCAAACAAAGTCAGTATGAAAACAGAGCAGCCACCCTACCGTTAATGAGATTCCCCCCAAGTGCCAGCAAGATACACGGTATCATGGCGTCCCTGATAGCCAAAAGTTTAACAATTTATTAACTCATTGATTTGCAGCTGTTTCCCAGAAGACACATATAGAGTGCGCTTACCCAAGAATCATGCAGCTGTCTGTGAAGAAGAAAAGAGGTGCACCATTTGTGAAGATCAACTTCTTCGTGAAAGGTATTGCACCAAGTATCATGGCAAGGATCTGAAGTAAACAAAGACACGTCTAGTTTAGTTACATGGTCAAGGCAATCGGATTGTCAGATAATACAGGAGAATAGAACAGACGAGATACTTACCGAAGCAACTATTGCAGGTTGGACAATTTGCTTCAGTTTCAACTTCTCATAGAGGAAAACAAAGAAGTGTGCAAACTACATCACGGAGCAAAATATACAAATTCGTAAGGACCAGCTTTATATCAGGTAAAATACTCCTGAAACATAAAATCCATAATTGCATGTTCACCTTGCTTTTCCTTGAATCCCATCCTCTTCCTCTAGGTTCGGGGTTCTGTACAGGCAGGCGAACTTGAGCAGGCGAACTGTCCTTGGGGAAATTTTGAGTAAGCAAGGGGACTTGCTCTGGAGCAGCATCTACTGGAAGGTTTTTCAAAGGAAGATCTTCTTCTTCAGCATCAAACCCTTCTGGAGGAGGAGCAAACATCTGGTACACATATGTGTAGAGGATGATGGCACCAACCTGACATAAAAGTTAAACCTCATGGTTAATTGAGAGAAACAACAGGAGGGAACCGAAACAGTATCCAACTCCATAAACACTGATGAGTAGATTGGGTATAGAAAATAGTTTCAAAGCTAGCTCCTCTTCATCAAAAGAGACAAGAGAAAAGCCAAGAAACTGTGTCGCAGCTAATTGTAGTAGGTATAATAGGTTGCATGGTATAGAATAGCATAGAGAGAGAGAGAAAAGCGTACCCATTGACCAAAGGAGATATAAGCAGTGCCATCAATGCTACATTTTTCGGAGTCACCAAAAGGGTTGGAGGTGTCCCTACATAGAGCGGCTAGTAAAACAAGGGGCACATTGCCAATGTTACCTAAAACAAACACAAAAGTGAGACTAGTCAGAGAGCAGACAAGGAAGGGTACGGGGTATGTGTCTTAGGAAAAAGAGGATCTAACCAACTCCGATTTGTATGATAGTAAACTTGAAAAAAGGGTAAGGCGGACGAATAATTGTAGCAACAAGGAAACCGATAAACGACCCTGAGATTGTACCAAGAATGACGTTCACGGGAATGAACCACCTGATAGAAAAGAAAAGAAGAAGCTTTATGGACCTCCTCGGACAAATTGGAGGAAAATAATACAAGCAAGGAAAACAAACCACTGAAGCATTTTGTGGAGAGTGACGGCTTGTCCGAGCTGGGAAAAGATCAAGCAGGGAAGCAAAAGCGAGAAGACCAACTGTATGAATGAAGAGGACACACAAGAGTTGAGAAGGAGACAGTTGAGAAAACCAACATCGAATGAAAAAAAAGTCATGAGTGATTTACCCACCCCGTTCAAGAGTTTGCGGCCAGAGGGAGTCAAGATGTTGACGTACTTGGAGGCCATGAGAAGGCCCAGGAAGCACATAGTGAATACTTTGGCAATTGGCATCACAGCGATTTTGATTGTACCCAGCACCGATTCCGCCGGAATCTCCATGGAATCGCCCAAGGCGGCTAGGATCCGCGCTATCATTCTCACAATTCCTCTTGATCCCAAAAGCAGTCGTGGACTTGGAAGAAAAAACAGAGAATTGAGTCTGATGATTGCTTGATTGAGCAATCGAAGATCGAAGACGACTTCTCGAGAGGCAAGAAATAAAAAACAGAGTCTGATGATTGCTTGATTGAGCAATCGAAGACCGAAGACGACTTCTCTCGATTTTTCCTTAAGATACACAGACTCTCTCTCTCTCTATCTCTGCCACGTGTGCTTCTTCTTGCCTTCCTTCTCACTCCTTTCCTTTTCTAAAGCCCTAAAAGCCCAAAAGGCCTATTCAATTGCTTTCAACTCCCCCACCGATATTCGAAGAATGCTTGTCTTTGGACCCACCCCTATTGTTCACATATGCTCAAAGTTTTTTTAAAATGTTGGATTTAGTTTTTTAAATAAAGTACCCCACCTCTATTTGATATAAAATTTTCTGATCATTTCCAGCTTTTATCAATGTTATGTATGTAAACATGATTGAATACGAATTAAATATTTTAAATTTATAAGATATGTGGATTCAAATCCTGAATTTTAGGAATCATCGTGTGTTATGGAATCTGTAAAAATACATTAAAACTTCTATAAATTAATAAATACGATAAAATAATAAATTTCACCAGTCCCGAGTCGGACCAATGTAAAATTAACTAAATTCGATAAGATAATAATATAATAATTTTTTTAGAGATTTCTATGTAAATATGTGGTCCCAATAATATCATAAATTAATAATTATATAAATTTATGCATACAAAACTAATATAATATACTAAAATATATTTCGGTGTTTGTTTCTACTTAAAGTTGAAATCTCCTTGAAACTCATCTCTAATTTTACTTATTTCATCAAAAACTCTTAGTATTCTTTTCTCGATATGTATGTAAACTTATGAATTATTCTAGACACGATAATTTATTCTTTATAACTCCTTCCAAATATATTATAATATACATCGTTTTAACTTCATCATCAAAATTAGGGATAATATCCACAATTTTTTTCTAAATTTTAAACTTATAAACATTTATCATTTTTATTTGGATAGTTTAGTACTCTATTATAACATCTATTTTATTGCGATAACCGATATTATTAAATATAATTTCAAGTTAATCGTGTCATTTACAAATAGATTCACTTATATTTCATAATATAACTTTATTTGAAATGATTTTTTTTTAAATGATTGACTAAAATAATTTTTTTTCTATAAATTAATAAATATTAATTTATAGAGGTTTTACTGTAATTTAAAATTATAATTCAAACTTCAAGATCGGTTAACTTGCATCATACAATAGCCTTATGAACCGTAATGTACGTCAAACCTTTCGAAAAGTAGAGCTTCCATGAAAATAAACCCTAATTGTGAAAGAAAATAGAGATAGAATTCAAGATTGCTCTTGCTTTTATTAAGGATAAACTTGATACTCAAGTAAATAGAAATTGTATATTTGCCTTTTCTTATATTTCCTTTTGTTAGATAATTCTTTTTGTTAATAGGATTTAATCTTGTATAAATATAGATCCTTTGGACTAATCAATAACACAACCTTCCATCCATATTCATTTTTTGACATGATATCAGAACCTAAGATCTAAAGACCTAATTTTTTTTTCTTTCATCGATATTCATCTTTTGACAACTTTCGAGATGGGATTCGGGAATAATTGATTTGTGAGTCTAGCAAGACCTCCTTGTATAGTGGTTTACAAAAATTGAGAATATTCAGACTAACATTTTTTTTAAGAATTAGCATATAATTTTTTTCATCAATTGGATGGTGGTCTAGGAGTCTTGAGAGTGAATATTCAAGAAAAAAACAAATAAAATTTTCCATTTGTAGAGAATAATTCAAAATTAAATACCAACATTAATTAGTAAGCTTTTTGTTTAGCAACACTAACAAAGTCTATTAAGTTTGTAGACGGGAGAGAGATGAGGCATTGCAGTAAGCGATGGCTGCCTTGAGGGAGTCGTCCGTTAATGTTTCCTTGTTGTTATTGGTGCTGCCTTCGCAGTAGTATTGTAGAGAGCTCTTGTTTCGTCGTCCATGTATAACTTGGAGTACCCACTTCTCTCCCACGTTCACTTTCTCTCTTATGACTCCCACTATACTCAAACACCCCAGTTTCATCATCAACCTCGTCACACTATTGTACGCAGAGAAACAGCTAGAAGCCGATGAGAAGATCGCTGCCGCCTGCATTACATTATTGGGAGATGGAGAAGAAGAAGAAGAAGAAGAAGAAGAGATGCTATATCTGGCGGCTGGTTTGTTGATTTGTATTTCGATGAAAGACTCACCATCCTCACTGTCATCCGAGACTTCATTCATCCATCCCACCCCACTCTCTCCTTGATCCATTCTCTATTAGTTAACTAATCACTTCCCAAAACTCCCTCTACTAGTTTTTTGCGTGTTAAAGTACTCCCTCTACTAGTTATATAAGATATGATCTCTTGCTCCTATATAATCTCCATCATTGATGAATTGGTTAGCAATAATTAAATAGATTCAAATTGATACAGCTAGCTAGCAGCTCACAACTCACACTATACATGTATTCATGGAGCATATATGTGCATGTGAACACAACAATTAATGCAATTATATAGGAGAAAACATGATTGATCAAGAGGATATATATATTTTTATTATCGTCGGATCAAACCAAAGCACTCGATGGGATCGGGGGATTAGTGGTATAATCAAATCGGAGTCTATAATAATATATCTTGTACACTGATAATAGCTCTTGGGGGGATCACATGCTTATGTCACATGTCACATATTCTTCCTCGAACTTTCTCCTTCTAATTTCGAATGGGTATTTTGGATGCTCAATTTAAGAATGAACAATTGGTGTGGAACAAAACTTGAAATGTTGCTGATATTTTTGTGTATGTATCAAATCAAGCACACGTAGAACTATTATTTGGAGGAAAATATACAAACAAAAACTCTTGAAAATATTTGGAAGATTTAATGACATATACGTAAAACAAAAAACAAAAAAAAATAAAAAAAAATATATATATATCCCTATTGCAAATAATAAACTTGTTACTTTTTTTACCAAGAGAATAGAGGGGCACAGATTTGATTAAAAAAAAAAATAGGGTCTCTAGGGTTGGGAAAAAATCCTTAAAGTGTGCGAGTGGAAAATAAATCGGAAACAAATTAAAAAAAAAAAAGAAGTTTTTAGGATCGTGTAAATCCGAAATTAAACACTAACTACACATAATTGTGTTTAAAAAATACGTTTGACAAAATTTCTGTCTCG
Organism: Pseudoturritis turrita; assembly: GCA_900406555.1. NCBI lineage: Eukaryota > Viridiplantae > Streptophyta > Magnoliopsida > Brassicales > Brassicaceae > Pseudoturritis > Pseudoturritis turrita. The sequence goes on from OVBL01000813.1 coordinate 1,392,527, forward strand.
TGTCACTTACAAATTCCACTCAGTTAAGGTCCATTTTGTATTTCTACAGGCTACAGCCCATAGCCCAAATAAGATTGCCGGTCCCATTAGAATTTCCTACCATTATCCTTTCACGCCAAGTCATCTTTACTCCGGAATGCATGTGTTATGAGTGAGTCTACCTAATTAGAGTAGGGGAGAAGTGAGCCTAAAGAGAGGGCTGGGACCCTTAATTATGTTAAGTTTTTGGCTCCCAATAATCAATAAGGCTCATGGTTCTGGAAAATAATGACAATTTGTATATATTTGTAGTTGTTGTTACTTGTTAGTTACATATGTGGGAAGGGTAATAACAAGTGTCTAGGAGGCGCCGAACATCTGGTCGAGGGCCATGGCGATGGGAGTTTGGAGAGAAGAATGGATGACGAGGCGGAAGACGTCGTCTCCCAAGCCCTCGTTTCTTATAAGCTCACCCACTTTCCTCAGCTTAGCGTCGTACACCACGCAGCATCGCCGGGAGTATGATCCTTGGATGCTGTAGGCTGTTAGGGAATTGGTGCTGGTGGCGTAGGCCAATGTCTTCGATTTTAGTATGTTGAGGCGCTTCCTCACCGTTAACTGCGGCTTCAACGTTGTCTCTCCCTCGCACACCATCCAGCAATCTCCAAGGCTAAGCCTCTGTTATTACTTTTAATGAAGCATAAGTGTTTGTGGTGTTGATCTGTAAGAAAAAGATGATACATACCTTGCGGCGGATGGTAAGGAGAGGCTTGCCGGAGCCGTCCATGAGAAGGATCTGGCCTCTGTTGCCGTGCATATAGTTGTCCACTCGGAAAACAAGATCTCCTTTGGAATCAAACACGGTGAAGCCGTTGCAGTTGAACATCAGAGACTTGTTCCAAACCAAACAACATAGCAAGAGGTACCTGCCGCTTTTATATCATCTCATTAACAACCCCAAGGGACCCTAACTCTTTCTTGTCTTCTTTTCTTTATTCTCCCCCACCGTGCTCATGATTACGACCCCCACATGATGGTGTTTATTCTTCAAGTGCTTCCCATTGGATTACAATCCTTATTAAATTACAAATATGACCTGTCTCTCGCGGCTCAAGATGACCCATTCCCCTTTCATCTACAACCACTCGTTCTGGTTTTTTTTCTTCTTTGGCTCATTTATATCATTATTAATTAATTTGGTCAAGCTAATTGGTCTATCAGGATATAACTATTGTCTATTGGACTGGCTAAGGTCGGCTTGTCAGTTGTCACCACCCGGCCATATATTATATTAGGATGACAAAAGGGTGAAATTATTTTGCACGATTTTCTAATCATAGATATTGGTTTCGTTGTATTGTAATTGTCTTTCTTATTGTAAAGAAAATCTATAATAATATTGGTTCATTTTACAGAAGAGATTTTATGATGTACGTAGATAAAAAAAATGTTTTAGAGAAAATTATTTGTTTCATTTTTTTTTTTGATCTTTTGGTTTGTTTTATCATTAGTTTATTATTTTTGTTCTTTTATAAATCAAAACATTTATTCTCATTTTTGTTCCTTTTGACATAATCGGCCCATTGGGGGTACTACCTCTAATTCATGAACGATTTGAACCTATCTACGACTCCTAAGCAGGCCCACTAATAAGGCCCAGAAAAGCCTAATTGCTCCCGGCAACAAACAAGGAGTGGATTGTCAACTTGGTGCGTGTAGTGTAAACTGTAAAGGCAGAGAAGACCACACTCCCTTCCCAGTGGTGCGGTGAGGAGAGCTTCGTTGTCTTCTCCGATTGCAATTAGGGTTTAAAAATCGGTAATCGTTTTGGTGGTGCAGCTTTGAGATTGAGAATGAGATCCTTTCCACTGCCCTCTACCTGCTGACAATGGGCAACTGCGGTACTAGAGACGAGGCTGCTGCCGTCTTCACTCCTCAAAATCAAGGTCTCTCTCTCTCTCTCCTCGTATCTCTATCTCTCTTTCCCTCCCTTTTGCCTGATCTCTCTTCTCTTTTGTTCTCTTCTCTTCTCTATCACAGCCCAACAGCTCCAGAAGAAGCACTCCCGCTCCGTCTCAGATCTGAGCGATCCATCAACTCCTCGCTTCCGGGACGACTCTCGCCCTCCTTTTTCGTATGCCCAAGTCATCCCCTTCACTTTGTTTGAGCTTGAGACCATCACCAAGAGCTTTCGCCCCGACTATATCCTCGGAGAAGGCGGCTTCGGCACCGTCTACAAGGGCTACATTGATGACAATCTCCGCCTTGGCCTCAAGTCTCTCCCTGTTGCCGTCAAGGTTCTCAACAAGGAGGGCCTCCAGGGCCACCGTGAATGGCTTACCGAGGTCAACTTCCTCGGCCAGCTCCGTCATCCCAACCTCGTCAAGCTTATTGGTTACTGCTGCGAGGACGATCACCGATTGCTTGTTTATGAGTTCATGCTGCGAGGCAGCCTTGAGAATCACCTCTTTCGAAGTAATCCCCGCACCCACCTTTTTCTTTTTAGCCTATTCCGTTTTTTAGTCTGGTCATGCTCGTCGCCATTGTCTCTCTTCAGAAACCACAGCTCCGCTATCTTGGTCTAGAAGGATGATGATTGCTCTTGGAGCTGCGAAAGGGCTTGCTTTCCTCCACAACGCCGAGAGACCGGTTATTTACCGGGACTTTAAGACTTCCAATATACTGCTCGACTCGGTACCTAGTCATCCTTTTCTTTCAGCCCTGCAAGACATGTTGGGAATACCTTTCCACAACTAATATATCCTTGCTTGGGCTCAACCTGCAGGACTACACAGCCAAGCTTTCAGATTTTGGCTTAGCTAAAGCTGGTCCCCAGGGTGATGAAACCCATGTATCAACTCGAGTGATGGGTACTTATGGCTATGCTGCCCCAGAATATGTGATGACCGGTATGACATCCATTATAATAGCGACATGTAATCCCTGCATACACAATCTTTTCGAACTAGCTCCTGCAATGTCTTATTTTCACCCTGTCTATGATGATCAACTGCTTATATAGGTCCTAGCGTTTGAAAATAGGGTACTTGTTAACTGAATGTGGGAGCTCGCTTCAAGTTTCAACTTATCTTCCCATTTCTACTAGTTGAAATATCTGCTACCTCTACCTCTCTGCTTTAGTAGTTGGCTATTAACTAACATATAGGACTTTGGCAGTTGACATGTTGAACCATGCTTCTATATGCACTTCTATCTCACAAAACTATTTGGAGCAACAAAGTCTCTTTTTTGGATGACAATAAGTGCTTGAACCATTGCAAAAATACACACTGACTTGACTCTATTACTAATGAACAAGGACACCTGACGGCCAGAAGTGATGTGTACAGCTTTGGAGTTGTTCTTCTGGAGATGCTGACAGGAAGAAAGTCAGTGGACAAGACAAGACCTAGCAAAGAGCAGAACCTGGTTGATTGGGCTCGGCCAAAGCTGAATGATAAAAGAAAACTGCTGCAGATAATTGACCCGAGGCTGGAGAACCAATACTCTGTCAGGGCAGCTCAGAAGGCATGCAGCTTGGCGTATTATTGTCTTAGCCAGAACCCGAAAGCTAGGCCATTGATGAGTGATGTGGTTGAGACTTTGGAACCTTTGCAGTGTGCAGGTGATGCCCTAATCCCTGGTGCAACAACTGCGGCTGGAGCTGCGTTTGCAATGGGAGGGGTGCCTGATTACAGAATGCACCGGAGGTTTGCAAAGAACGTTGGGCCTGGTGCCATTTGCAGGTCACCCAATCCAAATTGTTCACCGGGTGCACCTGCAGCATGCAGAGTGCGGTGATTAGTGTCAAGTGTACATAATCGGTTTGCTGTGTCTCCTTTTGCGTAATTTCTCTCTGAGCCAAACGTCTGGTTGCGGTTTGATTCACGTTGTTTTTTGTTGTTGTTGTTGCTGCTGTTTATTGCCACTTTACCGTGTTGATCTGTGTATGATTACGATTGAGCTGTGGTTCTTGTTTAATCCGCACTCCGATAGAGTGCTTGGCATTTCTATTCACTCCAAGGTGAAATTTTTGGTGTAGGCAGTATTGGGTTTTGTAACAAGTGGACGAATCCCCGGCCATCACACGTGTGATTGGGAAATGAATATTACTGTAGTGGAATTGAGGGGAATCATGAGGTTGCCTTGGCTGTGTATGATTGGACTTGAAGGGTATCTGAAGGAGTGACCCACTTAACCCTCTCTCACCTGTAACTCTTTTTATCCACCACACAGATCTTGGTAGCATCTTGACTCTGGAGAAGGATGACAGCTAGCTTACACGGTGCGATTTTGTTAGGTTTGTTTGCAACAATTGTGGTTACGAGCCATGGCAAAGGTGAATATTATTATTATATTTTTGGTCTAGTAGTAGCGGTGGATCGGATCTCATCTGGGGTCATGTGCAGGAGGCGGGGCGGGGCTAGACGGAGAAGAAATGTGGCCAGTGGAGATGGAGATGGAGTATGTAGTATGGAGGAGAAAGCTGATGGCGCCATTGGAGCTGTGCTTGGAGTGCAAATGCTGCTCCTCCGCCACTTGTGCCACCATGCCTTGCTGTTTCGGCATCAATTGCCAACTTCCCAACAAGCCCTTTGGCGTTTGCGCCTTTGTTCCCAAGTCATGCCATTGTACTGCTTGCTCCATTTAACTGTTTTCTTTCTTGATTCCTTGGATGCGTAGTAGAAACTTGATTGTCAGAAATATCCCCTTGATTCATCATCATCATCATTCGTTCATAAACATTAAAACATAAAACGATTAAAATAAAATCATAGAAATAAGTGAATAAAGGCCCAGTGGGCTTTGGGCTTTGAATAAGCCTTTTGGGTGGAAAGATGCCCGAAGAGCGAATATGCCTTGTCGTCGTCGTCCAACTGTTCGTCTTCGCCGAGAAGAGAGACTTGGTGGCTTGGTCGTGGCATGGAGCTGCGTGTGAGTGAGTATTGAGTAGATCGCGCAAGGATTTTACAAAAATGGCGTCGACGGAAGGCCTTGTGCCCATCACCCGGGATTTTCTCGCCTCCTACTACGACAAATATCCGTTCCCTCCTCTTTCCGACGACGTTTCTCGACTTTCTTCTGACGTCGCTTCGCTTATTCAGCTACTAACCCTTCAATCCCCCCCTTCACAAGGTTCCCAGTATCAACAATTTCTCGCTTCTCAATTCGTGCTTTTGAAAACTCCCTCATAAAATCATGTCATGGTTGGCTTTCTAGGGGAAACTTGCCTGATTGACGAAGCTAACCGGCAGCCTCCTCATAAAATTGATGAGAATATGTGGAAAAATCGGGAGCAGATGGAGGAGATATTGTTTCTTCTGCAACCATCTCGTTGGCCTCTTGAGGTGAATTTGATATGAAAATTGTCTACTTGGCCTGCTTCTGGTGACTTGACTTTGGTTTGTTTCCCCCGCAGCTTCGCGAAGATGCTGAATTCTCTTCCATTTTGCGACATCTCAAGGACAATTTTGATAACGCTTTAACTGCTATGATTTCCTTCCAGACCAAAAATTCCGAGCGCGTATTCAGCACAGGTTAATTCTCCTCTGTTTATACATAGAAAAGAAACATATGCTCTCATATTTAACTTCTACTCTACAGTTATGACCTACATGCCTCAAGACTTCCGGGGAACTCTCATCAGACAGCAGAAGGAGAGGTCGGAGAGGAACAAACAGGCCGAGGTTGATGCGTTGGTTAGCTCTGGAGGGAGCATACGCCACACATATGCTCTTCTTTGGAAGCAGCAGATGGAGAGGTGAGCCTCCCTGTTTCTTGTTTTTTTAATCCATGCTTGCTTCTTGGTTAGCTTGATTCTTTATTCCTTCACTTTTATTATAGGAGGAGACAGTTGGCTCAGCTAGGCTCTGCAACTGGTGTCTACAAAACCCTGGTCAAGTACTTGGTTGGGGTTCCACAGGTAGGCCTACTCTTTCTCGCAAATATCAATCCTTTCTTGCTTCTTATCCGCTGATAGTCCTCATACTCACGCGCTTTTGCCTTGTCCATTCTTGCATACCTATGCATAGAGAAGATTGATTAGTTAGTTGTTGATTCTTTTCCTTTTATACCTTGTAGGTGTTGTTGGATTTTATTCGACAAATAAATGATGATGATGGGTATGTACCATGCTCTTCGTCAATGAGTGTTTGCTCATGGTGGCAGAAAATTCAGGTTGCTTAGTAAACTTTAACTGACATAATTAATCTTCTCGTGTAAAGGCCAATGGAAGAACAACGCGAACGTTATGGACCTCCTCTATACAGTCTCACAAAAATGGTGATGGCAATCCGTGTTTCCCTAACACTTCTGTGGGAAAGATATGATACCTTCAAGCTGTAAGATAATTGGATAATAAGATTGCCTTTTATTCACACAAGTCAATAATCATCGAGCTTGAGGTGTTCATGAAATCTCTTAATGAACTTTCCCATTTAGAGGTAGTGAGATTTTATTACATGTGAGTTGAGCAGGAATAGAGACCAAATGAATCTCCTGTCTGAAGCCGCTATTGTCTACACATCTGAGTTTGAGAGATTCGTCACATTTATCAGGTACCATCTTCCTTTTTAGGGGGCTTGGTCGTGGGTTGCTATATCTTCTTTTCATTATAGGTTGCAACTGATGAATTGGATAACACAAACATTGGGAAAAAGTTCGCTTTTGAAACTTTCTTGCAGTTCTGATTAAATTTTTATTTCCACAGTTCCAACAGTACTTAGGTTAGACGTCTTTAGGCATTGCTTTCTTACTATTGAAGAACATTAACGTTTTACTTTGTGCTTTTCCAGCGATGTATTTGCCAATTCCCCCTTCTTCATTTCAGCAGATACAGCTGGCATATTGGGCTCAAGGTTAGCTTCCATCATTCACAACATATTAACTTCAGGTCACGATTTATAGCTCTAAGAGTTTGTACTTCTTAGGGAAAATGAGGAGTACAAGGAGATAATCGTTCAAGCTGGGAGAACCTATGAGGTAATATATTGTCCTCAGATGCTTTTGTTTATTAATGAAACTGGATGTTTTGCCATTCTAAGTCTCTTTACCCTAGTTTCCGTCTGAAATTGTCGTGTTCAAAAAAGTGAAAGTGATGTTAAATTGTTAATGAAAGTAGTGTGGCATTCATATTTTCTGGTGTCAAACAGAAAACGCAACGTATATGATAAGCACTTGCGTTTGAGTCTGGCGTAAGTACATATATGATATAGTTCTTGTTGTTTCTCTAGGTGTCGTTGATGGTGGAATCCGAAAATTCATATATTGCTTGGGATTTCTCCTTGATGCAAGGCAAGATAAGCATGGTATTGCTTTTTGAACCCTTGATCTGTTTCCCCATCATGTAACCTTAAATCATTTATTACTTTTCTTGCGTGGTTTTGCTCTTCAGAATATGTTTGAAATTATAGGGCTGTCTAGTTTGTTCTCTCTTAGGAGCAACAGTAATTGTTCAAGGATGCATGAAAATTGTGTTTTTTTTTGTCTTTGGATTGCATGTTGAGAGCATCACACATTGTCTCTATCTGCCCAATATCAGATTGAAATTTGCGTCTGTTGCTGTTTTTGGAAGAATCTGGTGATCTTTGTTTTCACACTTAGTTTACAGCGTATCTTTCTCTGTGATGAATCTTTCATGTGAAAAACAGACATGAATTGTTGTTTCTTGCCATGGGATGGGATCTAAAGATAGGTTCTCACCTTTTGTGGTTCGTCCTCTGTTTTAATTCCTATTGTTATTTCCCAGGATATCGGATTTAGCGTGGAGTATATAAGTGCCTCAGGAGAAAAGACTGTGAGTGTGCTCATTAGTTTCCAAACTGTTGTTAAACTTAAGCAGCATAGTACAAACATTTTCTCTCGCTCTTAAAGATATCCAATCAACTAGTGAATTTTTGAGGGGTGATTACGAATTTTTCTTATTGCAGCTGATATTACCTTACCGTCGGTATGAAGCTGACCAGGTGAGTGCCCATGTGCTATGTAGGGAAGCTTATGTTTTTGTTGCTGTTGTTGTTTCATAGCTGTGTTGTTTAATGTCATCGTTTTGGGATCCACTGTGGTTGTTCCTGCAGGGCAACTTCTCTACGCTAATGGCTGGAAACTACAAACTTGTTTGGGATAACTCATATTCAAATTTCTTCAAAAAGGTAGAGTGATAGCTACATTTTGCGGCAGACAAAGTGAATCAATATCCTTTTTTCATTGCATGAGAATCTTATCTCGTGCTCTTTTTTGTTTTGTTTTTCTTTGGGAAATAGACTCTTCGATATAAGGTCGATTGCATACCACCAGTAGTGGAGCCGTCGAACTGAAAGTGGAAGATGAAGGTGGATTGTCATTTGTTTGTACAAGGACTACAGAACTCTGAAGCCCTTTGAAAGACATCAATGGAACTTCATAAATATCTGTTGCGACCTTTTACATGAATATTTACTATTTTGTTTGCATTGCTTTAATATCATTGCAGAGGAGGAAGTGAAAAGTGGCGATGGAAGGGATATATATACTCTTGTTCGCCTTGCACATTGCCTTTCTGTATTGTTCACTTCATAGTTCATACGAATCTACATGAATTGGCATAGCAGTAGAAAAACCCTTTCTTTTTTAGAACCGAGGAAATTGCACATATAATCCTTCCTAATGTCCATAATTTGTTGATTCAAACCAAGTTGAGTGTATAATGGAAGTTAGGAGGGTCACCAAAAACTCCATTGAAAGGGTTTTAATAACGTCCCAATCATTACCACAAAGGACTTCCGGTAGAGAGTTAAACTTGTAGATGGTTTTGTTAGAGTTGAGAATCACAATTAGAATCTAACTCAAAACTCTCTTCAACTGTAAAGAACAATAACGTAACAAGAATAAACCTCAGCTCTAAGAAATCATATGATTCACACAAATGTGTCCCATTATCACGAGAAATTGTTGAATCCATTTAGTTTCTATTTCAGACATGTTTAATCCGTTTTTTTAATAATAACGTCAAAACATGTTAAATTATTAGAATCGGTGGGTTAATACCTATAAGTTTTGGAAAATTTTGATAAATTTAGGAATTTGGTTTAAGAGGCTACCCTTTTATCATGCCAAATATTTGAATCCATTTAGTTTCTACTTTGGACACATTTAATCCGTTTTTTTTGTAATAACGTCAAAAGATGATAAATTATTGGAATCGGTGGGTTAACACCTATGAGTTTTTGATAATTTTGGAAAAATTAGGAAGTTTTTTAGGAGGCTTCCTTAGAGTCTTCTTTATCACGACAAATGTTTGAATCTATTTAGTTTCTACTTCGGACACATTTAATCCATTTTTTGGTAACAATGTCAAAAGATGATAAATTATTGGAATCGATGGGTTAATATCTATGAGTTTTGGATAATTTTCAAAAAATTAGGAATTTGCTTTAGGAGGCTTTCTTAGGGTCCCTTTATCACGAAAAATATTTGAATCCATTTAGTTTCTACTTCGGGCGCATTTAATCAGTTTTTTTGGATAACGTCAAAAGATGATAAATTATTGGAATCAGTGGGTTAATACCTATCAATTTTGGAAAATTTTGGAAAATTTAGGAATTTTGTTTAGGAGGATTCCTTAGAGTCCCCATTATCACGACAAATTGTTGAATTCATCTAGTTTCAATTTCGGACATGTTTAATCCATTTTTTATTAATAACGTCAAAACATGTTAAATTATTGGAATCGGTAGGTTAACACACCTATGATTCAACATGTTTTGACGTTATTATTAACGCGTGTGTGAGTGCCGCTCGCATAGCCAGAGCTTCCGCCATCAATGGGGATGGAACATGATCATGCGACAGAGATCCTTGGGTGATGAAGTTTGAATTTTGATCATGGAAGATCCAGCCTAGTCCAGCTGCCTTGATGTCGCCTTTCCAAGCAGCGTCAGAATTGCAGGAGATCGCATCCGGCGTAATCGACAGGGGTTGGGGAGGTTGTTGCCGTGGTTGATCTTGTGAGATGGTTGTCGTTGTTGTTTGAGTTGATTGCCATTCACGAGCGTCGGTGATGGCTTTGCAAAGTATTTCTTCTACAGAGAAAGTTCTTCCTTCGAAAAGAAGGTGATTTCGTGCCGACCAAATGGCCCAGCAAATCCAAGGGAACAGAGGACCCCATCCAATTCCGGTGGGAGGGAGACAAACTGATGAGCTTGACGATTGTAGGCCAATTGAAAAATTTGGAAACAGGGTGACATCTATCGCCTCTGTCTAAATTTCCTTTATCCAGTTGAAGTCGTTGATCAACAAGTTATATTCCACCAACAGCAACACAAACTTTAGGAGGCTTTCTTAGAGACCCTTTTATGACAAATATTTGAATCCATTTAGTTTTTATTTTGGACACATTTAATCCGGTTTTTTGGTAATAACATCAAAAGATGATAAATTATTGAAATGGATAATTTTGGAAAAAATTAGGAATTTTGTTAGGAGGCTTCTTTAGAGTCCCCTTTATCACGACAAATGTTTGAATCCATTTAGTGTCTACTTCGAACACATTTAATCCATTTTTTTGGTAACAATGTCAGAAGAAAATAAATTATTGGAATCGGTGGGTTAACACCTATGAGTTTTGGAAAATTTTTGGAAAAATTATGAATTTGGTTTAGGAGGCTTTCTTAGACTCTCCTTTATCACGACAAATATTTGAATCCATGTAGTTTCAACTTCGGATACATTTAACCCTTTTTTGGTAATAACGTCAAATATGATATATTATTGGAATCGATGGGTTAACACCTATGAGTTTTGGATAATTTTCAAAAAAATAGGAATTTGCTTTAGGAGGCTTTCTTAGGGTCCCCTTTATCACGAAACATATTTGAATTTAGTTTCTACTTCGGGCGCATTTAATCCATTTTTTTGGATAACGTCAAAAGATGATAAATTATTGGAATGAGTGGGTTAACACCTATCAATTTTGGAAAATTTTGGAAAATTTAGGAATTTTGTTTAGGAGGATTCCTTAGAGTCCCCATTATCACGAAAAATTGTTGAATTCATTTAGTTTCAATTTCGGACATGTTTAATCCATTTTTTATTAATAACGTCAAAACATGTTAAATTATTGGAATCGGTAGGTTAACACACCTATGAGTTTTGGATTTATTTTGAAAAGATATGAATTTGGTTTAGGAGGCTTTCTTAGAATCCCCATTATTACGACAAATGTTTGAATCCATTTAGTTTCCACTTCGGACACATTAAATCCATTTTTTGGTAAAACGTCAAAAATGATAAATCATTGGAATCGGTGGGTTAACATCTATAAGTTTTGGAAAATTTTGAAACAATTATGAATTTTGTTTAGGAGGCTTCCTTAAAGTCCCCTTTATCACGAAAAATGTTTGAATCCATTTAGTTTCTATTTCGGACACATTTAATCCACTTTTTTGGTAACAACGTCAAAAGATGATAAATTATTGGAATTGATGGGTTCACACCTATGAGTTTTGGATAATTTTGAAAAAATTAGGAATTCTAGTTAGGAGGCATTTTTAGGATCTCTTTTATCACGACAAATGTTTGAATTCATTTAGTTTCTACTTCGGGCATATTTAATCCGTTTTTTTGGTAAAAAATGTCAAAAGATGATAAATTATTGGAATCGGTGGGTTAACACCCATGAGTTTTGGAAAATTTTGGAAAAAATTAGGAATTTTGTTAGGAGGCTTCTTTAGAGTCCCCTTTATCACGAAAATGTTTGAATCCTTTTAGTTTCTACTTCGGACACATTTGATCCATTTTTTTGGTATCAACGTCAAAAGATGATAAATTATTGGAATCGGTTACCTATGAGTTTTGGAAAATTTTTGGAAAAATTATGAATTTGGTTTAGGAGGCTTTCTTAGAGACCCTTTTATCATGACAAATGTTTGAATCCATTTATTTTCTACTTTGGATACATTTAATCTCCTTTTTTGTAATAACGTCAAAAAGATGATAAATTATTGGAATCGGTGGGTTAACACCTATGAGTTTTGGATAATTTTGGAAACATTAGAAATTTTTAAGGAGACTTCTTTAGAGTCCCCTTTATCAGGACAAATGTTTGAATCCATTTAGTTTCTACTTCAGACATATTTAATCTATTTTTTTGGTAACAACGTCAAAAGATGATAAATTATTGGAATCGGTGGGTTAACAACTATGAGTTTTGGAAAATTTTGGAAATTTTTGAATTTAGTTTAGGAGACTTTCTTAGAGTCTCCTTTATCACGAAAAATATTTGAATCCATTTAGTTTCTATTTCGAACACATTTAATCCATTTTTTTTGTAACAACGTCAAAAAGATGATAAATTATTGGAATCGGTGGGTTAACACCTATGAGTTTTGGATAATTTTGGAAAAATTTGGAATTTTTTTAGGAGGATTCCTTAGAGTCCCCTTTATCAGGACAAATGTTTGAATCTATTTAGTTTATAATTCGGACACATTTGATCCATTTTTTGGTAACAATGTCAAAATATGATAAATTATTGGAATCGGTGGGTTAACACCTATGAGTTTTGGAAAATTTTGGGAAAATTAGAAATTTTGTATAGGATGCTTCCTTAGAGTTCTCTTTATCAGGAAAAATGTTTCAATAAATTTAGTTTATACTTTGGTCACATTTAATCCCTTTTTTTTTGTAATAATGTCAAAAGATGATAAAGTATTTGAATCGGTGGGTTAACACTAATGAATTTCGGATAATCTTGAAAAATTAGGAATTTGGTTTAGAAGGCTTCCTTAGAGTCCCCATTATCACGATAAATTTTTGAATCCATTTAGTTTCTACTTCGAACACATTTAATCCTTTTTGTTAAAAACGTCAAAAGATGATAAATTATTGGAATCGGTGGGTTAACATTTATGAGATTTGGAAAATTTTGGAAAAATTATGAATTTGGCTTGGGAGGCTTTCTTAGAGGCTCCTTTATCACGACAAATATTTGAATCAATTTAGGTTCTACTTCAGACACATATTTGAACCAAATTCATTTAATCCATTTTTCTGTGCAACGTCAAAAGATGATAAATTATTGGAATCAGTGGGTTAACACCTATGAGTTTTGGGAAAATTAGGAAAATTTAGGAGGCTTTCCTAAAGTCTCCTTTAATACGACAAATATTTGAATCCATTTAGTTTCTACTTCGGACACATTTAATCCGTTTTTTTGGTAACAACATCAAAAGATGATAAATTATCAGAATCGGTGGGTTAACACCTATGAGTTTGGAAAATTTTGGAAAAATTATGAATTTGGTTTAGGAGGCTTTCTTAGACTCTCCTTTATCACGACAAATATTTGAATCCATTTAGTTTATACTTCGGATACATTTAATCATTTTTTGGTAATAACATCAAATATGATATATTATAGGAATCGATGGGTTAACACCTATGAGTTTTGGATAATTTTCAAAAAATTAGGAATTTGCTTTAGGAGGCTTCCTTAGGGTCCTTTTATCACGAAAAATGTTTGAATCCATTTAGTTTCTACTTCGGACGCATTTAATATGTTTTTTTTGATAACGTCAAAAGATTATAAATTATTGGAATCAGTGGGTTAACACCTATCAATTTTGGAAAATTTTGGAATTTTGTTTAGGAGGATTCCTTAGAGTCCCCATTATCACGACAAATTGTTGAATTCATTTAGTTTCAATTTTTGACAGGTTTAATCCATTTTTTTAATTAATAACGTCAAAACATGTTAAATTATTGGAATCGGTAGGTTAACACACCTATGAGTTTTGGAAATTTTTCGAAAAATTATGAATTTGGTTTAGGAGGCTTCCTTAGAGTCCCCTTATCACGACAAATGTTTGAATCCATTTAGTTTCTACTTCGGACACATTAAATACATTTTTTGGTAAAACGTCAAAAATGATATATTATTGGAATCGGTAGGTTAATATATATGAGTTTTGAAATTTTTTGAAACAATTATGAATTTTTTTTAGGAGGCTTCTTTAGAGTCTTTATCACGACAAATGTTTGAATCCATTTAGTTTCTACTTCGGACACATTTAATCCATTTTTTTGGTAACAACGTCAAAAGATCATAAATTATTGGAATCGGTGGGTTAACACCTGAGTTTTGGAATTTTTTTGGAAAAACTATAAATTTGGTTTAGGAGGCTTTCTTAGAGACCCTTTTATCATGACAAATATTTGAATCCATTTAGTTTATACTTCGGACACATTTAATCCCCTTTTATGTAATAAAGTCAAAAAGATGATAAATTATTGGAATCGGTGGGTTTTGGATAATTTTGGAATAATTAGAAATTTTTTCGGAGACTTCTTTAGAGTCCCATTTATCACGAAAAATGTTTGAATCTCTTTAGTTTCTACTTCAGACATATTTAATCTATATTTTTGGTAATAACGTCAAAAGATGATAAATTATTGGAATCGGTGGGTTAACACCTATGAGTTTTGGAAAATTTTGGAAATTTTTGAATTTAGTTTAGGAGGATTTCTTAGAGTCCCCTTTATCACAAAAAATACTTGAATCCATTTAATTTCTACTTCGAACACATTTAATCCATTTGTTTTGTAACAACGTCAAAAAGATGATAAATTATTGGAATTGGCGGGTTAACACCAATGAGTTTTGGATAATTTTGGAAAAATTAGGAATTTTTTAGGAGGATTCCTTAGAGTCCCCTTTATCACGACAAATGTTTGAATCCATTTAGTTTCTACTTCGTACACATTTAATCCATTTTTTGGTAACAATATCAAAATATGATAAATTATTGGAATCGGTGGGTTAACACCTATGAGTTTTGGAATTTTTTTGGAAAAACTATGAATTTGGTTTAGGAGGCTTTCTTTGAGACCCTTTTATCAAGACAAATTTTTGAATCCATTTAGTTTCTACTTTGGACATATTTAATCCCCTTTTTTGTAATAAAGTCAAAAAGATGATAAATTATTGGAATCGGTGGGTTAACACCTATGGGTTTTGAAAAATTTTGGAAAAGTTAGAAATTTTTTAGGAGACTTTTTAGAGTCCCTTTATCACGACAAATGTTTGAATCTATTTAGTTTCTACTTCAGACATATTTAATCTATTTTTTTGGTAACAACGTCAAAAGATGATAAACTACTGGAATCGGTGGGTTAACACCTCTGAGTTTTGGAAAATTTTGGAAATTTTTGAATTTAGTTTAGGAGGCTTTCTTAGAGTCCCCTTTATCATGAAAAATATTTGAATCCATTTAGTTTCTACTTCGACCACATTTAATCTGTTTTTTGTAACAACGTCAAAAAGATGATAAATTATTATAATCGGTGGGTTAACACCTATGAGTTTTGGAATTTTTTTGGAAAAACTATGAATTTGGTTTAGGAGGCTTTCTTAGAGACCCTTTTATCAAGACAAATGTTTGAATCCATTTAGTTTCTACTTTTGACATATTTAATCCCCTTTTTTGTAATAAAGTCAAAAAGATGATAAATTGTTGGAATCAGTGGGTTAACACCAATGAGTTTTGGATAATTTTGGAAAAATTAGAAAATTTTTAGGAGACTTCTTTAGAGTCTCCTTTATCACGACAAATGTTTGAATCTATTTAGTTTCTACTTCAGACAGATTTAATCTATTTTTTTGGTAACAACGTCAAAAGATGATAAACTACTGGAATCGGTGGGTTAACACTGATGAGTTTTGGAAATTTTTGGAAATTTTTGAATTTAGTTTAGGAGGCTTTCTTAGAGTCCCCTTTATCACGAAAAATATTTGAATCCATTTAGTTTCTACTTCGAACACATTTAATCCGTTTTTTGTAACAACGTCAAAAAGGTGATAAATTATTGGAATCGGTGGGTTAACTGAATTTGGTTTAGGAGGCTTTCTTTGAGACCCTTTTATCAAGACAAATGTTTGAATCCATTTAGTTTCTACTTTGGACATATTTAATCCCCTTTTTTGTAATAAAGTCAAAAAGATGATAAATTATTGGAATCGGTGGGTTAACACCTATGGGTTTTGGAAAATTTTGGAAAAATTAGAAATTTTTTAGGAGACTTCTTTAGAGTCCCCTTTATCACGACAAATGTTTGAATCTATTTAGTTTCTACTTCATACATATTTAATCTATTTTTTTGGTAACAACGTCAAAAGATGATAAACTACTGGAATCGGTGGGTTAACACCTCTGAGTTTTGGAAAATTTTGGAAATTTTTGAATTTAGTTTAGGAGGCTTTCTTAGAGTCCCCTTTATCACGAAAAGTATTTGAATCCATTTAGTTTCTACTTCGACCACATTTAATCCGTTTTTTGTAACAACGTCAAAAAGATGATAAATTATTAGAATCGGTGGGTTAACACCTATGAGTTTTGGAATTTTTTTGGAAAAACTATGAATTTGGTTTAGGAAGCTTTCTTAGAGACCCTTTTATCAAGACAAATGTTTGAATCCATTTAGTATCTACTTTTGACATATTTAATCCCCTTTTTTGTAATAAAGTCAAAAAGATGATAAATTGTTGGAATCAGTGGGTTAACACCAATGAGTTTTGGATAATTTTGGAAAAATTAGAAATTTTTAGGAGACTTCTTTAGAGTCTCCTTTATCACGACAAATGTTTGAATCTATTTAGTTTCTACTTCAGACAGATTTAATCTATTTTTTTGGTAACAACGTCAAAAGATGATAAACTACTGGAATCGGTGGGTTAACACTGATGAGTTTTGGAAATTTTTGGAAATTTTTGAATTTAGTTTAGGAGGCTTTCTTAGAGTCCCCTTTATCACGAAAAATATTTGAATCCATTTAGTTTCTACTTCGAACACATTTAATCCGTTTTTTTGTAACAACGTCAAAAAGGTGATAAATTATTGGAATCGGTGGGTTAACACCTATGAGTTTTGGAATTTTTTTGGAAAAACTATGAATTTGGTTTAGGAGGCTTTCTTTGAGACCCTTTTATCAAGACAAATGTTTGAATCCATTTAGTTTCTACTTTGGACATATTTAATCCCCTTTTTTGTAATAAAGTCAAAAAGATGATAAATTATTGGAATCGGTGGGTTAACACCTATGGTTTTGGAAATTTTGGAAAAATTAGAAATTTTTTAGGAGACTTCTTTAGAGTCCCCTTTATCACGACAAATGTTTGAATCTATTTAGTTTCTACTTCAGACATATTTAATCTATTTTTTTGGTAACAACGTCAAAAGATGATAAACTACTGGAATCGGTGGGTTAACACCTCTGAGTTTTGGAAAATTTTGGAAATTTTTGAATTTAGTTTAGGAGGCTTTCTTAGAGTCCCCTTTATCACGAAAAATATTTGAATCCATTTAGTTTCTACTTCGACCACATTTAATCCGTTTTTTGTAACAACGTCAAAAAGATGATAAATTATTAGAATCGGTGGGTTAACACCTATGAGTTTTGGAATTTTTTTGGAAAAACTATGAATTTGGTTTAGGAGGCTTTCTTAGAGACCCTTTTATCAAGACAAATGTTTGAATCCATTTAGTTTCTACTTTGGACATATTTAATCCCCTTTTTTGTAATAAAGTCAAAAAGATGATAAATTGTTGGAATCAGTGGGTTAACACCTATGAGTTTTGGATAATTTTGGAAAAATTAGAAATTTTTTAGGAGACTTCTTTAGAGTCTCCTTTATCACGACAAATGTTTGAATCTATTTAGTTTCTACTTCAGACAGATTTAATCTATTTTTTTGGTAACAACGTCAAAAGATGATAAACTACTGGAATCGGTGGGTTAACACTGATGAGTTTTGGAAATTTTTGGAAATTTTTGAATTTAGTTTAGGAGGCTTTCTTAGAGTCCCCTTTATCACGAAAAATATTTGAATCCATTTAGTTTCTACTTCGAACACATTTAATCCGTTTTTTTGTAACAACGTCAAAAAGGTGATAAATTATTGGAATCGGTGGGTTAACACCTATGAGTTTTGGAATTTTTTTGGAAAAACTATGAATTTGGTTTAGGAGGCTTTCTTAGAGACCCTTTTATCAAGACAAATGTTTGAATCCATTTAGTTTCTACTTTGGACATATTTAATCCCCTTTTTTGTAATAAAGTCAAAAAGATGATAAATTATTGGAATCGGTGGGTTAACACCTATGAGTTTTGGAAAATTTTGGAAAAATTAGAAATTTTTTAGGAGACTTCTTTAGAGTCCCCTTTATCATGACAAATGTTTGAATCTATTTAGTTTCTACTTCAGACATATTTAATCTATTTTTTTGGTAACAACGTCAAAAGATGATAAATATTGGAATCGGTGGGTTAACACCTATGAGTTTTGGAAAATTTTGGAAATTTTTGAATTTAGTTTAGGAGGCTTTCTTAGAGTCCCCTTTATCACGAAAAGTATTTGAATCCATTTAGTTTCTACTTCGAACACATTTAATCCGTTTTTTTGTAACAACGTCAAAAAGATGATAAATTATTAGAATCGGTGGGTTAACACCTATGAGTTTTGGAATTTTTTTGGAAAAACTATGAATTTGGTTTAGGAGGCTTTCTTAGAGACCCTTTTATCAAGACAAATGTTTGAATCCATTTAGTTTCTACTTTGGACATATTTAATCCCCTTTTTTGTAATAAAGTCAAAAGATGATAAATTGTTGGAATCGGTGGGTTAACACCTATGAGTTTTGGATAATTTTGGAAAAATTAGAAATTTTTTAGGAGACTTCTTTAGAGTCCCTTTATCACGACAAATGTTTGAATCTATTTAGTTTCTACTTCAGACAGATTTAATCTATTTTTTTGGTAACAACGTCAAAAGATGATAAACTACTGGAATCGGTGGGTTAACACTATGAGTTTTGGAAATTTTGGAAATTTTTGAATTTAGTTTAGGAGGCTTTCTTAGAGTCCCCTTTATCACGAAAAATATTTGAATCCATTTAGTTTCTACTTCGAACACATTTAATCCGTTTTTTTGTAACAACGTCAAAAAGGTGATAAATTATTGGAATCGGTGGGTTAACACCTATGAGTTTTGGAATTTTTTGGAAAAACTATGAATTTGGTTTAGGAGGCTTTCTTTGAGACCCTTTTATCAAGACAAATGTTTGAATCCATTTAGTTTCTACTTTGGACATATTTCATCCCCTTTTTTGTAATAACGTCAAAAGATGATAAATTATTGGAATCGGTGGGTTAACACCTATGAGTTTTGGATAATTTTGGAAAAATTAGAAATTTTTTAGGAGACTTCTTTAGAGTCTCCTTTATCACGACAAATGTTTGAATCTATTTAGTTTCTACTTCAGACAGATTTAATCTATTTTTTGGTAACAACGTCAAAAGATGATAAACTACTGGAATCGGTGGGTTAACACTATGAGTTTTGGAAATTTTGGAAATTTTTGAATTTAGTTTAGGAGGCTTTCTTAGAGTCCCCTTTATCACGAAAAATATTTGAATCCATTTAGTTTCTACTTCGAACACATTTAATCCGTTTTTTTGTAACAACGTCAAAAAGATGATAAATTATTGAATCGGTGGGTTAACACCTATGAGTTTTGGAATTTTTTTGGAAAAACTATGAATTTGGTTTAGGAGGCTTTCTTAGAGACCCTTTTATCAAGACAAATGTTTGAATCCATTTAGTTTCTACTTTGGACATATTTAATCCCCTTTTTTGTAATAAAGTCAAAAAGATGATAAATTGTTGGAATCAGTGGGTTAACACCTATGAGTTTTGGATAATTTTGGAAAAATTAGAAATTTTTTAGGAGACTTCTTTAGAGTCTCCTTTATCACGACAAATGTTTGAATCTATTTAGTTTCTACTTCAGACAGATTTAATCTATTTTTTTGGTAACAACGTCAAAAGATGATAAACTACTGGAATCGGTGGGTTAACACTGATGAGTTTTGGAAAATTTTGGAAATTTTTGAATTTAGTTTAGGAGGCTTTCTTAGAGTCCCCTTTATCACGAAAAATATTTGAATCCATTTAGTTTCTACTTCGAACACATTTAATCCGTTTTTTGTAACAACGTCAAAAAGATGATAAATTATTGAATCGGTGGGTTAACACCTATGAGTTTTGGAATTTTTTTGGAAAAACTATGAATTTGGTTTAGGAGGCTTTCTTAGAGACCCTTTTATCAAGACAAATGTTTGAATCCATTTAGTTTCTACTTTGGACATATTTAATCCCCTTTTTGTAATAAGTCAAAAAGATGATAAATTGTTGGAATCGGTGGGTTAACACCTATGAGTTTTGGATAATTTTGGAAAAATTAGAAATTTTTTAGGAGACTTCTTTAGAGTCCCTTTATCACGACAAATGTTTGAATCTATTTAGTTTCTACTTCAGACAGATTTAATCTATTTTTTTGGTAACAACGTCAAAAGATGATAAACTACTGGAATCGGTGGGTTAACACTATGAGTTTTGGAAATTTTTGGAAATTTTTGAATTTAGTTTAGGAGGCTTTCTTAGAGTCCCCTTTATCACGAAAAATATTTGAATCCATTTAGTTTCTACTTCGAACACATTTAATCCGTTTTTTGTAACAACGTCAAAAAGATGATAAATTATTGAATCGGTGGGTTAACACCTATGAGTTTTGGAATTTTTTGGAAAAACTATGAATTTGGTTTAGGAGGCTTTCTTAGAGACCCTTTTATCAAGACAAATGTTTGAATCCATTTAGTTTCTACTTTGGACATATTTAATCCCCTTTTTTGTAATAAAGTCAAAAAGATGATAAATTGTTGGAATCGGTGGGTTAACACCTATGAGTTTTGGATAATTTTGGAAAAATTAGAAATTTTTTAGGAGACTTCTTTAGAGTCCCCTTTATCACGACAAATGTTTGAATCTATTTAGTTTCTACTTCAGACATATTTAATCTATTTTTTTGGTAACAACGTCAAAAGATGATAAATTATTGGAATCGGTGGGTTAACACCTATGAGTTTTGGAAAATTTTGGAAATTTTTGAATTTAGTTTAGGAGGCTTTCTTAGAGTCCCCTTTATCACGAAAATATTTGAATCCATTTAGTTTCTACTTCGAACACATTTAATCCGTTTTTTTGTAACAACGTCAAAAAGATGATAAATTATTAGAATCGGTGGGTTAACACCTATGAGTTTTGGAATTTTTTGGAAAAACTATGAATTTGGTTTAGGAGGCTTTCTTAGAGACCCTTTTATCAAGACAAATGTTTGAATCCATTTAGTTTCTACTTTGGACATATTTAATCCCCTTTTTGTAATAAAGTCAAAAAGATGATAAATTGTTGGAATCGGTGGGTTAACACCTATGAGTTTTGGATAATTTTGGAAAAATTAGAAATTTTTTAGGAGACTTCTTTAGAGTCCCCTTTATCACGACAAATGTTTGAATCTATTTAGTTTCTACTTCAGACATATTTAATCTATTTTTTTGGTAACAACGTCAAAAGATGATAAATTATTGGAATCGGTGGGTTAACACTATGAGTTTTGGAAATTTTGGAAATTTTTGAATTTAGTTTAGGAGGCTTTCTTAGATTCCCCTTTGTCACGAAAAATATTTGAATCCATTTAGTTTCTACTTCGAACACATTTAATCCGTTTTTTTGTAACAACGTCAAAAAGATGATAAATTATTAGAATCGGTTGGTTAACACCTATGAGTTTTGGAATTTTTTGGAAAAACTATGAATTTGGTTTAGGAGGCTTTCTTAGAGACCCTTTTATCAAGACAAATGTTTGAATC
Source organism: Pseudoturritis turrita (assembly GCA_900406555.1). NCBI lineage: Eukaryota > Viridiplantae > Streptophyta > Magnoliopsida > Brassicales > Brassicaceae > Pseudoturritis > Pseudoturritis turrita. The sequence continues at coordinate 1,414,244 of OVBL01000813.1, forward strand.
CATTTAGTTTCTACTTTGGACATATTTAATCCCCTTTTTTGTAATAAAGTCAAAAAGATGATAAATTGTTGGAATCGGTGGGTTAACACCTATGAGTTTTGGATAATTTTGGAAAAATTAGGAATTTTTTAGGAGACTTCTTTAGAGTCCCCTTTATCACGACAAAGTTTGAATCTATTTAGTTTCTACTTCAGACAGATTTAATCTATTTTTTTGGTAACAACGTCAAAAGATGATAAACTACTGGAATCGGTGGGTTAACACCTATGAGTTTTGGATAATTTTTGGAAATTTTTGAATTTAGTTTAGGAGACTTTCTTAGAGTCCCCTTTATCACGAAAAATATTTGAATCCATTTAGTTTCTACTTCGAACACATTTAATCCTTTAATTTTGTAACAACGTCAAAAAGATGATAAATTATTGGAATCGGTGGGTTAACACCTATGAGTTTTGGAATTTTTTTGGAAAAACTATGAATTTGGTTTAGGAGGCTTTCTTAGAGACCCTTTTATCAAGACAAATGTTTGAATCCATTTAGTTTCTACTTTGGACATATTTAATCCCCTTTTTTGTAATAAAGTCAAAAAGATGATAAATTGTTGGAATCGGTGGGTTAACACCTATGAGTTTTGGATAATTTTGGAAAAATTAGAAATTTTTTAGGAGACTTCTTTAGAGTCCCCTTTATCACGACAAATGTTTGAATCTATTTAGTTTCTACTTCAGACAGATTTAATCTATTTTTTTGGTAACAACGTCAAAAGATGATAAACTACTGGAATCGTTGGGTTAACACTGATGAGTTTTGGAAATTTTTGGAAATTTTTGAATTTAGTTTAGGAGGCTTTCTTAGAGTCCCCTTTATCACGAAAAATATTTGAATCCATTTAGTTTCTACTTCGAACACATTTAATCCGTTTTTTTGTAACAACGTCAAAAAGGTGATAAATTATTAGAATCGGTGGGTTAACACCTATGAGTTTTGGAATTTTTTTGGAAAAACTATGAATTTGGTTTAGGAGGCTTTCTTTGAGACCCTTTTATCAAGACAAATGTTTGAATCCATTTAGTTTCTACTTTGGACATATTTAATCCCCTTTTTTGTAATAAAGTCAAAAAGATGATAA